>OY728148.1:580347018-582847018 GCA_963277665.1 Viscum album
CTTTTGGGTTGTGGCAGCAGATGACGCCTAAAGTGGTGAGATGCATCAGTTTATGCATGTGGTGTGAGGGAGGACATCGGGGTTGATGGAATGAGATGGATGTGATTGTTGGTTGCTTACTGGTTCTTTCGTTGTTTATTTGGTTTGCTTTTCTCCACTGCTCAAGGAAGATGGTCTTGCTTACCTTTCTCCCGAAAGGGGCGAAAAGGCGTGGGGTATGCCACATTCTTTCCATGTCTAGCTTCTCAAGGGAGGATGGGTCTACGCTCTTCCTATAGGCGGAAAAGAATTGAAAGGTAGTACATCTACTCACCGTGATGGTACCCCTTGTGTTTAGTAGTATAGAATGCTTTTCTAGAATGCCTGGGAATATGGGAAAGTAATTCTGTAATGAATAATTGAATAAATGGTGTTAACCCATGGGGTTGGATTTTCTAGAACTTAATTATGAGGTTGAAAACTGTTAAAGGAAATAGTTGACTTTGGGTGTGTTTTTAAAGAAATTTAATGTGGATTGGTTCATGGTAAATTAATGTTTAAAGAATTAATTAACATATAGTGGAATGGATAAAAAGGGAATGAAGTAATCTAATAAATCTCTTTAAATGGTTGTGTGCTTATAGGATACCTAGTCTTAGATGTGGAAACCCGGAGTCCAAGAGACGTTAGATGTAGTTGTGTCTAAGACTAGGTTATTCCCATAGTGTGGTTGTGAGATATTGTATATTTTGTACTTTTTGTGTGTCTATATGCTACTCCACCATGCCAGTAAGGGAAACTGACACCCCGGGGATTCTAAGCCAGGGGGGGTTCCCCAACATTCCGGTGGGAGGATGAATGGCTGATTAACCCCTTCGGCCCCGCTCTCTTTTCTTGGTAGATACTTGTGCCATTTGTCACAGCGGTTAGTTTTCCCTCTTATATGTGTGTAGAGGGCTGTAATGTCATGTGGTTATTCAGACACATATATTCTGGATATAGTATCATATGGACTACTATAGGTTTAATGTGTATAGGCCGTGATGGGTTGAAGATCCTTACTCGGTGTATGGGTTGTAATGGCTTGAGGTATAATACCCGACATATGATACACGTTATGTGAGTTGTGGTGGCTCTTTAAAACTACCTGGTTACTTTTGGTTGTGAGGATGGTGTGGTGCTTCTCCCAGGTTTCTATGGGCAAGCCTTTATGGTGCACGAGGTGCTGATTGTGGTGCTTTGCCCAGGTGTCTTCGGGCAAGATTTTTTGTAGAGAGATGATTAGGACGTGCGACGTTGGGGAAAATCGGAAAACCAGTGGGGAAGTAGTAGTGGGGTACTCTTGATATTCTTTATTATATGATATATTAATGTATGCGTTACTTTTTGAGAGTATCCATGGTGAGGTTGGGAACATAGTATACCTGTTAGGTGACGAGTTAGTTCCACTTGTTGTTCACTGGTCTTTATCATGCTTTCTTTATTTTTGCACGAGAGGCTTTGGGGAGGATCCTACTGAGTATACTGTTATACACACCCTACGTATATATAAACTGTTTTTTAGGTTTGTTGGAGAATGTTGGAGATCAAGCTGGTTTCTACTAGCTTGGGGTTATAGGAGCTGTTCGGGCTTGTGGATGCAGCTATTTTACCTTCTTTTGGGTACTTGCAGTTTCCCCCTTTTTGGTTATAGTACATTCTCTTGACATTCCATTTGTGAACTTGGGTTTCTTTTATATTTCCAGTTATGAGTTTGAGTTTATTGGTGTCTATATTATCTCTCTCTTCTGCATGTGTTCTCTTATAGGGTAATGCCTCCCATTTGTGTGTTACTATACCCTCAGTTCTAGTCGCCAACCCGGGGCCTACTAGAGGCGGGACATGGGGGTCATTATCTCCCTTCTCACATTTCCAGCCTAGGAGGGGTAACTTTGTGGGGAGGGGGTTGTGACATAGTGGTATCAGAGGTCTGGTTAAGGGATAGAATGGAGTTTGGAGTTAGTCACATGTGAGGATGCATGGGTTGGTTGGGAAACATTGTCATTCATGTTTATCAAGTGAGGTAAACACTGGAGACCAGCTGATACATAGGCTTCTAGGCCCCCCTATGATCTTTTGTACGAACAATTATGTTTACAATGGCTACTAAACAAGGTGATACTGGTTGCAGGGTAAAGACCTAGGAAAGGATCATGCATCATTCTTCTCTGTATCTATGTTTGAATGGGTAGACCTTGGGATAGGCTAACCTAAAATAAATGAAATAAAACAATAAATTAATTAACATTGAGTCTTCTATATTCCAGTTTTAGGAGATCTAAGAGTTTTTTATTTTACAGGTATGGCTCCAGGTAGAATTCCTCGTTAGGTTTGCATAGAAAATGTCCAACAGGTAGTTTCAGTAGATCTCCATTAGGTAGAGGTTGATGATGGAGAAACTTGGAGGAAGACACTCTGAGAGTTTCAGCGCCAGAGTATGCAGAAGTATGAGAGCTCCATTTCAGATGCAGTCATGAATGAATGGTTGGAGGAGGTCGAGATAGGCTTTAGTTCGATCTGTGATCGGAAAGAGCACTGGGTGTCCTTACCTGTGACGATGCTGTTTGGAGCATCAAGGTTGTGGTGGTTCCTGTTCCTTGGGGATCATGAGGAGTCAGCGGTCTCATGGGAGGAGTTTTGAGAAAATTTTAGATTCGAGTTCCCTTCCTCAACTGCGAAGGTATCCAGTCTCCAAGATCTTCTTACCCTTCGACAGGGGATCTATACTGTTTGAGAGTTTGGAATCTATTTCAGGAACCTTTTACAATATCCTTCGGACCTGTTACCAGATGAGGAGGCCAAGGTGAGGCATTTTGAGGAGGCTTTGCATCCAGAGATCTAGTGGCAGGTCACCCCATTTATGCTGAAGAAATGTCTTGAGGTGCTGGCGAGGGCAGAGGTTGTCGAGAGGACTTTGGCCAGGACAAGATCATCACAAGAGGGGGATCGTCATGATTCCTCACAATGAAAGGCTGGGGTCTGAGGTTCCCGGTTTTCAGGGCAGAAGAGTATCTGTGCAGCCGGGGGTAGGTCCTGGCCCTTCACATCTCGTTTATCCAGAGGCAACAACTCTCTGGCCTATGCCAAGGAATCAGGAACTTGTTTTTATTATGGTGGTCATGGCCATCCGGAGCGGGAGTTCCTGACCTTTCAGGGTGGTCATCATGCACCAGGTGTTACGATCCAGGTTCCTCCATTGTGGTAGTTCCAGCCGAGGTAGCAGCAGCCCGTTGCACCAACTTTAGATTAGCCGAGGGTTAGATGGGGCAGTCAGAGGATATCCCCATGACGCTCCTCTTCCTCAGAGAGAAGAGCCCATCCTTAGTGGTGGTCATCATCAGGGTCATAGAGGTCGTGGAGGAGGTCGTGGTCAGCTTCATGCTCTAGCGTTGCCAGCACCAGACGAGCCAGATGTCGTTCGAGGTACCATTTGCTTGTTTTTTACATTAGTGTATACCTTGTTTGATTCAGAACTTACACACTCCTTCATATCACCTACCCTTGTCCATGCTTTGGGATTTGATGTAGAGAGGCTTCTAGTGCCTTGGCGTTGACTACGCTAGTTGAAGGTTGATCTGACTTGTTTGAAGTATGTAGAGACTGTGAGATAGTGTTGGGGAAACACCGCTCTTGGGGAGATTTCCCTATGTTTACGAATACAACCATATGATGTCATCCTTGACATGGATTGGTTGTATTCGTTGCAGGATATCATGGATTTACTCAAGAATAAGGTCTTTTTCTTTGGTACGGATGGAGATAAAGTGGTGTTTGTTGGCGAGCGAGATCCTCGGATGGGTCATAGGAGCGTATCATCCTTATCATCCATGATGGCTGAGATGATTCTGAGTTCTTCAGAGGTTCAACAGTTGATGTTTCCTTGGGTCGTAGAGGAGTACCCTGATGTCTTTCCAGAAGAGGTTGTAGCCTTACCCCCTTGACGAGAGATTGAATTCAAGATCGAGATATATCCAGGAACATCTCATATCTCTATGTATCCATATAGGATGGCCCCTTCTGAGTTGCGAGAGCTACATATACAGCTTGATGGTCTGTTGCAGTGCGGTTTTGTTTGGCCAAGTGTATCACCATGGGGTGCACCAATTTTGTTTGTGATGAAGGCCGATGACAGTTTGCGGTTATGTGTCAATTATCATCGCTTAAACAAGTTGAAAATAAATAATCTCTATCCTTTTCCATGGATTGATGACTTATTTGATCAACTAAAGGGTGCAAGTTGGTTCTCAAAGATCAACTTGTGGTCAGGATATCATCAGATGCGTGTGAAAGATGAGGATATTCCGAAGACTGCTTTCCATTGTCTTCATGGGAATTATGAGTTTGTTGTAATGCCATTTGGCGTGAATAATTCTCAAATGGTATTCATGGTATTGATGAATGCTGTGTTCCATGAGTTTTTGGACAAGTTCTTGGTAGTTTTCATCGACGACATCCTTGTGTACTCCACATCTGAAGAGGAGCATTTAGAGAATCTACGAGCCGTTTTGGGAGTTCTTCACCAACATCATCTATTCGGGAAGTTGTAGAAGTGTGAGTTTTGGGCTCAAGAAGTACGTTTCTTGGGGAATGTTGTTTCCCAGCAGGGAGTAGCTATGGATCCATCGAAGATAGAAGCATTTGTGTCTTGGGTATCCCCCAAGACAGTTTCAGAGGTGCGAAGTTTCCTTGGCATCGCAGGCTACTACTGGAGGTTCATAACTAATTTTTCATGAGTTGAAACTCCTCTAACAACTTTGAATAGAAAGGATTAGGCATTCATACAGACTGATCAGTTCCAGGCATCTTTCAAGAATCTAAAGGAGAAGTTAGTAAGTGCTCTGGTCCTTTGTCTTCCAGCAGAAGGAGTTCATTTGATGTTTTCTGTGATGCTTCACATCTGGGGTTAGGCTATGTTCTCATACAGCAGAGGCAAGTTGTTTATTATAGGTCTCTGCAGCTGCGTCCCCATGAATGCAACTATTCCACCCACGATCTTGAGTTGGCAGCCGTGGTGTTTGCTCTGAAGTTGTGGAGACATTACCTCATTGGTGAGCGCTTCGTGGGTTTCACCGATCATAACAGTTTGAGGTATGTCTTCTCTCAGTGTTACTTGAACTTGTGACAACATTGGTGGATGGAGTTCGTACAGGAATACGACTTCGAAATTTCATATACCCTTGGAAAGAGGAATGTTGTAGTTGATGTGCTGAGCCGAATGTCACGTAGTGATGCTATGCGTAAACCCGGTGACTCTTGGAGAGTAATAAAAGAATTTTCTGCTTTACATCTTGATATGGGAGAAGTTGGGGGTAGAGGATGTCTTTTTCAGATGACAGTACAGTCATCCCTGATGCAAAATGTAGAAGAGTCATAGTTGGGAGATCTGGAGGTGGAAGTCTGGAGAGACTGAGTTTTTTGTGGTGAGGCCCCTAATGGTTGGACTGAAGATGAACAACATCAAGTGTTAAATCATGGAAGGCCTTTTTTTCCTTTTTTGATGCGCGAAACGGTTCTCAGAGAGTTCCATTGTTCACCTTTAGCAGTACATCCTGGAGTGACAAAGATGTAACGATCCTTGAGGTTCCAGTTTTGGTGGCATGGGCTAAAGCATGTGGTTGCGGAGTCTGCGTCTCGATGTTTAGTCTGCCAGAAGGTGAAGGCCGAAAACCGTGTTCCTGGTGGTCTTCTACATCCATTAGATATTCCTCAGTGGAAGGGGGAGGAAATATCAATTTACTTTTTCACTGGTTTACCTCGAGCTTCGGGAGGACATGATGCTATTTGGGTGGTAGTGGATCGTTTTACAAAATCGGCCACCTTTATAGCAATCAAGGAGTCATTCTCAGTGGATGTTTTGTCAAGGAAGTATCTAGAAGAGGTGGTGAGACTTCATGGAGTCCCTAGGATGATCATTTTTGTTCAAGATTTTTTTTTTACCTCCAGGGTGTGTAGAGGTCTCCAAAATGCTTTCGGTTCTCAACTATGCCTTTTCACTGCTTTTCATCCTCAAATGGATGGTCAGAAAGAGTGAACCATCTAGACCCTTGAAAACATGTTACGCTCTCGTGTTCTTGATTTCAGAGGTTCGTGGATGAGGCACTTACCCTTGGTGGAGTTTGCTTACAATAATAGTTTTCACTCCACCATTGGCATGGCTCCGTTTGAAGCCTTGTATGGCCGGTCTTGCCGTTCTCCATTGCGTTGACACTGGGGTCAGAGAGTCAGAAATTCTCATACCATAACTAGTGTAGAATACAACAAATATGGTTCATGTGATTCGTGAGAGGATGAAGATAACACAAGATCGTCATAAATCATATGCTGATCAAAACAGGATGTCCTTAGAGTTTAATGTTGGGGATCATGTGTTTCTGAAGGTGAATCTCCGTCGTGGGAAGTGAAGGTTTGGTCGTGGAAGTAAGCTTTCTCCCCAGTTTGTTGGACCATTCGAGGTGTTAGCTTGTGTTGGATATATGGCGTATCGAGTAGCACTTCCCCCTTATATGATTCAAATACATGATGTTTTACAAGTATCCCAACATTGTAGACGGTTCATCAAACGAACATCCAATTCTCAAGATATGCCCCTTTATGTGTTTCTGGGTCTGGTTGGGCCTGGGTCCAGTCGGACCGACTCGTCCCGACATAGTCTGGGCTGAGCCAGGGTTGACTCGGCTAGCTGGGCTGGGGTGGACTCGGCCCGCTGGGCCAGGGTGGACTTGGCCCGCTGGGCTGTGGTGGAATCATCTAGGTTTGCAGGGTGGACTTGGCCCGTTGGGTTGATGACTGGTCCGGCCCATAAGAGGGGTAGATATAAATAGGGCGGCCCGCAAGGGGGCGGCTCGACCCACTTGGGGTGGTGGCCTGCTAGGGCGGTGACCCAGTCTAGGGTGGTGGCCCGCATGGGCAGCAGCCTGGTCTGGGAGTGGCAGCCCACTTTGAGGGCGGTGGCCCCCTCAAAGGGTTGCAACCCAGTCTAAGGGTGGATGCCTGGTGTGAGGGAGGCAACCCGGCTCTAGGGCAGTGGCCCGAATTGACGACAGCTGCCCGGCTTGAGGGTGGTGGCCTGGCTCAACGGCAGCGGCCCGAATCGGTCCGAAGCGGGGGGGGGGGGGAGGGGTGTAACCCTATGGTCACCCGGATTCCCTAACGTCTCGGAGGCCATTTGTTTGGCGAGGTGGTAGTGGGCACTTCTTGGTTTCCACAGAACCCACCAGTGGCAGGTTTGGCCTCTGTCGTGGCTTTGGTCGTGGATTCCGTTCATCGGTGGCATGAAAGCTGCATCACCTTCCATCCCGTGGCCAACTGTTGTGCTGATTTCCTCCTCCATTCTCCACAACTAACAAGCCACAACCCTCCTCTTGCAGCATGAGTCGACGTGCTCACGGTCTTCTATGTTGGCACAAGGAAATCTAGATAGAATATGGTTCGGGATGGGTTCGTTAGGCCCACACCCTCCGTGTTAGCTCATAATATTGAGTATATTAAGGGAGTTCAGTAAACAGTTCTATTGAATACAATATTAACCCCACAAGATTCCCCACAATATCCTCCCACAAAGATGAATGAATCATGGGTCAACCCATTAGTTGTTTGACCCTCATTCTTCGTGTTGTTCAATAATAGAGAAGAAGAAAATCATTTGAATGAATGAATGAATTAAAAACCCTACCTGGAAGAGATGTCTTCTAATAACGGTCGACAAAACCTCCTTCATCATTGTCATCAATTTGTGACTCAGTGGCACTCATCACTGCTTGTTGGAATAAGGCTCACCCTCCATGTGGTTGGCATTGCAGTACTTTACCAGGGCTTCGTCGCTTGGTGAAGTCGTGCCAACACCCCTCCCCAATCTCCATATAAATAGGAGAGGAGAAGGAGTCTGCAATGCTTGGGGAATTAATGAGGTTAATTTAATTAATGAACCTCCTAAATTCACAATGGTGCAGTTAAAGGAAAATAAGAGTCAAACTATTTATTAGTTTGACACATTGCTGGTCCCACCAGTGACATTCGTTCATTGGAGGAAAGAAAGAAAATAAAATAACAAAACATGTTATTTTATTAATATTTCAAGAGTCTAATAAAATAACTTTTTCCCCTGACCTACTATGATCGAAGTTATGCCTCCATTAAGCGAATACCAACGCTGAAGATTCAATAGTTCCCTGGGATTTTTAATCTGAGTAAAGGTTCAAAAGTTAAAAAACGCTGCTCACGCATTTACTGAATGTACCCGAAGAAAAGTTTGGAAAATTATTAACAGTCACCCTCAACCTGTTCTATTCATGGTTTGGCTCTGCCTAAGTGAAACACACCCCAAAAAACCCAATAGTACTCTTGGATTTCCAATCCTAGTTACCATTTAAATGTTATGGATTTTACGATAAAATAATTGTCAGTTAATTATTTTATTTACGGCCAAAAACTAACTTTCACTGGCGGCATGCGCCAGATAATGTTATTATCTTCCTAAAGAAGGTATACCCTATGATTTCAGTGGTGGTCTCTAGTTTTTAATCCAAGTTACCATTCGTGAGTTATAAGAATTTGAAAAATAAAATAATTTTATTTAATAATTTTATTTACAGTTATGCCATTTTTGGGTTTTCTCACAGGAGGCCCGCACTGACTAAAATTAAGTCACACCTAGGGTAAACCCACCATCCTGAGCAGAATAGTTCCCTCATATTTTTTATCTGAGTAACCATTTAAGAGTTATTCTACTTTTTCCAGAAAAATTCTTACACACACTAATTAAAACATAACAAAACTTCGACGGATCATTTCAGGCACTCTAGGCCTCAGAATCGTGCGCCGTTAGATTTTATAGTCTCTAAATAATTCTATATAATTTAAATAATATTTATATGGAATTTCCAGGCCATTAAATTCTCCCCACCTAAGTACTTTATGTACCTTAAAACCACAACATAGACTAAAAAACAAATGGGGGTACTGAGCATGGATCTAAGCCTCTCACTCGCATGTTCTCTCGTAGAGGTTCATGTGCTTCCAGTTAATGCGCACTAGAGGTATCGACCACCCATGAAGGACCCACTCTTGTCGATCCTCAATCTCTACTGTAACCTCCATAAATGTTTCCCCATCTTCTAAGTCTAGCTCGCCATGGTTGATGATTTTAGAAGGGTCATGCACGTATCTCTTCACCTGGGATATGTGGAAGACATCGTCCACCGACTCCAACCGTGGTGATAGTGCCAAGTGGTATGCCACCTCGCCAATCCTCCGATGTATCAGAAATGGTCTGATAAATGTCCGTGATAACTTACCATGTCAGCCAAATCTATGTAGTCCTTGTCAAGGGGAGTCTCGCAAGAAAACATGGTCCCCCATTCTGGAACTCCAATGGTATTTGTCTCAAATCAGCATAAGACTTCTGCTAGCTCTATGCAGTCTTCACTTTCTGAAAATTGAGACATCATGATACAAACTCTGCCACTGCTTTAATCGTCCCTGTCCACCAGTGCTGATGCTGATGGTCCTGGTACATCTTCGACACTCCCCAATGTACTGCTAGAGGGTACATATGAAACTCCCTCAACACTTCCTCCCAGAGTGCCATCGATACCAAAGTACGTCCTCTGAAGAGGATGACCTGCTCCCTACCGTCAGAAAATCCATAAAGTGCATGTCCTATGGATATTTGATCACATCAATCCTCGTAGTTAGTGTCCCAAGCTATGCCTCCTGAACTTGCTAAAGAAGTGGGGGAGTGACTGTCATAATCTAGAGGTATGCTGCTCCATTTCTATCAACAAAGGATGTTTGGAACGTGACTAGTTGCTCTATTGTGATGGACCAGACCCCTCCAGTCCATTACTTTGTTAAAATGTGGTGTTAGAGGTGTTCTGGAAGGTCAAGGTGACTTGGGGGTGCATTTGGGGTGGACTTTTTAGGAAGACTAAAGGGAAGTATCTTTTGCATGGGTTGCGAACGGTTTGTCTAAATGGTGTGGCCAAACCATGTGAGGTTGGTGTTAGAGGCAATGGCTAATGCATGGTTAGCGCACGGTTTGGATAACCATGCGGACTAACCATGTGAGGAGTCTTTGGTGAGGCAGTAGCTAACACAAATTTAGTGCTTAGTTTGTCAAACCGTGCAGACTAACTATGCGGGCACTTAATCTTTGATCCTAAAATTGTACATCTAACTCATTTTGCCTCTAAATGGTTCGTTTAAGCTCTTAAGCGGCCATAACTCGGGATTACCCTTCCTTGAAGGTAGGATAACCTCTCCCAAGCATTTTTGAGATGATCCGAAGGATTCTCTTGGAAAATCAAATCCGGTTTCTTGAGGTATGTGATCGTTCTTGTTTGGTTTCTTAGATCTACATAGATCTACTTCTCCTCTTCCCTCGGTTTCATAGATCTACGCCCGTTATGGGTAGATCTAAGTGTGTGGATGCCAAATCTGTTGATCTTTGGTCTTGATCTTTCTAGGAGGAGAGATTGAAGGCAGGTTTTTGGAGAATCAACCTGGCTTTCTTGTGCATTCTTCGTTGTTGGGTTTTTGTCAAAACCTTGAGGTAGGGGATTCGTTGTTTCTCTTTATTTTACATGCAATTGTATTGTTAGCATGTTTAATCTCCCTTTATGACAAATGGAATTGACATAATAAATATTTTAACCAGATAAATAAATTGATATCAATTTCATGTTATTGCCTCATGTTTTTCTAGATAGTGTGATATATATTATTTCTTTGATTTGATGTTCGTTCTTGATGTAAATTGGTAAATAATGTAAATTGGGATTAATTGATAACTATTTGGATAAGGATAAAGAGGCATGAAAGTGAGTTTGGTTCTTGTTTCAATTTGATGTCAATCAAATTAGCATAGTAATCATGTTTAATCATTTGTGATTTCTTACTGGTTAGGTTCCCAATTTTGGAACCAATTGATTATAAATGTGTTAATTAAAGATGGTTTAAAGATTTGATTGTTTGATAATTCTTTGAAGGGTTCTAAGTTACCCTCTTGATTGTTAATGGTCCAGGAGCCCAATTGATGTGATGGTTTCTTTCCTGCTGCTTGTGCTATTATGTGATCCTAGATGATTATTTTGATATGTGGGAGCATATATGCCTTTTGGGTTGTGGCAACAGATGAAGCCTAGAGTGGAAAGATGCATTGGTTTATGCATGTGGTGTTAGGGAGGATATCAGGGTTGATGGAATAGGATGGATGTGATTGTTGGTTGCTTGCTGGTTCTTTGGTTGTTTATTTGGTTTACTTTTCCCCACTTCTCAAGGCAGTAGGTCTTGCTTACCCTTCTCCCGAAAGGGGCGAAAATCCATGGGGTATGCCATGTTCTTTCCGTGTCTAGCTTCTCAAGGGAGGATGGGTCTACGCTCTTGCTATAGATGACAAATACTCGACGGGTAGTACATCTACTCACCATGTTGATCCCCCTTGTGTTTAGTAGCATATAATTCTTTTCTAGAATGCCTGGGAATATGGGAAAGTAATTCTTTAAATAATAATTGAATAAATGGTGTTAACCCATGGGGTTGGAGTTTCCATAACATAATGATGAGGTTGAAAACTGTTGAAGGAAATAGTTGACTTTGGGTGTGTTGCTAATGAAATTTAATGTGGATTGGTTCATGGTAAATTAATGTTTAAAGAATTAATTAACGTAAAGTGGAATCAATAAAAATGGAATGAAGTAATCTAATAAATCTCTTTAAATGGTTGTGTGCTTATAGGATATCTAGTCTTAGAAGTGGAAACCTGGTGTCCAAGAGATGTTAGCTGCAGTTGTGTCTAAGACTAGGTTATTCCCATAGTGTGTTTGTGAGATATAGTATATTTTGTACTTTTTGTGTGTCTATATGCTACTCCACCCTGTCAGTAAGGGAAACCGACACCCTGGGGATTCTAAGCCCTAGGGGGGTGTTTTCCCCAACATTCCAGTGGGAGGATGAATGGATGACTACCCCCTTCGGCCCCACTCTCTTTTCTTGGTAGAAACTTGTGCCATTAGTCACAACGGTTAGTTTCCCTCTTATATGTGTGTAGAGGGCTGTAATGTCTTGTGGTTATTCACACACATATATTCTGGATATAGTATCATATAGACTACTATAGGTTTAATGTGTATAGGCTGTGATGGCTTGAGGATCCTTACTCGGTATATGGGCTGTAATGGCTTAAGGTATAATACCCGACGTATGATACACGTTATGCGAGTTGTGGTGGCTCTTGAAAACTACTTGGTTACTTTTGGTTGTGAGGATGGCGTGGTGCTTCGCCTAGGTTTATATGGGAAAGCTTTTGTGGTGCACGAGGTGCAGATTTTGGTGCTTCACCCAGGTGTTTGTGGGCAATCTTTCTGGAGAGAGATGATTAGAACGTGTGACGTTGGGGAAAAGCAGAAAACCAGTGGGGAATTAGTAGCAGGGTACCCTTGATATTTTTTATTATATGATATATTCATGTATGAGTTACTTGGTGAGAGTAGCCATGGTGAGGTTTGGAAGTTAGTATACATGTTAGGTGACGATTTACTTCCACTTGTTGTTCACTGGTCTTTAGCATGCTTTCTTTATTTTTGCACGAGAGGCTTCGGGGAGGATCCTACTGAGTATACTATTATACTCACCCTACGTATCTATAAACTGTTTTTCAGGTTACTCGGAACATGTTGGAGATCAAGCTGGTTTCTACTAGCTTGGGGTTGCAGGAGCTATTTGGGCTTGTGGTTGCAGCTGTTTTACCTTCTTTTGGGTACTTGCAGTTTTCCCCTTTTTGGTTGTAGTACTTTTTCTTGACATTCCATTTGTGCACTTGTGTTTCTTTTATATTTCCAGTTCTGAGTTGGATTTTATTGGTGTCTATATTATCTCTATCTTTTGCATGAGTTCTCTTAGAGGGTAATGCCTCCCATTTGTGTGTTACTATACCCTCGGTGCTAGTCACCAACCCGGGGCCTACTAGAGGTGGGACTCGGGGGTCATTATCTCCCTTCTCACATTTCCATCCAAGGAGGTGTACACTTTGTGGGAGGGGGATGGGAAAGAGTGGTATCAGAGGTCTGGGTGAGGGATAGAATGGATTTTGGAGTTAGGAACATGTGAGGATGCATGGGTTGGTTGGGAAACAGTGTCAATCATGTTTAGAAAGTAAGGTAAACACTGGAGACCAGCTGATACATTGGTGTTTAGGTCACCCTATGATCTTTTCTACAGACCTTTAAGTTTAGACTGGCTACTAAATAAGGTGACACTGGTTGCAGGGTAGAGACCTAGGAAATGATCATGCATCATTCTTCTTTGTATCTGTGTTTGAATGGGTAGACCTTGGGATAGGTAAACCTAAAATGAATGAATGAAAACAATAAATTAATTAATGTTGAGTCTTCCATATTCCGGGTTTAGGAGCTCTAACAGTTTGTTATTTTACAGGTATGGCTCGAGGTAGAATTCCTCATCAGGTTTGCGTCGAAAATGTCCAACATGCAGTTCCAGTAGATCGTCGTAGGGTAGAGGTTGACGATGACGACACTTGGAGAAAGACACTCCAAGAGTTTCAGTTCCAGAGTCTTCATAAGTAAGAGAGCTCCATTTCAGACGCAGTCACGAAAGACTGGCAGGAGGAGGTCGAGATAGGCTTCAGTTCGATCCGTGCACGGATGGAGCACTGGGTGTCCTTAGCTGTGACGATGCTATTTGGAGCAGCAAGTTTGTGGTGGTTCCTGTTCCTTGGGAATCATGAGGAGTCAGCGATCTCCTGGGAGGAGTTTCGAGACAATTTTAGAGTCGAGTTCCTTTCCCCGACTACAAAGGCATCCAGTCTCCAAGAGCTTCTTACCCTTCGACAGGGGATTTCTACTGTTCGAGAGTTTGGAATCTATTTCAAGAACCTTTTACAATATCCTTCGGACCTGTTACCAGATGAGGAGGCCAGGGTGAGGCTTTTGATAAGGCTTTTCATCCAGATATCTAGTGCCAGGTCACCCCATTTATGCTGAGAACATATCTTGAGGTGTTGGTGAGGGAAGAGGTTGTAGAGAGGAAATTGGAAAAGACAAGATCATCACGAGAGGGGGATCATCATGATCCCTCACAAAGCAAGGCTATGGTATGAGGTTCCCGGTTTTCAGGGTAGAAGTGTTTCTGTTCAGCCGGGGGTAGGTCCCAGCCCTTCAAATCTGGTTTCTCCAGAGGAAGAAACTCTTTGGCCTATGCCAAGGAATCAGGCACTTGTTTTTCTTGTGGTGGTCATGGCCATCAGGAGCGGGAGTGCCCGACCTTTTAGAGTGGTCATCGTGCACCAGGTGTTACGCTCCAGGTTCTTCCATTGTGGCAGTTCCAGTTGAGGCAGCAGCAGCCAGTTGCACCAGCTTTAGATTAGCAAAGGGTAGATGGGGCAGGCAGAGGATATCCCCATGATGCTCCCCGTCCTCAGAGAGCAGAGCACAACCTTGGTGGTGGTCATCGTTAGGGTCATAGAGGTCGTGGAGGAGTTCATGGTCAGCTTCATGCTCTAGTGTTGCCAGCACCAGATGAGCTAGATGTCGTTCGAGGTACCCTTTGCTTGTTTTCTACCTTGGTGTATGCCTTGTTTGATTCAGAACCGACACACTCCTTCATATCACCTACCCTTATCCATGCTTTGGGACTTGATGTAGAGAGGCTTCCAGTTCCCTTGGCATTGAATACGTTAGTTGGAGGTCGATCTGACTTGTTTGAAGTATGTAAAGACTGTGAGCTAGTGTTGGGGAAACACCGATCATGGAGATATTTCCCATGTTTACGAATACAACCATACGATGTCATCCTCGGCATGGGTTGGTTGTATTCGGTGCATGCTATCATGGATTTCTTCAAGAATATGGTCATTTTCTTTGGTGCATATGGAGAGAAAGTGGTGTTTGTTGGTGAGAGAGATCCTAGAATGGGTCATAGGTGCGTATCATCTTTATCGTCCATGATGGCCGAGGTGATGCTGAGTTCTTCAGAGGTTCTGAAGTTGATGTTTCCTTGGGTCGTAGAGGAGTACCCTAATGTCTTTCCATAAGATGTTGTAGTCTTACCCCCTCGATGAGAGATCGAATTGAGGTTCGAGA
Organism: Viscum album; assembly: GCA_963277665.1. Taxonomy (NCBI): domain Eukaryota; kingdom Viridiplantae; phylum Streptophyta; class Magnoliopsida; order Santalales; family Viscaceae; genus Viscum; species Viscum album. The sequence continues at coordinate 580,362,132 of OY728148.1, forward strand.
TACAGCCAGGAGAATCTCCTATCTCTATGTCTCCATATAGTATGGCCCCTTATGAGTTGCGAGAGCTACGTATACAGCTTGATGGTATGTTGCAGTGTAGTTTTTTTTGGCCAAGTGTGTCACCATGGGGTGCACCAATTTTGTTTGTGAAGAAGGATGACGACAGTTTGCGGTTACGTGTCGATTATCGTCACTTAAACAAGTTGACAATAAATAATCTCTATCCTATTCAATGGATTGATGACTTATTTGATCAACTAAAGGGTACAAGTTGGTTCTAAAAGATCAACTTGCGGTCAGGATATCATCAGATGCGTGTGGAGGATGCGGATATTCTGAATACTGCTTTCTGTTGTCATTATGGGCATTATGAGTTCATTGTAATGTCGTTTGGCGTGACGAATGCTCCAATGGTATCCATGGGATTGATGAATATTGTGTTCCGTGAGTTCCTGGACAAGTTTGTTGTAGTTTTCATTGACGACATCCTTGTGTACTCCACATATGAAGAGGAGCATGCAGAGAATCTACGAGCTATTTTGGGAGTTCTTCTCCAACATCATCTATTCGGGAAGTTGTCGAAGTGTGAGTTTTGGGCTCGAGAAGTCCATTTCTTGGTGAATTTTGTATCCCAGCTGGGAGTAGATGTGGATCCATCAAAGATAGAATCATTTGTGTCTTGGGAATCCCCCAAGACAGTTTCAGAGGTGCGAAGTTTCCTTGGTCTCATAGGCTACTACAGGAGGTTCATAGCCAATTTTTCATGAGTTGCAACTCCTCTAACAACTTTGAACAAAAATGATTAGGCATTAATATGGACTAATTCGTGCCAGACATATTTCAAGTATCTAAAGGAGAAGTTAGTAAGTGCTCCAGTCATTTGTCTTCCAGCTGAAGGAGTTCAGTTGATGTATTCTGAATGCTTCACATCTGGGGTTAGGCTGTGTTCTCATGCAGCAGATGTCAGTTGTTTCTTATAGGTCTCGTTAGTTGCATCCCCATGAACGCAACTATTCCACCCACAATTTTGAGTTGGCAGCCGTGGTTTTTTCTCCGAAGTTGTGGAGACATTACCTCATTGGTGAGCGCTTCGTGGTTTTCACCGATCATAAGAGTTTGAGGTATGTCTTCTCCCAGTGTGACTTGAACTTGTGACAACATCGGTGGGTGGAGTTCTTACAGGAATACGACTTCAAAATATCGTATACAACTGGAAAGGGGAATGTTGTAGCTGATGTGCTGAGCTGAATGTCACGTAGTGATGCTGTGCACAAACCCAGTGTCACGACCCGTCCTCGGGGCCCTTGTTGTGACTACCCCAAGCACGCCTTCCATAGGCCAGGGGCTGGCGACTAGCACCTAGGAGTAAATCCCAACAAAAGGGAAGGCATTGCCTTTGAAAAGTAAACAAGCACCACAGAGTAAGCAACCAGAAAAGTAAACACTAAGTATCAACTGTAACAAGCTGTGCTGAAAGTAAAAAGGGGCCGGAAATACAAGCCCAACTGTAAAGTACAACTAAAGGGAAAAACAGCAACTGAAAAGAAAAGCCGCAGCATCGAGCCGTCCTCTGGAAGTCCCACCTGAAAGGTGGGTACATATAGCCTCCACTGCTCCTTGGGTCCACCTGACTGCTCTGAGTGCGTCCCGCCCAGTGGTCCACCTCCAGGTACCGTCCTGCTCTGCACGCCTCCACCACGATCAACGCTGTCCGTCGTCTGCAACCAACACAACGTAGTGCGGGAAAAGCCCGTGCAGGGGTGAGTATAAGCTACTCAGTAGGGACCCCGAGACCCTGAAGGTCTCCCGAAATCCACAAAGGATAAACCACAAGGAAAGATACAATCATGAAGTAACATCCGACACTGCTTAGGTATATGCCAATACATATACCTAAGTCATCAATTCCCGTTCAGCTCCAACATCCGAGCCCAAGAACAACCCAGTCCACATGTCAAAACAAAATGTATACCCACACAGTATAGCACAACACAATCCACAAAAGAGAGTAAACAGTAAATCCACACAGGATAGTCCAACACAATCCACAAAGGAGAGTAACACAAGATTCAGCTCACACAGGTACTTCTTCGTATGACGTTAGAGATGATCAGATGTAACCACTGATTTATCTAAGCCGTCAGACCGACAAAGGATCTATAGGTACTAACCCTCGCAATGACCCACATAGGATCGATCATGAAGTTGAACCCAAAGCTATTGGGAAACTCCTTCTCCATCAAGTACAGTGGTTCTGCCGCTACAACCAAGCGCTTCCCTCTGACCTTGGACTGTTGTAGTTCTCCACCTATCGGGTATTGTGGGCCTGCTGCTACAACCAAGCGCTCTTCCGTCGTGGGTCTGCCGCTACAACCAAGTGCTCCCCTGTGCCGCTACAACCAAGCACACCTCTGTCATGGGTCTGCTGCTACAACCAATCGCTCCCATGTGCCGCTACAACCAAACACACCTCTGTCGTGGGTCTGCCGCTACAACCAAGCGCTCCCCTGTGCCGCTAAAACCAAGGGCACCTCTGTCGTGGGTCTGCCGCTACAACCAAGCGCTCCCCTGTGCCGCTACAACCAAGCGCACCTCTGTCGTGGGTCTGCCGCTACAACCAAGCGCTTCCCTGTGCCACTAAAACCAATCGCACCTCTGTCATGGGTCTGCCATCGTCAAGTCTCAACCGGCTTCAGGGTTTCCGCACACAGCATGCTCGTTCTGGGAGGATCCACTCCATGAGCTAAGAGTTCGATGCATCAACTGACATGTAGTCTGGAGTTGATATATCCCAAGATGTACTGTAGTGGTCACTGCCGAAAACACGGAGGATTCCCGTACTGTTTCCATCATCGTCGCAGTCGAATCCACCGAGGATCACTGTACAGTCGTCGTCGTCGAAGTCACAGAAGCAGTCGCAGCCAGCTCTAGGGTTCCCGCACACAGCAAGCTCGCTCGGGACGATCTGCTCCACGAGCCTAGAGGCTGATACATCAACTGACACAAATCCCGAAGTTGATGTATCCAAAAGTTCCGTATCGTCAATAGGAACTCAACGTCACAGACGGCGCGTCAATCGGACGCCCGGTCTGAGAGTTATTGGCTTTTTCGTCCTAGGGGCCCGGTTTGTTTTTAAGGCAAAACCAACCCGACCGTACTCCACCTGCGTCCAAACCTCGGGCGGAGTGATCCAAAAGATCCGTCTCACTTAGAGGAATTCAAAAAAGCTGACGGCACGTCAATCAGACGTCCGTAGCTCAAGATATAAGCGTTTCCGCTCCGAGGGCCCGGTTGGTTTCGTGTACAAACTAACCCGGACGAACCCAATGTTTTCTGAAACCTTGAGTGTAATATACCGAAACGACCGTCTCGATCCAAGGATCGTGTTTACGCAGACGGCACGTCGTTCGGAGGCCCGTAGCTCAAGATACAGGCATTTGACCGAAAATTGTCCGTAGACGGGGGGGGGGGGGGGGGGGCGGGCCCGGGCCTACCCGGCCCGAACCCCCTGGGTCGGCCGAACCGGGTTGACCCGACCCGGTCCGGCCCGGCCAGGGCGTGGCCCAGCCGGTCGGACCGGCCTGGCTCAGGCAGCCCAGCCCGGCTCGGTCGAGTGGCAGAGCGACGCGGGGGGGAGCCGCCGCCCCCGCGTGACACCCCCGCGGCACCCGCGGTGTGTCGCCCTAGATGACCCGAGCGACGCGGGGGGGAGCCACCGCACCCGCGTGACAACCCCGCGGCACCCGCGGGGTGTCGCCCTGGACAGCCGGACGCGGCTTCAGCCGCATCCCGCGCGCGCCGGACCCGCACGGCCGCGGGTCAGCGGGCGCCGCTGCCTCCGGCCGAAGCCGCGGTGGTTCTTCCGGCGGCGCACCGGGGCGCCGCTGCCTCTGGCCGCCGGCGCCGCCGCGCTGGCGGCTCGCGCCGCCGCCGGCTTCCGCGGGCCACCGGAGTCGCTCCGGTGGTCCGATTCCGTTCCCGTCTGCGCCGCTGCTCCTCCCGGGACTCGTTCTTCACTGCGGAACCATCAAACTTCCGTTGCGGCACGTTCCGTCGTCGCCTGTCAAATCCGCACAACAACGAAGAACGGCGGAAGGTTGTCGGGCCGTGTTCGTTTGGCCCGCACCCTCCGTGTTAGAGATAAACAACGGGAGAAATATATTCAACACATGAATCAACAATTTTAATGGATTAAAATTGTTCTTATTGTCCGGTTCTTCACTTTTAAAAGAAACGATCACGGGAAAAAGGAATTATTCACAACAACCCCTACCTCGTAATCGTCGTCGTACGCACGTTATTCACGGATTTGTTCATCATGGAAGGAGGGGATCGTCGCGTCATCACGGAAGGGCGTCGCGTCGTCGCGGAATCCGGCGTTGAGTTGTCGAACTCAACGGACCAAGAAACAACAGATTTAATTTAATTATATAAAATTAAATCCGTGTTTTGTTAAAAAAACACAAGGGAGATTAAAGAGAATCCCGAAGTCTCTTACCTCAAACAACTGATCGAAGATTTCGTTGCGTAGGAAGAGACGTCGCAGAAGAACGTTGCAGGAAGGGAACGTCGGCGTTGCAGAACACGGCGTCGCGTCGTTGACTTCCGCGAGTTCGGAGTTCTTCATTGGAGGCCGGCGTTCTTCGCGTTCTTCACGTTCTTCGCGTTCTTCACGAAGGAGGATGAAGGCTCAAGAACTCAAATAAAACCTCTCAATGAGTAATCCTCCAAAAAGACTTGTTGGTCTTAATTTATTATTACACCAACAAACGAAAAAGGGTAAGTAACGACCCATCAATTCATTGAATTAATTCAACGAAAGAAACCACCCATTTAATTCACGAAATAAACCGCCCAATTAAATGGTGCGTTAAGGATTTAAGAAAACGCGTCAGTTGACTTTCATAATGACGGGTTTTCGCGGGTGCGTTACTTAGCGGAAAGAAACGGCAGGGCTCGTGCGGGCCTCTCCTCACAAATATCCTACCAAGGGGGTATGATATTTTTGGATAGTACCCTATCCGTTGCAACTCAGTTTAAGTGGCTTTCAAGTGGCTTCAAGTGGCTTAAGATAAATAAAATAAAGTTTTTCGAAAAGATATTTTATTTCTTAACTTTAAGCCCGAAAATTAAAACCCACATCCGAGCAAACACAACTCTGGAAGAGGCGTTTCTAAGCAAATACCGGCTCTACGATTTCATCGGTGCCCTCGGAATTCGATTCCGGGCACCGGTTCAAAAGTTAGAAAAACCCACTCGTCCGTTCACTGAACGTACCCGATCCAAACTTCGGAAAATGATTCCGGGCACACCGGGCCTTGGAATCAGGTTCCGTCAGAAACTGCACTCTTGCAAAATTCCAAAGAAAATTAAGAAAAAAATTTCCTTGAAATTTACGGGTCTTTACATTACTCCCACCTCAGGGCTTTACGTCCCCATAAAGATACATCATAATCTAGGGAAACAAATGTGGGTACTGAGCACGCATCTGAGCCTCCTGCTCCCAAGTGCTCTCCTAGAGGTTCTCGAGCTGCCATCTGAAGCAAACTAGAGGAATCGATCGTCCACGTAGGACCCGCTCCTATCGATCCTCGATCTCCACTGGGACCTCCGCAAAAGTCACCCCATCATCAAAGACCAGCTCTCTATGGTCAATGATTTTCGTCAGGTCGTGCACGTATCTCCTCTGATGAGATACGTGGAAGACATCATGCACCCGGCGCAACTGTGGTGGTAGAGCCAGACGATAAGCCACCTTGTCAATCCTAGTGAGGACCTGGAAAGGTCCAATGAAGCATGGAGACAACTTGCCGCCTCGGCCAAATCTCCGTAAACCACGTCAAGGTGAGACACGCAAGAAGACGTGGTCTCCATCCTCGAACTCTAGTGTCCCATGCCTCTTGTCAGCATAGGACTTATGTCGGCTCTAAGCTATACTCATCCGCCCCTGGATGTCCTGGACCTTCTCTATCGTGGCCTGGACCCTCTCTGGTCCCACATGAGCTGCTAAGATTTCTTCCTTGCGGATAAGAGAAATCTGGTCTCATCCCCCCTGGATGAACCACTTCCTTTGCCTAATACAGTCAATCCTGACATGGATGGTACTAATCCATACCAAGGATGACGTCGTAAGGCCTCGACACTACTACCAAGAGATCCAACCGTTACTCTCTCCTCCAAGGGTTGAGTCACACTGTCGGCATCAGTGTGTGGTAACTGGGTATCCTCCAGTAGATGTCTCACAAGTGAGGGTCGAGTCAACAGTCTAAACCGGAACCTCTTAGTAACAACCCAAGAGAGGACAGGAAAGTAAATGCCACAAGAAAAGGTGTCTTTTATTACTGCAGCTCAAGTACAAAGACACAAAGCATCTACAAACATTCATCAACAAAAATAAAAGCAACATGAACAAAAGTCTCTAGGTCTGGAGCTAGTCCCGCTCCTATCCATCTGCTCCCGGAGCTCCATGATCGAAGGCCTCAGCTGCCTGAAGCTGAGCTCTCGCATGTCCACAAACTCCCTGCGGTCAGGGTGGACCTCCTGGTGGTGGTGGTGGCAACACCCCGAAGCATCGTCCACCTCCAACTGCACGTCCAGCTCCCCTGCCATGGCCGCCTGCTCCTTGCGGCCTGCCCTGATCGAACCTCTTCCTCTGCCTGGGGGGTCCTTCGTTCATCTGCTGGTCATCCGTATGGCAGGTCGGACAGTCACGAGCCATGTGACCAATCCCGCTGCAGGATTCACACTACCCTCTAATGGCAAGTCGTTGTCCACCCCGAGGGCCTCGCACAAACGATCCAGAGTCATGCTGTCGACCACCTATAGGTCTAGTCTTCTTGGACCCCTGTGTCATCTGTCTACTGCCCGCTGCAGAAGACTCTTCCGTATGCCGGCAAGTCGTGGGTCCTGCTGGTGGAGACTGCTCAGCAATGAAACTCCCCACTAAGAGGGCTCGCTCCAATACCCCAGCCTGAGTTAGAATGTTAAGGGAGATCATCGAAGCCCTGATCTCGTGCCTCAGTCCCTGCTCGAAGGTCCGGGCCCTGAATAACGGGTCCCGTACCATATCTGTGGAGTAGTGCGAGAGATCAGTAAACCTCCCCGTGTACTGGGCTACTGTCATGCTGCCCAGTCGTAGCTGTAGTATCTCCTGAATGCACACCGCACAGAGGGTGGCCGGGACGAACTCTGAGCGGAAGAGGCTCTCGAAGTCCGTCTAGAGAACAGATGCCTCGTCGTGCACCTGGAGCATCAAGGTCCACCATCGGCCTGCTGCTGCGTGCAGGAGGCTCACTGCAAGGACCACCATAAGATCTTCTGGTGTCCTCACTAATCTGAAAACTTGCACGACAACCTCTAGCCAGACCTCGACTGCCTGGGGGTCCGTCTCCCCACGAAACCTGGGTGGTCTCTTGTGCTGGAACTCATGCAGAGCTCCAAGGTGACGTGCATCGTCAGCGGTCATGGCGGGAAGCATCGGTGGCTCGGCGGGTAAAGGTACCACCGGTGCGTCTGCTGACAAGGATCCCTGCACCGAGGCCCCGTCGCTCGGTGGGCTGTCATTACGTTCCACTCTCGGAACCCTAGCTGGCTACCGTCGTGGGGACATCCTGAAAAGAAACAGGTCTGCCACGGTTAGAACAGTATACCTGGTGAGCTGACAAAAGTAATCACAATGAAAACTTGAAACACATATGCAATGAATGTTTTCGTGCATTGAGTCGGAAATCAGGAGTCAGGGTCCTGGTGTACGGATATGTCGGCCGCCGCACCAACATTGGACTCCCTGGACTGATAACCACACTCAATACGCTTAACACTATTGCTTCACCTAGAAGAAAGATCAGAGTCTGTGGTAGAACCGACCACCTCTGATACCAGTTTTTCACGACCCGTCCTTGGGGCCCGTGCCGTGACTACCCCAATCCCGCCTTCCATAGGCCAGGGGATGGCGACTAGCACCAAGGCGTAAATCCCAACAAAAGGGAAGGAATTTCCTTTGAAAAGTAAACAAGCACCACAGAGTAAGCAAGTAGAAAAGTAAACACTAAGTATCAACTGTAACAAGCTACGCTGAAAGTAAAAAGGGGCCAGAAATACAAGCCCAACTGTAAAGTACAAATGAAGGGAAAAACAGCAACTGAAAAGAAAAGCCGCAACGTCGAGCCGTCCTCTGGAATTCCCAACTGAAGGGTGGGTACAGATAGCCTCCACTGCTGCTTGGGTCCACCTGACCGCTCCGAGTGCGTCCCGCCCAGTGGTCCACCTCCAGGTACCGTCCTGATCAGCATGCCTCCACCACGATCAGCGTTGTCCGTCGTCTGCAACCAACACAACGTAGTGCGGGAAAAGCCCGTGCAGGGGTGAGTATAAGCTACTCAGTAGGGACCCCGAGACCCCGAAGGTATCCCGAAATCCACAAAGGATAAGCCACAAGGAAAGATAAAATCATGAAGTAACATCCGAATCTGCTTAGGTATATTCCCATACATATACCTAAGTCATCAATTCTCGTTCGACTCCAACATCCGAGCCCAAGAACAACCCAGTCCACATGTCAAAACGAAACGTATACCCACATAGGATAGCACAACACAATCCACAAAGGAGAGTAAACAGTAAATACACACAGGATAGTCCAACACAATCCACAAAGGAGAGTAACACAAGATTCATCTCACACAGGTACTTCTTCGTATGACGTTAGAGATGATCAGATGTAACCACTGCTTCATCTATGCCGTCAGACCCACAAAGGATCTGTAGGTACTAACCCTCGCAATGACCCACATAGGATCAATCATGAAGTTGAACCCAAAGCTATTGGGAAACTCCTTCTCCATCAAGTACAGTGGTTCTCCCGCTACAACCAAGCGCTTCCCTCTTACCTTGGACTGCTGTAGTTCTCCACCTATCGGGTATTGTGGGCCTGCTGCTACAACCAAGCGCTCTTCCGTCGTGGGTCTGCTGCTACAACCAAGCTCTCCCCTATGCCGCTACAACCAAGCGCACCTCTGTCGTGGGTCTGCCGCTACAACCAAGTGCTCCCATGTGCCTCTACAACCAAGCGGACCTCTGTCGTGGGTCTGTCGCTACAACCAAGCACTCCCCTGTGCCGCTACAACCAAGCGCACCTCTGTCGTGGGTCTGCGGCAACAACCAAGAGATCCCCTGTGCCGATAAAACCAAGCGTACCTCTGTCGTGGGTCTGCCGCTACAACCAAGCGCTTCCCTGTGCCGCTATAACCAAGCACACCTCTGTCGTGGGTCTGCCGTCGTCAAGTCTCAACCGGCTTCAGGGTTTCCACACACAGCATGCTCATTCTGGGAGGGTCCACTCCATGAGCTAAGAGGTCGATGCATCAACTGACATGTAGTCCGGAGTTGATATATCCTAATATGTACCGTAGTGGTCACTGCCAAAAACACGGAGGATTCCCGTACTGTTTCCATCATCGTCGCAGTCGAATCTACCGAGGATCACTGTACAGTCGTCGTCATCGAAGTCACAGAAGCAGTCGTAGCCAGCTCTAGGGTTCCCGCACACAGCAAGCTCGCTCGGGAGGGTCCGCTCCACGAGCCGAGAGGCTGATACATCAACTGACACAAAGCCCGAAGTTGATGTATCCAAAAGTTCTGTATCGTCAACAAGAACTCAACTTCGCAGACGGCGCGTCAATCGGACGCCCGGTCTGAGAGTTATTGGCTTTTTCGTCGCAGGGGCTCGGTTGGTTTTTAAGGCAAAACCAACCCGACCATACTCCACCTGTGTCCAAACCTTGGGAGGAGTGAGCCAAAATATCCGTCTCACTTAGAGGAATTCAACAAAGCTGACGGCACATCAATCGGACGTCCGTAGCTCAAGATATAAGCGTTTCCGCTTCGAGGGCCCGATTGGTTTCGTGTACAAACTAACCCGGCCGAACCCAAAGTTTTCCAAAACCTTGAGTGTAATATACCGAAACGACCATCTCGATCGAAGGATCGTGTTGCCGCTAACGGCGCGTCGTTCAGAGGCTCGTAGCTCAAGATATGAGAATTTGACCGAAAATGGTTCGGAGACGGGGGGGGGGGGGGGGGGGGTCCAGGCCCAGGCTGACCCGGGCCGACCACCCCCCCCCCGGGTCGGCTGAACCGGGTCTACCCGAACCGGGTCGACCCTGATGGACCCGGTCCGGCCCGGCCAGGGTGCGGCCCGGCCGGTCGGACCGGCCTGGCTCGGCCAGCCCGGCCCGGCTCGGTCGAGCGGCCGCGCGACGCGGGGGGGGGGGGGGGGGGGGGGCGCCGCCCCCGCGTGACACCCCCGCGGCACCCGCGGGGTGTCGCCCTGGATGACCCGAGCGACGCGGGGGGGAGCCGCCACCCCCACGTGACAACCCCACGGCACCCGCGGGGTGTCGCCCTGGACAGCCGGACGCAGCTTCAGCCGCGCCCCGCGCGCGCCGGACCTGCGCGGCCGCGGGTCAGCGGGAGCCGCCGCCGCCGGCCGCCGTTGCCGCCTCCGGCTTCTGCGGGCCACCGGAGTCACTCCAGTGGTCCGATTCTCTTCCCGTCTATGCCGCTGCTCCTCCCGGGACTCGTTCTTCACTGCGGAACCATCAAACTTCTACAGCGGCACGTTCCGTTGTCGCCCGTCAAATCCGCACAACAACGAAGAACGACAGAAGGTTGTCGGGCCGTGTTCGTTTGGCCCGCACCCTCCGCGTTAGAGATAAACAACGGGAGAAATATATTCAACACATGAATCAACAATTTTAATGGATTAAAATTGTTTTTATTGTCCGGTTCTTCACTTTTAAATGAAACGATCACGGGAAAAAGGAATTATTCACAACAACCCCTACCTCGTAGTCGTCGTCGTACGCACGTTCTTCACGGATTTGTTCGTCGCGGAAGGAGGGGATCGTCGCGTCGTCGCGGAAGGGCGTCGCGTCGTCACGGAATCTGGCGTTGAGTTGGCGAACTCAACGGACCAAGAAACAACATATTTAATTTAATTATATAAAATTAAATCCGTGTTTTGTTAAAAAAAACAAGGGAGATTAAAGAGAATCCTGAAATCTCTTACCTCAAACAGCTGATCGAAGATTTCGTTGCGGAGGAAGAGACGTCGCAGAAGAACGTTGCAGGAAGGGAACGTCGGCGTCGTGGAACACGGCGTCGCGTCGTCGACTTCCGTGGGTTCGACGTTCTTCATCGGAGGCCGGCGTTCTTCGCATTCTTCACGAAGGAGGATGAAGGCTCAAGAACTCAGATAAAACCTCTCAACGAGTAATCCTCCAAAAATACTTGTTGGTCTTATTTTATAATTACGCCAACAAACGAAAAAGGGTAAGTAACGACCCATCAATTCGTTGAATTAATTCAACGAAAGAAACCACCCATTTAATTCATGAAATAAACCGCCCAATTAAATGGTGCGTTAAGGATTTAAGAAAATGTGTCAGTTGACTTTCATAATGATGGGTTTTCGTGGGTGCATTACTTAGCGGAAAGAAACGGCGGGGCTCGTGCGGGCCCCACCTCACAAATATCCTACCAAGGGGGTATGATATTTTTGGATAGTACCCTATCCGTTGCAACTCTGTTTAAGTGGCTTTCAAGTGGCTTAAGAGAAATAAAATAAAGTTTGTCGAACAAATATTTTATTTCTTAACTTTAGGCCCGAAAATTAAAAACCACAGCCGAGAAAACACAACTCCGGAAGAGGCGTTTCTAAGCAAATACCGGCGCTACAATTTCATCGGTGCCCTCAGAATTTGATTCTGGGCACCGGTTCAAAAGTTAGAAAAACCGGCTTGTCCGTTCACTGAACGTACCTGAGCCAAACTTCGGAAAATGATTCCGGGCACACCGGGCCTCGGAATCAGGTGTTGTCAGAAGTTGCGCTCTTGAAAAATTCCAAAGAAAATTAAGAAAAAAATTTCCTTGAAATTTACGGGTCTTTACACCCAGTGACTTTTAGAGAGTAATGGAAGAATTTTCAGCGTTACATCTTGATATGGGAGATGTTGGGGGTAGAGGATATCTTTTTCGGATGACGGTACAGTCATCCCTGATGCAGAATGTGGAAGAGTCCTAGTTGGAAGATCTAGAGGTGGAAGTCTGGAGAGAATGAGTTGTTTGTGGTGAGGCCCCTGATGGTTGGACTGAAGATGAACAACACCGAGTGTTGTATCATGGAAGGCCTTTTTCTATTTGTCTATACGTGAAATGGTTCTCAGAGAGTTCCATAGTTCACCTTTAGTAGTACATTCTGGCGTGACAAAGATGTACCGATCCTTGAGGAGCCAGTTTTGGTGTTTTGGGCTGAAGCATGCGGTTGCAGAGTTTGTGTCTCGATGTTTAGTCTTCCAGAAGGTGAAGGCCGAACACCGTGTTCCTAGTGGTCTTCTCTAGCCATTAGTTTTTCCACAGTGGAAGTGGGAGGAAATCTCAACAGACTTTGTTACTATTTACCTCGAGCTCTCGTAGGACATGATGCTATTTGGGTGGTAGTGGATTGTTTAACAAAATTGGCCCACTTTGTAGCAATCAAGGAGTCAAGCTCAATGGAGGTTTTGTCGAGGAAGTATCTAGAGGCGGTGGTGAGTCTTCATGGAGTCTCTAGGACGATCATTTCTGTTCGACATTCTCGTTGTACCTCCAGGGTGTGCAGAGGTCTCCAAAATGCTTTCGGTTCTCAACTATGCCTTAGCACTACCTTTCGTCCTCAAATGGATGGTCAGAAAGATCGAACCATCCAGACCCTTGAAGACAGGTTACACTCTTGTTTTGTTGATTTCAGAGGTTCGTGGATGAGGCACTTACCCTTGGTGGAGTTCGCTTATAATAATAGTTTTCACTCCACCATCGGCATGGTGGAGTTTGAAGCCTTGTATGTCCGACCTTTCTGTTCTCCATTGTGCTGGACTGGGGTCAGAGAGTCAGCAATTCTCAGACCAGAACTAGTGTAGAATACAATACATATGGTTCAGGTGATTCATGAGAGGATGAAGACAGTGCAAGATCGTTAGAAATCATATGCTGATCAAAGAAGGAGGCCCTTAGAGTTTAATGTTGGGGATCATGTGTTTCTGAAGGTGACTCCCCGTCGTGGGTAGCGAAGGTTTGGTTGTGGAAGTAAGATTTCTCCCTAGTTTGTTGGACCTTTCGAGGTGTTAGCTCATGTTGGAGCCATGGCGTATCGAGTAGCACTTCCCCCTTAGATGAGTCGGATACATGATGTTTTCCATGTATCACAGCTCCGTCGTTATCTTCACGACGACTCTCACATCATCGATTAGGGATAGATCGATGTTGATGATGATGAAACCATTGAGAAGCGACCAGTGGATATCCAAGACCATAAGGATAAGGTGTTGTGTTTGCATTCTTTCCCCTTAGTTCGTGTCTTGTGGCGACACAGTGGCTTGGAGGAGAGTACCGGGGAATGTGAGTCACATATGCATGTCCAGTACCCATAGTTGTTTGATGTTTGACTCTCTCCATGTATTGTTGTAACATTTTTGTTTATGAAACTTTCATGTGTATGTGATGGATCCCTTTGTTTATTTTTTGGTTTTCTCTCTTTTGAGAGGTATCTTGAGGGGTGGTAGTTTAGAACCTATTTCGTTTTCACTTTAGGTGGGTTTTGGATTCTCGATGACAAGAATGTTTTGAGAGGTATCTGATGTAGTGGACCAGACCTCTCCAATCCATTACATTGTGAAAATGCGGTGTTAGAGGTGTTATGGACGGTCAAGGTGACTTGGGGGTGCGTTTGGGGTGGACTTTTAAGGAAGACTAAAGGGAAGTAGATTTCGCACGGGCTGGGCACAGTTTTTCTAAACCGTGCGGCCAAACCGTGTGAGTTTGGTGTTAGAGGTAGTGACTAACACATGATTAGCACATGGTTTGGCTAACCATGTAGACTAACCGTGTGTGGAGTGTTTGGTGAGGCAGTAGATAACGCATGGGTAGCGTACGGTTTGTTAAACCATGTGGACTAACTATGCAGGCACTTAATCTTAGATCCAAAAATTGTGGATCTAACTCGTTTTTCCTCTAAATGGTTCTTTTTAACTCCTAAGTAGCCATAACTTGGGATTTACCTTCCTTGAAGGTAGGAGAACCTCTCCCAGGTATTCTGGAGGTGATCTGAAGGCTTCTCTTGGCGAATCTAAGCCGATTTCTTGAGGTATGTGATCGTTCTTGTTTGGTTTCTTAGATCTACTTAGATCTACTTCTCATCCTCCCTCGATTTCTTAGATCTACGCCTTTTATGGGTATATCTAAGTGTGTGGATGCCAAATATGTTGATATTTGGTCTTGATCTTTCTAGGAGGATAGATCTAAGGCGGGTTTTTGGATAATGAACCCGAATTTCTTGTGCATTCTTTGTTGATGGGGTTTTCGTCAAAAACCTTGAGGCAGGGGATTCATTGCTTCTCTTTATTTTACATGCAATTGTATTGTTAGAATATTTAATCCCCCTAGATGAAAAATGTAATTGAGATAATAAATATTTTAACCAGATAAAGAAATTGATATCGATTGTATGTTATTGCCTCATGTTTTTCTATATAGTGTGATATCTATGCTTGCTTTGATTTTTTGTTCATTCTTATTGGAAATTGGTAAAGAACGTAAATTGGGATTAATTGGTAACTGTTTGGCTAAGGATAAAGAGGCATGAAAATGAATCTGATTCTTAATGCAATTTGATGTTAATAAAATTGGTGTAGTAATAATGTTTAATCATTTGTGATAGCTTACTCATTAGGTTCCCGATTTTGGAACCAACATATTATAAATATTTTAATTCAATATGGTTTAAAGATTTGATTGTCTGATAATTCTTTAAAGGGTTCTAAGATACCCTTTTTGTTTTTTAAAGGGCCAAGATCCCAATTGATGTGATGGTTTCTTTCCTACTGCTGGTGCTGTGATGTGATCCTGGATGGTTGTTGTGATATGTGGGGGCATAAAGGCCTTTTGGGTTGTGGCAACAGATGATTCCTAGAGTGGAGAGATGCATCAGTTTATGCACGTGGTGTTAGGGAGGACACCGGGGTTGATGGAATGGGATGGATGTGATTGTTGGTTGCTTGCTGGTTCTTTGGTTTTTTATTTGCTTTACTTTTCCCCACTATTCAAGGGAGCTTGTCTTTCTTACCCTTCTCCCGAAAGGGGTGAAGATGCGTGGGGTATTCCATGTGCTTTCCGTGTCTATCCTCTCAAGGGAGGATGGGTCTACGCTCTTGATATAGGTGGAAAAGACTTGACAGGTAGTACATCTACTAACTGTGTTGAGCCCACTTGTGTTTAATAGCATAGAATGATTTTCTAGAATTCCTGGGAATATGGGAAAGTAATTCTATAGTGAATAATTGAATAAATGGTGTTAACCCATGGGGTTGGAGTTTCCAGAACTTAATTATGAGGTCGAAAACTGTTGAAGGAAATAGTTGACATTGGGTTTGTTGCTAATGAGATTTAATTTGGATTGGTTCATGGTAAATTAATGTTTAAATAATTAATTAATGCATAGTGGAATCGATAAAAAGGGAATGAAGTAATCTAATAAAGCTCGTTAAATGTTTGTGTGCTTATAGGATACCTAGTCTTAGAAGTGGCATCCCGGATTCTGAGAGACATTAGATATAGTTGTGTCTAAGACTTGGTTATTCCCATAGTGTAGTTGTGAGATATAGTATATTTTTTACTTTTTGCGTTTCTATATGATACTCCACCCTGTCAGTATGGGAAACTGACACCCCAGGGATTCTGAGACCTGGGGGGTGTTTTCCCCAACATTCCGGGGGGAGGCTAAATGGATGACTACCCCCTTTGGCCCCACTATATTATCTTGGTAGATACTTGTGCCATTAGGCATAGTGGTTAGTTTTCCCTCTTATATGTGTGTAGAGGGCTATAATGGCTTGTGGTTATTCACACACATATATTCTGGATATAGTATCCTATGGACTACTGTTGGTGTAATGTGTATAGGATGTGATGGCTTGAGGATCCTTACTCAGTGTATGGGCTATAATGGATTGAGGTATAATACCCGACGTATGATACACGTTATGAGAGCTGTAGTGGCTCTTGAAAACTATCTGGTTACTTTTGGATGTGAGGATGGTGTGGTAATTCACCCAGGTGTCTGTGGGAAAGCCTTTGTGCTGTACAAGGTGAAAATTGTGGTGCTTCGTCCAGGTGTCTGTGAGCAAGCTTTTTTAGAGAGAGATTATTTGGACGTGCGACGTTGGGGAAAAGCGGAAAACCAGTGGAGAAGTAGTAGCAGGGTACCATTGATATTCTTTATTATATGATATATTCTTTTATGTGTTACTTGGTGAGAGTGTCCATGGTGAGGTTGGGAACTTAGTATACCTATTAGGTGATGAGTTAGTTCCACTTGGTGTTCATTGTGATTTAGCATGTTTTTTTTATTTTTGCATGAGAGTCTTTGGGGAGGATCCTACTGAGTATACTGTTATACTCACCCAACATATATATAAACTATTTTTCTGGTTACTTGGAGCATGTTGGTGATCAAGTTGGTTTCTACTAGCTTGGGGTTGTAGGAGCTGTTCGGGCTTGTGGTTGCAGCTGTTTTACTTTCTTTTGGGTACTTGTAGTTTTTCCCCTTTTTGGTTGTAGTACTTTTTCTTGATATTCCATTTGTGCACATGGGTTTCTTTTATATTTCTAGTTTTGAGTTGGAGTTGATTGGTGTCTATCTTATCTCTCTCTTCCGCATGTGTTCTCTTAGAGGGTAATTCATCCCATTTGTGTGTTACTATAACCTCAGTTCTATTCACCAACCCAGGGCCTACTGGAGGCGGGACCCGAGGGTCATTATCTCCCTTCTCACATTGCCAGCCCAGGAGGGGTACAATTTGTGGGGAGGGGGTCATGACATCTGTTGCCTCACTCAGAAACTATAGACCAGACCTCTTACTGAGTGCATCTGCTACCATGTTCCCCTTCCTAGTAGTATAGACTATCTCAAAGTCATAGTATTGGAGGGACTTTAGCCATGGACACTGTCTCATGTTCAGGTCTTTCCGAGAGAAGATATTCCTGAGACTATTGTGATTATAGTAGACTATAAAACGTTCTCCCATCAAGTAGTTCCACCACATCTTTAGCGCAAGGACCACTACTGCTAACTCCAGGTCGTGGGTAGCATAGTTCTACTCGTCAGTCTCTGTCTCAGCTCCTGAAAGCTCTGCTAACACTTCTTAATCCATAGGAAAGGCTCCCCCTTTTTCATCAAAACTAACAAGGGTGCCGCTACACTTGAGATGTATGGTACAAAAGTCTGGTAGTAACCATACAAAGTAGAAGTCCCTCCCACTTGAGGGAGGTAAACCTAGAAAAATCTTTTTGAAAAGATGTCCCCACACTTTGACGCTTCTGTTGAGAATTGAAAACTCAAAACTCCAACTACAACGAGGGTAGGGCTGGCTAACTCAAGAGTGATCGGCTGAACCCTCCTTTGCATGAGTTTGACCTGTGCTTCCTTGGTTTCCCTTTTCACCGACCAAGGAAAATCCTGTTGCAACATTGTAGGTAATCCACAAACTTCTTTCCAAATACAGTCAATCTGAGTATGAACTGTGGATGTCCACTCTATACCCAAACTAATGTCCTAAGTCCTTGACGCTGCCACCAAGAGGTTCCAACCGAAACTCTCGCCTATAGGGTTAGATCACACCATTGGTGTAAGTGTGATTATCGAGTCTCCTCACAAAGTTATATCTAGACATGTGGGTCAATTCAACAGATTAACCAGAAACTCTAGATCTTAGAAAAGATTTGTGGAAGGAAGGAATTATTGGTACCTATGTATATTAATACTGTAGCAAGTAGTAGACATAGACCGTTCATCGAATCATTCCGAGAGCCCTTGGGTCGCACTCCGTGACCATATGCGGTTACTCCCTTCCCCTATCCCCCAGCTCCCTGAGTCTGGATGGGACCAGAATGGGGGGTGGTTGTAACATGTCAAAATGTACACCACCTCATGCTGCTCTCATAGCTCTGCTTCAACGTCTACAGCCCTGCAGATTCATCTATCCGTAACACTTCTTCTTCCTAAAACTTTTTTTTACACACCCAAGTCTCTGAGACTAGCTCCAGTTTCCTGATTTCCAACTACTAACATTCACTGGATGTATCTGCTCAGGCAAAGAACATTCAACCGAAAAGGTTCTCTCTACCATCCTAACATTGTTAAGATTTCATATAATAATAGTGCTGGCTTGAACATCCTTAAAAACACCGCGCTCGGAATTCTGAGCCCTGAAGAACTAATTGTATCGTATTCATCGAGTACCCGGAATGGTTAGTACACCTTGATGAATACCCAGCTACCAAAATGTCATCCTGTCGAAGCTAT
Source organism: Viscum album (assembly GCA_963277665.1). Classification (NCBI taxonomy): domain Eukaryota; kingdom Viridiplantae; phylum Streptophyta; class Magnoliopsida; order Santalales; family Viscaceae; genus Viscum; species Viscum album. The sequence goes on from OY728148.1 coordinate 580,380,526, forward strand.
ATAATCTCTAGATAACTCTTAGCCACCTCTTCAATCTAGTCCTCAGCCACCTGTGAGTTGGGATCACCTCGGAACCTGAGGGGTATTTGATGTTGAAAATTGTGTCAGGAACTAAGCCTGAATGTGTCCTCTACCAGTACCACAAGTTGTAACTGCTTCCCAATGGGTGGTGGTGCAACTGGTACACCACTCGAAGGTGCCAACGTAGTAAGAGGGCCCTGCACTGGAGCCTCATCGCTCAGTTGTCCGTCATCATGTACTTTTTCAGAAAACCTAGGTGATTGTCTTTGTGGCGGCATCCTGAAAATAAACAGGTGCACCATAGTTGTTAAGTTATACCTGGTGAGCTGACTTCGATGAAATAAAAAAGAAAACCTTTACAAAACACACACAATCCGTGTTCTCGTGCGCTGAGTTGGAAATCAGAATTCACGATCCTGGTGTATGGATACGTCAGCCGCCGCACCAGCACTGGACTCCCCAAACTGAAAACCACACTCATAACACTTAACACTATTTCTTTATAGAAAAGATATGAGTCACAGTTCTTTGGTTGAACCGAACTCCTCTAATACTACTTTTTCATGACCCGCCCCTCGAGGCTCGTGTGTTGACTACACCTAGCTGGCCTTCCATAGGCCAGGGGTTAGAGGCAAGCACCGGAAAGGAATATCCCTTAAATGGGAAGGAATTTTCTTTTTAAGCTGTACAGATACACATTCCAAGAACACAACAAGAAGCAACCACACAGACTAAAACCCAATAAGATGCAACCATAAGGTAAAATACTGTAGTAAAAGAGTGTTGAAAGTAAAAAGGGGGCGGAATACAAGCCCAACTATAAAAGTACAAGTACAACTAGAAATATAATACAACTAAAAGAAAAAGGAAAATAGCTATTGGGTCGTCCTCTTTGATTACTACCAGTAGATTAGGTAGAAATATCGTCCTTAGCACTCCACTTCCATTAGTCTCCTCTGCGTCACGTCATGCCAAATGGTCCACCTCCAAGCACCATCCAGTCCCAGCTCCCTCAGACTCAACCAATGTTGTGCATCGTCTACACCATACACAACAAGGTGTGGGCGAAGCCTGTGCAGGGGTGAGTATGACAATACTCAGTAGGGACCCCAAGACCCCTGTATTTCACTTAGAGTTCCACAAACGAAAATCCACAAAGCAAGGCATCAACTCTACTTTGGTATATTTCCATAAATATACCTAAGTTGTCAAGATATACTCATCTCAAACATGAGGTAAGGAAACCATATAGGTAACACCATAAAGGTAGAAGTACCACACAAGAAACACCACAATGATAACACAAAGAAGGCAACTCCACGAAGGTAACCATATCACATGGGTAACACCACAATTATTGAAGTACCACACATGTAACACCACGAAGACAACACCACAAAGGTAGAAGTACCACATAGGTAACACCCCGAAGATAGAAGTACCAAACAGGTAACACCGCGAAGATATAAGTACCACACATGTAACACCACAAAGACAGAAGCACCACACATGTAAAACCATGAAGACAATACCATAAAGCTAGAAGTACCACATAGATAACTCCCGGAAGATAGAAGTACCACATAGGTAACACCACGAAGATAAAAGTAACACACAAATAACACTACAAAGATGATACCACAAGGGTTGAAGTACCACACAGGTAACACCACGAAGTTTGAAGTACCACACAGGTAACACCACGAAGATAGAAGTACCACACACGTAACACCTCGAAGGTAGAAGTACCACACAGGTGACACCACAAATATTGAAGTACCAAATAGGTAAAAGACTCATCTCACAATCAGGTAATACTTAAGTATAGAAGTACAGATGATTAGTCATAAACTAGATCATATTATTCTTTTGAGAAGCACTGTTGCAGTTCCAGATTGGATTGATAGGTAACTAACCCCCGCTGACCCACATAGGATCCATAGGTAACTAACCACCACTAACCCACATAGGATCTGACCCGCATAGGATCAGAATGTGCTGACCCACACAGGATCGCTAAGCGCTGACCCACACAAGATCGCTGAGCACTGACCCACACCGGATCTGACCCAGACATGATCGATAGATGCCGACACATAGAGGATCGATGTTCTTTCTTCACGTTGCAGCCTTCCACAGGTTTCCTCGCACTCAGTAAGATTGAGTTCCATAGATTATACCCCTCGAGATACCGGTCATACCTCGAATTCCACTAAGCTCCACAAAAGAGTAACCCAAAGGAACACCATGTCTTAAGGGTTCGATGCAATAGAAAACGCGTCAATCAGATGCCCGGTCTGTGAGTTATAAGTGTTTTTCCTCTAAGGGCCCGGTTGGATTCGGGTTCGATCCAATCTGGACATAAACCAAATTTCTCCAAAACACAAGTGGAGTATACCAAAAGGATCGTCTTGATCCTAGGATCCCAACACTATAGACGGTTCGTCAAACAGACGTCCGGTTATCAAGATATGCCCCTTTAAGTATTTTTGGTCCGGTTGGGCCCGAGTTCGGTCTGACCCGATCGGACCAACCCGACCAGACTCGATTTGGGCTGAGCCAAGGTGGACTTAGCCCACTGGGCCGGAGTGGACTCGGCCCGCTAGGTTGATGTCTGGACCGACCCGAAAGAGGTGTGGCCCGCAAGGGCAGCCCAACTAGAATAGGGCGTCATGCAAGGGGGTGGCCCGCAAGGGGGGTGGCCTGACGAGAAAAAGGCCACCAGTAAGGGGGAGTCCCAACCTGCTTGGGCGGTGGCCCACCGGGCGATGACCAGCATGGGTAGTGGCTCTATCCAAGGGCGGAGAACCGATCTTAGGGAGGCGACCCGGTGCGAGGGTGGCGGCCTGGTGCGAGGGCGGCCACCCAGTGCGAAGGCGGCGGCTTGGTGCGAGGGGGGTGGCCCGAGGGGAGGGCGGCTGCCCAATACGAGGGCGGGGGCCCAATCCGAGGGGGGCGACCCAGTGCGAGGGCAGCGGCCCAGTCAGAGTGTTGTATCCCAACTCGAGGGCAGCGACCCGGTTCGGGGGTAGCTGCTTGGCACAAGTGCGGCGGCCCGGTTCGGTCCAACTCAGTCGTACTCGTCACCGCTCGTAGGAACCAGTCTCCCCTCCAGGTGGTTGGCGTCATGGTACTTTTATAACGACCCATACTTTACATAATTTTTTTTTAGTTAGGAATTGAAGCATACTTGTTACAACATATAACAAAACCATGATAGGACTGTATAGGTATAGTGTCTTTAGAAACTGTGAAACATAAACAACTGGTTCATAAAGCATCTACATTGTCTCTTGTTTATTTCATCATATCTAGAGTCCCTTTTGGCATATCCTACTTAAAATCCTTCTTCTTAACTTGGGGAAAATAAAACATACAATAGGGGGAGATCAAATGCCTAGTAAGGGTAAACAAAAGAAATATCAATCATATCATATTCATAAGAATATAACATTTTTAAAATCTTAACCTGTAAAAGAGATCATGGGATAAATCATTGTAGTGAAATGTAATCCCATTAATCATAACAAAAAAATGAAACTTTTTGGCATACACACATAATCATAGAAAATCATTTCTTATTAGTCAAGACTCATTTCCAAGACTATCATAGCGGACAAAGTCCATTTCGGAACCGAGTTCACTCCTCATTTCAGTCCTGTATCACTGAACCAGATTAACTTGCCGTTCCAGCCATGTCTATCTCATGAGATATAAATCTTTACCCAATGCATTGGATGGAGATAAAGGTAACACCCATCTCATAATGATACCATTCTTATGTGTTCCACAAAATCATAAATCATACATCATAGCATAACCCATGTAATAAAAATAGGATTCTTAAACATCAAGTCATTATAACATAATCCATATAATATAAAAGGACTTCATAAAAATAATTCCATCATAACTTGATTAAATCAATTTAATAATAGGGATAGAAATAGAACCCTATATTATCTTACATGGAAAATAATTTTGATAAAACACTTGAACTCCATCATTGAGGAAAATATCCTTTATACTTCAAAAACATTTTTCCTTTCATAACATGTCATAAAATTTTAAACTAAAATAATTTCATTAAAAATAAACATGAAAAATTGTAAAGGAATCTTCATGGAAATAATTTTCTATGAAATCATAAAAATCCATTCATGCTGTATAAGTGAAAAAACATTCTTCTCGTACTTTGGCCGGAAAAGTCAAAAAGTATCTCATACTGAAAACAATAAATGATTCCTTTCATATCTTTTAATTAAATTAACCAATAGGTAAAATTGGATTTAAAAAAATTTAGGAGGATAGAAATAATATTTCATATTGAGGAAACAAGGATGTGGATGATAAATATGCCCCAGTAAATTCTGAAGTATAAACCATCTCAGATAAAAATGAGATTGTGAGATTTTCCCTTACCTTTTTTCTGATATGCTTCATACGTATCCGAACCTCATGTATAATGATTTAAATAATGTCATTGACTTATTAAAGAATCATATTCATTGTTATTATATCATATATGTTCATATTCTTATCTTCTTATTAGTAATATTTCATTGCTACTTGTTACTCGGGTGTTCATTGCTTTATGTTCTTATGCATGTTTTTTCAAAAGAATTCTTATTCCTATTTTTAGGTTATATATAACTCAATTAAATAATGTCATTAGTGTAATATATATAATATATATTCATTCAATTCATTTATATAATCATTATTCAATGAAGATCATTTAGAACGAGTCACATCACATCATGGAGACGGCAGGTCGTACGTACACACGCGTGATTATATCGTTCACCTAATTATATGAATGAAATTGGAGTTTATGATATATTATCTCAGAATTATTATCATGTTATAATAATCATATATAGTTTTTATTTACACCATTTTACCCCTCCATGTAAGGCAGTGGTGTAAAAATAGATTACACCACGGCGTGGAGATGGTATTCCGTACGTACGCACGTGCAATGATTTCGTTTTCCATTGGATGGATAGATGGTAAAATAGTGTTTTTTTCATATTTATAATAACATATAAGTATATTATTGATACTGATGTTATTAAATTATAGTGAAACAAATAAATAAGAATAATTAGAAGAAGAAAGAAACATGAAAGAATCGGTAGAAGAGATTACCTCTTCCTTGACGTTTCTCTTTTATACTTTCTCTTAGGGCACTAGGGTTGGTCTTTTGAGAAGACCAGAACCTCTATGATATAACTAGAGATGTTTAGAAGATAAATGGGTAGGGGTTGTTCGAGCTTTAAGGCTCAAAATTGTGTGAAGAGGAGAGGGAAGATGTTCCCTTTTATAAGGGAGGAGAGGGGCACCATAGAAGAAACATAAAGTATTATTTTATAATAAAGTCATATTCGGTTTATAATGGATCCTAAGTGAATTATTTCAAATTTAGGGTGGGTATGGGTCAAAATAATCTAAAAAATAGGCTTTAGAAAAGTTTAGGTTACCATTTTAACCTTATCATTTAGATTTATCTATAAGTTAAATAATTTAACGTTCACCGTGTCTTCTTGTATTCTTATACTATATGGTTAATAAACATAATATAAACTTCCAATCGAACCCCAATTGGTTAATTAATGTCATATATATTATTATATAAGTATTTTGTCTGAACCTTATATTTTCAAGAATAAAATAACAGTTAATAACATAATATTTTTTTTAAAAACTATTTTATGTCTATTTTGACACTATTTGGTATTTTGTTTTTGTTAAATTCATAATAGGATTATTACTTAAAAAAAATTCATCTAACTAACTCTAATATGTTATATTAACCAAGAAAAATAGTTTAATTCATAAAAAGTCTCAAATTACATTTATTTTGGTATCTATAATATCAATTATGTTAATATTTAATTAATAAGGTAATTACTGCATCATCATTGTGTCATAAATAAATTAACTTATTTAATGTCTAAAAATTATAAATAAAATACCATTATGTAGGAAATATCTTTATATTTATAATTAATATTTATAGTTTAATTTATCTTATGTATAACTTTATATTAAAAATGTTGTACATATTAAACATTGATTTTAACTATTTTAACTCTTCTTTGAATTAAATAATAATAAATGTCCTAATCTAATCCAAGTGGACATAGATGGTTATATTTTATTCATATGGTTTTTCTTGGTCTAATTAAACTTATAAAATAGAATTAGGACATGTTTTAGGGAAATAATAATATCATTTTTACCCTTAATTACCCTATTTACTTTTAACCGTGGTAAATAAAAGTAAAAAGTTACAATTCCACAAAAATTATTTTTATCTTATTGAACCACATTTTACTTAATAATATAAACCTTGTCTTCTGGATTTTTTAAATTCCAGTCACAGAAGTGGTAAAATTATGTTTTAAGTAAATTTTCAAATTCTCTTAGGAGGTGGGTAAAAGACGGTAAAAAGTTCAATAAAATTTTTATATATCAAGAATTATTATAAAATGACTCCCATGAATTAAATTTAACTTATATAGGTATTATGTATCTATTTTTACCTAAAATAAAATTTAATAAAATAAATAATTATTTAAATAAAAATTTGGTTTTAAACTATCACTCAGTGTTTTCACTATTCATCAAAAATTGAATTTTTTCAGAAAAATACCAAAAATTCACCCTAGGCTAATTTCAATATTTGGAATCCAGAAATGAAGTCAATTTTGAAATATAAAATTTATAAAATTTCCAAAAGTGGGTATTACTATTCATAATGGCTAGTTTATATAATATTTTAATAACATATCATCATTTATTGAAACTCAGTATTGCGTACAATGTAAGCTATCTAGGAAGGTTGGTCTTGCGTGTAATGCAAGCCAAGACAGTATTGTGTGTAGTAAAATATTCCTTTAGTGTTGCATATAACATAATACAAAAAAACAAAATATTTCTCATAAAGTCTCAGGGTGTTACATTCTACCCCCCTTAAAAATAATTTCACCCTCAATATTCGTCACTTCATAACAAACTGATGAGGATACCTCTCACTCATCATATCCTCAAGTTTCCATGTAGATTCTTATACTTGGTGGTTCCTCTATAAAACTTTTACCAAGCAAGTGGTATTGTTCCATAGGAATTTTTCGCTACAATCCAGAATCTCTATTGGCTATTCTTCATAAGAAATATGTTGCTCCCGCGGTACAACTTTTGAGCTTAGTACATGTGAAGGATCAGGTATGTACTTCCTCAAGAGAGATACATGGAACACATCATGAAATTGAGAGAGATTCAGTGGAATCTCTAATCGGTAAGCTACCTTCTCAACAGGATCCAATATTTCAAAAGGACCAATATACCTAGGGCTCAGCTTGACCTTCTTTCCAAATCACATTACTCTCTTCTAGGGAGATATTCATAAGAACAGTTTATCACCCACTTCAAACTCTAGGTCTTTTCTTAGGTTGTCAGCATAACTTTTTTTCGACTTTGAGCTACTCTTATGAGTTTTTTGAATAGATCTGACCTTTTCTGCCATTTCATCAACAAGATCAGGACCTAATAGCTTTCTTTCAACAACTTCATACCAGAAAGTTGGAGTTCTACATTTATATCCATAGAGGTCTTCATAAGGAGCCATCTGAATACTGGAGTGAAAGGTATTATTATAAGAAAATTCTTCCAAATGTAGGTGTTGATCCCAAAAACCTTTGAAATCCATAGAGCAAGCTATCAACATGTCTTCTAGAGTTTGAATTGTCCTCTTAGACTGACCATCTGTACGAGGATGATAAGCAGTGCTGAAACTCAACTCTGTATCTAGATTATGCTGAAGACATCACCAGAACTTCAAGGTAATCCTCAGATCCCGATCAGATATAATGGAAAGTGGTACTCCATAAAATCTTACCACTTCCTTTACATATATCCTAGAAAGGTGATCAATAGATAAATCCTCTCTAATAGCAATGAAGTGTTCTGACTTCGTAATACGATCAACTATAACCCAAATATCATTATTTCCTTTGGATGTTTTGGGATGTCCAATGACAAAGTCTATAGTGAATTTTTCCTATTTCCATTATGGTATGGGTAATGGTTGTAAAATCCCCTTAGACTTTTGTCTCTCAGCATTAACTTGCTGATAAACCAAGCAACGAGAGACATATTAAGCAACATTTATTTTCATGCCATCCCACCAGAAGTACTCCTTCACATCCCTATACATCATCGTGCTTCCAGGGTAAATATAGAATGAAGAACTATGAGCTTCATACAATATTTACTACTTTAATTCTGGGATGGGAGGAACACAAACTTGATTCCTGAACATTATTATTTCATCACAATAAATGTGGAATTCAGGAGCATTTCTCACCTTCTTATCTAACTCTACATCTTCTTTCTGTGACTCTTTAATCTTCACATGTATAGATGGTTGATCATTAATTTGAGAAAGATAATATTTTCCCCTTCAATTATAATTCTAAGATCCATCCTTTGTAAACCCATAAATATTGGATCTTCTGTGATCCTCATCAGGGATAAACTAGCATGGTCTTATCGACTTAATGCATCCACCACCTTGTTGGCTTTCCCAGGGTGGTAATGAATTGAGCAGTCGTAATCCTTAATTAGCTCCAACCATATTCTTTGGCGCATATTCAGCTCCTTTTGTGTGAAAATATACTTTATACTTTTATGATCAGTATAAATATCACACCTTTCACCATAAAGATAATGCCTCCAAATCTTTAATACAAAGATTACTAAAGCTAACTCCAAATCATGATTTGGGTAATTTTTTTCATGGATTTTAAACTATCATGAGGCATAAGCTATCACCATATCATTTTACATGAGAAAACACCCCAATCCATTCTTGTATGCATCACTATATTTTACAAAACTTTCTCCACTACAAGGTAGTGTGAGGACAGGTGCACTGAATAATCTTCTTCTTAAGCCCTTGAAATTCTCTTCAAACTCCTTCGTCCAAATGAATTAACTCTTTTTCAAGCCAAACTGGTGAGTGGATTAGATTATTGTGAAAAATATTTCAAAAAACATCGATAATATCCAGCCACACCAAGAAAACTTTGGATCTCAGTTACTGTTGTTGGTCTTGACCAAATTTCAAAAACCTCTGTTTTTGCTGGATCCATAGATATCCCCTATTTTGAGATTATGTGACCCAAAAATGAAAATTTTTAAAGCCAAAATTCACACATGGTAAATTTGGAGAAAATATTCTCCTTTAATAAGGTCAATAATAAAATTCTCAAATGATCTTGATGTTCTTCCTTGCTCTTTGAATAGACAAGAATATTGTCTATAAATACTACCATGAACTGATCAAGATAGTATCTAAAGGCTCTATTCATTAGATCCATAAAGATATTAGGGACATTAGTAAGACCAAATGGCATCACTATAAATTCATAGTGTCCATACCTTGTACGAAAAGACGTCTTTGGTATATTATCCCTTTTGACCCTTAATTGATGATACCCTGAATGAAGATCAATCTTAGAAAAGTATTGAGCTCCGTGTAGTTGGTCAAATAATCCATCAATGCGTGGGAGATGATATTTGTTCTTGATAGTGATCTTGTTAAGTTCTCGATAATCAATGCAGAGTCTCATTGGTCCATATTTGCTCTTAACAAACAGAACAGGTTCTCCCCAAGGTGATGCACTAGGGCGTATGAATCCCTTATCCAAATTCTCTTGGAGTTGCTTCTTCAATTCATGCAACTCAATTAGGGACATTCTATAAGGTTTCTTTGAAATTGGTGTAGCGCCTGATATGAGTTCTATTGAAAACTCAACTTCACGATTTGGTGGATGACCTGGAAATTCCTGTGGAAAGACATACTTAAACTCCCGTACAATGGGTGTATTCTTAATCCTGAGTTTCTCTCAAACCATTTGAGATAAATAATCTTCATTTATTGGAATAAAGACCGATAAGATGGAATAAATTTCCACTGGAAGGTTATATTCTTCCATGAATCGATAGATGATCATTGATTGATCTGGAATATGAAATGTAACTTCCCTTCTTTGGAAATTGATATGATCTCCATATAAAGAAAGCCAATACATGCCAAGAATCACATCAAATTTCACTATAGGAAGGATCACAAGATTTTTAAGAAGCACTTTCCCACAAACTTCAATCAAAGAAGAATTGTAAATTTTTGTTGCGATTGTTGTGCCATTAGGGGTTTTCAGAGCTAACTCAATATCTAATTGGTGAGGTAATATTACAATACCCTTAGAATATTATTCAGAAATAATAGAGTGGGTGGATCCAGAAACAAATAAAACATTTTCTACTTTAGAGTGTATGGTAAGTGTACCTTTCTCCACTTCGTTATCATACTCCACATCACCGATAGAAATTGCATGTGACTTACATTTTTTCTTTGGCCTTAAGAGTTTGTTAAGGTCGATCATCATTAACAACCCTTGGATTAGGGCATTGATTAGCATAATTCCCCATTTCTTTGTACATGTAACATTGAAGTGTAGGACGTGCATTCCGTTTAGCCTTTTCTTTGTTCGCTTCACTAGACATATTTTTCCCATCATTACGGCATTCAAATTCCCGGTGACCTTCTTTTCCACATTTGAAACATTTACTTGTCCCTTTAAGACAAGTACCTATATGTTTATTTCCACACTTTGAGCATAAGGGAAAATTATCTTCTTTTTAGTGTGGTCTTTATATTTCCCTTTGAATTCCATTTTCCTCTTATTATCAAACCCATATGACTGATGGGTTACTCCAATATCCATCTCAACCATGAGATCACATTGAAAATTTCTTTATAGCTATTGAAGTCCTTTATGGCTAACGCCCTTTGAAGAATTTGTTTTAAGCCTCTAAATAATCGATCGATCTTACTATCAAGTTGGATAATAATTTCGGAAGCATACCTTGCAAGTCTAGTAAAATTTTCTTCATAGGTACCAAATGATTCATCATCCTTTTTCTTTAGTTCAGGAAAATCCTTCTCGATCTTTGTTCGAAGAATACGAGGGAAGTACTTATTGAAAAAAAGTTCTTGAACTCATCCCATTCCATGGACTGAATTTCGTCTATTTGGCTCATATTCTTGATAATATTCCACCATTGATCAGCTTCACCTTACAAATGATATATTGCTAAGATGACTTTATCATGTTCAGAACATTGAAGAACTGAAAATATCTTTTCCGTGGTACTGATCAATTGTTCGGCCACTAATAGATCAGTAGACCCGTTGAATGATGGTGGACTCTGCCTCATGAAGGATTGAACAGAATTTTGTTCCTTACTTTGCTCATTTGGAAGTCCTACATGATTCATAGCTTGAGAGACTTGTGTGAGCCTAGCTACAATATTTTTCATTCCAGATCCCATAATGTTTGGTTTCTTAGGGGGAAAATCATTGCATTTCCTGTCGCATTCATCATTAACACAATTCCTTCGGGTTCCATCCATTCACTAAAACCAATAAGCATAGTCTGAGAAACACTAATCATAATAGGAAAAACAAAAAATCAAGAATAAAATTTCACACTTTAGGTATTATCATAGGTTATTCATTGCCATTTCTATAATACTAATAGTGTGTTCTATTCTTAGACATATCATTAGGGTTCTTACTAAGGCTTTCTCATCCTAGTTTCCAAAGGTTGACTATAACCTTCCACTGATACCAACTATAACGACCCATACTTTACATACATTTTTATTACTTCATAATTGAAGCATACTTATTACAACATATAACAAAACCCTTATAGGACCATATAGGTATAGTGTCTTTAGAAACTGGGAAACATAAACAGTTGGTTCATAAAGAATCTACATGTTCTCCCATTTATTTCATCATATCTACAGTCCCTTTTGGAATATCCTACTTAATACCCTTCTTCCTGACCTGGGGAAAAGAAAACATACAAAAGGGTGAGCTCAAATGATCAGTAAGGATAAAAAAAGGAAATATCAATCATATCATATTCATAAGAATATAAGATTTTGAAAATCTTAACCTGCAAAAGAGATCATGGGATAAATCATAGTAGTGTAATTTAATCCCAATAATCATAAAAACATGAAACTTTGTGGCATACACACATAATCATAGAAAATCATTTCTTATTAGTCAAGACTCATTTCCAAGACTATCATAGAGGACAAAGTCCATTTCTGAACTGAGTTCACTCCTCGTTCGAGTCCAGTATCACTGAACCAGATTAAATTGTCGTTCCAGTGATGTCTATCTCATGAGATATAAATCTTTACCCAATGCATTGGAGGGAGATATAGGTCCCACCCCTCTCATAATAACACTATTCTTATGTGTTCCACAAAATCATAAATCATACAACATAGCATAACCCATGTAATAAAAATGGGATTCTTAAACATCATGTCATCATAACATAATCCATATAAGATAAAAGGAATTCATAAAAATAATTCTATAATAACATGATAAAATCAATATAATAATAGGGATGGAGATTAAACCCTATATTATCTTATATGGAAAATAATTTTTCTAAAACACTTGGAACTCCATTCTTGAGGAAAATAACCTTTCTACTTTAAAAACATTTTTCCTTTCTTAACATGTCATAAAATTTTAAACTAAAAAAATTTAATTAAAAATAAACTTGAAAAATTATAAATCAAGCTTCAGGGAAATAATGTTCTATAAAATCATAAAAATCCATTCATGTCGTATATGTTAGAAAAAAACATTCTTCTCATACTTTGGCTGGAAAAGTCAAAAAGTATCTCATACTAAAAACAATAAAAGATTCCTTTCATATATTTTAATAAAATTCACCAATAGGTAAAATTGGATTTAAAAAATGTAGGAGTATAGAAATAATATTATATATTTAGGAAACATGGATGTGGATGATAAATATTCCCCTGTAAATTCTGAAGTATAAACAATATCGGATAAAAATGAGATTGTGATATTTTACCTTACATTAGGTCCGATATGCTTCGTACAAATCCAAACCTCCTATATAATGATTTAAATAATTTTATTTACTTTTTTATAGAATCATATTCATTGTTATGATATCATATACGGTCATATTCTTATCTTCTTATTAGTAATATTTCATTGCTACTTGTTATTCGGGTGTTCATTGCTTTATGTTCTTAAGCATGTTTTCTCGAATAAATTCTTATTTCTCTTTTTAGGTTATATATACCTCATTTACAGAATGGTATTAGTGTAATATATATCATATATATTCATTAAATTCATTTATATAATCATTATTCAATGAAGATCATGTAGAACGAGTCGCATCACATCGTGGAGATGGTAGGCCGTACGTATGCACAAGTGATGATATCGTTCACTTAATTATATGAATGGAATTGGAGTTGATGATATATTATCTCAGAATTATTATCATGTTATAATAATCATATATAGTTATTATTTACACCATTATACCCATCCATGTAAGGCTGTGGTGAAAAAACAGATTACACCACGGTGTGGGGGCGGTATTCTGTACGTACGCACGCGCGATGATTTCGTTTTCCATAGGATGGATAGTAAGTAAAATAGGGTTGTTTCATATTTATAATAATATATCATTATATGAGAGATACTGATGTTATTACTTTATAATGAAAAAATAAGGAAGAGGAAGTACAAGAAGAAAGAAACTTGAAAAAATCAGTAGAAGGGATTACCTCTTCCTTGACGTGTCTTGTTTATACATACTCTTAGGGCACTAGGGTTGGTCTTTTGAGAAGACGAGAACCTATATGATATAACTAGAGATGTTTATAAGATAAATGTTTAGGGTTTGTCCGAGATTGAAGGCTCAAAATTGTGTTAAGAGGAGAGGGAAGGGGCGCCCTTTTATAAGGGAGGAGAGGGGCACCTTAGAAAAAACATACATTATTATTTTATAATAAAGTCATATTCGGTTTATAATGGCTCCAAAGTGGATTATTTAGAATCTAGGGTGGGTATGGGTCGAAATAATCTTAACCAATATTACTTAGACATGTTTAGGTTAACATTTTAACCTTATCATTTATATTTAACTCAAAGTTAAATAATTTAACATTTACCATGTCTTATTTTATTCTTATACTATATGGTCAATAAACTTACTATAAACTTTAAAAAGAAACCAAATTTGTTCATTAATGTCATATATATTTTTATATAAGTCTTTTGGATGTACCTTAGATTTTTAGGAATTGAATAACAATTAATAATATATTATTTGTTTTGAAAACTCTTTTATGTCAATTTTGACACTATTTGGTATTTTGTTTTTATTAAATTCATAATATCTTTATTAATTCAAAAAAAATCATATAACTAACATTAATATGTTCTATTAATCTATAAAATTAGTTTAATTCATAAAAAGTCTCAAATTACATTTATTTTGGAATTTAAAATAACAATTTTGTTAATATTTCATTAAAAAGGTAATTGATGTATCATCATTATGTTATAAATAAATTAAATTATTTAATGTATAAAAATTATAAATAAAATAAAATTATTTAGGAAATATTTTTATATTTATAATGAATATTTATAATTGAATTTATCATATGTATAACACTATATTATAAATGTGTTACTTAATAAACTTTGATTTTAACTCTTTTAACTCTTCTTTGAATTAAATAATAATAACTGTCATAATCCAATCCACGTGAACCTAGAGGGTCATATTTTATTCCTAAGGTTGTTTTTGATATAATTAAACTTATCCAATATAATTAGGACATGTGTTAGGGTTATAATAATATCATTTTTACCCTTAATTACCCTATTTACTTTTAACCATGGTAAATAAAAGTAAAATGTTAGTGTTCACCAAAAATTAATTTTATCTTATTGAACCTCATTTTACTTACTAATATCAACCAATTATCTCAGATTTTTTAAATTCCACTAATAGAAGTGGTAAAATTATGTTTTATGTAAATTTTCAAATTCTCCTAGGAGGTGGGTAAAAGACGGTAAAAAGTTCAATACAATTTTTATATATCTAAAATTATTATAAAATTACTCCAATGAATTAAATTGAACTTATATAGGTATTATGTATCTATTGTTACCTAAAATAAATTTAAATAAAATAAATAATTCTTTATATAAAAATTTGGTTTTAAACTATAACTCACTGTTTTCATTATTCATAAAAAATTAAATGTTTTCAGAAAAATACCAAAAATTCACCATAGGCTAATTTCGATATTCTGAATCCAAAAATGAAGTTTATTTTGAATGATAAAATTTATAAAATTTAAAAAAGTGGGTATTACTATTCATAACGGCTAGTTTATATAATATTTTAATAACATATCGTTATTTAGTGAAACTCGATATTGCGTACAACGCAAGCTATCAAGGAAGGTTGATCTTGTGTGAAATGCAATCCAAGACAGTGTTATGTGTAATGAAATATTCCTTTGGTGTTGTGTATAAAATAATACATAAAAACAAAATATTTCTCATAAAATCTCAGGGTGTTACAACTTTTCCAGTGCTTCGTCGCTTGGTGAAGCCGTGCCAACACCCCTCCCCGAGCTCCATATAAATAGGAGTGGAGAAGGAGTGTGCAATGATTAGGGAATTAATATGGTTCATTTAATTAACGAACCTCCTGAATTACTAATGGTGAGGTTACAAGAAAAGAAGATTCAATCCATTTATTGTCTTGACACATCGCCAGTCTCGCCAGCGCCGTTCGTTGGTTGGAGGAAAGAAAGAAAATAAAATTATAAAACATATTATTTTATTAATCTTTAAAAAGTCCACTAAAATATCTTTTTCACCCTAACTAATGTGGTAGAAGTTATTCCTCCTTTAAGAAAATCTTGGAGCTGCAGATTCAACGGTGCCCTCATATTTTTAATCTGAGAAATGGTTCAAAAGTTAGAAAATGCCGCTCACGCATTTACTGAATGTACCTGAAAAAAGTTTGGAAAATTGTTAATAGTCACCCTCGACCCACTCTGGTCGAGGTTAGGCTCTACCTAAGTGAAACATGCCCCAAAGAACCCAATGGTACACTTATATTTCCAATCTGAGTTACTGTTTAAAAGTTATGGATTTTCAAATAAAATAATTGTCACTTAATTATTTTATTTACGGCTAAAAACTAACTTTCACTGGTGGCCTGTGCTGACCAATGTTAGTATCTTTCTAAAGATTGTATACCCTCACGAGTATAATGGTGGTCTCAGATTTTAAATCGTGTTACCGTTCGAGAGTTATAAGCATTTGAAAAATAAGATAATTTTATTTAATTATTTTATTTACGGTTATCCCATTTTTGGGTTTTCTCATAGGAGGCCCGCACTGACTAAAATTAAGTCAATCCTAGGCTAAACCCGCCATATTGAGCGTAGGAGTTCCCTCAGATTTCTACTCTGAGTAACCATTTAAGAGTTATTCTACTTTTTTATGAAAACTGCTTACGCGCACTAATTAAATCTTAACAAAACTTTGACGGATCATCCCGGGCACTCTGGGCCTCGTAATCACGTGCCATCAGATTTTTCAATCTCGAAATAATTCCATATAATTAAAATAAATTATACGGAATTTCTGGGACATTACATGAAGATTGGTTTGATGAAGTTATTTCATGTTGATCATTTAGAAAAATGGCTATAAACGAGTGATGATTTTTATTGGAATTAAATTTATCAAAACCAATGATTTAGTTTTTAAATTAAAATTTACTTTTGAAACATAATAGTTGGAATAAAAATATTAGTGTTTAATTGAATTATAATGAATGATTTACCCATGATTTTGTGATTGATTTAAACATATGTGATTTTGGGTAGTTATTCGATAATTAGGACATGCACAGTCGAACTATTACTCCTTAGAAATGTATTGATGATGAAAAATATAAAAAAACCTAGTTTTAAATATTTTCCATGGATGGTATTGATTTAATTTATCTCAGTTTCCTGATACTTAGGGATGTGAACACACACATTTAACCATGTTGATTGATTGAGAAGTTTGAGGATCCTATAGCTAGGAACTAACTTACCTTATAATTTATTTAAATTTTGCATGGTTATGATTAAATTGTTACATAATAAATGAATATAAAAATATTTTATTCATTTTGTTTATTTTTGAAAGTAATAATTAAATACAATTTATAATATACCCACCATTATCCAAATTTGAATTCTATTTTTGATTGAAAAATATGAAAATGAATTAATGTGACTTTTTTTTAAAATAGAATCATAAATGGTTTATTTTATATGGAATTTATTATGGAACACATGGTGAGATTATACTATATTTTTTATCCCAAACATACCTTTTAATTCAAGTGTTTTTATATTATGTTATGTTATGTATAGGACAAGGGAATGCACCACTTTGAGGTGGAACACGTTCTTGATGCTTGTGACCTTAATGATCGTTGCGACCGATGGAGATATGATAAAAATATTGAATGGAGTCTCTTAGTTTATGATTAATGGATATTATTTCATATTTTAGATGATATTTTTTTATTTGGGTCTATATATAAATATATATGGTACTTTTCTCTATGTTGAGTCTTTGAAATATCAACATCTTATTATTTTATCTTGCTGTGTTTTATCATACATGGGGAAAAATAGTTCCCTTTGATGTTTAATATAATACCAGGTGATATTATCTAACCCATGGGGATTAGGATAACCCTTTAGGAAATTTCAAGGTTATATCAGGTATAAGTTTATAATTTTATTCATGTTGGTTTGTTACACAACCAGTTCTAGATGAATTGTTGTACTATCATGCAATACAAAATTTGATTAATGAATTGACTCGATACATGGAATTAGATTCATGAAAAAATTTAAAGAAATTATATTTAGGAGGAACCATGGGGGCTGAGAATTTTTTGACACCTAATATTTTAAAACAAGACATTATATTCAATAGTGTATATGACACAAAACATCGATCAAAAGGGAAATATGAAATATTACTATTCAAATATGATCATTATAACATAATAATTAAATTGGTGGATATGAATAGGATTAAATTATTTATGTAATATATATAAACATCATACTAAATATAAATTTATTGATAAATAATCATTAAATAAACACTCAAATTTTTATTAAAGTGATTTAATTCTTCAAAAATATGTTTTTTCTTCAAAAATAGTTTTATTTCTTCTTTTGAGAGAAATATTATAATTAATTTCATAAAATTATTTAAATTTGATTTTAAAAAAAGAATATACTTTTTAAAATTATCATATAAAAATTAGCTTATGGGGAATTTTTTAGTTTTTTCTCCAAAGTTTTATTTTTCATTGAATAGTGAAAACCAGATTTTTCAAACACTAACATTTATTTTCCTTAAATTCAGAAATTTTAATGTCAATTTATATTTTATATTTGACCATAAATTGATAAATGAACCATTTCATTTATGATGATCTGATTAATTTCATTTGAAATAGTAACTTTCAAGATTTTTCTACAAGTTTTTTTAGGATTAAAAATAATGTTTTGAGAAAACTATTTTTATGTGCATAAAGTTTAACCATTTTAATTAACTAAAATAACTTCGGATGAATAAGTAATTAAAATAAATAAATATACATAGTGAAATTTAATTTAAAAAAATGGATCCTATATTTTTAATTATCACAATTATTATTATTTAATAAAGTTAACTCAAATTTTTGGTCATAATGAATTATAAAAATAGTAAAAATTCATCACCATAGTAAAAGGGTAAATCATGCTAACCAATGTTATAAATAAGATATAATATAATAATTATTCATAATAATTCTAATTGGATGAATATATTTTTACATTTATCACCTTAGTCACTATATTTAATTATGTATGGGATACTTGTTTATTAAATTGTTCTATATATTACAACAATTATAAAGAGGGGGAGGAATAAAATGAAAATCCTACAACAATTATATAGGGATGTACTCAGCGATACATGACCCTAAGACATCACTAAGACTATGTAGGACTGCTACCATTGATCTGGACCCTAAGATTAATGAAAGAGATCTATATATTAATTTATGTAATGAGAAATAAGAAATGTCACTCTATTTCCTTTAAATATATATTATATGTTGTCATAAGGATACAAAAGTGGTGATTTAATATTAAAGTTTATTTGGAATATAATGAAATTATATTCCTTCTAGTAAATTATTTTTAAATTTTAGTTATTATATATTTACTTTAAATACTTATACAATTCTAACATAATGCTTGTAAAAGTATAAAAAACTCAAGGTAAATAATTTCAAAAACATTAAAAGTAATGTATTTAAAGTGACTTATAGTTCCAAAATAATTTTATAATTAATAATAATTTATTATAAATTTTAAAATATATAATATTTTAACTTTATTATTATATTCATGAATTTAATGTCTAATTAAATGAATAGTGTCAAAAATCACAATAATGATATTTTATGATAAGTAAAATTTTATTAAATTATTTAAAAATACTTTAAATAAAGAAAGAAGAAAATTAGAATGATAAATGGATTAAAATTTCATCCCCTTTATATTTACTATCAATTTTTTTTATCTTATAAGTAAAAATATAACCGAACCTATTTGAAAATTTGTTTATCGCGATTATGGTTAAAATTAGTTTACTTTAGGGTTAAACCAAGAGATAAGGGTTAGTGAAAAATTTAACCTTTATAAATCCAAATATATGGACATATTTAGAACTTAATTGAACATGACATTATTAATTTTTAATATTTTATGTAATTCCAAAGGTTCCCCTCCCCTCCCTTATAAATGGAATCCTACCTTACTGTTTTAATCAAAACCCAAGAACCATTTGGTTTAGAAAATACCTTCCCAAATCCTTTTATTATTTCTCTTAACATAATTATCTAACACATACTGAAATGTTTTAATATTGATCTAATACCCTATATCCATCTCCTCTTCCATCAAATTGAAAATGAAACCATCATTCGTGTGTAAAATGAACTAACACCTCACAAACTAATATAGTTAGTTTCCCATCAGCACTATTCATTGTTGGTTTTAATTATTGATTTAATATATATATATATATATATATATATTATATTCAGAGAATATTTATCACTATTAAAATACAATATATTGTCTACTTTTTTATCTCTCTATCAATTGAAAAATGATAGCATCGTTTATACGTACGTGTGGACTACCACATCCACAAAGAGATGTGATTCATTTTACATAACCACATAACATAGATGATATATATATATGTTTATTTATTTAAATAACATTGTATTTATGTTATAATTATCTTTATATAAATTTAAAATAATACTTTTTTACCTTTTATCTCGTTTATTGAAAAATCAAAATGATAATCATACATATGTACGACAAACCATATCCATGATTATAAAAAATTTAATATAAAAAAACATTCATGGTTGGTTTTAGAAGTGTAAGTTATGTATAAATTTTATAATAATTTCATGAATATTATTTTTGAGTCCATGAAATAATTAACTCTTTTGCCATAGTTGACTTGCTAGATACATTTTGGTCATACGTGCCGAATATTGTCAAAACATCTCACGTGAAATCAATTGATTATGTAATTAAATATAAGATGGTAATAAAAAAAATAAAATTAATAATAAAACTAAAAAAAATTCATCGTAATTTAAATCATTTACATAATTTCACTATTTTGGAAGATGAAGAATGTACATGATAATTCAGACATACGGTAAGAGACATATCTCAATTTCCACTCATTAAGGGAAATTTTATTGTACTATACCAATTTATTTTATATTATATAAGTATTTAATTTTTACATATTATATCATGAATACATCACACTTCATGGTATTTTATGTTACAATATAAATTATTTTATCCAAGGGGGATTTTATTTTAATTAATCAAGCATTATTGGGTTGTATAACTCAAATTCGTTTCATTGGGTTATATTACATATTTATTGTATTTAATATTATAAGACTATGTGTGTGTGGAATATTTATTATTTAATGTTTTATTTAAACTTTTTATGAAAATTTTAATTTTGTACACATAATAAACTCATTTATTAATTATCACTTCAAATATATGATCCTTATAAGGGATTCTATCTCAATTTATTTTCATTGAGGGATATTTTAATTTCACTCACAAATTTACTTTATATAGTGTATGAAATTAGCTTCCACATGTTATATCATGAATCATTAATTATTATCATATTTTACGTTTAAATTCAAATTATTTTATCTATGGGGATTTAAATTCCATGTTTCCAAGTGGTAAGGGGTTTCATAACTCAATTTCTTTTCCCTGGGTTATATTACTTCATCATTTTCTTTGATATTCTAAGATTAAGAGTGTAATTTTTTTTATTATTTTAATTTTTTTTAAAAATTATGTGTATTTACATTTTATTCACATAATATATTCATTCATTAATTCTCCCTTCAATAGTGTTATCTTTGCATGACTCTTCATCTCAATTTCCGCTCTATTGAGATATATTTGATATTACGCACCTATTTTTTTTATTAGGTTTATATAATTTCACTTTGATATGTTACATTCTGAATCTATTTATATTCATGGTTTTAATGATTAATTTTAAGTTATTAAAATCATGGGGTTTTTCAATTAAATGTTACCAATGTTGTAAGCTTTTATTTTACAATCTCATCATTATTCATAATTATTTATGTTTAAGTCTCCAATGGGGAGATTATTTGATTTTTATATGTTAAACAGTAAATATTTTATTGTCCTATTTTAATTTCAAGGAATTATAAGTTTTTCTTTCAATTTAAACTCTTTAATCACTCAAGATACCAAAATCATGTTTTTAAGGAAACCCGACTTGTTTTTCTACCTAATCGATGATCATTTTCTTTTATATCCATATTTTATTTACAATGTTATAAATAATATTTTTAATATCATAAAATTATTTATTAAATAAGTTTTTACCCATGTTTTAAATTTTTTAAAAATTATTTAAATAGAAATATTGTTTTTTCTGAACACGTTACTTTTTTTTTGAATTTATACAAAAAAATGTGAATGTATTTTTTGTTTAAATGTACTCAGTATGAATTAAATTTTTCCTACTATGATGAAATATCATAGCATTGAATATTCCTTTATAATTTTACATTGTTATTTTAAAATTATGTTTTTTTGAAATATTTTTGAAAATTTTATTTTTAAAAGTGATTTTCAAAGTGAAAAGTGTATTTTTCTCAAGATTTTTTAATGATTTTATGGGTTCTATATTCGTAAAAGAAAAAAATTATTCTATATATAAAAATATAGAGATATTTTGTAATTATACCATCATTATTCATTCACTGTATGGTTAAAGATCATCTTTAATAGGGAATGTATTGACATTCACTTCCTTGATTAATTATATAGTCATTAACATTCTCCTGAAACATTCACTTTCTTGTGATCATTCAAAATTATGTTTATATTAGATATTCATATTCATTGTGTCGTGGTTATGAATATTTTAAAAAACTATATATAATTTCTACATGGGGTGTTTCACTAATGGTATTTGTGCTATTTGTGATAGGGTCCCATCACAAATAGCCCATTGTAGAAAACGACGTCGCAAATACCATTTTTTGTGATGGGACAATCACAAAAAACGGGTTTCTGCGATGGGGAAACTCACCATCGCAAATATGTATCCGATTATATAGATTATATATAAATAAACTTTATGCAACGGGCCCGTCACAAATAGTATTTGTGACGGGCCCTTGGTACCGTCGTAAATAGTATTTAAAAATATATATTTAAACTATTTGCGACGGGATCTTATCACAACAGGTACCCTCGAAAATAATAACCAAATTAAAAAAATTTATTTAATAAAATTATAATTAATGAAAAAATAATATTAATATTATTAAAATAATAAAAAAATAAAAAATATTAGAATTCTCAATACTCTCAAAAAATATAAAAAATCATAAAATATTATTATTATTATTATTTTTAAAATTAAAAAATTAATAAATATAATACTAGTAAAATATATTTAATAAAATTATGATGAATGAAAAAATAATATTAATATTATTAAAATAATAAAAAATATTAAAATTCTCAATAATAAAAAAAAATAAAAAAATCATAATTATTATGATTATTAGTAAAATAAAAAAACATTAAAAAATATCATAGTAATAATAAATAATAAAATAATAAAAATAAAAAATTAAATTATGAAATATGCGCACCAATATGAAAGACAAAAACTGAAAATAGTTCATATTACAACAAATCATGAATTCAAATGTTTTTAACATAAAAAAAATCACTGGGGGTCATCTTCTAGAGGATGTGGATGAGCTGTAGGAGATGGTGGAGGAAACTCCATCCCTAAACTATGAGTCAGATGAAGCATATACTCCATCTGCTCATGATTCTATTGCTACCATTGATGCATCTCCTCATCGTGGTATTGCAGCCGCTGCTGCTACTGCTGACACATCTCTTCACGTTGCTTCTACAAACTCTCTATAAGCTCAACCTGAGTTCACAACTGCTCTTGATATAATGAGGAAGAAGATAATGGCTCTCCATGAGCTCCTCTTGAGTTGGAAAATAACATCACAATAGTACCATAATAAGTACTATGAGTCACATGAGAGACGATACCAACTACTTAGCCCTTATCAAAGCCATACTGAGTCACAAGTATCCTTGTCGCCTCATCGAAATGGTGGGCACTAGTCCGATCAGTCACCTTGTCCGGAATCCCATCCAGTGTCTGAGAGGTCGCATCCTCATATGACTCCTTCAATTCCAATTTGAAATTAAAATTTTGAAAATATTTTATGCAGTTAATTGTCAAACTGAAAAAATATAATAACCACAATCTGACGCTGGCGACCACCTCTAATCTCTCTAGTGGCTGAATCCCTATACATCATCCGATAAACGTCGTACTTCGTAATAACGGGATGCTCGATTGCCTAATTTTTTTTAAAAAACTTCTTATAATTAAATTTATATAAAATATTTAAAAAAGATATTTACCATATGCTCTCTATGCGTTTTGAATGTATGGATACTATCTCTATGTGTCACCTCCTGTCTCCCCCGGTTTTGCCGACCCACTAAGGACATCCTCTAAAATCCACCACCCAACCAGTGTAAACATAATCCATCCCAAATGTGAGATAAAATGTACTCTAGATGGTGGGCTCTACATGACTCATAAAAATATATATCTCCTGCTTTCTTAAGGGCAGTCCTTCTCAAATTGTACAAAAACTAATGGAAACATTCATGCATAGACGCCTCCCATGATGCATGGATAACGTCACACATTCTATCATTGAATTGATACCATAAAACCTAAAAATAATTCATAATTTCAAGTTAATAATAAAATAAATATCAAAATAAATATTATTTATTTACGTACTAGCCAATGATTGAACATGCTAAGATTCACATCAATGAGAATCTGTTCCCATGTGATCTATGGTTGATAAAAATAATTGTGCAGGATAATGCTCCCCTTGTCCAATAGCTACTTGCACAAAAATGTGAAAAAAGAATAAATAATCAAACAATAAGTTTATATATAAATAAATTAATGAAAGATAACTAAAATTTACAGGTTACCGTACCTCTGTGTGCATGGATCAAAGCCAAGACACGGAAATCACTCTGGGATTGGGTCAGGAATCATTAGTCACAGAAGACCATTCCCCCTCCGCATACCCCCTAAACTTCCAGTAGGTTGAGGTTCAAATGATCCTAAATCCTCCCATCCAAAGGTATATCAGCCTTCTGTAACTCATGAAATAGATCAGGGTAAATCTGAAACACAAAATGATTGTTATTATCAGATAGTTGAAAATAACTATTATATATAGATATATATTAGTAATGATTATAACCAACATTTAACTGTTTCAGTGTTTACCTTCATCATCATCTCCATATCTGACTATGTAACTGTCTTCATATTCCTCATTAACATCATCAATATCCATATGAGTTTCAATTTCATAATCTCTTATCATTTCAAATTCTTTTGTAACATCATTAATATCTTCATCAGCATTAACCCTCAATTGTGGGTTGTCGTCATCGATATTCACATCTACTTGTGAAAAAGATGGATTTTGAGTAGTCTCTTGAAAAATTTCAATTCCTTCCACTTCAACAAAACCACATTTAGTTTGAGTAAACTAATTTTCTCGAGATTTCATTTTTATTATTCTTCACCAATCACTCAGGTCTCTTGAAGTAGAACAATACTTTGCATAATAATTTTGATATGCCTATTGAGCTAGTAAAAATAGTTCATTTACTGTAAGAATACTTTTATATTTAATATCGATGATTCCATGAGTCAGATCAACACACAATCCTCTCTCAGTATCTAACAACCGGCATTTAAACATCGTTATGTAATTTTTTCCTAGATAACACAGCTCAATAATTTCACCCATAATGCCATAAAAGTCAACTTTAGTTTCTCTATGATGTGATCCTCTAAAAAAACTGTACTTTTTATTGTTATTTTTGGTCCACCATATGGATGTGTAAGAAATAGAAAACCATTCACCACATATGCTTTATAATATTTAACCATTTTGGATGTTGGGTTACTCAATATAAACAGTATCTTATCAATTTTATAAGCATGTTGAGACACTTGATTTTTTTTAAAATATCAATATAATAAATAGTAAACTGAATTGATATTATACAATCAATAATTTATGTTCCCAGTTTATGAAACCATTGAGAAATTTTTTTTTCTGCATTCTTTAAGGGAAGCTGCTACAATCTCTGGAAGTTTTTTTCTTGAAATGATTATCATATAACCTACAAATAAAATAAGTTTACATACTATAACATAAATTATAGAATAATTGATATAAGTGCTAGCATTAGGGATGATGTCATTTCTTCATAGTTGAGCAGAACATATATATGAGCTATGTGATGTTCATTGTCTGAAATTCATCATTCATGAACTGCACCGAAGCCAATATTTGGATGATTAAAAACTGACAATTGATTATCCATTTTATCATTAACATTTCCATATTTCTATCCCATGAGGTTGTGTTTTGAGGGATATTGGGATTCAAAATAACGAGTGTAGAAAAAAGAAATTTCCTCTAGAAAATAAGCTTCAGTAATTGAGCCTTAAACTGATGCTTTGTTACATACATTTTTCTTCAATTTCTACATGCATCTCTCGAATGGGTACAACTTTAAAAACTGTAATGGAGCTCCACATTTAACTTTATGTGGAAAATGTAATATCAGATGTTCCATTTAGTCAAAGAAAGCTAGTGGAAAGATTTTTTCCAGTTTACATATAATTACAGAAATATCTTCTTCCAGCTTGATTAGCACATCGTAATCTGTTATCACTGCACAAATGTCTATAAAAAATACGATATGTCTGTTATCAAATCCCAAATCATAGAATTCATCAAACCTATTAATACAATCAGCATAAGAATGTCCATTATAACATGAAAATCATGACTTTTTTATCCGGTAATATGACCATTCTTAACACATCTACCCAAATTGGAGGCATAGCCATCTGTAAGTCTAAAATCTGCAATCCACTAAAAAAATAAAAAGAGACTCTCTTTGGACAATGTATAAGTTGCTTTTGGCTTCATTAACCTCTATGATTTGACATTTTCAAATAGTTCATGTTCTTGTATCCTACAAATTTGGGCAAGATCTAATCATGATTTTACAGTATGTTTGGTCTTACCTGGTGTATCCAAAACTGTATGAAATAAATTATTAAAATAGTTCTTCTCAATATGTATGACATCCAACATGTGGCGGACCGACAAATCATATTAATATAGAAGATCCCAAATAATGCTCTGTTTTATCCAATTATGTTCTTTCCCAAAGCAATGAATTATATGTTGGTTTAATATTGGCCGAAATGTGATGGGAGGTAATGAAAATACAATTGATTTTAACTCTGTACCTGAGATCATTTTCGGAGTTTCATCCCTTTCAATTGTTCCTTTTCTAAAATGATATTTGTTCCTCCTAAAAGGATTATCGGTTGGAAGAAATCTATGATGACAATAAAAATAGAAAGGTTCTTTTTCCATTGACTAGCATAAAGGCTTTGTTTTCTTTCCTATAGTAAGGAAATGATTTCAGACCATGTGTACTCTATCCAGAAAACATGCCATACGACAGAAAGTCACTAATCATCTACATCAATGAAGCTCTTTATATGAAATTTTGTTTTGCAACAACATCATATGTACTAACACCATTACTCCACAACGCCATTATATCATCAATCAATGGTTTCAAATAAACATAAATATCCTTTTTTAGATGTCTTGGGATTAATATGGTCTAAAATATATAGGGATCCTTCATCAAAATTCATGGAGGTAAATTTTACAGAGTTATAAATATAGGCCAACATGAATACGAACTACCATAAGAACCAAACGGATAGAAATAGTCAGTAGAAAGTCCCAATAGCACGTTTCAGGCTTCTAAAGCCATAGACAGATATAGAAAGTCAAAATGTTTCCATGAATCACCATCAGATGGATGATTCAAGCTTTTATCGGTTGAAATATTGGTTTTGTGCCATGACATCATTGTCACTATATTTTGAGACATAAATAAACGTCACAACTAGGGTGTAAGGGGAAAATATCTCAACTTTTTTATAGGGATCGATCCATAATTCCCTGGTTAAGAATCTTTATACATCGATTGTCCACATGTGGGAAAACTCTCCAATGGCTCATTTTCACTAGAATATAAGATATAAACATTTGCACATGCTTGAATCTTCTGATAACTAAGGCCAAGATTACAAAACAACTTCTTGATCTCATAATAATTTTCAGGAAACACATTTATTTCAAGTAATAAGGTTTTAACCAAAGAGAATATCTGATCAAAATAGATATTTGACATTGCATTATCTGATTTAATAGCCATAAATTTTGTAACCACTTCTAATTTTCTTATCTTGCAACCACGATATAATGCATCCTCAGCAGACCTCAACAAATCATAAAATTTGGATGGTGCCAACTCATGAGTTAAATCAATATCATCTCGATTTTCAATTTACTCAACATATGGACCTATAACATCATGTAATAAATTTTGAAACAATGATGGATCCAGAATCAAGTTATTAGTAAATTCACTAGAACCGTGTTGACCGTGTTGATACAAAAAAAGATAATCTGGTTGAAAACAAAATCCCAATAGATATCCCCAATCTTTTCAAATGTGTCAAATGTTCTCAGATCACATTTTTTACCAGGACACTTAATTGTGCCTTCTGAAACATATTCGTGTTTTGATGATGCAAATGATAAGAAAGCTTCAACACCCTCAATATATACAGGATTTAAACTAGAACCGTTTGTATTTTTGTGCTAATTTATCCAAGCGTGATCATCTAATAAGGACTGATGTCGACTTCCTTGTTCCATATTTTTCTAAAAAATATAAAATCATCATGGTTTTTGAATAATTTGAAATTAGAAAAGCACTATCTGAAAAAAGAAGATATATAATTACAACTAATTTTTAATAATTACCATTAATTTTTTGTGACACTATTTCTAGTGGATTGAAACCTACTCTTTTGTCCGAAAACTCATTTACTTGCAAATTTATCTCACTGAAATCACAACGAATAATCTGCTCATAGGTATGAATATTCATTCTCGTGTATGCGAGAATGTATAAGCATACCTCCGAGAAGATTCTTCATTGTGATTTCAGTGTGTGAAAGATGCAAGTAAATGAGCTGTCGAACAAAAGAGCCCCCTTTTCATCGATGAATTATCTTCTTGCAACTATCACCGCCATAAAACATTATAAAAAATGTGGTCATATGAATGCATATTCAAACTCGTGCATATAATATTGGATATACATACGTAGAAGCATTCTTTTTATAATGTTTTGAGTCAATGAAAGTTGAAAGAAGAAGAGTCATTGAGCAAAAGGAGTGTCTTCAATCCACTGGAAACTGTACCAAGTTATTGCAATTTATTACAATTGATATTATTCTTAATTATTCTTAATTATTCCAAATAATTCCTAATAATTCTTAATAATTCTTAATTATTCCTAATTATTCCTAATTATTCATAATTATTCCTAATTATTCCTAATTATTCCTAATTATTAAAATTATTCCAAATTATTCTTAATTATTACTAATTATTACTAATTATTCCTAATTATTCCTAATTATTACTAATTAATCTTATTTATTCCAATTTATTTATAATTAATAATAATTATTACAATTTATTCCTATTTATTCATATTAATTCCAATTTATTCCTAATTTTTTCTTATTTATTTTTATTTATTCCAATTTATTCAAATTTATTCAAATTTATTCCTATTTATTCCTATTCATTCTTATTCATTCTTATTTATTCCTATTAATTCCAATTTATTTCTAATTATTGCTATTTATTTCTAATTATATCTATTTATTCGTAATTATTCCTATTTATTGCTAATTATTACTAATTATTACTAATTATTACTAATTATTACTAATTATTCCTATTTATTACTATTTATTACTAATTATTTCTGATTATTTGTAATTATTACTAATTATTACTAATTATTAGTAATTATTACTAATTATTACTAATTATCACTAATTATTACTAATTGTCACTAATTATTAGAATTTATTACTATTTATTCTTAATTATTACTAATTATTTCTAATTATTACTAATTATTACTAATTATTCTTAATTATTACTAATTATTCTTAAATATTAGTATTTATTCCTAATTTTTACTATTTTTCCTAATTATTTCTATTTATTCTTAATTATTACTATTTATTCTTATTTAACATTATTTAGTCCTATTTATTACTAATTATTCTAATTTGTTACGAATTATTCATATTTATAACTGATTAATCCTAATTATTACCAATTATTACTTATTATTCCTAATTATTCCTAATTATTTTAATTATTCCTAATTATTATTAACTTTTACTAATTATTACTAATTATTACTAATTATTCCTAATTATTCTTAATTATTCTTAATCATTCTTAATTATTTCAAATTAATCCTAATTATTCCTAATTATTCCTAATTATTCCTAATTATTCCTATTTATTCCTAATTATTCATAATTATTCCTATTTATTAGATCACATTTGAGGTGAAAAAACATTTTAATTTTGAGAATATTTAGGTTAATTGGGAGACATGATTATTTATTTTTTGGAATAATCTATGTCCATCCTTTGGTGGAAATTCCGAATTAAAATGTATTATTTATTCATCTAAAGGCCTACACAGTTTTATATTATCACACATTGTGGTAACCACTACCATTTGGGGTAATATCTAAATAGACAAAGAATATATTATTTTTCTTTTATAGATCTTATGATCAGTTAAAATTTATTTTTAGTGCTTTTCGGATAAAAATTCATATTTGATGTTAATCTCTTGTAGTAAGAGATGATTTGAAAAATGATCGAAGCACAAACAAAGGATGAAATTGTGTTTTTGGAATAAAGAGATATAATGTAAGTATATTTCTTTATGTTCTTAGTCTAGACAAAAAATGTAATTTATCAACATTAGAAAAAGGATACTAAAACATTTTTAAATATTATAACCATTATAATGAATTGATAAATTACAAATTATTACTAATTATTAATAATTATTCCTATTTATTATTATTTATTACTAATTATTACTAATTATTACTAATTATTATTAATTATTACAAATTATTACAAATTATTACTAATTATTACTAATTATTACTAATTATTACAATTTATTACTATTTATTCCTAATTATTCCTAATTATTCCTAATTATTACTAATTATTCCTAATTATTACTAATTATTCTTAAATATTACTATTTATTTCTAATTTTTAATATTTATTCATAATTATTTATATTTATTCTTAAGTATTACTATTTATTACTATTTAACATTATTTATTCTTATTTATTACTAATAATTATAATTTGTTACTAATTATTTTTATTTATAACTAATTATTCCTAATTATTACCAATTATTACTATTTATTCCTAATTATTCCTAATTATTTTAATTATTCCGAATTATTACTAATTATTACAAATTATTACTAATTATTCCTAATTATTCCTTATTATTCGTAATTATTCGTAATTATTTCTAATTATTCCTAATTATTCCTAATTATTCCTAATTATTCCTATTTATTCCTAATTATTCTTAATTATTACTGAATATTACAAATCACTACTAATTATTACTAATTATTACTAATTATTACTAATTATTACCAATTATTACTAATTATTACTAATTATTACTAGTTATTACTAATTTTTACTAATTACTACTAATTATTACTAATTAGTACTAATTAGTACTAATTATTACTAATTATTATTATTTATTCATAATTATTACTATTTATTCCTAATTATTCCTATTTATTCTTAATTATTTCTATTTGTTACCAATTATTCCTATTTATTACTAATTATTCCTATTTATTACTATTTATTCCTATTTAGTATTTATTATTCCTATTTATTATTAATTATTCCTATTTATTACTAATTATTCCAATTTATTACTAATTATTACTATTTATTACTAATTATTCCTATTTGTTACTAATTATTCTTATTTATTACTATTTGTTACTAATTATTACTAATTATTACTAATTATTCCTATTTATTACTAATTATTACTAATTATTCCTATTTATTACTAATTATTCCTATTTATTACTTGTTATTAAAAATTAGTAGTAATAATTTCAATTTATTATTACAAATAAATGCTGATAACAAAACAATTTAAATCTAATTTAATTACAACTAACCAAAAATAATTAAAATTGACATAAAAATGAAATAAATACTAAATTAAAAAAATATAAATACCTTTAAACTTGATCTCCTATTGATTTAGACGGCTTCAAAACTTCTTCGTGAAAAAAAACTAACTCACACAAATTTTCACTCTGAAAATAGAGTTTAGAGAGGGAGAAAGTGAGAATTGAGAGGAGGAATTGAAAAAACGGACGGGGGTACATATAGGTTGGATTAGTTGCGACGAGACTATTTGCGACGGGTAGATGGTCGCAGATAATACCTTTTGTGACGGGAACCATCAAAAAAACATTTTCCCACATTAATTACAGTTGAAAGTTAAAAGAGTATTTGCGACAGGACCCATCACAAAAGGTACTTGTCGACACACTTTTTGCGACGGGACAATATCCCATTGCAAAAACCTATTTACCGCCGGTGGGTATTTGCGCCGAGTCTCGTTGCAAATACACTCCGACTGATGCACTATTTTCAATGGGGGGATTCTCCCGTCACGAATAAGCTTCCTGCGGTTCGGCGTGTAAACTGTGCCTAAATTTTTGCAACGAGACCCCAAATCCCGTCACAAATAACTAATTATTTGCGACGGGGGATTCTGCCCATCACAAATAATCTCTAGGATGGGCTATTTGCAACATGAATTAATCCAGTCGCAAATAGCTTGTCGCAAAAATCTATTTTTTCCGTAGTGTTTTACCATGAATGTTCTTTGATTGATTGAGGAAATATTGACATCCTTTATTATTTACTCAATACATATTTTTGTTGATATGGCTTATTAGTTATGAATTAAATTGACCATTCAATATATTTGGAAAGCATTGAAATGAAGTGATGGATGATACCTAAATTTATATATTCCCTTAATGCAGTGAAAGGACTCATGAGAAAAATCAGTAAGATAACATTAAAAGGGTTTCTAGGTTATTTGAGGATTATTGTTATTTTTGAGGATATTAATCATGTTTTTGGGAATTATATATGAATAATATTAACATTGTTTTATAAAAATAGAAAATTTCATTTTGGATTATAACCCATCACATCTAGGATGGCTGTAGGGATTGAACCCATAACCAAAGAGTTAAAAGGGTGGAACACCTACCACATACCTATGTGTATCCCTGATTAGAATGATATTATTTTTACATAAATAGTTTTATGGATAAGAATTATGCTTAGTTTTGGGAAAATATCATAGGACCAAATATTTTTTATTTTGAGGTGATCAACAATATTTCAAGAGATTCTTTATTATGTTGAGGTATATATAACCGTTAGGTTTAACATAGAGTATTATTGGGGAATAAGTCAATAAATGTTTTGGGGATGTAATTTTAAATTTATGAGATCACATTTGAGGTAAAAAAAAATTTAATTTTGAGAATATTTAGGTTAATTGAGAGACATGATTATTTATTTTTTGGAATAATCTAAGTCTATACTTTGGTTGAAATTCCAAATTAAAATGTATTATTTATTCGTATAAAGGCCTACAAAATTTAATATTATCACACACTGTGGTAACCATTAACATTTGAGGTAATATCTAAATAGATGAAGAATACATTATTTTTCTTTTATAGATCTTATGATCTGTTAAAATCTAATTTTTGTGCTTTTGGGATAAAAATTCATATTGGATATTAATCTATTGTAGTAACAGATGATTTGAAAATTGATCGAAGCACAAACAAAGGATGAAATTGTGTTTTTGGAATAAAAAGATATAATGTAAGTATATTTCTTTATGTTATTAGTCCAGACAAAAAATGTAATTTATCAACATTAGAAAAAGGATCCTAATTTTTTTTAATATTATAACCATTTACAATATAGGTATATTTCATATCGCATTTCGAGATAATTATAAATTATATTTATTATATATATATATATATTATTTGGTTAAATGGATTTTATATTTTTAATTATAACAATTAATATTATTTAATATGGAAAACATAATTTTTTGTTTTTAATGAGTAGTAAAAACCGTAAAAATTTGTCACTATAGTAAAACAATAAATCAGGTTAACCAAGGTTAAGACTATGTGATAAGGGGGACATTTTTAATTTTAATTATTATTTTATGAGTTTATTTAGACCCTTATCATATTAGGCTCTATATTCAATTATTTAGTGGACACTTTTCCATGAATATGACCTATATAATAATTTAATTAATGAAAATGAAAAAATGTCATTCTTTGTCCAATAAATACCTCTTATATGTTCACATAAGTATAAAAATAAGAAGTGAAAGAATATTAAATTTTATTTTGATTATAATAAAATTATTTTAATGATAGAAAGTTATTTTATAGTTTCCTTAAATAATTATATAATGCTTACATATCGCTTGTGAAAATAGTGGAAAACTAAAGGTAAATAATTTTAAAAACATTAAAACTCGATTATTTGAGATGGTTTTGGGTTCTATATTTATTTTCTAGTTAATAAATATGATTTATTCATGTAAGATTGTATTATATCAGAATAGAATTATTATCTTCACATCTTTAAAGAAAAATTAAATGAATAGTGTCAAAAATGACATTAATGACATTTTATGTTAAATGATATTTTATTAAATTATTTAAAAATCCTAAAAACCATTTAATAGGAAATTTATGATGATATATGGTCTAAAATAGCATCTAATTTCAATTTATGATCCAATTTTTATCTTAAAAGTAAAATTTAAACCCTTTATTTTAAAAAAGTTGTTACCATGGTTACAGTTAAAACACATTTATCAAGGGTTAAACCAATAGATAAGAGTTGGTTGCTAATTAAACCTGTCTAAATACTATTTTGTTGAAATATTTCAACCTTATAGTATCCAAAACCCAAATAAACATCAAATTTTATGTATTTGAATTTAATATGACCTTACTAAAATTTAATATTTTGAGATGTTCAAAAGTACCTATAACAACCCTGCTCTTTATTACACACATAAACATGATTTTTATATAAAGTTTTACATAACAAAACCCAAAATATCGATAGGTCTTGTGTCTTTGGGTCTTAGAAAAATTACACAATAACATAAGACTTAAAAATTCAACATCTTTGTTGAAAACTTTTTTAACATGATGACAACATTCTTTCATACTTAGCATTGTATGAGATAAACTGAGGACACACATAAGAAAAGGGTGAGCTATAAAGCCCAGTAAGAGAGTAGACAAGGCATAACATAAATAATACAATACATGTTATGAAATAGAAATATCAATGAATCATAAGAGAAACATGAACATAAAGGCATGATATAGCATTATTATCAGAACATGGAGATGTGACTACAACATTTAACATGATATTAGAATGAGTCAAGGGTTATTGCACATGGAGCATGAGTAACACCTCAAAATTGAATTATCACGAGTAAAACCTAATTTCAATTGAATTATCTTGTGTAAAACCTCATTGCACATGGTGTATCATGGTCATATTCTTTACCCAATGCATAGAAGTTCTATCATGGTGAACCCTTCTTAATCATTTCATTTCATGTATAAGTGTGACATAAAGATCCTACAACATGTATTCATTAAAAATCATAATTTATTCCAAGAATATGATACGTAGAATACATAAATATAATTCTACAATCAATAAGTAAATTTTTATAAAGGTCAATACCTTTGATAGATAAATGAGTTTAATATTCACTTACATAATGATTTTGGCATAGAAATTATGGTGTAACTTCGGCAGCATAACGATGTCAAAGAGAAATTGTAAAATGGTTTGATGAGAGAGAAAGGGGTCTCCCATCATTTATACATAAAATGGACAGTAAGGGGGTAATTACACATAATATCACAACATATGTAAAGGAATTTACATGCATAATATAAAATAATTGCTAGAATGTAAATGAGGAGAGATAAATCCCTTATAGAATTTCTGCATGGTAACATGTGTACATGGGAGGAATTAATGAAGGAAGGAATGTGAGGATCCCTTACTTGGAAGTGTGATCCCAAAGGCTTGGGAGAGGCTTGAGAGAGGCTTTTTGGGATCTTGGGGAGTATTGGGAGGATTCTAGAGAGACTAGGGAAGAGGTTTGTCGAACTCTAAATGGTTTCAGTGAAGAGGAATGGGAGATTGAGTGGGTTAATATAAGAAAGGAGAGGTAATTCTTTATTATTTAGGTTTTGGAAACTACACATTAAAATAATAAAAACCACAAACCATCCCATAGTTTTCATATGTTTTTCTTCCAAAGTGGTGTGGAAAACATTTTTTTATAAGGCCAATGGCCAAACTTATTAAAATATTAGGCTTTCTTATGTGGAGGTGAGTAACACTCTCAATGAAATAATTTTAAAAAGTTAAAATATTTTATAAGTCTTGGTGGGTCCACTATGGCACCATAAAATTAATCAAAAAAAATATAATCACATTATTTTAAAGGTAAAATATATATTGTTCTAATATAAATTTTATAGTATTTTATTATAACACAATTGAGTTATTATGATGTCATAAAACACATTATATATTTAAATAGTATTTACTTTTTACCAAAAATTTGACTGTCTCAGAAAATTATGAAAAAATCACTATTAGATAATTTAGACCTCTTGAATGAAAAAATGACATTAATTCTACCTAAATTATTTTCTAAAGATATTAATTTTTTACTTTTACAATAAAAATTGATAATTATCGAAAATTCATGAGTTTTGACAAAAACAACTTTCCAACCTTAACAAAAATTACAATTGTATTCATAAGAAATTATTTGATCATTTATATTTAATAAAAAGTAATTCAGTAATAATATTTTATTAAAATATTGTTTAATTAAAAAGTACATTAACTCTTCAAAATATATTTATTAATTGAATATTAACTAAAAATTCTATTTCTGTCTTTAAAACCATTTACAAAGTAACAATAATAAAATTAATTCATATTATTTATACAAAAATAAGGCACATAATCCTAGTTCTAGGGTATTGTTACATAACCCCTTATAAAACCCTCATAATATCTAAGGGTACGGTGTGTGATGGTGACGTACTCTTAGGGTGGCTCAAATAACATTACTCTGGTGGTAATCTTTATTAACATCTACTTCCCCTATATGTGGTTCCGTTCAAGCTTAACGTGTTGAAGCTAGACTTGGGATTGGTCAAGAACAAAGCTCACTGATGCTACATCCTTTCCGAGGTCAGACAAATGGGCTTTGTATAGATCAATTCTACTGGATGAGGCCATCAGTTCCTTTTTCCAAGTAAATTGGATTTGTTTATGCCCTATATTTATACTAATCATTTGATCACTGTTCAATAACTATATTTTCAATGATAACAATTATTAACAGTAATTTAAAATCCAAAAACATAAAACTAAGGAAGTGAATATATTTTACATATGCATTTTATATAATAATACATTTAATTAGATTAAGAGGAATTTTATTTAATAAAATATTAGTTCGTTACAATCTTCCCCCTTAAGAAATTTAACCCCCGAAATTTTTTCCCACACGAAAGCAGATAAGGGTAACTCTGCTTCATCACTTCCTCCAATTCCCACGTTGCTTCTTCAAACTTGTGGTTTCTATACAACACTTTTTTGAGGGGATTTGTCTTATTTTGTAGAAAAGTTTCCCTATTATCTATGATCTTCACTGGCTTCTCTTCATAGGAGAGGTAAATCTCTAATGGTACCACCTCTGGATTGATTACATGTGATAGTTTAGGTATGTACTTTCTCAAGAGTGAGACATGGAATACATAATGTACTTGAGACATGTTTGGTGGGAGTGGTAGTCGATAGGCCACTACTCTAATGTGTTCAAGGATCTCAAAAGGGTTGATTTACCTTGGACTAAGCTTTCACCTCTTCCCAAATCACATAAATTTCTTCCACGATGATATGCAGAGGAATACTATGTCTTCAACATCAAACTCTGGGTCTCATCATCTATTATCAGTATAGCTCTTTTGTCAACTCTAAGTAGCATTAATGTGCTGCTGGATAGTCTTAAACCTCTCCACTATTTCTTCAACCCTTTATGATCCTAGGTGTTTTTCTCCCCAATTTCATACCAACATTACGGTGTTCTACACCTCTTCCCATAAAGGGATTCATAATGAACCATTTTGATGCTTAAGTGGATACTGTTATTGTAAGAGAACTCAATCATAGAAAGATGTTGATATCATCCTCATTTTAAGTCCACTTAGAATTCTGTCAACATGTACTCAAGTGTTTGGATAATCCCCTTATATTGGCCATCATTTTGAGGATGATAAGCCATACTAAAGTTCAGCTCAGTATTCATAGTGTGTTGGAGACTCTCCTAAAACATATAGATGAATCTAAGATCTTAATTGGATACAATAGAGAGTGGAACCACATGCAGACTTACAAATTCTATGATGTATGTTCTTTCTAGTTGATCCTATGATAAATCCTCACAAATTTCAATGAATTGTGAATAATTTTTAAGAAGATCCACAATAACCCTAGTAGCATTGTTTTCTTTGGATGTCTTCAAATGTCCGGTGGCAAAGTACATGGTGATGTTCTCCAATTTCTATATTGTTATGGGTAATGGTTTCCTAATCCCCTTATACTTCTGCCTCTTAGACTTCACTTGCTGACATACCAGACACGTTGATGTATACTCAATGATCTCTTTCTTCATGTTATCCCACCAATAATTCTCTTAGAGATCATGATACATCATTGTGTTTCCTGGGTGAATGGAGAAATTCGAACAATGTTAATCATCCGAAAGTTAATTCTTTAACTCCAGATTTGATGGAACACATAGTCTTGACCAATATCCCACAATAACTTCTTCATTAAAATTGAACTTCGAGGATCTCCCTTTTCTTATAGTTTCCACTTTTTTCGGAATACCCACATCATCCTTTTAAGCATCCTTTAATCTTTCCAAAAATGATAGTTGAGGAATCATTTGTGACATTATTGATGATGTTCCCTAATTTGTAATTCCCATGTCCATCTTTATCAAATCTAAGAATACTGGATACTTTTCAATTCTCATCAATGATAAAATCATTAGGTCCTTTATTCTTAGATCATTTTCCACCGTGTTTGCTTTACCAGGGTGGTAATGGATTGAGAATCCATAGTCTTTAATCTGATCTAACCATCTTCATTGGCACATGTTCAAATCTTTTTGTGTGAATATATAATTGAGTCTTTTTTGATATGTTTATATTTCAAACTTCTCCCCAAAGAGGTAATGTCACCAAATTTTTAATGTTAAGATCACTACAGCAAACTCTAGATCCTGTGTTGGATAGTCTTGCTCATGAAATTTCAATTTCCTTGAAGAATAAGCAATGAAATTCTCATTTTTCAACAATACACAACCCATGACTTCTTCAAAGATATCCTAAAAACCAAAAAAAGTTCTCCATTTATGGGTAGTGTGAGTACGAGTGTAGTGATAAGCCACCTTTTCAACTTATTGAATCTATCTTCAAATTCATCACTCCAATAAAATTTGACTCCCTTCAAAGTTATCTTGGTAATAGGGTTTTTCAATCATGAGAAATTTCTCCCAAATTGGTGATAATATCTAGCTAAACCAAAATATTTATGGATATCCATCACATATTTGGCCTTAGCCATCCCTCGATTGCATTTGTGTTGGATGGATCCACATATATCCCATTGATTGTGATGATATGACCTAAGAATGAAATTTCCTTCAACCAGAACTCACACTTTCTATACTCTTCTTAGAGATTCTCCTTTCGCATGTTCTCTATTATAGTTCTTAGATTCTCCTCATCCCCCTCCTTGGATTTGGATGAAGGAAGGATGCCGCAGCTCTCACCAGGTTCTCTCCCGTTTTCACGTTTTCCAAGAGTTACTCCTAGAACCCATCTCGGTGGCTTCGCTGATCCTTTCAAAATCTTGCGGTGTGATAGAGATGTGGCGTTTGGCGGTGGGGCTTCATGCTAGCGTGGATCGGTGCTTGCGACCTTCTTCATGTGGCTCGTGGATCATGCAGTGTTGTGACCTTTAGGGTGCCGCCTTGGCCTCTATAACCTTTTCTAGAGCTACATAGACTTCGATGGAGCGGTGTTCGTGCGGCTGGAGGCGTGTCTGTGGGCATCATGGATTCTACTCAATAGATCTGGGCTCCGGTGGTGTTTCCCAGTTCTTGTCGGCTTCGTTTTGGATAGAGTTTTGAAGCAGTGTGGTGTGGGCATGACGGATCTGGAATCTGTCTCTAGGGTCTCAAGATATACGGATCTGATGGTGGCAATCCTCGATCGGGGAGGCAAGTTTTGTGTTTTTCCCTTCTATGATGTTGATTTTTCAGTCCTTAAAAATCTATGTTTGGGAGGTCTGAG
Source organism: Viscum album (assembly GCA_963277665.1). NCBI lineage: Eukaryota > Viridiplantae > Streptophyta > Magnoliopsida > Santalales > Viscaceae > Viscum > Viscum album. The sequence continues at coordinate 580,420,908 of OY728148.1, forward strand.
GTGGCTTTTCTAGATTTTCTGGATCTACGACGGTCTCTGGAGGATGATAGGAGGGATGTGGTGGTTTGGATTTTGGAAGTTCATGCCTGATGCAAAGATACATGTTCATTTTCGACTTTCTTCATTTTATGCTGATGTCGTTCTTCCGGATTTTTGCTGCATCTTGGATTCTATGTTGGACTTGGGACGTGATTTGTGTGTTCTTGTTGGCCACTATGATGATGATGTTTGATTTTGTTGTGATTTATTCTTACTACTGGATCATTAGTTTGTTGCAATATGTGAGTTCTAGATTATCATGTGTTATCGCATGCGGTTGTCTCGTACTGCTCTGGAATGGCCCTTATCTTGGATGCTGGATATTTATTTACACTGGTTTTGCTACTGGGTGAGACTTGATGGAATGTTGGTTGTTTTATGGCTGAGCTATGATGAAGTTCTTGTTCTTGTTTCTATTGGCGGTGGTTCTGGAAATGGGTGTGATGGAAAATGCTAGTATATTATGTTTGCTTCCTTTGGCTCTGTGTTATTGGATATGGATCTGACTGGCATGAAGGTGATGGCTACTATGGAGGCTGGTGATTTTGGTGCTTGTGGTTTTCTGTTGTTGGTTGTGAGTCTTATTTTTGAGAAGTTTCCAGGTGATGGAAGGTGTACTGCTGGACTCTGGTTACTATTTAACTGGGAGGTGCAAAAGGGATGTGGCTCTATGACTCTGGTGGTGGATATGTTTGGCAAAGATAAGTTGGCTGATGAAAATTGTGCAGTGAGATGTTGGTTGCTGTTTGGCTGGGAGGTGATATTGGAGGATTTTCTGTTTTCCAACTTTGTTTCTCTTGGTGTGTTTTTGATTTTTCTTGTTTTGGCGTGGGTTGTAAGGGGTTTTTGGGTGTGGATTGTTTAACCCCTCCCATCCCTTGTCTGTAGGTTTTTCATGTCTTTTTATAATAAATTTTGGGGGAGGTTAGGAATATCCTGGCCCCGATCCTTCCTTTACCATCCTTTGTTTTGGAGTATATTAGAATATAATCTGTAAAAACTACCAAAAATTTGTCAAGGTAATATCTAAATACTATATTCTTCAAGTCCATGAAGTTTTCTAGAGAATTAGTGAGTCCGAAAGGCATTACTATGAATTCATAGTTCCCATACCTTTTATGAAAAGTAGTCTTGGGGATATCATCTTTCTTAAACCTTACTTGGTAATATCTCCACCATAGACCCACCTTGGATAAGTATTATGCTCCACGTAGCTGATCGAATAATTCATGAATTTTTCTTAGATGATACTTGTTATTTATCATGATTTTGTTGATCTCATGATAATCAATGCAAAGTCACATTGACCCATCTTTCTTCTTGACGAATAATATTGGTGCACCCCATGGTGAAACACTTGGGCATATAAATTCGTTATCATATTCTACTGTAGTTATTTATTTATCTCTTCAAGATCTATAAAATCCATTCTATACAGAGACTTGGATATTGTAAAAGCCCCAGGTATAAGATCAATCTAGAATTCAGCACCTCTTCTAGGAGGAAGGCCAGACAATTCCTTAGAAAAAACTTCTTTGAATTCCCTCACAATAGGCATGTATTTATGGATGGTTTCTTCCTTTGAAACAATCATATGAGAATGATATGCATGATCTCAAGGTAGTAATATCCACACTTGAGATGATGGTGCTAAATAAGATTCATCCTTCTCCTTGCACTTGTACAGTATCGGGGGTCGATTCTCGTTATGGAGAGTGATTTCCCTCTTACAAAAATTTATGTTGGATCTATATAGGGAAAGCTAATCCATGCCAATAATTACCTAAAATTAAACCACATGGAGTATGAATAACTTCACAGGGAAGTTCAATCCAAAAATTATGACATGGGATGAGTTATATTCATGAGATACAATGATGGCCCCATTTTCCATTATCACCAACATCTCTACTTCCATGATTTTTAGTTGTGTCAGGATTGTTCTACTAAACATTCAGGTTATAAAAGAATGCGTAGAATGATAATAAAAAAGTATGTCCACTATTATTGAATGAATAACTAGTGTACCTATCACCACTTCATTATCATGGTTTACATTGGCAGCAGTGTTGAAAAAATATCTCTCTTGTTACCCTTGAGGTTTTTGGTTTCTTCAAAAAACCCTTGTCTTAGGTCACTGGTTTAAAAATTATCATGGTTCTTTGTAGTTAAAGAAATGAACAATGCATTGAGGTTCAAATGGAATGTTTCTATCCTTTTTCGAAGTAGCAGGTTTTTCTTATCAGAAATTAATATCCATTTTCCTTATCTTCCACACCTAAAGCATTTCCTCATCCCCTTTAGTAAATTTCGGAGGAGCTTATTTCCAAACCTTTGAAAGTGCGGTGCTAGAATTTCTTAGCAAGATTGGATTTATTAATCAAACCACCAGAATTAAATTACACTTTCGGCTTCGTATCCCCATGATACCAATGAGATTCTATGATCTTTATTTCATTTTTGAGAGCACATCAGACTATTTTCTCATAGCTATCAAAATCATGGAACGCTAGGGATTTCTGTAGGCTAGGTTTCATCCCACTAAAGAAGCAGTAAACCTTTCATTTGGGTTTAACAACAAATACAGAGGCATATCGTGCAAGTATTGTGAAGTTTTGATCATATTCTCTGATGTATTCATCATCTTTTTTCTTAAGGGAAAGGAAGTCCCTTTCCATCTTAAGTCATAGGGTGCACAAAAAATATTTATCAAAAAACATTTTCTGGAAATCCTTCCACTCCAACACCACAATATCTTCCTTCATATTCTTATTTTTGATCAATGTTCACCATTGATCAGTTTCACCCTCCATACAATAAGTATCTATAAGAACCTTCTCTTGTTTATAAAATTGAAGGATGTAGAATATCTTTTCAAGTGAGTTGGTCCTTTGTTTGGCGATTGAGGGATCATATGATCTATTTAATGTTGGAGGCCTTTGTATCCTGAATCTCTTGATTGTGTCTTGTTCTTTCAGGGGGGGGGGGGGTTGGAGGTTCCTCTTGACCCATATTTTTATTCAAAAATCGTGTTAACTAAGTGAGTATCAAGATAAATTTTTTGATTCCTGGTCTCATCATATTGGTCGTCTCATTGAAACAGTCATCACATTGATGTTCGAATCAGTTGTTAGCCTGATTCCTCCTATTACTATCCACAAGTTGAAATAAAGAAAAATTTAGGGGTAACACATAAAGAGAAATCCAAATACAAAAATAGATAACTTATAAATTACTTTTATTTCCTTAACTTATGAATTTGTAAGATTCAATCTATGTTATCCATGATCTTCTTCCCAACATATATTCTTAGGGGAATTTTTCTATTCTCTTAATAATTGTTCATACAAATCTTATTAATTTACCTAATTATATCCTTCGAGAGTGTTGAACCAAGAGTGCATTGAGGCCCATTTTCATGCACTAGTTTCTATTCGAGTCTAACTCAAAGCAGTGTTTCTGGGTTTTACACATAGATACATATGAGCCAGATCCACCTCTACTTGTTCGTATCCTGATAGGGATATATTTTCTTGATATACCACAAAATCTATACTCACCAAAATTTAGGAATTTTATTAATATAATTAGTCTTATCTCTAAGTATTTCACTAGGGTTTTCTAATCCTAATCCCAAAAATAAAAAAACCTATCCTTTGATACCAACTATAACAACCCTTCTCTTTATTACACACTTAAAGATGACTTTTTTACTTATATGGCACTTAATACAACCCAAAAGATCGATTGGTCTATAGTCTTTGGTGATTAGGAATATTACATGAAACTAAATATATAAAAAATACAACATCTTTATTGAAAACCACTTTTACATGATAACAATATTCTTTCGTACTTAGCATTGTGAGGGATAACCTAGGGACATACATAAAAAAGGGGGAGCTTAATGCCCATCAAGGGAGTAGGAAAGGCATAACTTGAAGAAAAAAAATACATTTCATGAAATAGGCATATAAATGGAACATAATATAAACATGAACATAAAGTCTTGATATAGCTTGATTATCATAATTTGGAGATGTGGCAACAACATTTAACATGATATTAGCATGTGCTAGGATCATTGCACCAGGAGGATGAGTAAACCTTCATTACAGTTGAATTAGCATGAGTAGAACCTCATTTCAATTGAATTATCATGATTAAACCCTCATCGCATATGGATAATCATGATACATTTGTTTACCCAATGTATTGGATTGCTATCAGGGAACACCCTTCTTAATCATTTCATTTCATGCATAAGTGTGCCACATAGATCATACAACATGGATTAATTAAAAACATATTTTATTCCATTAATAAGATGTGTGGGATAAATAAATGTTTTTCCTCAATCCACAAGTACATATGTATAATGGTGAATACCCTTGATAGAGAAATTGGTATGGTATTCACTTACATGATGATTTTGGCATGTAAATTTTGGTGTATCTTCGGCACCATAATGACGTCAAATAGATATCATAAAATGGGTTGATAAGAGATAAAGTGGTATCTCATCATTTATACATTAAATGGACAGTAAGGGGCCATTTAGCATAATATCCCAACATATGTAATGAAATTTCTATGCATAAGGTAAAATAATTTCTTGAATGTAAATGAAGTGAGAGAAATCCCTTATAGAATTTTAGAATTGTAATGGGTGTACATGGGACACATTAATGAGAGATAAATGGGTCTCTAATCATTCAAACATAAGGATGAATGTATAGGGGGGGGGGGGGTGAAAAATCATACCCCAAAATTTTTAATTGAAAATAAATTGGCACAACAATATAATGAAACATGGACATAAATAAGGAAAGAAAGTGAGGATACCTTACTTGTAAGTGTGATCCCAAAGGCTTCAGAGAGGCTTGAGAGAGGTTTCTTGGGATCTTGGGGTGGATTGGAGGGATTAAAGAGAGAGGATGATAGAGTTTTTTTGAGCTCCAAATGGTTTGAGTGAAGAGGAATTGGATATTGAGTGGGTTTATAAATGAAACATTAATGAATTCTTTATTATTTAGGTTTTGGACACTACACATTAAACTAATCAAAACCAAAAACCATCCCACAGTTTTTACCCATGGTGTTTTACAAAGTGATGTGTAAAAAATTATTTTATAAGGAAAATTGAATAACGTTTTAAAATATTATGTTTGTTTATGTGGAAGTGAGTCACACACTCAAGTAAATTATTTTAAAAAGATAAAATATTTTATAAGTCTTGGAGGGTCAACTAAGGCACCATAAAATTAATCAAACAAGTCTGAAATCACATTAATTTAAAATTAAATCATATATTTATTGAATATAATTTTTTCTATTTTATTACCTCCCTATCAGTTCATTATGATTTCATAAAACACCTTATATATTTAAATGGTATTTAATTTTTACCAAAAATTTGACCGTCTCAGAAAATTATAAAGAATTCACCATTAGATAATTTTGACATCCTAAATCCAAAAATTATATTCATTTTATCTATATAATTTTATAAATATGTCAATTTTTACTTTTAAAATAAAAACTAAATTTTTAAAAAAAATCATGGGTTTTGACAAAAACAGCATTCAAACCCTAAGAAAAATTATAATTGTATTCATAAAAAAAATTATACGATCATTTATATATAATAAAAAGTAATTTAGTAATAATATTTTATGAAAATATTATTTAGTTAAAAAATCCATTAATACATCAAAATAGATTTCTTAATTGAATATTAACTAAAAATACTATTTTTACTTAAAAAACCATTTACAAAGTAACAATAATATAATGAATTTATATAATTTATACAAAAACAATGCACATAATCTTAATGATAGGTTCATGTTACATAACCAATTATAACACCTGCATAATTACTATGGGTATGATGCATGATAGTGACAGTCTCTTGGGGCGGCTCGGATAACAACACTTATGTGGTAATCTCTATTAACTTCCACTTCTCCCATAGGCGGTTCAATTCAAGCTTATCGTGTTGAAGATCAGCTTGGGATTGGTCAAGATTGAATCCTAGGGACGCTACCTTTTTTGGGGATCTGATAAGTTGTATTCATATGTAAAAATTATTCTAGATGAGGTCATCACTTACTTTGTCTAATTAAATTGGATTTGTTAAAACCCTGTATCTATACTACTCATGTGATCACTATTAAACGACTATATTAACAAGAGTAACAATTCTGAAGTGTAATTAAAAATCAAAAAATAATAAAACCAAGTCAATATGTTTTCTATATCCATTTTACATAATAATACATTTAATTAGATCAAGATAAATTTTCATTAATAAATGTTTTGTTCATTATAGTGCCCCTCCCCTTAAAAAATTGAGACTCCTATCCTCTTTTATTCACGGTTGAAGAGCTATTTGGATCAAAATAGACCAAAATAAATACCTTAATTAGTTTATATAAAAAATAAAATATGAATTTTCATGATTATAAAAACCTCCTAGTAATGCTTTTTGTGTACAACAAAAGAGGTTATCTAAAGAAGAGTTATCTTTCTTAACTGAGTGTTTTTTGTTTTTTTCTTCTTCCACCTTGATAAAATATTATTAAACCATGATGATATAAAGATATAATTATCTCCCATGTATTTAGTTTTTTTAGGTTAATCGTATACCCTATTTCTATATCATCTTCCATCAAATGGGAAACAAAATAATTGTTCATGTGCATGATAGACTACCACCCCACAATCCACGACAATTCATTTTCCATTGCCACCACTCAAAAATGGATTTAATGATGGATTAAATATAAATATAAATATATATATATATATATGATATGATATTTAAGAAGTACTTATCATTATAAAATGGTAATATATGATACAATTTATTATCCTTCCATTCATTATAAAATTATAACATCCTTTATGTGTATGTGGGACTACCACCTCCACGAAGTAATGAAATTCATTTTACATCACCAAATCATAAGGATTATACACATAAATTTATTTAATTAAATAATATGTTGTTTATTATATAATTTTATTTATACAATGATAAAATAATAATATCCTTCTTTCCATCATGACTGTTGAAAAATGGAAATGTTACTCATGTGTACATACAACTTTCCATCTCCATGACTGTAACATAGTTTATTTTTCATAACTATATTTCCTGGTTGGTTTTAAATGGATAATTTATTTTAAATAAAAATAATTATTTCAGGATTATTATTAAATATATAATGGAAAAATGGCTTATTTGACCATAGATAACTTACCAGAGACATTTTGGATATATGAACTGAATGTCATCAAAACATCCAACATAAACATAATTGGTTAATTAATTAAATAGAACCTAATAAAAATAAAAATAAAATTAATAATAAACTTTATATTTTTTCTTAATAATTTAAATAATTAAAACATGTTTATTATTTAGTAATATAAAGAAAATGTGTGGTTAGTCAGAACTAATTTTAGGGTCTTCTTCTAAATTTTCATTCACTGAGGCATATTTAAATATTATGAAAAAATTTATTTTATATGGTGTATATAGTTCCATTTTATATATTTTAATGTTATAGTCACACAATGGTTGGGGTTTTAAAATTCAATTTATTTTAATTGGGTTATATTAATTCTTCATTATCTTTGATATTATAAGATTATGATTTTACTTAATCTTTATTATTCTATGTTGTGTATAAACATGTTTTATTCATATTTATATTTTATACATCTAATCAATTCATTTATCAATTCTCAATTAAATGGTATGATCATTTTTATAGATTATATCTCAATTTTCATTCACTGAATAATATTTTAATGTTATGAACTAATTAATTTTCTAAGGTGTATACACTACAATTTTACATGGAATATCATAAAATCCTCATAGTTCATGGTATAATATGTTTCAATTAATAATATTTCATCCAAAGGGATTTTACATGAATCTTACCAAGTGGTAAAGGGTTTAATAACTCAATTTTAAATCACTGGGTTATATTACTTATTAATTGACATTGATATTATATAATTATGTGTGTAATGAATTTTTATTATATCATGTGGTATTTAGAAATTTAATACATAGATTTATACTTTATACGCATACTAAATTCATTGATCAATTCTAACTTCAATAGTATGATCATTCCAAGAGATTTCATCTCAATTTTCACACCATTGAGAAATATTCAGTAATATGAACCAATTTATTTTTATGAGGAATATCTACTTCTTATTTTATATATTATATCATTAATTGTTTAATATTCTTGTTATTTTATGTCTCATTTGACGTTATCTATTTCATGGGTGTTTTTATTCAAAAGTTAGTAATGTGGTAAGATTTTATTTCAAAATCTCATCATTATTCAAAATTATTTATGATTAAGTCATAAATGGAAGAATTATTTGATATTTATGTCTTAAAAACACACTATTTTATTCTCATATTATTATTAATGTAAATTATATATTTTCCTTTCATTTTACACTATTTAATTACACAAGATACCAAGATAATATTTTTAAGGAAAACTAATTTGTTTCTCTACTCGGTCAAGGATCACTTAATTCCATATCTATATTTTCATTAAAATTTTATAAAGAATATTTTTAATAGTATACAATTTTATTTCAGAAAGTTTTACCCATGTTTAAGTTTTTAAAAAATCTATTAAATAGAATCTTGTTGTCATTTTTCGAACAAGTTACTCTTTTTTACTATTTAATGAAAATGTGAAGGGAATATTTGTTTCAATGTACTCATCATAGATGAAAATTTCCTTCCATAATTATCACTCATTTAATTTACTATTCATTAGAAATATTACAAGGATATTTCAAAGTAAAATGAATTTCCTAATATTCTATAAATTGTTTGTTTTTAGAAGTGATTTTTGAAGTGAAAATAGTATTTACCTCAAGAATGTTATAATGAAAATTTTATGTGATTATATTCATAAATGAAAAAATAATTTATTTTACTTATAATAAACTAAGGATATATTGTAATTATACCATACATATTATTTATATGGTTTATTTATCATAAATTTTACTATGGAAATTATTTAAATTCAATTTCACGGTTAATTTAGTTTTCATTAACATTCTATTGAAACATTAAATTTATTGTGTTCATTGGATGTTATATTTCTTTTAAATATCCATATTATTTGTATCATGGATTTGAATATTTACTAAAATACATGTAATTTCAGTATATAGTGTTTTATCCTGAAATTTATTTGATTGACTGGGGAAATATTGATATCCTATAATATTTAATCAATATGGATATTTGTTTATAAGCCATATTATTTATGAAATAAATTTTTTATTAAATATATGAGGAATGAATTTTAAATGAAGAAATGTTTTTCATTGGAATTATATATCACTATTAATCATTTATAGTTTTCAAGAGAAAAATTAATAAGCTATCATTAAATAGGTTTCTACAGTATACCTACAAATATATTAAACTACATTAGAATAAGGACTTTACTTTATTAATATACAATTTTTAATGAAATAATGTTGTGTAATATTTAGAATTTCATTAATTTACAATTTTGTTTATAACATCCATGATATTACTTGTAAAGCCTCGATATTTGGTGCAATAATTCTTTCAAATATTTTAATATTTTTCATTTCACAAAACATTGAATATAGTTTTTTTGGACTACATTATACGCAAAAACCATTTAAATATTTCACAATTAAAAACACTTAGATTAATTTTTGGTATATGTAAAAATATATTTTTATTTTGTTACACACAATTATAAGTTCATTTTATAGCTTGTGTGACATGGTAGACTGTGTTTTACTAAACTTTAATATATTATTAATATATTTAATAAATTTTTTATGGTGACTTCCAAGCCATTGCAATGGAAGTTAAGAAAAATATTAACTAATTTTTAAAAATATTATTTACAAATTTATATAAAATTATTACTTTGGCCATAAATTTGTTAGAAATTAAAGTAATAACTATTTGAAAATAATGAAATTCCTTTTTTAGGAAAACTATTTTTCTATCTACAATCATAATTTTTTCTCAATAAGTTAAACTACCAAATTTTGATGAATTTTTTCAACAATATATATATATATATATATTACATTCAATCAATATTTTTTATACACTAAATTATATTTGATAGTCATAAGATAAGAATGAATCCAAATATGTGAATAAAAATTGGTATTTTTCTAAAAGATAATTTTAATTCCTTTTAATATAGAAACTATTTTAAATATAATTTTTGACACTTTTATAATATTTATTTGAAAAAATAAAATTTATTTTTTAAATCCTAATATATAAATTTACTTTGGGTGAATTTTTGGTTTTTTCAAAGAGGTTTCATATTTCGATGAAGAGTGAAAAAAAGTAATTTTTAATTGAAAACTTATTTTTATTATAATTTATTTATATAGTTAACATAAATTTAAAATGGTGTTTAAAGTATTTTTAGATAGAATATACTTAAGTTAATATAATATAGGTAATTTTAACAAATTTCATATTAATATTTTATATAAAATTATTTCATACTTTTGAACATTTTTCCTTAAAAAACCCGCTTTCCTATCATGTCAACGTGATTCATTTTAAATTAATTTATAAATATTATTTGATTTTAATTTGTAAAAAAGGATTAAATATTTTTAATAATCATAATGTATAACATATAATAATGTAAACATCTATTTTTACCAAATATTTTAGTGAATTTAAATAAAATTAATTATAGTGATTGAAGTAAAAATGAGTTTACATAGTGGTTAAACTTTAAGTTAAGTGTCCATATAACCTATAAAATTTGTAGAAGAAATTTTACCCATATTTAGAACATATAATCTCTTTTATATAAAATTTAACTTTATAATAGTCACATGATATAAGGGATACCTATCAATTGACTTTACCTTTTTATATTTGTGGGAATGCCTCTCCTCCTCCACCACAAAAGGCACTCAACCCCGTCACTTCCTCACACCTCTCAGGACACTTTGAATCATCCAAATCCTACCCATATATCCTTTAAAAATTCCTCCCTTAATCCTAGAGGCCTACCTTTCAGCATAAATACAACCAAGGAAGCCCTATGGTGTAAACAAAATAGAGTTACCCAATGAAGAGGAAACATCGTTCCACAAGCTCTTTTTTGTCATTTTAATTCTTCACCAAAAAACTATTATTTTTACATTAATATATAATAACATAAGTATCCTAAATATGCTGATATGTTTTTATGTTATGTTTTATACCTACACTCACACACACTTCCATCAAATGGGATATGTAATCATCATTCGGGTGTATGGTAGACTACCACATCATGAGCCGATGTTGTTTCCTCTTCCATTACCGCCACTCGAGGTTGGAAATCATGATGGAATTTATATTTTTATATGATATATATAAAATTTAACGTTTATTTTTTCTTATATAATTAATATATAAAACATACCTTCAAGCTTTTAATCTTGTTTAAATATGATAACATCATTTATGGACGTGTGGGATACTGCCTCACAAAGTGATGTGATTAATTCTCACATTTCAAGGAATGTATTAAGGTTGTTTTTTTGTAAAATTATATTATATAAATAAAATAATAATGATAATGGAATAATACACACACACATGACTTTTATTTTCTTTCTTTCAATAGGATAAGAAAATAGATACATTGTTCATGCATACGTACGACCTACCATCTCCATTAACGGTGTAATCCATTTCATATTCCTATATTTTATAGATTATTATTAATATTTATAATATATATATATATTATTTATATCATGTTTTAAATTCATAAAATCATTAAATCATAATCTAATTATGAGGATCAAGAATAACAATTCAAAACCCATATGAAAAGCAAAGAAAATATTACAAAAAACATAACATTAACATTGAATTTTTAGAAAAAGGGTAATATAATGTGATATTCACAATATAAATATGGTATTATATATAAGTAAATTTTTATTTATTAGATTTATAATAAAAATATATTTATTATATTAGAGGTTTGAACATGTAGGAAAAATGTCAAGACTTAAGGTAAGGGTTTTCTCATCTCACTTTTATTTTTGTGAGACTTATGACTTAATCATCACTCATTTATTTTGTTTCATGTATATAATTCCCATGAATGTATTATGTATTTATTATAATAACATTTATTGGTATTTAAATATCCATTTTATGATCTTTATTTAAAAGGGATTATGGTTCAAAAGTTACAGAACTGGTAAAGTAATTTTTTTAAATTTTTCTTCTTTGAATACATTCCATGTTATGCACCTATATTTTTCTATAAGGTGTATATACTTCCATTTGACATGTTATATCACAAATATAATTATTTTAATTTCATTTTAAGAATCATGTAATGTTATTATTTCATGGTGATTATGATTCAATGTTTCCAAAGTGGTAACAAATTATTGTTACAATCACTTCATTTATCGAGATTATTTATTATTATGCTTCAATTAATGAAATGTTATGATCGATATCTCAAGAAATATCATGAATTTCCTAATCCTATGGTAATTTGTGATCTATTAAGATAGTGGTATAATTTTCCACTCTTTTTAATTTATGATAGTTAGTAATTTTTAAAAATAAAATCCAACATTATTTCTCTTTTTGGTAAAAAATATGGGTTCTTCCAAAATAAAATTTTCTAAAAATTTATTAATTTTTTTACTAAGATTTAAAAAATAATATTTTACACATGTTTTAAATTATTATTTAAAATAGTCTTTAAAAGACATATCCTTGTAGTTTTTTGATCTATACACTTTTCTAAACTATTTACGGTGTAAAATGACTGTTCAACATGTACAGATTTAACTGCCACCATGATCGCTATTTCTATGATGATTCATTTGAAAGATTATAAGGTTAATTTTTATTAATAAATTGTTTCCCCAATATTCTTTAAATTCAATTTTTTAAATTGGATTTCAAAAGAAAAGGATTTCAATTTTTTTATGTTTTAAATAGTGTTAAAATGGGTTTTAAAGCTTCTATTATATGTTTTCAAGATTAATTTCATAGGAAATTGTTTTATGTTTTAAAAATAAATTTTCAATGTGGAAAGAATATTTTAATGAATAAATGTTTTAAATTATTTTTAATTATTCATTTATTTTTTTAAATGTTGTTTTTAAAGAAAAGATTTTTTCCAAGTTATATTTTAAAATCCTTATTCCTCTAAGACGATATCTATTGATGTATTTTATTATTTAATTGGGATATAATTTAAGGATTACACTAATATTATTTATCTTAATGGTTCTTCTTTACAAAAAATGGGCATTAGTGGTGGTTTTTTGTGGAATAGTGATGGTTTAAACTGACGCCTAACAATATAGTGGCAGTTATTTAAACCGCCATGTATTGCATGGTCTCTAGGTAATTAGTAAAAATTTATTTAATTTTTATAATGTTATGATAAGTTTTTTTGGATATTTTAGATAAAATTTAATGTTTATTTAGTGGTGGTTTTTTTATAAAAAAAATATTGTGTTAATATAAATAAAATTAAACAAACTGATGTTTAACATATTGGTGGAAGTTACAATTAACCATCACTAAATATATTTTAATTAATGTATTTAGTGGTAGTCACTAAACCACCGCTAAATTATTTTTTTAATATTTTATAAATAACTATAAATATAGGAAAACATACATGATTTAAACTGGGAAATTATTTATGATATACCAATCTTACATATGTCATACATCCACAATCATATATACAAACATCCACAGTCATCATAACCTCTGTCTCAGTCAACGCACCGATTTATCAACTAATACCCCAGTCACTAATATATACATATAAAATATGTTCAACAAAAACTATACCAATATATGTCCATGTCAAGAAATCCACTTTATGTATATGCTTCTAAATCATATCATCAACTGAAACCTACCATTTCATCTCATAAACTGTAACAAAAAAGAAAACAAAAATCAAAATAAACCCAATTAATTATAATTAGAGTAGAATAATTGATTAAATTTTAACATAACCCAAAAAATAAGAACTATTACAAATGCCTTTTGAATAATTCCATGTATAATAATGGATAACCTCCATCCTAACGCAAGTATCTTCCACCTACAATGAAAACAAGAATATTTAATAAAATAAGTGAAAAAGTGAAAAGACCCAAACTATATTTAGAATTCGACACCTAAATTTTTTTATTTTTTAATCAAATAGATGAAATTTTAACACAAAGAATAATATATAATTAAAAACACTTTATAAACAAAAACTTACTAATTTAATATATGATTCAAAACATGAAACTAAAAAGGGATAGGTAAATATTCTAATTAATTTTTAAATCGACCTGTGGCATGCATAAAATTTACTAAATAGAATTTTTTTAATGAAATTGATATCACAAAATGTCTTATATATCATTAACAACTCAGAAGTGGTTATACCACGATTCTATATCAATCTGAGGTTGTTTTCTATGATTTTGACCATTCCATGCACATTTTAGTGTTTTAAAACATTAAAAATGTGTTTAATGACATCTTGGGAAAACTATAATTCAGAATGATGTTTCATCAGTTTCTACATTCCCAAATTTTATATATAGTCATTGACCCATAATTTTAGAGAAATTGAACGTCGTTTTCCTTCTTTTGACCCCCAACACTTGTATTTAATGGCTTTTGTATCTTTAAAAAGTGTTTACTAAGTAATTATAACCACAATAAAGGTAGGACTGATGTTTTTTCTTTTCCTAAAAAAAACTTATTAGTGGTATTCCCATGATTTCATGTCAATTTGAGGTCTCTTTATATCATTTTTACTGTTCTGTGCACATTTTAGTGTTTTAAAACACTAAAAATGCGTTTACGGACATCCTGAGAAAACTGTAATTCAGAATGATGTTCCGTTAGTTTTCAAATTTAGAAATTCAATATATATTAAATTTCCCTTTATTTTTGGGAAATATGATGTCTTTTTTATAATTTTTATCCCCCTGACACTTGTTTTTAATTGCTTTTGTACCTTTAACAAGTGTTTAATAAGTAATTCCGTCCACACAATATGTCAGATTGTTGTGTTTTCTATGTGTAAACATCAAAACAACTCATCGGTGGTTTTCCAATGACTTCACATCAATATATGGTTTTTATATGGTTTTGATAGTTCTATACATGTTTTTTGTATTTTAAAACACTAAAAACGTGTTTACAGCCACCATAGGAAAACCATAATTTAAAAAGAGATTCCGTTAGTTCTAAAATTTTCCAATTCAATATACGGTCACTGTCCCATTATTTTAAGGGAATACAACATCCTTTTCTTGCTTTTGACCCCCCAAAATTTGTTTTTAAAGGCTTTTCTACCTTTAAAAAGTGTTTATTGGGTAGTTCTGACCACACCTCACGTCAGATTGACGTGTTGTCTGTGAGTACATGTAAAAAAAAATAAAATGGTTGTTATAACATGATTAAATGTCAATATGAGTCTATCTATTATCATTTTTACTATTCCTAACACATTTTAGTGTTTTAAAACACTAAAAAGGAATTTATAGCCATCATGAGAAAACCATAATTTTGAACGACATGTTGTCATTTCCAAAATTTAAAAATTCAATAGATGGTCATTTACACCTAATTTCAAGGCAATACGACACAATTTTCCTTCTTTTGACCCCTAAAACTTATTTTAAATGGATTTTGTACCTTTAAGAAGTGTTTACTAAGTAATTATGACCACAACACACATTAGATCGACGTGTTGTGTACGCATATAAGTAAAAAATAACTAAAAGGCGGGATTACCTGGATTTAACATCAATTTGAGGTCATTTTATATGTTTTTAACCATTACACGCATGTTTTAGGGTTTTGAAACACTAGAAACATGTTTAAGACCATTCTAAACAAACCATAAGTCGGAATGATGCACCATCTGTCCCTACATTTCACAATTCAGTCTATAGTCTTTGTACACTGATTTTAGGGAAATCTGAAATCATTTTCCTAATTTTCACCCCTTGAAACTTGTTTTTAATGGATTTTGTACTTTTAAGAAGTGTTTACCAAGTAATTTCGACCACACATCACATCATGTTGATATGTTGTCTCTGTGTACACATAAAAAATAAATCATCGGTGGTTATACCATGATTTGAAATTAATAGAATGTTGTTTTCTATAATTTTGATCACTCAACGAATTTTTTAGTGTTTTGAAACACTAAAAACTTGTTTAAAACCATACTGGGAAAAAATTAATTCATAATGATTTTCTATAGGTTCTTACATTTCAAAATTAAATCTATTGTTGTTTCCCCCAATTTCAGGGAAACCTGACGCCATTTTCCCAATTTTTACCCATCGACACTTGTTTTTAAAGGATTATGTATCTTTTAAAAGCGTTTATCAAGTAATTTCATCCACACCACATGTCATATTAGAATTTTCTCTATGAGAACATTTCAAAAATAATTCAAATGTATTTTTTCAAGGATTCCACATCAATTTATAGTTTTTTATATCATTTTGACCATTCCATTCATGTTTTAGTGTTTTAAAACACTAAAAACGTTCTTGTTTCTATCCTGGGAAAACCGTAATTTTTAAGGATATTCCTTCAGTTCCTAAATTTAAAAATTCAATCTATTATTATCTTCCCTTGATTTTAGGACATCCTAATTTCATTTTATTATATTTTAATGAGTGAATCTTATTGAATGTAAATGTCAATTTTTAACTGATAACAAAGACATTGAGTCACATAGGGAACAAAATGTATCATATTGAGGTTTTGATAATTTATAGAAACAAAAAATTTATTATGGATAAATTTAAAATTGTATCAAAATAATCTGAATGCGTTTTCTCAGATTTGAGTATTTTATTTGTCTTTTTAACTATTTTTTGACAATTTTAAATAAAAAGAATAACTTAGAGTCATACCAGCCAGAACATGAATGATATTGAGGTTTGGATAATATGTACACATCGTTAATGACTTATGGACTATTTTAATAAAATATCAAAATAATCTGAATGTGTTTTCTTAGTTTTTAGTATATCGCTTCTATTTTATGTCTAAAATGAAATTTTAAATTGGAAACATGCACTTAGATTCATATTAGTCACCCCATGTATCAATTTTATATTATAAATATTCATACATTTAAAAAATTATTTAGAATTTTTATACTAACTTTTTAGTAATATCTGAGCTCTTATACTCAGTTTTTAGTGAGTGACACTTTTCAAACTAAAATGTCAATTTTTAACTCATAATGAACACTTCGAGTCATACAGAGCCCATTTAATTTTAGATTGAGGTGAGGCTAATTCCTACACATAAATAATTACTTATGGATCATTCTAATAAAGTATCAAAACAATATGAATCCATTTTATCTATTTTGAGTAGGTCTATTTTCTTTTTTACTAATATTGATGTATGTTTTAAATAAAAAGGTGTAGTTGGAGTCATATCAGTCACACTATGCATCCGATTGATTTGAGGCCACTTCCTACATGTCTGAAATGAATTATTTATTTTTTCCCTAAAGTATCAAATTAATATTAATGTGTTTTCTCAGTTTTTAGTTATTCAATTCTCCTTTTTACTAAAATTGATGTCAATTTTATATAAAATGATATAGTTGGAGTCATATCAGTAACACCATGCGTCATCTAGAGGTGAGGACAATTACTAAACAACAAAAATTACTCATTTATAATTTTCCTAAGGTATAAAAAAATATGAATGAATTTTCTTGATTTTAGCGAGTGACATTTTTTGAAGTAAAATGTCAATTTTAAACTAATAACATATACTTTGTGTCATACCAGACACATTGTGTATCAAATTTAGTTGTTTCTGATTAATTCACATCAAAAATGACTTATGGATCATTTTATTAGATAATAAAAATAATATGAATATATTTTATTGGTTTTGAGTATATCAGTTGGCTTTTTACTAAAAATAATGTCAATTTTAAATAAAAAACCCTTGGAATCATACCAGTCACACCGTGTGTCAAATTGTGGTGTGTATGATTCTTATATGACCCGAAGTCTTGAAAAATGATAACTAGCAATGTTAAATTTTTTACAATTTCATTTCTTTTTCTAAATACCAATAATGAAAAATGGGAAAATGTTCTAAGGAAAAAACCTTTTCTAGTTGTTTAAAACCAGAAGAGTAGAGGATGCTCTTATGAACATTATATCAGGAGAAACCACCACAATGGGAAAATTGGCATACTATACTCTTTTATCTTTCAACAATGAGAATTTTTTTTAGATAATAACAATAAATCAATATGAAGTGTTGTGAGTTTGAAAAATAAAGTCATTGGAAATCATGGAAACCTTGGTTGGAATGAAAATTTTATCTTATTTGTGCCTTGTTAGAGATAGATGAATGAAAAATATTACTTCCCAAAATATATATAAAAAACTAAATATGTATTATATGGAAATTATAAGTAAATTAACTTATAAAAAACTAGAATAAACAATGAAACAATTAATTAAATAAGTAGTAAGAATTATCCTTATAATGATGGTTGTATAAATTCTTGATGCACTTATTTGTATCCATTATCTCAGTTTCAAGATCGATTTATAATATATTATTAGCATGAGAAGCTTCAAATAAACCACCCCAACTTGGAAAAACATTCCACCTGTATAGGAAAATAATTATTATCTACGTAATACAAAAAATAAATAAATTAAACATAAATATGAAACAGTTCAATAATATGATTTTTTTCTACACACTTGGAATATCAAGGTGTTTTTAAAAGTAAATTAATGCAAATATTATCCATAGGTATTTTATTTTGACTATTATCTTATTATATTTGGATATAAAGATACAAATGATTAATCCAATAAGTACAATCATAATTAAACAACCCCAAACATCATGAAAATATTTATATATTTTATGAAACTTTTTTCATTAGAGATGATCCCCTTTAATATTATGTCTACAATTACAAATATAGGACCTATATATGACATTAAAAAACCATCCACTATTTTAATAAAATTAATAAACACCATAAAAAACCATTCTTAATATTATTCAAAACAATTATTGATATTAATAAAAAAAATAAATGTTTGTAGGTCCCCATAAATATTTCATGACATTTATAAACACCACATAACATTAATATATATTAAAATGAGGATTGTGGATGTAAATACTAAAGAAACCTCTAAAAAGTAAGCCTTCTAGTTTTTTTATTATAAAAAATAAAGATAAAATAATCCCTCAAGTCTGTTGTTGGACTTGAATCGTCTTAACCTCTAACAACCCCCCGAAGCTAGGTGTACCTCTCATGAATACATAAGAAAACAAATATATTCATTTTTGACACTCCCCCTCAAGATGAGAAATCCCTAAATGGAGATATAAAACAATACAAAAATGAAATAGCCACCCATCCTCTATTAGTTGTGAAAACCCCGAATAGTGGATCCCTACACCCCATATCCCCTTCGTGCGGCTCCTTGTGTACAACGACCACCCCATGTTCACAACCCACCATTATGCGTGATGTACCCCTCTATGATACATACATTATATGTGAACCAAATTGGGTTTCAATGATATACATTCTAGATATATCCATAAGAATTCATTCTCAACACCTTGACTAATTCTCAATGGGAGGTTGAAGATGATCATTGAGATACTGGTTGTTTCCCCCACCAGAGGTTTTGGCCAGTGGATTATTTACTATTTTAAATCCTTTGAAAGGAATCTATGTTTTCTTATTTCTATTTGTACTAAAATTTAAATGATTTGAATCATCCTTTTATGAACTGAATGGAAATATCAGGATTTTAGAGTCGAAACTTTGGTCGAGGGATTGAAGAGATATTTGGTTAATACATATAGGGAGGCAACAATAGAGCTCAGGAAGATTATGAAGTGTGAGGATGAGGGAACAATGATTTCAGATTGTAGATCCATACCTCTATTAGTTAATTTTAAAACCCTTTTATACCATGTTAAAATGGATGAGAGTGAACCAAAATACCCAAGGTACATCTCTATGGGAGGTCTTGAAGTTTATTTATAATCAATAAGGAAAATCACATAATACCCCAGTCCAATTTGTGACATTAATCAACATAACCTCTAATAATATTATTCCAATATATTATTGATGACACATTAAAAAATAAAATCGATAAACAATTCATAATAACTTTTTATTTTAACATCCACTCACAACATTGATATTAATCAAAACAAATATTTATATTTGGAAAAAACAATAAAAACCACATGTCTCAATATTTTTGAAACCCTATAAATCATTTATAGTAAATAAATCAATAATTTTATAAGAAAATAAAATTTCCACTTGCACCTTATGCGAACAATTATTTTACAAATTTTAATATTGCATTTTTATGGAAAACCACAATTTATAACATTAAAACCAAAGAAAACTCACTGTATTACTATCACCATTTCATCTTTAATAATAAACACGACATAATATTGAATAAAAACATAATTAAACTAATGAAATTAATCATGGATATGGAGCTTAAACGTGTATATTAAACCACTGACTAGAGATGATTAATCCACCAATAGAGCAGGAAGATGATCATTATTGACATCAAGGAGCAGTAAGGGGAGAGCGACATAGAGGGTGAGAGGGAGAGGGAAGGGGGGAGGTGAGCAGGTGAGGGGGGGGGGGAGGGAGAGGGGGGGTTGTGAGTGAGGGGGAGATGGGGTAAAGTAGGTGAGGTTTGGGCGGAGGCCAGTGGGAGAGGGGTGGGAGTAGGTAGAGGCTATGTGGGGTGGTAATGGGAGTGGTGCCATATTGGGGAAGGGGTGGTGGGATCAGGGAAAATGGATAGAGAGATCAAAATAAATATTTATTTAAACATTTAGTAGCGATTTTAATAAAATATATACTTAATATTAAAATAAAAATTATATAGAGGGGATTTAATGAAACCAATCCTATATTATATTTCATACTAAATATGATTTACATAATAGTGAGGTTAAGAAAAACCATTGATAAACTAATACTAGGACATATTTTTTTAGTGTATGTTTTGATAGAATAATGTTTATAGAACTCATTTCAGTTCCCCAGCTAAAACATGTTTCAAATAGATTGTTATGAAACATGTTTCATTTCCATGAGCTAATCACGTTTTAAAGATATTAACATTAAACCCATGGTTTAATCTAGTTTTTAATGGATAATTGTATTAATGTGTCTTTATGATGATATGAATGATATTTATGATATATTCATATTTCTAGTCATGTACGTGGATTATAAAATTGGGATTCCCAAATAGTTCTTGGTAATCCCATTACATCTTATATAATGGGGTGGCCTAGTTAGAACCAGATAATCCCATTCCAACTTATATGATGGGGTGGCTCGAATAACTTTGGGTGAGACCATTATAGATTACATGATTGTTGGGACCTATTTTTCCCTCAAATTAATTAGGTAATTATTTATACTTCATGAAATAATGATAAGGAACATGTCAACAGGCTTAAAACACTCTGAGAAGAAGCGGAACCCCAATACACTTTGAGAATAAGGGAAACCCAATCCCCTACAGGAAGAAAAGGAAACCCGATCGATTATATGGAATAGACTTAGATCGGGGATGGTGGTGTGTCCCACCTAGTAGTTTTATCCCCCACGAAGTGCCTTGATAAGTTTTTGAAATGATCCTTGACTTATAGGGAATGATATTATATGATTAAGTGTCTTCAACAAGTCCTTGTATTATTCTTATGTTATGATTTCATGGATTCTTCTCTTGATTCCCTTATGATTCATGACTTAAAAACTGCCAATATTTATAAAATGAATATTTATTATGTTCTTTGATATGTAGGCTATTCCATTATAATGTTATGATCATGCTCTTATACCCTTATGCTCTTTTTTTTCTTACACATCTCCCTTGTTTACCCTTGTTGAGAATATGTGCTCACCCCTTTCTTATGTTTCCTTTCCCCAAGTTTTGAAGGATGGTTTTAAGTAGGATTACTAAAGGGAAATATCTTTATGGGGGATGTTGAAGATATTTCACCAGGTTATAATATTTCATCCTAGGTTTCCAATGTCACTAAACTATTTCAGTCCTCAGGGATGTAATTTTTTAATGTACCAAATATTTTTCTAAATTGATATAATATCCATGTATGTTACGTCTGAGTTTCCATAGATGGTATAGAAGTAAATTTTTAGTCAACATTAGGAAACTAGGATGGGAAAATTTTAGTTATATCTTAAAGGACATTTCTATGGATATGTCTAGGGATGTCTCTATGAAAAAGCCTAAGATTTCATTGATTTAAAATATGGTTTAATAATTTTCACATCCTATAAGTGATTTTTCATGACTATGTGGTTTTACACTATGATAAGTGATTCTCAGATTATGATTTCTTGGTTTATTCCATGGCTAGAACCATAAAGAACTGAGTTAATTTTGAATTTGATAGTAAATTTGTAGTAGTGCGGTCAAATGGGATGATCACTGTAGTGAAGGATTCCACGATCATGCCTAATAAGTTTTCACAGAATATAATTAAGAATTTGTACTTTAACCAACTCCCAGATTCACTAAAGAAGATAAGGTATGATTTCAATGAGATTTCGGGTAATGGAGACCATATAGGAATGGATATTCATTTTTGTGTTTCAATAATGTGAAAATAATCAACCAATTATATGTATAAGAGGAAGAAGAATATGTTTTTAATGTGTAAAAGAAAAACACAATGAAAGTAACTACAAAGGATAAAATGAATAGTTCGATTAGTGCAATGGATGGTAATATTGGCCTCCCTAATTATAAGGCCCCACCTTAAACATTACTTAATATTGAATTAAATGAATAATTCACATTGAGGATCATTTCAGGTTTAGAGTTTTAGAGAATTAGGACATAACTGTTACATCTCAAAAGATTACAAAGTAGACACTTCTACTGAGTTTCCATAGAATAAAAAAACTCTAAAAAAGAAACATGTCTAGTTCCATGTTTTATATAGCATGACTTTCCCCTGATCCCATCCTTGACCCTATTCCACATTATGTCCTGTGAAAAACATTTCCAAAAAACTTGGGGTGAGAAAAAAAGCTCAGTAAGGGATACAGAAAGAATGAAAACTGTTAGTTTTTCAAACATCAAGTAAACCATGTATACATTATCAAAGTAATACCTTCAACTTCATGAAGTAGTAAAAACTCTTCACTGAATAAAATATCATTACTTACCCTCTTGTAACCAAAGGATTACCCTAAAACCCAAATAAAGAACAAAAAACATATAAAGGTAACTTGGGACGTAAACATACTTAAGTAGAATAACCATACGGTCGACTTCCACACATATCACTTAATGGAATAACCATATGTCCAACTTGCATACATACTTAATGGAATAGCCATACGGCTGACTTCAATACCCAATGCATTGGAGGTTCTAACATAACCACCCGTCCTGGTATTCATGGCACCAACCATCATATGGTTTATCACATATCCACCCGTCTAATGTCCAAGTACCATTATAAAAATCATAAGACATAAAAAAATATAATGGAAAGAAAACATTTCCACACACTTTGATCACAATATATCAATTAAATATATTGACATAACACATCCAGTATAAAAAACCATTTTCAATCCCAAAATACATAAAAGAGTATATGGTATTTATTTCATTTAAAAAAAACATTACGGCTTGTTCAGGAAGCCAAAGACCAAATAATACTCGTGGCGGCAGAAAAAGGTCGTTGTCACCGCGTACGTTAAAAGAGACATTCCTTTTTGTCGTTTTGTAAAATGCTTCATAGAAAAAGATTCCTTTTGTATAAAAGTAAAATTCAAAGGGGTTTATACACCATATAAAAGAAAGTTGTGTATAAAACAAAATATGCCTCAATGAAAGGAGATTGAGACGAAGTCCCTTACCTCGGGTCCGACTTGACTCGATCGTTATTTAAAGTCCTGAATAATAAACTTGAGTTAATTTCTACTTGCTTAAGAACCTTTTTCAAGCTTATTATTCCTTGTATATAAATTATTTCCATGGTATAAAAATTATGTAATCATTAAGTTAATAATGTTTGTTTTGTCGATATTTGGTTCTTAAGTCGAAAGTGGACTTCTTACAATTACATGTTGTTCGTGTGGTAAAAGGTTATTTATATTCAGAATGACATTCCTGATTTGGATATCATATATATCATATATATCCAGCGTATACATTTATTTATAATATTACATAATCATTTAGAGGTAATAAATGAAATGCACCGTTCATGGAGACGGTAAGCCGTACGTACGCATGAACGCTACTTTCATTTCTTTGTCATATTAATGGAATTAAAACTAAATGAGAGGTATGTATATTTTAATTCCAGAATTATATTCATCATTTAGATGTATAATTCATCATATATATCCATTATATACATGTACTTATAATAGTACATTACATTTGGGGATAAGAAATGAAATGCACCGTTCATGGAGACGGTAAGCCGTAAGTACTCATGAACGCTACTTTCATTTCTATCTCATACTTTAATGGAAATAAATAATAATTATAAAGAATTATATTATAATTCCAGTATAACATCATATATAATAACTTTAAATCCATCCTTTATACGTCCCACATATGGAATTAACGAATCACATCACTTTGAGGGGGCGGTAGTCCGCACTTCCTTAAAAGAAGATATCACATTTACCCATAATGGAAACCATAAAGGTATGCCCAAAATGAAAAATACAGAAGCTTAATGAAAACATAAAAATATTATATATCATATATAAATATAGTTTCATCTTAATGGCCACCTTTGAAGGTGTTAAAATAATGTTGAACAATCATCATTTCGGGAGGCCGAAATTCGCCATCCACGGAAACAGTATGTTGTTTAACCATTAGATGTAGGTGTGTGTAATTTTAGCTCGAATACTTCGTATAAAAACAACCTAGTATATTTATGATACTGGATTTGTTACAAAAGAAATGAATAAAAAGAGTTTAGTGGGTTAGAGAAGCAAAATAAAACAAAAGGACTCAAATGAAGACATTTCTTTAAAATCGGGTAACTCCCTTTGGTTTGAGCTCAAAGGCTTCCTTGGAAAGAATTATACCCAAATTGAGGCTTCAAAGAGTAAGAGAGGGAAGTGGAGAGACAAAATGGGCAGGGGTTGGCCGAGCCAAAGGCTTTGGGAATGTGGGTAAGGAGGTAGAGGTGGGGGCCTTTTATAAGAGGAGAGGAGGGGCACTCTTGGAAAGTAAATAAATGTTACTTTATTTTAAAATGAGTTTCGGATTCAAAATGTCCCACATTGATATAATTCGAGGGTAAGGTGATAAGGGTTTGAAATTCACACATCCAATAGGTTTTGGACATGTGTAGGTCATAGATTTTAAATTATCATTTCATTTTATTTAAATCCTTTATTAATGAGGTAATCACTACATCATCATGATGTCATAAATAATTTAATAAATTTAATGTCTAAAAATTATAAAAAAAATATCATGATGTAGGAAATCTATTTATCTTTATAATGAATATTTATAGTCCAAATTATCATTTATGTAGACAAAATTAAAAATATTTTACATAGGTGATACATTCTTTGTTACATTTAACATTCTTTAAAAATAAAAAGATAAAAAGTCACTTTCTCACAAAAGTGATTCCATGGGGCCCCCAAGTTTGGCACAAGGCATCCCATGGTCGGAAATGAGACAACCAGTAGCCTTAGGACACATTTTGTGTCCATTTTTATTATTATTATGATATTATCTTAATGTCTTTAACTACCCGATTACTCATTAATCAAGATAATTAAAGATAACTACCATCGTTACTATTCATAATGTCCAAAAACAGAAGAGTCTTAATTACATAATTTGGAACTTCTGATTCCAAATATTTAATTCATTTTACCAAATTGAAAACAAATAAATTTCAATAATTAATTTAAAAAAAACTTCCCGTTGTCAAAACAAATAATGGGTTTTTTAGAAACAATATTTATGAAAAGTTTGGCACTTGTTTATGCCTAATTATAAAGTGAAATTAATCCCAATGACCATCATTGAATTACATGGTAAAAATATATTCTAATTACACTTTAAAACAAATTAAAAAGATAATATAACCATATAATTAAATTATATGAAAAAGTAGTTTTGATGTAAAATGCAGTATTTTTCACTATTCATTGAAAAATGAACATTGTCAGAAAAATACCAAAAATTAACCCAAGGTAAATTTCAATGTCCCAATTATAAATAATAAGTTTATTTTGAAAAAATAGAGCTTTTAAAATTTTCAAAAACTAGATTTAAAAGGGGTTTTCCATCAAAAGGCGGTTAATCGACCTTTTAAAGAATATTAGAATGTTTATGCTTAAAAACTGGATTCATTTGCATTTGTAATCCTCTAACATTTATTGTAAAGAGTAAAAATATTTGAAAAACATATATAATCATATTTTAGTTATTTCTATCCTTTCCCGAAAATACAACGACTATGTGTTAACTACCATTTAAAATAATATTATTTTATTACTAGTGTGCAACGTAAGATTTCAATGAAACTCTTTGTTGTGTATCAGGTATGCTATCGAACATAGCAACCCCTTTAAAGTAAAATTAATATTTAATTCTAAAATATTAATAAATATGAAAATGTTTTATTCATTATTTACCTGGGATGTTACATCCTTCCCCCCTTTTGGGAATTACGTCCTTGCAATTTTATTCACTTATCAAAATAAGTGGGGGTATTTATCCCTCATAGCATTTTTAGATTCCCACGTTGCCTCTTTAACAATATGGTTTTTCCACAAAACCTTTACCTGGTGAATTACCTTATTTCGCAACACTTGCTCTCTTTGGTCAGGAATCTGGACTGGTTGTTCTTCATAAGATAGGTTCTCCTCCTGCTGAACTACCTCTAGACTCAAAACATGAGATGAATCTGGCATATACTTCCTCAACATTGAAACATGAAAAACATTGTGTACGTGAGATAAACTCGGAGGTAAAGCCACTCTGTATGAAACTGATCCATCTCTCTCCATAATTTCATATGGTCTAATGAACCTTGGACTCATCTTTCCTTTCTTACCAAATCGCATCACACTTTTCCATGGAGAAACCTTGAGAAAAAAATGATCACCTACCTACAAAGATAGATCCTTCGTCCGGTTATCCGCATAACTCTTCTACCTACTCTAAGCTGTTCTCATGTGTTTCTGAATCAACTGAACTTTTTCTGCCATCTCTTCTACCAATTCTGGTCCCATCAGCTTCCTTTCACCCACTTCATCCCAAAATGCTGGAGTTCGACACCGCTTCCCATATAATGCCTCAAATGGTGCCATATGTATACTGGAATGAAAACTGTTATTATAAGAAAACTCAACCAAAGAAAGATTTTGGTCCCAACTTCCCTGATAATCCATCGAACAAGCTTGTAGCATATTCTCCAAGGTCTGAATTGTTCGTTCTGACTGCCCATCTGATTGAGGATGAAAAGCTGTACTAAAATTTAATTTAGTACCCAACAACTTCTGAAGGCTTTTCCAAAAGTTATAAGTAAAACTGAGATCACAGTCAGACACAATGGAGAGAGGAAATCCATGTAACCTGACTATCTCTTTAAGATACAAACAGGAAAGTTGATCTAGGGAAAAATTATCTCGTATAGCAAGGAAATGAGCAGATTTAGTCAAGCGATCAACAATAACCCAGATTGCATTATTATCTCGAGGTGTCTTCGGAAATCCCACAACGAAGTCCATGGATATATTCTCCCATTTCCACTCTGGCACTGGTAAAGGCTGAAGCATTCCTTTCGTTAACTGCCGCTCTGCCTTAACCTGCTGACAAGTCAAACACTTCACAGTAAAATCTGCAATATCCCTTTTCATTCCATCCCACCAGTAATACTCCCGCAGATCCCTGTACATCTTAGTACTACCAGGATGAACTGAAAACGGGGAACTATGAGCCTCACATAACAAATCATTCTTCAACTGTGAATCACCAGGGACACATAATCTCTTCCCAAACCTCAAAACACAATCATTATCAATGTTGAATTCAGGCAACTTACCCTTCTGAACCAGCTCTACCTTTTTCTGCAACTCATTGTCTTCCCTCTGGGCTTGCTTAATTCTGTCTGATAGGGATGATCTCACTGATACCTAAAAAAAAACAGAAGAACTTCCTGCACCAACAACTTCTATGCCAAAGTTCATCAAATCAAAAACCAAAGGATCTCGTTCCAAACGTAGCATGGTTAATGAAGCATTACTTTTTCGACTCAAAGCATCAACCACTTTATTTGATTTTACCGGATGGTAATGAATTGTACATTCATAACCCTTGATTAATTCTAGCCATCTCCTCTATCTCATGTTCAATTCTTTCTGAGTGAATATATACTTTAAACTTTTGTGATGAGTATATATTTCACACTTTACTCCATACAAATGATTCCTCCAAATTTTTAAAGCAAAAACAACAGCAGCTAATTCCAAATCTTGTGTAGGGTAATTTACCTCATGAGTTTTCAACTGACGTGAAGCATAAGCAATTACCTGATCATTCTGCATGAGGACAAATCCAAGTCCCTTCAACGAAGCATCATTGTATATAACAAACTCACTATTCCTGGAAGGAAGTGCCAAAACTGGAGCATTCACTAATCTTCTTTTCAACTCCAGAAAACAATCATCACATTCTTTTGTCTAGATAAACTTAACACCCTTCCGAGTTAGCTTAGTCATTGGACTAGATAACCGTGAAAACGTTTCAACAAACCTTCGGTAGTAACCTGCCAAAACAAGAAAACTACGGATCTCAGTTACATTTGTGGGTCTTGGCCATTCTTCAACAACTTTTGTTTTAGCAGGATCAACAGTTATGCCATATTTTGAAACAATGTGACCCAGAAAGGAAATTTGTTGTAACCAAAACTCACACTTGCGGAATTTACCATACAATTTATTTTCATTTAAGGTTTAAAAAATTACCCTTAAATGAATTTCATGCTCCTCTTTACTTTTAGAAAAAAAAAAATATCATCAATAAAAAACCCAACATTTTTTACCTGATTCAACTGAGCCATCACTGCAGCAAACTATTTAGTTCTGATTCTGACCATCTCAGGATACTGATTTGAAAGGTCATTTCCCTCTATATGCCTTCCCAGAAAAGCTGTTCTGTTGCCTCTATGAAAAACCATTATTAACAAACATGTCTTAGATGAAGCAACATGGTAATCTTCAAATGCTATATCATTTAAAAAAAATATTTTTGGATAATCATTTAATAGAATTCTAACTCCAAAAGTTATCTAAAACGACCTCTAATACCAACTATAAGGCCCCAGCCTTAAACATTAATTAATATTCAATTAAATGAATAATTCACATTGAGGATCTTTTCAGGTTTAGAGTTTTAGAGAATTAGGACATAACTATTACATCTCAAAAGATTACAAAGTAGACACTTCTACTGAGTTTCCATAGAATAAAAAAAAATCTGAAAAAGAAACATGTCTAGTTCCATGTTTTATATAGAATGACATTCCCTTGATCCCATCCTTGTCCCTATTACACATTAAGTCCTATGAAAAACATTTCAAAAAAACATGGGGTGAGCATAAAAAGCTCAGTAAGGGATACACAAAGAATGAAAACTGTTAGTTTTTCAAACATCATGTAAACCATGTATACTTTATCAAAGTAATACTTTCACCTTCATGAAGTATTAAAATCTGTTCACTGAATAAAATATCATTACTTACCCCTCTTGTAACCAAAGGATTACCCTAAAACCTATATAAAGAACACATAACATATAAAGGTAACTTGGGACATAAACTTACTTAAGTGGAATAACCATACGATTGACTTCCACACATATCACTTAATGGAATAGCCATACGACCAACTTCCATACATACTTAATGGAATATTCAAACAGCCGACTTCCATACCCAATGCATTGGAGGTTATAACGTAACCACCCATCCTGGTATTCATGGCACCACCTGTCATATGGTTTATCATGTAACCACCCGTCAAATGTCCAAGTACCATTTTAAAAATCATAAGACATAAAACAAATATAATGGAAAGAATACATTTCCACACACTTTGATCACAATATTTCACTTAAATATATTGACATAACAAATCAATTATAAAAAACCATTTTCAAACCCAAAATACATAAAAGAGTATATGGTATTTATTTCATTTTAAAAAGAACATTACAGCTTGTTCAGGAAGCCAAAGACCAAATAATACTCGTGGCGGTAGAAAAAGGTCGTTGTCACCGCGTACGTTAAAAGAGACATTCCTTTTTGTCGTTTTGTAAAACACTTTGTAGAAAAAGATTCCTTTTGTATAAAATTAAAATTCAAAGTGGTTTATACACCGTATAAAAGAAAGTTGTGTATAAAACGAAATATGCCTCAACGAAAAGAGATTGATACCAAGTCCCTTACCTCTGGTCCGACTTGACTCGATCATTCTTTAACGTCCTGAATAATGAAATTGAGTTAATTTATACTTGCTTAAGAACATTTTTCAAGATTATTATTCCTTGTATATCACTTATTTCCATGTTATAAAAATTATTTAATCATTAAGTTAATAATGTTTGTTTTGTCGATATTTGGTTCATAAGTCGAAAGTGGACTTCTTACAATTACATGTTGCTCGTGTGGTCAAAGGTTCTTTATATTCAGAATGAAATTCCTGATTTGGATATCATATATATCATATATATCCAGCATATACATGTATTTATAATATTACATAATCATTTAGAGGAAAGAAATGAAATGCACTGTTCATGGAGACAGTAAGCCGTACGTACGCATGAACGCTACTTTCATTTATTTGTCATATTAATGGATTTAAAACTAAATGAGAGGTATGTATATTTTAATTACAGAATTATATTCATCATTTATATGTATCATTGATCATATATATCCATTATATACACGTACTTATAATAGTACATTACATTTGGGGATAAGAAATGAAATGCACCATTCATGGAGACGGTAAGCCGTACGTACGCATGAACGCTACTTTCATTTCTATCTCATACTTTAATGGAAAGAAATAATAATGATATACAGGTATATTATAATTCCAGTATAACATCATATATAATAACTTTATATCCATCCTTTATACATCCCACATATGGCATTAACGAATCACATCACTTTGAGGGGGCGGTAGTCCGCATTTCCTTAAATGAAGATATCGCGTTTACCCATAATGGAAACCATAAAGGTATGCCCAAAATGAAAAATACAAAAGCTTAAGAAAAACATAAACATATTATATATCATATATAAATATAGTGTCATCTTAATGGCCACCTTTGAATGTGTTAAAATAATTTTGAACAAACATCGTTTCGGGAGGCCGATATTCGCCATCCACGGAAACAGTATGTTCTTTAACCATTAGATGTAGGTGTGTGTAAGTGTAGCTTGAATAATTCTTAAAACAACATCCTAGTATATTTATTATATAGGAGTTGTTACAAATTAAATTAATAAAAAGAGTTTAGGGGGTTGGAGAAGCAAAATAAAACAAAAGGACTCAAGTGAAGACATTACCTTAAAATCGGGTAACTCCCTTTGGTTTGAGCTCAAAGGCTTCCTTGGGAAGACTTCTGCCCAAAGTGAGGCTTCAAGGTGTAAGAGAGGGAACTGGAGAGACAAAATGGGTAGGGGTTGGCCGAGCCAAAGGCTTTGGTAGTGCGGGTAAGGAGGTAGAGGAGAGGGCCTTTTATAAGAGGAGAGGAGGGCCACTCTTGGAATGTAAAGAAATGTTACTTTATTTTAAAATGCGTTTCGGATTCAAAATGTCCCAAATTGATATAATTAGAGGGTTAGGTGATAAGGTTTTTAAATCCACACATCCAATAGGTTTAGAACATGTGTAGGTCATATATTTTAAATTATCTTTTCATTTTATTTAAATCCTTTATTAATGATGTAATCGCTGCATCATCATGATGTCATAAATAATTTAATAAATTTAATGTCTAAAAATTATAAAAAAATATCATGATGTAGGAAATCTTTTTATATTTATAATGAATATTTATAGTCTAAAAGATCATTTATTTATGCAAAATTAAAAATATTTTACTTAGGTGATACAATCTTTGTTACATTTAACATTCTTTAAAAATAAAAAGATAAAAAGTCACTTTCTCACAAAAGTGATTCCATGGGGCCCCCAAGTTTGGCACAAGGCATCCCATGGTTGGACATGAGACAACCAGTAGCCTTAGGACATATTTTGTGGTCATTTTATTATTATTATGATATTATCTTATTATATTTAACTACCCGATTACTCATTAATCAAGATAATTAAAGATAATTACCGTCGTTACTGTTCATAATGTCCAAAAACAAAAGAGTATTAATTACATAATTTGGAAATTCTGATTCCAAATATTTAATTCATTTTACCAAATTCCAAACACATAAATTTCAATAATTAATTTAAAAAAAAACTTCCTGTTGTCAAAACAAATAGTGGGTTTTTTAGAAACAATATTTATGAAAAGTTTGGCACTTGTTTATGCCTAATTCCAAATTTAAATTAATCCCAATGACCATAATTGAATTACATGGTAAAAATATATTCTAATTAAACTTTAAAACAAATTAAAAAGATAATATAACCATACAATTAAATTATATGAAAAAGCAGTGTTGATGTAAAATGCAGTATTTTTCACTATTCATTGCAAAATGAACATTGTCAGAAAAATACCAAAAATTAACCCAAGGTAAATTTCAATGTACCAATCATAAATAATATGTTTATTATGAAAAAATAGAGCTTATAAAATTGTCAAAAATTGGATTTAAAATGGGTTTTCCATCAAAAGGTGGTTAATCGACCTTTTAAAGAATATTAGAATGTTTATGCTTAAAAACTGGATTCATTTGCATTTTTAATCCTCTAACATTTATTTTAAAGAGTAAAAGTATTTGAAAAACATATATAATCATATTTTAGTTATTTCTATCCTTTCCCGCCAATACAACGACTATGTGTTAACTACCATTTAAAATAATATTATTTTATTACTAGTGTGCAACATAAGATTTCAATGAAAATCTTTGTTGCGTATCGGGTACGATATCGAATATAGAAACCCCTTTAAAGTGAAATTAATATTTAATTCATAAATATTAATAAATATGAAAATGTTTTATTCATTATTTACCTGGGATGTTACACTAATACATCATCAATGGTTAAATTATTTGTGTGTGGAATGAGTGGTCATTTTTTAAATTGATGTACCAAGTAGAAATTTCATGAAGAGAATTAATAAGGTGGTGCAAGTAATGGTTATATTGTTGTTGATGATGATAATACTAGTGAAATGTGAAATGAAATACCTATTAAGCAATAGGAAGATGTATCCTTGTTAATGTCTTAAGGATAAAGTGTAATATTTGATGTTTTTATGTATTTGGATTCATAAAATTATTTTATATATATAATGAAATATATAAGGATTATTCAGCTTAATTTTTTTTCTAAGGATTTACAAGAATATGTTGAAGTTTTCTAATTGTCTATAAAAGTTATTTAATAGAAAGGTGATACTCATGGAAAACACATGATTAAGGGAAATATAAACATTAATATATTCTTAATCTCGAGATAATTATGTTTGGATAAAGATATGTTGGATATGATTATGTAAATTGGACATTACTAATTACCTTGGATCTTATTAAGGATTTGATGAAAAAGTGTTTTAGGCCATCATTAATGAATTTTACACCATTCTTGGATGTAAGGAATATATCAAATAAACTTAGGAATAAAGAAACATGTATGTTTTAATACGGATTAATGGTAATTCAGTTCATCACTATGTTTCAAGAAAATACTTGATAATGGTTTCCATATGATTTCTATGTGATAGATAAGTGATAATTTATTATATATGAGGGATCAATGTTAATCTGATTTTGAATGTAGTGACCTTGTTTATAATGATTGGGAATTTCATGTTTTTAATGGGTTATATAGTTAACCATTTATGGAATGGGTTATGTTAATCTTCAGAAGAGGATTTAGAAATTAAAGTATTATATCTCCATACAAGTATTTATTCATATTGGATAACTTCTTATTTTCTTTTTATTATGATAAAGACATAGAGAATGACCTATCATTATATTTATGTATCTCGTTATTTGATAATTCTTTAAGACTGAAAAATTAACCTTTATGTAATGGAATGAGAGATGAAGTGGAAATTGATCATGGTAAAATAAAGGGTGAGGTTGCACTATAATGAAGTAAGTATATCTTCACACAAAAATTATTCAACTTTAGGGGAAATATTCTTATTTTTCTTCCTGTTATCACCATTGTTGATGATATAAATGAACTTCTTCATGGGTCGTTGGGTTTTGAATTTTTTATCATTAAATTTTTTCTAAACAAGTTCTCAATCACTCTCCCTCAGAACATAACAGCTAGATTTCTCTTCCATGTGCATTCTTTCATTTTCCACCTATGATCTCTTGTGTGGAAACCTAGTTATTAATTACTTTGGTTAACCATTATGTTTCCAACTTTACTTTTTAAAAGGATGTTTTAGTATTCATTTTTAATATGTGGGAACATTAAAGTATTATACCTTTGATAACCCATAAGAATTTTAAGGGTTAAATTCATTTTAAGGGTCTAGAATGTAACACCCCAATATTTTGTAAAATATATTTTTTCAAATATTTTTCTATTTTTCACTTCAGACCACACTGAGTATATATATTTTTAGCTTTCATTATAAGAAACACCAAGTTATTCTTTCACTAAATGTAACACTTAGATTAAATTTTGGTACATGATACACTGTGTTTGACAATTTTTACACACAATGAGGAGTTCCTTTGATAGCTTGTGTGACACACAAGACTATGTTTTACCGATCTACAATAGACTATTAATATTGTTATTAAAATATTATTATAGTTACCACCTAGCCATTTGAATGGAAGTTGTGAATAATATTAAATAATAAATGAAAATATTTTTTACACATGTATATAAAATGATTCATTTTGCTATAAATTAGTTATAAATTAAAGTAATTACTATTTGAAAATAAAGAAATTCCTTTTATAAGAAAACTACTTTTCTATATAAAAACACAATTTTAATTCAATAAATTTTAAAAATAACATTTTATGAATGTTTTCAATAAAATTTATATATTATATATTCAATAATTATTTGATACTCATAAAATATATTTCATTGTCATAAGATACGAATAAATCCAATTATATGAATAAAGGAGGTATTTTTCTAAGAGACAATTTTACCATCTTTTAATAGAAAACCAAATTTAAATAAAGTCTTTGAGGATTTAATATCTTTATCTAAATAAATAAAATTTATTCATTAAATATTAATATAAAATTTTACTTTGGGTGATTTTTAGTTTTTTTTAGTGAAGTTTCATATTTTGTTGAATAATGAAAAAACAATACATTTTAAATGAAAAAAAAATGTTTTTCCAACTAATTTAGTAGTAAAGTTAAATTAAATTTTAAATGGGATTTAAAATATATTTAGATCAATAATAAATCAATTAATCCAATTTTTGTCATTGGAAACAATTTCAGATTGAAATTGGATATAAAAACATGCTTTCTCATCACACATGCATGATTAATATTAAATTAATTTCATCCGATTTTGTAAATAAAATTTTGAAAAGTGGATTACATATCTGGAATCAACATAGTTTATAATTTTTAATAAATTCTAATTAGTTTTTTTACAAAAAAATATTAATGAAATTAATTAAAATTAATTACTTTGATGAAGGTAAAACGAGTTTACTTAGTGGTTAAACTTTAACGTAAGTGTCCAAATAACCTAGAAAAATGTTCAAAATCCATTTTATGGAAATATTTTGACCATATCATCCCAATTATGTAATACTAACCATTATTTAAGAAACATTTTGTAAGGGATACCTCTTAATAGTGTTTACCTTTAATATTTATAAGAATGCCACTCCTAATACACTATAAAAAAGAACTCACCACCCTCAATTACTCACACCTATCAAGAAAATTTTATTCAAAAAAAACTATAAAAATATCCTCCCAAAATATATACATTAATTCTAGAGTAATTAATCTGGTCATAAATCTATCCATGTAATCCCTTTTGTGT
Organism: Viscum album; assembly: GCA_963277665.1. Lineage (NCBI taxonomy): Eukaryota > Viridiplantae > Streptophyta > Magnoliopsida > Santalales > Viscaceae > Viscum > Viscum album. Next base: position 580,457,360 of record OY728148.1, read on the forward strand.
AAAAAAAGATTTACCGAAAGAATAGGTAACATCCTTCCATAAGATGTTTTGTTTTATTTTCATTCTCCAGACACAAAATTATTTTTATATCCTACTAATATAATAACATAAGTATCCTAAATATATAGAAATATTTTTATGTTATGGTTTCAACCAAAAATTACACACACTACCATCAAATGGGATACAAAATCATTGTTCGTGTGTATAATGGACTAACACCTCAAGAACCAATGTCATTCGTTCTTACATTACCACCTATCAAGGTTGTAAATAATGATATAGTATCTATTTTTATATAATAAATATTATATTTTTTATGTATTTATTCTTTTTTAATTACTATATAAGACACACCTTCATTCCTTCCATTTTGTGTAAATACGATAATTTCATTTCTGGATATGTGGACTACTGCCTCCTCATGGAGATGTAATTCGTTCACACTTTTCATTGAATATATTAAGAATTATTTTAGTAATTTTATATGATATATTTGATATAATAATTATACTATAATAATATATATATGTATATGTCATTTACTTTCTTTCTTTGAATATAACAAGAAAACAGAAACAATGTTCATGCGTATGTACGACCTACCATCTCCATGAATAGTGTATTCCATTTAAAATTCTTATACTTTTTAGATAATTATAAATTTTTATATACTAAATAAATATGATATTAATACCATATTTGTAATTCTAAAAATAATTAAATTCTGATCTATGTACGTGGATCAAGAATATCAAGTCCCAACATATATGAAAAACAAAGAATATATTACCCGAAAGGTAACATTATCTTGGAATTGTTAATAAATGGGAAATATTAATTATTAATAAAATAATCTATGGTAATATATATGTAATAATATGGTTATTTTATATAATTTTAATAAAATTATATTTATTAATCAATATATTCGAACATAGATGGAGAATGTCAAGACTTAAGGTAATATTTTCTCTCCTCACTTTTATTTTTCTGAGATTTACACCTTATTCGTAGCTAATTTATTTGTTGTGGAATATAAAATACCAATTAATTTAGTCAATTATTATTATACTTAAATTTATTGTTATTTAAATAACTATTTTATTATCTTTCTTTCATGGGGTTTATGGTTCAAAAGTTACCAATTTGGTAAAGTAATTTTGTCTCAATTTTCCTTCTTTATTATGCACCTACATTTTCTGTTGAGGTGTATATACCTCCCTTTGACATGTAATATCATGAATCTAATTATTTTAATAATATTTTGAGATTTATTTAATGTTATTATTTCATGGTGGTTATTATTCAATGTTACCAAAGTGGTAACATTTTATTGCTACAATCTCATCGTTTATCGAGATTTTTTATGATTATGCTTTAATTGATGATATATTATGATACATATAGCAATAAATCTCATGAAATTTATTATAATATGGTTATTACTAAAATATTCAAGTAATGGTAGCATTTCTCCACTCTTTGGTACTTATGGTAATTAAGAAAATATTTTTTAGAAAATCCAACATTATTTTTTTTCTGTCAGAAATGTGTGTTCTTCCAAACCTATTATTTCTAAAAATGTTTTCAAAAATGTTTTACAATAATTTTTAAAATAACTTTTTAATGATATTTTTATTTTTAAAAATGAATTGGTTTTAAAAAGAATATCTTTTTTATTTTTTGATCAAGGCACATTTTATAAAATTTTATGGTGCAAAAGGATTGTTCGGCATGTATTGACTTTACCACCATCAAGACCATAATTTATTTAAAGATTCTATTTCAAGTTATAGTGTTAAATATTTTAAGAAAAATATACCTAAAATTCTTGAAATTTAGTTTTTTTTAAAATTAGGTTTTAAAGGAAATGATTTTCAAAAAATTTATTGTTTAAAAAGTGTTTAAAATTGTTTTCAATGATTTCTTCATATGTTTTCAAGGATATTTTCAAAAGAAAATGTATTCTATTTTAGAATAACTTTTCAAAGAGAAAATGATATCTTCCTCAATAAATGTTTGAAAGGATTCCATTATATGTCTTCAAAGTTATTTTTAAAGAAACTTTATGTTTCATATGGTCCTTTAAAATTCTTCTCTATATATGATAAAATCATTTGATATTGTTTATGATAACCAATTTATTTTCTATGGTTTAATAAAGTTATGAAATAATATTTTTTAATGTGTTTTTATGATGGTATAGAATCCCTTTGTGCTTTATTCACATTGTGGTTCATGGAAGCCCATTGTTATAATGTCTTTTGGGATGCAATCACGTATATCTAGTTAAAATATTAAAAAGTATCCATCAACTTTGGTCTATAGGGTTTGGGGTCTTTATTGATGATATAAGATAATGTTTATTATAAAAAATGGGAACTAAATTTAGAAGAATAAAGATTAGGGAACATAATGATGTTACAGAGTATGAGGACATTCTATTTAGACAATATGATTATGATTTAGAGGTGGATAGTTTAATATTTTCTAGTACCATCATGTGTCAATGATTATAAGGATGAATATATGTCTAAAGGTACAAATACTACTTCTAAGGTGTAATATAATGGAAGTACCATAGAGACATATATTGAGTTTTAATAGATATTTAAGGTATATAAAACCCTTATTCATAATTTTTTTAGTGATAAGGTTGTTTAAAAAATAATGATTTTTTTATTTTGGGTAAAGTAATTTATAACCATTAGGGTTAATATTATTATTTAAGTAAAGGTAATAATATCAATTAGGAATTAGTTAATTTTTGAAAAATAAGGCGTATAAAACACATTAATGGTTGAAATTCGACTTCATGAATAATGTTATTTTTGAGGATGTTCATTTTTAGAACATTATATGAATTATAATAATATAGTTTTATAAAAAGAACAACTAGCATGATAGATGACAACCAGTTACATCTAGTAAGGACATAGAGATAGAACCCACTAATGACGGGTGACAAGGGTGCATCGCTAACCAATGGCCTATGTGATGCCATGGATAGTATTTCATTTTTTAGTTAAATAGTTTAATGGATAAATATTCAATTGATTTTTGAAAAAATATTATAGGATAAAATCTTTTTGATATTTAGGTGATTAATGATATTTTTGGATATGTTTTATTTGGTTGATGTATATATAACCATTAGGTTTAATAGAAAGGATTATATTGGAAGAATGAAATTACCTTTTTTATGTAAGATAAGTGGTATAAGATAACCTTTGAGGTGAAAACATTCATTAATGTTAAGAATATTGAGGTTAATTAGGACGTGATGTTATTTATTTGTGGAATAATCTATGTTGAACCTTTAGTGGATGTTTTTAGGAAAAATATTTTATTTCTTCATATTAAGGTTTCTAAATTTATTTTAGAATATTATCTTGTGGAAAAAGTTTTAGTTTGGTGTCACACCCCGACCTATCTATTATTTTTATTTAATTATTTTTTTGGGTTTAAATTTTTTATCGAGGATCGGGTTAAATCCCTAACAAGATTTTTGAGTTTTGTAAAAAAAACATGGGTTTTTGAGTTTATGTTGCTGAGCGCCCAAGGGGAGCACGTTTTTTATACCTCGTGCGGCTTTGCCCAGGCAACGACACAATCCACCTATCTTCGGAAAATTAAAATGGATAAATAAATGTTAATTTTATTATTTCAAAATTTTCATGGTTAATAATTTTAATTATAATTATTGTTGTAATTTAGGTTATTATTTTTATTATTATTATAATTATTAATAAAAGATTCATTAATGTTATCATAATTATTAAGAATGTTATTAAAATTATTATTTTTCAGAATAAAGAAAATGTTGATAAATAATTTTAATATTATAATTTTTTTAAAAATTAATTATTTAAGATTATTATTTTTATAATTTTTGGTTTATTATTAAAGTTGTTTTTATTATTATTATAATTTGTATTATTATTAAAATTTATATTAATATTAATATTATTAATATAGATTAAATTTATTATTATTATTCGTAATAATAATAATAATATTATTATTGTCTTTTTTTACTTTTCTTTTCTTTTCTATTTTTTTCCAAGTGCTTTCTTTCTGTTTATTCTTCTCTCTTTTTTATTCTCTCTTTTGTTCCTTCCTCATGGTTGTTCCCCCAGCGTCGCACCAGAAGATGGCCGCCTCCCTCTTTCTCCCTTACAGCGCACTAGCCCGTGCACCTCCACCTTGCTGCTCTGCCTCACGCCTGATGACCTCATACCAGGAGATGTCAACCCTTGTAGTGTACACCCAGCCTCAAGCTACAACCGACTCCTCTACCTTCCTCCTCAACCCAGTGCACCCCCTGTTTTCCGCACAATGCCTCGGACCTGCCTCCTGCCCTACTCGGCTCTCCTGCACGACCTGCCTATTACCCTGCTCAACTCTCCCACATGACTCGCCTTTTGCCCAGCTCCTCATACAGCATGACCCCCCTAGAAGACCAGTTCCCACCACTTACGCATGTCCCATCCCGTTTCCGCCACCATCCTGCCTCCAACGCTACACCGCAGGCCATCCGACCCCTGCCTACTTCGGTTTCCCCTCACCCTGGTCCACCTACAACTTGCGACCGACCTCCCCTCTCCACTATCAGTGATGCCCCATCTTCAATTTTCTAATGTTCTATGCCCCTTTGTCCAGCACTCCAGCCCCGATCCCTTTCCTCTCTGCTCTGTCAGCAACTGCCTCACCCTAACACACTCGTCACCCTACCATGTCCCCAACCTTCCACCTTACGCTGAACTTCTGCACCCAGGCCCTCCTCGGTTCTGGCTAGCATGCTCCGGTGAGCTCTCATACTCAGTACACTCTGGCCAGCAACCCCCTTTGAATGGCCTCCCCCTTCCGGCACAGTCCCCTTCATCGGTGAACTCCCCTCTGGATGCTCTCCCTATAAGTTCCCCTTCTTTCTGAGGTGACCTCACTGGTGCGTTGCCTCACTTGGATGAACCTCCTCTAGCCGCAACCTCCTATTGATCCAGCTAGCCACATCATAGGTGTAACTAGTGCACCTCCACACCATCCCCAACCTCATCTGTTCACATGCCAGACCACACACCTTATTCTCAATTAGGCACATGAAGAATACCCGCCACTGAAGGCAAGTGATTTAGGGTTCATTTCATTTCACCTTCACCAGTTTCAAGGTGGGTTTTACGCTGTTTATTCATCTATATTATTTTAAGTTAGCATTTATGTGTTTTTATATGCTATGCGTTTTTGCAGTGCATTGTTGAGTTTTTTTGTGACGTTGCAGTCATCAGCAAGTTGTGCGTACTTGTGCGCCAAGTGTGAGACATTCCATGTCATTGTAACTGAGAAGGAAGTCGATGTAGGTCCCCAAATGCACTTGGTTTTAAATTTATAATTTATTAATTGATTGATATTTTATTAATTTTAATAAATGAGAAATAGTATTAGATAAATAATCTTGGAATAATTACTCAATTTAAAATTTCTCTATATTTTGTACACATCACTGAAAATATTTTCTTGGTGGATTGAAGCACAATAGTAAAAGAATTCCAGTTTGGACTTTGAACATAATTCATGGAATTTAAAGTGTAGTTCTAATTTAATGATAAATGATTTCTTCTGAAGCATGAAATAGTGTTTTGGTTCTCTTGAGAAATGAGGTTTTTCATTAAACATGGTGAAGGCCCATTTGAAAATTTAATAAAATAAATTATTTTGGAAAATATTCTTTGAGATCACTTAGGCGTGATATTTTTGCATAAGTTGATTGCGTGAGTTGTGTGTGATGTTTGTGCATCATGACTGGTTGATTTACATTGCGGACTCACCTCCTTTTATTGCATGTGTTGACATGGGAACATGGAATAGTAAGTGAATATTCTGAGAACGATTGCTGCACTATATTAGACTACGCACTGGCTAGTGGCCCATTGTAGAGAGGTGTCCTGTTATTAGTGATATGGGATTGGGCCCTTCAGTTAGGATATATAGGGAAACACTATGAATTTGGGTGTTATGACGTCATTGAGTAGGGAATGCTTTCCGGATGAGTCACATGTATAGTATGTTCTGGATTTTTCATGAGATCCTAGGTTTTCCCCATGTTTTCATTAGTATTTATTTGTATGTGAAAGATGACTGAGAGGTCTAGTTCAGTTGTTGGCCCCTGTTTGCCACTTCTTTTTTTTATTTCACTCAGTATGTGTTGTGTGTTGTGTGTGATTTACCTTTTGACTAACAACTAAAATTTGTATTTCTAAATTATTCGAAAAAATATTTTAAAATACAGTACACATGTTCCTTTAGAATATTAAACTTGTTTTTAAATTAAAAAGGGAAATGGACTGTTACTTGTTTTAGAAATGAAAGTGTGTGTGTAGAAACCCATATTTTATATATTTTAGTTCAAACATGGTTTTAGTAAATTATTTATTTAAAGGTAGTGCATTGGGAATAGTTTGTGGGGAATGCCTACCGAATTTCAATACTCACACCTATAATGTTTTCCTGTTTTTAGTTTTTGTTGTACGTTTGACTCGATATTGCTTATTGTGGGAGAAAGTTGGTTATGGACTGGTGAGTTACTCTCAAATTCACATGAAGTTTTGGTCGTGGTAAGGTTAGTTTTTTGTTTTTTATTGTTCATTCTTTTCGTACTATTTATTTAATTTGTGTTATTATATTATCTTTCTACTGATTTATTTATTTTTAGTAGGTGAAATCATTCCCAATTTTCCTATATTGATGCCTTGACGCTTGTTGCCACCCCGAGAGGATCGGGAATGCCTCTCGGGCTATGTTGCGGACTAGCTCAGGTGATCGGTTTACGGTCGACCCAAGTTGGTTTGTGACAGAAATTGCATCAAAGGAGGTCGGCTCCAGAGAAGATCTTGTTTTTTAGAGCACCCATTGTTATTTGGGGTTTTCATGATTAAAGGAGTAGAATTTTTGAGACTCAAGGTATATGAATGAGAAGGAAGTCATGAACCCTTACTTGTTCCGAACCTCGGGTTACCATGGGATGTTCGGGAATGTTGGTGTCCCTTGATTTTTGTGAATTGTTTTATGTTGGGAAATAAAAAGGGATATTGGAAAGTATCCCAATGTGCTTGAAAGGCCTGGAATGCCATGTGGAGCCATGGACTTTACCCAAGAATGCTCTCAGTGACGATGGTGTGACTAGCTTATGGCCTCTAACCATATGTCTGAGTCACCCATCATCACTTGTTTCCCCCTAATGAATCATTTGGGTTTTCCTTCATTCTGAAAATCATTGTGAAATTTGTTTTTTGGTATTTGAAATGAAAATGAACATATTTTGATCTCCCTCCTTGTTTTCTTGTTCCTAATTGATCTCCCCACCATGAAGGTTCGATGGATTCCCATGGTGTAGCTTTAGGTGGTACATCCTTAGAAAATCTTCTAGTTGATCAGCCCAAGGACTAAATCCTCATGTTTCGGAAGATGAACCCTCCCCTCTTTTATGGGCAAGCAGATCCTCTTGAGGTATAGGAGTGGCTATGGAATATTGAGAGGAACTTTTGTTCCCTCATGCCACCTTAGTCATTAAAGGTGATGATGGCTGCCTTTATGCCTGAAGGTCCAACCTGGAAGTGGTGGAAGTCTGTGTCCCAAATCAATCCTCGAGAAGATATCACTTGGGAGTTCTTCAAGTCATCATTCATCTAGAAATATTTAATTCAGTTGACAAAGTTTAAGAAAAGGATGGAGTATTATGGTCTTCAACAAGGTGTCAGATCGATGTTAGAATTATTCTATATTTTCTTGAAATTGGCTCTGTAAAAACTAGGGTATGTTGGAAATGATTCCATGAATGCTTAGAATTTTGAGCTTGGATTACGTCCTGAGCTGCATTTGAAGGTGGAAGAGTTCAACGTAATGACCTTCCCTGACATTGTGAGACAATATTTCTTCTCCAAAGATGAGATAGCAGGAGGACTTGAGGTGGTGAATCCTCTTATGGCCTAGGGAAGTAGTGTAGAAAAAAGCGATAATAATATTGGGAAGCAGCCTGATGTTGGTTATATTGGTCGAGGAATCAAGAGGCCTTCAGACCTTGAGTCATCTTCTTCACAATGCAATGCCTTGATCTATCCTCAGTGCAGTAAGTGGGGGCACAAGAGGCTGATGTGCCCGAATGCTCCAAGACCCTACCACACCTGTGGATGTCTGTGTCACTTACAGAAATTCTACCATGGTGTTTCTAGGAAGCGCGCTGAAGCTAGACCTAGCTCATCGAAGGTCACCTCATCCCATCATCAGGAGTAGGGTGATGTTTGGGGATCAGTCTGGAGTTTTTCTCTTTCTAGTATTCCTTGGATGTAGTGGTTATATCTTATAGTGTTCTGTGGTGTTTCTTTTCCTTAATTAGTAATAATGGTTATTGTTGAACCTCTTTGAGACTTTTATTTTCTTGGAAGTGTGTTTAGTGAAATTCTAGTTAATGTGTTACATTTTGGAATTTATGAATCTTGACTACAAGGAGTGAAATGATTCAATCATCAGTGCTCCAGCCAATGGTCCTGGAGTGAAGCTGGCACATAGTCAGGTGAAACACAATGGTGAAAAAGAGAATTGTTTTAGTTTTCATCCTTAGTGTGGTGTGGTTTGTGTTCTTTCGAGGGTGTGAAGTCGTTAGTGTAGTAGTAACAGTAGTTTGGATGCTCTATCAGTAGAGAATTTCCCTTATACCCCTTGTGGTGGTGGTGGTGGGGGGGGGGGGGGGGGTTGTCCCGTGCAGAAAGTTTTCATGTTCGGTTAACCTTGTCATTATCTATGGTGGGGAGACCCATCCTGGGTCTCATCGAATTTCGTTTGGCTTATTTCCTATGGTGGGTAGTCTGTACGGGCCTCCCCGTGTCAGTATCAGAGTGTCTTTTTGGGTTTTGTTTTGGTGGTGTTTAAATTGTATGTTTTTTGAGGATAAGTTTTATGTCATTGGAGTTCGGTGTTCGTTTCGATCAATCAACTGGAGGTCCATAAACTTTTGGGGGTGAATGACACTTAAGGAGTTTCTTCTTATTTCTAGGTCATTTTTTGGCTTCCAAAGGACAAGAAGAGTTATGTTGGGGAGAATTGTCACACCCAGACCTATTTATTATTATTTTTTATTAATTTGATTGGTTATAAATTTTTTGTCGAGGTTCGGTTTGAATCTCGAAAAAGATTTTTGAGTTTTGTCAAAAAAACACCCGTTTTTGAGTTGACGTCATTGAGCACCCAACAAGAGCTTGTTTTGGAGACCCCACGCGGCTTCGTCCAGGTAAGACACAATCCACCTATCTTCAAAAAATTAAAATGGATAAATAAATGAAAATTTCATTATTTAAAAATTTTCATGGTTAATAATTTTAATTATCATTATTGCTATAATTAAGATTATTTATTATTATTATTATTATAAATAAAAAGTTTCTATTATGTTATCATAATTATTAAGAATGTTATTAATATTATTAATTTTCGAAACAAAGTAAATGTTGATAAATAATTTTAATATTATAATTATTAAATATTTTTTTATTATTTAAAATTATTATTTTTATCATTTTTAGTTTATTATTAAAGATAGTTTTTTTAATATTATAATTTGTATTATTATTATTATTATTTATATTTATATTAATATTATAAATATTTATTAAATTTAGTATTATTATTAGTAATAATAATAATAATATTATTTTTTTTACGATGCTTTTGTTTTTCTTTTTTTGTTCCATGTGTTTTCTTTCTCTTTCTTTTTATCTCTCTCTTTTATTATCTCTTTTGTTCCTTCAACATGACTATTCCCCCAACGTCGCACTAGTAGGTGGCCGCCTCCCTCCTTCTCATTTGCAGCACGCCAGCCCGCACCCATCCACCTTGCTGCTCCGCCTCACGCCCAACGCCCTCCTACCAGCAGTCGTCACCCCTTATTGCGCACACCCAGCCCCCAGCTGTAGCCGTCTACTCTCCCTTCGTCCCCAATCCAGTTAATCCCATGTTTTCCCCATAGTGCCCCAGACCTAACTCCTGCCCTGCTCAGATCTCTTGCATGACCCGCCTCCTACCCTACTCAGCTCTCTTGCATGACCTGCCTCATGCCCAGATTCTCCGGTAGCGCGACACACTTGAAGGCCAGTTCCTTCCTCCTATACATGTCCCATCCTGTCACCGCCACCAGCCTACCTCCATCACTACACCGTAGGCCATCCAGCCCCTGACTGCTCTTGTTTCCTCGCACCCTGGTCCACATCCACCCAGTGACAGGCCTCCCATCCCCACTGCCGGCACCACTACATATTCCCTCAGCAACGTGCTATGCCCTTCCATCAAATACTTAGGCACCCGTTCCTTGCCTCTCCGCTCCGGTAGCAACTACCTCACCCTCACGCTCCCATCACCCAACCATGCCACCATCCTTCTTCCTTGCACCAACCATAGGCACCCAGGCCCTCCTCAGTTCTGGCCAGCCCACTCCAGTGAGCTATCCTACATATCACACTCCAGACGGTGACCCACTTTGAACAACCTCCCCCTTCCCACACAGTCCCCTTCGTCGGTAAACTCCCCTCTGGCTGCTCTTCCCACCAATGCCCCTTCCTTCCAAGGAAACCTCTCCAACACATTGCCACGCTAGCACGAACCTCCTCTAACTATGACTTCCTACTACTCTGGCCAACTACATCGCTGGTGTGACGAGTTCACCCCCACGATTCCCCCGGCCTCATATGTTCACTCTCCTAACCGCACACCTTATTCTCAATTGGGTGTGTGAAGAATGCTCGCTGCTGAAGGCGAGCGATTTGGGGTTCATTTTGTTTCGCCTGCACCGGTGTCAAGGTGGGTTTTATGCTGTTTATTTGTTTTCATTATTTTAAGTTAGAATTTATGTGTTTTTAGATGCCTTGGGTAGTTCTAGCGCATTGGTGTGGTTTTCTATTACGTTGCAATCGTCCGCAATTTGCACATACTTGTGCGCAACTGTGAGACATACTGCATCGTCATAACCGAGCTACATGTCGACGTATGTATCCCACTACATTTGTTTTTAAATTAAAATTTTATTAATTGCTTGATATTTTATTAATTTTAATAAATGAGAAATAGTATTATATAAATAATCTTGGAATAACTACTCGATGTAAAAAGAGTTGTATATTTTGTACACGTCACTCGAAATATTTTATTGGGGAATTGATGCACAATAGTGAAGGAAATCCAATTTGGCCTTTGAACATAATTCAAGGAATTTCATGTGTAGTTTTGGTTTAATGATAAATGATTTCTTCTGAAGCATGAACAAGTGTTTTTGTTCTCTTGAGAAATGAGGGTTTTCTTTAATGTTGGTGAAGGCCCATTTGGCACATTAATAAAATAAATTATTTTGGAAAACTTTCTTTGAGGTGACTCATCGGTGATATTTTTGCATACATTTATTGTGTGATTTGTGTGTGATGTTTTTGCATTGTGACTGGTGGATTTACATTGTGGACTCACCCATTTTTATTTCATGTGTTGACATGGAAAACTGACATAGTAAGTGAATCTTCTGAGAAATATTTTTTTCACTAGTTTAGACTATGCACTGGCTAGTGGCTCATAGAAGAGAGGTGTTCTATTATTAGTGCTATTGGATTGTGCCCCTTTGTTAGGCCATGTAGGGAAACACCAGGTGTTTGGGCGTTATGATGTCATTGAGTTGGGAATGCCTTCAGGAAGAGTCACATGTATAGTTTGTTCTGGATTGATCATGCGGTTCTAGGTTTGACCTATGTTTTCTTTAGTATTTATTTTTATATGGTGGAATATTGAGAGGTATAGTTTGGTTGCGGGCCCCTATGTGCCACTTTGTTTCTATTTTCCTTAGTATGTGTTGTGTGTTGTGTGTGGTTTTCCTTTTGACTAACAACTAAAATTTGGATTTCTAAATTGTTTATAATAATGTTTTAAAATGAAATACACCTGTTCCTTTCAAATATTAAACTTGTTTTTAAATTAAAAAGGGAAATTTAATATTACATGTTATACAAATGAAAGAGTGTGTGTGGAAACCCATATTTTATATAATTTAGTTCGAACTTGGATTTAGTAAATTCTTTATTTAAAAGTAGTGCGTTGGGAATAGTTTGTTGGGAACACCTACTGAGTTTTAATACTCACACCTATAAATTTTTTCTTATTTTTAGTTTCTGTTGTAGGTTTGACTCGAGCTAGCACGCTATTGGAGAGAATTGGTTATGTAATGGTGAGAGACTCTCAGAGTTGCGAGGAGTTTTGGTCATGGTCAGGTTAGTTGGTTGTTGTTTATCATTATTTATTTTTGTGTTGTTTATTTACTTTGTGTTGTTCTATTTTCTTCCAACTTCTTTATTTATTTTCACTGGGCTAAAGCATTTCCAATTGTCCACTATTGATGCGATGGCACTTGTCGCCAGCCCAGGAGGATCGGGAATGCCTCTCGGGTTATGTTGCAGACTGGCTCGAGTGATTGGTTCAGGGTTATCCCGGGCTAGTTCATGAAATTTGGTCAATATTTAAAGATTGGAGGAAGATATTTTGTTTAATTTATGGATATTATAATCCTTTAAAAGTAAATTTTAGTGCTTTAATCATAAAAAAATCATTTTGGATATTTATTTCTTTATCAAAGAGATGAAGTGAAAATTGATCAAAGAACAACTAAATAATGAAATTGGGAAATCGTAACATATCATTTATGTACATTTATATAAATTACATTTTATTATGGTAAATTAATTATTTTAGTCTAGTAAAATGAACTTGAAATAAAAAATTTACCCTTTGTAATCATTTTAGATGCATTGATGGCCTTTCCATATATAGTAGATTTATGGTTTTGTGTTTGTTAACTTTCTACTGACTATATTCTCTATAACATTATATTCATAATTGGGAGTAAGTTTTATCTTTAACATATATATTTTTACTTATTATCAGAGTTCTATAATATGTAAACATAATTTTGTGTTATTCTATATGACCTTCATAATTCCCTTTCCCACTTTTTTAGGTGGAATATTTATTAACACTTTTACGATATGGGTTTTCAACAAAGGAATTTTCAAATGTCAAGACAATGATTTTTGAGTGCAACTTAAAATTTTTAGGACACAATTTATTAAAGGTGGGGAGAATGTAACACCCTCATATGATGAAAAATGATCATTATAGTCCATAGTGTATACGACACAAAAAAATGATAAAAAATAAACCATGAAATGTTATTATTTAAATACGACCATTATAAAATTACTATTAAATTAGAAGGTATAAATAGGATTAAATAATATATATAAAGGACCTATTACAAATAAATCTTTTTTATAAAAACTTTCTAAATAATCAACAAATTTTTAGTAAATTCATTTTATTCTTCAAAAAGCTGTTTTCTTCAAAACCGAGTTTTATTATTTTGTTTGTGAGAAAAAAATTATAATTAATCTATAAAAAATTTATTGATTTTATTTTATAAAAATAATATAATTAATTAAATCATTATATAAAAATTATCTTATGGTGAAATTTTGATATTTCGTTTTTGAAAAGCTTGATTTTTCCAGGAAAAGTGAAAAAAAACCAATTTTTCAAATAAAATAATTTATTTTTATTAAATAAATAAAAAATAAAATAAAAATAACAACAATATTTTATCATAAATTGAAATATAAAATATTTTTTTATTTATTATATTTTTAATTTTATTTGAATTATTAAATTTTAAGATTATGGTATAAGTTTATTTTTATGCTCAAAAACACAGTTTTTCTAGAATTTTTTTCAAGTGCATATTGTTTATCAATTTTAATTAATTAAAATTACTGCTAATGAGGATTTATTTAAATTAATTATGTATATATATATATATATATCTATATTAAAATTCATATAATGTTGATTATTATTCTTAAAGTTAATGTAATATTTTCTATTTCTTGAGAAAATAATTTTCATGAAAAACCATTTTTCATCGCACTTTTTGGTATACATATAAATTATATTTATACCAATTATAGTGATTGAATTTGTAAAAATGGATTAAATAACTTTAATTTTCATAATTATTATTCTTTAATAAGTTCAAATTATTTTTTTGTTATAATGAAAAGTAAATAAATTAAGAATTTATTACCATGGTAAAAGGGTAAAGCAGGTTATCCTAGGTTAAAGCTATGTGATAAAGAAAATATTTTTCATCTTAATTATTATTATTTTATGAATGGTTTTAAACCATAACCTACTTATTTTATATATTAAACAATTTATTGGATATTAGTTTAGGAAATTGAAAAATATAAAAATCTAAGTAATGAAAAAGAATAAGTAACACTCTCTTTCCTTAAAATATCACTTTTATGTTCACATAGGGGAAAAATAAGTGATGAAAGTATATTAATTTTTTAATATAAAAAAATCATTATCATTATGTTCATTTGTTTTCAATTTTTTTATGATTATAACTTTATTTAAAAGACATACACAATACTAACACAAAATCTTTTCAAATAGTGGAAAACACGAGGTAACTAATTGTAAGAACATTAAAAGTATGGTATTTATGATGATTTATAATTGAAAAATAACTTTATAATTAATAATGATGTATTATCTAGGGTAAAATTGATTATATACTAAATCCATTATTATCTTCATGTCATTAAAGTCAAATTCAATTAATAGTGTGAAAATGACATTAATAATATGTTATGTTAAATACTATTTTATTAAACTAATTAAAAATAGTTAAAGATATGAGAGAAGAAAATTAATATTATAAATGTTATAAAATTTCATCTATTTTCCATTTATTATCCAATTTATATCTTATATTTAAAATTATAAGCAACAGTTTGAAAAAGTTTTTGATATGGTCAATGATAGAATGATCATACTAGGGGTTAAACCAAGAGATAATAGTTATTTGATAATTATACTTGATAAATAATATTTTATGGAAATATTTATAGCTTAAACTATCTAAAACTATAATCCCTAGACATTTTGATGAATTTTTATTCAATATGAACTTATTATAATTTAATATGTTAATAAATTACAAAAGTTCCCCTCCCCTCACTTATAAAGAAAACCTACTCTCATATTTTATTCACACTTCTAGAACAATTTGATTCAGCCAAAGCCAACCCAAATCCCTAAATTTATTAAATTACAACATATTATAGGTACTAGTTTTAGTATAAAACCCTCCTAGGAAGGATTTTGGTGTAAAAATAAATAATTTGTTCAAAGAAGAGATATTGTTCTCAACCAAGAATTTTTGATTTATTTCTTCTTACGCTAACATAAAATCTATTTAATCCATTAATATAGAATAAAATAAGAATATAAAAAATACTGAGATATTTTTATCTTAATGGTATACTCTATATCTATATCTTATCCCATAAAATAGGAATCAAAACTGTTATTCATCTGTATAGTGGACTACAACCACACAAACAGATGTAATTAATTACCATCACCACTGCCCAAAAATTGTTTTAATGATAGATTTAATATATATATATATATGATATTTATGAAATATTTTTCATTCCTAAAAAATAATGTATCAAATAATTTCAAACATTTCCATACAATGAAAAATGCTAATGTCTTTCATTTGTACATGTCGACTACCATATCCATGAAGTGATGTGATCCATTTTCCATCACCACATCACATAGATGAAATATATATTTTATTTCAAAGATAAAATAATTTATTTTTGTTATAATTATAAAAATATAAATATAAAATACTACTTAACTTTATTCAATCAAGATCATTGAAAATAGAAATATTACTTATACATACGTAGGACTTTCAATCTTCATAATTGTATTGTAATTCAATTTTCATAGCAACATTAATAGTTGATTTTAACATTTTAATATATGTATAAAATTTATAATTATTTCAGGATTACTATTTTTATAGATAAGGTAACAATGACCACTAATACCATAGTCAACCTACTCGAGTCAATTTTTTCAATATGAACCGAATACCGTCGAAACGTATCATGTGAACTTAATTGATTAAGTAATTAAATATAAATTGGTACTAAATAAAATAAAATGTATAATAATATTTAAAAAGTATCTTAAAAAATAATTAATTAACAAAATGTTTTTATTTAGAAATATAAATAACATATGTGATGAGTCAGACACGAGGTAACGGATTTCATCTCATTTTCATTTAATTATGGTATATTTTAATGTTATACAACAATATAATTTATATGGTGATTATATTCCTATTTTACATGGTACATCATTAATCCATCATACTTAATGGTATCTTATGTCTAAATTTAAATTATTTCATCCAATCAGGATTTGATTTGAATGTTACAAAGTGGTAAGGGGTTTTATAACTAAATTAATTTTCATTGGGTTATATTAATTCTTAATTTTCATTGATATTCTAATTTTATGTATATAATATATTTTTATTATCATATGTTGTATTTTTATTTTTTTATTTGTATTAATATTTGATACAAATAATAAATTTTTTGATCAATCCTCACTTAAATGATGTGATCTTTGTAAGGGATTCCATATCATTTTCATTTAATTGAGGTTTATTTTAATGTTATGAACCAATTTAATTTATATAGTCTATGGAGTGACTTTTTACATATTATATCGAGAATCTATCATAATTAATGGTATTTTCGGATTCAATTCATAATATTTTATCCAAAGGTATTTGACTTGAATGTTACCAGTTGGTAAGGGGTCTCACAACTCAATTATTTTTCATTG
Organism: Viscum album; assembly: GCA_963277665.1. Lineage (NCBI taxonomy): Eukaryota > Viridiplantae > Streptophyta > Magnoliopsida > Santalales > Viscaceae > Viscum > Viscum album. The sequence goes on from OY728148.1 coordinate 580,474,160, forward strand.
GATTATATTACTTAATCGTTGACTTTGATATTATAAGATTATGTATGTAATTAATTTTGATTATTTTATATTTTATTTAAAATTTTTGGTGTATTTAAATCTACTACACATTATCAATTCTTTTGTTAATTTTCACTCTAATGATATGATCATCATAAAATATTTCACCTCAATTTCCACTCTATTGAGATATTAGGTATTATACACCAATTTATTTTTATAAGGTGTATCTATTTACTATTTGATATTTCATATCATAGATCTCTTTATATTTATTATTTTTAATGTTTCATTTGAATTTATATCTTTAATGGGGGTTATGATTAAGAAGTTACCAAAGTGGTAATGGGTTATTTCCCAATATCATAATTTTTAGAGATTATTTATGTTATTTCTCCATTGGAGAAATTATTTGATCTTTCAATATAAAAAAAAAATATTTTCTTATACTATGTTTATTTCCTGAAATTATATGTTTTCTTTTAATTTTATACTATTGAGTACTCAATATTCCGAATTCAAATTTTTTAAGGAAAACTAACTTGTTTTTCTATATAGTTATCATCAACCGTCCCCCAAAGACAATACCATGACATACCCCAAGAACACCTCTCAAAAGCTAGGGGTTGACGAATAGCATTGAACATGTCAACCTATAAGTGGGAGGCATTTTCTTGAGTACCTATACAAACTCACACACCCTACCACATCCCACAAACTAAAAGGAAAAAATTTATACTGAAACAAGTTCTGAGTATAAGTATAATAGAAAACAAGTGGGCTAGAATAAAAACCCAAGAAAAATAACTGAAAACATAAAAGTAAAAAGGGACTCAGGTAACCATCCTCTAAAAACAACACCTGATTGTAAGAGTAGTGTAGATACTAGAAGAAGAAGTAGTACATCATGTCCGCCAAATCCTACTGGGCCCTGCCTCCTCCTAGGACACCAAGTCCTCCATCGAAACATCTATCGTCTGCACAAGACACAACAATTGTGGGAGAAGCCCATGCTGTGGTGATTAACAAAATACTCAGTAGGGGATCCCAATCCACTAAGAAGAAACACCTAAAAGAAACCAAAAATCAAAGCCACAAAGTAAGGATAGCTCACACTGGGTATATTCTAGAGTGGGAAAGGTTCATCAGTTTTAGTGAATAATGTTTCCTACTATTGAGGGACTCTTCCCTGATGAGTCACTGAAGTCTGTCGGGCCACTAAGGTCCACATAGATGCTTCTAATCTGCTAGTCCCCTGAGTTCCACATGGCTATTCTGGGATACTAAGTTCTACATGGATGCTGGCCTACTAGGACAATGAGGTCCACACGACCACTCGTCTGCCGGGTCATTGAGGTCCACCTGGCTACTACTCGTCTGTGCGCTTGATCTTGGGAGAATCGCTCCCCCAAACCATACATTGAAAATAAACTTCTTGGGATGTTTCTATATAGAAAACAAAATATTCCCCTCATTTAGAGGGTCCCAATGCCGCAAATGGCACATCAATCAGACACCCGGTTTGCAAGTTATTAGCATTTTAGTAATAAGGGGCCAATTGTATATCGGCCCAGTTCGACCCGGTCTGACCGACCTGAGGTTCCCATACACCCTGGATTAATTCAACTGACTTGACCTAGACTGATTCAGGTCTAGGATGGTCTGGTCTGGCCTGGCTAATTGGATAGGCCCAATGGGTATCACAGGACTTGACACAGTTTGGCTGAGGGACCAGCCTGTCGGGTCACCCGACATCCCATTCTCATCTATCCCAACCCTAAGGGCATAGGTATGAACTTCTAGAGTGGTTCTATCCCATTGGGCGCGAGTCCGAATCACCGGTGTGGGGTCTGGCCCATTAGGCATGGTTCCGGCCCACTGGGGTGGGGTCTGGACCTCTGGGGTGGGGTCCGAACCGCCTCCTACCCAGTCCGTAAATGGTTGAATAGTCCTCTCTAGTCCTACTGGAACATGTTTGAGAGCTACATCTAGCACCTCCTACCCTGCAGGTCGTCTGCATGGTCGTTCCCCAGCCTTGGTCAGTTGACCGTGGCTCCTCTGTGTGCGACGGGGAGTGACCTTTCGTCAGCGCACTACCAGCCGCCGACTCAGAGGTCAGCGGCCCCTCCAACTGTGCTTCAGCCAAGGGTCGCGACCTCCTCCACATGGGAATGCCACTGACTTGGCTGTCTGGGTCACCACGACACACTATACTCGAGCACCGTTGCACCGACTGGGTCTTTGGCGGACCACCAGACTGGCTCCGGTGGTCCGTTCTTTGTGCCGCCTATGCCTACAATCTCTAGGGGACGTCACCTTCCCTGCAATGTACTCAATTCCAACTTTATGTGTAGTTGAGAATTTGTTCATTAAGAACACACAATCGGTGGTGCTTGGGATTTATTCGTTTTAGCGCATGCCCTCTGCGTTATATGTTTAAAGACATGGGGAGGCTCGGGGATTGATTTTCTATAAAAAAAAGTTTAATCCTGAATTGAAATCCCATAAAGAAACACCCTCTTATAGAATGCATGATTCGTAGATCAGCCTATTTGTGGGTTAATCAGTGTTGGTTATTTAGAAAAATAATAGGGAAACTTTAAATAATTTAGAACCCACCCCTCGTTGACATTCATTTCCATAGTTCTTCTTCCTTGAGTGTCCATGTGGTTAATGGCATTCGTCCTTCATCTAGGTATGTCAAAGTCAATGACGGCCCACCATTGTTTTTAAATCATCCTTGGGGAGGAAATAATTCAGAGGATTATTAGAGAATAATCAAATATTCATCCTCGTTCCCCAACGAGTCAAATTATTAAAAATCAAACACATCACAACCTTTATATTACACTATGATGTTGCATTGTTACACTGTTTCATTTATGAAATATCTCCCTATTATGCATCATTAAAGCATCATTACACTTTGGGTTAACAATCCATTAATTAACTCCATTAATGTGCCTCATCACTGTCTCATCAGTGCATCACAAAATCACCATGCCAACGCTCGTCGGTTGGGGAAAAGAAACACAATATCTTTTTAAAGTTATCATATTTTTTTCCTAAAACTTCAGAAATTAACTTTTTCATTCGGCATTTTCCAGCCAAAGTTAAGCCCTTTATAGGAGAATCTCTCTATTCTGGGTTCAGTGGTTCCTTTGGATTTTAGTTCCAGACACCAGTTTAAAAGATAAAAAACCCACTCCACGTTTACAGAATATATCTTAAAAAAAGTTAAAAATTTCATTCTGAGCTCACCGGGCCTCAGAATCATGTGCCATCAAAGTGTGTCATCTAAAAATATTTTTATATAATTAAAAAAAATTACACAGAAATTCTGAGACATTATATTCTCCAAACCACAAGGATTTAAATCTCCAAAATCCAAAAAAAGGGTTAATCAAAAAATGGGTGTACTGAGCACGAATCTGAGCCTCCCACTCCCATGTGATCTCTTGGAGATTCTCCTACTGCCACCAATTGCGCACCAAAGGAATCAACCGCCCATGCGGAACCTTCTCTTATCGATCTTCTATCTCCACCCAGAACTCGGGAAATGTCTCTCTATCATTAATGTCCAGCTCACCCCATTCGATGACATGTGATGGATCATGAATGTTTCTTCTCAGTTGTGACACATGGAAAATATCATGCACACGGTGCATATATGGGGGAAGATCTAGGTGGTGCACCACCTATCCAACTCTCCTCAGGATCCAAAAAGGACTGATGGACCTCAAAGATAGCTTGTTTCCTTGACCAAATCTCTACAATACTCATTGGGGTGATATCTGAAAGAACATATGGTCTCCCTACTCAAACTACAGGGGTCTCCATATCCTATCGGCATATGAATTATTTCTGCTCTAGGTAGTCCTCCTCCGCTCCAGAATAATATCCACCTTCTCGGTGGTATCTCATACTAACTTTAGATCCACGAGTGCTGACTCCCTTGGGTCTGTCTAGTATAGAGGTGATATGTAAGGTTTCTCATATAAAGCCACAAATTGTTCCATGAAAATGGTGGAGTGATAGCTATTTTTGTATGAAAAATCCACCAGTGGAAGCTGGTCCTCCAAAATATGAGCAAAATCAAGGATGCAATCATGAAGCATGTGCTCAAGGTTTTGTATGGTCTGCTCTGTTTAACCATATGTTTAGTAATGAAATGTTGTGCTCAATCCTAGAAGAGTATCAAAAACTCCTATAATCCCTTCCACAACCCAGATGTAAAGTGTGTATCGAGGTATAAGACGATCGTTGATGGAACTCTGTGGTGCCACACTATCTCTTGGATGTAGAGGCATCCCATGCCCTCTACTAGTTCTTTCTCATTAACGGGTAGGAAGTGATCCATCTTGGTGAGTCAGTCAATGATCACCCAAGTATAATCATGAACTCCAGATGTACACGGTATCCCCATCATGAATTCATAGAGACACCATCCCATTTCAACTCTGGCACCTCAAGTGGATGAGCCAAGATTGTAAAAACCTGGTGCTTGATATTCAGTTGCAGACAAGTAAGGAATCTCAAGAAAAACTATACTACTGCCTTCTTCATCGCTAACAAAAAGTATTGACATTGGAGGTTCTGATACATCTGCCCCAATCCATGATTTACTACCAAAGGGGATGTATGGAACTCCCTAAACACCTCCTTTTACAATTCCACTAGTACGATAGTGTTCCCTTTGAATAGGATGAGGTTCTCCAAACCTATTGAAAATCTCTTAAGAGCCTATGATGTGGATAGCTAGGCATACCAGGCCTCTTAGTCAACATCCTCAAGCTTTTCCTACCCAAATCACTATAAGTGTGGGGGATTGAAAATCATTTAATGAAGGTAAGATACACTAACATCATTCACAAAGGACATATGCATCACGACTAGCTACTCTGTGGCCTCGCTCAGCAGCTACAACCGGACCTCCTGCTAAGTGCATCTGCCACCACATTCCCCTTCCTAGGAGTATAAAATATCTCATAGTCATAGTCCCAGAGGAACTCTAGACATCACTGATGTCTCTTGTTTAGGTCCTTATTGGAGAAGATATACCAGAGACTCTTGTGTTCAGAGTAGATGGTAAAATGTTGACACATTAAGTAGTGACAGAACACCATCAAGTAAAAGACCACTATTTCTAACATCAGGTCACGGATCGCGTAGTTCTGCTCATGCTTCTTGAACTATCATGAGCCTTAGGTGATCACTACTCTCTCCTGAATCAAGACACAACCCAGTCCAATCCATGAGGTGTCATAGAAGACTACATACCCAACACCCTCTTCTGTTAGTCTCAATATAGGGGCAATCTCAGCTCCTGTAAACTCTACTGGCATCACTCTATCCACATGAAGGGTTGTACCTTCCATGTAAAACTTCAAGAGGGAGATTCTACTCAAGAAAAGTCAGGCACGAACCTATGATAGTATCCGACCAACCCCCAAAAACTCTGTAGCTTAGTCATGCATTTGGGTTGCTCCCAAGAAAGCACTACCTCTATCTTTTTCAGATCCACTTCAACTCAAGCCTCTGAAATGACATTTTCCATAAAGTGGAACTCCTGAATCTAGAACTCTCACTTTGAGAGCTTACCATAAATCTAGTTCTCTCACAGTGTGTCTAGGACAATCTACAGTTGTGTACCATGCTCCTCCTCCTACGTGGAGTACATGATGATGTCATCAAATAAGACTACAATGAAATGATTGCAGTAATGGTGGAAGATCCTATATATGAGTCTCATGAATACTATTGGGACATTGGGCACAACTAAAATAATTACCAAGAACTCATGTGTCCATATCAGCATCTGAAATTTGTCTTTAGTACATCCTCGTAATGTACATGAATCTAATGATATCCTAATATGAGGTCTATATTTGAGAACCACCTTGATCCCTTCATCGGATCGAATAGTTCATCAATACTTGGTAGTGGATACTTGTTCTTCACCATCAACTGGTGTAGGTGTCGTAAGTTGGCACATAGACTCAAGCTCCTTTCTGCCTTCTTGATAAACAACACTAGGGCTACCCATGGGGAAACACTGGGATTTACGAAACCCTTCTCCAACAAGTCTTATAACTGTACCCTTAGCTCGTGAGGCTCTATAGGAGCCATCAGATATTCCAATGTGGATATCAGTACCATCTTGGGGTATAGGTCGATGAAAAAGTCTACCTCTTTATGAGGAGGTAGTCCCAAAAAATCCTCTGGAAAAATATCCTCATACTATTCCACCACCATAGGAATGATTGGACTCCACTCATCCACTGCATTGTGGGTGAGGCTAGCCAACTGGTGAGTGATCAGATGTACCCTCCTTTGAGAAATTTCATCCTGTCCTGCAATGGTTTCCTTCTTGATAGTGAAAAAAACCTGGTCCCATCTCTATGGGGACACCATATATTGTGCCTAAAATAGTCGATCTGAGCATGGACTATAGATAACCAGTCCATACCCAAAATGACATCGTAAGGCCTCAACACTACATCTATGAGATCCCAAATGAATCTCTCACCACGTAGAGTAATCTCACACTGCCATTAACAGGGTGTAATCATCGAATCTCCTTTTATAAAAGTATCTAGCTGTGAGGATCATGCCAATGGATCCACCAGAATCTTTGAGCTCCAAACCAGATCCATGGAAAAGAAATAGCGACTAGAACCTATGTCTATAATGACTGAAGTTAGAGAGGAGAAGACACAAATAATACCTCGAATCAACTCCATAGTGTCGTGGTTATAATACTACACTACCTAAAGCTGATCTCACCCCTGTCCACCAACTCCCTTAGGTCAGGGTGGACTACCTGGAGGTGGTGGTGATAGTAACTCAAACCATCACCCACCACCTTCTGCTCGGTCTACTCCTCCACCACATCCACCGCCCTTCAACCCTCATTTCTTAAACCTATACCTCTATCTCAGAAGTCCCTTGACCATCTACTTATCGTCTATACGATGGGTCAGGACGTCACAATCTATGTGTCCTTACCCACTGCACGAGTGGAACACCCCACTCATCTCTTTTATCCTGATATCTTGGATGCCTCTCCCCACTGATCCTAAGTCATGTGGTCATCCATTAGGTGATCTGGATCATTTGAACCACTAAACCATCTGTCGGATGCCTACCATAGATTGCTCAGATACTTGTCACCTGGTGGTGGAATCTACTATCAATGCCTAGTCTATGAGGAATCTCTCAAATAGTAGAGATCACTTTCACACTCTAGTCCACGTGAGGATGATGAGAGAAAACACTAACACCCTAATATCCCTACGCCACCCCTGTTTGAAGGCTCATGCACTGAATAAATGGTCTCACCTCTTGTCTATTGAGTAGTGGGAATGATTGGGGAACCTATTTGAGTACTCAGTTACCATAATGCTACCATTTTAAAGGCGAAGTAGCGCCTGAATGTGCACCGAGCGCTATTTTGTGGGGATGAACTACTCCTAAAGAAGATAATCGAAGTCCATCTAGGTGAGGGTCACCTCATCATGCCTCTAGATGGTCAAGCTTCACCATCTCCCTACAAATCCCTATAGAAGGATCGTGCCTAGGACCAAAATGTGGTCAGGTGGTGTCCTCACTAAGAAAAAGAACCACTTCACCACCTCCAGCTAATCCTCAACGACCTAGGGATCTATCTCTCTCCCAAACCTAGGAGGTCTTTGTCTCTGGAAATCGTACAAGGCATTGAGTCTACGCACATCCTTTGCCTATACCTCTAGTAGTAGATGTGGACCAACGGGGGTGGTAGCATTAGTGTACCACCTAGTGAGGCCATCTCAAGAATTGGTCCTTGAACGGATGCCTCATCACTAGGCAGGCTATCCTCCGGACCATGTATTAGAATCCTGGATGGTCATCCTCATGGAGGAATCCTGAAATAGATCAATATGGGCCAAAGTTAATAGATTATACATAGTGAGCCGAATCTTATGCAAAATAACATAAGAAGACACCTTTTTCAACCATTTTTTATGCATTGAGATGAAAAGTAGAATTCATGGTCCTGGCATGTGGATACTTTGGCTGCCGCACCATCACTGGACTCCCCAAATCTAAAAGTTAAACTCGCAACATTTAACATTGTTTCCCCAAAACAAAAACAATAGACTCTCGGTCTCTATGGTAGAACCAACAAACTCCTATAATACCACATTGTCATGAATCATTCCTCGGGGCCCATGCCATGACATACCCCAAGTCCTCCTACCAGAGGCCAGGGGTTGGCGACTAGCACCGAAGGCATCAACCTTCTAGTGGGAGACATTTTATTGAGTACCTATATGCACACACATTCCCAAAAAGATCTCAAAAACTGAAAGGGGAAAACAATTATACTGAAACAAGTACTGAGTACAAGTATCAATGAAAACATGTGGTCCAAAATACAAACCCAACAAAAAACTGAAAATAGAAAAGTACAAAGGGACTCAAGAAACCATTCGCTGAAAACCCCACCTGATGGTATTAGTACTGTATCTTCTAGAAGCAAAAGTAGTATGTCATGTCCTCCTGATCCTATTGGGACCCACCTGCACCTAGGACAACAAGTCCTCTGTTGAAATTTCCGTTATCTGTATAAGACACAACAAATGTAGGTGAAGCCCATGCAGGGGTGAGAAACACAGTACTCAGTAGGGTACCCTAGTCCACTAAGGAGGAACACCACAAAGTAACCATAAAGAACAACTACAATGCAAGGATAACTCACAACTGGTATATTCTATAGTAGGAAATGTTCATCAGTTAGAGTGAATGTTGTTTTGTACTATAGAGGGACTCATCCCTGATGAGTCACTAAAGTCTACCGGGCCTCTAAGGGCCACACGAATACTACTCATCTGCTGAGCCACTGAGGTCCACACTGCTCTTCTGGGACACTAAGGTCCACACTGATGCTGGTTTTCTAGGCCACTGAGGTCCATGAAACAACTTGTCACCCAATCCACTGAGGTCCACATGACTACTACTTGTGAGAACGCTTGATCCCAAGAGAACCGCTTCCCCAAGCCGTATGTTGAAAATAAGAATCCTTTTATGTTTTCTTAGAGCATACCAAAAGATCCTCTTCATCGAGAGGGTCTTAATTCCATACACATCTCATCAATGGAATGCACAATTTTCAAGTTATTAGGGTTTTAGTAATCAAGGAATGGTGGCGTTTGTGCTCGGTCTGACCAAGTTGGACTGAACCGACCAACCCAGCCTAGGTGTACCACATACCCTAGTTAAATTCGAAGGACTCGACCTGGCCTGGTTCGGGTCTAGGTTGGTCTGGTATGGCTGTACAGTGGGCCAAGCCCAATGGGACTTTATGGACTCGGCCTAGTTTGGCTGAGGGTCAAGCCTGTCAGGATGCTCGATGACCCAGTCTTGTTCGGCTCGACCTAAAGGGCACAGGTTTGGCCTGGCGGTGTTGGTCTAGCCCAACGAGTGTCGGTACGGCCTGAGGGTGTGGGTTCTGGCCTACTACTATATGTTCGGCATGGAGGGGGACATGTTTGGATGACCTCCTGACCAATCCGCCAAAGGTGGACCGTTCTAGGTGGACATGGTTGAGAGCCACGTCCGGAACCTCCTACCCCAGAGGTCGTTTGTAGGGTTGTTCACCAGCCATGGTCGGTTGACTACGGATCCTCCGCGTGTGACTTTTCATGATGCCACATTGGATCGCCCCCAGCTATAGGCTCGAAGGCCGATGTCCCCTCTGACTACGCAGTGACCAAAGGCTGTGACCTCCTCTGCATGGGATAGCAGCCGATGCGGCAGTCTGGGTCGCTTAGGAGCACCACTGCTAGTGCATGAACACACCATGCTTCCATGGTATGCTTCTCTTTAAATAATAAAATAACTTTCATTATACACAACTTCGAGTTCTAGCATACCATGAAAAATCAAACTAGTCATTTTAAAAAGAAGTAATGAATAGTAATACCCACTTTTTGAAATTTTATAAATTATATCTTTCAGAATGGACTTCATTTTTGGATTTAGAATTTCAAAATTATCTTAGGGTGAATTTTTGGTATTTTTTTGAAAACTTTCATTTTTTGATGAATAGTGAAAACCCTGCATTGTTGTTGAAAACCAACTTCTTATATAAATAATTATTTTTAATTTAATTTTATTTTAAAGTAAAAATAGATACATAATACATATATTATTCCAATTTAATTCATTGAAGTCATTGTATAATAATATTATATATATAATATTTTATTGATTTTTTACAGTCTTTTACCCACCTTTTAGGAAAATTTGCAAATTTGCATAAAACGTAATTTTTCCACTTCTGTGAATTGAATTTCAAAAATATGGGAGACATAGTTGACATCAGTAAGTAAAATTTGGTTCAATAAAATGAAATTATTTTTTGGTGAATAGTAAATTTTGAATTTTATTTACCAAGATTAAAAGTAAATACAGCAATTAAAGGTAAACATGATATTATAATAGCCATAAAACATGTCCTAAATCTATTGGATAAGTTTATTTCAATCAAAATAAACCTTAGGAATAAAATATGATTCTTTTTGGTCCAAATGGATTCAAATTGGACATTTATTATATTTTATTTAAAGAAGAGTTAAAAGTGTTAAATTCAAATTTTAATAACTAATCCATTTTTAATATAGGATTATACATAATATATATTTGACTATAAATATTCATTATAAATTTAAAAATATTTCATACATCATGGTATTTTATTTATAATTTTTTGACATTATTTAATTAAATTTATTTTTGACACATTGATGATGCAACAATTACCTTATTAATGAAAGATTAAAATAATTGATATTATAAATATTAAAATAAAAATAAATTGAGTCTTTTGATGAATCAAACGAATTTTATAGGTGAACATGACAAGTTATTATTGATTCAATATTTTTTTTTGAATAAATTCGACTATTATAACTTTCAAAAAAACGAAATACTAAATAGTGTCAAAATTTACATAAATGAGTTTTTAAAACAAATACTATTTTATTAAATAATATAATATTATTAAAAATATAAGGTTATGCCAAAGAACTTATATAATGATATATAGATATCATTACTGATCCACTTGAGGTTCTCTTGACATTTTATAGTATGGTTATTAACAATATAATATAAAAATACAAGGAGACACGGTAAATGTTAAACTATTTAACCAAGAGTTAAATCTAAAAGATAACATTAATATGTTGACCTAAACTTGTATAAAACCTATTGGTTGAGAATATTTTGACCCATACCCACCTTATCTTTGAAATAAATTTATTTGGATCCATTATAAACTGAAAATGAGTTTATAATAAAATAATATTTCAAGATTTTCTTAAAGTGACCCTCACCTCTCTCATAAAATGGTACATCCCCTTCCCTTAATTTCACACCTCCAAATCCATTTGGCTCAGCCAAAACCTGCCTAAATATCCTCCCAAATACCCTGAATGAAACCTATAGGCCTTAATTTGATCATAAATTCAACCTAATGAGCTCTTTTTTCAAATAAAAAGGAAGAACCCGAAGAAGAGGTAATTATTTAATCACCCCTTTCAAAGTTTTTTTCTTCTTCCAATTCCTCATTATTTGTTGTTTCCATACTAAAATAATAACTCCAGTACCTTATACATACTAATATGTTATTATAAATATGGTAAAACCATATTAATTATTCTATCAATCCTATTAATGACAATGTCACCATACGTGCGCACGAAAGACTTACTGTCTCCACATCATGGTGTAGTTTGTTATTAAAAACTTCATTATTTGTATGTGAATAATAATGAGTATAACTGATTAAAATAATAAATATAACATGTTAATTATTATTTATATATAATATACCATCCAATTACATATGCTTTCACCACTAATATAATGATATTCTCCCTCATGCATACGTACGGGTTACCGTCTCCATGATGCTATGAAATTTCATTCCCCATCCTAACCATTCAAGAATAATTTTCATTTGATGATTAAAAATAATGTTTAATAACTTAATATCATTCTGGATATGAATCAAATACATCCTATCCATAAAAAATATGACTAATGTAACAAAAAATATAATCTAAAATGAATCAGTTAACCTCATAAACAATCATTATACTGAAATATTATTAACAAAGAGATATTAAAAGATCATATATGACATAATATTTATATGAGTAATTATTTTATAAATTAATAAAAATTATTTAACCATTATACAAGAGGTTAACTTACAATTTACAAAAGATAAATAAAAGGTATGGGTTAATTTTATAATCTCTTTATTATCTGAGGGTGTTTATACATATGTATCTACTGGGACCTCTTTATCATTCACATCCATGTTTCTTTAAAATGTATTTATATTTTTTTTATATTTACTATACTTTGGGTTAAAGTCATTTATACCCTTGTTTGAATTTTAATGAAATGGTTTGAAAGGATTATTTCATTCACTTTCCAAAACAAGGTACTTTATGACCTTTTCGAAAAATTAAGGACATAATGTTTTTTATAACTTATACGGTGGGTGCAGATATTTTTAGCTGTTATAACACTTTCAAATATTCCCTTATAGTCTTATAAGAATATTTTCAAAATAAATGTTTTCTTTACTTTTAAATTATTTCAATGTAGAAAGAAATATTTCACTCAAATAGTTTTTGGATTGATTACATCTATGTTAACATCCTTTGTTTGATTTTATTCTTATTTGAATTTAATTAATTATGATACAATCATTCATATTGTATTGAAGGTTTTTTGATATGTTTGACTATGGATGTGATATTTTTATTCCATTCATAGTATATGGTTAAATTATTGACATTTCTTATTCTAGTTTAAATAAAAATATTTATATTATGTATCAAACTTTTCATATGAGGAATGCATTAGACATAGTAAGTGATGGGTGGAGCCCACTATAGATCCTCCATGCATCGGTAGGTCTCATGAGAAAAAACTAGTGTCTCGAAACAAGGCCTTGACAAAATATTATCTGTATTCTTTGAACTATGCCTTCTCTATGTGGTTATGATGTCTGACAGTATGAATTCCATCATTATGAAATCATCTATTGATATTACATGTAATTATTCAACGAGTAGAATATCCATGTGAATAAGAAAATAGAATTATTTGATTTATCCTTTCCATATTATGATGAAGTTTATGTTTAAAAGGCTTGTGTTTTAGTCTTATACATCTCCTTAAATGTTTATGCTTATTGATGATAATTTATGCTATATTGTTTTCTTTACTGAGCATATGAGCTCACCCTTTTCTATGTTTTATTTTTCTCAGGATGTGAAGAAGTATATTATGACTGACCTATAGGAATAGGCTATGTGATATTAATGCATTCAAAGGAGACACAATGTTGTTGTTTTTCATTTCATAATGTAATTTAAAACTCATGTATGTATCTAGTACTTAAAAGGCTAATAAACTAATCTGTCTTTTGGGATTTGATCCCTTGTGATCATGCCAATATTATGTAATAATGCATTGACTCTGGAAAACTAGGGTCTGGGCATTATAGCGCACCATTAGGGTCTTTGGTGAACCATCTGATGTGCTCCGGTGGTCTGTTCTCCATGTCGCCTATGCCTACGGCATCTTGGGTATGTCACCTTCCCTGGGATGGATTGAATTATGCCTTACCATCATCTTGAGAATTCATCCATGAAGAACACACAAGCAGAGGGCCTCAGGCCTTGATCGCGTCAGCCTGCGCCCTCTGCATTAGAAATGTATGAGATGGAGGGGCTCAAGGATTAAGGTTATGTCAACAAAAGTTTAATCCCGAATAGAAATCCCCAAAAGAAACAACCTCTCGTAAGAACACATGATCCAAGGATCAACCTGTTCATGGATTGATCTTTGTTCTTCATTTCTAAAATAATGGAGAAACATTAAATAAATCAAAACCATGTCCTCGTTTATGTTCGTTGCCATAACGCTTCATCCTTGAGGGTGTAATAGGTCGATGTCGTTCACCGTTCTTTGAGGTACGTCGAAGTTAATGACATCCCACTAACATTCATCATTATTAATTGGGGAGGAAATAAATCAAATGTTCATTAGAGAATCCTCATATTTTCATCCCCATTATCCAATACATCAAATTATTAAAAATAAAACCCATCAAAATGTTTCAGTTACATTGATACATTATCTCATTACATGTTATTAACGCATTGTTACGCTATGTGTAAATGAGCCAATAATAAGCTCCATTAATGGGCCTCATCATTACCTCATCATTGTGTCGTAGTGTCACTGTTCCACTTCATGTTTGTTCAGGAACAGAAATAGAATATCTTGTTAATGTTATTATATTTTTTTCTAAAAAGTCTGAAAATCAACTATTATGTTCGACCATTTCTGACTGAAGTTAAGTATTTTCTAGAAGAATTGCAATATTCTGAGTTCAACAGTGCCTTTAGATTATTGATCTGAGTGTGGGTTCATAAGTTAGACAAACCTGCTCACATGTTTGCTGAATGCACCTAAATTTTTTTCAAAATTCTATTTCGGGCTCATCGGGGCTTAGAATCACATGTTGTCAGAGTGTGTAGTCTTGAAATAATTCCATATAATTAAACAAATTACAAGGAAATTCAGATACATTACATAATCAAAGAATCATTTAATTCTATGTCAATATTTTCCTTAATTTTTTTAAATAGAATTTTCAATATTATCCAATGATTTATTAAATATATTTTTACCCATGTTTTATTTTTTACAAAATTATTTAAGATGAATATTCTTTCCATTTTCTGATCAAGGTTGTTTTTAACTTTTTTATCATAACAATGAAATAAATATTTATTTTAACATACTTGGTATTAATATAATTTTACTTCCATCATGTCCACTCATTGGTTTGATGATTAGTTCACAAGTGAACATGGTTCTTTTCAAATAAATTTTCCCTAATATTTTGGAAAATATTAGTTTTTAAAAGATATTTTCAATGTGAAAATGTTATTATCCTAAAGAATGTTTTTAATGATGTTTTTATGATATTTATATCCATCAAATAAAGAAAACATTTATTCTAATTATACAAGACTAAGGACATGTTGTAATTATAACCTCGTTATTAATTTTCTATATGGTTTATGATATCTTCTACTAGGGATATTATTGAAATTAACTTTCTTGATTAATTGTTTAGTCATCAAATTTCTCTTGAAGCATTCACTATCATGTGATCATTAGACATTAAATATATATTAAATATTCATATTATATATATCATGTATATGATTATTTTATAAAACATATATATTTATAAATTAATTGTTTTACAAAAAATTTTATTTGATTTAATTGGAAAATATTTATATGCAATATTATTTACTCAATATAGATATTTTTGATATAGAATATTGTTCATGAATTAAATTGATCATTAAATATATGTGTAATTAATTAGAAATTCATCAATTGATGGGGACTATAAATTTATATATCCTCAAAGAATGAACATGTATTATATAGAAAATCTAAAAGCTATAATTAAATGATTTTCAATTGTATACCTACCCATTAACTAAAATGTCTTGGCACAGGGATACGAAGGTACAAATATCATGATATATGAAATCATGGTATCCAATAGTATGAATTTACTTAATTGATAATTAAATTAAAATTTTCCATGATATTATTGCATCGAGATTACCCATGGATGCATTTCATGATCATGTTATTGGTAAAATTATAAGTGTTCTTGGTTATTTACCTTTCCACATTGATTTTTCCTAATTTAATCATGATAGATTATATTATATGTAACCCTTACTAATCATCTGAGATTGCCATTATTTTGTTTCCTTTCCTTTGGATATGAAGAAGGAATCATTTAATGTGTTCAAGGATTCAAAATATTTACTTTCTCTATGTTTTTAATTTTAGGGTTTCAAAGGTAATGTGCGTTTCATGTATGTATCTCGTTTAGAAAGACTATAAAACTATTTGGATCTTTGGGTTAAAATATCTTGTACATAGTGCCAATATAATAAAGTAACCACCAGTTCTAGGCTACTGGGGTCTGGGTCTCGACAATTTCTGAATCCTAGAAGATGAAACCGAGTCATTAAATTCGGATGAATCAAATCAAGTTCCCTGGATCAAAACAAAAAACCGTCCTTTAAAGGTTGAAAATTGTGACCGATTTAACGCATTGAAATAACAATTCCATTAAAACTCACCATTGATGATATAAGATAGGAAATATGAGATCCACCATGTAATTTAAGCACACTGAATTAGGGGATTCCACACTTGGGGATTCCAGCGAGCTTACTGATGAAGATGAACCAGTACACAAGTTTGTTGAATCCATGGATTCTTCAAATGATCCCAATAATATTTGAAGATGAATGAGACAAATGTACTAAGGAAGGCACCAAATATGTTTTAAATATATATTTTTTATTATTTATCATGAGGTTTATGGGTTTTATTTGATATATTTTTAAGATTTTGGGGGCCATTGTTCTTCTCTAAGGGTGTGGCTATTGGTCTGATAAAGAATGGACACTAGTTGTGTGATAAAATTCTTAGTTGAAGACGAATACTCCAAATATGTATGGGTAGTGAATGAAACTAAATAAAGTTCATTGTGACCTATGTATGGGTAGAACACCTACATAAGGATTATGTTAAAAGGATGAAAAAGATGATCCTAGATAAGGGTAAATTTAACATGTGTAAGGGTCATTGTGATGTGCGTAAAGGTCATTTAGAATCTCTGTGAAGGTTTTGATAATAGAAATAAAAGTATTATGGCTATATTGTAAATATTTTACCAATATAATGGAGATAACACATGCATAAGGGTTGATAAGGATCTTTTTATAGGTCAAAATATCTCTATAAAGGTGTTGGAGAGTCAGTGTATGGGTGACGAAAAGGCCGTGTAAGGGTTAATGCCACTTGCATAAGGGTCAGATTATTTTTGTAAATTTCATTTCACATTTTAATGATGATTTATCATGTTTAAAAGGCCACATAAGGATAAACCAAATCCTATGTAAATACACTTGATATTGGAAACATTTCAATTATCCAATGAAGAAAAATAAAATGCTCGACACTGAAAATGTAGAACACTCATAGAGTCACCAGAAGAAGTTTAAGAAATTCATGATACTCATGTAGAGAATTTTGAATCATGATGATCATCCCAATATTATTTTGTTAATAAATAACTACCTTAAACACTCCCTCATTCTCTAAGTCTACTTCTACGATCACTTTCTACACCTTTTATTTCTTATTTTACATTATTTATTTTTGTAATAAGCCCAGTGATGATACACTAATACCTTAGTGGATGAGCCAAGTAGATTCTCATAATACACTAGTAATTAATTCTTAATTAAAACAATTTAATATCTTATGATTTTACATATTTATTCATTAAATGAATATTGAAATTAGGATATTTTTTATTTATTAAATTTCGAATTAGAATTCTCTTCTTCACAAGGTTAAACATAGAGGCCACATAGGTACTCTCCATTTATTTAGATCATGAGTAATGGGATGAAATAAGGGTAACTAAAGATATCTGATTATAAGGGAAGTAATGATTAAAGTTTGTATTGATCATTGCATCTATCCAATTTAAGTAAAAATTCTAGGAGACTGTATTCGAGTGATATTTCACGTTTTAAGAGTTAAAATATGTGATTTTAAATTTCAATAATTGATCAACATGAAAGGTAGGTGGATAATTTGAGTTTTATCCAATACATTTAGTATTGAATTTAAAACCAATTGAGTTTAATTTAATTCTTGTTATCAGTAATTGAACCCTCAAAATAAAATAGAAATACACTTATATCACTATACAATATGAGGAAAACATGAGTCCCAATATTCTACATTTTATATAAATTACTAATCTATTTTAAAGTGTAATATGTGATTTCATTATTTTCCAAAAAATCAATAAATATTTTATTTACTAAATTGAAAATAACTATTTATTAAATATTTTACAAGTAAATATTCGATAGAATAAAAATGAGAAAATAAATTCTATAATAATAATAAAATAAATATTAAACAACATATGAGAATATTATTTTCTCAAAAAGTTAAATAATAAAATTTTAATGTGGGTTAGGTTAAAAATAGTTTGATCCCCTCTTGGAATCATTCTTAGTGGAATTATATAGAGCCACCAAAATTATAAGGATAACATCTAGAATCATTCCAAGGAAACTAAAGAGAAATAATTTAATGTTGTAATAATATAAGACCTCCAACGAAAACTTATTGTTCAATATAATACCATTATCATGATATATCTAATCAAGAAGGTTTCATGTTGGTATCATCAACCTATGTAATCATTGATTCTTTCATTTAATATTTGGAAAAGAACCTACCTAAATAACACCATAGTTATAGATTTATTAAGGTTATTTCATTCCAATCAAATGGTATGAGATATCGACTTCTGTTGAAGAATAGAAGGGGAAATTTTATTTTTTCCATTACCCTTTAATGAAATATCACCTTGGATGCGCTCGATGTTTCATACTTCACTATAAACAAATAGTGTCATCATTTTTAATAATAAATAAATGTACATACTAATAGTATCCAATAATAATTATAATAATCATAATATATAGTGATCAATAAACATTTCTACAAATTAGAACATATAATAATACATATAAACATGGATTTACCTCTATAGGGTTTTGTTCTCATTATCTTATGAACTAGAAATTAATTAAGGTGTACACCATGAGAATGTGAATCGAAATAATAAGTCTCCATACGTAATATCATGTATCATTTGGGTCCCATAAAATTCTATCATATGTCTATAAAACATATATATATTTTAAGAATACTATCATGCCACTTATTGATTCTTATTATAATGGATAACTTCTATGCCCATTCTATACGATAGGTACTCTTAGAACATTATCACAAAAAAACATCATGTAAAAGAGCAATAATGATGTGATACATATTTTATTAACATTAAAAACTATGAATACAAGTGATCATAATGTAGAACAAAGTTGGTTCATGGGATCGAAATCTGATGGACACCCACTTATACTAGTGTCAAATACTAAAAAAATGTAGTTCACTATCTCTCACTTAATAATCATGCTTATGATAAGATAACGATTTAGTCTATTGTTCAAACATGTTTTATTCCATGGGTACTCTGCTCATAGAAACTTTACCCCTCTATGAAAAATTTCTCAAGAGGTTATACATTCAGAGTATGTTCTTTGTCCGTTGGTGGACCGTGGCTCAATTACAAGAGCCGACACTGCTATAATGACATAGGTTTTAAACCAATATTGAATTCAATAGGAATTTTAATATTATTATTTAGTGGATATTATGTTTTAAGAACTATGATTAAGAATTAAATATAGAGATTCAGAATGATCAAATGCATTGCTTTTAGACTTGTCTATAGGTCCATAGGGTTCCTCAGGTGTTCCATTGAGTTTGAAGACCTTCTGCCTCTAAAACATTAAAAACTAGAGAAGCATGCCTGGGTTCATGGTTTTTCTAAAATTTATTGTCCCTCCAAATGACATAGTGAATCTTTCTCAGAGATGATGATGGTGGCACACAGTTTTGACTAACCTTTCATAATAGGCCACAAGACTATGCTCTATGTTACCGGTATTGGAAAGAGGGGAAACAAACATTTTGGACATAGTTTCCCAAACCAAGTGTGTAAACCCTGACACTTCCATACTTAGAAATAAACATGAGTGCAATTGGGACATGTTTTGGATAACCATTGGGACAAACTAATCACCCCATTTAAGTTGGGTAAAATTAAATTTTTTCCCTTAACGAGTTAAATGTTTAAACCCACTCTTTCCTATTTTAATTACTTATATAGACATCCCCTCTCCCTCTAATTTGTGGATAATTTCCGATTTTCTCTATATCCTCTATCTATAGTTAAAATTGAGCGATGTTAGCCCCAATGGATTTTACATGGTAAGATCTAGATTCTTATAACACCTTTTCTTCATTAACTTTCATCTTGTGAATATTATTGTGTTGTGACCTAATTTTATCTAATTTTAGGGCATTCATTCATTTCATTATTTTATCTAAAACCATACTTAATAAAGGCAAGATATTTTATGTGTATATCATCCTTTCTATATGGTAGATAGACTATAGATTTACCTTAAGATTAGTAACTTTTTTAAAATGTCACAATTTTCCATGTGCCGGTCATACATGGTGATGCTCAAAATTCAATACATTGCTTAATTGAATGGGTTAGGTTGACTTATGATGTTTATAGACCCTCATTAATGTGTTTAGAGGTTTTAAACTCAACCCAAACACCCCTTTTGGGTCAGTTCATTTAGTCACCCTTCTAAATTTTGTTTTCCTTTGTTAGAGCCACACCTTTTGGTGTGATTTTCATTTTTATATTAAATTATGATTCCCAAATTTTTAAAAAACCAATTGAGGTTGGTTTATTATGATTTGGGATGGAATTTATTTTTCTAAAGGCAACTAAATGAATTATTAGAATAACAACATCATGTTTTTTAATAAAACCCCTTGATGAGGTGTACTGTATTCAAATTGGAAAAATGATATATGTACCATAAATTAATTTTAGGTATGGTATGGTTTTTTCCATGTATTTTTTGTGTTACTACCTCCTGGTGTCAATTATGTATGTATTCAGGCCATTTTATTATAAAATGAATTGTAAAATGGGCCTGGAAATCACAAGGAATCATTGTTTCGTTATGGATTTCTCAATAACGTTTCCTTCGGTATTGTTTAATTTATTTTATTAAATAAATTGCAGAAATCATGAGTTATAATGGGGTTTCCTTCAACATAATACCAATTATTGGTTCAACATGCTCGTAATTAGTATCACTAATGGATTTCATGTTGGGGGAAAAATTTTTATGCCCTGATGGTCTCACTATTCATTCCTCTAACTACTTTATGAGTAGTACCCGTTCCCTAGGGTATAAACCATGGATGTGGTTATTGGAAATATGGTTATACCAAGACAAAATAGAATCTTATTCCCCTATGTGAGATACTAAGTATAAGAATAGAGGGGTTTTCTCACATTTGGTTGGGAGTCATACTTTCAGTGCCATTTTTAGATCACATTGGATAGAATCTGACAACAATGAGCTTTTATGGCGCTCCTAGTGCGATACAAGGGTTACCTATTAATGATTTCATCAATTGGTCTCAATATGATTCTTATTTAAATTTAGTAGTTATATTATAGAGAAAATTATAATGATACATATTTTTAGTCTAATATATGTGTCCGCTAATCCAAATCCCATGATTTTAGGTTGGTCAATCTCATGAAACCTATTTTACAACATTTTATCACCACTTTACCCAAAATCATTTATAAAGGTCACCATAGTTCTTACATTTTATGGCTTACGATCAAGAAGGTACTATGGGATAAGGCATCCCTAAGGACCCTAAGCCCAACATGGTGATTTATTTATTTATTTATTTCTTATTGCTAGTTACTTTTGATATATCTGCACACAACTTATTTTATATTCATGAACTAGATTATGATTTAGAAACTATTGGGGGTGGCCTACTGAGTATATCTCAAAGCCTTCTCAAGTTCCCATTATACTAGTCCACCCAAGTAGATCCTCTTGTTCATAGGTCCATGATCTTTTTCTTGTTCTATGTAATGTACATGGTAGTTATGATCAAATGATTGATTAGGTACTCAAGATTATTGAGGAGATCTCCCTAAAATAATTTTTAATCTTTTACATTGTTTATTTATTGTATCATATTTACTTCTGTATGTTTCTTTTTTTTATTAGTTAGCATTTCATGGAAATTCTTTCATGCTTGTATTGGAATTGTACAATTTATTCAGTTACTATATTTTCCTTCCGTTTCTTTTTCATTTATTTTTATTGCTTACTTTATTTTTTTGTTTATTATTATAATATTGTACGAATATGATCATAAGGCTGTGTTCTCCACACCATACCATCATTATACCTTTTATGGTAGTCGGTAGCCTCTAGTGTATGGGGAGACACGCTTGAGTCTACTTGGAGACCGGTCTGACAACTAGTTTCATAGTCAATTGGGACATGATGTTACAAAGTGGTGTCAAAGTAAATTTTCCATTGTCTTACTATTTTGGGATAGTATATAAAAGATTAGGAATGTGTTGGAAATTTGTAAATAGTCATTTGTCGGAGTGATCAACCCACATACAGGGAAAATTCTAGGTTTATATGGATGGTATTGTTGTTCATGATGTTTGTCATTATGGTTGAATGGATTTTTCATTAAGTGATTTGAGTAATTTATATTGGTTATTGATTTATGAGATTTTATTATTTACCCTTGACCTAATATGAAAAAGAAATTATAATTACAGGTATCATTATAGGTACATAGGGATTCACCTTCCATGCATATGCCATGCCATACAGATTGCATTTCTCGGTTGTTGAAAATTTATTGGTGTGCCTTGTGTGTTTTATTAGAACACCTTTTATATTACATATTAGGTACTTTAAATACATTATTAGTTTTATTCATTTATATTTTTTGTTATCCTTCTTGTTTATATAACATGAAATGTGATTTTTTAGTATGTATGCTTGCATAATTTTTTTTATGAATTAATTATCATGGTTTGTTTGTATATCGTTCTTGGATGTTACCCAGCTAACGTATTATCTTTCAATGTTTAATTATCATTATTTTGTGCATATTTAGAATGGTTATTTTATTCATTGTATGTGGTTAAATGAGAGACAATTTTCAATTTATAAAGTGTACGGGCACTTTTTAAATTGGAGAATGGTGACTGATATAATCGAACCATATTTATAAGGATACTATATATATACATTGAAACTATTATATAAATGTAAAAGATATTCAATTTTGTTTTCCCTAAATTAATTGGATGCCTTATTATATAATTTTCCTCTATTCTTAGAAAAATGACCCATATGGATAAATTCTTAAATGCACAACTCGACCCAAGTAGTTTAGTTGGGGTGTTATTTATGAAATCAATAGGTTGAGGGTGCTTAAAATAAGTATGTTTAAAATTTTGGGTGTCTTTTAGTTAAACTAAAAATGGATTAACTAGACCCTCTCATGTCTCCTTTTTTTGGCCTTAGTTCTTAACACCATGGGTGTATATTTTCTATTATGTTGTTTAGGAATGGTAATTTAATGTTCCGATAATCATTTTATGGATTTAAATGTATATTTAAGGTGAAATATTATTTGACCATACAACTATAATTAAGAAAAGACTTTATATTTTCCTTGGAGCTGTACTTATTTGAGTCATTATGTAAATAAAAATTAAAATTATAACATAAAGGGTATTTTCCTTTATATATTACATTTTAATTTTTCATTAAATAATCCAAAAAAAAAATATTATTAATAAAAGAGTTATTTTTAAAATGGGGTATATGAAATGAATATCCTAATTATGTAGAGATTCCATTAAAAAAATAATTCTTAAAAATGATTTTTATAGAACAAACTTTGTTTCCATATGTAATTTTCTTAATAAATAACATTGTATAAATGTTTTTTCTTATATGGTACATGAAATTAAATTGATACTTTAAAATGCATAAAGAATTAAATGTGATTTTAGGTTATGACTGAGATGGAACATTAAGTTGTATTTTTAGCTTGAACCACACATAAGGGTAGATATATGTAGTTTTTTGTAATTACCTTGATGTGGGACCATGTACGTAACCTATGGGGCCTTTCCATTACAAATAAAACTATAATGATAGGACCATAAGCCTAGTGACCTTCTAGGAATGAATCCTGTGTAGGTATGATAGTTTATGTTTCAGTAAGGGGATAACCTATGGTAAGTCTCTCCCTTAGATCCTTAAAAATCATTATAAATGGTGGTGAATTTTTTTAATTATTTGAGGTTCTATTCGAGTGATTTTTATCCCTTGTAGGACTCTTAATCATTAAAAGCGACACCCTTGTCTCGACGGATGGTCTATAATTTTTTTGAACATCCTTATAGGCATGATCGACCTTTAATTCTCATTTACAATAGTTTGGAAATTCCTAGGGAATGATCAAACAATTTTTAAGTAATGTTACCTAGATTTTTCTTCCTTCACACCATGGGATAAGTTGAGAGGTCATCTGCCTATTTTACATTCATTTAGGATTAAGATAATCTGGGTTGTTTCATTTATAGGCCATCAGATGTAGGGGTTCAGGGGGGTGATAAACTTATTAATCATATCAAGGATGTTCAGTTTATCTCTTGTAAGATTGGGGTAATATGAATTGATATAGTTCGTACCCATCAAGTTGTTAAAATGGTGTATCAAACCATTTTATTTTGGTGTTTATTGTTTAATGTTGGTCTATTATTCACCATACATAGGTCATATCTGAGGTAGGGTGACATAATAATCTAGAGAAATCAATGCCATCCTAATGTTAAAGATGAAATTATAATAGGATAACATGGTTTTACATGATGTTTAGTTATTTTTAATTAAATTATAAATCCTATGGCTTGCATGGATGCATCTTGGGATGAGTGTCATGCATACATCTAAAGTGAATCTATGCCTAATGTGCTTGTAATCATCTAGCCTATCTCTTCTTTCGGTTTAACTCTTGATAAAAGTTTGTGACCATGTACATGATCCATGGTCCACGATCAACAGAGTGCATTGCATGGGATGAGTTCATTTTTTAGTAAATCTGATGGTAAGGGTACTCCTAAGGTGGGGAGTTCCATGTAAATCCACGTAATGCATGAATTACAAAGTTTAATGAACACATACTATAAGGGTCATCTAGAATTTTTTAGTTTTGTTTTTGAATACCCTTGAGGATGGTGAGTTTCAAATCATGTTGGCTCTTGTAATGCAACATGACAGTGGAATTTTTGGTTGTGTATACAACCTTTGGAAACACTGTTAGTCATGGAAGGACTTAAGTGGTAAATCTTGAATGATCATAGGATTCCTTGGGGTTTAAAGGAATTGTGACCGGTTAGTGATGATGTGTTGGTATGTGAATCTATTATTCTTTGAGAATAAGTATATATTCAATGACTCGACTAATCTTTCTTTTAGTATTTGGAATGTGGTTGTTGAGAATCTGGGGAATGCATCATATTATATATGATAGATGATTCTCAAAATCTTCTTGGTAATCTTTTATTTCCTCTTACTATTCTCTTGTTTTGGTGTTGATCATGTCCCATATCTTGATATCATATGGGTATATTGAGAGATCAAGGGTTATATATCATGTTAAATTTTAATGTCATTGGGTCCAACATGTAATCCTCATGGGAGTTACACTTCTGCAATCTGGTTGTTTAAATATGAATGGTTAGTCCTAAGTTATACTTGGGTTCCCAGTTAGGAATTTCATGTTCATACTCATGAAAACTAGTAAGTTCTAGAATTTACTTCCATTGGGATCAATTAGAGTTCTTGAAATGTGGACATCCCAGCTGTGCACTGACGTCTCAATTTTAAATGATGAGGTACATGCTATCTTTGATATGCTCATAAAATTTTAGTTAATGATTCTAAGGTTACCCAGAACCTTATTCAGGCTTGGAGAAGACGTTTCGTGAGTGATGACCCAATTATATCGGATTGGGTGTACACCCATGTTCATGTTGAGGCATAACTACCTAAATGGATGTTGGTCTTGAAACATTACCTAAAAATCATAAATGAGTTTCAAAATATATTCTTAGGGTAAGGTAAACTTCTTTAGAGAAAGGTATCATGTTTTAAGATGTAATATGCTATCCTTATAAGTCGAGAATTTTAAGAATGGTTAGCCATTGGTGGATTGAATTGTTTTTTTGTCTTAAGTAATACGATCAGTGATGAACCATTTTGTAATGTCATTAGGTGAAGATGAGTGTAGTATGTGATGGTAGAGGATTTTCACAAAAAATTCTCTTGAACTGGATACATGAGGTCGGTGAAGAAATGACTGTTTGACCAATTCAAAAATACCCAATGTGCATCGTTAGAACACTTAGGGTGTTTTTGTTAGATATTCAGATAGTGGAGGTACCGTGGCTTGGAATTGGCCCCTTTTGGTGTTAAATAATATGGTAGGGATCACCACTAGATGTATATTTAAGGAAAAACACCATGGTCAAGTATCTTTCTAAATGATATTGGGTAATCACTGTTTCGGTGTTTTAGTTCGAAAATGAGATTGTATTGGGGTTAGAAAGATTAAGTTCCATATAATTGAGTAATTATTGGAGGTCGTTTTAATGATTGGGAATGAAATGTGACCATTTGAATGAGACTTCATGACCCTTTTAGGTCAGGTGATGTTTTTTTATTCCCCAAGGCTTATCAGGGGAAGAGATGTTATGAGGTGGAGAGGTTGTAATGATATGTATTTTGAGACAAGGTAAAACTCAATATGAATTTGAGTTTTATTTTTTGGTGGATTGGAATATTTACAAAACTGATTTTTTAAAAAAAAGTAATGCTTTAATGCAATATTTTTAAACTTTTTAAATGTTATGAGGGGTTCCTTGGGTGTTATGTTGAGTTTTGGGATCATTGGGAATGAATACATTAAAAATTGGAGAAGCTAATATGGCTGAAAGTGTTTTATGAAACTATGCTACCTTCTAACTGAAACCTTATATCCTATTCAAAGGGGATGAGGGCGTTGCACATTTTTCTTTTATTTTGTGCTGTAGGTCACTTGGATGATCACCATGCTGTTGGTTAAAAATAGAGGGGAATATAATGTTTGTGAACAGTTTCCAAAACTGTGTTCATGAATCATGTAAGCTCCCTTATCACGTAGTAGCATGATCATGGTTGGTGTAGGATTTGGCCAACCATTCCACCAAATCATGCACCCCATTAATTTTTTGAAAATTTAAAACTTTTTCCTTAATTTGTTAAATGTTTAAAATACCTATTCTATCTTTTCTCCCCTCAAATACACAATCCCTATCCATCTCGTATGAGGGCTCTCCAAAGCCTCATTTAAGATTTTCTCGGTCTCTTCTATTCATTGTATGGATTGAGAAATTTATATCCCAATGGATTCCTATTAGTAAGCTCTAATTCCATCTATCTTTCTTTTCTATTTAACTCACTATCGAGAATGTTATCATGGTGTGACCTAATTCACCCCATTTTCTAGGATTTCATCCATTTATTCATTTTCTCTCAAACTTTACTAAATCAAGGATCGATATTGGATGTGTATATCAAATTTGGTATACATTAGGTGGTCAATTTAACTTCCCTTAATATTGGTCACTTTTATAAAATTTCATCATGTGCCATGTGCCAAACTTACCTGGTGTTTTTTCTAATTTAAGACATGGCTTATTTAAACTACTTGTAATTCATTATGATGTGTTTAGAACCTCCTTGGGTGGTTGGAATCTTTGACCTCAACTCGAACCACCCCTTTAGGGTGGGTTCTTTTAGTCTCCCCTTATAAATGTTGTATTCCTTTGTTGGAGCCACCCCCTTGGGTGTGATTTTCTTTTCTATGTTAAATTGTGATGGTCACATGCTTAAAAACCAACTTGAGGTGGGTTTATTATTATCTGGTATGGAATTTTTTTCTTAAAAAGAACTAAGTTATTTTTTAATAACAAAATCATGTTTTCAAATAATACCCCTCGATGAGGGGAGTTTTCGTAAAATTATAAATGTGATATATGTTATATGACGTGCTTGGATGTATGGCATTGGGGTTTCCATGGATTATTTTGTGTTCTTCCCTCTTGGTGTGGCTTATGTATGTATGTTCCCCAATTTATTCTAAAATGAATTAGAAAATGGGATTTACCCTCATGAGGCATAATTGTTTCATTATGGAATGATCCTTAACATGGAATTTCATATTGTTTAATTTAATTGATTAAATTAACTGCAGATGTTTTGAGAGATACATGGTTTTACTTCCATGGAACACCAATGAATGGATCATCGTTCTTATCAACATCATCGAAAATAGATTGTATATACACTGGGGGTGATACTGGTATTCTAGGATGGACTCACCATGCATTCTTTATAACTTATAATGAGTGATACGAGTTCCCTATGGGAGACACCTTGGATGGGTTCGTTGGCGAGATGGTTATACCAGGACTTGAGTGAGTATTTGTCCCCAATATGAGATACTAGATATGGGATTAAAGGTGTTGTCTCACATTAGGATGGGAGTGATACTTGTTTGTCCATTCATGGATCACATTGGACACACTTCAATAGAAGTGATATTTTATGGTGCTTTATGTATGATACATGTATTCTTTACTAATGTTATCCTAGAATGTTCCCAATATGATTATTATTAAAATTTGTAGTTATATATTAGAGAAAAGGCTAATGGTATATATTTTTTATTCAAGAGATGTATCCTCAAGGAGAAATCACATTCTTGGGGCCGGTCCATCCCATGAACCCTGTTTTATGATGTTTTATCACCACATTACCCATTACTAATGTTTATAGTTTTTCATAGATTATAAACTTTATGGATTTGGAAAAAGTATGTGTGGTGGGACCAGGTGCCTTGAGAAACCGGAATCTAACTTTTTCCTTTATTTATTTATTTTTCATTGATGTTTAATTTTGATATACATACATGATACTTAATTTATATACACAAACTAGATTATGATTTAGACACTATTTTTGGGGGAATATTGAGTATATCTCACACCAATTTCAGGACGCCATTGCAATATCGTACCCAAGTAGATCCTCTTGTACACAAGTCCTATATCCATTTCTTGTTCCATGCATTGTATATAGGAGTTAGGAGATCGGGGATGAGAAAGTACTCAGAATTGTTGAGGAGATCACCCTCAAGGACTTTTTATTATTTTAACTTCATCATGTATTGTATCATATCTCTTACTTCAGGTTTCCTATTTTATTAGTTAGCATCACATGGACATTCATGCATGGTCATATTGGAATTGGACACTTTATTCAGTTATTATATTTACCTTCCATTTATTTTTCATTTATTATTACTACTTCTATTATTATATGTTGTTTCCATATGATTATAACGCTGTGTGAAAATGATCTAGAAGGTATAGTATTCCCACCATACTGTCATTAGACCCTCTCTATTAGCCAGAGGCCTTGGGCATATGGGGAGGCACAATTGAAGCCATTTGGTTATGGGTTTGGACTTTGGTTTACTAGTCCTCTGGGATAGGAAATTAGAACTACATTATTTTCACAATATAATGTGTTAGTATATTTATTGTTAGGTACCACCTCAATTTATTAGAAAAAGAAGCATATCAAAGTAGATTAACTGGTATTATTTGAATATTCCTTATACTCGGACTCTAATATAAAATCATCTAGACTTAGATTCTTTAACTATTATATCTCATAACTCCTCTATTGAAGATAAAGAGATATCCTGACCATGACATCGTATTATTCTAATCTATTTAAAAGCTAGACTCAGTAAAACCCCTGATGAATGTCTCTTTATCTCCCACATAAAATAGAAATATATCCTTAGTAAACCTTAGATACTTAAGGATCATCTTTATAGATAAGAAATGATATTCACCTGGATCAGTTTAACGTATCTTTACCTTTCTTAATGAATATGAAGAATCAAGCCTAGCATATAACATGAAATACATGATTAATCATATCACAAATTATTATGGTATCTTACTTACTCTCTCTCTGTCTCTCTCTCCTCTCTTGTTGGTGGACACATATTATTGGATAGATTCATACCACTTGACATTAAAACCAATAAAATTTTGGATTGTTCAATTTTAAATCACATTAGTAAATAGTCAATTTATAAACATTAACATATTCTAAGAAACCACTTGGATCTATCATCAATGATATTAATCCATACAACATAGGTTTCTTCAGCTAAGAAATTATCTCAAAATATATTGTTTAAATAGTACTTGAATAACTTTAATACTAGTACATTGTTTACAATAAGTAATGTCATTGACATATACTACTTGTATAATGAATTCACTCTCACTAAACCAATTATAAATACAGGGATCACATTCCGTCTAACTATAAAAAAATATTTTATATCATTATTAAAATGAATGGTTCATGAATTGGATGTTTTCATTAATCCAAAAATGGATATTTATAACTTTTATACCAGTTTAGAATTACTTGGATTTACAAACCATTAAGGTTGTTTTAAATATACATCTTCTTGAGGGTTACTATTATGAAAAACTATCTTGAAATCCATATAAAATTTCATAATCATGGTAATCTACTATAGATTATTGAATTTTGAAGGATTTAATAATGGAAACTTGAGAAATGTTTTGTTATAGTAAATTACATGATGATATTTACACCATTTAGGAACAATTCATTCTTTATAGGTATTAAATTTTCTATCTACATCATATTTTTTCTTAAATACCCATTTATAATAAATATGTTTTACATAAATTGGTGGATTGAACAAAACCAAACATTGTTCAAATATAGGGAACTCATCTCATAATTCATGTATTATTTCTAGATTAAAAATTATTTCTTCTCTATAACCTCTCTATAAATGATAGGATTAATATTGTCAATCAATAGTGATTCATTGTCTTTAGTGACTATAAAACTATATATCTCTTACTATATTACCTATCTTGTGCTCCTTCATAGTAATTATGTTTTAGGAAAAACATTTCCATTGGAACCTATGGAAAATATTCCTATACCAACTCTTATTTATCATGTTAAAAAAATTCATCAATGTTAATCATTCACCCACTATCCTTCATGATGATGTGATCTATCTCATGAAAATTTTATTTTCTTGTAATAGTTACCTTCTTATTTGAGGTGTTGTATAGATAATAACCCTTTGTTTCTTTGGTATATCCTATAAAGATATACTTAGTTACTTAGAGTACTATTTGTTTTCTAGAGACTACCTTATAAAATTCCTCAAATACACATACACATGAATGAGACAACACAGGTCACTTACTACTCCATACATGACGATAATACTGCTTTTCACTGTAGCTGGTGCTCGCTTTAGTGTGTATGATTTTGTTTGTAATTCAAACCCAAAAGGAAAATGGATGACCGAACTGACTCATAATTTACCTAACCATGTGTATAAAGGTCCATTTCATTCATTTACTAACCCCATTATCTTATGGTGTATAAGGTGGAGTGAGTTGAGATAGAATCCCAAAATCTTGTATAAAGTCAATAGATCCTTTTTTAGGATATTCACCACGTTTTATCACATTGAATCATATTTATATTTTAACGAAGTTGATTTTATACTTCATTCATAAAGCTTCTTAATTTCTCAAATTCATCATTCTTATACCATACTAATTATACATATCAATTTATGATCATGTTATTTGTAAATGTTTTGATGTATGAATATCCATTTTTGGATTCTATTGGAAATGTTATTCACAGATCAGTGCGTACTAACATTATAACCACTAAATAACTCTCAATATATTCATCAGATAGTGGGTTGGTTTTTTCCCAAAAAAAATCATGACATATTTTAATTGTATTATCTCAAAAGATACTAAATAACCATCTTGATAAATCTTTTTCACACTATCCTCATTTACATGAACAAGATAGTGATTCCAAAACTCGGTGTTATATGAGTCATGATAACACGATCCATTATCATTTTCTAATAATTTTATTTCATAATTTAATACATAAAAAATATTTTTTTAGTTGTTCCATACAATAAAAACAATTTTATGGTAAAATAGGAATGATTTATTTATAAATTTTAAAATAAAACAAAAAATATTAAGGAAATAAACAAGGATGATGTTCTTAGTAACACTTAGAAAAAATTAAAAGTTCTTTAAAACTAAAATCATTCTATTTGGAAATAAAATATGGCAGTCTCACATAGCCAAAGTATTAATTAGTGCTCAATTTTCTACATTATAACCATTATCCCATTTAGAAATATTTTTAATCTAAATTGTTCCAACATTTGAATGTAAATTAGAGCACAAAAAGATATATATAATATAAAATTATTAGATATATAAATATTTCACATGATGATGAACACACCATTAGCTTCCCGTTCCTTCCAGGTACTGTTCTTATTCCAATGGCACAGATCGGAAGACGAAAAATTTACCACATTATATTTCTTGGTCTACCTTTGAATCTCCTTCTTCTTAAAAGGATTTTTCTCAGAAGATGTAGTGTTGGAATGATATAGTCCCCCCTTTTCCATGTTCTAACTTTTATTTTTATCCATAAGGACAATGGTTTTTTAATTCGACATGTCTATGTCAACTTGGTGAATGATATTAATATATTCTAAAAGCGACTTCCTGCTTTTTATCATATTGTAATTAACAAAAAAAGAGAAGGATTTAGGCAGTGAGGATATAATGTGACTTTTCTATGGTTAATCAAGTAATTTAATGCATAAAATTTCAATTTTCTCTATATATCCTTTCAAAAAGACTATATGAGGACCCAAAGGCACCAACTCTCCAATATTACATATGAATAGTGCATTGGAGATGTCATCTCTTTCAAGTATCACCTACTCTTGTTAATTATAATGAAGGTGATACATAATGATCTACAAATCCATATCGTCATGCTGATTTAAAATTTCACTTGACATGGATGATAGAATGAAACATTGGAGAAATGTGTCATCTTATAAATCTTTTATGTACCTAGAAAATTATTCCTCACTTGATTAATATCTAGGAAATACAGGAGGAAGGTTTTTTAGAATATAAAATTTCCTTTCATCGAATAAAATAACTTAAATGGTCATTTTCCATTCATAGAAATTAGTTACTGCGAGATAGTTATATTTTAAAAGTGTGGATCAATGTTCTATAGTTGGTTTCATATGTATTTTAATTTCTATAATTAATAAGAGCATAATTTTTGTACTATATTAGATTTATAAAATTAGACAATAAATATTAAAATTATTAATCCCCCAATACCTTATAAAAACACAATATCCCATTCTATTAGTTTCTGAATATCCATTTTAATAGAAATAAAATTGTAAAAGATCCATATCCCTCTTTTCATAACTCATACATTAAAAAGAAAAGTAATTTTTAGGGTTTTAGGTTGGAATACTTTTCAAAAATTTATTAACTTGAAGTTTCTTGATTTTTTGAGTAGACTCCCCAGTACTAAGATCTAGGTTTTCTATTTCCCTATCCCTTTTCTATATTTTACCAAATTTCTAATATTGGTAGTAAATAGTTAATATAATATCTATTAAGTGAACCCAAAACTCATGTTATAATTCCTTGATATTTGAATCCTCATCAACTTTGGCATGTCATGAACATTAAACATTGGTTTAATTTTAATTTAATTAGGATAAGAATATACTTATATAATATATATAATAAAATGATTTTATCTTTATGTTAAAAGAACCCATTTTTATTTTATTAAATGTATTTTAATACAAAGTGGATTTACTTTAGTGATGAACCATGTCATTCAAATTTATCCAATATATTTTCTTTTTATCATTCATTCTTATTAATTCATTAATTGATATGATCATGAAAAATTTCCATATTTTAATTATCCATAAAACTCAAGGGAAATAAAATTATAACCGTGGTTTGATCATGAGTGTTTCATAATGGTTAGTTTATCCAATAGATGATGAACTAATACTTAACCTTGGATAAAACACCATAAACTATAACTTCGTTTGTTTTGTAGCTTTCCACCTGTCCTCCCACATATTTACATTATTGGTTTCTCCATGGATCCAAAATTGTAACATGTTCACTTGTCTGGGAGATCCATCTATTATATAATATTTTACTCACATGAAGGTTAAGGAATGTAAATTATTTGTTTCAGGGTTTTATATAAAAGGAACTATAGGCACATTGGTCCTTGCATAAAGTGAGGGGGGATGATGAGCATATCATCAATTTAATGTATCAAAAAAATTAAATTAAATTTCAACTAATAACATACAAAGTTTTTTATATGATCTTGATCATCCACATACGTGAAACAAATTACACATTTAAAAAACAAGCATTCAATCATAATCGTTCTTATTTATGATAAATTTTTGTGGAAAAAATTAATTATATTCATTTATAATTCAAATATTTTATATTAATTATCATTCAAAATTTATTGATATTATCATTCATTAAAATTATAAGGAATTAAAAAAACTTATTTAAAATTGACTAAGTACAAAGAGTGAACATTGGAGAATAAATGTTGAGTATTCATGCAAACTTCCTAGAATGTATTATGTCCTTATTCTCTTTAGTCATATGGTATATAACATACACATATTATCATGTAATTTTATTGTGTATAATTTTAATTAAATGAAACATATGCACATATTATTTATAAAGTGTGTTATGATTTAATGCATAAAGAGAAATCATTGTAATACAACTTATACGAGATACATAATATTTATATTACATATAAATTAATTGTTCATTTAATATATATATATATATATATAATATCACATAGTGTGTATGAGTAAAATAATTGAAAAAATTTTGGTATTGGAGGGTGATATTCTTATTCATGTATGGAGAATTAGGCGTATCATCAGATGGATTCCAATGGGGTTTATTCATGTAACCAGAAACACCCTATGGTTCACACATCCATGAAAATCTATGGAAATTATTTCCAATGGTTGTTTTTCATTGAGATATATTACTATTTATGTTTAAATAACTCACATTGGTTGAGAGTATTGGAGGTTGGGATCATCACACCCTATTAGGGGGAATCTTTTCATACTACAAGAATATATTGTAGATTTAAGTCATGTTCCAAAATCCACCCAAACCCAAGTATGGGATTTGTTAATCACCAAGTTATCAATAATTCATTAGCATGAATATATGTAAACATCACTATGTGTTTGGCGTAAATATTTGTATGTATCAAACGATATCCATTGATGGTACCGTACTTATTTATTATAGGTATCTATATTATTTTATTTTAAATTAGTGATGCCTGATTTTGGGGAACTATGTTTTAAATCCACATAGATGAAAACATTGTATTTTATAACCATTCCAAAAGTTGATGATATGTCTGATATCAGGATTGGGCCCATGATATGTCCTCTTATATAAACTTGTAAAAGTAATTAATACCCACATAGTTCAGTTTCACAAAATAAGACACAACATACCATTTGTGGTCATGTGACAAGTATTGATCCACGATGTTTGACGTCATTTAGTGAATAATATTAGGTGAAGGGTTCTTATAAATGGATGATGTGGGAATTTTCGTGAGTGACCCTTTATGGTTAACTCAATGGGAATACATCCCTATGAATTTAGATTTTATTTATAAGGAATGTGGCCCTATAAAAATGAAACCCAATGAGAATATGGACTGATGAGGATGAGATGATATTATTGGGGCTTACAAAAAAGGATGAGGCCTGAGGTTACTTCCCTGGGAAAATAGAACTTTGAAGGTTTTTCTTAGAGGGAATGCGTCCCTTTGAGAAGACGATATTTATGGTATCGGATTACACCTTAGTGTGAGGCCTAGGTTTCTCATTTGTCTAATTACATTATTATATTGAGTCCCTAATCCCATGTGATTCATTCACTATATAAGAATCAAGGAACACTAAAAAATTAGTCACATTTCATAATAAAATTTGGATGGGTGTCACAAATTAGAGCTTCTTGTGATTTCACTTACTATATGATAATGGATGAGGTAAGAGATATTAAATTTAGAAAGGATGATGCAGCCTACTAGTAAGTCTAGGGGCTTAACACACATAAGATGTCATGGAAGGATTTCTTCCCCACCCACTGATGGATAAGGGAGGGGACGTAGAGTGATAGCCAGCAAGAAAAAATAATAGAATATTCATAGTGGGATTACAAAGATGAGTCCACTTCACATATTATTATATATTTATAAAACTTATATTTAGGATTACAGATCCATTTATTGGAAACCAAAATGTGCATATACTGCCAATGTCACTTTATGTTTTAGGAAGTAAGATGGAAGTATACACCATTACCTAAAATAACATGATTCCCATGAATGCCTCCTATATTGGGTTCCACATTATGAAGGGGATTCATGATTTCAAACATCCCGAGAACCCTATTAGTTATACAGGACATGTGGTGGAAATCCTTTTAACAAGAGAATGAATAATCAAAAGGGGGAACACTGCTGTGCATGGTACTCCAGTCATATGAATACAGTGTTCATCAGAGAGGTCTTAATGACATACCAAAATATGAGAATTTGGTAAAGGGGGATGAAACATTTATGAAGAAGAAATCTTGGGAAGTTATTACCTTATATGGGAATCTCTAGGTAATGGTCTACATAGGTCATAATCTCTGGGAAATATTTCAATATGGTAAGACGCCTAGGATGGTTGGTCACATAAGTGAGGAACCCAAGGAAGTTATTCACCCAAGTAATGAACAATAGGTGGTTGGTCACCTATGTGATGATCTAGGGGTATTTGGTCACCTTAGTGTGGGACCTCAGGTTGTTGTCTACAAAGGTGACTAGCCGTAGGGTTGATCACCCCAGTGATGAGTTATGGTCAATTGGTTTCCCAGGTGAGGGATTCATAGAACACCTCACTCTTATATAAGATAATATTATTATTTACTAGTGTTTTGTAGGATACAAAGAATAAATTCCAAAGTATTGAGGGAGGTGTCTCTGAGAAGATTTACATCTCTTATTAAAGATGGAAACTTGTGCTATATACAATGACCAAATGGTTTTAATTTTAGGGAAAATAGGGTAATTGATGGGGTATGTCAAGAGAGTAAATTTATTCAACCTGGTGTGCTAAGAGACACAATATTTTCATCAAAAGGACACCTAGGTGAGGCAAGTCGGGTGGCCTAAGGAGATTTGAGTGAGGAAGTTTGAGTGATCGAAGGAGACCTAGGTGAGGCAGGCCTAACGATAAGAGATTAAATGGGTAAGGTAGGAATAGTGACTAGAGATTATGTGGGAAAGTCCTGCCTAGTGACCATATATTACTTTTAGCCTTATCTTTCATTCCCACTTATATTCATAAGGTAACACAAAAAAGATTCCCTCCATCATAATGTGACCTGACCAGAATGAAGAGGACCATATTTTAAGCTGATCTAATCACCGAGTATGATAATTTAATAGGGTTATCAATAGTTTATTCACTGATGTTCATGGAATCATATACACTAGTAATTCTAATTATAACATGATATAAATGATTAATGGCTTGAACTATTGGGGATGAGTGAGGCAAACAACTTCTTTATAAATAGAGGTAGTATCCCCATAATCTGAGTGTGTGATTATCTACCTCATTTTTTTTGTTTCCTTCACAAATAAATGGAGAGATCTAGATATCTTTTTATAATGTTGAACCACCGTATTGAGGGGGCTTATAAAGACCACCCTAATGATAGGGATTTATTGGGACCACCCTTTAAAGTGGGCCTTAGCAGGGTTATCGGGGAAGAGTAACCAGGGTGAAAATTTAGTATTTTTCAAATTCTCACATTGTTTTATTTGAACCATGATTTCCCTTTTTTGAAGGTACTTATTTAATTTTGTTGATTTATTTTGTAGAAATTTTTTTTAAAACATTTTTCTAGTTTTACAATGTTTAGATCTTCCATATTTTTCACAAATGTTGAAGCTACTACTCATATAAAAGAAATTACCCTGGATGATGAAACCAACACATTGAGCCCGATCATCCCACACCATCAATATCTAGAAATACTTATCAAACTAAATTTTTTTAGCTATCCATTTCTATATTAAATTACCTTATAAGGTTTCAACCTTTTAATTGATACCCATATTACCATAGAATACCTTTATAACAATTAGATTTTTTCAGCTCATGACACCACTAGAGTGAATATTTCCCTTAAAGGGTATGTCACCCATGACCCAAACAATGAAATCTCTCATCACATACTATATTCATTAGAATCAATGTAAAATGAATTCATGCCCCATTTTATTGTTAAGTAATCTTCTTTGTGGTGTAAGAAGAGTGGATCGATTATTCCATGGGACCATCATCCAAGATGGAACTTCCCTGAGTAATGGGAATAAAGTAATTGGGTAAACCAATGTTGTATTACACATGATGGTTATCAATGGGATATTGTACTTTATGAAGATATTTGAACTTTATAGTTCTTTATATATCATAATCTAGATCTAATATCAGATCTAGTCAACAGGTGGTTCTATAAGGATAACACGCATTATCTCCCACATGAGGAAGCTGACATTAACCTATTAGATATTCATGAAATGGGAAGAATCCACATATCAGGGTATATGTATGAAAAATTCCATCCAACTAATAGTGCTTGAAAATATTTCAAAATAACTCCCACACTATAAAATGAATTAATATATTTTTTTTGAAAGGGAGTTAAGGTTATAAATTCAACCTTCTCTTAATATTATTTTTAGTATGTGGATTAATATTTCTCTAATCCTTTACAGATCAAAACCTTGGGAGAAAAGGATAGGGGCCCACCCAACCCAAAAATTTGGAGAATATAAGAAAAAATACATGTCCATCCTTGATGATGGTAAACCTATGAATTTGGATTATTGAATTTGGACATCAATATGTTTAGATCTATAATTTGCGGTACTACTTTCCATATTTCTTTGTATATGACTACCACCTCCTCAAGATGTACATACCATGAAAAGAGAAAAAAATTAATAATGGTGGCACAAATAGAATCCAACATAAAGGTGTATCTTTTATTATAAATTTATGGATGGTATTTCATGTTTTAGGTCATGTTTAGGAGGGTGAATATCATTAAAATACCTGTATCCCAATCCAAATATTTCATGGATGGATAACAATGAACATCGATGGTTATGACCCTAGAAACAAAACATTTTCTCCTAAACTTGGTCATAGACATAAATTTATGGATATCATAGGAATGTAGAATATTAATATGGTTAAACAAGATCTAGATAAGCTTTTGGGAGACCATTCCTGGTTTTCCTTTATTATTTATAAGACTATCATGTTCACATTGGCGGCTGACATTATTGACTCAACTATCACCAAAGTATACCGGATTATACTAAAAGATGAGGTTTCCATTGAAAGATTTTATGGTGTCTCAATTTCTTTACCATAAATGGAATCAAGGTTTGGGATATCATTTTTATATGCTAAATAGATAAAAATATATTCTTTATGTGAAGTGAGCGGTAAGCAGCAACCAATGATCTTGTGAAAATTCTCTATACTATTGATGAAGAAAAATATAAATATCCTAATTTCTCATCAAAAAATTAAGGCCATAATTTTTGTATCCTTGGAATGTTATCAATAATGTATTTAATGTGACAGAACCATGAATTTAATGTGAGTTACTCTATAAATATATTGACCACCATTTCATATTAGAGGGGAAACCCATGAAGAAATATCACATGATAATGAAACATAATAGGATATTGATATTGTTGAGTTGGAGAACATAGATAATATTAATGAAGAAAACTAACTTACAATTGGATATAATATTTTTATTTATAATATTGGTGGTCATGTAATAAGAATAATATAATTGAAGATGCATGAATCTACAGAAAATCACGACACTAGTGTCAGTAAAACTTCTTAGAGTCAAGAACCTCTTGATGGAGACGTCTAAAATCTAATACAGACCCCTTACATTATAGTAAAATGAGGTGACTAAGTGAGTGAATAAATTCTATAATAAATTATGGTTCTAGATTATGAGTCCATTACCAATGTTGGGGGTGTTTTCATGGAACACTCATATTGTGAATGAGAATAGAAGAACATGTACTTATTAATCATTGATACCCCTATTGACAATATGTAGAGCAAGGCTGGTCATCTCTAATAACTACTCATATCTATTTATATATGAGTATTTGAATATGAGGGGATATATTAAATCACAATTTAGATAATGGTAATTGACATGAAACTATTGAATCATGTGAAAGATCTTAAGAAATTCAAAACAGTGATTCACTAATCCAAACATGAGGAGAAAATTATTCTAATTTTGACACAAAAAACCATTGAGGAATCAGAACTCTTGAAGAAGGTGTCTTACTTGTGTGCATAATTAGGGAAATATTACGACCTCATATAGAATAAAAGGGACCAAATATCAAGATAAAAATCCAAGATTAAGTTTACAAGGAGAAGGAGACATGCCCTATGCAGTACTTATCACTATATATTAACTGACCTATGGCATCTGGTAGATTAGTTCTTGACTTAGATAAATTCATTGGATTACATTATTGTCCTAAAGAGAGATACGATAATATATGGATTTTCCTCAAACTATTCTCTTGATGAATATAAAAAAATATAATTTACCCTCAATTATCCATCTATTGTCCCATCTTTATTCTTACTTCATAATAACATGAAATGCTTTAGAAGTTATTATCAAGAAATCATTGATCATTTGACCATTGAAATTACAATAATAACATCAGTACTAAATATGTGTTACTCAAGTAAAAAGGATATTCTCATGGGCATGGATCATGGATGAGTATATATATGATCTTTCTTCACCATAACAATAGAGTGGGTAATTTTGATGGAAAAAATAATATCACACTTTTGAAATCTTTTACGGAAGTATCGAAAATAATATGTCAGAAATTGATGAATGATTAATCACTTTTCTTAGAATGGGAGATAATAATCCTAGAAGTAATATCTTTGGGGCCTCATACTATACCCCATAATCTTTTCATTTTGTATTTTTATATTTCCCTAAATTTTTCCTAAGACTAATAAATATAAGAATTTTTTGTAATGGACTTTGGATGGAAAAAAATTGTAGTAATGGTTTGGATTTTTATTTTTCCACCCTTTGTGGGTTTCCAAAATAATTTTATTTATAACATATCAATTTCGTGTGATTCATTTTTCTTATAACATATGAAGTGAATTCATAATGAGTGAAGAAATGGATTTTGTATAGAACTCTATTTGAAGGATTTCATTCTGGAAAGTTATATGTATCTTTACCTTGAATGCTTAAGGTTATGAAAGTTATACCAATGGTTTATAGTATTTAAATTCATATAACTTTGACCATTGTTTTATTTGTAAGGTTAAATTGCTATTACCAATTATTACTCCAGTTTAAGGTTCCGTAGCTTTGATAAATGGTTTTTTTCCTAAAAATGGGTACGATATAAAAGTGTGTAATATTGAGGATGATGAATCTACATGAATTTTTAGATCATAGAATGTTTAAATCATAACCTCTAAAAGTTTGGATCAATTGGGAATAGTCACTTTCAGTTGAATAATAACCAATAGTAATGGCAGAATACTAATTACAACTTCAGTCAATAAAGACTGGTGAGAGTGGACTGGACATTACCACACTCAGTGTAAGAATAACAAATGGTGTTCAAGTTGAAATTTGTTCCCAGTCTAATATATAACCTATTAATCAGTTTAAAATAATGGTATTTAGCATTAAATCCTTTATGGGTCCTTTAAAATCAATATATCTTTGTAAGAGAGTGGACCGATGGGACTGATTGACTCGAGGAATTGGTTAGTGTTGAATAAAAAATTAAATATAGGATGTGGGTTCATGGATAAAAAGAAAATTCAAAAATATATTCTATGTTACACTATGGGTTTTTATGAAATATATATATTTTTAATAAATTTAATTTCTTTGATAGGGTGTGTTATATAAAACACTAGGTCTTAACGAACATTAATATACTATTAATATTATTATTTAAACATTACCAATATAACATAGACCATAAACTAGGATAAATAAATAGTAAAAACCATATTCAAAAAATTAATTATAATTTTTTTTAAATAAATCATATTGATAAAAATTTACTTACTTTTTATTAAAGTATGTATATATTTCAAAAATACAATTTTCTCAAAAAATGTTTTTATTGAATTTTTTTTCAAAAAATAAGAAATGATTTTTTTTTCTAACATTGAAAAAATATTTCAAAAAATAATATTCATTTTTGAAATATTCATGTCAAATATAACTTTGAGTTAATTTTTTGGAATTTTCTGAAAGGATTAATTTTGTTTTTGAATAGTGAACAATGCTGATTTTAGTTAAAAACTACCATTTTATTAAGATTATTTTAAAATTTCAACAATTTTTAATTTTTATCGAAATAAAAATTAGTAAAATTATTTTATTACTGATAAAAGTTTGGTAATTTTAATTAAATTCATGTTTACATTTGATAATAAAACTTTATATACTTATGAATATTTTCTCTTTGGGAAACCGCTTTTCATCACGTCTGAGAGATTAATTTTGATTTAAATTTTCACACATATGTGGAAAGAATATGGGAAAATGTATTAATTATTTGTAATAAAAAAATTAATATTATATAATATGGTCAAGCTATTGTTTGGTTAAAATTAAAAGTAATAACATTAAAAATTTATTACCATAGTTAAGGTTAAAACATGTTTACCATGGGGTTAAACAAAAAACATATGGGGTAAAATGAGACAAAACATAATATAAATAAAATTTTATATACATTTTTAGACCTTAAATCATATATGGTTCTAGTATTAGTCATTTTGGATCATTTTTATAATGTGAAAAATATGGGTACACTTTATTATTTTCAATAATTCCATGTGTGTCCTCCCCCTACTTAGAAAATGTAACCCCCTCTTATATCCATTTTACTCTTATAGAACCATTTTTTTGGCCAATAAACATCTAAGTAATTAACATAAATATATTTTCACAACATTAGAGTCTTTTTATAGTTCTAATGAAACATGTTAAGGCTTTTGGTGTAATCATAAGGAGGTTATCCAAAGAAGAGGTATCGTTTCAACCGAGAGTTTCTATTTTCTTATTATTTAAATTCATTAAAATATTATTAAATATGGTGATA
Source organism: Viscum album (assembly GCA_963277665.1). Taxonomy (NCBI): domain Eukaryota; kingdom Viridiplantae; phylum Streptophyta; class Magnoliopsida; order Santalales; family Viscaceae; genus Viscum; species Viscum album. Next base: position 580,517,269 of record OY728148.1, read on the forward strand.
TATTAAAAAAATTAAATTATATATACTGATATTTTTATTTAATTAATGTAATAACCTACATCAATATCCTCTACCATCAAATGGGAAATGAAAACGTTGATAATGTCTACGAAGGACTACCACATCACGAATCGATGTAATTAGTTTTCCATCACCGACTCTAACGAAAGGATATAATGATAGATATAATATATTTATATTTTTCATTCATTAAAATTTTTTAATTATGTAATTAGAATATCAAATATACCTTCTTACTTTCCATTACATGGGAATAAGTTAACGTCGCTAATCTGTACGACAAATTTCCACCTCATGAAACAACTTGATTCTTTTTTCACATAAAATTTACATGGAATTTAATAAGAATATATAAATGAATATATGTGAGATATGTTAAATAATAATAAAAATTTTAATGGGATATAATATTTACCTTTATTTCATTCATTCAGTAGAGAAAATGTAAACAACATTCATGTGCACGTATCACCTACCATCTCCATGAATATTTTAATTCATATTCTATAATAAACTCATATGGATCACTATAAATACATATATAAGGAATATATAGGATATTTATATAAGTTTTACCATTATGGGGATGATGGATCCATGACCACATTAAAAGGAATGAAAATTCCAAACAAAGACAAACATGAAAAATGAAGCAATTATTACTCAAAATGTGATTTCAACATGGAACTGTTAGTAAACAAGTAATAAATGGTCAAAGTAAATATCATATGGAATGATAAATATGATCATGGTTCATTAATATATATATATATATAATTAAACAATATTTATTATACTTGACTTTCAAATGAGTATGAATGATGTCAAGACTTAAGTTAATGGATTTTCATCTCACCTTTATTTTTTGTGTGACACAAGCCATATTCACCACTTGTTAATATTTTGATGTGTATTTACATCCCTATGGGAATTTTATATATTTAATTTTATTATTTTAATAATATTTAATTTTTTGTTTAATTATTTTCTTTCATGGGTCTTATGATTCAAAAGTCGCTAATGTAGTAGGGTTTTTTTTGTCTCACTTCTATTTATTTGAGACACATGTCATACTAACAACTATTCAATTTTTTAGTGTGTTTGTACTTCCATATTGAAAATTTATATCATTAATGTTATTATTTTAATGAAATTTATTCTTTCATTTTTTTAATTCATGGGACTTACAATTAAATAGTTACCAACGTAGTAAAGGGTTATCATCTCATTTTTATTTCTATGATAAATGTGCAGTATTTACCAGATTTTTATTTTATGTGGTGTATATAATTAACAATGAAAATTTTATATCATTAATATCATTATTTTTATGATATTAAATGTTTCATTTAATGTTTTACTTTCTTTAGTCTTATGATTCAAAACATTCCAATGTAGTAATGTATTTTTGTCTAACTTATTTTTTCAGTGGGACACATACAATATTCACCTCATTTTGTGTGGAGTATGTAATACACTATATAAATATTATATAATTAATCTCATTATTTTCATTATACTTAATTTTTTTATTTCTTTGGTATAATTATTAAAAAGTTATCAATTTAGTAAGAGTTTTTTTGTCTTACTTTCATCTATGTGGGACATAGGCTATATTCACCACATGTTTCTTTTGTGTAGTGTATATACTACCTATCAATATATTAAATTATGATCATTTTTAATTTTATATAGATTCAAATATCCATATAATTTTATTTATTTTATGGGGATTGTGATTTAGAAGTTACCACTATAGTAACATTTTTTATGTTATAATCCCATTTTCTATCAGGATTGTTTATAATTATTCTTTAAATGATGAAATATTATGATCTACCAATAAATAAACAAATGAATTTTATTTTCATATTTTTATTTATATATAACAAATTTCTCCCTTTCATGTTCTTCTATCTAATAACTAGGTGTATCAAGAGTACATTTTTCAAAAAAATCAACATTGTTTTTCTCTTCAGTCAAAACCCCTTTTTCTTCGATGTCCATGTTTTCTAAAAATGTTTTGAAGAAAGTTTTTAATATTATTAAATATATTTTTCAATATATTTTAACCCATGTTTTAATTATAATTTTTTTAAAAGTAATATTCTCATTGTTTTCCAAACAAGTCACTTTATCACTTTTATATAAATTGTGGAAGGAATCGGCATTTTGACACATACAAAATGAAAAGAATTTCACACCATGAAAAACCATGAATTATTTGAATATTAATTTACAAATTTATAGGTTTATTTAAAAATAATATATTTTCCTTGTTATTTTGGAAATTTTTATATTTTATATAAGTGATTTCAAAAGAAAAAGATATTTTCCTCAAGAATGTTTTAACGATCTTATATAGAAATTATATTCATCAAGGAAAAAAGCTTTTGGTGTTTCTTTTGTTTTATTGGGGATATTATTTAATGGAAATATAATTATTATTTAATTTGATGTTTTATATTTATTATTATGATGAACATGTGTTAATGAAATATTTTTTTATGGGTTATGATATGATGATTTGATAAATTTTTTATGAAAATCATTTCTTTTCCTTGAGTTATAATATGATAAAATGTTTATTAAGACCTTTTAATTTTTCATAGTTTATGATATGATGAATGTTTTATGATATTTTTTGAAAACAATATATGAATTATGTGTTGGGTTGGACTTATATCCCCTACAATTCATTGGTTATATTTTTTTACATCTCATAAGATATGGATGAGAAATAAGATAATGTGGTTGATCTACAATGGGAAAAAAGACAATGTGATTGATTCACTATGAGAAAAAGTAGATGATTCCTAATGTGTTATAAAATATGAAATATGTGTTGATTCTTGACCCCTTACGAAGTAATGGTCTTATATGTTATCCCTAGAATATTAAATTATTTCTATACTTATGATCGCTTCACACTTATATGACATAAACTTAGGGTTCATGATTTATTTATGATCATTTTTAACATTTATGATTCATGCTTTTTGAAATGATGATGTTTTATTCCATAGATCATGTTTATGACCCATTACAAATTAGTTATGAACTTTTGTATGTCATATTGATATTCTTATACCCAAATGCTTATCTTATAGTTTCATTGGATCATCAATTGACATTTTCCATGTTTACCATTAATATTCAAAAAATATCTCCCTTTATATTATTTCATTTCCCCTGGTTATAAAGAACGGTTTATGTAGGGAATGTCATAAAATTTTACTAAATGGGAATATATTTATGGGTGATGCTGAAGATCATTCATAAAATAATAATGTTGGGTTTTAATCTCTAAATACACTAAAAGTTTATGGTCCCAGAGCATATATTTGTGAATTATATTGAGTACTCATCTACTAAGATTTAACTTATATATATGAATTACATGTGTTATTATAGTTGGTACCATATCCGAGGGTTTAGTTATCCATTTAAAACTAGTACAATAAAACTTCAATGATATCTCTAAGGATATGTATAAGGATATGTTTATAGATATGTCAATGTATAGGAAATTATTTTGGAATTTTGGTGACGGATAAAGTGAGTGGTTTCCATGAAATTACATCACTTTATGGATACTAAATTTTAATGTGCATATAGAAAAATTGTACCTAAGGGTAATAAATATGTAAATAATGATTTGAGCTAGAATGTATTATCACCAGGTATATGAGAATGATCCTTTATGAACACTTTGTTTGTCACTCTTAGGGGATATTCTTTGTGAGTTCATGAAATCTTTATGAACCATCATTAATGATTTGAATATATGACCTTGAATGAAATAGGTTTAACATAAGGTTTTGTAGATTTAATAGAATGTTTCATGATTTATGAAATTATTTAATTGTTTTTATTTCTTAGTTATGTTGTTTTCCATTATGATTATTGTTGCTCACACTATGAATTTTGGTTTTAGTTAATGGGTGGAACATGATGGAACCAGGTTAATTATGAATGGAATGAACAATGAAATGATTATCATCCAGAGAATCCAAATTTTATTAGAGGTGGAATGAAAAATATTGTCGTTATGGTCACACAACATTCAAATGGTATGAATCATGTAGAGAATCCAAATGAGAAAAGGGTCGAACAAAGTGTTGTTTTGTACTTGGTTTTAATAATCCACTAGTTGATATGTAATGAATTATTAAAAATAAAAATACACTTTTCATTCTTTAGTGTTCAAATCCTATAAAAATAATTTTGGATTTTTATCATTTGAAAGGTGAAGTAGACTAGTAGTTTAAACTTTTCATAAACATAAGGGAATATGATGAAGTTGACTCTATATAGTGGGATGATTTTAAAATATATTTTTTTCAATAAATACTTTCTAAAATTATTCAGACAAATATGGAGAAGTAATTCCTTTATCTTAAGTTGAAGTACAATGGATCTATTGTTAGTCATGTTTAATATTTTATATGTCTTGTAAGGGACACTTATGGTATTATAAACTATATTGAAATCATTGTTGGTTGATTATTTGGTGAAATAAAATGATGTCATAGGAAATCACTTACTATAATATAATTTAGTAGCTAAAATGAAATCATTTAACTTACAATCAATGTGTAAATGGAAATTGGATATTCCCACAATTCCCATGGGGTTGATAATAAATGGTGTGTTGAACCTCATGAAAACTCGAATAAATCACATAGTGAAAAAATATCCCAACAATCTACATTCGTAAAACGTCGCAAGATATAAGGAAACTACTTGAATAAAATTGGGAGGTGATTTAAATGGGGAAGTATGGGTTATAAATCATGTGGATGTCCAAAGTCAATGAATGAGATAATTAATTTGATAGAAGAGAATAAGATATCCACTAATAAATCACCCATCGTACAATGATTCTAATGTAATGAGTATTGGAATTATGTTAACTAGTTCTAAAATCCAATGAGTAATGATGAAGATAGATGTCATCAATCTATCTTGACATGGGTTAAAGCAAAATCTCAAGAAATCACTATTTTTATGAGGGGTATGATAACGACATGGTGAATGATAGACATACCATACACTAAATAATTGATAATATCCTATTTGATTCTATATGTACCGAAAGATTTATATTTGATGAATTTAATAAGGTTATAAAAATACCACCTCAATGATAAAATGTTGAATTAATAGTAAAACACCCTAATGTTATTATGATCACATCTCAATTCAATGGTTATTCCCAAGTTGAAATTTGAGGGAAGTACTTTAAATAAATATTTTTATTCTCTCTATTATTGAATTTGATGTCATATTAGTTTTTAGATTGGATAACTCTATATAAACCCCATGCCAATTTATAAGGGAGGGAAGTACATTTGATTTTTCAAACCAACTGATGATCTTCTATGAATGCAAGGATAAATATAAAATTTTGATTGAAATAAAATCAAATGTCTGTTTATGCTTTCTATTCAAAAAAATAATTTATCTTAGATGGATGGAAAGAAATTCAACATAGAAGATATGTCTATTTTAGGGTAGTTTGTTGATGTTTTTTAAAATAGTTTCCTAGTATTCAACCAAATCATGATGTTGAGTTCTTAATAGAACTCATACCTGATTCCATAACTATTTTGACGAATCCCTATATAATTGACATAATTGAGTCATGAGATTTGAAGAAGAAGCTACATTTGAACCATGATAAGGAATTAATTCAGACAATTTTGTCACCTTATGGTTCACCTGTTCTATTTTTTAATAATAAAAATGGATTGATACAACTATATATTGATTATTATAAACTAAACAAGATCATAATACAGAAAAATTAAACTCTACCCTCTGTTGGTTACTTGTCTGTTCAAATACATGGATATAAATAATTTTCCAAGATATACCTTCATTATGGATATATTCAAATTAATGTTAAGCATAAAGATATAACCGAGATATAATTCTATACAAGGTATAGAAAATATTAATATATAGTGATTCCAATTGGTCTTACTAATCCCCTTTTATCATTATAGATTCAGTGAGTAAAGACTTCTGAAATTACCTTGATCATTTTATGGTATTATTTATAGACAATAATAATATCTATTTTAAGAGAATGGAAGATCATTAAGAACACTTAATAATTGTGATAAATATACTAAAGAGAGATATACTGTATGAAAATTTTACAAAGTGTGTTTTTTGTTACAAAAGGATTCATCGTTGGGAATTATATTCACATGCGAGGGTAAATTAGTTGATCCATCGAAGATAGAGAATATTAAAAATTGTCCTAGTCCAACCATAGTAATTGAGATTCAATTTCTTCTTATATTGGCATGATATTATCAAAATTTTGCGGTGAGTCTCTCATAGAAATAAAATCCACACACCAAGTTAACTCATAATGGATCTATATTCTTTTGGATGGATAAATCTATGGAAAAATTCAAGGAACTAAAGATAATATTAGTTATCACATATTTTCTCACATTACTTTGAAATATAAGAGAGGTTGTAATATATAATTATGCATAAAATATGGGGTTGGGATGTCTTCTCATACATAATGTTACATTTATATAATATTCCTTATGAAAATTTACTGTTCATGAGAAATATTACCAAACCAATGATTTTAATTTAGCTAGTGTATTTTTTTTTCACTTAAGATAGAGAGGAATAATCTTCTCAAAGAATATTGATAAATATATAAAATAATCAGAAAAGGCTAATGTATATATTCACATATAAGGAGATGAAAATGTGATAGAGAATATGGTTGTAGATAATTAATGTTTTCGACTGCTCAATACATTACCAACTTGGTAAAGCGAACAAGGTGGATTATTATTTTAGTAGATTGAATCATTATAGTTTATTAATGAAGAGGATATGGAACGACTCAATGTTTTTCAATGGAAATAACCTTATTATATTTATGTCATAAAATAACATGAAAACACAAAATAATGAACTACTAAGTGATAAGTTACCATTAAATATAAGTTGGTTACTTCTGTGTTAGGAATTTTGAAAATTCGACATACACGGTTCTGTTCAATATGATTTTTGGAGTCTAATGAAACAAAAAAAAATTGGTGAATAATAATGTACCCTTATGAATAGTAACATACCATTATGAATAGTTATACAACCCTGATGAATATTAAATCAACCAACATAAGAGTAACATTACCTATGAATAATAAAATAAAATTTAGACATCTTAGAAAGTGACAATTTGACCTTAGTAAACGTTTTGGTATTTTGTAAGTCATAATTAATTAATTATAATTAATTAATTAATTTAAAAGAATATTTATTCCCTAAAATTTATTTATAAATTATTGAATCAATGTCTTATTTTTTTAGATAATTTTATAAGACCCTACGTAATTTTTGAAAATAATATAATATCATTTTTAACTTTTAAAAACTGTTTTTAAGTAAATTATGATTTTAATTAAATATTAAATTAATAATATTTAGAGAATTAATTTTGTAAAATTGAAATAATTTTTGGATTCTACACGTCGAGAAATGGTAGGGGTAAATTTTTGGGTTTATTCTGAAATACTTCAATTTTCAGATGAATAGTAAAAAATATAGTTTTTCGCATAATCGGCGTATACTAAATTGCATCATTAATGATGTAATGATGAAATAAACATTCTAGAACCTTATTTTCGGCCAAATTATATTAAATCTCATAAATGTTTCCTTAAAATATAATAAATCCAATTCTCAAACCTAAAAAGAACTTTCCAAAGTCTAAAGTCAAAAGGGGATTTCTTAAAGTGTCTTTTTCTCTTTCTTTCACGTTCCTTTTAATAAATTAATGAATTAAGATTATAAGGAAGAATTAAAGCCTAAAAAGAAATATATTATATTAATATATGATTTAGGATGTCAAAAAACTACTATTACAAGTCTGACTCTTGATATATTATATTATTTAATATTTTATACAAAAAACACCTCCCTCCTCATGAATAAATAAGCCCCCCCTCCTCTTGCCAAACCAAACCTCTCAAGCTTCAAAAATTGTCTAAGATCTACCCAATCATATCCCCTATCCCCTCCCCCATTTCCAAGAGCTTATGGTCTCATCAAAAGACCATGCTTAGTCCCTTAAGGAGGTTCTCAAGAGAAGGATTTAAGAGGTAATTTCCCTCCCTCTTCTCCTTTATTTTCCTTTCAAGTTAAAGTTCATTTCTTGATCTCTCCCCACCCTTTTTCATCAAAACTGTAACATCCCCAAATGATAAAGGGTTAAATGACTAAATGATATGACTCATGTCAACAAGGTGCACCTTCCTTTTCAGGAGCCTGTCTGATTAGAACTCCACAGTTAAGCGTGCTTGGCCTGGAGTAGTGATCAGGATGGGTGACCCTCTGGGAATTTTCTCAGGGTGTGTGTGAGTGAGGACAAAACACACTGGAAAGGACATGTGTTGGCCTGTGGGGACTGTCATTAGTCAGATGACCCGTTCAGGCATGTGGGTGGACCCTGGGGTGGGCCCCACGTGTCTGCGGGGCAACTGGTGGTACCTAGTGGGCCAGGACCCGACGGCCATGTTAAGGCGGGGTGGCTATGCTGTCACTGGGACCCGGTTGTCACAGTTGGTATCAGAGGCAAAGGAGGTAGGAATGTATCCGATCCTTGGGAACTCTCACATGTGAGCGTTGGACGAAGCATGGCTCTCCGCCCAAGGGCTTCATGAGGAAATGGCTGCCACTGGGGATGGTGGTGTGTCCCGCCCAGGGGGTGTAGCCGCCCATGGAGTGCCCTGATAGGTATCAATTGTAGTCCACTGGAAGTAATTCTAGGCCGCCACATTTGGTATCAAAGGAGGAACCCAACCTTAAGTGCGCGGTGCACAGCCTGGGTTGAGATGTAGGGCCCACAACGAGGGCGTTGTGCTCTAAGGGGGGGTGATTGTAACATCCCCAAATGATAAAGGGTTAAATGACTAAATGATATGACTCATGTCAAAAAGGTGCACCTTCCTTTTCAGGAGCCTGTCTGATTAGAACTCCACAGTTAAGCGTGCTTGGCCTAGAGTAGTGATCAGGATGGGTGACCCTCTGGGAATTTTCTCAAAGTGTGTGTGAGTGAGGACAAAACACACTGGAAAGGACATGTGTTGGCCTGTGGGGACTGTCATTAGTCAGATGACCCGTTCAGGCATGTGGGTGGACCCTGGGGTGGGCCCCACGTGTCTGCGGGGCAACTGGTGGTACCTAGTGGGCCAGGACCCGATGGCCATGTTAAGGCGGGGTGGCTATGCTGTCACTGGGACCCGGTTGTCACAAAAACTGTATTGTAATTATAGTATTATGAATCTACATGAATTTTATGATGCTAATGGGATATTATATCACCCAACCCCCTTTTACTCTTCCTTTTGTAATATTAAAGAGAACGTTGTTCATGAGGTGTTAATTTATCACCTTCAAAAATGACATGATCTCTTCTTCCATTTCTACCTTAAAATCTGGTCATGAAACCATTTTTATGGTTGAAGCAGAATTTTTTATATGTATTATTTTCTATTTATAGTTCTGGAAGTAACCTATGTCCATATTACTAAGTCAAAAGTTAAAACAACTTCGTTGTGATCCAAAAACCGCTCAAATTAACCCAAATAACCATCACTTAATTCTTATCTAATGATTCATCCACATGGATCTAATATAATTCATTATAAGATCATTAAAACTCCTGTAATATAATTAATAACATGTAATATTATTTATGGATGTTTACCCATGATCTACCCGAACATCAATTTATGAATACAAGTGAACCACCCAAGAAAAACCAAAAAAACAAACATCCCCGAACAATGTTTTTTAAACTCTATATATCATCCAAAGAAACATAATATGACATAATGAAAGTATAATGAAACCTATTAATTTACACATGGTTCTGTATTTCTAATTAATTAATATAATGTCATTATACAGGACATTATAGAGAAGAAAGCATTCGGGTATAAGGTAAGGGGAAATTCTCGAACCCAACTTTCATCTTTCGGGTTCTACCTCTTTCACTCCATTTTTATATTGTCACTCCTTAAAGATTATTTTTTCATCATTCTATTTAAATTTCAGGGTTATAAATGTTTTCTAAGGATTTTTATGTCAATCCCAATGTTTTCCAAAAGAACTCTTCTTTTAAGAACTCAACTTTTACCTCTCATTCAAGGTTGACAGTTCTTGTATCAAGTATGTTGTTACCTCTTTCCTTTGGGAACCCAAATTTTATGAATGTGCTATTATGAGATGAAACCCATTCCTTTTAGTGGGTTAGTTATGTTCATTTATGTAATATGTTCATTGTGTCAAGCATGATTATGATAATGTTATAATGTGATAGGTGTACCCAGAATTATATAGTGCAATATAAATGTTGAAATGTGACAGGTGCGCCTGGAATTATATAGCTCTCCAATACATTGGGTAATGTGATTAATCTCATGAGTAAATGTGAAATGATGTGTGAACAAGATGATATATTGGTTCAAAAGTATGTGTGGTAGTTAACTACTAAGACATGCTGTTTCATTTTATGCATTGCCACATTTCAAGTCTTTGATTTATGCTCCTCTCATGTTCATGATCTTTTTCCTAGGTTATGATTATGCTCACCCCATGCTATATTTTTCTTACCTATCCTCTTACTGGGCTTCTAGCTCACCCCTTTTTATGTATATCCTTAGGTGGATACATATACTAAGGAGAGTACAAGGGACAATAAGAATCTTGAGAAGAAGAAATTAAATAAATGTATATAGTTGATGTTGTATTTGTTATGTGTGGTACTAGTTTTTCCAAGACACTAAAACTTTGGATCCTCTATGTGTAATACTATTATGTTTTTTATCTTTGAAATGATGTAATAGTAAAGTAAGAAAAGGCTGGGTTTCTATAGTTGGTATCAGAGGCAAGGTTTAGTTAATTTGGAATTAGGATTAGTGAACCCTAGAGAAAACCTCTAGTATGAGACTAAGTAAAAATATGTACACAAAAATATTTACCTAGGGATCCCATATGTTATGTTTTCGGTATAAATTGTTTAAATTAATAAGTTATTCATGACTTGTTTACTTATGTTTGTTCTAACCTTTTCTATTTTATAAAATGGCCAGAACCAAGGGAAATTAGGCCAACAACTCTTGCGAGGGCCAATGCAACAATTGCCCGAATGACGTCCCAAATGATTTGGGAGTTGGAGTTGAAAACTTCATGGATATGCTTACCCAATTATCTCAAGTTATGAATAATAACCATAATAATCGAGAATGTCCTCCTTCACCAAAGAGGGAGAAACTGGCTATTGAATGTTTTATGTGGCAATGACCACCGACGTTTTGTGGATCTTCCGATCCACAAGTTGCAGAACAGTGGGTAAACTCCATGGAAAAGATCTTTTATGGGCTTCACTATTCTGAGACGGAGAAGGTGAATCTAGCCATTTATCTTCTAGATGGAGAAGTTGATCAATGGAGGGCATTGATTAAGAACACGAATCCAAGGGAGGAAATTGAAGAGATGGAATGTGAAGACTTTAAGATAATGTTTCTTAATAAGTATTTCCCAATAAATCTTCGCACAAAGATGGAGATAGAATTCATACAGCTCAAGAAAAAAGAAGGAGAATATGTCACAACCTATGAAGAGAATTTAACAAGGCTTTCAAGGTATGCTTCGGGTTTTGTTATCAATAATGATAGAAAAATTGATAGATTCTTTAGTGGATTAAAACCACACCTTTGAAAGGCTCTTGAAATTTGAAACTTTGGTAGTTATGAAGAAGTTGTTCAGAGTTGTCTCAAAGTGGAGATAGAGTTTGGAGAATGGTCCCATGGATTTGGTGATAAAAAACGAAAGATGTAGTTTCAAGACGGTGGATCAAATGATAAAGGTGGGAAGAAAAATCAATGACCCACATGCCAAAAATGTGGGAAGTTGCACAATGGGAACTGCCTTAAAGGGATGGGGAAATGATTCAAGTGTGGGAAATAAGGACACCATGCTCAATAGTGTCTAAAAGACAAGAAAAGGAAGGAGAATGTAGCTGATGAAAGGAGAGAACCACCCATGGTTCAATGCTACAACTGTAGGGAGCTAGGGCACTATGCAAACCAGTGCACTAAACCTCGAGTTCTTGAGGGTAATCAGCGTTAGCAGCCACCAAATCCAAAGGAATAAGGGAAGGCTGATGCCATCACTACTGCAGAGGTGGATCATGATAATGAAGTCTTACAAGGTAGACTTACTATTCACTCAAGAATGGATAAAGTCTTATTTAATTCTGGTTCTACACATTCCTTTATATCTTTAAAGTTTGCTAGAACTATAAAATCAAATCCCCGAAACCTTGAAGTAGAGATATCTGTAAAAACACCAAGTGGTGCAATCATTGTAACCCTAGTGTTTGACTCTTCTTTTGTTGACGTATGTGGGAAGATTCTTCTGGAAAATCTCGTAATACTTCTCTTAGTGGAATTCGATACTATAATAGGAATGGAATGGCTCTCGTTATATAGGGCACATATCAATTGTCGAGAGAAGGAAATATCTTTTCATAGTCTGAACCATCCCATGCTCCCCTACAAATGAAAGGAAGATCATGAATCTCCTTTGAAAAATCCTTCAATGGTGTGTGTGTTGATTACCTATGAATAAGCATACCTCGCTCAAATGGTTGAGTCAAAGGAAAGTTCCAACCCTGAGGAAATGCCCATCATGAGGGAATATAATGATTTATTTCCCGAAGAGTTACCCAGAATTCCCCCGGATCATGAGGTAGAGTTATCAATTGAACTCATACCTGGAGATACTCTTATCTTGAAGTGCCCCTATAGGATGGATCTTATCGAACTGGAGGAGTTAAAGAAGAAGCTGAAAGATCATCAGGACATAGGGTTCATACATCCTAGTGCATCACCCTGGGGTGAACCAGTGCTCTTTGTGAAGAAGAAGGATGGAACAGTGCGGTTGTGTATCGACTATCAGGAACTCAAAAATATCACCATAAAGAAATAGTATCCTCTCCCAAGGATTGATGACTCATTATATCAATAAATAGGAGCTCAATACTTCTCAATGGTGGTTGTTCATTCTGGATATCATCAGGTAAAGGTGAAGAAGGAAGATATTCAGAAGACTACCTTCCGTACAAGGTATGGGCACTATGATTTTTTTTATGCCCTTCAGACTTACTAATGCCCTTGAAATCTTCATGGATTTGATGAATAGAGTCTTTAGACATTACCACGAAAAATTTGTGGTAGTGTTTATTGATGATATTCTCATCTACTCCAAGAGCAAGGAGGAACATGAAGAATATCTAAGACTTGTGTTAACGACTTTGAGAAAGGAGATGTTGTATGCCAAGTTTAGCAAGTGTTATTTTGGATGAATCAATTCATGTTCTTGGGGCATGTGATCACAAGTGAGGGAATTTCTGTGGATCCTTCAAAGAAAAAGGCGATTGAGGAATGACCCAGACCCTCTAGTGTCACAGAAATCTGTAGTTTGCTTGGATTATCTGGGTACTACCGATGTTTTGTGAGAAACTTCTGACGATTGTCAAGCCCACTAACTATGTTAACAAGGAAAGGGGTAAAGTATGTATGGAAGGAAGAATGTGAGGGAAGCTTCAAGGAGCTAAAGAGAAGGTTGATCACTTCACCTGTACTCACACTACTAAAAGGTGGAGAAAGTTTTGTGATATACAGTGATGCTTCAAAGAAAGGCTTGGGTTGTGTACTCATGCAAAATGATAATGTGATAGCCTAAGCCTCATGAAAATTGAAGATCCATCAGCATAACTACCCGAAGCATGATTTAGAGCTGGCAGCCGTGATTTTTTCTTTGAAGATATGGTGGCACTACCTTTATGGTGAGAAGTGTGACATATACACTGATCACAGGAGCCTAAAGTATATATTCACACAAAAGGATATCAACATGCGTCAAAGGAGATGGTTATATCTAATCAAGGATTATGATTTCTCTATTCACTATCATCCTGGAAAGGCGAACAAGGTAGCTGATGCTCTAAGTAGAGAAGAACTTGCTACTCTATCCATGCTACGGATTGAGAAAGACCCAATCTTTATGGATGTGCAAAGGATGGATTTGGGAATCGTAAGGGAATGGGATACATCCTACCTTGCCCAAATGATTGCATAACCATCTATCCAAGTGAAGATTAAGGAAGCACAAAGGGGTGACGTGGAGATACAAAAGTGGGTGGATGCAGTAAAGGAAGGGCAGCTTCAAGAATTCCATATTGATGATGATGGTGTGATTTGGTTTGGAACGCGTCTTTGTGTGCCTTCATCACCCGGGATAATGAAGGAGCTATTGGATAATGCACATAGCTCAACTTTCTGTATCCATCCTGGGAGTGCCAAGATGTACTGTGATCTCCGAGAACACTTCTAGTGGGTAAACACGAATAAAGAGATTGCAGAATATATATCAAGGTGCTTGGTATGTTCGCAAGTTAAAGCTGAGCGACAAAATTCCAAAGGTATGATGCAACCATTGCCTATACCCATGAGGAAATGGGGAAATGTTTCTATGGAATTTGTCATAGGTCTCCAGAAGACATCAAAGGGAAATAATTTGATATGGGTTGTGGTTGACCGACTCACCAAGACTCCCCATTTTATCGCTATTTGGGAAGATCTCTCACTTGATCAACTTGCAGAGATATATGTGAAGGAAGTGGTGATACTGCACGATGTTCCACTCTTAATTTTCTCTAACCGTGATCCATGGTTCACATCTATGTTCTAAAGGGGCCTTCAACATGCCTTGAGTACTGAATTAAATTTCAGAACGGCCTATCACCCCCAAACTGATGGCCAGTCTGAATGAACTATTCAGACACTTGAAGATATGCTATGCGCCTGCTCTCTATAATTCAAAGGTGGATGGGATCAGCATCTCCCATTGGTTGAGTTATCATACAACAATAGATTCCACTCGAGTATTCATATGGCTCCGTATGAAGCTCTTTATGGGAAGCGATGTAGAACTCCAACCTATTGGGATGAAGTTAGAGAAAGAAAGCTACTTGGGCCTGATCTTGTTCAAGAGATAAACGAGAAGGTTCAAGTTATCCAGAAACACATCAAAGCTGCTCAAAGTCGGCAAGAGAGTTACGCTGACAACCGTCGAAGGGACTTGGAGTTCAATGTTGGAGATAAATTCTTCCTTCGAATATCTCCATGGAATAGAGTCCTGCGATTCAGGATGAAAGGGAAGCTAAGCCCAAGGTATATTGGCCCCTTTGAGATCCTTGAACTCATAGGAGCCGTGTCCTATCGTCTAGAACTTCCATCGAATATGGATCAGGTTCATGACGTGTTTCATGTATCACTACTGAGGAAGTACTTACCAGACCCCTCACATTACTAAACTCAGAGGTGGTGCAGCTGGAAAATGATCTCTCCTATGAGGAGCAGTCAGTAAAGATTCTGGACCGAAGTGATAAGGTTCTATGAAAAAAGACAACCCATCTTGTCAAAGTGTTGTGGAGGAACCATAAGTTTGAGGAAGCAACTTGGGAACCAGAAGAGGCAATGAAAGATAAGTATCCTCACTTGTTTTTGTAAAACGAAATTTCGAGGGAGAAATTTCTTAAGGGGGGAAGAATGTAACGAACCAAAGTTTTTCAATGGAAATACCCATCTTATATTTTTGTCATAAAATAACATTAAAACACAAAATAATGAACTGCTAAGTGATAATTGAACATTAAATATAAGTTGGTCACTTCTGTGTTAGGAATTTTTAAAATTCGACATACACGGTTTTGTTCAAGATGATTTTTGGAGTCTAATGAAACAAAAATAATTTTTGGTGAATAGTAATGTACCCTTAGGAATAGTAACATACCATTATGAATAGTTATATAACCCTTATGAATAGTAAATCATTAAACATAAGTGTAACATTACCTATGAATAATAAAATAAAATTAAGACATCTTAGAAAGTTACAATTTGACCTTAGTAAATGTTCTGGTATTTTTGTAAGTCATAAATAAATAAATATAATTAATTAATTAATTTTAAAAAATATTTATTCCATAAAATTTATTTATAAATTATTGAATCAATGTCTTATTGTTTTAGACAATTTTATAAGACCCTAGGTAATTTTTGAAAGCACTATAAAATCATTTTCAACTTTTAAAAACTATTTTTTATGTAAATTATTATTTGAATTAAATATTAAATTAATAATATTTAGAATATTATTTTTGAAAAATGGACATCATTTTTGTATTCTAATTGTCACAATATGGTAGGGTTAAATTTTTGGGTTTATTCTGAAATACTTCAATTTTTGGATGAATAGTAAAAAATACAGTTTTCCGCATAATCGATATATACTAAATTGCATCATTAATGATGTAATGATGAAATAAAAATTCTAGAACTTTAGTTTCTGCCATATTATATTAAATCTCATAAATGGTTCCTCAAAATACAATAAACCCAATTCTCAAACCTAAAAAGAACTTTCCAAAGTCTAAAGTCAAAAGGTGATTTCTTAAAGTGTCTTTTTCTCTTTCTTTCACATTCCTTTTAATAAATTAATGAATTTGGATTATAAAGAATAATTAAAGGCTAAAAAGAATTATTTAATATTAATATATGATTTAGGATGTCAAAAAACTACTATTAAAAGTCTAACTCTTGATATATTATTTTATTTAATATTTCATACTAAAAACACCTCCCTCCTCATGTATAAATAAGCCCCCCTACTCTTGAAAAACCACAACTCTCAAGCTTCAATAATTTTCTAAGATCTTTCCAATAATCTACCCTATCTCCTCCCCCACTTCCAAGAGCTTCTGGTCTCATCAAAAGACCAATATTATACCCTTAAGGAGGTTCTCAAGAGAATGATTTAAGAGGTAATTTCCATCCCTCTTCTCCTTTATTTTCCTTTCAAGTTCAAGTTAATTTCTTGATCTCTCCTGACCTCTTTTCATCTAAACTGTATTGTAACTCCAGTATTATAAATCTACTGGAATGTTATGATTCTAATGATATATTATATTACCCCACCCCCTTTTCCTCTTCCTTTTGTTTTATTAAAGAGAACGTTGTTCATGAGGTGTTAATTTATCACCTTCAAAAACGACATGCTCCCTTCATCCATTTCTACCTTCAAATCTTGTCATGAAACCATTTTTATGGTTGAACCAGAATATTTTATATGTATTATGTTCTATTTAAAGATCTGTAAATAACCTATGGCCATATTACTAAGTAAAAAGTTAAAACAAGTTCGTTGTGATCCAAAAACCGCTCAGATTAACCAAAATAATCATCACTTAATTATTATATAATGATTCATCCACATGGATATAATATAATTCATTATAAGATCATTAAAACTAATATAATATAATTAATAACATGTAATATTATTTCTGGATGTTTACCCACGATCTACCCAAACTTTAATTTTAGAATACAAGTGAACCACCAAAGAAAAACCATAAAAACGATCATCCACGAACAATGTTTTTTAAACTCTATATATCATCCAAAGGAACATAATATGACATAATGAAACCAGAATGAACCATATTAATGTACAAAAGGTTCTGGATTTCTAATTAAATATTATTATGTCATTATACAGGACATTAAAGAGAAGAAAGCATTCGGGTACAAGGTAAGGGGAAATTCTCAAACCCAACTTTCATCCTTCGGGTTCTACCTATTTCACTCCATTTTGATATGGTCACTCCTTAAAGATTATTTTTTCATCATTGTATTTAATTTTCTGGGATATAAATTTTTTCTAATGATTTTTATGTCAATCCAAATGTTTTCCAAAATAATTCTTCTTTTAAGAACTCAACTTTTACCTCTCATTCAAGGTTGAGGGTTCTTTTATCAAGTATGTTGTTACCTCTTTCCATTGGGAACCCAAAGATTATGAATGTGTTCTTATGAGATGAAACCCATTCCTTGTCATGGGTTAGTTATGTTAATTTATGTAATATGTTCATTGTTCCAAGCATGATAATGGTAATGATATGATGTGACGAGTGCACTCTGAATTATATAGCGCAATATAAATGTTGAAATGTGACGGGTGCACCCAGAATTATATAGCACTCCAATGCATTGGGTAAAGTGATTAATCTCATGAGTAAATGTGAAATGATGTGTGAACAAGATTCTAGCTTGGTTCACAAGTATGCGTGGTAGTTAACCACTATGACATGATGTTTCATTTTATGCATTGCCACATTTCATGTCTTTGATTTATGCTCCTCTCATGTTCATGATCTTTTGCCTATGTTATGATTATGATCACCCCATTCTATATTGTTCTTACCTATCCTATTACTGGGCTTCTAGATCACCCCTTTTTATTTATATCCTCAGGTGGCTACATGTACTAAGGAGAGGACAAGTATAAATAAGAAGCAAGAGAAGAAGAAATTAAATAAATGTATATGCTTTATGTTGTATTTGTTATGCGTGGTCCTAGTTTTCCCAAGACACTAAACCTTTGGATCCTCTATGAGTAATACTATTATGTTGTTTATCTTTGACATGATGTAATAGTAAATTAAGAAAAGGTCAGGTTGCTATAGGATCCCAAAATATCTAATATTCATGGAATTGAAACCAATGGATTGGAAAATCTTGAAGAATGGAGAGAAATATAATCCCTCTCAAATGAATGTTCAACCATATATCCAAGTAAATATTAAATGGACATAATAGGAAGATGTAGAGTTATAGAATAAGGTACAAATTGTTCATATGTTTAACCATTAATATTATGGAATGAGAAGGTTTAGAAACTGTTATTATGTTCAATACATACATAAGTTTAGGAAGGGGCTATTTTTAGAAGCACATAATTTAGCATTCTCTATTCATCTCGTAATTACAAAGATGTATATATATTTGAGAGAGTATTTCTAGTGGGATGGAATTAAGTGAGATATTATAGAGTTTGTATCTCAGTTCTTGGTATGCAAGAAAGTTAAGGATGAGATAAAAAAGTTTAAGTGGATGTTACAAACATTAACCATACCAGAATGGAAATGGGAAAACATCACCATGAATTTTTCATCAGACTCCCCAAAATGTCTAAAGGGAATAAAGTTGTATGGGTTTTAGTTAGTCATCATTATATTTCATCACACTTTAACTATATCAAAGAATATTTTTATCTAGATATTCTTTCCATGATATATGTGAAGTAAGTTGTAATTTTGCATGGAGTACCATATGTTATACTATCTAATCGGGATCCGAGGTTTTCATCAATTTTAAGGAGAATTCTTCAATACGATTTGAATATGGAGTAATGTTTCAACACATATTTTAATCCTCATAAATATTGTCAGTTGTACAAAATAATTCAAACCACATATGATATTCTAAAATATTTATCTATGGATTTAAAAGGTGTTTGGGATCAACATCTTTCTCTACTTGATTTCTATTACAATAATAACATCCACTAGATAAATCCAGATTGATACTTTTGAATCCATATACATAAGAATTTTTAAAACTCCAATATTATAGGATTAAGTTGAGAAAATAAGTCTTTGGGGACCTAATCTAGGAAAAAAAATTGTAGTGAAAGTCATATATATATTCCACGACACAAGAAGACTACTCAGAGTTGTCAGAAAAGTTATGCTAACAATTGTCTATTTGATTTTATGTTTGAAGTTAGTGAGAAGGTTTTTTTAGGTATTGTTTTTTAAAATAAGGTAATTATATTTAGGAAGAATGGAAAGATTTTCCCTAGGTATATTTTACCTTTTTATATTATTGATCAAGTATGAACATTTTTTTATCATTTGGAGCTTCCATCAGACCTCTCTCACGTCCATGTTGTGATCCATGAATCTCTTTAGAGGAATTACATCCTAATAATCCACATGTACAAAACATTGTGGCCATATAAATGGAGAAATATATTTCTTATGAATAAATAATAATAGATATTCAGGATCATAGAGAAAAATTTCTAAGAAACAAGACCACTCATCATATCAACGTTTTGTGGCGAAACAAACTATTTGAAAAAAATATGCTGGAATATGTGGATATGATGAGGTAGAAGTATCCTCACTTAATTATATTAGGGTGATTAATTAAAAGTGTAATATTCATTTAAATATAATTATAATGTAACAATGTGAGTTTTTATGAAATGATTTTAAATAAATTTAATTTCTTAGATATCTTGTGTTCCACACAATACCATTTTTTAACAGACTGCAATATACTATTAATATATTTATCTAAACATGAAAATTATAACATAGCCATTAAACATGGAGGAATGAATAATAATAACCAATAATAAAAAATTAATAACAATTTTGTATATATTAATAAATAAAATTGTTAAAAATTAATTAAATTTTAGTAAAGTCTTTATATGTTTCCAAAATACTATTATTTAAAAAATGATTATATTCATTTTTTAAAAAAATAATAATTTTTTTTACACTTTTAGATAATTTACTATAAAAAAACATTATTTTGTAAATCTATATGTAAAAATTACCTTTGAATTAATTTTTTAGTTTTTTTTGAAAAGATTTATTTTTCAGTGAATACTAAAAAATAATGTTTTTTATAAAAAACAACATTTTTATTTAAATGATTTATAAATTCCAATCGTGTTTAATTTTTTTAAAAGTAAAATTAGTTTAATTATGATATTATTTAACCAATATATATCTTTTTAATCAAACTAATTTTTAATATTGATATCCAAGAATTCTATACTTATGAATAAGTTTAATTCAGAAAACTTTTTTTCATTGTGCCATCAGGTTTAATTTCAAATTAAAAATTTTCAACTGTGTAAATGGAATTTGGGAAAATAGATTTCATATTTTTTTTCTATATAATTAAAATTATACAATAATGTCAAATTAAATTTTGGTAAAAATGAATTGTAAAAATAGTATAAATTATTCTGCATGATTAAGGTTAAGACAGGTTTACCGGAGGGTTAAAGTAAAAAAGATAAGGGGTAAAAATTCTTAATAACTTATACAAATACAATTTTATAGAAATATTTCAACCTTATATCATATAATTATTGATAATAAGAAATTCTTTATCCTTTTTAATGTTAGAAATGTGGGTTTACTTTATTCTTTTCAAATATTACAAGAATGGCCTCCCCCCACTTATAAAAGGGAACCTAATTTCCCCTATTCTTCACACATATAAAACCTATTATATAGGCTCATATAAAAAACAATAAATTACTTAATTACATCATAAAATCCTAGAGGACTTTATTTTATCAGGAATATAACCGATGAATGATTGTTGTGAAAGTATAAAAAGGATTTGAACAAGAGGTACCATTGTCAACTGAGAATTTCTATTTTATTTCTTCTTACACATATATAAAATAAAATATAATAATAATTACAAAAAACTATCTCCAATATAATTATTTCTTATTATATTAATTTGATAACTAATATATTTCAACTCTTCTACCAAATGGGGAACGAAAACGTCGATCGTACGTACAACAGACTACCACCTCATATACTGATGTAATTAATTTTTCATAACTACTTCAAATTAAAGGATTTAATATTTGATATAAAGTATATAAATTAATATGATAAAAAATAATACTTTTTTAATTATGATATCACATATACCTTTTCAATTTCTAGTCAGTGGGAATACGCTAGTGTCGCCCGTGTGTATGGTGGACTACCACCTCACGAAGTGATGTGATTTGTTCTTCACTTACACTTTAAATAAAATGTAATAAGGATAAATTTAATGAATATTTGTGATATATGTGGAATAATAATTATTATAAAAGGGTTATATATTATTTACCTTCCATTGTTTCCATCCGAAGAGAAAACAGAAACAACATTCGTGCGTACAAATAGACTACCATATCCATGAATGATGAAATTCATTTTCTATAATTAACTCCACTGAATAAATATAAAAAATATTTAATTAATATATATGATATTTATATCATTAATAAGATTATGTATATTATAGATCCATGATCAAAGTAAAAGGATCAAAAATACCAATCCAATACATAATGAAAAACGAAGCAGTTATTTCCAAAACATGCTTTTTACAAGGAATTGTTAATAAATAGGTAATAAATGGTCATAATAAAATAAAGAATGGTATGATATGTAACACCCCAAGATTTAACGGTACACATCTCTTTGAATAATACAGTAGTGTGTGTTGTACGCAACTTCGATTTCTAACACACACCACAACCAATCAAACTAGCCGTTATGAATAGTAATACCCAATTTTTGAAATTTTATTATTTTTATCCTTCAAAATAAACTTCATTTTTGGATTCAAAATATCGAAATTAGCTTAGGGTGATTTTTTGGTATTTTTCCGAAAACATTCAATTTTTGATGAACATTTAAAAAACACTGAGTTATAGTTTAAAACCAAAATTTTATTTAAATAATTATTAATTTTATTTAAATTTAATTAAGGTAAACATAGATACATAATACCTATATAAGTTCAATTTAATTCATTGGAGTTAGTTTAGATTAATTTTAGATATATAAAAATTTTATTGAACTTTTCACCGTCTTTTACCCCCCTCCTAGGAGAATTTGGAAATTCACATAAAACATAATTTTACTGCTTCTTTGAGTGGAATTTAAAAAATCTGAGAGACACAGTTTATATCAATGAGTAAAATGTGGTTCAATGAGGTGAAAATAATTTTTTGCCAATAGTAACTTTTTACTTTTATTTACCACGGTTAAAAGTAAATAGGGTAATTAAGGGTAAAAATGATATTAATATTACCCTAAAACATGTCCTAATTCTATTGGACAAGTGTATGTCGACCGAAAACAACCTTAGGAATAAAATATTATCATTTTGGTCCACTTGGATTAGATTAGGGAATTTATTATTATTTAATTCAAAGAAGAGTTAAAAGAGTTAAAATCAAAGCTTAATTTCTAAAACATTTTTAATATAGGGTTATACATAAGATAAATTAGATTATAAATATGCATTAGAAATATAAAAATACTTCATATATAATGGTAATTTATTTATAATTTTTAGACTTTAAATAATTTAATTCAGTGATGTCACAACGGTGATGTAGTAATTACCTAATTAATGACATATTAAAATAATTGATATTATAAATATCAAAATATATGTAATTTGCAACTTTTTATGAATTAAACAAATTTTTTAGGTTAATATGACATATTAAGACTGGTTATATAATTTTTTTGAAGTAATAATGCGGTTATGAATTTATCAAAAACAAAATAACCACTAGTGTCAAAATTGACATAAAAGAGTTTTTAAAAAACTATTATATTATTAATTGATATTCTGTTCCTAAAAAACTAAGGTTCGGCCAAAGGACTTATATAATGATAGGTGTAGCATTAACAGACCACATTGGGGTATCTTGGAGGTATATTGTATGTTTATTAACTATATAATATAAAAATACAAAGAGACATGGTAAATGTCAAACTAATTAACTAAGAGTTAAAACTAAAAGATAAGGTTAATATAATGACCCAAACACTGTCTAAAATATATTGGTTTAAAGTATTTCGACCCATCCCAACCTTAGACTTTGAATAATCCACTTTTAATCTATTAGAAACCGAATATGAATTTATTATAAAATAATACTTTAAGTTTTTCCTAAAGAGCCCCTCCTCCCCCTTATAAAAGGACACCTCTTCTAACCCATTATTCAAAACTTCAAAGCCTTTTGGTTTGGCCAACCCCTGCCCAAATATTCTCTAAACTTTTCTCACTTCAACCTAGAGTCCATAGTTTGATCATAAAGCCAACCAAAGGAGCCCTTTCGATCAAATCAATATAAATAACCCGAAGAAGAGGAAATGATTTGACCACCCTCTTTCAAGTTCCTTTCTTCTTAAACTTCTTATTTATTTGTTATTTCCATTCTAAAAAATAACTCCAGTATATTATATATACGGTGATGTTATTATAAATATGGTACAACCAAATTCATTATTCTATCCATCCCATGAATGACATGTCACATTAAGTGCGTACGTACGACTTACGTCTCCACGTCGTGGTGTAACTGTTATTCAATACATTATTATTTGGATGGGTATAACAATGATGTGTAATTCATGTAAATAATAAATATAAAATGATAATGTTTATTTATATATGATATACCATCCAATTATATATATTTTTAATATCAAAGTAATGATATTGTCGCTCGTACGTACGTACGGACTACCGTCTCCACGAACGCGATGAGATTCATTCCACATCGTATCCATGCAAGGATAATTCTCATTTAATGATTAAAAGTAATGTTTAAGGACTTGATATGATTTTGGATATGAATAATATACAACCTATCCATAACAAACACAGATTATGTAACAAAACATATAAAATAAAACGATAAGTTAACACCCGAAACGACGATAATACTAAGATATTATTAACAAAGCAATGTTAACAGATCATATATCATACAATATTAAAATATTTGATTATTTTATAATTTAATAAAAATTATTTCACCATTATACAATAGGTTAACCTACACTCTATCAAGGAAAGGTACAAGTTATGGGTTTATTTTACAATCTCTTCATTATCCAAGGTTGTTTATACGTAATTGTCTACTGGGACCTCTTTATCATCCACATCTATGTTTCC
Source organism: Viscum album (assembly GCA_963277665.1). Classification (NCBI taxonomy): domain Eukaryota; kingdom Viridiplantae; phylum Streptophyta; class Magnoliopsida; order Santalales; family Viscaceae; genus Viscum; species Viscum album. The sequence goes on from OY728148.1 coordinate 580,542,045, forward strand.
TAAAAATGTATTTTAAAACATTCTTACAATTTTACAGAATATTGGTTAATGTAATTTATACCCTTGTTTTAATTTTTAATAGAATTTTATAAAGGAATCTTCCAGTCTTTTTCCAAACAAGGACCTTTTTAACCTTTTTGACAAAATTAATGTAAGAATGTATTTTATTAACTTATACGGCGGGTGCGGATATTTTATGCCATTATAAAATCTTCAAATATTCCCTTACAAGCTTATAAGAATATTTTCAAATTAAATGTTTTCTTTTATAATTATGTGAATTTTAAATGATTTCAGAAAGAGAGAGAGATATTTCTCACAAATATTATTGACTTCATCTATATCAACATGCTTTGGTGAATTTTAAGCTTATTTGATGTTTATTTATTATGATACAAAACTTCCATATTGTATTGAAGGTTTTGTGATATGTTTGACTATTAATGTTTTATTTTTATAAAATTCATGGTTTATGGAGAATGTATTGACATTTCGTATGCTAGTTTTAATACGAATGTTTATGTTATGTTCAAACCTGTTCATATGAAGAATGCATTGGACTTAGTATGTGATGGGTGGAGCCCGCTATAGCTCCTCGATGCATCGGTAGGTCTCATTAGAAAAAAATAGTGTCTTGGCACGAGGCATTGACAAAATATTATTTGTAGTCGTGGCACGAGACCTTGGCTACGTGGTTATGATAGTCTGGCATTATGCATTCCATCATTATGAAAGTGGTTATTGATATTGCATGTGATTATTCGATGAGTAGAATATCCATGTGAATATGTAAATGGAATTATTTCATTTTATTTCTTCCATATTATGCTGAAGTTCATGTTTAAAAGGTTTTTGTTTTAGTTATACAATGCCTTAAATGTTTATGCTTATTTATGAAATTTTCTGCAATATTGTTATCCTTACTGGGAATTTGAGCTCACCCCTTTCTATGTTTGACTTTTCCTTGGATGTGAAGAAGTAATTTATGAATGACCTGTAGGGATAGTATGAGGGGATATTAGTGTGGACTATGGAGACTATTTTGTTGTAGTTTTCATTTTATGATGTAATGTAAGACTGATGAATGTATCTAGTGATTCTAAGGCTACTAAACTAATCGGTTATTCAAGACTTGATCTTTTGTGATCATGCCAATATTATGTAATAATGCACCGACTCTGGGTATCTGGGGTTTTGGCATTATAGTTGGTATCAGAGGCAGTTTAGTATAAACCTTGGAAGATATATTTAGATAAACTCTGATTATAGCACATAGCCCTAAGATAGAATTTGAGTATTAGAATAGAAGAATTTCCTAGAATTTTGGTATTATAGAGATTTTGTGAGTTTTCTGAGCAATACATCCCAGTCAAGATACGAGTAGGTAGAGGCAGCTCTGGCACATATGTACCTAGGGGTAAAACCCAAAAACATTGCTTTGATCTAGACTCGAACGGGAACTCGTGCACGACAACGTGCCTTGCTACACTCATGGTTACGACACTCCCGGGGTATATTCTTAGGATAATTCTCATTTTCATTACAAACCATTATGAAGGGTTTATGAGTATATACTTCCCCAAATATATTTTTTTTGTTTATGGATTATATCCATAAATTGTTCAGTTTATGTTAAGTGTTTTACAAGTTTGTATTTATGTATTGTGATTCATTAACTAATCTATTGTATGTCATTGTTTATAAATGGAGCCTAGTGGAAGGAATGGAAACTGTATCAATGTAGGCACTCCATGTAGGGATTTCCCTCCTACTCAAGATAATTATAGTGGAGCTGGTGATGCAACTATTGCTGATCAGCTAATCACCATACTGGGACAACTCACTCAGGTTATGAATAAAAATCTTACCCATATGGAGCACCCTGATCCACATCGTGGAGGATCAATGTTATATCGCTTCATGAGATAGAAAAAACCAACATTTAGTGGGAGTAAAAATCCATTAGTAGCTGAGGAATGGATAAGTTCCCTAGAGAACATATTTCAATCTTTGGGGAGCATTGAAAGGGAAAACGTTGTCATGGTAGTTTATCGCCACACTGGAGATGATGATCAATATTGGTCATTGATACAAAACATGAAAGAAGATGATGAAGTATCAAATATGGAATTGAGGGAGTTCAAAGAGCTTTTCTTAGAAAAATAATTTCCTTGTGACCATTGAGTAGATATGGAAAAGCAATTTATAAGTCTGACGAAAAAGAAGGATGGGAATGTCACAAAGTATGAGGCTAACTTTACAATGTTAGCGAGGCATGAAGTAGATTATATACGTAACCCAATAAGTAAGATTGACCATTTCTTTGATGGGTTAAAACCATTTCTCCATTGAGCATTAGTCTCACAATATTTATCATCGTACACAGATATTGTCTCATGTGCTATCAAGACAGAAAAGGAATTCACTAAGTCTTACAACTTTAAGGAAAAGAAAGAGAAGAATAGATCTGCTAACAACTCTGGAAATGGAAATAAAGGGAAGAAGGAAAAATTTTATTATCCATCCTATAGTAAATGTGGGAAGAAACACCACGGTACTTGCTTGAAGGGATAGGGAGTCTGTTACAAGTGTGGTGAAAAAGGCCACCAAGCTCATGATTGCAAGGGAAAGAGAGTTACTGTCAACGTGGAATGCTATAATTGTAGAGAGATGAGACAATATTCAAATTAATTTCCTAAGCGTCAAGGGAAATTACCTCAGAAATGGCCAAGGGATCAAGGACGATCTTATTCTATCACTACAGCTGAGGTAGAAGCTCTGAAAGATGCGGTGACAGGTAATTTAATGGTTTCCTCAAGTTTAGAAAATGATTTATTTAATTCTGGATCATCACATTGTTTCATATCTTCCCAATTTTCTATGAAAATTAGATATTTCCAATTTGATTTAAAAATTGAGTTATCAGTTAAAACTCTTAAGGGAAGTATCATTGCAATAATGTTTTGTGAATCAGTCCCCATTAGAGGAAATAAATCTTCTTTATCCGCTGATCTCATCGTCATACCTATGATTGAGTATGATATAATACTTGGTATGGATTGTATTTCGGACCATGATTCAAAGATTAATTTTAAGAAGAAAGAGGTTATGATTTTTGATGATGATTATAAGGAACACCTTATCTTTAGAGAAGAATTATCACCACCTAATTCTTATCTAGATCCACCCCCAGTAGCTCAACTAAATTAAATTATTGGGGAGGAAGAGAATGAAATGACTGTGGGTATGGAATGGAATGTTCAAATAGAGGATTTACTTATTGTGAAAGAATATATATATGTGTTTCTAGAATATTTACCCGGACATCCTTATGAATGATAAGTTGAGTTTTCCATTGATTTAATTCATGGATCAAGGCCTATATTGAAGGCACCATATAGAATAGCCACTGTGGAATTAGTTGAACTGAAGAAACAACTAGAGGAATTGAGTAATAATGGATTTATTCACCCCTAGTGTTTCTTGATGGGGAGACCCTGTTCTTTTTGTTAAAAAGAAATATGGATCTATGAGGTTATGTATCAACTACATGGAGATCAATTCTATAACAATAAAGAACAAGTATCCCCTACCTCGCATTGATGATTTATTTGACCAACTGCATGGAGCTCAATAATTTTCAAAGATTGAACTTTGATTTGGATATCATCAGTTGTGTGTGAAGAAGGAAGACATTCCGAAGACCACATTTCGAACCTGGTACGGGCATTACAAGTTTACAGTAATGCCAGTTGGGCTGACTAATGCACCCTCTATTTTCATGGATCTAATGAATAGAGTTCTCAAAGAATATCTCGATGATTTTTTAGTGGTATTTATTGGGGATATCTTTGTATACTCCAAAATCTATGAAGATCATGAAAATAACCTGAGTATTATCCTAAAGACTCTTAGAAGACATGAATTATATGGGAAGTTTAGAAAGTGTGAATTCTGGCTTCAAGAGATTTCTTTTCATGGCCATATTGTCTCCAAGGATGGAATATCTGTTGATCCTTCTAAGACCAAGGTAATCCAAGAATGGCTAGCACCAACAAGTATAACCGAGGTACACCGTTTTATTGGTTTAGCAGGTCATTATCGACGTTTTGTCTATAATTTTTCCCCATTGGCTAACCCATTAATGAAGATCACATAAAAAGGGGTTAAATTTTTTTTTGGAAAAAAGAGTGTGAAGAATTTTTTAAAAAACTGAATAGAATATTAGTCAATGATTCTATATTGACACTTCCATCGGGGAATGATGGGTTCATTATTTATTGTGATGCATTGGAGAAAGGACTTGGTTGTGTCCTTATTCAAAATGATATGGTTATTGACTATGCATCACGACAACTAAAAATTCATGATAAAAACTATCCTACTCATGATCTTGAGTTAGCTGCTGTAATCTTTGATTTGATGATATGAAGTCATTATATCTATGGTGAAAAATGTGAGATTTATACTGATCAAAAGAGTTTGAAGTATATTTTATCACAAAAAGAACTCAACATGAGGAAAAGGAGATGACTTGAACTACTCAAGGATTATGATTGCACGATACACTACCACCCGGGGAAGGAAAATAAGGTGGTAGATGCTTTGAATAGAAAAGATCGTGGAGTTTTGAACATGATGAGAATTGAAAGGGATCCTATTTTCATGGATCTAGTGAAGATGGATATTGGAATTACCATGGAAGGTGAAACATAAATACCTATTCAAATTGTTTACAAACCATCTTTACTAGAAAGGATAAAGAGTTCTCGGACTTGTGATGGATAGTTTTAAAAGAATATTAATGTTGTGAATGATGGGAGATTGAGAGAATTTGTGTATGAAGAAGGAATTTTAAAATTTGGGAAAATACTTTGTGTTCCTGATATACCTGATCTGAAAAGAGAATTTTTAGATGATGCTCAAAGATCTAATTTCTTTATACACCCTGGGAGCACCAAAATGTATAGAGATTTGAAGGAACATTTTTCATGGGACAACATGAAGAGGGAGATTGGTGATTTTGCGTCAAGATGTATGGTTTGTCAGCAAGTGAAAGCTGGAAGGCAACAGCCTGGAGGAGTATAGAAACCTATTCCCATACCAGAGTGGAAATGAGATAATATTATGCTGGAATTTGTCATGGGGCTACCAAAGACTCCTAGAGGGAACTATGAAATATGGGTTATTGTTGATTGTCTTACCAAGTCAGCACATTTTATTTCTATAAGAGAAGATCTACCACTGGAACGTCTAGCAAGAATATATATTATTGATGTTTTGAGACATCATGGAGTACCCCTATCGATTGTTTCTGATCGTGATCTCTGTTTTAATTCATGATTTGAGAAGAGTCTTTAAAAATCCTTGGATACTGAACTTCGTTTGAGCACTGCCTACCACCCCCAAACTGATGGGAAATAAGAACGGACTATTCAAACCTTAGAAGACATATTGGGATCTTTCTCACTTGACTTTCAGGGTATGTGGGATCAATATTTACCTCTAGTGGAATTTTCCTATAACAATAGCTTCCATTCATGTATTTAGATGGCACCATATGAAACATTATACAGAAAAAGATTTTGCACACCAACCTGTTGGAATGACGTTGGTGAAAGAAAACTTGTAGGCCCAGAACTGGTGGAGGAAATGATGGAAAAGGTAAAGGTAATCCAAAACCACATCAAGGAAGATCAAAGTAGGCAGAAGAGCTATGTAGATAACTCAAGGAAGGATTTGGAATATCAGGCTGGAGATCATGTTTTCTTGAAGGTATCTCCATGGAAGGGAGTTATACGTAATAGTATGAAAGGTAAACTAAGTCCTAGGTATATTGTACCATTCTAAATTCTAGAACAAATTGGGGCTATAGCTTAACGTTTGGCAATGCCTCCATGTCTCTCCAAAGTTCATGATGTGTTCCACATATCACTATTGAGAAAATACATTCCTAACCCAATTCATGTACTCACATATGAAGAATTAGAACTAGAACCCGATATGTCTTATTGTGAAGATCCCATCAGGATTCTTGATACAAGAGAACAAGTGCTGAGAAACCGTACGACTCTTCTGGTAAAAGTTCTATGGAGAAACCATAAGATGAAAGAGGAAACATGGGAACCTAAGGAACTTATGATGAAGAACCAACCGAGACTTTTCATGTGGTATTATTCTAGAAATTTCAAGGACACAATTATTTTAAGGAGGGGAGAATGTAACACCCCAATCATTCACGTTACACTTCTATTTGAATATTACAGTAGCGTGTGTTGTACGCAACTTCGAGTTCTAACACACAACACAACCAATCAATCTAGTCATTATGAATAGTAATACCCAATTTTTGATATTTTATAAATTTTATCTTTCAAAATGTACTTCATTTTTGAATTCAGAATATCGAAATTAACTTAGGGTGAATTTTTGGTATTTTTCTGAAAACATACAATTTTTGCTAAATAGTGAAAAAACAACGAGTAATAGTTTAAAACCAATTTTTTATTTGAATAATTATTTATTTTATTTAAATTTAATTAAGTTCATAATAGATACATAATACCTATATAAGTTCAATGTAATTCATTGGAGTTAGTTTAGAATAATTTTAGATATATTAAAATTTTATTGAACTTTTCACCGTCTTTTACCCACCTCCTAGGAGAATTTGGAAATTCACATAAAACATAATTTTATCGCTTCTGTGAGTGGAATTTCGAAAATCCGAGAGACATAGTTAATATCAAGGAGTAAAATGTGGTTCAATGAGGTGAAACATATTTTTGGTGAATATTAACTTTTTTACTTTTATTTACCACGATTAAAAGTAAATAAGGTAATTAAGGGTAAAAATGATAGTAATATTACCCTAACACATGTCCTAATTATATTGAAAAACTGTATCTAAAAAAAACAATCTTAGGAATAATATATTATCATTTAGGCCCACTTGGATTAGATTAGTACACTTATTATTATTTAATTCAAAGAAGAGTTAAAAGAGTTAATATCAAAGTTTAATTACTAAAACATTTTTAATATAAAATTATACATAAGATAAATTCTATTATAAATATTCATTAGAAATTTAGTAATATTTCCTACATAATGGTATTTTATTTATAATTTTTAGACATTAAATAATTAAATTTATATATAACACAATGGTGATGTAGTAATTACCTAATTAATGAAATATTAAAATAATTGATATTATAAATATCAAAATAAATGTAATTTGAGACTTTTAATGACTTCCTCTAATTTTCTAGGTTAATATGACATATTATAATTGGTTATATAAATTTTTTTCGAAGTAATAATTCTGTTATGAAATTATCAAAAACAAAATTCCCAATAGGGTCAAAATTGACCTAAAAGGGTTTTTAAAACAAATATTATATTATTAATTGATATTCTATTCTTAAAAATCTACAGTTCGGACAAAGGACTTATATAATGATAGGTGTATCATTTAGGGACCACTTGGGGGTCTCTTGTAGGTATATAGTAAGTTTATTAACTATATAATATAAAAATACAAAGAGACATGGTAAATGTCAAACTAATTAACTAAGCGTTAAATCTAAAAGATAGGGTTAATATAATGATCCAAACATGTCTAAAATCTATTGGTTGAAAGTATTTCTACCCATAACCACCTTATAATATGAATAATCCACCTTGGATCCATTATAAACCGAATATGAATTTATTTTAAAATAATACTTTATGTTTTTCCTAAAGAGCCCTTCCTCCCCCATATAAAAGGACACCTCTTCTAACCAATTCTTCACACATTTAAAGCCTTTTGGTTGAGACAAACCCTGCCCAAATATTCTCTCAAAATCTATCAATTCAACCTTGATTCCTTATTTTGATCATAAATCCTACCTAACGATCCCTTTTGATCAAATCAAAAGGAAGAACTTGAAGAAGAGGTAATGATTTCACCACCCTCTTTCAAGTTCCTTTCTTCTTCAACTTCTTTTTTCTTTGTTATTTCCATTCTAAAATAATAAATCCAGTATCTTATATATACTGTGATTTTATTATAAATATTGTACAATGAAATTCATTATTCTATCCATCCCTTGAATTACTTGTCACCATACGTGCGTATGTATGGCTTACCGTCTCCACATCGTGGTGTAATTGTTATTCAATACATTATTATTTGGATGGGTATAATAATGATGTGTAATTCATGTAAATAAAAAATATAACATGATAATGATTTTGTATATATGATATACCATCCAATTATATATTATTTTAATATCAAAAGAATGATATTGTCGCTCGTGCGTATGTACGGACTACCGTCTCCACGAACACGATGATATTCATTCCACATCGTATCCATGAAAGAATAATTCTCATTTGATGATTAAAAGTAATGTTTAAGGACTTGATATCATTTTGGATATGAATAAGATATAACCTATCCATAACAAACATGGCTTATGTAACAAAACATATAAAATAAAATGATAAGTTAACACCCAAAACGACGATAATACTAAGATATTATTAACAAAGCAATGTTAAAAGATCATATATTATACAATATGAACATATATGATTCTTGTGTAATATAATAAAAATTATTTCACCATTATACAGGAGGTTAACCTACACTCTATCCAGGAAAAGTACAAGGTAAGGGTTTATTTCACAATCTCTTCATTATCCGAGGTTATTTATACGTAAATATCTACTGAGACCTCTTTATCATCCAAATCCATGATTCTTAAAAATGTAATTCACAACATTCATACTATTTTACATAATATTGTTTAAAGTCATTTATACCATTTTTTTACTTTTTATAAGATGTTTATAAAAGAATATTTTTGTCATTTTCCAAACAAGGTCCTTTTTAACCTTTTCAATAGAATTAAGGTAAGAATGTATTTTTTTAACTTATACGGTGGGTGCAGCTATTTTCTATTGTTATAAAATATTAAAAGCTTCCCTTAAAAGATTATAAGAATATTTTAAAATTAATTTTTTTCTTTTATAATTATGTGACTTTTAAATGATTTAAAAAAAAGAGATATTTCTCTCAAATAGTTTTGATTTCAACTATGCCAACATCCTTTGATGGATTTTAAGCTTATTTGATGTTTATTTATTATGATACAAAACTTCTATATTTTATTGAAGATTTTTTGATATGATTGACTGTGGATGTGTTATTTTTATACCATTCATGGTTTATGGAGAAATTATTGACATTTCGTATGCTAATTTTAATACGAATGATTATGTTATGTTTAAACCTGTTCATATGAGGAATGCATTGGACTTAGTAAGTAACAGGTGGAGCCCACTATAGCTCCTCAATGCATCGGTATGTCTCATGAGACAAACTAGTGTCTTGGCATGAGCGCTTGACAAAATATTATTTGTAGTCGTGGCATGACGCTTTGGATACATGGTTATGATTGTTTGGAATTATGAATTCCATCATTATGAAAGTTATTATTGATATTTCATGTGATTATTCGATTAATAGAATATCCATGTGAATAAGTAAATGAAATTATTTCATTTTATTTCTTCCATATTATAATGAAGGTCAAGTTTAAAAGGCCTTTGTTTTAGTTATACATTTCCTTACATGTTTATGATTATTTATGAAAGTTTACACTATATTGTTCTCCTTACTAGGCATTTGATCTCACCCCTTTTTATGTTTTCTTTTTCCCAAGATGTGAAGAAGTAATTTATGAATGACCTGCAGGGATAGTATAAGGTGATATGAGTGTGGACTTTGGAGACTATGTTGTTGTAGTTTTCATTTTATGATGTAATGTAATACTGATGAATGTATCTTGTGATTCCAAGGCTACTAAACTAATTGGTCTTTCGAGACTTGATCTTTTGTGATCATGAAAATATTATGTAATAATGAACCAACTCTGAGAAACTGGGGTCGGGGCATTACATGATATATATGATGATGTTTCTGTAATATATTTATAGTAAACTGATATTTATTATACATGAGTTTTGAATGGGTAATGTGGAATTCAATACTTAATGTTAGGGATTTTCATCTTATTTTTATTTCTATGAGACACATGCCATATTCACCACTTGATTATTTTTTGTGGTGTTTGTAATTACCTATGTAAATTTTAGTTAATTAATATAGTTATTTTAATTATATGTAATGTTTCATTTAATTTGTTTTCTCTTATAGGGCTTATTATTCAAAAGATACCAATGTAGTCGAGAATTTTCTTCTCACTTCTTTTCTGTTAGAGACATTCCATATTCCTCACTTTTTCTTTTGTGTGGTATATTTAATAAAATATGGAAATTTTATATCATGAATATAATTTATTTTATCATATTTAAGGTTTCATATAATTATTTTATTTAAAGGGTCTTATGATTTAAAAGTTAATAATATTGTCATGGATTTTCCTCTCACTTTTTTTATGTGAGACACATATAATATTCACAAAGTGTTTCTTTTCTGTGGTTTATGTTCTTCAAAATGTATGTGATATACCATTAATAAATTTATTTTTATGATATTTAATGTTTCATTTAATTTTATTATTTCACGGGTCTTACAATTCAAAAAATAAAATATAGTAAGTGGTTTCCGTCAAACTTTTATTTCTGTGAAACCTGTGCCATATAAACCACTTTTTTATTTTCTTAGTGCATGTAATACCCTATGTAAATATTATGTAATTAATTTAAATCATTTAATTATATTTAAAGGTTCATTTAATTTTCTTATTTCTTTGGTATTATGATTCGAAAGTTAATGATGTAGTATGGGATTTTCGTCTCACTTTTTATAACTTTGAGGCAAAATACATATTCACCACGTTTTTCTTTTGTGTGTGTTTATACTACCCATATATTTGTATTTTTATTATTATTATGAATTTTATTGATATTTACATATCCATATAAAGTTATTTATTTCATGAGTCTTTGATTAAAAAGTTAATATTATTGTAATGGTTTTTGTGTTACAATATCATTATCTATATGTATTATTTATGATTATGCATCTAATGATGAAATATTTTGATCTAACTATCATGATACTCATGAAGTTTTTTATAATCTAGTTATTACTATATTAAAATAAATTCCTTTCATTTTCCTCTCTTGATGAATTAAATATGCTAAGTTAACATTTTTAAGAGTCAGTAACTTTATTTCTCTCTTCTGTCAAAAACCTTTTTTCTTCCACGTCCATGTTTTCTAAAAATATTTTAATGAAGAATATCTCTATTCTAAAATGATTTTTAATTAAAATTTTAATCATCATTTAATTTTTACCAATTTGTTTTGAAGGGAATATTCCTTCTTTTTATGAACAAGGCCTTTTTTTACTTTTACTGAAAATATGAAAGGAAACATCATTTTAATGTGTATGACATGAATGGTATTTTTTTGACATCATGGACACTAAATTATTTTAATAATAATTCATATGTTTTCATTGTTTTTTTCAAAGAAAATGCATTTCATTATTTTCATTTTTTTTAAAATTTAAAGAACAAATTTTAAATGGAAAAGATATTTTTTCTCAAAAATGATTTAATTATGTTTTTTCAATTTATATTCATCAAGGATGGAATTTTTTTTAGTTTATTATATTTTAACAGGCATATGATCCAATGTTACCATTTTATTTTTTATTTATTTATGGTTTTGGCTTTAAATTTTTAGGTAAATATGTTTATGAAACATATTATTTTTCTCTGAGTTATGATATGATGAATTAATTAAATGTTTATGAAACCTGTTTCTTTTCCTCAAGATATTAAATAATTTTTTTTTATAAAACACAATTTTTTCATTGGTTATGATATAATAAAAGTTTTATGATCATGTGGAACAAAAATTTATTGATTATGTTATTGTTAGTCCCTATATCTACCTCTATTTCATTGGGAAATGTTCTATAATTCATTATATAATGATGGAAAATTAGCCAATGTTCATGGTCTATAATGAGAAATAGGTTCATGTGCTTGGTCCACTATAATAAATATGTGATGATGCCTGATCCCTTATAAAATGAGAAAAACAATTTAATGTCTGGTCCATTTTGATTTTTTGGTGTTGGATGTTAAGCTTAACATATGAAATGATTTCTTTACTTATGATGGTTCCACACTTATATGGCATGAACTTATGGTTTATATTTAATTTTTGATGATTTTTCTCTTTTATGGGTCATGTATTTTAGAATGATGATGTTTTATGTCATGGGTCATTTTTAAGATCCATGATAGATTAGGTATGAACATTTTAAGTTGAATTCAGAATCTCATACCCTTATTCTTATCTTATAGTTTCATTTGATCATAATTTGATATCATCTATGTTTACCCATACTTTGTATCTGAGCTCAAAATTTAGAATTTTTAATTTACATAGGTTATGAAGAAAGGTTTAAGTATGGGTTGTCTATATAGTTTACGATATTGGGATATCTTAATGAGATAATTTTAAGATCATTTATTAAATAAGAAGGACACATATCTAGTCACTAAATACACTAAATATTTCTATTCCTTTAGAATGTATTTGAGAAATGTACTGAATATTCATCTATCTAGATGTATCTTCTATCTATGAAAATCCTAGGTCAATATATTAAAACAACGTAGTAACTATATAACCATGTATATAAAACCTATTCCAGGTGGGAAGATGCTGTATAGAATTAGTCCCATAAAAGAGTTCACATTATTTAAGGTCAAAGCTTCTTTACCAATAGTATGAGATTAATAATCTGAATTATGTATTATAGGTAAATGATTCTACAACACCTCTCTGTAATATGGGAGATACATTTTAAATCATATTTTGGAGATCTCAAACATGAATTGGTTGACTGGGATATGTACGCAAGGAAAAACCATAAACCATATTTGAAAAGTGGGTTTCATTGGGATACTTTCAAGGCATAAAATGAAGAGGTAATTTTATCATGATGTTAAAAGGCCTCTAGATGATAGGACATGTCAAGGGTTTATATATAGATCCAATTTGGGAGTGTTTTATACACAGTCAAATTAGATGTGTCCTTTAGAACCATATTCTATTCTCTCTGATATCCAAGGACGTTTTGCGATGATTCATGTTTATTAAGACAAGAATTGTGGTTTATGAATGACATATGTTCATAAATTATAATAGAGACAATTAAACATGTTATTTCCAAGACTAGTAGATTGTGGTCTTATCAAGATGCATATACAAAACACTATAGGGATCTCATAAGGATTTCCTTACATATATATTTTTCTTATAAAAGCTAATGGTGTAGTTTTATTTTATTTATATATGGGAATAGAATAATGGATCCCAAAGTCACTAAATATATTGTATTAATGAAAATCAAGATGCACATAGTTCTCCAAAAAAAAACACCCCACATAGATTTGGATCATATGCAAGGATGTAATTTTTTTGAATAAATAGTTGGGTATAGGATTGGGGATCCCAGGATCAATACCTATATCAGTCTAATGAGAATGATGATTTTTTATATAAACTGTTTAACATCCTAGACATAGATTCCAATAAAGGTACCTAGGCACGGTTGGCTATAAGTCCTCATGTGCATCTTCCCAAATGAAAGTTGCTTCTGTCTAGCAGTGGGGACCTTTTCTATATCTACAGGTAGAATATACCCTCATCACCATTGTGTAACATAATAGATATAAAATAAGTAATAATTAATGGAAGTTACAATTCACTTAGACAACAAAAAACATCTAATATAGATATAAAAAACAACACCTAAAGAAAAATCATATACAGATGATGATGGTACACGTCATGTCTCTAAAAAACATTCAAAGCAGGTATACATAGAAGGTATACAATAAATATTAAAAAAATAAAAAAAGACCAAAAGTATCCAGCTAGTATCATGAGCCTCTTTTCGGTCCTGTGCTCTCTTACTCCTAAGTAGCAATCTGAACCCTATAGAAGGGTTCTTTCTCTTTCTTATACAAGCATTCATATAGTATATTCGGTTCCCCAATGATGGAAAGAACATGGTATGAGATACAATGCCAGTAAGAAACCACCCAAGGGTCTAAATTCATTCATTTATTGAATATAGTATAATGATAGTGTGAATTTAGTAATAGGAGATGTAAGAAAATTACCTAAAAGTAAACAACCCCTAAGGGTTTTGAGTTCCTGTGGACACTCATCCTTAGCTACCTTCTTCAGCCTCAACCAAAAATGATTTGAATAAATAGTTAGTCTTTTATCAGTTCACATTCATTTTCATTTAAATAATTAGTCTCTTTTAATTGTTATGTTTTGGAACCTAGCACATAGCCCAGAATCCCCCACACAAATAAGTGATAAATAGTTAGCTAACCAGACTATCAATAAGGTGTAATCCACTTACTAAATCCATGATTATGCTTTTGAATAGAGACACATCATAAATATCATTCCATTCATTATTCAATTATGTACCTAAGACCATCCTTATCATTTCTTATTTAAAATATATTAATTTCTCAAGGCATATGATAAACCATGTATCATACAAGCTAGTACTAGGCATTCATAATGGGAATCCTGGCACCGCTCTTGGTGTGGAATACCATCATTCCCATTTGATTCCATTCTTAGAAGCCCACTACGGGATGCCAAGTTTCACCCTTCATGTATATGATCATATAACCAATTAGTCTGTCCTTTTCACTCCATACGGAGTCCAAGTATCACTCAATCATATAACAATAATCCCACATTGAGTCCATCTATAGAAGTGCACTGGGGAGTCCAATTTTCAATCAGGTGTCAATAACATTGAATCCAAATGAGCCCTTACATGGTGTCAAAATACTAACCCATGTGTCACCTAGGGTACATAACAAACATTCATTCAATAAATATCACATAATTATGTCAAGGTCATCACCATGATCAATTCATTTAAATCTCATCACATACGGTTGATAAAAGAAAGGCTATGTTTTGAAGGCTTTTCCTCTAAGATTCCTTAGGTGGTGTTTTCATTATAAAAGTAAATTCATTATTAAACAATCCATTACATGGATAATCCTAAGGATATTTCTATTCCATTCCTTTTATTTAATCAATTAAATTTCCATTGAAAACTCCTTCTTTAACATCCTTTGACAAAGGGTAAATAACACACCTCAAGGGTAGACCAAATCATTTGAAAACCATGACGATCTATTTAATTAAAAAAAATCACCAAATTAGTAGTTTAAAATCATGGTCTATAACTTATAATCATCTACCATAGCATATCATATATTATAGAGGTCATTCCTATCCATTTAAAACATGGATTAAATCCCATTTCATAGGTGTCACTCTGATAATCGGGCGTGCTACAAAATGAAAAATATATAAACAATTTTCCATTATAAGGAAAAGCATGAGAACACCTACCATTTGTTCTTAATGGAGTTCTCATCTAGTATCAACTTTTTTTTTCAACACAGATCAGGAGAAAAATTAGGAATGAATGAGAACCCTGAAAATTGGACATTTTAGCTTGCACCTAAATAACAAAACTAATACAATGAAGAATGATGAATCACATAAAATAAATTTCGATCGTACTGAGATGGATCTATGGAATTGCAAGTATCTTTATTCTGAGCTCAGATGGAGGATATCTCTTGATACATAGATTTGGTTTCCAGAGAAGCTCTCAAAGGGTGAGGATACTGTGTGGAGGAAGAATGAGGAAAATTTTTTAAATAAAATATTTTTAATGGTAAAATCAAAATTTCAACCAAATTACTGGGCTTCACATTTTCCCACACCATACATCAACTGCGTTCCCACATCTATAATAAGGGGAACCTTGTGTAGGTTTCATGCATGGTGAGACTACTTGTGTGAAAACTGTATCTATTCCCACAATCATCAACTATAGAGGGTGTCACATAGATGTGTGCCTGAAATCCCTTGGTTTTTCTAACAATACGAGATCTACCTACTCTCGATGAAACCTTTAATGGTTTATAGTAATCATAAAACCTACTCCACACGGTTTCTACTAACCATTCAATAATTTTATTTCTCTTCAAAAAATGGGTTCTATGCTCTGAACAAGCCCCATAACACCCCCAAAACCTCCATGAACTCAACAAAAATTAACAATAGGCCATATTTAGGCATCTAAATATAAAATTTATGTAAATTAAAAGATTATATACCTCAAAATAAATTATGGTCTTACAAAATTCTCCCATAAAAACAATCTATCCCAAATTTTTCCATCCGAGGTTGGTGATGCATCATATGATAACAACTCCAGCCACTATTCTCATACATCAGTCTCCCCCTCAAAGGTCTATTCCTATAAATGACCATTCTTCCATAGAACCAATACTAGTGGAACTGACTGTAATCACTTAAAAATCATTCCAATATCCAAAATATGAATAGGATGCTCCTCAAAAGACACATCTACCTATAACTCAACCTCCACTGGCTGAAAAATTTGAGATCAGTCTGAATGATAGAGGCAAAACAGAGTTAAATAGAAGGTGTCATAAATGGATTTTTACCTCTGAGGTAACTACAGCCAATAGGCTACCAGTCAGACACTTTCTATAATCTCGAATGGCCCAACATATCATGGTGAATGTTTACACTATCTCCTAATCGGTTATTTTCCTATCCTTAATGAAACATGTAAAAATACCTGATCCCTAACCCTGAACTCTATAGGTCTTCTGGGGTGATCAACATATGAAATATACTGAGACTGTGTAGTATCCATCAATCTTCAATTCAAATGAACCTACTCCGTATTATCCTACATGAGATGAGGTCCATGCATAGGTGAATCTCCTTCATCTAACTAGTACATGGGTAATCATCATGGACTACCATATAAATCCAAAAAATGAACCATCATTATAGTATCATGAAATCTAATATTTTACGAAAACATAACTAGGGATAGGAACCTCTCCCAATATCCATCAAAATCTTGGACGCATTCTTTCAGTATGACCCTAAGCACATGCATCATGAATTCTGACTGGACATAAGTTTGAGGGTGGTATACTATTCTTAGAATCACCTATATACCCAAAAACCTCTACAACCCTTATGAGAAACATGAAGTGAACTAGGAATACCTTTATGTTTTGATAGTATGGGGAACCCTATGAAGTAAATTGTCTCATATATATAAAACCTCCCAATACCATCTACTAAAAAATTATCCTTAATATATTGAAAATGAGAGTCCTTTTGAGAATATGAACAACAACCCATTTGGTATCATTTCCTTTTGGTGACCTTGATAACCTAGTCATAATATCCATCAAAAAATCAACCGAATTCCACTCAAGAATGAGATGGTGTCGTAAAAGATTGGTCGGTCACTGGTGTTCTTCTTTCATCAATTTAAAGGTGGAACATATCATGAAAAAAACATAAACATCAATTTTCATAACATGAGACCCGTATTGGTGATATAAATCATAATACATCCTGGTGACTTCGGGGTGCACTCCCTAACTGAATCACGAAAATATCACATCAGCTCCCCACACATGCCTGCTGAAACCCATAAGTGACCATGTACCCATATAATTTAATCCTTTCCTATATTCCATACAGGATGAGGGTCATAACCTTACACACATTCCTGAAGAACTAGGCCCTATGCATTTGATTTCTATCTCATTCTCACTCTATCCATAAAGGTAGAGGTCACATATAAGGATGAATGAAAAGTATTCCCTTGAACTTCCTACACCTCTATGTGCATATTAGAGAAAAAATCAACAGGATCCCACTTTCTACTGGAATACTGAACTACCTTTATCTAATTCATCATACTCAGTGCATTGACCACTATATTTTCCTTCTTAGTCATGTAGTAAAGCTTGAAGTCAAAATACTATAGGTATTCAACCCACCTTCACTACCTCAAATTTAGCTCACACTGTGTAAGTATGTACTTGATGTTTTTTTGGTCTGTAAACACCAAGAAACTCTCTGCAAGTATGTTCTTTATCCAACAACGTAATGCATGAACAACAACAGCTAACTCAAGATCATGCTTTGGATAGTTCCTCTTATATGGCCTCAACTACTGATACTTGTATTCTATGACACTATTTCCTTTCATAGGAACTTCTACTAGATCAATATATTATGCATCATATTAAATAGTTCAAATACCTCCTATATCTTACAAAAATCAACATCATTGCAAAATTCAATATCCATTTTATCCCTTGATAGAATGAATCATATTTATATTACTATACATTCTTCACACCCTTATAATTCAAGTCTGTGAGTCACACTGCAGGTTGTGAAAAGTAGTGTATGAAATGAATGTAATATCATGATGGCCCCATGAAACTTAACAGCTGAAAGATTTTATTAGGATGTTCCATGAAAACTAGAACCCTCAACTTCACTGGGTCAGCTGATACTCCTATCTCTATGATAATGTCACCCAAGAAGTAAATCGGATCCATCTAGAAGTGGTCGTTTAGGATCTTAGCATATAACTAATTTTTTCTCAATGTATCCATTATGATCTCAATATGTTTGGAATATTCATTTCAATTGTGAAAATACACCAAGATATCATCCCGGAATAACATGAAACATGAATCTATATAATGATGGAAGCCTTAGTTCATCAGTTCCATGAAGACTGTTGGTGTGTTTGTTAGACCAAACGACATAAACAAATACTTTTATTGACCATACCTTCTACACAAATATATATTAGCTATGTATGATGGTATAACACGCACCTGATTATAACCAGGTATCAATTTTTTTGATAATACCCAAGATCATCATAGATGATAAAAAATTTCATCCATCAACAAAAATGGGGACCAGTTCATAACAGTACTTATTTTGATTTTAGGTAATCAATGCATAACCTAAGGGTACTATCTTTATTTTTCACAAAAGGAACAGAAAATCCCATATAAAAGTTCTAGGTTGGATAAAAACATTTTCCTATAAATCATCTAGATGTATTTTGAAATCCGACATCTCGGTATTATCTATCCTATAATAAGGAATAGTCATTGATTGAGCTCTTGACACTATATTGATAGAGAACTATACGTCTGTCATTGGTGGAAATCCTATAATTTCATCTTGTAAAGCATCCAAGAAATTATCTACCACTGGATGGAAATCCTCCTAATGTATTCCTTGATAATCCATATATAACTTTCAATCTATGATTTCATCATATACAAACCACCATGCTCAGGTCTAGCTTGACTCACCAATACAAACCATTCAACCTTGTGAATAAACTCCCCACCCTTTAGTGATGTGGTGTTCACCCATATGTGATAAAAATATATACAATAATTAAAGGGAGCCAACCAATACACATTGATAATGATGTAAAAACCTATCATCTCAAGGAAAATGAGGTCCGACATGAACTAACACCTACCAATATCAAGGGGGAACTCTCGACACTGAGGTGCATTCTATTTTATAATCCCCAATAGATTATCAAGAATCATAAATCCACAAAAATACTAAATTTTGTTCACAACTATCTCCAAAATGAGAGAAAATATAAAGCTATGTGAAACCCCTATATCAAAAATAAAAGATTCAAATGTATTGGCTAATAGAATGGTAACTATCACAGAAAAAGGTTTTGGATTCTTCTCCTCATTCCTCAATTGAAATAAGTATATTTTTCCTTATTCATAGCCCTATGATATAACATGAATACCCTAAGAAAATGCACTCTATTATTTTTGCAGTAATGGGGTTCGATTACTATGAGCAAGACCACCACCTTATCTTGATCGGCCCACTGTAACACAACTCCTTGGTTGAAGAGAATCTATGGACCTTGTTCCTGAATGTGGAGACAGTGTAGACCTTATCTCATTAGATTTAAGAGTAAAAGTTATGGAAAAGTGTTATATATGACTCATCTTTCGATATGATTACCACTATACTAGGTCTCTCATGCACTGTGGTCTCATGCGTCTAAGTCTACCGCACTAGTGGAACTTAACATGGATAACGAAGTATGTGTTCATTCTACTGATGTCACTATGTGGAAGCTCAATATGACATTTACAACTAATGATCATTATAGAACAATATATATATGTTGAACCTCCTTGGCTTTCACCCCTACTACTTTCAGGTTATACTCTGTGATAATCACATTATTCACCATTCCAAAAATGGTCGTCTATTGAAAGACATTCACTTGCAATCAAATGTCATTCCCAGGACCATCCAAAAATCTCATAGCTTTAAATAACTCATACCCATTATAATTGGTGAATATAAATGGATCTCTATAAAAGGTATGAATAAACCATAACTAATTAGATGCCCTGGTCCATGTGTATGAACTATCAGGCTCTATCAGCCCTCAATGTCTCTTGATTGAAGTAATCATCGAAGGAAATACGAAAATCCTTTCATGACATGTCTTGATGATGATCTATATAAGTAATTACATGCTACCATCTCTGGGAGGAATCACACAACATATATGTAGGGAGGTTTTCTATCCGGTCGGGAGATGTCTTAATATACTTGATGACAGATGTCATGTCATCTAGATAAGAATTTTTATCATGTGGTCCACAATCACCCTAAAATATGGGAGGATATTTCTACAGGAAATCATGTGTCAATTCTACCCTAGTCAGGGTAGGTCATGGTGCTCCCTAAATAGTCTATAGGAAACACTTAAGTCCTTCAAGAAATGGTTGCTTAGAACATATGTATAGTAAAAGTACAGGTGCCACATTTGGAACCACTATAGGGTCTACTAATAGCCCATGGCCCTCCACCTCTAGAGTATGATATCCACCTCCCTCTGAGTTTGCAACTAGAGGAATTCATTGGGGGAATACCTCTACAAATTCCAAGTTCACACCTCAAATCCAGATTCAACATCAAAAAAAGTATATATATTTAAATAGGATAGGTACATGACTTCCCATATTAGAACACTCCCTTCTGCTTTCCCCTTGAGTTAGGTCTGGGTGAATTATAGATCATATAAAAGCAAGAGATACAACCTACATCCCATTATGCTGGTTAGGTCTGGGTCAATTATCTATTATAAATTTTTTGAGGTTATATTTTATTTCTATTATATCACAATTAATTATTAATGGTTGAATCAATTGGTTCCCAAAATCATGATCCATATGGGCCCATACTCCTTATGATCTGAAATATGGTGTCTACCAAATTCAAACCATAACACATTCCAGTCCATGCGACTTTCAGTCCATATCCTAACATTCCACAATTGGTTTCTTAGGGTGTCCTCTATATCCTAATTCAAAAACACTTCTTAGGTTATGATAGACACTCTAAGTACCAATTTTTTTTTCTCAATCACCTGCACACAATATCTATCATAAAACTAGTATATCTATAAAAAAACCTATCAAAACATCATGCATCAATTAATACATCCTATATGGAATGATATAATGTGTGGCATGTAAATTCTAACAAGATCCTATAATGATGCATGAGATGACATACCCTCATATCATCGAGATAAAATGAAATAAATTTCACAATCAAATCAATGGTAATATCAATATTCATGTTAATCACCCAATAATGGAAACAAATCAACTATAGTAGTTATAAATCTAGAAAATAATATTATTATATGAGGAAATTTAGTGTTTTTATATACATGAGTATGCTATTCCCATACACACCTCATTAAAAAAATTAAAATTCAATCTAATCCCTCAATACTGTCTTAATATAGAATGAAATATAGAAAGTAATTCTCTTAATACACTTTTTAATGTCCCAAACCAACACTCCACTAAAAGGGGCCCCGATCCCGGTTGTCCATATGGCCTTAAGAACATCCCCCCAAATGCTAGAGGCTATCAGCTAGCAGTGAGAGCCTAATCTATGTCTGTGGGGAATATATTCCCTGATCACTAGAGTATATCACAACAAATATAAAATAATAGATAAGTAGCGTAAATAATAAATATATCAGAAAATAGACAATATCCAAGCTAGATATGAATAACAATCCCAGAAGGAAACTCACCTAAATTTGACGGTGATACATTTAATGTCTCTAAAAAATATCAAAAACAAGTATAAATGGTAGGTTTATAATAGCTGTTACAAAATAAAAAAAATACCAAATGTATCTAGCTAACATAATGAGCCTCAACTCGTTCTTGTGCTATCCTAGTCTTAATATGTAATCATAAACCTATTATAGGTTTCTTTCTCTTGTCTATACATATATCAAAAGAGAATATTTGGGTACCTAACAGTGGTATGAACATGGTGTGAGATTTAATAACAGTAGGAAACCACCCATGGTTCTAATGGTATCTAGTAAATAGATACATAATAATGAAATTTTATAGGTAGTAACAGGAAATGTAAAGGAAGTATGTAAGTGTAAAAAACCCTTAAGGTCTTGAGATCCAATGGACACACATCCTTACCTACCTACTATAAACACAGTTAAAAAGAATTTGAGTGAAAAATTCGTCTTGTATAAATTTATATTTATATTCTATTAATTAATTAGTCTAATTTAATTTATATGTCTCGTAAAATAGAACATAGACCATCATCCCTATAAAGATAAGTGATCTTCATATGCCTAACAAAGACATCTATAAGGTGTAAGTCACTAAAAAAATCCAATATTGTGCTTTGTCTTAGAGGTGTGTCATATAAATGAATGTTTTAAGGTAAAAATTAAGCTGATGGGATGGGGATTTTCAAATTTTAATCTTCGGCATTACAAAACTTGTCATAACTAATGATACGAGCCCAGATACGGTCCGAGGATCTCACTTAAATTAAAATATAAAATAAATTAAAACTAAAAAACATACCCTTTTAGTTCTGAATCTGCTCTTGATTGTAAGTCGTAGATTGTGATCATTGATTGAATGATCCATAGCATGATCCATATATATCATCCCCAAATTCTTTAAAAATCTACCGGAGTGTCGATCATTAGATTCCATGTGCAAGCATGATAATGCGATGATGCCTTAAACATCCCGACGATCACCGTGATCCTCGACCTTCGATGCTTGAAGCTGTTCATAGATCTTCACCTAGATATAGAGAATATCTCTCTAGAAATTTGGAGGATGGATACTCTCTCAATTAAAATGAATTAATAGTACATGTTTTCCAAGTTCCTCTCTCTATTTATAGTGGATATTCAAAAACACCCGGTAGGGTTCGCTAGCCCCCTAGAAAATTAACATCCACTAAATAATAATTATGAAGAAATAAACAACACCTTAAATATTAATTATAATTTATAACATAAAAATAATATATAGTAAAATTATTACGTGATAAAATTGAGTCATTTAGCTTGACTTTTCATTTCCTCTTAATATTAAAGAAACATGTAATATTACAATAATATTCATTCGATTAATATTTTCTCATATTTAATTTACTTGTAAATAAATTTAATAAATAAATTCAACATCGATTACCATTTACATTAATAATATTTATTTATTTATTTATTATTAATCGATAATAGGGACAATAGTCAGACCCCATGGTTGTTCCCATGATGGCTGATATACCTATTGAACTGAATAAGGAGTATTATTGAGTAAGCTACTATATGTTACCCTCTAGGCCCATATCTCGATAGTAGTGAATAATATTCATATACCAAGATCTGATTCTAGGAACCCATCAAGGCCCCAAATGAGATAAAGAAAGTCAAATCAATGACAACCATCCTACAAACACTTTTTGTGTAAAATAATGTATTTTTCTTAAAATTTATCAGAAAGCGGGACACACACTTGTGTCATCACCCTTTTCTTACTCTATTATTTATCGATCTAACTAGATGAATTTACCATTTAGCTTTTTTTCCCCAAATACTTATGAAGGTAGTACCATCCTAATTAACCATTCATGAGATATATTACTTCCTAAACATGGATATAGAAAATCATTTCTTGACCATTATACCAATGCCATACAACCAATGAAGCACCCAACACATGATACCTCACCATGATCTCATTTTCATTGTTTTTTACTTACATCAATGTATACAATCAAATGTAACACATTGGTATAGATATCAAGTCAAGATACAAACACACATGTCTATAGATAGGAATAACCAATGAATCCTATAACATTTGGAGTTCCTATTGGCGATCCATTCCTCATAATATCACTAATAGATATCACCAAGTGTGAACTTCATGAGGATATTTATCAACTCTTATGAACCCCAAACACTTGATAGTCAAAAATAAATTGGGTCCATTCAGTATGATGTATCTAGAAAATAGGGATTTTGTTTAATATTAATGTAATTGTATCCCAAGGTTCCCATTAAAGCCTAGGATCTGATATAACCTTCTGATATGATAATTAATTTGTGGACATTACCATTAAATTGTGGATACAGAAATATCTACACTATAATGGTAAGAATACATCAATAATATCTAACTGTATACATAATATGGTAATCAAAATTACTATTCATATTGAATTTAGGGAACCCACTATTAAAAAATTCGCACATGAACTAGATCCAACTTGTTTACCATACCTATTAGATCTCACATGATTAGGATCCTGTTTTTATAGAGCTGTGTATATAGTATCTGGGTCTGCCACATTTCTCCCGAGTGTCTATTCTTCTACATGATACCTCATCTCCCTATGTAAAACATCTCAATATACAGTATCCTCGAGTATATCCTATTTGTACACATTCCTTAGTCATCACCTTAGCTTCACTACGATACCAGATCAAATTAATCATAGGAAAACTAATTTATGTCCTATAAAAACTAGTATCCCTTCTTTTACACATACCAAGAACACATCTTTTGTACTTTCCCATGTACAATTTGATAGTAATGACTACTTTACATGAAGTTCTCATGAAAATAAATCATATTTAACTATTATATATTATATTATAAATATTATTTCTTATACATATCATGAAATATGTGATTGACCCTTCACTAAAGCATATCGAACTCAAGTCACCACTTAATCTTCTCATATTCCATTTCAATTATACTTTGGGAGATTTATTCCATGTGACACTAACAACAATTCTTAAATTTAATTGTTAAAAATTTTATTTTACAATACTGTGTCACTATATGTATAATTGACTAGGTCTAAGAAACAATTAGACAAAACTAAGTAGATCCTATTCCCTAGAAATTAGGTTTCTAAATTAATTCAATCATTTTATAATTACATTCATTCTGTTCTTAACTATCTATAAGACCAATATATATTTTCCATATGTTTCCAAACATATTTAACTTGGAAAACTATGAATCTTACACTAAAATATGTTTTAAACCTGAAAACAATTCATTATAAATTGATATTCCATGATACCATTTGTTAATTAAATCATAATATACATTTCAATAACATGAATCCTTTATTAGCATTCAGTTCCATGACAATAATTTCTGGTTTCATCGTATAGATACCTTCCACGAATGGTAGCCATGAAATCCAATTCTTAATAAAATGATCATAAAACGTAGCTATAAGAAGTAAAATTCTAATGGAAATAGGAATAATGAAATGGAATAACCAATCAAACCTTATTTTTACTGCACTTGTATGACCCATTTATCTTCTCACTTGATACCCACCACAATATTCAATTTATAAGCCCCTTTTCACTTTGATACAAGAAGTCCATTATTGAATTTTAATTAATCTTTTTAATCTTAGATAAATTCCATATACTTCTCACTCGTATAAATTATTATCCACAATTTATAATTCACCACTTTCCATGGTGAAAATAAAACAATCTCTATGGTTTAACCTTTCCACAAAGTAGGTGTCCCTAAAACATTTTTATTCCAAATGAAATTGTGGAACTTCTTCTTATGACAACAACATGCACATCTCTGTATTTGACTAATACCATGTCTATCTAGATCCCACCATCTCTAATAGATATGTGAACCATTTTATTGAAAGGAAATATATAACATGAACACAAATTTTTTGTTTTAGGGATTTGTGTAATATGCAAGGAAACCATTACGATAATTACTTGGTAGCACAATGTGTTTAGATTGATGAAAGTTTGTTTATATTCTAACAAACTCTTTTCTTCTAAACACATGTCATATGACATAATGGATTTCCATCATATTTTGAATTTTATGATACCATTTTTCATTTATAGTTGGCATATAGTTTTGCGATTTAATATTATTTGCAAAGAACATATTGAAATATAATGAATGTTTATGAAAGATTCAACATTGATACTCCATACATCATAATTATAATGTATAAAATATCCGTTTAGTAATTTCTCCATGATGAATTTTGTTGATCAATTTTAACATGTATTAATTATCATCGATCCACCTTATTATTATCATTTCCTTTGTGTGGATAATGTAAAATATATTTAGGAATTACTCCATGTTGCATTATATTGATTGATGATTGTTTGGTCAAGATATTCTTCAGCTTTCTAGCCTAAATCATATTACATCTTCTTACCATGTAGATTCTATACATTAATTTCATATTCCTTAGTTACATTATGGAATATTATGATGTTTATTTACCACTATCTTAACCATGTAATAGTTTATTCTCTCTTGTTGAACTAATTTTGAAAGCTCTATGGAAGACCATTACTTATAAAGGATTTCTTTTCAAACTAAATATGTATATAAATCAATAATACCTATGGTGTTTAGCTTTATTAAGACTAAATACAAAACTGGGTATATCCTTGGAATTAAATTTTATTTTTACTTTACAAATAACTATCTTTCGATAACTGGGTAAAAGTCTTACATTTTAAATTAAACACTTATTTCCTCAGATTAAAGCTTTAGTAAACTATTTTTTGAGTATGATACACCACAAACAATATTCATTTTGGAAATTGGAATAATTTATCCCTGTTTCCAAAGGACACATGAGATAATTTTTTTTGGATATACTCAATAATAGTTTGACTTAACTAATTAACTTGGAAATTGAAAGTTATATGTTTCTCATTGGAGACATAGAAATCACCATTTCTCAGCCACATGGAGAATATATCTAAATTATATAAAAGTTTCTACAATTAATAGGTTTTTATATTTAGACACACATATGTGATTGACATATTGTATTTTATACTCAAGAATAATGTTAGAAAACATTAATTTATGAATACCCACTGATGAAGAAGCATGTACATTCTTTATTTAATTTAGTTTATTACTGTTAAACTTCCATGAATTAATTTCATGGTATGAAAAGAAAATAACATATTGTTTATTAACTAACCTCATTTCATTGAAGGAAATTGTGAATGTGGATTTTGAATTTCACTTTCCATTAGAATTTGATCATTTCCTTTCAAAAGTAATTCCATCAAAATTCATGATTATACTTTCTTGAAGTTCATATTTGTTTGGAAAACCTTACCTTAATGAAAATGATGTGTTTACTTCATCCAGTTTTTTTCCAACCTAAAACAATACTGGAGTAATTGGGTATAAGAATTGGATTCCATGGCATATTGTGATATGTATTTTATATTTACAAAAAGCCACTATAATTTATCACCCATTGAAATCTCACTTCACATTCCCCTCATAAGCTTCTTAGAGATGAGATTACATATTTTATTATTCATGTCCCGATGTAGTAACCACCACTAACCATGAAAATTGATAATATAATAATTAAATAACCATAATATGTTATATATATTAGTCTCCTATAAGAAATATTAAAAACCCACTTCTTGATTTTGATTTAAACATGTTTCTAGGACACCATAACATTATATTTCCAATATAGTATAGTAGTGCACTAACATGCATACTACACATAAAAAATCATGCTAGTTTGGACATTTACATTGTTCAATTTATCAATGTATTTCTCCTAGTATTAAATTTCATTATATAAAAAATAAAACTAGTAGATTAATACTTCTATCTTGATTAATTAATTCGACATTATCGATCAATTGATTTAATCATTAAATGTATCCCAATATTTTATCAAATTCTGGGAACCCTATGTACTAGAAACAGAATACTCTGTTGCTTGGGTATTCTAGTTGAAAAGATACTCAAACCTTCGCTCATAGTCTAGTAGGTTTGGATACACTACTACTAGAGGGTTTCAAGGTAGGTCTTTGACAGACCAATATCATTAATGCACAATTCCTTGACCTATTGAGTGAAACCCCAACTTCTAAAATCGACACTTTATTTTCTCAACAATTACCTCTAAAATTTAAATTTTTTTCCCTTTAAACTAATTTGTTGAAAATTGTGTTATGTCAGTCCATCAATCTCATAAGAAAAACCCATTAGTAATAGACACCCTCAACTTTGGCATTATGATCACCCAATACACCCAGTTTGTTCAAATTTTAATTACAGAAGGCGGTAAAGACTTAATATTTCTTGGAGGGGTATTTATGTTTTTCTCTTTATGAACTTAATCAATTTATATTAATATTGTTCATTTCTATTGTCGTGGTGACAACAGAACATTAATAGAAAAAATGATACACTTTTTCATGCATTTTATTATTTATCATTTTATGTATTTATGCACTATTATAAAGTGAATAAGATAAAAAATAAATTAGTAAAATAAATCTACCCGACTAGTATTGAGAATCTAAAATAAGTTGATCTATTTGAATTAAATGGATTTACCACATCCTTGGTGTATCATTCTTGAGTTGTCATTTGACTCGCTAAACAGGTCTCCCCCATCGTATATGTCCACTTCTCGTTTGGATTTCACCTTGACTTTCCATTTTTCACATTATGAATCGTATTTATCAATGCTTATCTCCTCATATTGGCGAGGTCCACATTATTAATCATATTCTGAATGTAAAAGTGTCCTCAAACACAGGTCTGGGGTATATGGGGTGAGAAGTACATCATATAAATTGGACACGCATGTCCTAACACAAATTCAATTAAAATAAAAGACAATATGTAGGACATCTTAATTAATTAATTACAATGATCACACTCAATTAAATGATTAAAAAAATAAAAAAAAATTACAATTCATGTCATGTGCTCAAGACCAGTCATGGGTAAAGCAAATGCATGATTAAAATTTAAATTAACAAAAATTAAGTATGAGGGTTTTTAATAAAATTAAATGAATTAAATATATTCCAATAATTTAATAAAATTAAGTCCAATGTTGATTTAATTTTAATTCCAAAATATAAATTATCTAATTAATCTAATTTAATTCTAAAAGTAAATTAATTTTTATCTGTTATATTAAAATTATTATTTTAAACCAAAATTAATATATGAATCAATTTAATTTAATTCTAAAATTAAATTAATTAATTTTGATTATCCCTGATACACAAAATCTTAGGCTGACCCCAAGTGAGTTGCGCCGATCCCGAAAAAACTCATTCCAGGCCATATAAATCCCATTATGGACTTTATTATCCAGAAAGGTCCGATCACACCCATTCCTAGTTGGGAAGACCTGTCAGGACACATTCAAGGTCAATCACATTAATATAGACCCATAGCTGGTTACCTATATGCTCGGTCTAGAAGGGAAAACCAAGACAGATCCACCAACTTGTGATCGACAACACTAGATCTGCTTCTCCCTACTGATGAGGTGACTCCACACAACAACATCTTAACTCGTGGGATCTAATATGGGGCATGTAGAAACTGGATGTGGAAAGACCAGTCAAATCCAGATCTTGGAGGAAACATTCTACGACCTACAATGGTGGGACTAGGTGTACCTGAGTAGAATGGAGGCTTGCCCGGGTCAGAGCTAGGTGAGGTGTTGGTCACAGTTGAGGTAGGGAAGTGGGCTGAGGTGATAGATTTGAAAGAGGCTACCGAAGGTGGCACACCATCCAATAAGGGTGGAATTTGAGGGAGTTTTGGAAACACAATCCAACACTGCATGCTCATAAGAGGAATCCCTTCAGTTGACTCAATGTGGGAATATATGTGTCTCCCAGGTGAGGTGGTCCAACACTATGGGGGATGGAGAGCCACACTAAGGGGGAGACACCTACAGTGCGACCTTCTAGGAAGGAGGCCAACAGATCGTGTTTCGGAGGAGGTAACCCTAGGATGGTCCATTGACTAGGGAGCGATACTTTTGGAGGGTTTTTTCTAACTTAGAAGAGCAATGGTCTGGTTAGGTGGGGATCCTGAGGGTGGCAGAAAATGTGGTAGGCACTCCTCTAATGTTTTTTTTCGGATATTTTTTGAGGAACAAGTAACCTGAATTTCCATTTTATCAGATGACACTTTTAAATTTTGTTTTTATGTGTATTTATCCACACCCATTTCATAAAACCCATAGGATATTTTGATATCCTTTTTATTATAATAATTATTTCAATAAAACTGGTGGAAAAAAAATAAGCTAGAAAACACTATTCTGGACACATTGTCAGGATGGAATAATGCTTTATTCAAATTTACTTCCAATCATATAAATTTTAATACCAAAAAACAAATATATTTCCCTTATTGAAAATTTTGGATGGCCATAACTTGTCCATCCAAAATCAGATCATTGGATAGTCTAAACCATTGAGACCATAATTAAACCATATACTTAATTAAAATTAAAAACACATTCCTTAGATCAAAGTAATTATGAAATCACTCTGATACTAATCGAAGGTACCAAGGTTGTAGAAGAATCTAGTGGTTCAGGTATTTTAAAAACTTTCATATTCAATACAACATAACTTGTCATTGTTGATGATATAATCCCTAGTACAGTCCAAGGATCTTGTGTAAATTAAAATAGTATATATATTATACTGAAAAACACACATATTTGGATCTTAATATACACTCGACTTCAAATCATTATTGGAAATAATTTATTGAAGGATCCATATATGTATACCTCTAGATCATCTATATACACTTCAAAAATCCATAGGAGAATTGTTCATTAGATTTTGGGTGCTAGCATGGTGATCCAATGATTCCTTCGATGTTCGGACAGTCTCTGAGATCCTATGACTTCGATGCTTGAAGGTGATCATGGATTGTCACTCAAAGAGAGGGAATATATGTAGAATGTGGGAGGATGGATAGGCTCTCTTTTAAAATGAATGAATAGTACATGTTGTGCAAGAGCCTCTCTTTATTTATAGCGAATATTAAAAACAACCGGTAGGGTTCCCCACTCAGTAGGAAAATTAACAACCACAAAATAAAAATTTGGAAAAACTAAACTACTTCATAAATAGTATTTATAATTTTTCGTATACCTATAATATGTATTAAATATATTATGTGATAAAATTGAGTGGTTTAACTCAACTCGTCATTCCCCTTAATAATAAATGAACATGAAATCTTAAAGTAATATTTTTTTGAATAATATTTTCTTGTATTTACTTAAATTGTCAATACATTTAATAAAAAAAATTCAATACCAATTTTTCAATATATGAATAATAGTAATTTATTTATTTATTAGGGATTGATAACTTGGACAACACTCCAACCACTTGGTGGGGCCACCATGCCTGGTATACCTATTGTACTGAACATGTAGGATTATTTAATACTCTATTGTGTATTACCCTATATGAATTTATCTTGATGGTAGTGAATAATATTCACAGACCAAGAGTCGAGTTTAGTAACTCATAAATTCCCCTAAATAGATAATGAATGTCATTAAAATGGAAATCAACCAACAAACAATTACTGTGTACTATAGTCTCACTGTCTTTAAATATCTCGTAAAGAAAGACACAGAATTGTGTCATCACCCTTATCTCATTATTATTTGTTGATCTAACATGATGTATTTACCTTTTGAATGATTTGGCGCCATAATTATGATGGTAGTACCATCTGATCATCCAGGCCTGAGATATATTACTTATATAACTTGGAAGTGACAAATCTTTTCTTGACCTTTCAACAATTCCATACCACTTATGATGCACCCAACACAGGTTACCTCACCAGGATTTCATTATAATGCTTTTATGACTAACATCAAAGTATGATATAAAATGGTAAGCATTGGTAATGATCTCAATTCAAGAGACCAATACACATGTCTATAGATAGGAACAACCAATAACACCTAAATCATGTGGTGTTCCTATTGGAGGTTATTTATTCATGATCTCACTACTAGAGATCACAAAGTACAAACATCATGAGAAGAAGTATCAATAATTTTGAGCCCCCAACGCCTAATAGTCAAGCATCATCCATGATGTGTTCAATATGATGTATCTAGACTGTAAATGTTTTGTAATATTAAATGTCATAGCATCTCATGACTCTCATTATAGTATGGGATCTTCTATAACCAATTGGTACAATAATTAATATATGGAAATTACCATTAAATAGTGGATGTAGAAATATATAAATTATAATTGTAAGAATACATTATGTATATCTCACTGTATATATGATTTGGTAATCCGAATTACTATTCATTTTGAACCTAGAGAACCCACTATCACAACAATAAATAATTCCATTCATTACTCAATTTTGGACTCAAGCTCATCATTAAAATTTATTATTTTGAATCCAAGTATCACTCTTGGTGTACCATAAACCATACACCATTTGAGAATTCCCTATTCATTACTCATAGGAATCGTAGTATCATTCTATGTGTGGAAAAGCATCATTGAAATTTGAGTCCATCCTTAGCAGTCCACTAAGGGATCCCTTGTGTTACTCATAGTATATATGATCAACTTTCCTCTAAGTTCATCCTTGTAAATTTATAAGGAGTCTAAATATAACTCGATCGTATAACATTCAGCCCCCTTGATTCCTTTCTTGTCAGTCCAATTGGGAGTCCATGTGTCCCTTGGGAATATGTAAAGAAATATCCAAATTAATCCATCCATGGAGTTCGTATATGAACCCTTGTGGAACCCAAGGCATATAACAAACATGAATGTAGTCAATATAATTTAATTATTTCAATGTCATCACCACAATCAATTCATTTAAATCTCACCTGAGAAGGTGGATCAAGGCTTGAATAATCATAGAATGCTTTTCCTATTAATTTATTCACATGGAAATTTCATTATAAAGGTATATCCATGCTAAGCAATCCATTACCGTTGTAACCCTAGGTACATTTTCATTACATTCCATTTTTTATTCAATTATATTTTAATTGTCAATTCATTATTTAACATCCCTTGGAAAGAGCTAAACGACAAACCGAAAGGGTAATCCAAATCATTTTCCACCCATTGGGATCCATTTAATTAAACAAATCACCCAAGGGGTGGTTTGAATTCAAGCTCCATAACCTATAATCATCTATTAATGAGTCTTGTTAATTACATAGGGATATCCCTTGCATTTTAAACAAGTATTAAATTACATTTGAAGGATGTAGTTATGATAATTGGGCATACGACACAACAAAATATATAAACACTTCGACTTCAATGAAAATGAATAGGACTTATAAACACAGGCCCATAGTATAGGGTTCATCTAGTTTCATCTCTTGATTGAACTTATATTAAGAGAAAAATGAAGAGCGGATAAGAACAATGAAAATATAGAATACTAGGTTTCACCTAAATAGAGCATCCAATACCACGATGAACGAGGAATGACACAAAATTAATGGAGATCATACCCTAATAGATTCGATGTTTCTGACAGATATTGATTCTGAACTCAGTCATAGGTGATCTCTTGATTCCTAGTTTAGGATTCAAGAGAAGATGTCAAAGGTTGATGTTGTTTTGAGGTGGAATAATCACAATTAGGTTTTAAATAAAGTATTTATTAAGGGAAAAATAATAAATTCACCTATATTACTAGGTCGGATATTTTGGATGAATGGTTTCCAAATTGTGTTCCAACCATGCACCCACTAATGTAAAAAGGGTCCCCATGCATTGTGTGCACGCACAATTTGACTAGGCATGTTAAAAAAATCTCTCATCCCATTTTCAAAAACTATAGAGGGTTCCAAATGTTCATGCACCTCAAATATCATGTTTTGTAAAACTGTGTGGGATCTTCTTTCTCTCTTCATAGCCTTTCATAGTTTATAGTAAATGTGTGGCCTGCCCCTCACAATATCTACTAACCATGAGATAAGCCTATTTTCCCCCATAATCTTTATTCTGGGCTCTGATGAAGCCCTAGACACCGCAATACCTCTATAAATTCAATGGAAATTTACATTTGGTAGTATATAGGCGTCTAAACTGAAAATTGATGAAAATTAAAAGATTATGTACCTAAAACAACTAGTTTCTTACAAGGAGTCCCCCCATATATCTAACACATATATACAGGTGTTTTTTTATAATTCATGTATGCACCCAAAATAGGGGATATATGTGTTGATATATATTCATAATTGACAGGAATTAATCCATAAATAATTATTGTAATGAATAGGACCCCTACATAGATTTGGCTCATTTATAAGGGAAGGGGAATTTTAATCCAAGAACAGTTTTATAAATGAAAGAATCTGTGTTGAAATATGCAACATAGATTTTGATCATATGAAATATTAAGATAATATTGATATTTTTATTAAGATAATGATATCTATGTCCATGGTAGGTTATCTAGAAATATCTATGAATCATTACTTAATATGAATTAATCCATAAATAATACTTTTTAGAGATGATACCATGCACAAATCATGCACATTTATAAGAGGGGGAAATGATGCTTTGAGGCATAGATGATTTTCATGCCAAATACTTCTATATGTATTGAAAATTTATGTAGGGGTTAACAAGGAAATAAGGAATGGTCCACTTAATAATTTTAGATTCACATGATATAGACTTACACTTTTTAGTATAACATTTTTAAAAAGGAACTATAGCCATGTATTTTGACATCATACAGTAAGAAAATTTTCTCCCAATTTAACATTATGCAGCTCTGATGTTGGCCATGATGTTTAAAATTTTGATGTAGGAATTTTTGGGAAAATTAGGATAAATTCACACTGATTAGAGTATTAGGGGCCACAATATTTATCCTTATGTTATAATATAATTTTCATATAGTTTAACACCGTTAAACAAAGGCATGAAAATTTTATTTTAAAGTCATAGAGCTCAGACTTCATATAGTTTAATATTGTGCAACTAAGATGTGTGCTAGTAATTTTAATGTTATTCATCTTATACTAATGTTATATATTGTATAATGTCTTTTATCTATGAATACTATCATGTGGGAATTAAGCAATGTATTTCTCGAGAAAAATTTCATTCCTAGTGGTTGTGATATTCCCACCATATATCGTGGCCAATTTCTAGGTTCCATTGGATTATAACATCTCTATGATGTAATTTCCTTCCCATGTTGGTTCAAGTTTTGGTGGTTTATTCCTATGTATTATTAGGGCCCTGAGAGACAACAACAATTCCCCTTTGTGGAATAAATGATGGAAAAATTTCAAATTTAAGTGACACACAGCTTTATTTTGGTATACTTCCATGTGGTGAATGGTATATAATCTTTTCCCATCAAGCCATTCCAATTCAACCAGTCACTTTTGATATTGTTCATTTGTAAAAATAATGAAGTAAAATTGAAATTTACAGTGAAGTTAATTGGACATATATGGTTATAAGAACATATCTTCTATATACAAATAAATATGGGGTTTCCTGTTTTGTAATCTAGGATTGGGAATGATAAGACTACAAGGAATGATGAATTTTTTCAGGCCAAGATTTATTTACTTTATCCACGATCATCTGATTAATATTGGATATGGTTTTGTTCAAAGCCTCTATGTTTCCATTTTCCATTGCATGGTAGTGAGATTAATGGTCAGACTGAATAATATATTACTAATTCAACATTTCAACTAAGATGATAAGAAGTTGTTTCCTTTATCTAAATGTATTTTATGAGGGTCAGAAAATCTGGTTATAAATGTTTCATTCATAAAACAGTTTATATCATATATTCTTACCACTTTATGGTATATACGCTCGACCCAATTGTAGAATATTTCAGTGGCCTTAATGATATTCTTAAAATACTTAGCTATTGATAGGGGATATGGAACCATTACATCTGTTTCTAGAAAGAAAATGTCCATGAATATTTGGGGGTATGAAGAAATTATAGGGGTTGGTGTATTAATTTGGAAGGTATCTAACACAAATAAAATCTTTTGGTGAACACCACACAATCCTACACTATTAATGATAAAAAACATCCAAGCCTCCTAATATTATTGGAAATATTTTAATGTTATATTTGAACACCTAATTCACCTGCATGGAATTTCTGTAGAACCGTAAGAGTTTCCCTTACTTAAATACATATAAGGAAAACATTATAAAATCATATTTTAGGGAGGATATTTTACATATTTTGGGCCATCATGAAGGATAATGTTTTCTGAGCACCATTAGATTTTTGTTTTTAATAATCCATCCAATGGAAGAATCCCATTTTAGTGGTATTCAAATATTGAGGACATACATCCATTTACAGAATCATTTTATTTTGTTATGGGATTGACCTCGATGATTTGTTCCATGTTGTTACCAATGAATTTTAACACCAACCTGTGATGTGCAATGCAGATAACTACTTTTTCCAAGTCCGGATCTTTCAATGTTGTAGTTTCATTAAACAATCCATCTGCATGGGTGTTCTGTGAACACATGACATGAGTTAGTGTTGGGTATGATGTGAATTCCACCATCTAACTAATACATAGATAATTAGGGGAATCATTTCTTCATTTTTGATGACATATTCACCATTTAACTTCTTGATGAACAATTCTAAATCACCATTGGCTTTTAGGTGGCCTACAATATTTGTAATGAAAATTCAAAAACATAAACGAGGTATTGGTATTATTCCTCATTTTTGGTGCCCCAATATTCCATAAAGAATGAATAAAAAACAATTTAATTGGTTATATATATAAGGATGACTTTTAAACTGATTACATTTAGTTTCAGGTTTTCCATTATATTCACTATTTAGATTTTGGAAGCACTTTCAAATTACATCTCTCATGTTTGGGGGATTCTATGATTAGAGAAGACTTATTCCATAGAAAACCCATTGTCTAATGAAACATTTTCGCAATAAAGATTATTTGAAAGAAAATACTCTAATTCATTTCCCATTATTTCCTTTTTTGATATGAATCCAATGTCAAATTTCATCAAAATGACCACCCACCATGCCATGTGTGTAGTCAATATGTGATGATTGAGGATATATTTGTGTGGGTTATTATGAGAGACATCATTGAACTTGCGGTGTTGTAGGGAGTACCTCAATTTATAGACTAAAAATATTATTTCATGTAGATTTTTATCAATATATGAATATAGTGTCATATTATTAAACATGATTCTTTTGATGTAATAGAGGTGATTCTCATTCCCACCACCATTCTTCATTTCTAGGAAATCAGCCCATGACTGCTCTAAGGGAATCTCATATAATGTGAAAGGATTATTTTCAACAGAGGGAATTAGCATTAGTGAGATTAAAAGTTACTACTTAAGATTAATAAATCATCCCAAAAATCATCAACCCATCAATATGGGACTCCCATATTCCTCAATTTAGTTAAGGGTAAGAACCTTTATATATGTTTTTCTATGAAGCGTTAGATGTAATTAAACCATACCTAACATCCACAAAACTCTTTGAGGATTCAAGGATGTAAAAATGATATGATAACCTTGGTTTTTTTACATACACATCAATTCCACATGAAGGTACTATGAATTCAAGAGACATCCATGAGGTTACCCCAAAAGAGCATTTCAGGGGTTTTATCTTTAAGGTGTTTTATTGTAGCTTGTTTAAAATTGCTTCATGATTGGAAAGATGATCAGTACACTATTTGGAATTTTCCACCATTTCATAAACAAAATGTTAAATGGTCCCTCCAAATATGTTTTTGAAAATATAGTTCAAGGAATTTTGATTTTTGGAGACAGTGTACATAAAATTACAATTCATGGCTTTATAGAAGTATATTCCTTAGAGTGATCAAAAATTGATAGCATCATAATCTTTAGGATCAATTGGAATTTGGTTTTATTCCAAATATCCATCCATAATTGATATAGATTGATAAAAATCAATGGTATCAATATGATTTACTATAATTGGGATACAGAAATAATATTGAAGTAAATTATACATAATGATGAAACCAAGGAATCCATAATTAGACATTGAATGTTTATCCTATAGTATAACCAAGAAATTAGATTCATATATAATATATCCTAATTTATCTCAACATTAGATTTGGCTAAGTGGTTTACACTGACTTTTGTAATAGTCATGATGTTTTAAATCATAAGGGAAAAAATTGGTTTCATAATATTATAACTAATGGAGGGTATAATTTGTAGTGAATTTGTTTCTAGATCCATAATCATTGAAATATTTTAAAATTTTAATTTCATCTCGTTTTACATATATATATATTGGGATTTAATTTGTCCCTACATAACAGTATCCATTTCTGGCTAGGTGGAATAGATTACTACATGGCATCCCATGGGATCAGACATTACATGATATAATTGAACAATAGTAATAATAACATCAAAATCTCTAGGGCTTAACAAGGCCTACAGAAAGCTCATCCCCTTTCTCTTTGGAAAAATTAAGATCATCCATGATTGAATGTTTGGATGGAACCATATATAACTTCTTTAAGATATACTATTTATGATCTAGGAGAATTAATTTATAAACATGAGGTTGTTCATTGGTGTAATCCTTTGGGGTTGAAGTGTTTGAGGTAGAAAGATTGGGTGTTTGAACATGGGTTCAAGTAAAACTTGTCACCGATGGATTGGGCCGAACCTATCCTCCCACTCATTGGGTATAATTAAATAGTTCAACACCAATCATTAGTCTTTATAGAATAACTGGTATTGGATTACTCATGAATGTTTTCAAGGTGATTCCATTCTCATGTTGAGATCACAAAGATGCTTGGCTGTGAGTTTTGACAGTGTACATAGCTCTACAAGGGATGAGATTCAGATATTGTGCTCAACCACGACTATTTCTCCCCATGTAACCACTTTTTATATGACATATTCCTCTTTATAAAATATCATGTATGAGTAAATTAAGTTCATATCCATACTCTTCATCTACAAAATGTTTTGTTAATTGAATAGAATTAATAGAACTGAAGAGTAATTATTCTTCCAAGGAGAGTTCTATTTTGTAGTATGGTTCCCATCCTCTAAGTAATGTAGGCTTGAAATACAAGAGGTCTAAGCCTATATTGGGGATAAATATGTGTTCATTTTACTATACCATATTCTTTATATTGCATTTATTCCAAATGATATGAGATCATATTTTGAAAGATTGTCGAATTGGAGAAGCTATTTACACTATTACAAAAGAGACTAGCTGATCAAATGGCAGTTTTAGGTGTTCCTTGAAGGAGGAATGAGCTCAATTTAGTATTTATTTAGTCATGAAATCCTTAAAATTTGGTGTACTCCTAATTATAACTACATTCTATCCATTTACATCTTATATAACGATGGAAACACATGCCACTTGTGCTAGTGGATTGCATTATTTCACATTTCCAAAATCAACCATCTTATTCATGATATATTAAAAATCAAATAACTATTGGATGGAGGGGAAAAATTTTATGTTAAAGGGGTAATAATTCATTCAATACAAGAAATAAATCTGATCATGCCTTCTAGGATCAAATAAACTCATTAAATTGTTCTCTATAGCTATTATATAGTTGAATGGGGCCTATTCAGCTTGGATAGAATAATCATTATTCTTCTAGTCCTTATATGGTAGTCACATCTTCTCTTTTTCCCATATTTATTTGGACATTAATATATTTTTTTCTACTCAATGGGTGGTGTTTCATGATATTATGCGAGCTTGAATTCTAGAGTTGATGTTAGAGTTGGCTTAAGTGTGATGATTTAAATTTTCACTTTGTCAATTATTTTTCCTTTTCCTACCAAAAGTTGGACCAGAATTGGTTTTGATACATTCAATAGAGTCTTAAAAAATATTATATTCTATGAAATGTTTAGGTAATTCACCTAGATACTTATATAGAATGAGGGTAATTTATAAAAATATATAGATATTCTCTATGGATAGACACAACAACTATTGTTGGGGGAGTTTCAGATTAATGGTGTAAGTCAAAACCTTCAAAATATTTATTAAATATATGAAAATATCATTATCATGTTGTTTTAAAATTGTGATTTCAAGTATTTTTATCTTTATAAACATAGAGATTAATCGATAAAGGAATTTTTGGTGGGTATATTCTCATCAGGTGATTATTCTAGACAACTAATTTGTTTACAATATGAATGTTGTCCCCTCCGAAATATATATAATTAATTTATGTTTAGATTCTTTTTTATAAAGGGTTACCAATATAAGTCCACACGGAGACACAAAATGTGTCTTGTAATAATCTAAATCCATTTTTCAATTGAATTTTGGGATGGTAGGATTCCCAAAATTGTGTCAGGAAAGAGTTTCATCTGCCCATTCAGGGAAAGGTTTTCTCTCTAGTTTCACTAATGTATGCCACCCTTCAATATCCTCTAGTCAATATATCAATGAATCATTTATTTCAAAGAGTAATGATGGTATATCCTGTTGGGATAATAGTTTAATATGGTAAATAATGGGTGGGGACTGACATGGTGGCCCAACCTTCATTTTCAATTGTTAGCCAATATTAGCTGAACATGTGTAATATTTTTGATATGGTCCCAATTTATTTTCTATGGGTGGTAATTTCTGATATCCTCTGTAATATGATAAAAATATATTTCTTTTAAAGATTCCATATTTATTGGATTAATTAGTTATGCTTTTATTATTATATTTATATTTTCTTATTCTGGAAGATCTGTTGAAAGAGAAATGTGTGGATTTATCTTAAGAATATACTAAGCAATGATTCCCCCCTGCACAAAAATGAATTGAATTTTCTCAACACCTTCATTTCTTCCTCATATTTAGAAATCATTACCTCAATTTTAGGGGATTAAATTATTCGTGTTTGAAGATAGGATATAGACAAATCATTGATCTTTTATTTGTTTTAAGGACATTAGGGAGGTGGAATATGATCATTTGGTGCAGCTCCCA
This sequence comes from Viscum album, assembly GCA_963277665.1. Taxonomy (NCBI): domain Eukaryota; kingdom Viridiplantae; phylum Streptophyta; class Magnoliopsida; order Santalales; family Viscaceae; genus Viscum; species Viscum album. The sequence continues at coordinate 580,583,291 of OY728148.1, forward strand.
ATTTGTTTTCTTTACTTTGATTCTTGGTGTTCACACATTATTTAATCATTTCATTTTTCACCATATTATGAAAAGAAACATATAAATCCTATTTCTATATATTAGATTTATGTTTCATAACATCTACATGGCCAATACTAATGATTTTTTCTAATGCATGGCGAGCCATATGTATCATTTCACGATTAGAAAGATAACGGGATTTATCTCCCTTAGAGTATCTTCTGAGATATGAATCATTATATTTTATAGTGGTTTATATCATGATGGGTCTCATTGGTTAGAGGAATCTATAAGGATTCATATTTTCCATCCCGAATTCACTATGTTTTTTTAAATGGTAACATAGGGATACACTCTAGTTGTTTAATCCATTCTGAAAGTGAAATATAGGTAATGATATGAGGTGAAATATAGTGATTAATATTTTGAAGTACCACCTAACTGGGAAAAGACTGATTTCTATTGGGAGGTAGGAAGTTGAGGTAAACAAACCCCTAGGCCTTTGTTTTGGGGGTTCCTATGTTCCAATAGAATGAAAATTCGGACCCATTGGAGATTTAATGTATTTGAGGTAGAAAAGTGTAGTATAAATTCCCCTAGAATTACATGAAGAGGCTAGTCTTGGACTTTTATTTCTTTGGTCTTCAATTATTCTATCTTGATCTAGTGGATTTTTGTTTGAGCATGAATTGAGTTTAATGTATTTTTATAACATGAGGTACTTGCTACAAAGGAAACATTTCTATTTGAATATTGGATTTCCCCATATAAAGGGATTGATAAATATTTTTAAATAGTTTATGTATGAGTATTTTATGTATACTTATTTTTAGGTCCAATGTTGTTTAATTTTGGTCTTGGATAATTCTCATTGAGCATACCCACTATTGTGTCCAGAGCTGAACACCTAGGGTCATCCTGAACTATTTACTATTCATGATGTCACTATCAATGGATATTGTTGGTTGAGGAGTGTGTTTAAATTAAATCATATATATTCACCCCATCCTATAATAAGAACACTAAATGGGGTGTTAGAAATCAACTGACATAGATTTCTCAAATAATTAATGCTTACATGTTGATAATTTTTAGCTACTTTCCCAATTTTAGGCATTGTATTATTTAAAGGGAGCACCATGTTAATATGTTGATGAAGTTATTCGTTTTTTTTGAAATTATCTTCCTAAATGTTATAAGGAAGTAACTTTTATTTTCATTGGTGTAGAGTATTCCATCGATTGGGATGAATATGGTGTATACAATCCTCTATCATGGTATTTGGAACGCTATACAAAGGGGTATCTAGGGGACATAACAAGATAGTTATGCTTTCGTTGGCTAGATTTTTTGTCATAATCAATGTACTCTCTTCATTTTATATGAGAGATACATTCAATAATTTTAATGAAAGTTTTCATTTCCGGACCTATTTATTATATAATGTTGAGATTACTAGAATATACACCATTATATTGGAAGATAATCCATCCTAGTGTGGTTTGGAGTTTTACTATTTCATTGTGTTTTCATCAGGATGAGAAATAATATCACCTGGAAAGGATCAGGAATCATGTATAGATGGTCCCATCCTTTCAATTTCATAATGATATGAGAGATTTAACATATTTGATTCGAAGGGGGGGGGACCTATTTACTAAAATAAAATATCATTATGGGGAGGACATTCACAATGAATACCATAATAGGGAGTAGTACCATCATGGTTCACCATCTGGCCACCAGGAGGAATCTTACAAGATATTCCCTAAAGGGGAAATTCATGGTCAATGATGTAAAGGGGCTGACCTTTTTTTTATTAGATCTTATTATCATAAAATAGATTCTATGATAATCCTTATGAGAAAATATCTCATTATCAATGATAGTATTTCCATGAAGTGAACATTCATTTAAAATGATTTCGAGAGGAAATCCAATGTTTTTGTTAGAAAAATTATATAGAGGAACTACATAATAACACCTGCTACTACATTGAAATGACATGGACTCAGAATGCTATTATTATACCTTTGAAAAATGGTTAGGGGCCTCATGAATTCTAGAATAAATCAAATCAATAATATGTTACAACTCATAAACTTACCTTAGTGAAAATTATTCATAGATGTTTTTTGTTGAGTAGATAAAGTTTCACGTTATGAACAATGAGTTTCAGATATAGGATCCCACCTAGGATACAATGGTATTGTTTCCAAAATATGATGAAAAATTTATATGCTTTTGTTAGGAATGTGTGACTTTCCTAAAGTTTAGGTTTTAGTGGGACGATGAAATCTAACTAAAATAGAAATTTGTGCCTGATATGATGAAATATTTATCTTAGGGGTGTTCCAATGTCCATATTGGATGGTAATAGTTATATTTTAATACTTTTGAGTAACCCTCAAGGCGTTATGGTGAAATAATCAAGTTATGGGGTGCAAAATTTGTGGCTTCCCCTATCTATTTCAGTATAAAATATATAATGACAATATTATAGAATGAATTATCGTATGTATTTCTTTCCCTATATTATTGAATAGATGTGTTTATGGGATTTCATAGTTGGAAAAAAATATATTTAACCATTAATTGGTCGGAATTGGATTGTATTCCTACTCATATACTCTAATTTTTATCCAAAATATAATAACATGGTTTATTTTCTGGCTGTATAAATGTGTTCATTCCCTAATAAATTTCTTGGATATGATGACAAAATTATTTGGGTGCTTCTAGAATGTATTGACCGACTATCTAGGTTTAGGAAAGAATGTGTGGATACTCCCATGTTTCCACCACAATATGATTGTTTGATTCATCCAGGGAAGTAGAGACATGGCATTACATGTAATTATTTATGGTCTTAATCCCTTGATGGTATTTCCGAAGAAATTGTGTCTAAGGGACCTGATCTTGGATCCAGGAAGTGTTGTGATTGATAAGATATTTAGGGATTTAATTTATATGATGTAGGCAATGGAAATTGTTGGTAGGATCCCTTTGGGGAGACCCCAATGTTGTGGTGGGGGAACTATCAACCTCATAGCCTACCTCCCTATGATAAGAGAGGTATTTTTTGTTATGTTTTAGGGAGATTCTCCAAAAATGTTTTGAAATAAAAATTGGTGTTGTTTTATTATTTACCACCACTCATCACTGGAAATATGATTGGAGGGGCTTCATGGCTTAGAGGATTTCATGAGAAACATACAATGTAAGGATAATACAATTTAGGTTGTGCTCATTAATTATTGAATTTCCCACTGGGCATTGAAGATGCTGGGTGGTAGATAGCATCTTCTGGACAAATAAACCCTTTCACAATTTAAAAAGCATAAAAATAAACAGGTTTTGAAAGAATTTTAGTATACATAACAATAAATCATGTAAAAGATATATGATAGACAAAACAACCTAATGTATATATATAGTTTGAATTCAATGAGAATCCCCATTCCATAACTGTGAATAGTAGGTGATGTGGGTATATTTTGATTTTGTTTGTACACATCTATTGATGGAATTAATGAAAATATTAATGGTAAATGTGATTGAATTGATGATATTCTAAATATAACTCAATTTGAAGTCAAAACATTGATTGTTTTAATATTATAATGAAATTAAATGTTTTTGGTCCATATGTAATGAATTGAATCTTGGTTTTATATCTTATTATTTTACGTATCAAATTTGGTGAATTGGTTTTATGAAATATTTATTACAAAAAAATAAAATTTGAATATTAATAAAAGGAATTTGGTTATTGGGAGTAAATTTTGTAACTTCCATTATTTAATTTTATAAAATTTATATTTTGAATATTATTTTATTCAATATGAATGATTAAACTTTATTGGATTTTTTCATTGAATTTATTTTATAAATTTTGGAATTTTTTTTCACAGAAGAAGACCGAAACAATGGTTTTGATAAAAACCCAAATACATGAGTTTTCAATCTGATCAATGTAGTTGATTTTCCCATGTACCAAATTTTCCTCCCAAATCATGTATCCATTTTTTACAATAATTTCCCCATTGAAAATATTCCTTAGGGAAAACTATGTATCCAAATATAAAATTACATTCCCAAATTATTGAACCACTTATCCATTTTTAGAGAATCCAACTATAAAAAGATCTACATATCCAATTTTTAAAAATATAATTATGAAAATGTTTTCTCAGGTATCCTTGTATCTATTTTTTTTCTCAAACAACAATAACATATCTAGTATACCTACTATATACCTAAATTTGCAGATGGTTACTTCAATTTTGGTTAATATAGATGAAACATAAAGTAGGACAATATTTTTTTTCGTTTGGGTATTGGGGCATGATTGTTTGAATTAGAATATGATTGTGAGGTTGAAGATGATGATAGATAAAGAATTTCATCCTAGTGAAAAATATTAATTTGTGAACCATTCGATCCGGAGCATAGCCATGGGAATTTTGACTGATGACTTTAGCAATCCTAAATTTTTTAGTAATAGAAAAATGAAGTTGATACTTGGTAAATATGGATTATGTTTTTCTAAAGCATGGTAAGAAATATTGAATCCAAGACTTATTAAAATAAAAACCTAGGAATTAAAGATAAACCAAAGATTATAATTCAACCACTGAGGCATTGAATTCAAAAAATAATGGAAAAATGGGTTAGGAATATGGAGAATTTATTTCAAAATGATGAGTTCAAACAATGTTAGAGTAGTTTATACCGATTGGATAACATTTTACAAGACAAAATTTTCACTCTAAATGTTGTTTATATATGATTAAATTGAGTTTTTTATGGTAATAAGGATATGCATAGCATTGATTAAGAGGAATTGGTTATATTTGGATATTATGATTCTTACTAGTTAATGTCTGATGTTCTCAGGTTATTTTTAGAAATATGAGATGAATATGTTTAATTTGGTTGACCATTGGTTTGGTTTTTTATAGGTACTCATAGACAATGAATAATTCAATATTCATTAGTGACACAACATTGTTATTTTAGAAGAATCTACATTTTATTCTCATATAAATTATCTATTGAGTTATTTCCAATCGAAGTGTGAAACCTATGCTATGCTTGTGGGATTTGACACCACCATTGTTGAATAATCCAATATTGTGTGGATGAATATCCATTTTAGTGTTGAACGGAGAATATGATTCTCAAATGAGTGATTGCAATATATATAGAGTGGGATCTGAGATTGATTTGTATTATAAAATAAATTAATTCAATAATCCATGGATTATCCCATTATTAAGGGTGAGAGTTATAGTTGTGTTGTCGATATATGGATCTTTGATGAATTGATTATGTGAGGGAGTATAGAAGAAAGTTGGTTGAGGACTAAAGGAATGTCTAAGATCAATATTTTTTGGATATATTTTCATTCATCAATTGGTTATTAGGGAAAAAAATTTCACATGTCAGTCACAAGAGAGGGGGCTAAAAGGTCGACCTGTTGCTTTCCCCTAACATTAAGTGCTGTGAGATTTTTAGACCGCTAGATAAAAATAATAATAGTTATTTTCTATATTAAAAGTATGGGGATTATTCTTTCAAAAGGGAGATATTGTGAAATTCAGAGTTTATAATTGAGAGTATAATTTTATTGAGATATTTAGGAGGAGATATACTTCTTCTTTCAAAGTAGATGACAATGACAACATTACACATACCTAAAATATGATTATATAAGTATTATAATGTCTTTACCTAGTGATTTAAACTAATTATTCTGTTATAACATTAATTTTCATCATTCATAATGTAAATTATCTTGAGACTTAGGGTCATTGAATAATATATTGATGTTCGATGATAAAATTTTCTTTCATTTTGTTTCATCGTCTTTAATCCATTCCATGACTGAAACATTACTGATATGAGTATGTTGTTTACTAAATTCATAATGTTAATTTGGCTAGTAAATAGTATGAGGTTGCCAATTTTTCTTAAAAAATATCAATTCTTAATCATTAATTGTGAGAATAATGGATGATCGGCTACTTCTTGGTGCTCTATGATCATTAAGTGATTTAATTGGCTCTTAATGAAAGGAATTTTATAATTGATATCTTAGTAATTGGCCTCACATTTTCAAACATAATGTCTTTTAATTTTTTTGAATTAAATACATATATTGAGGAAGTGTATGAATTGGAAATATTTAAAAGTGATCGAGAATGTATTGACCAATAATCACAACGAAATTCAACTATTTAATTTCAGATCTTATTTAATTTCTCACACACTATTTCCTATTTTTATATTATTTTTTCAGATCTCAATATTTTTCTTGGACTACATTATTTTAATTTTTATCTATTTAAGTAATTTAATAAATTTTTTTCTTTTCATAATATTACTCCTTAAATGATTTTTAAATACTTATAAAAAAATCAAGATTGTGAAACTCAATAGGGGCATCCCTATATGAAATAACCATGGATGATTCTTTACTGTAATATTTTTTGGATACTTGAAGTTGGATTTAGGCACCTAATAAAACGTGAACACTTTAATTATAACCTTTTCTAGGGAGTCTACCAAGGACCTTTTAAAGAAAAAGAAAAAAAATTAGATCATAAGAAGATTAAAAAAGATAATTTTAAAAATATTTTGAAAAAAATAAAATATTTTATTTTGTGTTTATATGAAATAAAAAATATTCAAACTATATAATTAATAACCTATTATAATTTGAGATAAATAATATCTTAAAAATAAAATAAATAACATATTATTGAATTTAAAAGTCTAAAAAATATAAAACATCAGAAAAGAGTCATTAAAATAAAATTTCTAAAAAATAGAACACCTTCCAGACATTGTAAAAATGGGTGAAAAAAGAATATTGAAGGATATGATTTCTCATGAAATTAAAAACTAACAAATTAGTTTATGATATCTCTAAATAGCCCCAGGTTTTAAGCATATATATGGATTGATACATCATTTTCAAAAAATTGCACGGTCTAATCGGAGATGATCTACCCATGCACTTATATTAATTAAACATGCTATTCATAACAATGAATCCATATAGATTTAGTGAGGATGAAATAAATATGAGATAAGTCTCATTTTATTTAGATGGGGTGTCCAAAGAGTGGTTCTACTACCCCCAATCAACTTTTATAGGGAGTTGACATCAACTTATGAAAATTTTCCTTGAGAAATTCTTCCCAATATATAAAAATAACTGAGTTATAAAAATATATGTTTTAATAGGTGGTTGAATGGTGAGAGTCTACATGAATATTGGGTTATATTTAATATGTTTTATTCAATCTATACTCAACAATATATTTTTGATCAACCTTTAATCCAATAATTCTATGACAGAATAGTATTGATAAATGGGAGCGTGATGAATGATGTTCCTGGAAGAGATTTAGTAAATAAGAAGCCCATTGTTTCTAGAAATTTCATATTTAATATAATAAAAAATCACCATTATTTGGTACTTGTGACATTATTTATGTGAAACCATAAATTAATGTTTAAACTTCCCAATTCTAGATAAGATGAATTGAAAGCCATATGAGTGATCTTTCTAGCTTGATGGGGTATATATTATCTAACTCCCCCTTCCTAAATTCAACCAAAAATAATTTTTATAATCCATATGTATGATCATTTTTCAATACTTCAATAATCAATGTGATAAATTTAAAGAAACTCTTAACTCATGTAATGAGATCTTCCCTAGAAATCCATTCTAGAATAACACAAAAAATTAATTTCCCTATAAAAAACGAGACCAAGGTATTTTTAATCCAAACAAAATTTAATATAAGGGTGGTATTATCTATGAGATGTATTAGGTTTAATGATTAGAAAAATAATCATTTTTATTTCCAAAATATTCATCAATAGCCAAATTCTAGTCAAATTTATTTTCTAAACATTCTTGTGTGAATTTAAAAACTATTCTAGATAGAGATAACCAAAAATAGAAAAATAATCAAAGAAATGATTCAATCCTTGAGGGGATGATTAAGAAATGTCAAAACATTTCTCATCAAAATAATTATATTATATAATATGGTAAATTAGGTGATTTAAATAGAAACTAAAATTAGCCATTTGAAAAATCAACAAAGTGGTAGTTTTACATCACAAGATAAAGTGAACCAAAAAGGTAGAGATATTGATAGTGCAATAATTATAATAAGTGGAACTAAAATAAAAGCTTCCATGTTAGATTTATTATCTTCTAAATTTGTTTTGAATTATTCTGTCTTTCTATTTATGTTGGTTGGAGAACATTAAAAATCTTGTATTATCGTCTCACAAGCCAATATAATTTTAGCTAAACCAGACAGGGTATTTAAATATGTGTTTGTATGGGTGAATGTTTTCTTTTTTTCCTTGCTAATTTTTATCTTTTATATATAGAGGATGGTAGTTTTAGTTCACATGTCCCAATATTATTAAAAATATGAAATTTTTTTACTTCAAATTTAATTTAAATTTTTACCCACCTTTGATTCAAAAATACGGACAATTTTGAAGGGAAAGGGTCCTTCAATGTGCTAAAATGTACAATAATTTGTTTTATAATAGAAACCTCATTTGTATCAAATTTTATTGTTTTATAATTTTCAATTATGAACTTATTATGGTGTAATACCTTTCTGAAGTTTTAGGGTCACTATTCCATTTTGAGGAGGTTGATTCTCTTTTACCCCATGGATTCAGTTGGGTAATTCATTTTTTATTTCCATTTTAAAAATAATCTAACAGTGGTGAAAGATTAGATAATTGTTATATAATTATCATTTCCCTTTTTTTAATTTATATTAAAACTCACAAAATATTTATTGAAATTAATTTAAAAATGTAAATGTAAATCTTTCTTGAACTCAATAATATTTTATTGAATATTTGGATAATTTATTTATGTTACATGTTATTTATTAATATTACTCATCAAAATAAAATGTCTAATTATTTTTGATACTAATTATGTGAGACTCTTCTTCTGTATGTAAAGAGAATATTGGAATTTTAGTTGATTGAAAATTGAAGTGGGTTTAATTCATTTTCAAATATTAATGGTCAATATTAATTTTAAAAGATTATTCTGATTTCACACTAAAAAAATTGTATATATTGAGGGTATATTTATTCACTTCTTGATGAAAATCCATGGGGGAAATTCATTTTATGAACTAACATTTCTTGTCCATCTAGTTTTTCAAAACTGAGATTAACTTTATTCCACTGAATTCCACACATTGTTTTATTAAGGTTTTGAAAGATATTTGTGCTAGGTAATTTTTTGTGGATATGTTTTGATATTTGTTTTCCACATCTATTGAAGGAATCTATGAAATTTTTGGTGATTAATGTTCTTTAATAGATAAAATTATAAATATTGGTCAATATAACATCAAAAAAAAATATTTTCTGAATACTATAACTAAATATTATGTCTTTGGTCCATTAGTAATAAATTTATTTATTGTTTTATCTCTTATTATTTTAAGGATTGGATTTAGTGAATTTTTTTCATGAATTTTTTAACGAGGAAAAATAAATTGATAATATTATTAAAATAAATTTGGTTTTTGGGATAAAATTACTCAAGTTCTAGGATTTAATTTTATTAAATTATTATTTGGAATATTATTTTCATGATTTCGATGGAATAAATTTTATTTATAATTTTATTGAATTGATTTTTCATGTTTTTGAATTATATTAAAAAAGAAGATCCACCTAGAGGTTTTGACATCCATCCACATATTGTTGATCTAAACCACATATATGTTTTTTTAACATATTCTATTTTTCCACCATGATCGAATATACTTTTTCATATTTCCATTTCCACATATATGATTTTTTTATAGGTTCAACTACATATACAATTATGAAATATCATACCAAAATTATGGAAATACATATTAATTTTCTTGGTATCCAATCACAAGAAAATCCATTAATTTTTTTCCCAATAATAATAACAGATCCATTTCTCAAGTAGTCATGAAGAATATATTTATCAACAATCACAATCATATAACCAATTTTCCTACTATATAAAAAAATTTCATACTGGTTGGTTTGATACTAGTTAAATAAGATCCAACATGAAATGGGACATGCTTGTTTTAATTTGGAGGTTTGAGAATGATTATTTTGGGTAGATGAAGATGATGTAGTTTCAAATTAATATAGCTTGAAAGTTTAATCTAAATTAATGGAATTAAACATATGAACTTTTCAGGCACAAGCATCACCATGTATATTTTAACCAAATATTTTATCACACATATATTTATAGTAAGGGGAAAATGAAACTGAGAGTTTATGAGGCTAGGTGATGTTTTTTTAAATATTATTGAAGAATATTGAATCCAAGATTAATAGAAATACTATATAATGATTTTAGGAATTTCTGAATAATTTAAGTCTACATATGATGTCTTGAAACTACTGAAAATATAACTGAGATCTGAAGAAGATTACCTATTTTTTGAAGACCGATTTCAACCGATGTCAGACCGGTTCCTACTAATTAAAAAACATATGAGAAGACTGAGGATATGCTTCATGTGTTGTGGATGAATAAATAAATCATTTATATGATTTTAATGTGTAGGTCTTGAGTACTGATGAATAATAATTTGGTTTTTCTCAATTTAGGTTTTCCCAATTATGGAATTTATGATGTTCTCGGGTGATTTTTTCTAGTATGAGATAATGAAGTTCAATTTAGTTGATCATTGGTTTGGTTCTGTTATAGGTATTCAAATAGAATGTGGTAATTTAGTATCCATAGTTTCATGGAATGAAAATTATATCTGAATGCATGTTTTATGCTATGAGAAATGCTCAAATGAATACCTTCCGGTTGATGAGTAAAATCAAAGACGAGCATGTGGAGTTTTACACCCACATGGATAAATCATCCAAAACAGAGTTGATGAAGTTCTAGTATATGTTCAACTAGAGATTATGATTATATAATTAATGATTTAAATAAAGATAGAATGGGATGTATGTTTGAGCTGGAATATCTATGTAATTAAGTGAATAATTAGTGTATTAACTCAAGTTTAAGACTACAAATTGTGGTTTTGGCATCAATGTGAGGATATTTATTGGCTTGATTCCAAGAGGAAATATGAAATAATGTTATATGAGGTCTAGTAGGCTTCCCAGGATAATGATTTTCTAGATTCACAAGTAGTCATCAATTCGTTACAAGGAAAAAATAAGTATCACAATATATTCACAAGAGAGGGAGTTGAAATATATTCATATTGCAGGAACCTGACATTTTGTGTTGTGAAAATTTTAAATCACCATAGAAAAATAATAAAAGGAATTTTTTTTCTGAAAAAGGAGGGGGGTTATTCATTCTTATGAGGTATAATAAGATATCCAGAGAGGGTCATTGAGAGAATAATTGTTTAGAGAGTTACAGGAGGGGAGCTATTGATTCGTTCAAAGGATATGAATATTAAAGGATATACGTATTCCTTAAACATAACTAGAAAAAAATTATAGTGTCTTTTATAAGTAATTTTAACTCTTGATTATTTTATAATATTAATTACTTCATTCATACTATAACTTATCTATTGACTTATATTGATTAAATAATCAATTGATGTTTCATGATCACATTCTCTGCCACTTATTTTTCTTATTATCTCTTCTATTCTATAACTAACACATTATTGATCAGAGTGATTTTTTCATTTAGTGAATATTTTTAGTTCAATGTAGTTTTTATTTTTTGGTTGCCTCACATTTTTTTAAACTTATCTCTTATCAATCAAGAGTTTTTAGCATAATAAAATCCTAATTGTGTTTTAGTGCTCAATGGTCAATTATTTCTTCAACCACCTCTTAGTAAAAAGAGTTTGATAAAGGAGACCTTATTTTCTTAAATTTACTACTCAAACATAATGTGATTAAAGATTATATATTTAGATCGTTGTGCTGAGGGTTTTCATAGAGCGATTGTTTTTAAAATCGACAATGAAAGGATAAACCAGAAGAATCACAAAGAAATGACACAATATCATTTCTAATCATTTTCTTCTTCTCAAAGATTACATATTATTTTACTAATGCTTCAACTAATAATAATCTATTATTTGAACTTTTTTTTTCAAATCTTATTTGTATATAAATTTTTCAAAAAAATTTTATATATAAAATTAAACATAAAAAATTGGAAACACATATAAAATAATCATAAAAGTTAAAATCTATAAGGTAATACTCATAATAGATAATATTCAGTTTATCTTTGAGGTATTGTTAAGGGGAAACCTGAAGTAGGATTTGGGTGAATGTTAAATCTAAACCACTTTTGTAGGCCACATGGTGTTCATGTTATCATAGAAAAACATAAATTGGTGTTCAAAAAATTCTCTCAAGAGTAGATTATTTCCACACCTTAAGGAACATGGTGTACACATTACCCTAGTGGAACAAGTATAAGGGGGAAATGTTCATCCATAATGGTATCTACTTATCTTATCAATAATAAAATATGGGTTAATCACAAAAATATTATTCAAGGTAATTTTATCTTTCAAAACACACAAATCATTCTATAAAACATTTTCCATTAAAAACATCAAGGGAAATTCCATTTTAAAATACATGTTCAAAACCACAATTTTCATTAAAACAATTTTATTTACAATTAATAAACATCAAAAATCAATTTGGATGAGAAAGAATGTAAAATATACAAGATACATAAATGTCCAGAAAATAACCTACCTTAAAACATTAGGAATTTCAATGTCCATGGTTAAAAAATGATAAAAATGAGATGATGGACTTAGGAATCTAGAATAGATAATGGAACATGAATTATAAATTAAAAATATCTAAGTTAACATAATTTTGAATCAAAAATACCAAAGAGAACACATAACACAACAATTCTAGATTAATTATCTACAACTAATAAATATCTAAAAATGACCCATCTATTCTATAATGGATATATAACTAATAATATTAGAATACCAAAACTAAGAATTTACAGTATAGAGAGAACCATAACATACAGATAAATAAGGGGAATTAGATGTTGAATGAGATAAAAACCAAAACAAAGGCCAACATACCTATATATGAACAAAAGTTTGATCGACACGTAGATCCTCAAAGGGAATTGAGTTTGGGGAGCCAAAAACACCCCAATAGAGCCTCTAAGTTGAATGGAATGAATTACGATTTAAGGATATTAATATATAATTAAAATAGGCATTTGAGGTTGTAGAAATTTGAAACTACCCCTAACATTCTAGAAAAAAATGCAACAATCAACTAGCTGGTGGCTTCTGAAGATTCGAAAGAGATATCATCCAACCTAGGTAAGACTATGAACTTCCCATAGCTAGTTGGTGGTGAAATTTATGAGTCCTACACCTTTAGACACCCCACCAACTAAATGGTGGGATTCAATCAACTAATCGATAATATTATTATTTGTGGCCACTTCTTTAATGATTCCACAAGCTATCTGACAACCCTCTTCAGCTAGCTGAGGGAATAACTATTTCTTATCCAACTATAGTGTCAAATCCATACTTAAACCAGAAAAATGGAAAACAATCTATCCCTTTATCAACTAAAAATCACCATAAAAAATAATATAATCTTGGAACAAACTAATATAAAAGGAAATCCAAATAAGAGTAGTCTATTTCCAAAAAACATAGGTAGGATATCATATCATTCCACAAAAAACTTTTTTATATCGATAGAAACCTATGTTGAAGAAGGTTGTACTTAAAAGAGTTTAGGAAACTACTCTTGCATCAATGAATCCCATTCCCCCATATCATGAGATTCAGAAACACACTTCCATAGCACTCAAACTAGAGGTATTATATTTCTATAAATAACCTTCATTTGAGAATGAATATTCCAAAATAGTTTTTCTATAATAGAAAAATCAAGCTCCACGTCGAGGACTCTACAATTTAGAACATTAGAATGGCCTGGTTGATATTTTTTGAGTTGAGACACATGGAAAAAATTACTGATTAAAAAAATGAGGTTGTAAATACAGGTGATAATCCGCCTTTCCAAGATTTTACATGATCTCAAATAGCCCTACATACACAAGAGTGATCTTTAACTACTTTCTAAGTCATTAGTTACCCAATGAAGGATATTATTTCATAAAAATGTTATTACTAAATGAAAACTCCTTGGGGTGATGATACTTATCTTCATAAGACTTGCACCATCTTGGAGACATTACAAAGTACTAACAATAAAAATATACATTTATAAATTTATCCTAAACCAAAAATTTTCCATCCAAGGAAGATTATCAACCCTTAGAACAAAAAAGGGGAGAACTAAAAAAACCCATTCAAGAATTTTAATGGTTAAATTATGATGGATGGATGAAAAATGTTGTTATATGAAAAATCAACCATCCCTATATGGATATAAAAATGACCTATGATGTTAAAGACATAGTCAAATTCATATCTTCTAAATTTTTCTTATGTTATTCTATCTGTACTTTCCATTTGAAGATGATATACCAAGATTAAGCTAACCATAGTTCTCATTACATCATGGAGGCTCTTCGAAAACTGTTTAGCAAAATAAAAGTACTTATCTAAGACAAAGACCATAATGAGTCTATAAAGCTTTAATATCTATTGTACATAAACCATTCCCATGTCATCCACTTTAGTTATGTCACATATTAGTTTTTAATTGACATGTTTTTTCAAACGATCAATCCACACCCCTAATGAAATTTATACTTAGGGGATTTCAAGGTAATAAAATGATGAAATCCATTGAAATTACGGTCTACTTCCATGTTATAAAAGGGAGAGGATGAAGAAATTAGGAAGACTTTTAATACTCAAACTTAATCTACAGGGAATTATAACAATGATATATAGTGTCATTCATCTATCATTTCATAATAGACCAAAAAATTATGTTTCATGTCATAGAACATTTTTTGGAGGTAGGGTGGAAAAACCACAATGGTTATTTACAATCTCCTGGAACAACCGTTCTTGCAGAATAAGGAACAATATATTGTATCCTAAATAAAATTCTACACATTGAGAAAAGAGGCCACTGATTAATGGTCTCCACACCATATAAATAATTAGTATGACTCTAGAACTCATTTTAATGGTAATGTTACTGAAAAATTATCACATAAAGAGAGGATATCCCATGAAATCCATCTATAACATTACCTAACACGTCCCTTATTACTCCCAATTGCATCTGAAAAAAATTCCAATCACATATCACCCATGATTTTCTTCCAACATTGGATGATAAGGTATTTTTATACTAAGATAATAAAGCATGAATTTTTATTTTTCATTATTTATAATAAATTTTAGTATCAAATTTATTCATGTAATCCCCCCATCAACTCTATAAAAGGTTAAAATAATTTTGGTAAAACATATAACTCATACTTTTGTTGTAAGGGTAAGTAAATAAACATACCCTAAAAGGATAATGATAAAAAATGTCATGGAATATAAAATTTTTGCATGTTACAAAATAATTAGTGGGATAATTCAACTCCTGAAATCAAAGATGATGTGATTCATAATCTATTACATGATCTCCCTACATAAAGACCCTTCACAAACTAGAATCTAAAGTGTCATGGTAAATCAAAATTCCAAATCTAGACCATGTTAAAATAAAAATTTGTCCTTGTTCCAAAAATTACTTAATCTCATAAAAGTGTTCCTAACAAATAGAGTCTAACATAAACTTCACCCCTTATGGGTGAGAGAATTTGAAAGAGGAAAAACATTCATGTAATCCTTCAAAAACTACCAATAGTATCTGTCCAAACATGATAAGATACAAATCTAAGTTAAATTATATTTTTCTTCACATGAAATGATGACCATCACATTTTAAGGATCAATGGATGTGTCATGTTTAGAGATCACATTCCACCATAACTTGATTTTATGGATCCATAACTTTAAATTTTATTATTTCTCATAAATACAATAATAAATTTGGATTCCTAAAGCATACCTCTAGTGACACACATGATCTTATCCAGTTTTTGTGCACACTATGATGTAATATATGAAAACTATAACAAAAAAATCAAGATATTGACAAAATACTCAGTTCATCAATTCCATAAAATTATAGGACAATTTGATAATCCAAACAACAACATAAGGTACCCGCAATGTCCATACAATCTCCTAAAAATAATATTATGAATTTTTGAATCCATTTATTCAACTTAGTGGTAACTAGATTGTAAATTAATTCTATTAAACCTATATTCCAAATTAAAATATTGGAAAAAATCATTAGGACAAGTCAAAGGAGATTTATTCTTGATTATTAATTGATTGAGATTATGATAATCAATATATTAGAAAAGTGTCCAATAAAACTTCTTAGAAAAAAAGGATATGTGAAATCAAAGGTGACACACTTGGGTGTATAAATCCCTTGTCCCTCAAATCATAAATTTTAATTTTCATCCTTTTTAATTAATTTATATTCATATGATATGATGTCATCGATATCAGTTGAGTTTTGGGACCTTTGAAAATTGAGTATACTACCAACCAATGTTGAGAAAAACATAAGAATATATCTAGAGTATCATTAAAAATCTCATGGACACTGAAGGAAGGCCACTAATATTAATATAATTTTTTAAAAAAGCTCCAAAAAATAAAAATACATAATAATAACTCAATGATATGTCCCTTACATAATGGACCTTGGATCCTCTTCTCCCTAAAAATAATTAGAGCTTTTATTAGAAGTAGTAAAGGATACCATCAGACGGTAACAATCAATCTAGTAATTTTAGGTGATCATCCCATCCATCTTGATAATCACATCAAATACATAAAGTAATGAATGAAAGAATTTCTATAACAGATTTCATCTTACATAAGGAAAGTGCATGAGGGACATTGAAACCCCTAATCCCTCATCTTTCTTAGAGGCATGGAAAATTATATAATGAATAGAATGAGTCCCATTGGATGTTTTGGAAGATCCACCAAATGAGTAAATAAACAGTTTTGGGGGTCACCAATATCAAATATAATATTATACAAGGTATAATTAACACAATTAGAACCTATAATATTCATAGGTCCCACTTCAGCTTCTTTGAGAAACATATCATCTTTGTGTAACTATTTCATTACAAATGCATGTGGATGGAACATCATATTTTATAAAGCATCACATTGAACTATATATTATATAGGTGTTGATGTGGATATAATAATGTGAGTATGATATAGGGCCCAAAAAAATCATTCAAGTATCTATAAAACCCAGATAATTTCTAAACTAGAGAAGTTATAGGGAAAATAAATTTCTATGCCTCATATTTCTACACTTATAACATGTCTGGACACATTCCACTAATATTTATGAATGAAGAAATATATTAGAAGCACCACCATTGCTTCCACCATGGAAATAATTATTATTCATATTACCCTTGAAAATACCAATGGAGCTACCACATGAGGAAATAGAATCTATGGTCGACCCTATCTTACATGTTTGCGAAAAGTCTACCATCAATGCCCTATCCACAACTTCAGTGTAAGCAATAAACATAAATAAAAAACTAATACTAGATATCTTTTCAAAGACCCATTTAAAACTTATTATCCATTATATTATCATTATAAAACCCCATATAATAAAACATTGAGAGAATAATGAATTGATTATTAAACTATATCATAGACCAATCTACTTTCTCATTCTTGAGAAACTCTATAGATTTCACAATGGTCATATATTTTGCGTAAACCTCTTTGATGAAAATTGAATTGAATTACTTCCACTCCAAGAACTCATTATTTTTATCCAATACATCCTAGTCCTATCCAAATATACTTAATAAATACAACATGAAGACAAGTCACTTTACCTTGATCTAGTTAGGAGTCTCTAGTATTTTGAAAATCCACTTGATGTTTCCCAACAAATCCTCTACCTCCTAAGGATATTTCAACAATTGGGTGTATTCCAGATTCTTGTGAAGAAACACATAAACCTCATTTATATCCTCATACCTTCTTGTATCTACCTATCTACCTTGAACAAAGGTAGGTTCCACACATTTATCAATATCATGAATGTGCACAAGACTGATTCTATTAGATTATGATCTTCTAGAGGGTTTCCCTACCATGGATCATTAGAAAAAGCCACCTAAGGAATAAGGGTAAGTATTTTTAGGAAAATGGTTGTATTATCTTGAAATTTTATTTTATAATTAACAATTTATTTGATAGTATATAAGAAACACAACCTCTATCTTAAACAAACCATGAAATAATATTAATTAAATATAACTATTATAACCAAGAACATAGGGTGGCTATTATGACTAGGAATAACAGAAATAAAAAATATATAAAAAATATATTTTCTTAATAAAAATATTTACTTCTAAAATAAAATTTAAATTTTATATATTTTTACTAGAAAAATAATAATAATAAATTCAATTTATTCATTAGAGTAACTTTTCCTCAAAAATGGTTTTATTTCATTTTGTGTGGAGATGTTATAATTAATTTCTAAAAATATTATATATATTATTTGAAAAAATTAATATAATTTTTAATTCAACATGCTAATATTATATTAGAAGGTGTTTTTTTATTTTTTCTAAAAGATTTTTTTTCAGTGAGTTGTGAAAAATACCGATTTTTTTAAAACTATCCTCTCTTTTCATTAAATAAAGTAATTTAAAAGTGTAAATATATTTTTATTTGATCATAAAGTTATATAATATCTATTATATTTAAAATAATCTAAATAATTTCATTTGCATTTTTATTTTACATGATTTCAATATAAGTTGAATTTTAGGCTTAAGAACGCATTTTTCCAATAAATGTTTTTCATTACGTTTTACACATTTATATTAAAATTAACTTCAAACACTTGTAAAAAATTAATATTGGAAAATAAATTACATATTTGGAATTACTAGTTTTAAATTCTTTAAACAGGTTCTTTTTTTAGCCATTATAAATAGTAACTATTGTAAAATTTACCACTTATGTAAAAGGTAAATATGGTAATTAAGGTTACTAATAATATGATAAGGCATTATGAATCTGTCCAAAAAGTTTATTTATTGCATTGGATGAGTTCAATTTTATATATACATCATAAATTTTAATATATGGCACTTATGTTCCATATTTGATTGAAAATGGAATTTATATTATTTAAAGTAAAGAAAAATAAAAAATATCATTCTGTTTCCATTAAACCCGATCGATATGTTCACATCGAGATATAAATAAGTTGGAAATGAATATTAATGTTTATTTTAAGAATAATAAAACTATTTTCAATATGATGATTTAATTTTTAATTTTTATTGATTATATAATTATGATAAATAATTATACTATGTTGATATTGTGATAATTCAAGGTGTTGAAAAATACAAGTAAATAATTTTGAAAACACTAAAAGTAATTTTTTTGGATGAGTTATAGGGCCAAAATAATTTAATAATATATAATACTATTTATTTATGATAAAATAGTTTATATTTTCATTCCATATTTTTATTTTTTTCTTCATAGTCAAATTATGAGAATAGTTCTTTAAATGTCTTTATTTTATTTTATATTTATATAATATAATATAAATTTATTTAAAAATCATGGAAATATATGAAAATGACAATTAGGATTATAAATTATAAATGAAATTAATATCTTTTTAATTAAGAGAAAATTTTAACCTTATAATTAATGTTATAACCATTTATGATTGAAAAATTCCTCACTACACTAAATGTTAAAATTTTTCAACAAAGGTGTTAGACTAAAAGAATAGGTTTAAAATACCACATAATCTTGTAATTTTTTTGTTGAAAGAATTTATACCATATAAAATATTATGGTAGGATGGTACCACCAATTGTCTACATCAATCTATATAATGAAATTCCATTATACAATTTACAGATATATGAAAGAAATAACAAAACTGTATAAACAACCAACAACCCATCCAGGTTCAAATATGACACCTAGCGGCGATACCTACTTCGGCCTGTACCCTGAATAAGAGTTTTCTCAAGAATCATACGAGCATATTTATTAAGAATACATATTTTACCTTAAATTACTATTTATTCTCTTTTGAATCATTTATTATCTCTCAGGTTCTTACGGATACCCGTACCTCAATACAAACTTCATCTCCTTATGGAGCCCGAAGCATTACTTAGGTAACACAATAACCATGTACCAGCTTCGACTCATGCCAGAGATCCAAGAATTCAAAGAGTATGATATCTTAGTACAAAATTCAACTCATGTAGGAGTTCAAATTATTATCTTGAGAGGCCATCACTCATAGGTTATAATTCATTCATTATTTAATCATATTCAACTCTCAACCCATTAATTCCATTTATTTGCTATAGATCTCCATTTCCAACAACCCAATTCTCAACTTGTATACATACATTGAGTGTAGAATTCCATGTCTAGCACCTGAATCTCATTCATACACACACATCATTGGTCTAGAACGCCATGTATCACACCTGAAACCATAGATAGATCTATCACTAGAATAAAACACATGTGCAGTCCTTATTTAACCATGTATGTATCTCATCACTGGTCTAGAATTCCATGTCTACCACCCAATCCATTATATCCATTAGTTAATTAATAAATTAATTAATCCATGCCCAATAATTAATTCATCGTGAATTATCCACATGCCTTCCCATAATGATCAACGAAATATAACAAAATCTTTTAGTCAACACCACAATTAACTAATCCCATAGTTGCATTAATTAATTCATCAATTAACTAATCTAGAAAAAAAATAAATCCATAATTAATTCTCCACTATTAATTATCTAATCCAAAACACAACTCTTCATAATTAATCCCAAA
Source organism: Viscum album (assembly GCA_963277665.1). Lineage (NCBI taxonomy): Eukaryota > Viridiplantae > Streptophyta > Magnoliopsida > Santalales > Viscaceae > Viscum > Viscum album. The sequence continues at coordinate 580,604,272 of OY728148.1, forward strand.
ATTAATTATCATCATCAACATAAGGGCACATAACTAATCCACCATTAATTATCTCAACATAGCCAGTTTCAAATATCAAAATTAATCCCAAATTAAGTATCTAAACTACGAAATCAAGAACATAATTAATCCATAATTAATTTTATCATTCAAAATATCAACATTCAATAATTAATTTCAATAATTAATTATCTAAATAATTAATACAAAAAAACATAATTAATCCACCATTAAGTATCTCAATTTAGCAAAAACAACATATCTCAATTAATGCATTGATTAATTATCTCAATTATCCAATCAAATATCTTATAATTAATCCCCTGATTAATTATCTATATACCAATCTCAAAGCATATAATTAATTCACAAATTAATTACCTGAACTTATCTTGATCAATAATCATAATTAATCCCTAAATAATTATATATATTTCAATATCAATTCGCATAATTTATTAAAAAACTAATTATCTTAACTTATCCAATTTTTGGTCTCAAAATTATTCCACTGATTAATTATATAAATTACAACCTCAAAGAATATATATAATTTAAAAATTAATTTTCATAACTTTTCCAATAAATATCACATAATTAATCCTTCAATTAATTATCCCAAATTATCCCTCCTAATACTCCTAATTACCACTTTACCCTATTGAATCAACATATAAGGGTGACAATAGAAAAACACATAGTAATAAGCTATAAAAACAAATCAATCTAATCACTATGTTTTTAGAATTAAGGCAACACACCTCGATTGAGGGGTTTTATTACAAAAACATGATTTTTTTAATATAATAATCATTTAATACAAAAAAACTAATTCAACATTTGTATTAAAATTTATCAACAATAATAATTAAAGAATATTGTGTTTTATTATTTTAGAAGATTTGAGGACCCTTCCTCAAGGAATTGGCCAAGCCAATTCTTTCTAAGTTAAACTATCATCATCTCACATACGTGCACCTCAACAATAGCTCATACACAAAATGAATTTATTGCATCACCTTAACAATAACAACCAGAACCCAATATTAGTGTGGAGGGGACAAACACACACCAAATTAATCAACCACAACTCAATTACATCAAAAGATCCTAATTAAAGGGGTGAAAACCCAATTAGAAGGTATACAACCTTACCCGAATATAACAAAAGTGAACCAAATCAAGCCTACCTACCTATCAGTCGGTGGAAGATGTTGGAATATGGAAAAATGGGCCCCGAGACATCATCTACACCACATTGAATTGGAAGAAAATTAGAAACCAAATTATACCCAAATCACAGGTTTCAGACTAACGGTGATCGTGAACCGAATAGCCGAAATAGCTGATGCGAAGAACAAAATTCATAGAGAAGTACTTACCTTTCAGAGATAGACAACATTCATAAAGGAACCACCATGAACTATCATGTGGCGGGGATTCAGGGGAGGGGGTGGTGCACCACCCATGGGAGATCCAAGTGGGGGTCATGCCTCACCCAGGTTGTGTGGCTCTCCCTCTTTCTTTACCTTATAAAAAAATAAAACCCTAATTTTATTATAAGAATTAATATAATAATAATAATAATAACCATCATATAACTATTATTACTATTTAATATTACATGTCTTTGATTAACTCGAAACTCATCATTAATCACTATTTAATTAAATCCTTCTCATTTGAATTTAATTAATTGAATTCTACAAATCATCATTATTCAATTAAATTAAATTAACACATTTTAATTAAATAAAATGTCTATTTTTCAAAAATTAATTAACATCAAATTAACCGTTAATTTTACTAGAAAACCCATTATTTAACAACATTTAATTAATTCCTTATCTACATGGATTTTAATTAAATAATTTAACCAAATACCTAAAAACTGGGAAAAGTGCATGGTTTGACTCACATGGTTTGATAGGCCATGGGCAGACTATGCACCTGCTGATGCAAACCTAGATTATCCCAATTAGATGACCCACATGGTTTGAATAACTGTGCACATCTCATGAAGGAGAATGGTTGTCCTTCATAGATTCACTAACCACGCGCAGTCCGTGCGAATGCCACTTTGAGGTCTAGTTCACCCAAAACCCATTAATCCAGCCAGAGAACCCCTCAATCCATTAACAAAGACCATTATCAACACTTATAAATGGTTTATGCTCATAAAACATTAACCTAAATCATGGTTTTAAGAAAGAACCATCCAAAAAAGGAAAAGGTTCAAAAACATTCCTATTTTAACCCGGTTCAAAGACATAGGGATTTACAATCTTCCAACCTTAACAATTCTCATCCCTAAGAAGAAATTGGGATGTAATAAATCATTAACCAACCAACCATGGTCATGAAGTTCCATTTGAATAATCACGTTGCATTTCCAAATGCCAAATTCACCTTCAGCCAAATCACTAGCTCGACAGCTTAAGCCTTTAATACCCAAGAAAAATCTTCAAAAACCAACCTAAAACATAAAAACATTATAAAAATGAGCCAATGAAACTAGATACAATATCCCATAATCATCTTCTCAACCAACCAATAATTGGTGTTTTAATGTAATGACCCTGACATTTAACAACAAAGCTTCCCAAATAACGACGCTTTCTTTGAAAGACATCGTCAACCCATACACCCACACCCCCCCTTAAACTAGAGACCTGCCTTTAAAATGATTCCATCACCAACTGTATGTACATTGAAAACCTTAATTAATATCTGTTGAACATACCATTTAAATAAATTTCTTGGCTATTTCAAAATAGTCCTTCCCTAACACAAACAAAGGTGTACCCAAAAGAACCACGCATCCCGCAGAAAACCCAAATAAGAACCACTTATCAAGATCAATGAATTTTGAGACTTTAGCATAGAATAAGATAGATCCTATTTGAGTGCATCTAGGATGAGGCCAATATAGGATACTTGCTTGTCTCATTTAGTAGATCAATCTAAAAGTATACTTAGGTTAGCAAATGATCAGCCGAGCTTCTACCTATCAAATCATTATCGAAAAGGCTCGGCTTCACATGACGACGCAACATCAATCAAATCCCAATGCCTATATAACCCAAGGCAACCATGTTATTTCAAATCATACCACAAAAATCATCCAAAACTAAAGTAGTTTCCAATGGTTTGTGCACACTGCCAAACTCAACAAGGTTGGGCTGCCATGCAAGCGTTGACACGAAACCAAAACCGATGTGGCACTACCCAACTTAGGAGTGTCCTTGTGTTTGAAGAAAAGACCAGTATCCCACAGGAACACAAGTCTAGAAACACATCAAATGCATGTGTGAGGTTCCCCAAACTACGATCACCACATAAACATCTCACGTGAAAGATATAAAGTTTAAAACGACTAGCTTTTCAAAACACCCAAGTCCCAAAAATTCCTCCTGAGCAGTGGGATGAACAAACATTAACGCATGAAAAACTCTACTCTAGAGTTAACCCAAGGGTGTATTTAACATCATACCATGCCCAAGGAATTTATAACTTATCGAACCAATTATTCCCCAATGCTTATTCAAAAACCATGAGTCAAGATACAAGGGCCACCCCTCAAATAAATGATGTCAATCTTTAAAACCAAAAATTCCTTTTGGGAAAACAACACTCAAATGGTACCAAAATAAAAAATCTTATAGTGGAAATAAGGAATATCAAGTTCTAAGGGTAATACCTACCACATGCGTGTCTCTTGTAAAGCATACATGCCGAACCCTTGGTCATGAAAAACAAAACTTACTAGAACCAAAAGACCCTTTTCATTTTAGCCATTTATTTACCTAATATCAATCTATAATCATTTGAAATAATTTTAACAAACTCACAAATACTATTACAAAAAAAGGAACTTGTTTTTTAAATGATTCCCCATATGAAAAATAGGAGAGCCATTAAAAACATCGACTTTATTATTTAACATTTATCATCAATTCATTTTAAACAGGAAATTTATCATCTAAATTCTTTTTAAAAAAGTGGAGACATCTAAGGGTCCCATTTATTTAAATAAATATTCTTTACAAAGCAACCCCACAATACTTCATTTCATAGAATTTAATAGTTTTACATTAATAACCACTTACAGACACATTATGGTTATACCTGGCTCAGACACATGGGTGGCCATCTACTAATTGATAAGGCAGCCATACAATTTACCACATTAATTTAGATCCCATTTATCACATCAAATTTAAATTTAACATTTTATCTTTTTCATCTATTTTCCAATTGTTCGAATACACAGGTTTCCATTTTCCCAATTATAAGGTTCCCATACACCTTACAACTGAAACTGGCACCCGTCTTAAACACAATCAATCGATTTTATACCCATTCATTTGTTTACACAACAAAAAATCATTATCATGTTGTCAAAATAAGTAACACAAAAACATGCTATTACATATAAGAATGTAAGAACAATAAAAATTCTAATAATAGAGGAAACATGGCATATAATCATCTAAACATGTCACACCAGAAAGCCTGATAATGTAGATCAAAAAATGACATTCCACTGGAGGCACCCAATAAAAACTAGTAAGCATCATACTAATGAAACTACATGGCATGATACATGCATGAAATGTAAATCTATATCTGCCTATGATGATGCATGTATGCAAATTCCTTTCCATATCGGTCCATGTAAAATTTCCAAAATCCTCAAAAATCAAAAAGTAGTGGAAAATACACTAGTTCCTCTTGGTGAAATCTTATCAACTATAACCACGAACAATATAAAAAATAATTCCCACCCTTGGAAACTTGGTTAGTGCCCATACATGGGGTGATCAGTCCCAAGAAGGGATATTAAACGAGTGCCAAAATGATCCTAATCTCTTGTATGCCTACCCAAAACAGAAATACATTAGTAAACAAATAACACTAGTTATCTTATACCACTTTTTTACATTCTTATCCGGCTTACCCTCAAGCCGGTAGTTAGACTGGTCATCACATGTCCTCAAGAGTGTCTCCCCATATACAAAAGGCTTCCGACTAGCAGAAAAGGTCTATGTAATGTCAGTGGGGAGACAATAACATCATATTCAGAATGCACACTAGAAATAGATAATATACTCACAGAATAATAGAAGCATATATAAAACAGTAATCAACTATATAATTAAAATGGACAATTCCAGTTTATAAAATGAATGCATTCCATGGTGATACATACTTAAAAGTAGTAAACAAAATACCATGCTTTGCATCTCAGAAAAAAATACAGAAAAGACTCAAAATCCCCAAGGGCTCTCTCCATGAGGATCATGGGATCTTGCTTGCTCTTTTACTCCTAACTTTGAGGTATTAGTATACAGCCATAAGAAAGGTCCATAGTCCTACAAACATGTATAGTCTACTCAGCTACCCTAGTGCAATGGAGGCCTGAATAGGGTGTGATATAAAAATATCAGTAGGTTGGGACCACATGTTTTGTAGCTCAATCTAGATGATAAAATTTCATTAAATAGTGGGAATATTTTTTAATGAAATAACTAGGCTAAATAAAAAAACAACAACCCATCCATGTTCCCGAAGGACACTTGATGGTGATACCAGATTAGGCCCATAGATAGAATAACAGTCTGCAAAAAATCATATAAGCATATTTATCAAGAAAAAATATTTTTCATCACATTACAATTTATTCTTTTTCTTATCATTTATTATCTCTAGGGTTCATGTGAATACCCATACCTCAATACTAACTTTGACTCATTCTTGTGCCCGAAGCATTCCCTATGAAATACCATAACTTAGTACCTACTTCAACTCATGATGAAGCTTGAAGTATTCAAGGAGTATGTTATCTTAGTACCATATTTGTCTCATACAAGAGTTCAAATTATTATCATGTGAGGCCATTACTCGGAGTTCCCCATTTATTCATTATTTAAACATATTCAACTCCCAACCCATTAAGGTATTGTATTTGGTTTAGATCTCCATGCCTAATACCCCAATTCTCAACCTTTATACATACATCGAGTCTAGAATTCTTGGTCTAACACCACAATCTCATTCATACGCACACATCATTGGTGTAAAATTCCATGTATCAAACCCAAAACCACCTATAGATTTATCTCATGCATAAAACATCATGTATAGACCTAATTTAACCATGTATTTTTCTTATCACTAGTCTTGAATGCCTTTTCCAGCACCCAATCCATCATAGCCATTAATTAATTGATAAATTAATTAATCCAAGCCCAATGATTAATTCATCATGAATTATCCACACCCATTCCCATAAAAATTAGTGAAATATCCCAAAATCCTATAGTTAACCCCACAATTGACTAAATCCATATTTCCATTAATTAATTAATCTGTTAATACAAATATCATTCCATAATTATGTCTCCACAATTAGTTATCCAATCTAACACTTAACTTGTCATAATTAATCTCACAATTAATTATCTTAATCATTATCAAAGAACATAATTTGTTGACCATTAATTATATCATCATAGAAAATTCCACATCTCATTATTAATCCCCCAATTATTTATCTATACTGCAAACTCGAGTGTATAATTATTCCACAATTAATTATCTCATTTTAATCTCATTTTTCAGTAATTAATTTTAATAGTTAATTGTCCAAATAATTAATAAAAAAGCACAATATTAATCCACAATTAAATATCTCAATTTATTCGAAACAACATATCGTAATTAATCAATCGATCAATTATCTCAATTAGGGAAGTAAATATCATATAATTAATCCCCAAATTAATTATCTATATTCCAATATAAAAGAATATAATTAATTAAAAAACTAATTATCTCAACTTATCCTGCATAATAATCATAATCAATCCCAAAATTAATTATTTTTAATTCAATCTGAAGTTACATAATTAATTCACAAATCAATTATCATAATTTATCAAATTAAATATCTCATAATTAATCCCCTGATTAATTATCCAAATTACAACCTCAAAAAATATAAATAATTGAAAAATTAATTTTCTCAACTTACAAAATTAATAACTCATTATTAATACCCTGATTAATTATCTCAATTTATCCCACCCAATTCTCATAATTACCACATTACCCAAGTGCGTCAACATGTAATGGAGATAATAGAAAAACACAAAACGTCAAGATAAACAAACATATCAATCTAATCAATATGTTTTTATCTTGAAGGCATCACACTTCTATTTAGGGGTTTTATTACAAAAAAGTGATTTAATAATTTAACAATCATTTAACACAAAAAAACTCACTCAGTATTTGTAGTCAAATTTGTTTACAACAATACTTAAAAAATTACGTGTCTTATTAATTAAGAAAAGTTGATGACCCTAGCTCAAGGAATTGGCCAAGCCAATGCTTTCTAACTTAAACCATCTTCTACACATGTACACGCACCTCAAAAACCATGCATGTGAACTCAAAATTAATCACAACACATTAACAAGAACAAAAAACACCAAATATTAGCATGGCAGGGACCAACACACACCAAATTAATCAACCAGAACTCAATACATCATTAGAACCTAATTTAAGGGATTCGAAACAAAATATTAGGTATATAGCCTTACCAGAATATGATAGCGGTGAACCAAATAAATCCAAACAACCTTTCCTTAAGTGGAAGCTATCAAAATACTGACCAATTTGTCCTTATTCATCATTTTCACCACGTTGAATTAGATGAAATGAAGAAACTGAATTAATACCAAATCTCGAGTTTTGGCCTAATGGAGATTTGGTGATAAACATCTGAAATAGACAATGTGAGGAAAAAAATGAATGGAGAATGTCTTACGTCACTGAGACTGACAAATTTCATGAAGGAACCACCATGATATGACGCATGGAGATGGAGCTAGGCAGGGGGTTCTCCACCCATGGGAGAGCCAGGGGGCATGCCTCACCCAAGAAGTGCACTTCTCCCGCTTTATTTCCATTCTAATAATAATATAAAACACTAATTTGATTATAAGAATCAATATAATAATAATAATAATAATAATAATAATAATAATAATAATAACCATCATATTATTATTATTACTATTAAATATTAGACTTAATTAATAAACCCAAACTCCTCATTAATCCCCATTTAATTAAATTCAACTCCACTGAATATAATTAACTAAATTATATAACTCGTCATTATTTAATTAAATTCTATCAACAAAATTTAATTAAGTAAAATCTATATTTTGAAACAATTAATTAAATTCATATTAACCCAGAATTAAAATAAATAAAACTCCCCATTTAATAAAATTTAATTAATTCCCTCTCAACCCAGAAGTTAACTAAAAAATTTAACCTGAAACCCAAAACTGGGTAGGCTGCATGGTTTGACTCACATGACCTGATAAGCTGTGTGTAGACCGTGCGTTTTCTACTGCATACGTGGAGTATCCCGCACTACTGACCCGCATGGTTTGACATACCATGCACAAATAGTGAGAATTGCTTTGCCTCACCTATAGAAAGCCGAAAGGTTTGACCCACATATTTGGAGAAACCGTGTGCAGCCCGTGCGAATGCCACTGCCAGGTCTAATGCTCCTAAAACCCATTGAGCCATCCAGAAAACTCCTAGAGCCTTTACCCAATACCTTTATAAACAATTTAAAACGATCCAACCTCACAAAACATCAACCCAAAGCTTGGTTTTAAGACTAAATCGTCCAAAAAATAAAAATGATTAAAATCTTTTGTATTTTAACTTGGTTCAAAAACATGAGACCTTACACCTAACAATTAGTGATGAATTTCTGGAATCTATTTTATTCCCCTTTTTCTTCAAAATTGAGTTCCAACTGATGGATGGAATATATTTTTACTAATATACAATAGAATAATATATATTTTTTAAACTATATGTAAATAAGAAATATAAAAGTCATGTACTATCTAGTTACACATAGTTTATAGTTATTCATTTTCTATCCACAACACAAGTCTTGGAATAGGGAAAGTCGGCCTTCCATAGAAATTAATGGATTACAAGACATTTAATAAGGACACATGTCATGTTTTCTTTGAGTTACATGGTTACTAGTTACATGTTCTTTGTATTAATCAAACATCTCAAATTTGACTAATGGACTAGAATTTGTGTGCGTAAGTTATATGATATGTAGTCCAGCTTATCATTTTACATGATGGGCCATTAAACATTCAATGTGTATCAATTATAGACTATATTAAATAAATGATTGTCTAAATTAAATCAAGATTTTTCATATTTCATCAAATACGGGTACAAAATGATTACCTATGATCTAAATGGTGTGTGTTCTTGTACAATCCATCTAGATTACTTGTACCACCCAAATGTATTCTTAAAATTTTATTCATTCATAAGTAATCCAATTTTGATAATATTTTTATGAATGGAGATGAATAAGAGGACATATCATGATTCATATTTAAATAAATATTTAAATAGAATTGAAAAATATTGATTAATGATTAAATCAATCAATAATTTATAAATAATTATAAATTAATATGTGACCACCCAAATACCACTTGGTGGTTTTGGGAATGAGGAAGAACCAATAGGGTAGGACCAAGTTATATTTTTTGTTATAATCGATGATTACTCCGAGATGTACTTGATATATAATGTCATAACCAATGAAATTAATTCAATTTTTGATTGAAGGCATAAAATAGAAAAAAAATATAGGATCATCAAAAAAATTATTTACAATAAATTTAAATAGTTAAGGAATTGTATTGAGATGAATTCATTCTTCATTGATGGATATGAAAACATCTCTACATCATATCATCATTGTGTCATCGGGATCATGTGTAGATTCACTCCTCTAGTGATCCACATATGCAAGAAGAACCTCCATGAAATGCCATAGGGATCTCCAAGTGATATAATGTAAAATCCCATTGATTACCCAAATAACATTTGATCATTATGATAACCATTTAAAAGAAGGACTATCACTATTCTATGAAGAATATATATGTATTATAGTGAAGTATCACTCTTAATTTTGGAGAGAGTTCATGTTGAGGAACTTGAAAGGATTCTTCAGATGTCAATGTACACAAAAAAACAAAATTTTTGCATTAGGGTTGGAAATGGTATGATTGGGTTTAAATAATTCTAGGGTTTGAAAATAATAATTTCAAAATTTCCCAAATTATTTTCATAACACCCAAAAAACCCTCAGTTCCAAATAATAATAATTATAAAAAATTTCTTGACATTATAAAAATCATGGGTTAATTAAATATTATTTCTCAAAAAAATTCGTAGTTATTTATTTAAAAAATAGTTAATATTTTTATTATTTCTCTGGTGATTATTAAACAGAACTCAAAATTTTTACACTATAGTCATCATCCCATGAATAATAATAATTTATTTAATAAATAAATATAACTATATTATCCACTAATTAATAAATTTATATAATCGTTTATTAAATATACACATCATAAATAGTATGTCGAATAATTTTTCATTGAATATATGAGATCAAGAAAACATGAAAAATTATTATACAACATATTATAATAATATTTATTCAACATGTTAAATAGTGATATTTAATTTTTGTTTTAGATACACTTAGTTTGTGACTATATAGAGATCTTTCTTGGTGTAATTAGGTGGATCCATCCAAATACCAATGTTAACATCCAAAAACATTATAAGAAAACCATAAAGGAAGAAGTTAATATGACCACAACTTACAACATCATGAATTCTTACTGTGTAATATAATATAATTATGAAGATATTTATTATCATGTAGGGAGAGCACTGGTGTCATCAACTAATGTGATCGATGTTTTTTTATTTCAATTTATAGAAATGAACCTACACATAGAAAAGCATACCTATGGATTTATTCAGGATTTTCCATTCTCCTCAAATACCCTAAGGTATCAACCTCTATTAATGTATAGAAGGGAAAATATTTTATCTCATTATTCAATAATGGAATATCACTCATAAAAAACACAACAAATCACACTTCATTATAAACATATATCATTATAGGTTTTATTAATACATCAAATTGTATGAGTAATAATATATATTAATAATTATCATAATTTCAAAGGATTAATACACACATACACATATAGGAACATCCATTAACATAAATAAATGGGAATTTCTTAATGGTGCGTCTTGTTATCATAAACTAATATATTTTAAATTATCAAGGGTGTATACTATTGGAATGTTACTAAAATTCTTATAATACTACATTAATAATAGATTGTATCAGTTTTTTCCCATTCAATGATATCATACGGCTATAACACACTCACTTTTTTATAATATTGTAGTGGTACTTCTAGGTTCTCATCATAGTGGGGAACCCCAATGAACTTTGTGTGTGAATGTTAATCTAAGGATATTATCACATCAAATTTCAAATATATGTATGATCATGATGTGATAAGTAATTTATTAATATTGAAAATAATAAATATATCTAATCATAATGTATATATGAGTTAGTTCTATGAAACCAACTCAAAACAACCCATATTTTTATCTCAATATGAGTTCAACAACATATCTTGACCGCTAATTTAGGAGAGTCTCCATTCCCTTTTGGAAAATCAAAAGATAAAAAACCTAATCTGATAGTAGATTAGGTGAATGTTTATATGCTCACTCCTACTAGATTAGATCGACAACATGATATAACAATAGAATTAGGAGTCTCTTATATTCCATCCAACATTCAAGATAATTAGAATATTATGGTGTAACCCACTAAAGAACACGATTATATTATTTCCATCATTATAGATTCATATAGACATATTATGATACCGAATAAAGACTAGAATTGGGATCATATCCCCACTCATAGCACTTCCTGAAAGATAGGTCAACATATTATGGTAATCACCTAATATAGTCATTGTCATAATATTATTAATGAAAATAAGTCACATATGGGGTTCCAAATAATAGAGATTGTCTATGTAGTGAAACAACAATTAAGATGATGTTTTCACCTCAATAACTCATATATATGAATATAGGATGTCTCACAATAGATGTCACACATCCTAGGGTTAGGATTTTATTCATTCCCCAATCAATGATGATGTTCCTAAGGACCTTAAATTCATTATTATGGTAGACCAAGAAACCACCAACTTATCATAATCCCATTGAGAATGAACCTATTGCTGTAGAGGTCCTACCCATGATACAATGACTATTTTACCTGGTGGTTTATCTTAAAGAATAATTCATGAAGGTCCTCCTAGTGGTAGCATAAATATTGATCATAGGAACTTTTATCACAATGTGGTCTATGTAAATCACTCTTTTTATAAGATTATTAGTTTAAAATGAGTCCCACTACATTCTAATACATCATGTGAAAAAATCATGAGAGTTTTCCATATTAAAACAAGACTATTAACCCTCAAATTACTCACTAGGGAATATTATTCAAAGTTCCTCCCCATAACATGAAATTGTGCTTCTATAGATGTCCTTCCTATAATTGAAAATATGAATATAAGCATGGATTTCACCCCCCCATATCCATCATTGTAGAGTCTATCCCCACAATAAAATCTTATCTTAACATGAATGTATTATTTATAACAAAACTATTCCAATATTTCCCTTATATTAAAAGGAAATTTCGTGTTTATAAACATCCACATAAATAACCTCATTGTTGACTAGAAAAATATCACCCAAAACAAAAGAATGTATTGGTAAGAGATCATCATATACATATCCCACATAAGATTTATCCTCTATAATAAATGAAGTGATTGAGTGTAACCCCATTATAGAATGTAAGTGGATGGAATGTTAAGATCATGTCCAAGAATCACTCTATGAGGATGAGGAAAATTTCATGGTTATGTGAATATAACATGATAATAGAAATTGATGGTTATTTTTTAGACCAAATATACTTCCTAGTATAAAATTAAAATATAATTAAAAGAGTATTATACATACTATATTTTAATAATTTTTTTGGATGAATCCCTGAAATATTAAGATGAACTAATTACTTTACTAGAAGTATGCTGACCACATTAATGAAATAGGTTATCCCATCCTACATATCAACTTAGACACCCTTTCATCTATACAGAATATGAATCAAGGAAGTAAATATAAATAAATATAGTTGGACTATCTTAGTAGCATGGGGGTGCTCCACTAGATAATTATAGATACTACAACTGGTGTAAATGTTAGAGGATGAGGGGATTGTGGAGCCTTACACTTCACCCAAGTTGTTGGCCAGTTTAGTTCTTCAAGGCGAAAAACATGAAATATCAATAACTTTGGCTTGGTCTAAGGCCTGATGTCAACATTTTCAAATTATTTAATCCAATAGAATTTATTCATTTCTAATGTTTAGAAATATCTTATCCAGAAAGAATATACTATTGGAAGACTCAGACATCACATAATGAATAAGGTCGATAGTGCATCCTAATTGATGTAAGATAATACTACAACTAAAGAGTAGATTATAATAGAATTAAGATAACAAAAAATAAAGGTAGAACTTCTATCCCATTCTCATGTAATGAGATAAAAATTTAGGAGATCTTTAATATTATAAAAATTTATAGAAATACCAAAGAAACCCTAACCTATATGTAACATCCCATGATTTAGGAATATATTTCATGAAATAAATACTTCCTCTAATATATTTATTGAGATGCAACACTAAATTAAAAATTAGTTATGATATATTTATAATAAAAAATTAGGAATAATTAAACCATTAGTAAATATAATTATATTAACCAATTAAATGTTTATTAATCGACAAGATATATATTTAAAATAATTTAATATGTAAAAGGATTATCCATTATCAAATAAATGTTTAAAGTGTCAATAAATTAAAATTAATTAGTTTTATAAGATTATTTTTATAAAATATAAAATTTTTATATATTAATTATCATATAAACGACATAAAATTTATAATTCGTATAAGATATTAATAAGAACACTCAATATTTAAAGGGAACATTTTTCAATAAATGTATTTTTATTTATATTTTCATTTAAATGATAAATTTATAATTTTTAAAATTCAAATTTTTATAAATTGAATTCAATTCAAATTTCATATATAAAGTTTATATCAAGGTGAATAGTTTATGTTTTTATAAAATGACAGAAATTTATTTGAATAGTAAAAATATTATTTATACCAAACATTTTACAATATATAAAAATGATTTAGAAGTGTATAAATCATTTAATTTGTAATATATATATATATATTTTAAAAGTAAAAAAATATATTAATAAATTACTATTTTTAATTTAGAAAACCTATTTTTAATAATTTAGTAATTTAAGAAATATTTTCAAATTAATGAACCTAGTTTTGGCCTATTATTTAAATTAAATATTATTTATTTAAAATTAATTTTTGAAATCCTTTTAAATCCATATTACTTTTTTTTTTGTTTTTTACAAATCTAATTATTATATAATTTAAATCATAATATTTTTTAATTTCACACAAGAAAAAATATATCAGATTAAAATTAGTCTTTTTTTTTAAATGGGGATTTACATGTTTCATGCACTAATGTTAAAATTAATTTTCCTACATAGATTAATTTTTTTTTATAAAATTTCTTACATATTTGGGATCATCTGGTTAAAAATATGTAATAAGTTCCATTTTATTCTTAGGTATAAAAAACAAATTAATTAGGTAGAAATTGATACCATGATAAAATCTAAAATCCAAAATATATTAAATCAAATTGAAAAGGAAATGAGACATGTTAAAACATTTTTTAATTGAGTGGTTGGGTGATAATAAATCTCAATTAATTTTAATATCCATTATCTCCCATTTTCAGAGCTAATTGAAATGTGGAACATGTGATATTTTTATATTAAGTTGAAATATTTACCAAAAATGTCATTCTAACCACTTATAAAAAGGGGCATATAGTCACCCATTCATATGACCCCCATTTCTAAAGAATATTCTAAGGAAGATGTAAATATTTCAATGTGAGTACTCACTGTTTTACATAACATATTTTTATCTTATATATTATATTTTCAATTCAAATTTCAAATTTCATATATAATTATGTAATAATTTATTTTATATTTAATTTTATTATTTTGGGTTAAAAAATATTATCCACCTTTATACATATCTATTAAGACCATAAATCCATAATTCTTACATTTTGCTGATTACCACCTCTATATGGTGACAACATCCATTTTTCTCTACAGGATCTCTTTGATGATTATAAAAGTAATATTAAAGAATAAATGTTAATTCTGAATTATTATTATTATTATTAGTAAAATTTAAATCCACTTTATTTCCATCTCATTCCCCAGAAAATGAAAATGTTAACTATGTGTTGTGGTAAATAAAACTATTTTGATGTAACTTATATCATTTTTCATCTAGTTTAATTATTATTTATCAAAACCTATTAAAGTATGACTAAACTAATTAAAATTATCAATGTATTTTCATTATTATTATATAAGAATTAAATTATGAAAAAATTAACCTCATTAATAATCATAATCATCTATTAATTATTGAAGGATCATGTTTGGGTCTTTCTAAACACCTACATGAAAAATCTATATAAAATAATATCATGTATTACTATGAAAAAATAATTTCTAATGACATATTATATAAATAAGAAAAGAATAATTTTAATTTTGTTTTAGATTTTATTATTAATATTAAACTCATTAATTATCATACTACTATCCATTTATTAAAATCCAACAAAACATTTTAATAACTGATTTCAGTATTAATGATCAGAATAAAAAATTTCATAGAATATGAATTTAACATTATAAAAAATTGTAAATAATAAATTAAATTACCTTTTTTTATCATGGAATAATGAACATTTAAGGAATAATTAAGTATAACACTGCTATTATAAAACTATTTCAAAATGATTCAGATTACTCACTCCTGTTATTGAAGATAAATAATAACTTACTAATATACATCCAATGAAAAAATTTAATGGGTGTTTAAAAAATATTATTGATAGTAATATTTTTAATAGGTGATTAATATTTTTATGTTTGTAATATAGTAGCTTAAGGGGTAAAATACTAATAGAAAATTTTACATAAGGTTTTTATATAAAATAATTTATTTTATGATACATATTTCTTATTTTACATAAGGAATATTTTTTATGGTGTAATTAGAGCCTAAAGAATATTTTTTAACATGTTAATGTAATTCATGTTTTTTGAATATCCATATATTTTACTCATTTTATATGTCATTTGATACAAGTGATTCCAAAATTTTAATGGTTTTTGGTAACTCAACACCTTTTATTGAGTCCCAATCTAGATTCTTAATGTTCTTTATTAAGTTTTTTTCTAATTAAGAGTTTATTTCATAGTACATTACCTTCCAAATAATTGGTAAATTTAAATTTAATTTAAATATTTTATCTTAATAAAATATCATTCCCAAAAATATCAATATTTTTTAGAATAATTCATATCCTCTTTAATGATGGTTTCAGCACCTTGTCCATATTTTCCTTTTCCACCAATTTTATCCATTATATTTGAAAACCTAATTATGTTTTATCTCATGTGACTTTAATATTTATCTCCTCAAATATTAAAAATGAGATTTTTACTCCTTTTAATATATGGGATTTCAGAAAAGGTATTTTAAAATATTAAAAAGGTATTCAATATTTTCAAAACCTAATATTTCATCTTGCACTAAAAATTTCATTTTACAACCATTATGTAATATAAATATCCTATTTCTTATATTTATTTTTAAAATGTAATTTTTTTCAATTTTTTCAATTAAAAATTTTGAAAATGGGTTATTAAAGTTACCCATAAAATCAAATTTTTAAAAATTCCTTATAAAATTACATTTTGATGTTTCTTCATGTGACCAAATATTTAAACCAACTCTATTTTTTATGAAACATTCTATCATTGTTTTTATGGATTATAAAATAAATTATTTTCTCCAAACTTTATTAAATATTTACTTTAAATTTATGTAAAATGATAAGTTATATTTCTTATTTTTAATATTTTATAGAAAACACTTTTTTTCCATATAAGTTATTTTTATTTTAAATACATTTCACTTGATCAATAGAATTATTCAAATGATATAATCTATGATATTTATATGGATAGATTATTTAATGTTATTACATTTTAGTGGAATGACCCATCTTTACGTTTTTATTTTCTAATCATCTATTGTGTATAAATATGATATATATTAAAATATTTTTCCTCTATATAGACTCTATATTTACATACTCTATATAAATAGTGTTAACCTAGATTCCATATACTGATTGATTTGGGGAATTATTGACTAAATCATATAACCTCTATCTATATGTTTTAAATACAATATGATTTATTATATTTATTAAATGGTATTTACCAAGAGAGTTACTAAATATAACTGGATACCATTTCTTTTTCATGGGTATATTGTGTTATAATTATTGATTGGATTATACTTTTTCCGTTTTGTGTTTCCATTTGAAAATATTTTGAAATCCATTTTATTTATTTTGGTACATTGTGATATGATTATGATTATTTTATGGATAGTTGATAATGGTTGGGGTTATATATTTCCCTCCATTTTAATGGTAATGTTTACATATCATGAGATAAAATGGGTACATGAGAGGATTTGTCTCAAGACAAAGGGTGGACAAGAGGATTTATCCTCCTCTGAAGGGATACATGGGAGGATTTATCCCTAGAAAAAGGGTACATGATATGATTTATCACAGGACAAAGGGTTACATGAGATGATTTATCTAGAGCCAAATGGGTAAATGAGATTTTTTATCTCCAGAATAAGGGTACATAGGATGATTATACGTAGCCCAAGGAAGATGAAATATGATTATCCCAATCCTACAAAATAACGAATTTCATTGTGCGTATCTCTAACATATGTTTTCTATGCGTATAATTATGGAAGACTCTTATATCACAATCGTGGTTCTATGAATATGAAAATTGACATATTTTTAATGTCTTCCCATTTCATACACTTTTTCTTTGTAATATGTTTGTTCATTTTAGATTTCATATCCTTATATCATGACTTATGGACAACATATATTATTATATATTATTTTTATTAAAACATTTATCCCATTTCCATGTTTTCTCATATACATATGATGTATCCATTTATGACATGTTGATAATTTTACCTTACTGAGCATTGAATATCACCTTTTTTTTATGATTTCCTTTCCCCAAGTTTTGAAGAAAATTATAAATTTTGCAATTTCAAAAAGGGAGTTTATAGGATTCTAGTTACAATGAAATGATTATATATTAATTTTTACATACCTAATCTGCAAAACAATTATAATTTTGGTCTTTGGTTTTAGTAAAAAAATTTGAGATTTAATATCTTGATTATGAATAAATTGTAATATTTAATAAAAGTTTATCTTGGGGTGCTACGATTGGTATCTAATGAGTATTTAGTAATTTCAGATATTGTATTAATTATTTTGGGTATTATATTAGATAAATTTAGTAATATTTTCTGATAAGTATAATAATTATATGTAAAGGATAACATCATTATTCTTTTATAATATCAAGATTATTTGGTTCTCTTAGAAATTACATGTCTTAGAAGATAAAAAAGTTGATATAGTATTAAACATATATGTACCTAGTATTAATAACCCCAAAAGGTCTTGTTGGGTATTAACTCAATCAAAACCTTGTGCACAAAAAATAATCCTAACTACACAACAGGACTGAAACTACTGGGGGTTATACATTGGTTATCCAACATTCCCATTTTAAACCATTATAAATGATTTAAACACCTAATGTTTCCATTTAGAAACTATGTTGGGTGAATACCATTGATAACTTTTATTGAAACTCAAATATTAAAAATTTAGGGTACACATGTAATTTATGTTTTGTTTCATATTAGATCATTATTTTCATTATATTTATTTAATAATTTCTCATTTACATGATTCACATTTCTAACGAAAAAAACGTAACACAGAGGAACTGAGTCAATAATGTATATATTGATGAACGAGTATATTTTCCCAAAATGTAACATAATGAGATGAAAAATGATGTTTAAATTTTAATGAAAAATCTATCATAATATATGAATAATAACTCAAATAAGATGGACCTTTAAAATTCACCAGGGATGGAGGATATTTTTGTTGAGTTATTCACATTCAAATGACCATTGAATGTTAGTGGACATATTCATACACTAATTACTGAGAAAAATATTAACAGAGTGGAAAGGAATTTTTTTATTCTATAATGTTTAGAAAAAAATTTCATATTTTAGACATATACCAAATGAAACCATGGGCCAATTAATACTAGAACATAATCAATGACACAAGTCCAATGAAATAAACCAATTCATCAGTTGTGTATAGTTTAAGAGGAATTATTTAATAAATATTCCACATAAATCTTCATAAAAAATATAAAAAAATTAACTTGGTTGAAGGAAAAGGAAGATGAATCCATTAATACTAATAAGGAAAAAGTCAGAAGACATGCAAGGTGTGGATCTGCTTTTTTATCCATGACCATTAAAGTAAGGTCAATTGTTTATTAGTGGTTTAAGTTTGAGTCTCTAAAAATAATTATTTTCTAAGGGATTTGGAAGGAAATGAAGATATTTTTTATGTGAATATATTGGGGAAATGAAAATTGGAGATTCACATGGTTCTCATATTTTAGGGGAAATGATGAGAAAAATGGATTACTAGGGAAATTAATGTTATAAAAACCATGTCGGAAAGGAAATTAATATTTTTACATGAAAAAATATTGGAAGATGCATAAGGGAGACATGCTTTATGGAATATATAAATGAATTAATTATGAAAGAGAAGGCCATCAATTATATGAATGATAAAGGGATATTAAATGGCAAAATAATAAAATGGATGGATGGAGTGACTAGTTTAATTAAAAATTATTCATCCAATTCTTTAAATATAAAGTGTATAGGGATTATGAAAATTATTTCACTAAACTATAGTTTAATATAAATAATCAATGTCAATATGCATCCAAGCAAAGGGAAAAAGGAAACTTCTCTACAATCATCACAACAAAATTTAATTGTGACAATAATCTATATCATGATAATTAATTATTACTTATCCTCAACTCTAAAATTTAAAGATCAATTTTGGAATATAATTTTAGTAACTATAATATATCAATAATGTTTTTTGAAAATCATCAAATAAACACAAAAATTAATTGATACTATCAAGTACATTTTTTGTTATTATTTTATCCCATGTGGTGGTTTATAGAATATGATTCATGAAATTATTTTTGTCCCTCATTTAGATAAATTCGATGTGATTTAAGAAACGTATTATCTATGTCCACAAGGATGGATATGGGAACTATTGAAATACTAATTCATGGATTTATGAAACATAATCATGAGGGATATCTGGATAAAATTATTGGTTAAGAAATCAATATTATAATTTTCCTATTATAGGGAAAATCATATTTATTTCCAATGTTTTTATAACACTCAAAAAATTATATCATGATTCAAATCTATCTCTTATATACCAATAATTATCCTCACTAGTATGTGATAATTAAAAATTAAAGGAAATTATTTACATAAATGGGAGACAATAAAACACCCTATGAATTTAGAATGCATTTCATTAAATAAATAAATTATTAAATATATTTCTCTATATGCAACACCAAACTAAAACAAGTAAATACATATTTAATGTTAATAAAAATTATGAATAGTAAAACCTCTGGTAAATAAATAGACATTATCCAAATAAATATTATTACAATTACAATATATATAATTAACATTGTTTAACACATAAAAAGATTAACCATTATGAGGTATATTTGGTCTATTAACAAAATAAAATCAATAAATTTTAAAATATTATTTAGATAACACATAATATTAAAATATATAAACTAACACACACACTTATATATATATATCACTAATTAAGGAATTGGTATTGGATAGTAATAAGAACAATTAATGAAAAAAAAATAAATTTTTCATTTGAAGTAGCTTTATTTATATATTCATTTAAAATATATAATTATAACTTAATGAATTTTAGTTTTATAAAATTAACTTTTTTTAAATTTAACTATCAATATTATCATAATATGAATTTTTTATATTTTTCTAAAATAATTTATTTGTAGATGATCAGTCAAAATACAGTTTTTATAAAAACAGTAACATTTTATAAGGAATAAATAGATATAGTATCCCAGTATTTCCAAGCATAAATAGTACATCATTTTAGAAAAATATTCAATAAATAACATTATTTTCCATTCCATAACATTAAAGGTTTTGTGATTTTGGAGACTAGATATGAAAAAAATTATTAAGGAGCATTATTCATCATCTTGTATCGTATTCCTCTCACTTCGTACACTTCTTGATATAAACTACTTAATTCATTTATCTATAACCTACTGAATGGAAACATTAGAAATGGTGATATTATATTCTTAATAAGGGTAAATTTTATATATATATAAATTAATTATCATATTTAATCATAAGATATGAATAAGAGTATGAGATTATGACTATTACTTAGTATGTTAATGCCCAATTTATCAAGGATCATAATCATGATTTATTAAATAAAACATTATCATTTCAAGTACATGAATAGTAAGAGTGATAAATTTTCATTAATTGATCATAAACCGTGAGTTAGAATTATAAGTATAAAAAACAAGTCATAAAATTGTATCACCATCATAGGTAGTGAAAATGTTTTATAAGCCAATGCTAACTAATGAGACCATAATATAATATTAGATTAAAAATTGAAACATATTTCTTATATCATTATGGATCATGCATGAACATGTATTTTCCATAATGGATCTAGAAACCCTACTTGTTTCCTTAATTAGATTAGGAATAACCACATTTTTACCTTAGTGGATTGAGTACATCAACTCATTTCCCATAATTAACTAATGAAATACATATCATTACCAAAAGAATTGGAGAGAATAAATGGGCTCAACAATAAACTATAAAAACAATAAATATTCATTAAAAAATATCATAAAACACTCATCAATTCATTAATTCATGATACATAGAAAATAAATTGGTTTCATAAACATTTAATCATTTCTTTATAACATAACCAATGGCAAATAAATGAGTTTCATAAACATATCATCACCAAAACCATAAAATATATTGATAAATAATAAGTATGGTAATCATTGGACTATATCCCTAATAAAGTATAACTAACATCAAAGTATTTTTTCATAGATAAAAAAATGTATTTAAAAGATCACTGGAGTAATTATTGTGGAAAATAAACTTTTCAATTTCAAATCATATATTTAAAATAAAAAATATTTATAAACTTTTACAGGAAAAATATTCCTTGAAAAGAACCATGAAAAGATGTAATAGAATATTCAAACCATTATGTGTTCATGACTGTGGAAAATTATTATCATTTAAAGTATGTTAAAAAATCTCACTTTCATAATTTTTTTTAAGAAACAAGTACCTCATTCCTAAAAAGACGTGAAGATTACATTGAACAAATTTTATAAACATTGAATCATCGGTCAAAATGACATTAAAAATAATATGATAATAAAAAATAATTTTAGAAATCATTTTAGAGAAGAAATAGGTATTGAAGAAAATTATTATATAATAGAGGAAATGAAGTACATTTTTAATAAAAAAAAATCCTAGAATTTTTTTGTAAAAAATAGATAAAATTGGACAATCATATATAAAAAATAATAATATGAAGAAAAACTTTAATGGGACTTTTTAGAGAAGGATAATAAAATTACTTTAATATAAATTCAAGTATAAATAATCTCTATTAATATGGGATTAAAAAAATAAATCTCTTACCTCAAGTATAACCTTTATTTGTATGCCTTTAAAACACCAGTTTGATAAATACAGACTTATTATAATTGGAAATCACTCAAGCATTTTGAATCAATCACTCAAGATTATTACTTAGGCATATTGAATAATTATGATACATGAGGTCATAAATCTATTGTGCCTGAGTGAAATTATGATTGATTTCTATATATATACTCGAGTGACGATTCCATCTATGGAAAATATCATCCTTTAAAGATAATATTTCCGTTAAATATTTTATTTTAGTTCTAACCATTTACCTCATGGACTTATAGATGAAATTTTTTAAACTATTATGTTTTTAAATGGTATTCATATGAACATTGATTGGATAACTCATAAATGACATATATTTCATAAATAAAGAGTTTTTCTCAATATAGATTATCTATGATTGATTTCCTATCATTTAAACATAGGTGAATGTTTTTTCCAATAATTATGGTTCATAACAAGCTTGTTAATTTTCCAAATCATACCATCCATGATTTTAAAACTAGGTGTGGAACATAGCCGAATGCCATGAACTAATTTATGACCCATTCGTGCTAAATACAGTGTTTTAAAGGTTTTTACCCCTAGGTATATATATGATAGAGCTACATCCACCTAGATTACCGAAACGAGGATTTATTTTTTTGATACATCTTAATCAATACTTTACCAAAACTATAGGACATTTTCTATATTTATTATCATCCCTATGTCTTTTATTAGAGTTTTCAAATCTTAATCCTAAAAATAACCAGAGTTTCCTTTTATACCTACTAAAAAACATTTTTTCTTAATATAAATTTATTTAGTATTTATTATATAATGGTTGAATTAATACAAAAAAACATATTAATATTCCAAGTTTCTTTGAGATATTTGGTACATTAGCTAACATTGTAAAACTGAGAGACAAAGAACTTATTGAAGAATTCCTTAATATGATATTAAATTATAACCACTCTTCTAAAACTAACAGAGATAATCTAGGGACATATATAAAAATGAGGGGAGATATAAATCCCAAAAAGGTAATAAGAAATTAATAAATGATATTTTCAATGGGAAATAAAATGGGTGATAATAATAATCTTGAGAAATAAGTCATGATGGAACATGATAGCATAATGGAAACATGGAAATGTGGAAAACACATTATAAATAAAATAATAATAATAATACAATGTTACCCACCATGAATTAGTATCATAACATACTTAGGATAAAATCCCATGCACCTACATGGAATCTCACGAGACTAAAACATTACCCAATTCATTTGAGCGCTATCTGGGCACACCCATCATAATCATATCATGTACATGAATAAGTGTTATACATAGATAATATATCATAAGAATGTATTTCATCACATTTAATGCCATAATTTTGGATTGTGGGTTAGATAAATGGGTATCCCAAATATATTATGAATATTTACAAATAGGTTAATACAATTTAGTGGATTTTATAATGGGAATATAGGTCATGAATGTTTTGACATAGAAAATTCACTAGATAATTTAGATAGTATAACGTGGGAACATAAAGGCTCATTAAAGGGATTAATTAGAGTTAAATTTGTATCTCATGATTTTTTAATAATAAATGAATAATAAGGTTATGTAATAATTGAAATTACCAAAAAAAATTGAAAGTAAAAGGCATAATAAAAAGGGTTCCTGAATAAAAGTTTGTCTTAGAAAAATCACAAGATAATTCTAGCTGCATAATGGGGGTACACGATGAATCATGGGAGGGATAGATGAGAGTTAAATGGATCTCTCATCACATTTAAATCTTATGTGAAGTAATAATTATGTGTGATAATATATACCAACATGAGAACATGGAAACTAAAGGTATAAAATAAGATTGAACTTGAATAAAGAGGAGATGGAGAGGATCTCTTACCCTGAGTGAGTGTATCAAAAATCCTGGAAGCACCTTCTAGAGAGCGCGATGTTATTAATATTTTAATAACTTATAACATACTCGCTTTACTTATTTTATATTAAATGTTCATAATTTGTGTGAAATATTAATGTTTTAAAACTAAATATAATTTTGCGCATTTTTAGAAGTAGTCCAATTGAGTCAGTTTACTATTTTATTTATAATTATCCCCCTACTGATCCAAATTGTGTGATTATTTTTTAGGCTTCTTTATTCAATATAAAACATTTCATTAGAAGGAACTGTGGTCAAATTATTCCATTTTATGGGCCATATGGATCACACAAGAATGCCCACAAAATCTGTGAAAAAACAGGCCCATCCATGAAGATTGAATTACTATGCTCAATGCAAAAGTATATATTCATTCATTCTACATAGATGTTTGGGGGACAATGTTTAGAGTCTTGGATAACAATTGCAAATCCCAACTACAAAAACAATGGGCCCCAATGATTCATTTAAATTAATCCTACCATTGTGGACAGAAAACAAATTCAGTATAGTATTTATGAAATATTTCATGATATAATCATCAAATAAAGTTGAGATTTATCAGTGTGAAAGATGAGATATAGTTGGCTGGAATTTTTGAATAATGTTTTTGGATTATTAATAATCTTCATATTGATAAACCCATTAATATTTAGGCCTTCTAAAAAGTATGGATTCGAATGGACAGTTTAAATTTGTTTAATAAAACTCCCATAACTTTGGCTCTATAAGTAAAAATGATTCAAAATTATTGGAGAAGTCGAAACACTTATTATATAAAACTTTGAAGAAAAGTTAATCTGGAGGTTAGGCGTTATGTATATCCAAATTGGTGATGCATGTGTAGAGACATATTGGGAATGAAAACAATCCACTTTCTTGGGCTATAAATACTTCCCCATAATCAACTTCAAAGGGGTTTGAATTTACGAAGAGATAAGAACATTTTGGCATGACCAAATCCTTGATAAGGTCTTGGGAGGACCTTCTATACTCATGTTTTCACTTTCGATACCTTTCCTCCCCTCTATGATTTCATGTTCTTTCTGTTCATTTTCAATTTCAATTTCATAAGTGGATATATTTGTAATTATTATTTAAAGAAAGTTTATTCATAAGTATCTCTTATACACATCCACATTCTATAGTTTAATATTTATTTTCATAAAAGAGTTTAAATACTGTTGAATCAATTTCCCTTCTATTTTTTTCTCATTCAATCTAAAGTTCATTTTTAATTATCATCATTGTTTGTGTGTGTGTTCGATGCACCACTATTTTTTATCCCTTTATTTTTCTTATCTTATTAACTTATCATCATAATCATTATACCCATATTACTAACCTTTTCAATTTCTGAGTAAATATATCATTGGGTTGAGTTATAATTTAGGGATGTTAAGTGATTGAAAGCATTTTCTCGATGAGTATTCTTGGAATTAACATTGCGTATGTTGGACTTAACATGTCATGGATTAATGACATATTTTTTTTATCATATTGATTCCATGGATTATTGGAACCATAGATACACTAGAAAAATCATGTATTGAGTGATATTATAATCCTAGTTAGGTTAAGGCTTGGATAATAGCCTTAACACTTAGGAATTCCAATCAACATCAACTTGTGACATGGGTGTTAATTTAATGAAATACAAAGCAAGGCTCAAGGATATCAAAATCATAACTACCTATTGTTGAACCCACCCAAATATTTATAAAATTATTAAATCCATGATAATCAAACATAATACATCACTCATTTCCTAATCTCTGCAAACAAACCCCCCAATTAGAATTCAATCAACTAAAAAAATCGACAATTAAAAAGTATCATCACCGAGGATTAGACCTAAGAGCTGTTGTACACATTAGCAGAGAAATAGAACCTTGACTGGTCGATAGGTGACAATAAAATGTGATTTTAAATGGATCCATCATCGGGGATGGTTCTTTATGTTGTTATTAATTTCTGGTTATTGTAAAAAAAACCCAAAAAAACAGAATTTTTAATAAATTGAAAAAAACACAAAGAAAACCCCACCTTCACATAAGAATCAAAAATTGAAAAAACACAAAGAAAACCCCACATTACTCTTTCTTATAACATCTATTTGAATTCCTTGTAGACTCCTAAACAATCCCTCAGATTTGTTGGACCTTGAAATTGTATGAACTCTTCAACAACTTTGGAGGAAAATTAGGGATAATCAAATAATTCAAGAACTATCTCTTGTTTAACCAATTAAATTAGATATGGCCAATCCTAGGGACAAAAAAATTAAAGAACTTGATACCCATGATGTTAATTACCAACTTCTTTGTATTCAATATCCAAAAATTGAGGCTGACTTTGAACGAAAATCAGTTCTGATTCATCTTCACCCTCATTTCCACGAACTAGCTAGTGAGGATCCACATATCCACCTTAAAGAGTTCCATGTGGTGTGCTCTACCATGAATCCTCAAGGGATTTCTGAGGAACAAATAAAACTTCATGAATTACCTTTCTCCCTAGATGACTTTTCCAGGTCACGGATTTACTACCTCCCTCTTGGTTTCCTAACCACATGGAATTACATGAAGTGACTCTTCTTAGAGAAATTCATTCCTACTTCTTGTACTACTACTATCCGAAAAGAAGTAAGTAGTATCTTTATATTCCCAAATTAATCAATCTAGGAGTACAGAGAGAGTTTGAAAAAGAATATTTCAACTAGCGCACACCACCAAATCCATGACCAACTCTTTATCCAATACTTCTAATATGGGTTATTGGCTATGGAGAGAACTCTCATTGATGCCGCAAGTGGTGGTGCTCTTGTTGATAAAACTCCCGCAACTGTAAGAGATCTCATAAGAAACATGGATGCAAACACATAACAATTCCATACTCGAGCACATGATCAAGTCAATAAATCCCAAGATAATCAATCAATATAGATCAACAAGATGACAGAGTGGATGAGTGAACGTACAGGTCATGTGCGACAACTAGCTATGGCTACCAAATCCCCAACACCATCTTCTCCACAATCAATTATTCCAGGACCCATCCAAAACTATGGAATCTGCAACTCACCAGCTCATCCCACACACACTTGTTCACAACTTCAAGATGAACCATATGATTCATCTAGACCAATGGAGATCAATGCAGTATATTCTCAGTAGAACCCCAACACTCAACAATCATGTCAGTTTGTTAGAAACATCAACCAACCCCATTTTGAGCCCTAATCTTCTACATATAACCCTAACATGTGATCTTGAAATCCCATTTCTCATCCCCCTCAATACCCTCATCAAAACTCAATCTAGTTCCAATATGGTCAAGGTGTTGGTAACTTACAATAACCTTACCCTTTTGTTCTTCAAACTCAAAGGATCAATCCTCCTCTTCCTCCTCTAGGATTCCACTATCCTAGTGGGACTTCCCAATTCCCCGACCAATACAATCACTTTTACAATAACAAAAATCAAGGCAATCCCAAAACGAGACAAGCATGTTCTTCCATTCAACCATAGGAATGTGTAGTTGAAGATCTTGACCCCTTCACCCATTCTAGAATTAAAAATATTGAAACCCAAATCGGTTAGCTTGAATCCCGCCTAAGACATTAACAACAATAAAATTCTTCCCAAATACTAGCTCATCCAGTACCCTACCCAAAGGATAATGTAAATGTAGTTTCACTTATATCGGGGAAGAAAATTTCTAATCCACAAGATATGTCCTCCAACCCCCCTTAAATGATGTCCTAGAAAAAGAAAAGAAAAAGAAACTTGAAAAGGTATCTGAATCCACTCCCTCACCTCCTTCCATTCCACTTAAGAACCCAATTCATTTTTTTCAAGTTGTTTCTAAGCCAAACAATTCCTTTAAACCTGATCCTGAAATGCTTGACATGTTTAGAAGTGTTAAAGTAAATATTATCCTCTTAGATTCCATAAAAAAATCCCTAAGTATGCCAAGATTCTTAATGAATTCTGCATCCACAAGAGGAAACATAGGACCTTTGAAAATGTTTCCACCCAAAACTCTATTCCCATAAAGTGCAAAGATCCATGAACCTTTATGGATTCATGGAAAATTTGAAGTTCCAACATTGATGATGCACTCATAGAACTAAGAGCCTTAAATAATGTCGTACCCAAATTTATCTTCTCTAACATTGTTCTAGGTCATTTATATCCAACGAGTGTTGTCATTCAGTTTTCCAATTGAAACACTACTAGTCCTGAGTGTATAATTGAATATGTCCTTGTTCGTGTCAATGATCTTATCTTCCCTACTAATTTCTATGTCCTTGACATAGAAGGTGAGATAAACTCTTCTCCATTTCAACTAATTCTAGAAAGTATTTTCCTCATGACTACTAGAACCAAGATTGATGTCCATTTAGGCATCTTATCCCTGGAATTTGGTGACCAAATGGTTGTGTTCAACATTTTCCAAGCCATGTGATACCCATCTAAGGACCACACTACATGCTCAATCCATGCTTCTGAGGACAGTTATGAGAGTCAATTGAACCCCAATCCATCATGTTCTTCTTGTTCAAATGATAAAGGATCTAGTGAAATCTATACCATGATTAACCAATTCATAAATGGTGAAGTTGATGTGGACCTCTCATTCATAGACTCCATCAATCTACAAGAACTTGAAAACTCTCTTGAATCCCACATCAAATCTGATCGCTACTGCACCACCTTGTACAATATTAAGGAAAATGAATCTCAAGTTACTTATGTCCCTTCATCCATTCCTGATTTATCTAACCCACAAATGAAAGATGAGACTAATATGAAACATCTTCATGAACACCTAAAATATGAATTCCTTTCCATTATCACACTTATCTTGTCATTATTTCCACTTCACTTACTGAAACCGAGGAGTCCAAACTTGTTCAAGTTAGAGAGGAAAACAAAAAGTTCATAGGTTTGACCCTAGATGATATAACATGAATCAAACCTTCTCTTTGCATGCATCACATCCATCTTGAGGAATCATCAAAACCAATTATACAACCACAAAGAAGACTCAATCCACTCAACTTGAGGTAGTTAGGGAAAAGATCACAAAGCTTCTTCAAGTTGGTATTATCTACCAAAATTTTGATTGTGAATGGGTTAGTCTATATCAAGTTGTACCTAAGAAGGGTGGGATAACAGTTGTCACAAATGAATATGGAGAGGTAGTAACAACGCAAGTGAAGAACAAATGGCATGTGTGAATTGATTACTAAAAATTGATTGTAGAAACACAAAAAGATCACTAACCTCTTCCATTCCATGATCAATTGCTGGAACAATTAGCCTAAAATTAACACAATTTCTTTCTTGATGGATACACTGACAACTTTTGAATCCCAATTGCACCTCTGGACCAAGAAAAGACTACTTTCACATGGGCCTTGGTAACATATTCATATGGGAGAATGGATTTTGGCCTTTTCAATGCTCCAGCAACATTCCAGAGGTGTATGATGAGTATATTTTCTGAATTCATTGAACACTTCATGGAAGTATTCATGTATTACTTTACCATTTATGGTGAGTCTTTTGAATCTTGGATGAATTCACACTATCTAGTCCTCCAAAAGTGTGTCAAGTGTAACCTTGCATTAGATTTTGAAAAAAGTCAATTAAAGGTTTCAAATGGGATTTTTCTAGGGAACATAGTTTCACAAGAAGGTATTGATGTTGATCCTTCCAAAATGGAGGTGATCCAATCACTTCCTGAACCCACTTCTATTCGAGACATCAATTCATTCCTTTGGCATGCCAGTTTCTATTGGAAATTAATCCATAACTTCAGTTGGATTTCCCTGCCACTCTCTTGGATTCCCTAAAATGATGTCACGTACCATTTCTATGGGGTTTTCTAGAGATCAATCATTGAAATCAAAATTGCTCTTACATATGGCCCAAAAATCCAACCCCCAGATTGGTCTTTTCGCTTTGAATTGGTGTGTGATGCTTCTGATAGAGCCATTGGGGTTGTTCTTTGTCAAATAAGAGAAACAATTCCTCATGTCATCTATTATGCCTTAAAAACATTTGGTGAAACTATATCTCACTACCCTATTACTGAAAAGGAACTTTATTAGTGGTTTTTTTCCTTAGAAAAAGTCTGGCCCTATCATTTAGGTTCCAAAATCATCATCTTCATAGACCAATATTCTATAATGTTTTTATGAAATAAAAGTGATTCCAAAACAAGGATAATAAGATGGATCCTAATTCTCCAAGAGTTTGACCATGAAATCAAATATAGACCGGAAAAAGAAAACCATATGGATGATCGCATGAGTAGAATTTGTAACTATTCAAATTCTAAAATAATTGATCCTAAATTTCCAAATAAACACATTTCATATCTCACTCTAAAAATACCAAGGTGTGCCCCAATTTTAAATTACTTGGATTCTGGGTTTTTCCCTGAAATATTTTCCAAAGAACAAAAAATGAAGTTGAAAAGTGATTCGAATTTCTATTTCGGGGAAGATAATAAACATTTAAAAAGTAGGGAAGACATGTTAATTAAGAGATGTTTTGATAAAATCGAACATTCCTACATCTTAGAATTCTGTCACTCAATTCCTGGTGGTGGCCACTTTGGGCCGTAAAAGACCTCTTGAAAGGTCCTAGTCTCTAGATTATTCTGGCCTTCACTCTTCATGGACTCTCTTCAGTTCTGTCAATCATGTCCCACTTTCTAAATGTTTGGCACAATTTCAATGGGAAATTAAATGCCCCAAAATCCTTTAATTTTCTTGTGAGATCTTCGATGTTTGGGGCATCGATTTAATTAGACCATTTCCCCCTTCCAATGGATTCTCATACATCATTCTTGAGGTTGATTATGTGTCTAGGTGGGTCAAAGAAAAACCCACTAGAAATGATGAATCACATACTATTATTGAGTTCCTAAAGATACACATCTTCCATCTATTTAGCACACCATGTGCCTTGATAAGGGACTTATAAACCCATTTTTGTAATAGAACCATGGAATCTCTTTTGAAAAAGAATTTTGTTGTACATAAAACTTCAACTACATATTACCACAAAAAATGGCATGGCTTAACATTCAAATAGGGAAGTGAAAAGAGTGCTTGAGAGATTTCTAAAACCCACTAGAAAAGACTGGCCTGAAATACTTGGTGAAGCACTTTGGGATTATTGAACTGCCTATAAAACACCCATTGGGATGTCTCCTTTTAAGCTAGTTTTGGGTAAATCATGTCATTTACCAGTTGAAATCCATCAAAAGACCTTTTGGGATGTGAAAACCTATAATTTTGATCTTGAAAAATCTGGTGACGAATGATTGTTGAAATTGGTTGAATTGGAGGAGCTTCGACTTGATTCTTATGAGAATTCAAATTTCTACAAAGGAAAATCTAAGGCACTCCATGAAAAATACACCTATGAGAGTTATTTCAAGAAGGTGAAAAGGTAATGCTCTTCTATTCTTGATTTTTTCTTCACCCAGGTAAGCTTAATTATTGTTTGGAAGGTCCTTTTGTTATTACTAATGTTTACCCATGGGGTGTGGTGCAAGTACAAGACCCCTCTTCAAAAAGGAAATTTATTGTCAATGGACATCGGCTAAAGCATCACCATGAGAGGACACACAATTTTGGAATCACATCAACTTCCATAAGATCCCTAACATCTACAGTTGAACCACAACTAGATGGAGATGGAAACCCATGAAATCCAAACGAGGTGGCACCTCTTCCCCTTTAACTTCTCTTCTCTCTCTCCCTCCCTTTCTTCATCTTACTCCCTCATTCTCATTTTGTATTTTTACCACTTTCCTCATAACATTTATTTATTTACTATTTTTTATAAGTGTGTATTTTTAAAAACCTAAAAAACTAAAAAAATCAAAATATAATAATTCAAAAACAATATGAAAAGAAAAATCATGATTACACAACTTCAAATTTTTAAATTTTGTCCAACCATTTTGGAAAGTCAAAAAAACATGTTTTCATCTGAAAAATTTTATATTTTCATCATGACTTTGGATCATGAATTTTGTGTTAAGAATAATAAATTATGAATGATTAGTTATTGATTTGTAACCTAATTTTCCCTACCTATGAGGCACAATATTTTCTCTCATGCTAAGGATACCTATGGATATCTTTTCAAAATATGTGTTTTCACCCCCATTTGTGAGTCTTGAGTTTGTGGTCCTTCATGTTTAATTTCCATCTTTGGTTTGCATTAATATGATAGAGGCATTTCTGAACCCTCTGAGAATTATAATAGCCAAATAGCCTCTAATTAACCATACATTAATCCTCCTTTTTAAATCCCCTTAGAGAATATGAAAACCATTTCTTTGTTAGCCACATTACAAGCCCAATACCTTATCCCACCAAATATCAACATGGATTTTCGTTGTATAATTTTTTGAAATATAAGTGTTGTGGGAATGGATTTCTTTTTTTGGTTAGACTTTTATTGATTTTCAATTAGTTATCATATGCTTGATGGAAAGAATCCATTTTAGTGTGGGGGAGAGGTTTTCATTCTGTGAGTTTTGGGTAATGTAATGTACTTTCATTTTTGTAATTTTGTAAATGTTATTGACAAGTGTTCAAAAAAATCAAAAATAAAAATAAAAAAAGGATAAAAAAAGGGTTCTGTATTAGGCAGGTCAAAAATTAGTCTTCCTCAACATTTGATAACTATTACAATTAGGGTCATGAGGAGGTCAATAATTGGTTGGGATATGAGTGTGATATCTTTTCCATGTTCAACTTTTGAAAAAAAAGAATAAAATAAAATAAAAAAAGAAAACTTATTTCATTAGGAGATGTTTTGTGTTTTGTAAATATTTTGTCTTCTCATACCCTTCAAATTTTCTTCCTCTCTTTTGTCTTTATTCACAAAATAATTCCCTCATAAATATGTTTTTCCATTTCCTTTCATGTATCATTTCAAAAAAAAAATGTTTATTACTTTTTCCATGTTGGTGATTTACACACTTTTTCCTCTCTTTTGAATATCATCATCCTACCATCCCTTAGCCTAAAAACCCCTAAAAACACCTCTTGATTTTTTAGAACTTTAGGATAAATAATGGAAGCTAAGAGAACTTTTAAACTCTAACATTTTCAACTTTTGTTGGTGAATGAGTGAACCTCCATAAATTAATTTAATCATCTTGAGAAGAGTATGTTTTGTGTGCCACCATTTTCCATTTCATAATTTGAGCATGAAAAAAATGAATTGTTTTTGGAACATTGTATTTGAAACAAATTGTGGTGGAATTCAATATCGATTAGTGAAATTGTCTAAACCTCCCATGAGTGGGGAAAACAAAATGTTAATAGTTGTTGGTGAGTGAAAATGATAGTGTCATGTTTTTATATATATTGCACATTAAGACATGCATAAGTCTAACGGTGGGGGATTTGATGTTATTAAAATTTTCATAACATATTATATACTCTCTTTACTGATTTTATCCTAAACGTGCATAATTTGTGTGAAATATTAATGTTTTAAAACTAAATACAATTTTTTTTTGAATTTTAGAAGTAGTCCAATAGAGTCAGTTTACTATTTTATTTATAATTATCCCCCTACTAATCCAAATGTTGTGATTTTTGTTTTTTAGGATTCCAATTTCAATATCCAACATTTCCATAGAATGAATCATTGTCCAATTATTCTATTTGAAGGGTCATATAGATTACAAAAGAAGCCCCACAGAATCTATGAGGAAAATAGCCCATCCATGAAGATTTAATTACTAGGATTAATAAAAAATTTAACATTAATTAATTCTCCTAAAACTGTAGTAAGACAATGCAAGGAGTCTTGTATAATAATTTCAACACCCATATAATAAAACAACAGGGCCCAACTGATTCAATTAAACTCAGTCCACCATTCGGGCTGGGACATAAAATCAGCACAATATTCATGAAATCTCTCATGATGTATTAATTAAATGAAGATGATATTTTTTATTGTTAAATCGAAGATATAGGCAGCCGACTTTGTTGAATAAAGTGTTCAGATTTTAAGGAATCTTCTAATTGATAAACCCATTCACATTTCAGTCTTCTAAGAAGTATGGATTGAAATGGACAGTTTAGCATTGTTTAATAAAACTGCCATAACATTGGCTATATAATTAAAAATGACTCAAACATTTGAGAGAAGTCTGAAAAACTAATTATATACGACTTTTAAGAAGAGGTTATCTCGATATTAGGCTATCTGAATAGAAAAATTGGCGATGCAAGTGGAGGGACTGATTGGGAATGCAAACAGTCCACCTCCTTGGGCAATAAATACTTTTCCTTCATTTCCTTCAAAGGGGTTGGAATTTCAGAAGAGAGGATCAGATATTTTCATGAAAAATGACTTTCCAAGGGCTTGGAAGGGCCTTTTATACTCATGTTTTAACTTGAGATACCCTTTCTCCTCTCTTTTTTTTCATGTTCTTTCAATTCATTTTCTATTGTAATTTTTAAGTTTTTTTATTTTTAATTATGTTTTAATGCATGTTTCTACTTATGTATCTATTATTCTCATAAAACATTTGAATTTTAATATTGATGTTCTTTAAATAGTTTAAATACAGTTGAATCCCCTTCCATTAGTTTTCTTTCTTATTCAATCTAAAGTTTATTTTTAATTATCATCATCGTTTGTGTGTGTGTTCGACACACCACTCTTTAATTATCCATTTATTTTTCTTATATTATTAATTTATAATCATTATCATTAAAACCAGATTACTAATCATTTCAATGGCTGGGTAAATTTCTCATTGGGTTGAGTTATAATTTAGGGATGGTATGTGATTGAGAGGTTTTCCTCGATGAGTATTCATTGAATTAACGCTGTGTATGTTGGACTTAACATGTCATGTATTGACGATATATTTTGTTTAACATATGGATTCCATGGATTATTGGAACCATAAATATACTACCATAATCTTGTAATGATTGATATTAGAATCCTAGTTAAGTTAAGGCTTGGATTAAAGCCTTACCACTTAAGAATTTTAATCAATGTCAACTTGTGACATGGGTGTTAATTTATTGTAATACCAAGCAAGACTTAAGGATATCACAATTTTAACTACCTATTGATGAACTCACCAAAATATTTATCAAATTCTTAAATTAATAATAATCAAACTTAATACATAAATCATTTCATAAGCTCTGCAAACAAACCCCCCCAATAAAAATACAATCAACAAAAAACTATCATCTATTAGAAAGTATCATCATCGAGGATTCGACCCAAGT
This sequence comes from Viscum album, assembly GCA_963277665.1. Lineage (NCBI taxonomy): Eukaryota > Viridiplantae > Streptophyta > Magnoliopsida > Santalales > Viscaceae > Viscum > Viscum album. The sequence goes on from OY728148.1 coordinate 580,640,574, forward strand.
GCTATTATACACATTAAGAGAGCATCGTAACCTTGACCGGTCGATAGGTGAAAATCCTCCATGCTTTCAGAGTGTCAAGACTCATTGTTTGGGATCTATAAATGTAATGTTAGATTAATTAAATGATATAGGTTTTTCTAGTGAATAAAAATGATATTTTGGGTGGGTTTATATTGTATCATAGAGGAGATTTCATTCTTATTGTCCAAACACAGGTTTTGAACATTATAAAATAATGTAAACAAAAAAAACCTTTACCAAGATTTTTTCACATGGTTTATAAAAAAGTGGATTGATTTTAATTATTTTATACATCCAATAACGAAAATCATTATTATACTACCTTTGGTGATGTGGAAGGGAGTCATGTTTAAAAAGAAATAATGTTAAATACATAAAATATTATATAGATTTTGTAGGATTCATAAATGCAATATAAATTTAATCAAATAACCTAAAAACCAATATTATAAAGGTGAAACATACATTTTTTCATGGAAACGTTATATGGTATACATTAAATCACTTTTTTGTCATAATGATTCAATAAAATATATCATATATTTATACAGTATTTAATTTTTAACTTGAAGTTAAATAGTCTCTGGAAAAGTATAAAAAATTCACTATTGGATAATTTTTACTTGATTAATTCAATATATATATATATATATATATTAAGAAAATTATATAAATATGATACATTACAATTTTAAATATAAATCTCCCTTTAATGAAAAATATTCGATTTTTGAAAAAAACAATTTTCTAACCCTTATTAAAATTACATTTTTTCTTTCATAAAAGTTAATTATCGTTTATATTTAATATATACCATTGAATATTAATATTTAATTAAATTATAATATATTTCAAAAACTATTGAATTAATCAAAAAAATTCACAAATTAAGCTATATATTGAGAAAAATATATTTTTTGTTTTATCATATAAAAATATAATTTTTTTTTTCAAACCCGTGATTTGTAAATTTATAATTATAAAAAAATAATAAATGTATAATAAATTTTTTCTTAAAATTAAAATGTTAGTTATTCATTATTTTAGGGTGATGATACATAGAAATTTATTACATTAGTGAATGTACTCATAGTAAGGTGTGTAACAGTAAGATTTTCCTAGGGTGGTTCAACAAACATTATTTGGTCCATGATCTAAATGAGCATGAAATATCCCGTAAATGGTTTCACTCACGATTTGATTATTAAATATCACTATGAGATTTGTCCGGGGAAATCATTGAGGTTCTATCACCCTAAAAATCTCTGATAAATTGGCTTCATAGGGTATGATATTACTAGTATAGGATATCTCTTCCTTTGTCTGTGTCAATATGACATTATTTTTACTCTTAATTTATACTAATCATATGATAACTACTCAAAAACTATATTATTAATAATCATGATTCCTGATGTAATTTTTTATTTGATTGAATATAATATTCCAAAATGACCAAATTAGTTCTTATGTTTTCTATTCCAACATTACTTAAGAAGGCACATATTCATTTGTAAAGGTAATTTAAATTTATGAAATTTTGGGCCATTATATGAATGAACCTCATTACCTCCACCTATAAAACATTCCATTCACCACATATCACATCTAATCACATCCTAGTTGAAGAGACCTTGTCCAACACATTACATCACCACCTCATTAAATAAAATCACCCAAACACCCATATGATATTTCACTACATATCGACCTAATACTTCCGGTACATCATTACTAAAGGAAGAATAAGGAAGTGGGGGAATACATCCATCTATATCACCACTATTTTAGATATTAGGGATAAAACATAGAAAATAGAACCTATGAGTGTTGGAATAATTATCCACTCGGGTGAGGTGCATGTAAAAATAACATACAATACATTATATATATATATAACATAAAATACCAAACATGTATGTTCAAAATAACTCAAATAGCATGCACTACCTTGAAAACCACAACACATGTCAACAATCACAACTACATCCAAAATATATATAAATCACACCACAAAACCATCATAAAAAACCATATTTCCCCTCAATATACTTAGCCACTACATTCACATCTACACTGACCATTAATTTAATTTGGAATTCATTTAACGCACTTTCCACACATCTATTTTCAAAAAATATCATTTATTTTACAGTCTATTTTTTCATTTTATCTTCAAAAATTTGTGCCATGGATGACCAGGTAACTAACACATATTCCACAAAATAACTCACCCATCTCACATCATTCGTCTTCACTAGGAAACATTAACCAAACCATCATTACACAAAAAACACACATCACACAACCCAAAAACACCTCACAACACAAATTAATCGTATAAAAAGTGTACATGAAAACCAAAAATCATTGCAACTATGCACTACAACCACCATAGACCACAACCACACAATTGTCCACATTGCATCCTTGCCAACCAACCACCACATCATAGCCATACACATCACATAACTAGTCTAGTCAACTCCACCACCACATATCATAGTAAACCACATTTGCAAATAGAACAGTCATATTCACACACTCCAACATACATATTGACTTTAAAATATATTCAAGAGATTTCATAATATCACTTATTTACATAGCATGGTAACTATCACACAATCCATGTTTCCATGAGAAATAAATTTATTAGCCATATATTCATTTTTTATCATTTTATTTTGGGTAAAATTAAACAAAAACATAGGAAGGGTGTAAACACATATCATCTTTTGTAAAAAAATGTTATGAACATTATTTATTTTTAGTATTGACAACATAGACACATAATATTCTCAACAGTATATAGAAAAGTTGTAACGAAAGAAATATATCCTCTATAATCATCAATTTTAGTTTTCCCAATTCATTATTATATTAATAAAGCACTAAAAATCCACCCAATAAAAAATAGATTTCAATCCCTACACATAGTATAAAAATAGGTGATAATGATGATAAATTGCCTCAAATTATCATTTTTATTCTCTCTACAAACCACAGGGAAATAAAAAACATTGTAAAAACCACAACCATGCAAGGAAGGCTGAAAACAACATAAATCACATAATATAGTTATCAAAACACAACCCCACACAAACCAAAATGGAAGAAGAACTACAATGATTATTATATAATGATAAAAGAAAAAGAAACATCAGATAATGAGAGAACAAATCAACTCATATCACTAACAAAAAAATTAACCAAGATAAGGATCTATGTTAATGAAGATAGGATGGAATATTTCCCAAGGTAAAAAAGGGATCACCCAACACCAAGAGAGAAATGGCCAAATTAGTGGGAAATAAAATGATTTTTTTATAATTAACCTAGAATCCACTACTTAAATGGAATAAATTGCACAAATATGGAGTAAAACCCTTGATAATTTAAAAAAATGTATTTTTTAAAACCATTTTATGGTGTAAAATCGAAAACATTGTAAGTTTATCAAATTTTCTTGGGGCCTCACCCTGAATCAACATATGGAGAAAACCTATTATTATGGAATTGTAAAATTTCATGTGGTATCCACTCACCACACATAATCTAAAAACAGTTGGTTGTACAAGCCATAATGAACTATATTATAGTGTAAAATTTTCTTTTATGGCCTAAAAATACTGTTATACTTCTTTTCCCACTCCAACCACCTATAGTTTCCTATAAACAATCTCCAACCATAAAATCAGTAGTGTTACAAGCTATTAAGGAACAATCCATTACATTATATACATCTCAAATGATTATAATATTCAAGAATAAAAACTAGGACAAAATAAAATAATTTTGGGCTGACCAACCAACACTTAAAAAATCTATCATGTATATATTTACACATCAACACCGATACTATCTAAAAACAGTAAACTAGAATTCCCAAAAAAACCACACAACTATATTACCACCTCTCACTAGGGACAATACCACACCATTTGAAACATGCCAAAAATCACTTCCTTTCCAAAGGACCATCTACAAAACTATCTCAAAATTTATAAAAAGTAATCCAAAAACCATCAAAACCAAAATAATGTACTACCCTAAGCACATGAATTAAGGAATCCAATCATCCATGTTATGACACTATCTGATCAAGTTGAAACTAACTTTCCAACACAATTTTAATTGATTCATAACATAATAAATCCCGATTACGATTAAATACCTCCTCACGTCAAATTTCATAGGATTTACAAATCATTAGAATGAATATCTCACAACAATACAAATATCCAAACTTATCATCATATAAGAAAACCCACAAAAGGTAATAAAAAAAAGATCTGGTTACTAGTATAACATATTCACCTCTCGTTCTAAAGTTATCTACTCTAGGAAACCATGCCAACACAATATTTGAACCCTGGGAATGTTTAATCCCTAAAACACCTCACGTGGTGATCCTACGTCTCTACTAGTTTCTTAATGAACCTCATGTCGACATCGAAATCCAAATATCCCCAAAAAATAACATGGTATTCTTCTTGAAGGATTCAATAAAGATACAACACATGGAAGGTGTCATGGATCCTCTACATCCATGGTAAAAGCACAAAATGATATTCCACCTTGAAAACTCACCCAAGAACCTTGAAGGGAACAAAAAATCTATTTTTTATCTTACTATTTCTTCCATAAATATACTTACCTCATCAAGGGGAGACTCTTAAGAACACATTGTCTCAAACTTTTATCTCTAGGGGAATGTTTCTATGATAACCATTAGATTTTTTATTATCTTTGTGAGACCCCCATCCACACTTAATGAAACTAGTTCTTCTTGGTCATTCCATACACCACATTAGGAACAAAAACTCCTTACTCACCAACATCCATCCAACACAGTAGAGAAATACATGACCACTTGTAATACACCTTAAACAGATCAATGATAATTAATGAGTGATAGTCATTATTATATAAAAACTCAAGTAGTGGAAGGTTTCTTACCCATGATCCACCAAATTCTATGATACAATCTTGTATCATATCCTCTAACATTTATATGGTCCACTCAATATTCCCATCATTACATGGTTTGAAAAATGTTCTAGGGAGAAACGGGGATGAAAAACATGTTATTAGGTAATGATTAACATCAGCAATGAATTGAAAAGTTAATTGAAATTAGGTTTACTTAAATGTGAAAATTTCCAAGGGAAATAAAAATTTAATAACCATGAAAAATAATGGTATATTTAACTATGGATATATGTTACATACATATATAGAAAAATAAAATAGATACATAATAATATTATTTCATAAAAGGTAAAAAATAAAAAGTTCTTGTAAAAGAAAAGTTATTAATGAGGAATGGAAGACAACTTTTTATGTTTTAATAAGTCCTTATTAAAAGTCACAGATAATTTAAAAGTAATAAAAATTTAAATTTAAAATATGATAAGTTAAATATGATGTTAACATGTGATAAAAGTTTATTAGGATTCCAATCAAGGAAGAAATACATGGGAAATGAATTTATTGATAAAAAGAGAAAACAATTGTTTAAATGGATACGAATTATTCATAACATAATTTTAGTTTAAAAAAGGTTTGAAACTCACCAGTGAATAATATTTTTAATCAACGTGATCTTAAAAAATGAAAATAGGGTATACATTATAAAAGGAGAGTTGAAAATTAATGATAAACACTGTAAACTTGAAATAAATTTGAGTTAAAAATACAATTATATTGTAGGAAAGGCACTAATAATTGACCAAACTAAGTTAGAGAATGAATAGTTTTTAATTTTCATTATTCTATAATATTCCATGACAATATAAGTCTTGGAGTAAGTAGATAAATCCTGAAAATATAGATAGGTTCATAATATAAAATCATATCATAATTAAGGGTGATTGAGATTAAAGTCTCATTTCATAAGTATGTTTTCAATAAAAAGTTATTAGAAGCATAAAAATCATATGTTTCTATAAATATTATTGATTAAATCATTGATTATTAAAATACACATTTTAGGTTATTATTTATACCTTTTAAATAATATGTTATGGAAAATCATTAATATATGTCTTAGGAAGAGGAATTGAAGAGGAAAACCTTACCTTAAAGCATATTCATTATGTACATGTTTTTAAGGTCCTTAATTATAAAAATCATTCCAATTAGATACCTTATTAGGAATAAGATTTTTATTTGTTTAATTTAATATATTCAATTTATTATCTTGTGACATGTATTTATTATATTTCATTATTTATGATATTGGTTACTTGAGGTTGTTCAATTGATTAATTCATAAGTCCTTATGTATGTTGAAAATGGTTTAATTTAATTTAAAATTGATTAATAATTTTTAGAATATTAACATTGTTATGAACATAATTCTTATGTATTAAATGTATTTTTCAATCCAACCATGATGGGTAGTGATTTAAAATGGAAATCATTACTTGTAGAGGTGCTAGTTTTCTAGTACACCAGATTAATATTTCTATTTATCAAAGAAGGAGATAGAATGTTGGTAAATGACAATTAAAAACATTATAATAATAGTTATATATATATATATATATCATATTTATTCATCCATTACATCATTTTTATTATCCATAAATGGTTTTTATGAAAAACTAATGACATGACTTTTTAGATGTGTTAGTCTACGCAACACAGTAGTAAGGATTTTTTTCTTAAAATATGGTGAGGAATAAAAAATAGTAATTATATTAATATAATAGTTTATCAAAATAATAATAATAATAATGTAATTATATTTTTGTTTATACAATATTTTTTATGATAATTACTAATTGGAATATGTTAAGAAGAAGGTAAACTTATGTTGAAGACTTTCACTTCACTTAAAGATTTCCTTAGAAGTGAAGGCCGCAGGTAAACTTATAGATTAAATGGAATTAGTTATGAGTAAATTATTTCATTTATATGAAATTTGGTAGAGTATCATGGAAATTTATTATGGGAGGAATATGTTATAATGTTCATAAGCTACCTAAATTTATAAGAGAGGAAAATAGTACTTTTGGGAATAGCTTGTACCCTTCTATGAAATAACTAAACTAATAAATAGTAAATGACACCAAAGATTATAAATAATAGATTTTTTTTGTTTATTTGGGTTTATAAAGACTCAACAAAGGAATTCCACACATTTTTTAAACATGCTAGAGTGTTTTAACCATAATGTTTTTACACTAATGTCATTTAGATTTATATTGGGAAAATGTTTTTAACTAAATGATTTTATGTTTAGATAAAAACAAAAAATAACCTATATAAATAATTTTTTAGTGTTAGAACTAAATTTAACCAACATTTAATATAATTATATTTCTAAATATTATAAAATTAACATTTAAATTAAAACAATTATTTTGTAGATAACCTTTTTAGTTGAAAAATGACATTTGAGCCATTGTGGATTATTAATCTAATATAGTAATGATTACCAATTAAATAATTAATTCAATTATTTATATATGTTTAAAAATTTTATTCCATTCATATTATAAATTAGATCATTTTTAAGGATTAAATAAAAATTACATGACATTAAAAAAACTATTCTAAAAAAAGGTTATACTATTATCACAGTAATTAACACTAATAGAAATAATATTATATTTACTCCAAAAAATAAGAAATAAAATTATATTTAATATTTAAATGTTTTACTCAAATAGTGAAGATCTTTTTAAATTTTAATTCCTAAAACCAATAAAGTATAGTTTTTATTGTAATCTCATAAAAATAATTTTAAGTGTGAAATACTACTTCAGTTTTAGAAAAGGTAAAAAAATTATATATTAAACAATACATTTTTAAATGATTTAAATTACATATTATATGTATAAATATTATTTCAAAAGGGTGACTTAAACCTTTTGTCATTCTTGTATTATAAATTTTTTAGTTTATATTAAAAGTCGATATTTTCTTAATATTCAACCAAAAATCGATTATTTCAGAAAAAATATAAAAAATTAATATTTAGATTCTATGGATATAATGAATTTGAAATTAATTGTTATTTTATAAAATTTAAATTGTAAAATTTATATATATATTTTAATATTTTAAAAGTATATAAATTTTTTATAAAATTTTTTTTTATTAGAAAATGATGTTTTAAATAGTTTTTGTTCTTAATATCAATTTTTATAGATTTATAATTTTGATGATGCTAATATATTAGTTAAAAAATAATAATATATTACAGTTTATATTTAGTTTACTCGGAAAATATATAATACTTAATAAATTATTTTTGAACATAAAAATTACCTTCATATAAAACACAGTTTAACAAATACATCAATTAATTATTTATATTATAAAATTTTCTTTATTCTAGTCCCTAGATATTGAAATATTGATTTTATTTTAATATATACAATATATGATATTTTAATAATATTATTTTTGATATTGATATGTAACACATACAAATATATTTAAAATATTTTAATATCTTAATTTTTTTATTATGGGTTATATTATTTTGATTTTACAACAAAAAAAATCATGAAAGTAGTATACTTATTGGATATAAGAAAAAAGACCCTAATTTAAATGATGCTATTTACAATGGACATAATTTCAATGTCCATATTTGTAAAGGCCAAATTTCATTCATATATACTAACTTGAAAAATCCATCAATGATTTCACTCTCACTTCGAAATTCATAGTTCTTATTTAATATATTGTATAATTTTGATAATTGTTTTGTCATATTTCTCATTATAGGGTTTTTTAGATATTGGTGATCCTTAAAGTTTAATATGATCCAATAGATTTCATAATCATGAGTATTTTAATATTTTATATATATATTCCCGTATTTATTTTTTCTATTTTAATGTATGTACTTCATCCATGGTGATTAATAATCTATGGTGTGCAGTACATAGTTGGATAAACATTTTCTTTATTATACCAATTACAAATTAAGATAGTGTATATAGATTGGTTCATATATTATTGATAATATTATCTAATTTTGTTTCAATACATTTTAATGTATAAATAAATTTTCCATTAAATTATAGAGATTAAAAACAATTATGATGATAATAATAATAACAATATTAATATTAATAATATCTCCCAAAACCATGGGTGTTACAGATTAATCCCTCAATTGTTTAAGGTGGAAGCCACTGTAGTTGAGGAATATCACATGGATACTGGTATTACAAAATATAATAAATGCAACTCCATTATAGAGAAATATTAGGATGATACCATTATGGTTTTTATTAGGTTTTTGTACATATCTAAAATTTTATGAAATGTCAATTTCTATTAGGACCTAATTGATAATGGTGTCAAAATCAACCTCAAAACATCATAGAAAATAAAACTATTAAGTTATAATGGGGTACACTTAAGCACATATAACATGAATATATTATGATATGAAAATAGTGAGATATATACATTTTAGAAGACTAAAAATAGAGCCCATTTTAGTTATCTATTATTTGACATTGAATTACTTGTGGTAAAACGGGACACAACATTCAACAATGTTATTTTAAGGTAATGGATCTATAAGCATGTAGTGATACCATTATAACAAAAACAATGCTTAAAATACTCTATTAATGTATAATATGTGGTTTTATGTAATGATAATCCCACATAGAATATTTTGAATCCATATATATATAGATATATTATTGTACAAAAGGTATGGGAAACAAATAATGGTAGAAAGTAACATTTATATAAAATACCCAAATAGCCGGGAGTTTGACCTAGTTAGTGAATTGAGTGATATCAGCCAAGACAATGTGTTTATAGTGAATTTAATCATGGAAAAAATCATGATATGGGTAATCTGCAGGTCATGGGGGTCTTTTTTGATAATTATATGAATAATTAATCCAATTTCCTTTCATATGACAGATTTTAGAGTATCCTCAATGATCCTTTTACACTAGTGAAATTAGAGAGATCTTCACAATAAAAACATATCAAATTGAACCATGAGATGAATTAACACAACATTTTTCTATCTAATATCAAATATTAGTCAATAAATCCAAGGCTCTTTGACCATGTGGATATGAATCTCAAGTGGAAAAGGAAGGCATGCATATTGGAAACAGTTTCCTCCATCTTGTAGATATTTGATATAATAGTTGATCCCATCCTTGAAGAAGAGAATGAACATGATCAGAAAAAAGATAATGTAGTAGTTGATATAAATTCTACCTTTATACCCACTGGATCCAACAATTCATCTACATGAGCATGTTTATGATAAAGATATTCTCTTGAATCATCATTTTCAGGACCTGAGGATTCTTGCTCGTCTTTGATAGATGTTGAATTTTTTTTATCCTAATCACCCTAATCTTATAATGATATAAAATCATATACCCTTAATGATAGTATGGAGGATGAGAGAGTATCTTGGATTCTTCTAATAATCATGCATATATTTTAACAAACTTATGGCATAAGGACAAATCTTTCACATTTTAATAGAAAATTTTCCCCATATTGTCTTCTAAAACCAAGAGTTACCCTGTATCTCCTAAATATTTGGTGACATTGAAATATGAGAAAGATAAAAAGATTATATTATATTTTCCCATCAAAAGATTTAGGTAGGAACCTTTAACACATTTTATTAACAATGTTATGTAAATCCGGGCTCCGATAAGGATCCAAAACACACATTGATTAATGCCTCTTTGTCTCAAAATTATGAAAAACATAAGTATCTATTTCCTAAAGTAACACATATATGATTCCACATGGAGTTATATTAATATTAAGAGAACATATCCAGATGTGGATATATAATAATTTATGTGTTCTAGATAATCATTCTTTTTATAACTAGGTGGTTTAGAGGATGCATCTAACCGACACTAGTATGGTGGAAGAAAATTTTGATAGCTCAGTATGGTCTGCTTCATTTGGGAATTTCAATACCCAAAATGAAATTATAATATCATTCCATTGATGTATAAAAATGTGAAAAACAAAGTCCTAACAAACATTAAGTATCTCAATTGAAATGTATTTAATTATGATTTCCTGATCTAGATCACAAAGTTTCTAATCAATGAAAATACTAGTTTGAAAACCCTATTATTCTTGTACTAGTACTCATTATATATATAGATTGAAATGGATCATGATGATAAAAATTAAAAAAAAAATTAAAATTGGTGTATTTCATTCATGTGATTTAATTTGTATTAAAGAACACGGGAGATTCATATAAATTATTTATTCTCCTTATCATCAATCTTATCTATAAGAAAATCATAATGTTCTAAGATCATGATCTAGTTTTTCAGTATCATCTATGAATTGGTCATATTTCCAAGCTCAAGATAGTTTATAACAATTTTAAGGAAAGAAACCAAAAAAATAAATCTCATTAAATGTTCTTTAAGGGAATTTTTATCTACTTTTAGAATTCTTCTAAATATACCTATGTCAAAAAAAATTATGACAGAAATATTATAGGTGTTTGGATGACATTCCGATTTATTAAAGGATATATGACCCGCTTTTCCCCAGATCAGTGATTTAGTATAAGAGACATGGGGGTACACACCTCTAAACTAAATAAATTGCAAAAGTCGGCAAGGGGTGTGTGCCTTTAACCTTAAAATAATGTGAATGGAATGAAACCCCAATAAACCACTGCTTTAACTCCCTATAAATGGTACCCACCCCTCCTCCTCACATCAAAATTCACTTTTCTCCCTATAATCCACTATCTCTCTCTAAAAAAAGTATTCTTAATTCATGGTGGATCCAGTGGCCAAATGGAAGCTCAGGATTTTTGTGAAGTGTAATTTAGAAGTAATTTTTATTTAATTTAAACATATATATTTATTTAATTGAATTATTTATAGTTAGTTCCAAACATTTTCTTTATTAATTAGTATTGTTAGTTATATATATTTTAACTATATTAATTATCTGTTTATAATTCAATAATGAATATAATATGATCAATTTATTGATTAAGTAATATTTAATTAATGATTATTAAATGTTTAAATAAGTAGTTATTAATGATTAACTAATTATTATGTTATGATTAAATTATGATTAAATTATGATTAAATTATAATTATGTAATGATTAAAGATTGATTATGTAATTAATAAAGAAGTTATTATTAACTAATTAATAAGTAATGATTAAATTTTGTTTAAGTAATGATTAAAGACTATTTATGTAATGATTAAATAATTATTAAGGTATGATTAAATAATGAATATGTAATGATTAAGGAATTATTAATAAATAATTAAAAAATGGTTAACTAATGATTAACTATTGATTAAAAAATGTTCAACTAATGGTTATGTAATGATTAACTAATGGTTAACTAATGGTTAACTAATGATTAACTAATGGTTAAGTAATGATTAGGGTTATCTTTTATGATATAAGAAAACGTCTTATAATTTCGGTAGCATAATGACTATGTGGTTATCAAACCAATAAAATCACTGTCTAGAAACTATATATGGATGTGGATATGGTATATGTGTACTTATTAGTGAAAACATTAAAAAGGGGTCCTGGGCCTTACTTAGGGTAGCATAATACATGACAATGGGCCTTGCAGCACACCTGGTTTAACACTCCCTGGGGATAGGGTTTTATGATTCATATTTTCTTTATAAACTACTAGAATATCTTTAGAATGATTAAAAATTTAACAATAAAACACTAGTATCATATTTTAGGATATAAGAAGTTATTCTGGAATTCTAATATCATAATGATTATATGGTCTACCTAGATTTCAATCGTGTTCATAGAATTTTTTGTAAATTTATTTATCAAGAAGAGAAAACACCAAATTAGTTAATTTATTACTGATATAACAATAATTATGATCATATAATGTAAAATGGAGAAGAAAAAAATAGTTAATAACACATGAATTATTTACAACATTCATGAAATAACATGAAAATTTTCAATATACCATTGTATAGATGAGATGATCATAACTTCAAATGTGTGGTAAAATCCTACTTATTTTCAAGTGGTATCATGATGAAATCTTCTAATGGGATGTACGTAACTTTTTAATTTTTATAATATTTCATCCTTTTAATGAAATATATAATAAGATATAATATATTATAGTAGATGGTGAAGAGATTTTTCAAATAAAAATGTTAGGTAAATCCCTTTGAAAGAGGCTATTAAGCAACAACTTGAAATTAAGATGAATTTTACCTCACTTCTAAAGTTAGGATCATGTCATCAAAACTCAATCATGCGGAAAAATTCTAATGTATTCATTTGTATGTTGTAAAGATTTAAAGTATCATTTAAGGAATTTTTTCTTCTCCATTTCATTGTGCATGATCATAATTTTAATTTTATCAATGATAAATAAACAAATTTAGTGTTTTCTATTATTTTTTACCTCGATTGCTAAAGAACTTTATGACTTATTTTATGATAAAATTTTATATAGAAAAACATTAGTTTCATATTTTATGGTATAAAAATAAATACTAAAATTTTAGTATAATTAATATTATTTTTTCAACCGTCATTATATATAATAGTTACACAATCATAATCTTGACAAGAAAACATTTTTTATTTAGAGAGTCATGATTTCTTGTGTCTACTACTATAGAGAGGTTATTCATACTAAAAATGGAGTTTATGGTAGTACACAACCAAAAATAGTGGTTAGTACATCTGATTGTGTAACCCTATTTCAACTTCAAGAAGGAATTCATGGTTCCTTCAATTTAGGTTACGATCAAGAGATCAAGTCTATAAGATATAGACATTTTAAATTTCCAAATACACTGTGGAATTTATCTTTTCAATTGGTTATCTAATTCACAATGGGTCTACGTACTAAATTCTTTTTAGAAGTTTTCAAATGGTACCATGATGGAGTTATATGTTGAGGTTTCTTCTGTATAATAAAAATGTCAAATTATATGAAGACTTAGAGTTACAAGAGTGGATGAATAAGGACCTCCCAATGAAATTGAGGCCATTTCATACGATGTAGAAGAGGAAAACCTATACAATCTCCACATTATACATGAAAATACAAATTCTGATGCCATTTTTTGTAATTATGGAATAGATGGAGACAACAGTGATGACGAGGAGGGATCAACAAAATTTGAAGAGAATGTTTCCATAAATGTAGTAGTTGTACAATATAATATACCCACAATAGATCATCTACCACACTTCACATCATGGTCATAAGCAATAGAATGTATGCCTGAATTTGATTGCAATGTTCTCACACCTACAACAATATTTCTTGGAGATGTAGTGTATTTTTTTAGTGAGATGGACAAAACATGGTATATTAGAAGGGGTTTTAAAAGAAAAATTCATTGAAAAACATACTAAAAATATTTCAAATTGAGAGGTACTATATATATTTAGTTCAAGAATAGGGCTATAAGAAATACATCATATGGTGTGAAAGGTATGCGAATGATTGCAGATTACACTTGAGGAAGTTTCTAAACATTTTATTTGTATGTTGGAGAATATCTAAGAATAAGGCAGCTCATACTTGTATTCAACCTAACCTAAAAAATGGTCATACATCATTAGATGATAAATTTCTATCATCAATTATCTTCAATATGATTAGGACATTCCAATATGATCATATATCCCTTGTGAAAGAGGAGATACAAGAAATTTATTGTTATAATATTTCTTATAATAAGGAATGTATGGTTCAATAGAAGGTTATTATGATGGTAAATTGGGTTAGCATGACTCATATCGGGTGATTGCTCAATTTTTTTCCTTACTGAGAATCAATGACCAAGTTTTATTCCAAATTAATATGAATGGAAATGTGTCTCAAGATAAACGACTTCATTAACCTCATGATGAATTTCATCGGTTTTTTTGGAATTCCTCACCTATTTTTCTACATTTTTTTCAGAAAATATTTTATATAGATTAATGGAAAATTTCTATATGGAAAATTCAAGATTTTATTTTTGATTGAGTAAACTCAAGATGGAAACCATTCACCTCTTCCTATTTCCTCTTCTATTGTAGAGAAAGAAAACTATAAATCATTGAGTTGGTATTTCGATTTTATTAGCACCAAAACACCATTATTCTGGGTGTTTGTTTGATATTTGATCACCATCAAGAAATATATGAGGCAATAAATTTGGATCATGATACATGGATACCCCTAATTCACATCATTAGTATTCCATTAAATAAATATTTAGAAATTTGAGAAAAATATTCCATAATGAACCTATGAAGAAGGCAATCACAAGGCCTGGTATGCATTGTATTTATTATTTTTTATTATTTCAACATAAAGATAAAATAAATTTAATTTAAATATGATCACATATATGTACAATATGAGCTGGGTCAATGGATTCATGAATAAAATTTGAAACAAATCTGCAAGGCTAATCAATAAGTATATGATTATATGATGTATATTCCAATAGAAAAAGGGACATTGGAATATGTCACGGGGAATAGGTACAAACACATGGCCACAAACATTAGGGAGTGAATCAATGGTGTCTTCAAGGGCTTTGTAGGTTACCTATTACTGCCATATTTTGGGATACATTATATCGTTATGTAAAGTACTTCATTGATAGTCACAAAAAAGCTTCAGAAAGAATTATCTAGGTGATAAGGTATGGAATGAGTTGTTAATGACAAATTTAATAGATCATTGATGAAGATTGTAGTTATCTTGTCTTCCTCTTCCACTAAGAAGAATCTCGATTTGATTTTTAAGAAAATTTAGACCCCATAACCAATAGAATTAGAGAAAAAAATGGGGGTATTACTTGTATAAAGGAAATTCCAATGTGGAAAATTCTAGGAATTATGGTTTCTATGTGCACACCCCATCACATCATATTCCTTTATGAACATATAATTAGAATAATATGTTGATCAAGTGTACTATATGGACATAATTTCTAACTATTATTCCACACCATATATTCCTATTGTGTAGTGTTGATATTTTCCAATCCCCATAGACCAAGTGATAGTGATACCTAAGATTAACAAGTTACTTAAAAAAGGGAGACCAAAGTCCATTAGGATGCAGTATGAGAAGGGATTTCCTCAAGATCATTGGAAAATTTTGAGATTCACCACATTTCATCAAGAAGGTCTGAACTGAAAATGATTCCAAAACATTGTTTAATCGAGATCAAACTCTAATCCCCAATGATGTAATATATCCAATGTGATCCTCTCATATTTTTAATTATAAGGTTTTAATATTTGATCCTTTATTTTGTAAATATTTCGGACATATCCAAATAATTGTACTCTCAAATTATAATAATCCATTCATATTGACATTAAAAGGAATATGAAAAGTGAATTTAAGGTGGAAATAACACAAAATCAATATGTCCATGGATGAACCATAATGAAATCAGGTGAGGAAATAGTCATGAAACATACCACCATTTGGGAAATCATCCATAAATTACAAAGAACATCGTTTTCTAATAAAATTTAGATAATGAATCCTTAATGATTATATATAAATATAAACATTTTTTATCTATTGGTAACAACAAACTTCACAAAAAAATGGGAATAAAAATTTCAGGTATTACATTCTATAAGTCATAACATTATTCTAAAAAAAGGATATATTTGCAATTTACACTAAAGACTTATTTCATTTTTGTAGATACAGATAGAGGATACTAGACTATGCACTGAGCATGCTATGTATGTTTCCTATGCTGTGATAGAGGGTCATTATGTTCGACAAATCATGGTGTGTTGGGTGAACCATCATCATCACACCCTGCCTCGAGAAACCATTATACCATATCAATACTAGGATGGACTCTACAACATTTTTCAATCTGTTTTATTGTCGTTGAGCATCACCAACATGACTCCCTCATAGAGAGGTGGAGACCAGAGACACACACATTCCACCAGCATTAGGGAGTGATGAACATCACCATTAAGGATGTGGAATTCCTTCTCGATCTTCCTATCTATGGGGACGTAGTTATTTTACCCACCCATGCATAATGGTCAGATATCATTCTAAGATTGCAAAACATCGATGTTTTTTATGATGATGCTACTACAAGTGGTAGATTTTTATCTATGGGATAGCTTGAGGAACAATTTCCACATTAAATTGATGAAAAAATAACTAGAATTTAATGAGTCATGACCATGCCTATATATTACGGATTATTGGAGGGACAATGTGAACTGAGAACTTAGGAAATAATGTTCTCATGATTTATATTGGAATATTGGATGAATTTTATCTATATGGGACACACATCAAGGGTTTTGTGTTCTTGGATTTCATGTACAAATCATTATTCCCAACATTCCATGAAGACCACATGAATCTCAGGTGATGCGTCAATCTTCCTCAGATGTGGGTATTAGATTACATCCCATTACTCAGCCCAAATCTTACTAGTCATTCACATCCTATAAAGGTACTGCAAGATGATTTGCATGGATAATGGTATGATTACTCATCTCTATTGCTTTCTGATTCTAGTAGGAGTTACTGAATATAATTTTATTTTATTTCTCAATTTGAATGTTTTATTTTATAGGTGGATTCAGAAACACAACATCCACATTGTTCTAACACACCCTTTGGGTGCATAGAATTTCATGTTGGATAGTCTCCTTCATAACAAGGTTAGTATATAAAATCTATCATTGACTAAAAAATTTAATAATATCATATATATTTTTATTAATGAAATTTTAAGACAAATCTCACATGTCATTTTGGATGTATTGGATTCTTTACTGGGATTTATTGGACCAGTCACCTGTATACTACACTACTGGACTTCATGATATTAGAAATATAGTGACTCTAATTCACTTTCATATTTTAGAGTGGCACTATCTTGATAGATTCAGGCGCTATTTTGGCAATGTTTATCCCATTCCATTTCCTAAAAGATAGACATAGAAGATTCTTGACTTCAAGCTGAAAGAGAGGAAGGATGAGGACTGGCACAGATGACATGCTGAGTATCTAGAACATTGGGGTAGACGAGCAGTGCTTCACATCCAATTTATACCTAGGATGCGATTCCATATTTTAGATTAGGTAGATTATGATCCATGGTATATACATAAGTCTATATTGTGTATTACTCAACACAATAGAGGGATTCATGATATGTTAAGTCAATTAATTTTAATTAGTTTGTTAATTGATCTATTTTCTTATTTATTTTAGTCCCTTTACCATATACTCAAGTTTATATGCTTATTAGGATGATGTATCTAGAGGAATAGGGTGTTGGAATCCTAGAAGTGATCTGTGCTACAGTTTGGGGACGATTCCATTTATCATTCAATTCATGAGAGAATCTTCGACTGTCTACTCCAGAGAGTGGATGTTCCTTTCCGGGAGTGGATGTTCTTTCTTAGAAACCTTATCTAGTAAATTATGATGTTGAGGATACATTATTATGACAATTTAGACCACATTGTGATTCACATGAGGCCTCACCTATTCCATAGGCAGAGGTCGACCCTCTAATAGTCCAGCCTTAGCCAATTGGGGATGTGTATCAAGAGTAATGGGAACTACCTTTCTTGATAGGGTAACTACATTTTTCTTCATCTTATTTTTATGTTCCTTCATAGCCTATATGGTTCCCCCATGTGATGATGGTGGGTCCTTCTACTATGCTTGTTGAAGAAGGATTGGGTGCACAAGACGACATCCAGTTGAATTATCCAAATAGTTCTATTCCCAATATATATATTCTAATTTAATCTATCAAACCCTAAAGTTGTTTCATATCATGTAATATTATCATTAATTATCTATATCACCACTATAGTTCGTTCCTTTAACAACACTAAAAATTGATTTTAATTGCATTATAAAAGCAATATTAATCTATGAAAATTTAAAATCACCCTTTTACCAGTATTAAAAGCGAATTGATAAAGGGGTCCTTTATCTATATTAAAAAATTTCATATAAATCCCCTATTTGTCAATGATTAAAAAAATAATTGATAAAGGTCCCTTTTATCCATAGTTAAAAAAGAACTGTCAAAGAGACCATGTGTCTCTGCTTTTTATAAGTGCTGATAAAAGGGAAAAAGAATTTATTTTTTGGATTTCTCTACCAGTCCCTTTATCATCACTTTTCCTCAAATAAATCCCAACCAACCTGTAACCTAATTTTACACTCCCACCAATTTTCCTATGTTAAATATGTCCCTCTTTATCTCTTTTCCAATGAACAACCACTTCTTCACCGCTTGCACACACCTATATTGGATCTTTAAACCTCTCTATTGAAACATGAATGCCTTCACCACTATACCAAGATGTTTTACTATCGATGTTACAATATATATATATATATATATATATTTACCTATATATTTTGCATTCATTTATTTATATAATAATTTTTAAATACATTTATAAAATATAATATTGTGTTTGTGTGATATATGTATATACTTTTATTAATTTAAAAATATTATATATTAATATTTATATATATATATATATATTATAATATTAATATAGTTATATATCCATTCATTAATACAACCACATATGTATATATAAAAATTATATTTATATATATATATATTTAGATATATATTTAGATATTTTAATAATATAAAATAATTGTTAGATAATGTTGTAAATAATTTTTTATAATATGTCTATAAATTGTATATTTAGTTATAAATTTTAAAAATTACAAATATTTTTATATGTATATATTTTTTAAAATATATTTTTATAAATATTCACAAACAATCTGACAGTTACAAATAAATTTTCAATAATTTATTTATAAGTACTTACTTTCAAATATATTTATATACTCTATTTAAAGATAATGATTTATAATAAAAAATACATTTTTATATGATGTATATTTATAATAATGAAGCACACACACATAGTCACACACACATGTATACCACTACATTTCTCAAATACATGTACATACACATATATATATTTACATATGCTAGAATATACATATGAATATATATTTTTTATTAACACACATTTGTTTATATATAAATATTACTTGTATTAGTATATATTTATATAGTAATGAATTTATAATGGTAAAAATGATGGAATATTTTTATTAAAAAATAAATGAATAATAAATATATATTTCCATTTTCATTATATATATAAAAATATATTTTTATGTAAACTTGTTTAAATATATGTATTTTAAAAATTAATTTATTATAAGTAAATAGAAGAAAATAAGTGTATATTGATTTTTAAATATAACTATTGAATGATAAAAGAAAAAATTTAAAAATTACAATGTCTATATAAATGTAATCCAAAAGAATAAATTCAATCATGGTTTTCAACTTTTTATAGACCGTTCATTCATTTAATAATTTTTTATTTCATCCAAATGTTATTTAATTTCTATTACTCGATAATAATTAAAAAATTATTAATTAATATTAGTTTTCAATTATTTTATAACCCATTTGACACTAAATATCTTGTATATTATGTGTAAATCATTATTTAGTATTTTATAAAACAAATTAAATATAATATATTTTATTTACATCAATGTGAATATATTTCTATATTAATACATGATTTTTAATTATTTATAATTTTTTTAGGAAATATAGAATTTATTATTGAAAGTAATGAAGCTTTGATATAGGGGTTTGTTTATTAGTGGTAATAATGATGCACTAAGAAATGAGATCTTGACCAGTTATCTTTTTAGCACTCACACTGACATAACCTTATTATCTCTTTTTATTAGTGCTGGTAAAGTACCACCATTATCAGCACAAGTAATGAATGTTATGATAAAGAGGGATTTTTCAGTGGTTAAAACAACATTAATAAGGCCCCATTTGTTTGTGTTTTTTTAGCACTATAAAGGTGGACATTTATGAGTGTTTTTAGCATAGATAAATGAGTACTTTTTCAATAATATTTTCAAAAACTAATAAATGGGGACATTTTCAGAACTTTTAGGTTGGGTTGAAAGGGGCCAGTGCTAGATAAACCCAATGTTCTAGTATTGTTTGGGGAATTGATTTAATTAAACCATCTCCTCTTACTAAAATTAGAAAGTTCATGAACATCCTTACTACCATTGATTTATTATCATTTTGGGATGATTCCCAATCCCTTAAGAAAGTTGAAAAAACGTATATCATTAAAATCATAAAGACTAATATCATCAATGAATTTAGTATCCCGTACACAATATTAATAGAAAATGACACCAAAATTTAAATCATCCATGTTATAAAGAATATATATGTAAAATTACATTCATTTAACCCATTTATCACACCATCATTCACTGCAAAATTGACAGAAATATGTTTTTAAATGACATTGTCAAATATCCATTAAAATATGTTGGATATGGATAAAAAATAATTTCTTAAAAATATATTGCATTAATTTTTTGGTATATTAGACTACAACCCATACTACCACACAAGTGACACAATATTCACTTATATACGAGATAAGATCATCTGACCCATTTTGATTCAACTACCCATGCTTTGAATTTCCATATGTAATTAGTTATTTGAAATCAATAAGTATCATATCTTTTTGGTTGAGTTAGAGTGGCTAAATGGTAAAAGGGTAAACTTTTTATAAAACCTATCAATCCATAATTCCCTATTAACGTTAGTGTTCAACAACATGGTTTATCTCTATTTATTCCTCCAATGAAAAATAGTGAAATATATCAAAAATCTTACTGTACATATGAATAAGACTCCAATGTTTGATAAAATGTTGGAAGAAACTTATTCAATACATAAGGTCTTACATAATATGACCTCTTTCATAGCTACAAAATATGTATATCATATTACACCAACCACCAACATGAGGATTAAAAAGAATTATTTCAAAAAACATTAGCATGGATTAACCTTATCTCCCAACTACATGATATACAACTATGGATCATTATGTCATCACTTTAATACTTAATGTATATATAATTTCATTATCAGTTCTTGATATAAAACTACATATCCCAATTACTTTATGAAAAAAAAATATGTGTCTATTATTAAGGAATATAAACTTCTTTAAGGGTATCCTTCCGACATAATAATAAACTATATGATATCTCATTCCTTATATAATTACATTAAACAACATGACACAAGTTTTAACCTGCATGACCCTAAAATGGATCATATCAATCCATTCCATGGAAGATAGTTTTCAAACACAGGAGTAATATTAATATTAGATTACTTATTATATGATTTTTTGTTCATGAACATATGTCAAGGAAGAATATTTCTCATCTCTAAGAGTATCCATTTTTAGTAACCCCACCCATCTAGCACAATTCAATACCACTTTGATAGGACTATTCCATGGGATACGATAACAATAAAATGCTCCATATATATGATATGGAACTGAATCAGGTTCTAATACTAGAAGTAAGAGTTTCTTTATTCTTGATGTCTAAGGATATGCAGTGGCACATGGATATATTATTTTTGGCGCAAAACAATTTCTAAAAAAACCCATTTCATCAAAATGGATTGGCCCACACATTCTTATAAGGTTTGAATTCATGAGTTAGACACTAAGAAAAATCTATATTGTGCCTGATCAATACTAGTGTGAAGCCATTATGAATATATCCTAACTGTAAAAAATTAAATTGTATTGTTCATAACCATGATGCATGACTATAAAATGAATATCATGTATGTTATTTCGACAGGAAATTAAAATATATAATTTTTTTCTTATAACTTGAAATAATATATCTAGAAAATATCATCTCCCTTGTTATGTGCTCTCATGCGATACAAGTAGTCATCAAAATTCCTCCTATCTCCTACACAGAGTATGGGTCATGTGAGGTAAGATTCCCTGATTGATTACTTTGGTTAGCATGACTGAGATGCATCAGGTTTTAGGCTAAATAGTACTTTACTTATCCTATATAATTCAAAATAAATGAAATATATACATCAATATATAATACATTATATTTTTTGGAGGGTATATGATACTTATTATCATCACTAGAGAGTTAGATCAATGTGAGTGTTCTTAGTGTGTGTTCCTTTGTTCCATATTTTGGATAACCTAGAGATAAAAATAACATTATATGAACTATATGTGGAAATACATAGAATTATTTAATCATACATATTTATGATTGAACCATCCAAATTTTTAAAAAAATTCAATTCCTAAAATTCCCCCACATTTTCGTGCAACCAGAACCCTAATTTGAGCCATGAAGGGTTCCCTCTCTTGGATCATAACTAAGAAAATTAGATATCATTTTTCCTCCATGTTATCTGAACTATGTATGTCTTGATACCTATTTTTTCTGGATACATAGTGATGCTTGAATTTATTATCATGGGACCAACCATGAATCTAAACTCAATATCTATCATATCTTTTATTTATCCTCATGTTTTAGACCCTCATGGGTTTACATTGGGTTATCTAATTCCCTCAACATTACAAAAATGTTGTATCATTTTACGTGCGAGCTTGTTCTGTTAAAAATCATATATATAAAGGTCCTTATAGAATAAACATAAAATATAGAGAATTTTCGCATGGTCACATAATGTGGAAGTAAATGATTCATATTCCATCCTGTATGACATTAATGTACTTAATGTAGTCCAACCCATAAGGCCAAACTCTCACTACATAAGAGAAAAATCTATGTGAGGACCCTTATGATTAAGTTCATTATCAATAAACATATACTAGGATAAAATAATGCCAACCTTAATGAATGATTTTGATCTATATAGCGATAATTTTTAATAATTACATGTGTCTTGATTCACATATTCTGGGATATATAGATACATCAAGATATATTATCCTATACCTAATTAAAATTTCTCTATCCATATTCTATGGATCTTATCACACTCAATTTATAGCTACATGACTATAAGCTACAAAACTCACCATATGTATTGTATCATATTTAACTATGTATATATGGTCCATCCAATAATAAATTAAAATACTCTATTCCATGTGTTAGGTCCACAAGGTAGAATACCTTGAGAGGGGGGGGGGGGTGGATCATGGTATGGAAGATAAAAAATTCTTCCCATTGGATCTTGTTACGTTGTTAAACTAAACTAAATTCTCTCTACCTCCCATATAAATATATTATCAAATTTGAAAGCAGGCACATGACACAACTATTCTTACTTGGTTCACCATAATTGGGATACGTACATGGAGCATACAACGATGATGTACTGATGTACCGAATTCACTAAGGATCACTACCAATAATGAGTACAATGTTTGGGATAAATCTTATATGCCCAAGATCACTACCTTTACAAGGTTTTGAGTATGCTCACTACATACCCTTGGGTCACTCCCTATGCCTCTTTATCTAACTCAATGCTAGTGGAAAGGGTCACCATCTTCCTCTTCCATTGCACACTGCTCTTGGAATGGAATCCATACATAGTTTATAGATGTATAGGTCAATCAACATTTATAGACATGTCGGTTCCTTCATTTCCATGAATTCAGGCATCCTCAACTCTATGTAGATGCACTGTTGAAGTAATGTTTTTTAGATATAGATGATGTCCACCATCCGGAGTACTGATAGGTATTATAAATTAGTTGCGTAAACTGGTTTGATGCTTTCACAAGCTTCCTTGTCCAAATCACAAACCACCTTCCTCTCTCATGTACTGAGTACTAGGTTTTGTATTTGGAACACATCCTTCGTGCACCTCTTTATCTTCTGAAAACCTCCATTCATCCACTAACTTCTTCTTCCTTCGTTATTGCGTATCGCCTCTGCGTACTGATCCTACAAACCTCCTCTATGAAACTCCTTCTATCTACAAATTGTTCTTTGTTTAAAGACTGAATCTTCAAAACACCATATTTCCATGAACAATTCTTTGTTCATGGAATTCCATGGATAAATGCCTATGTATTGTGCATTATTCCTCTTTATACCTTGTCTTATGCGTGTTACAGCTCTCTACAAAATCCTTCGGTAGAATTTCTTCCGCACGAACCACTTCATCTTTCAAGGAAATATCCCTCGCAAACTTCCTTCTAACTCTTCTAAACTCCTAGATCAAAAATATTTTCTATGATGATATTTGATCTCTATTATAATCATCGGTATTAACAATTATTATATAGGTGAATATATCCAAAATATCTGATAATCTAAGATTTAACAAATATTTGATCCACCGCATACCAATCCTCCTGCCGCTATAAACAGAAATTATTCTAGTAATCCATTTTAAATATATGGTCTTCAAAATACATTTTATCCTACGCAGTAGATCTCATCCTCTAGTGTCACGACATTCACATACAACACCACCTTCCACCTCGGACCTTTTTTGGTCTCTCAAATTACTCCCACATACTTTTCCCGCTGCCTGGTACACAGCCACATACCCTTCCTAGATATGGCATGAAATCCATGTCGTAAGATCCATGTTTCTCTTCCTTTATCGATTTCGTTCAATGTTGTTCTCACCTTATAGTCAAATAAAGTAAAATGTACATTTACAGACCCAAATTATCGATTTAGGGCCCTAAAAATTTGGAAATCATAGGGAAACTGTGCCACCTTAATAAAATGCCTTCAGAAAACACCAAAAATTCTCATTCGCAGTCATCTAGCTTTATCAACATACACAACTACACCGAAGGAAAATCGAGAGGACACATTGAGGTATTTTTCCCCAAAAATATCCTCTTTTGGGTTTGTTGACAAATCTTCTCATAACAGTTATACACATTTTGATACATTGTTAAAACTCCTTCCATAATCAACCACCATTAACTTTATGATATTATGATAACAATAAAATATTTAATGAACAGATAATCTAAGACCACATGAGCCAAGATCATCATGAGAAACAAGATTATAATGAAAAGTTAGTTAATGAACCACTACATTTCTAACATTAATTTTTGATACCATACTGATACAAATAAACATTATTGTATCATGAACCTTAGCAGTCTTGATATCTAATCATTGATTGACCACTTGAAGCATCATCAGATTTAATGCTCCCACTATTTTATAGCTCCTCTAACGAGATTTAGATCAGCTTCAAATCCCCCTATCTCACTGCTCCACTTAACAATATCTCTCCATATCTTTTCTCCCCCAAAATAGTCACACTTTATCACCCATTGTCTATGAACCTGAAAATCACATTCAAGGATGTCTTCAATATGGTAAAGATCACATATAAGAACATTAGGAAAAAACACACCATACCTCGGGGAGAGTAGGTTCCCACATTCAAAATTTTTCAAGTGTGGGAAGTTTAATGGACTCCCAAATCTAGTGGATGACTTTTAAATGAATCTCTAGGTAAGGCTTTCGTAATAATTTTTGAAACTTATTGTATTGTAGGAACATACTCCAACTTCAAAAGCCATTACTCCACCTTCTAATTGATAAAATTATATTTTATTTCAATTTTATTTGTCCTTGAGTGACAGAATATATTTTTTCTATGATTTATACAACTTAAATTATCAAAATGGATTATGATTAGAGATTTCAATTCAATTCCCATATCCTCTAGTTTCTGCTTCATCCACAATACTTGTGTGAAAGCTTGAGTATTCGAAATATATTCAGCCTCTCCAGTGCTTAATGAAATGAAATATTGTTTATAATTAAACTAAGAAATAAACAATCCGCCAAGATATAAATCACCTCTTGACGTTGATTTCCTGTCATACACTAAACCGGCCAAATCTACATCTGTATACCCAATTGCTCCGGCTGAGATTTTTCATTATACATCAAACCAGAATATAAAGTTCCTTTGATATTCCAATGTATCCTTTTTTACTACAAGCATGTGGATTTCCTAATGATTTTTTTAATATATTGCTACTTAGAATGTTGTGAATAAAATTTAAGGACTTGTTGCAGTCAAGTATAGAAAAATTCTAATGATTTTCATGTATTATGTGATATTATCTGCCTTTCAATCATCATATTTGAGTAGTTTCATCCGGGTAGCAACCAGAGTCATCATCTCATTGGAATTATCAATTCCAAACATTATCAGAACCTCCTTTTCATATTTAGATTGATAAATAAATGTTTCATTCCTTCATTGTGTCACCTGTTATCCTAGAAAAAATGTCAGCTCAACAATCGTTGACATTTCAAACTCTCTTTTCATTTATTCAGGAAACTGTATGCATTGGGATTTATATACTCCACCAAATATTATGTCATCGACATAAAATAGCACCATCATCCTTTCACTGATGTCATTATTGAAATTAAAATTTTAATATAATCCACCATGATACAAACTGAGATGCTTTAGAAACTGATCAAACCTTGAAAACTGTTCTCTTGTTGTTTGTTACAAACTATATAAATCCTTCTTCAACTGACAGACTTTGTTTCCATATTCATGAATGAGAAAACCATCAAGCTGTTCAATGTAATATTCTTCTTCCAGGACTCTATTTATAAATGATGATTTGACATCCATTTGGAAAACAATAATCTTTCATTGGACAGTTATGGCCAAGAGTAATTTTATTGTGTCCAGCCTTGCAATATGTAAAAACATCTCATCAACGTCAACACCATCTATCTAATAGTACTCTTTACACACCAAGCATGATTTGTTTCAAATCAAAACACCATCTTCATTCATTTTGTTGTGAAAGGCCCATTTATCCCCTATTAAATTCTTGTCTTTTGGCATTTAAACAATTTCCCATGTCCGATTCTTCTCAATTTGTCAAAGCTATTCAGTAATTGCATGAAACCAATTTTCATCTTCATCTGCTTCATCAAATTATTTAAGTTAAACTTGTGATATGTTTGATTCTTTCTATAGAGACGTCATTATCATTATCTACACTGGAGCTGTCTAATCACCAATTATATTATTCCTATCAATTTCAGTTCTCCTCTCTGGTCTTTAGAAAGACATTGATTTATTCTCATCATCTAATTCTTCTTCTGAATCATTATCTGGAGCTGGAGTGTCTCATTACTTTCTCATTACTTCATCAATGTCCTCATAATTCTGATCATGATTATTATGAAGATTCTATTAATTATCCACTATAGTCACATTATGACTTTCAACTATGTTTCCTAGCCTCATATTGAAGTATTCATATGGTTTTATTTTCTTTGAGTATCCAAGAAATATACCTTCATCACCATGAGAATAAAAATACCTTTGTTTCTCAGTATTAAGAATGAAATAATTACTTTTCAAAATTATAAAGTATTTGAATTATTGATTATTTCCATAACATATCTTATATAGAGTCTTATCTTCTTTTTGGAACAATAGGACCCTATTTGATGTGTAGTCTACTGTCATCACTGCCCCGTTCCAAAAATTATCTAGAATATCTTTCTCAATGAGCATTGTTCTAGCCAAGTTGTTCACAATTAAATTTATTCTTTCAACTACTACATTCTTAAATGGTGTTATTACCACTAAAACTTTATGCCTTATCCCATGTTTCTCCAGATAATCCTCTACTTGGATATTTATGAACTCTGTTCCATTATCTATTCGAATCGTTGGGATTTTCTAACCAATTATCTTTTCACATTCACGTCGATATCTTGTAATGCAATTGAACACTTCTAATTTTCAATTTATTGTTGAAACCCATTCTGTTCTTCTACAGTCATAAATTAATAGAACATAGTATCTACTCCCATTAATATCCCTTGGAGAAATTGGCCCACACACATCAATATTCACCAACTCAAGCAATCTTATTGACTTTTTATCCATTGTATTATATGTATTTTTAATGATCTCCCCACGTTTTATGGTATCAAATGTATGAATATAGTCACATGATAATATATAGACATTTTAAAAAGCATCTCATTTTACCAGATCTTCCAAGGACAGTTGGCTTCTGTGGACAAGACACGTATTCCATAATTTTTTTTCTTCATCCTTGGTCAAAATAAACATATATTATCCGCCACTCATGAGATACAGATTCCCTTTTGTATTCTTTCCTTGAAACAAAATAGGACCATCCTTTTCTTTGTTGATATATATTTTGTTGGAAAAACTTATAGAATGACTTGAGTCACACAATTGACTAACACTAAGAAAGTGGTGAATGTGCCCTTCAACAACCAAGACATATGCTTGTCTTATGTCTTTTCATAAAAACGTGTCCTTTACTTAAACAATAATATTAAATCCCTCATCATTACCAAATCATACAATACATTATTTATCATACCAGATTCTGGTCACTAGATCGTTATTTCCCATCATATGGGAAGTGAATCCACTGTCAATGATCCATATCCCAGTGCGATCTGATTCCTTGAATACAATTTCTACAGCCAATAAATTATCTGCCCTTTTCTTTTTTACACCTGTATCTGACTTCAAATCCAACATGGAATGACTATATTGATATTCCTCAGTACATGATGTACCAGCTTCAAAATATAGAGCTGCAAATTGATTTTGATTTTTCAACTCACTTGAAGATACATTTGGCTACTTCTTTGGAACAAATTCATTCTACCCCAGCATATTCCTCTGCATTGTCAATGTGCAATAACATGAAATATGTTCAAGTCCTTTACACCTGAAACAATTAACATCAAATGATGACATGTAATTTTGAGCTATGTACGACCTCCTTTGCAGGGGTTGTTCCCTTTGGTTCCTCTTTTCTATGTATCATACATTTTGAGGGTCCCATATTACCACAAGAATAGAATCTCATGTGAGGTAAATTCTTATGTATCAATTATTCATCACTAGTTGTCCCTTGGGTTCTCTGAGTCTTTTGTTTCTTCTTCACAGACAAATCAATCATTAATCTTGGAGTGGTTTCTTGTGGCCTGACATGAACAATAACTACTTTCTTTTTTAGATAAAGCCACGTACCTGCCTTATCATTCAAAGTTGATTTGTTCTTCTATTTTTCTAGACCTCTATAATTAAATTTGATCTTATCTATTTCATGTATACACTTCTTTACTGATATAAAACTAATAGTTAACAATTTCTTCTCATCTTTAATTCTTTGTCATAGACTGACGAGTTCCTCTTGTTGTTTCTCAATACTTTTGATTTTTCCTTCTCTGGTTTCAAGAAAAAAATTGATTTCTATTTTCTTTTCATCAATTTTGAGTTTTTACTCAACCAACCTTTTTGATATTTATGGCATTGAAGCCCTCGACTTTTCAATTTCTTCATTCTTCTCATAATTCTCTTCTAACTGCTACTGTATAAAGATTTTGGAATCATAAACAAATGTTTTTTTCTTTCTTTGTTTTTTCTCTCAATATCTTCCTCTTCAAGAGAAGTTTCTAATTCATTTTTATGATGAACTCTTCCTTTAGGTTGTTCTTCATCATTTTCACTTTCTTCACATATTAATGAATTTTTGACAACTACCACCAAAGAATATATTTTATGATCCTTGCAGTCCTTTAACTCTTCTGTGTCAGATTCTTCTGAACATTCATCCTATTTCGAAAGCATATTATTCTTTTTAAATAACATTATCCAAGTACTTATCCTCCATTTCTCATTTTTTGAATATTTCTATTGGTGAATTACATCATTTTATTCATTTTAATCACAAAAAATTTTGGACACTTTTTTGAAAAATTCGTAATCTTTCCACATAAAAAAATAAAAATGGATATTTACCTTTTAACTTCCCTTTTCCCATTTTTATGTTAGAGGAGAGAAATGAGATGAAGACATCCATATTTTCCCCTTCAGGACTATCTTGAACTGAGAGATTCTTTATGGCCTTGAATTCCACTACATTAGACACCCCCTTTTCCACTGAATTGTTATCGTACTTTCTCGTTTCATATGCTACAAGGGTACAATGTAGGTTATCTAGAGTTAGATATTTTGGGTCTTTGTCTTTCAACACTAATGTATTCAGATAGAACCATGGTGGAAGTTTCTTCATGATGCGTTTCAAAATATTTATATCTTTAAGGAATTATCTAAGACCCCACATTTATTCCACAATAATATTTATCATATCGAATAATTCATCAATAGCCTCATTGGGATTCATTATAATATCCACATACTTGTTCCATATAACCTTTAGCTTTTATTCTTAGTCTTTTTTTTCACCCTTATAAATGTTAAATAATTTTTATCACATTTCATGTGATGTTTTATAGAACATCACCATCGTATAAATTGCATGTGATAGGGCTCCCTCTAAATCATTGATCCCTTTAGCACCAGCATCCAATTCTCTTATTTATCTATTGATAATGCACCACTATTAATGTCAGCAAATAATCCATGCATAGCTGCTGTGAAGACATTAATTCCTTCTGATCGGAAGTAGTGATGCATTCGATTCTTCAATGGTTTAATTTTATTTCTCTTAAAGATTAAAATTCCATTATAATTAACCACCTCCATTTTTTGAGAGAGAACCACTAAAATTCAACCATTATATATAATAAAAATTGTTAGGCCCACAAGGTCTAATATCCTGATCGGGGGGGTGAATCAGGGTATGAAAGATTAAAACTTATACCCATTTAGATCTAGTTTCATTGTAAAAAACTCAATTGTTTCTACCTCCCATGGAAATATATGAACAAATATGAAATTATTCACATGACACAACAATTTTTAGTTGGATCACCGTAACTGGGATATGTTCAAGGAGCATACAACAATGATGTGACGATATACCAAATTCACTAAATCTCACTTAAAATAATGTGTACAATGTTTGGGCTACATATTCTATACCCAATATCAAGACCTTTACAAGGTTTAGGTTTTGATCACTAAATCTCCAATGGTCACTACCTATGCCTCTTTCTCTGACTCACTGATGGTGGAAAGGGTCACAATCTTCCCCTTCCTCTGCACACTGCTCTGGGAAAGGAATCCACACACAATTTATAGACTTGTAGGTCAATAAAAATTAATGGAAATGTAGGTACCTTCAATTTCATGAATTGTTACATCCTCAAAGATAAGTAGATACACTATTGAAGTTCCCTTTTCACCTGTAGATGTAGTCAACCTTCCTGAGTACAACTAGGTACCTAAAAATACATTCTCAAACTAATTTGAATATTTCTCAAGATTCCTTGTGAAAATCCTGAACCACCTTCCTCTCTCGTGTACTATGTTCTGAGTTTGGAACATGGAATACCTCATTCACGTATTACTTCCTCCTCAATGAACCTCACTTCATAAACAGATACCATTCGCCTTCTTTATCATGTACCACCTCTGTGTATCGATCCCGCAAACCTCTTCTACAAAACTCCTCTAACCCACAGAATTCTCTTTGTTCACAAAATTCCTTAACTAAAAACCCGTGTATCATGCCTTCTTACTCCATGTACCGTGCATTATTTGGATTACAACTCTCCAAATAACATTTGGTGAAGTTTCTTCCACGCGAATGACTTCAGATTTCATTGAAGTTTCCCTCATAAACTTATTTCGAACATTGCTGAAATCCTAAATACAAAAGATGTTATCTAATGATATTTGATCTCTGTTCTAATCGGTGAAATAAGGTATTATTAAATAGGAAAATATATCTGCAATATCTTCTGATCTACGATTTTCCAAATCTTCGATCCATTGCATACTGATTCTCCTGCCGACGTGAAATAAAATTCTTCCAGCAAACCATTTTTCATACGTGGAATGTGTGCTACATTTTATCATATGCAGTCAATGTCCTCCACCATTGTCAAGTCATCCGCATACCGCAGCTCCCTCCTCCACAAATTTTTGTTGGTTTCACGAACCACTCCGGTGTACTTTTCTTACTACATGCTATGTAGCCGCTTACCCTTCCTAGACGGGGTAGGAGATCCATGTCCAGGGCTCCACCTTTCTCTTTCTTTTCTTATTTCGGTCAATGTTATTCACACCTTCAAGTCCTATGAATTAAATCATAAATAGACAATCAAAAATTTCTTATTTTGTGCCCAAAAAATTTGGAAAACACTGGGAAACTGAACCACCTTAAAACCTTTCTTCAGAAAACCCCAACCATACTCATTCGTAGTCATCTAACATTGTCAAAAAACACAACTACACCCAAAACAAACAGAGTGGACACATTGAGGGATTTTTTCCCAACACCATCTGGTATGACTACACAATAGGAAATCCAGATCCATGTGATGATAAGTGACATATAAGACCCTAAATTTGGTAAAATGGCCCTTCTTCCATAAAAACCATGGTGATTGGGATACCTATATCTATGTGATTTTTTGGGATTCTTATAAATGTGTTTGGAAAAGTACTAGAGTAGTATCCTTTGCATGATCATGATACTTATTCTCCTTGTGATCACATATCAGGGTGTAAGAAACCTTCCTCCCTCAATCCAAACAAGATCAATACAAGTATTTCACTTTAAAAGAACTATATGTTTCTTGATTCATGTTTCCTTGGTATATGTACTAAAATCCAAACCAAATATTTTGGATCTAAGAGAAAATGAACATTCATGTCCATATCTAGAAAACCTAATCATCATTAGTTTAAGACAATATCATTTTGATCACCTTGTGAATATTTATTTCAATATATCACACTTTATTTCTTATTTTTTTGAGTTTGTAAAATAATTTTATGGATCTTTGTAATGAGTGAATTAAAAACCAATGCAATCCTCTATTTGGTATTGATTATAGGTGACTCTATATTATGTACTATCATCCATAGGTATATTTTTCCTGACCAGAATATCTTCTGATCTCTGTGAATTTATAAAATATTGTTGTGGAACCGGAAATTTTGATGATGTTCAATGACCATTATTAGCATATCTAAACCTTATAAAATTACAAATTAAAGTATTTATGGCCATGATTTACAACATTTACATTGGAAATTCAACAGTTTTGGGATGCTCTATGCTCTGGATTCTCATCATGTTTGTCATATTGATCCCTTGACACAATAGTCCAGGTATCTTGACACTGCAATTTGTAAACTCATCAGCGATGAGGTATATAATTGAACACATCTTATAAATAACATTGGGTTTATTCACACCATTATATGTTATACTAGCAGACCCATTTTAGTCATACCTACATGGACTCAAACTTCATATGTTATTGGTCGAAGCATCATGACCTCAAACATTGTACACCACTCATAGAGACAATCTATAGTAGAATTTGGATACTAATTAACATCATTTTTAAGTTTCCAT
Source organism: Viscum album (assembly GCA_963277665.1). Taxonomy (NCBI): domain Eukaryota; kingdom Viridiplantae; phylum Streptophyta; class Magnoliopsida; order Santalales; family Viscaceae; genus Viscum; species Viscum album. The sequence continues at coordinate 580,674,891 of OY728148.1, forward strand.
TTCTCTTAAAATTTTCTCACCCTTTATCATTATGAGAATAGAGATAATAAACTCTATACACAACCTCATGAGATGATCTTTATAAGAAATAAGATCCTTATCCATGTGAGGTATTGGTTTTATGTAACTAAATAAACCATTTATCCTTTCCATCTAATAAGTACAAACATAAACTATATGAAAACTTCCCCAAGATAGCTTACATTATTCATTGGCCTTTATTCACATTGGATTTTCACCTTTCCCCCTGTAGAAAAATTATCTCAATATGTAGTCAGTTTTGGTTGAACAGAAACCTCAACCATAATTGTTTAAAGGAAAACATCCATAAACTATAACCCTAAATATAAAAATTTTATAACCCTTAATCTCTGGAATAAATAAATATGTAACACTTTATAGAGAAAAAAATAATGGGAGGATTGATAAAAATATTCTCCACATTATAAATAATTTTATTCCAATACATAGGAAAATGTTAGAGAGCACCATAGAAAAGGAAAAAAGATTTTTGGGAATAATATATGGCCCTAAAAAATCATAATTTTTCTTGGTAGACCCCTTGGTAAAGGGAAAATAATTAGATTTTTTCCCTTTATATCTATTAACACTTATTTTATATTTAATTTCTGATGGAATAATATTTAGCGTTTTGAACCCTTATTTAATAATATTCTGTCAAAAAACCTACATCATTCCTAAAATATTCTTCAATCCTCATAAACATCCAATTAATATAACTAAAAAGTACATTCAAGACCAAGGGACACCTCTATTTGGTAATGATAATTAGTGCTACAATATTCATCACTACCAATCAAAGGAAAATATTATCCTAAGGAGGGGTTATATGGTATTTATATTCTGAAAAAAAATTAAAATTTAACCCATAAATCTAATATATTCCAGGGTCATCCCTTGAGTACCAATTCTATATGAACATAAACTAATTCAAATTTATTGAGTTATTATACACATTCCAAAATCAAACAATTAAATTATATTCAACACCCTCAATATTAAAAATTTGTAAATCATACCCATATTCAAAGAAATAATGTGGAATTTTATTTTTTTAATCCTTATTGTTTATAATCATGTGACTGTAAACCACTTGACCAAATAATAAAAACATCCAAAAATTAATTAGTGTGATCATGTTTCCAAAATATTCTATTCTGGTATTATGGACCTCATTTAAATCAGGCTATTAACCTGACCTTTTTATATAGATTGTATCACCTTTTGGTAATGTCTATTTAATATTATAATAAAATATTTTTATTAAGAATAGTTATCCTAAACAATATGCTCTTACCTATGAGGAAGTCTACATTAGTGAATTTATCTCTCTAGTTAGGTTTGGTTTTCATCGATCATGTTTCCAAGTAAAATTTTTACCTTTTGGTTAACATTTCGAAAAATTAAATACCATATACATGGGTATGTCTTGTAAGACCATAAACATCCTAAAACAAGAGATACAATACTCTCTAGGTTCAAACCACATAAATGAACTTAGAAAAGGTCAAATCTCTACTCTTAGGACATGGATCGTTCTTGATTAAAAAAAATTATGTTTTTAAATGGATGGAAACTCAAAAAAGGAATCCATATCTAAATAAAAGTTATAACATCTTAATTTCCCATATCTAAGACTAAGGTAACATTTATGGTAAATAAAAGAGATATAAATCTTCATCGGTATACATTATAGTCCCAAAATAAGTCAATACACTCTCTTTAGGTCCTTGAACCAAGGAAAAAATAGGGAATTATTTTGTTCCTATAATACACCAGTTTAAATGTTAAATTTCATATGAGGAATTATGCAATTTTAGGGTTTGAGATCAAATTTGATAATTGGAATCCCCATTTGAAATATCCCTGGGTGGTTTTTATCACATTGAGTTAACCATATTCCATATAAAAATGAACTAAATCTAGTGTATAGTGATTATACAGATGCCTATACACATCCCTGAGCAGACACTGAGGAGGAAATCATCTTTCATATGTGAATGGACTAACTATAATGTATTATGATGATATAATAATTCATACCCATCCATGATCACACACCTAGAAGGAAATAATTTCTATTTTAATATCTAACTCTAGTGTATAATGATGAAATATATTTCTATATACTTCCATGAGAACACACCCCAGAGGAAATATTATTTCATATAAACATACACATAATCCAACATATGATAGTGGTACCCATTTCTGTAATCATCATTTTGTAGATTTTTGGGAAAACTATTTCTTTACATAAGTAGTTAATGATTATGATCAACATAATAAATTATAATTCAATGATTAGATGGGTTAATTTATCATGAGGTTACCCATTTGATATTTCTATAGGTCATCAAAAGTAAATTTTTATAATGGGACATAAATATTATAGTTGAATATACATGGGAATTTCATTTTCCTTCACTAGTTAAAAAAGAGTGAGAGGAAAGTCTATAGGATGCTGTCTCTATAAATAAAAGTTAATATAATAGTCCCTTTACAAAGTCATAGAGTCCATTTATTTATTTATGAGATTTATCAATATCATTTTATTGTATATCCAAATACATAATATTTTCATCTTTTTCAGGTCAGTGTTTCTCTAACTTAACAGAAACACTTCTCTCTCTAGCCACAGTTTCTTCAAACAACCTAAGGTTCTCTATTAGCCACTTCTTATAATAACCTTGTAGCATTGGAGGTTATCCATTTGAATGAATTCTTTATTAGTAATATTCTAATATCCAACCACCACTATCATATATAGGGATATATATTAGAGTGAAAAACTCAAATATGGGTAGATTATGTAATTTTCACAACTTATGAGATAGTTTCTTTGATACATACCCTCATAATAATCTCTTAAGAAATTATTTTAAAAAAAATAGAGAATGTGATATTCAAAACAATTATATAACAACATTATGAGAATATGATAGAGATTTTTATTCTTCATAAGAAGATACTCTATTGGAGACCACAAGACTAACCATTATATGAATCTACATGCATGCCCTCTAGAGGAATGCCATTTTTAGGGCCTCCTTGTCCAAATCACATCCACTCTCATAATGAATAATGTACTCGAGAACCAATTTTATCAAAGGAGTCACCTTTATGACACTTTTTGGACATTGGGGGTTCTATATGATATCTGTAACACCCTGATATTTTATGAGAAATATTTTGTTTTGATGTATTGTGTTATATGCAACACCAAAGGAATCTTTCATGACACACAACACTGTCTTCGCTTGCGTTACATGCAAGACAAACCTTCCTTGATAGCTTGCATTGTACGCAATACCACGCTTCACTAAACAATGATATGTTATTAAAATATTATATAAACTAGCTGTTATGAATAGTAATAACCACTTTTTTGAAATTTTATTTTTCAAAATGGACTTCATTTTTGGATTCAGAATATCGAATTTAGCTTCGTGTGAATTTAACCGCTTTTGTGAGTGGAATTTCAAAAATCCAGGAGACACGGTTGATGTCAGTAAGTAAAATGTTGTTCAATGAGATGAAAATAACTTTTGGTGAATAATAACTTTTTTACTTTTATTTACCACTGATAAAAGTAAATATGGTAATTAAGGGTAAAAATGATATTATTATTACCTTAACACGTGTTCTAATTCTATTGGATAAGTGTAATTCGACCAAAAAACAACCGTAGTAATAAAATAAGACCATTTAGGTCCCATTGGATTGGATTAGGACATTTATTATTATTTAATTTAAAGAAGAGTTAAAATAAATAAAATCAATGTTTAATAAGTAAAAAAAATTTAATATAGGGTTATAAATAAGATAAATTAGACTATAAATATTAATTAGAAAGATAAAAATATTTCATACATAATGGTATTTTATTTATAATTTTTAGACATTAAATAATTTAATTTATTTATAACACAATGATGATGCAGTAATTACCTTATTAATGAAATATTAACATAATTGATGTCATAAATATCCAAATAAATTTAATTTGAGACTTTTTATGAATTACAATAATTTTCTAGGTTAATATGACATGTTAGTATTGATTAAATTAAGTTTTTTACAACTAATCATGCTGTTATGATTTTCAAAAAATCAATTAACAAATAGTGACAAAATTGACATAAAATCGTTTTTTTAAACAATTATATTATTAATTGATATTATATTAAAAAAAATATTATTTTCATCCAAATTACTTATATAAGGTTATATATGTTAATAATGAACCACTTGGGGTTCTTTTGGCTTGTCATAGTAAGTTTATTAACCATATAGTGTAGGAAAACAAGAAGACACAGTAAAAGTTAAATTATTTCACTTAGAGTTAAATCTAAATGATAAGGTTAAAATAGTAACCTAAACTTGTCTAAAATCTATTGGTTGAAATGAGTTCTACCCATACCCACCATATACTTTAATTAAGTCACTTTGAGCCATTATAAGCCAGATATGAATTTATTATAAAATAATATTTTATGTTTTCCTAAGGTGCCCCTCTCCTCCCTTATAAAAGGGAACCTTCCCCCCTCTCCTCCTCAAACCACTTTGAGCCTTCAATATCGTCCAGCCCCATCCATTTTCTCTTCTACACATTCCTAGAAGCATACTAGAGGTCATTTTCTTCTTCTAATACCAACTTTAGTGCCCTAAGAGGAGGTTAAGAAGAGGCGCGTCAAAGAATAGGTAACATCCCTTACCGATCTTTTCCAATTTCTTTCTTCTTAAACATATTCTTCATTATTTGTTTCATTATAAAGTAATAACATAAGTATCACTAATATACAGATATTTTATTATTAATATGAGGCAACCCTATTTCAACTTCTATCCATCCTACGGAAAATGAAATCACCACGCGTGCATACGTACGTAATACCGTCTCCACGTCGTGGTGTAATCTGTTTTCCACCACCACCATACTTGGATGGGTATAATGGTGCAAATAATAACTATATATGACTAATATAACATGATAATAAACCAGATACATTCCATTATCCACTCTCATACCATTCAATAATTTTGGGAACGATATCATCGCTCATGCATACGTATGGATTACCGTCTCTACGACGCGATGAGATTCCTTCTCCATGTTAACGATTCAACAATGATTATAAAGTACATATAATGAATAATAATGAAATATATGACATTATAAAGCTACTAGATTTATGTATATATATATATATCATCTACTTACTTCAATTCAAGTCAATAAGGAAAGGAAAACATCATTCATGGGTACATATAACCTACCGTCTCCATGAATGGTGTGTTTCAGTTCATTTATATATCTATTATATATATATATATATATACTGAATATATATGATATATAAATCATCATTTACATTATGTAATTGTGTGAAACATGATATAAGTAATAATAATAATAATAACAACAAGTCCAAACACGTACGATAAATAAAACGATTTTACCCAAAATGCTTCTTTAACATAGAATTTAGTAAAAGAACGGGTAATATAAAGTCATAAGTGAACCATATATTATATCATAACAATGAATATGATTCTTTAATAAGTCAATGACATTATTTAAATCATTATACAGGAGTTTCGGATACGTACGAAGCATACCAGACCTAAGGTAAGGGATAACTTTTCCAATCTCGTTTTTATCCGAGCTTATTTATTCATAAGTATTTACTGGGGTTCTATTTTTCATCCATGCCCATAAAAATGTTTTCAGAAAGTGTTTAAAATTATTACTTGTAATTTTAAAGTCATTTTTACCCATCTTGACTATTTCATTGTGTTATGTAAGGAATCTTGCATTTGTTTACCATACGTGGTACTTTTAGACTTTTCTGTTTAAAGTACGAGGAGAATGTTTTTTTAACTTATACAGCATGAAAGGATTTTTATGGTTTTATAACACCCTATTTTCATGAATATTAATATAAAATATTTCAAGACTATTTTATACAAAATCCTTTTCTTTTAAAATTTAATGGCATTTTGTGAAAATAAAATGATTTTGAATAAGAAAGGATATTTTCCTCAAAAATTCATTTCAAATGTTTTATCAAAAACATTTTCCATCTAAGAGGACATTATTTCATTTGTGTAAGTTTCATGTATAAAGTCTCTATGATTTACATGGTTTCAATTTTCTTATGATGAAATTATATCCATTTGTTTTATATGGATTATGTTATGATGGGATGATGTTTATGAAACCCATTTTATTCTTTGGGTTATGATGCATGATTTATGATTGTGTTGTGGCACACGTAAGAATGATTTCTATATGATATGGGTGGGACCTATATCTCCCTCCAATGAATTGGGTAATTATGTATATCTCATGAGATAAACATGGATGGAACAGTAAGTTAATCCAATTCAGTGTTATAGGGCTGGAACGAGGAGTAAACTCGATTCAAAAGGGACTTTGTCCACTAAGATGGTCTTGGTAGAAATTCCTTGGCTACTATCGAAATCATATCATGTTATTAATGGTTTTCCAAAATTACATGTTTTATTCCCATGAAATTTTATCACGATTGATGTTCCATTATGATATATGCCTTATGTACTTCCAAGTTTATTGTCTTTGCTCGAGATTTTGATGTTTAGATTTTATGTTCATGTTTTTGCATTCAAATGTTTATGGATTGTTTTATGTTCTCTATGTTTGACCTTAATGATAATTTGAGCTCACCATTATTATGTTTTATATTCCCCTAGATATAAAGAATGTTTTGAGGTAATAAAAAGGGGATGATCTTTATGGGATATGTTGAAGATCATTCACCATGATTAGAATATTATGTTCCGAGTTTCCAAAGACACTAAACTATTACAATCCTTGAGTGTTGGTTTTTGTTATCTATTAAGTATTTCGAAAAAGTAATGTAATGTCCATGTATGTCAAGTTTGGGGTCTCTACAGTTGGTATCAGAGGAAAGGTTTAGTTAACCTTTGGAAACTAGGATGCGAAAACTTTAGTGATATTCCTAGAGATATTTATAACGTATGTTTAGGGAAGTCCCTAAGGATAAGTATATATATAGGTTATAGTCCTAGAATTATGGTAAATATATTATTATTAAACCATTAGATTTTATATATTAAAGGTACTAACCCTTTATTATGTTTTTTTCCTAGCATAATTTTTTCCTCTCACACTGTTCTTTTTGGGTTTTAGACAATGACTGGAACCCGAAGGAACCGTGTTGATCAATATAATGGACGATTGAATGATTGTCCTCCTGAACAAACAAATGTTATGGTAGATGGAGTGAAAAATCATATTTCTATACTCACACAGGCTATGAATCATTTTGGACTTTCGAATGAGCATAGAAGGGAAAAATATTCTACTGAGTCCTTCATGAGGCAACGTCCAACTTCTTTTAATGGGTCTTCTGATCCACTTGTTTCTGAACAATGGATCAGTACCATTGAAAATATATTTTTCATACTTCGCTGCTCGAAACATGAAATAGTCATTTTGGATGTTTACTGGTTAGAAGGTGTACCAGACCAGTGGTGGACTCTAATTAAGAATACAAGGCCCCAAGATTAAATTGAATCCATTGAATGGGCGAGTTGAAGAACTTTTTTTTCAATAAGTACTTCCCTTGTATTATTTGAAGAAAGATGGAAAAGGAGTTCCTTGAGCTTAAGAAAATCTATGATTAATCTGTTGGTATATAAAAAGAAAATTTTACAAGTATTGCAGGGTATGCATCTGGCTTTATCATCCAACCTGAAAGTAAAGGTGATAGATTCTTCAGTGGATTAAAACCAAGTCTTCGAAGGACATTAGCTATAAGAGACTTTAGTAGCTATGATGAAATTGTGCGTTGTGCGATCAAGGTAGAACTGGAAGATGGTGTTACATATTCATCTCATTGTTTTGAAAAGAAACAAAAGATGGAGTTCAAGGAGAAATCTACGAACAATGTCGAAAATAAGATGAATGTTTCTTTATGCTCAATGTTTGGAAAGAAGCATGGTGGAGTTTGTCTAAAAGGAACTAGAAAATGTTTTAAGTGTGGAAAATAAGGTCATCGGCCAGTTGAGTGTCGAAGTAATGGGAAAAGGAAGCTAATGATGTGAATAGAGAAAAGACTATAGAAAACGCATCACCAATGCTTAAATGCTACAATTGCATGGAAATGGGTCATTATGCTAACCAATGCCCTAATCAAAGGGTTAATGATGATCGACATCAACAACCTCTTAAAGAAAAGGACAAAGGGATGTCACATGCAATCACAATTTGTGAAGTTTAGTATGCCAATGATGTAGTGGAATGATTAATTGTTAATGTAATGGGATTTCAAAGTAGTATCATGGAATCTTATTTATCGTATTGTGGAATATTGTAAGACCCACGTATGGTTTATTCTGGTTTTAAATAATTATATTGAACTAATTTTATAAAGAAGATTATATGCACATAATGAATGGTTAAGAAGAAAATAATATGTTTGGTAGTATTCATGAGCTCATGATTGATATAAGGACAAAGTGATATCATGGTTTGAGTATATAGAAATTTTGTGATTTTGGTTGTGTAAAGAGTTTACTTTTGACAGATTTCTTGTTTTCAATAAGGTTCAATGGGTATTCATTTCTCGAGAGAATACATAATTAAGGTATTAACATGTTTGGAATGTGACCAAAAAGATATATTTTATGATATATGGGGGATAAATGATGGTATTCACATGCTTGGTCGATGAAATTTCTAGTAATCAATTTCATTATACTATAAGGTTGGGCAGAAGTATTTTTGAAAAGATTAAAGGATGGAATGGATTAAGAAGGACATAAGATAGAATTGATTAAGGCTATAACTTTTTTCAATTCTAATTATGGAATGTTATAATAGTTTAGTTTTAGAAAAAGGACAACCCATAGAACGAGCGACAACTCGCCATGTTGTACAAGGTTTCAGGAATCGAACCTACAACCGAAGTGTGACAAGCCCTTATTGCCTACCATTGGCCTACAAGAAGCCCCTAGTTAGTAGAAACTAGTTTTATTTTATTAAGAGCTATGATAGATGAAGTATAATTCCATTTTAGATACCATATATGATTAATCTCTGCATAGAAGTACTTATGTCTTTTTAATAAATCATGCGAAACTTTTTGTGATAGAAATAGATGGAATGACCTATCATTCTATCACATGATCTGCTAACACTTCACAAATGACAAATTCAACTTAATTTCTTTAAGAGATGAAGTGGAAATTTTTCAAGGCATTATCAATGGTGAGATTGTACCAAAATCATGTAAGTATTTCTTTTAATTCAACAATTCTTCAACATTAGGGAAATGATCTTGATAACTAAAAACGTTGTCATAGTACCCTCATACCTGATAAATTAGATGGTCCCTTAAATCATCACAAATTTATGGATTTGTGATTGATTGGTTTTTCGTAGCCATGTTCTCTACCACTCTCCATCAGAACCTGATGGTTAGATTTTTCTTCCATATCCATATTTTCACCTATGTTTTTCTATGTGGAAACCCAATGATGAGTTACTTTGGGTAATCATTAAGTTTCATACTTTAGTTTTTAAAATTAAGTTTTAGTATTCCTTTTTATGCTGTGGGTTTCTATGAAAGAAAATTTCAAGTAGTGAACAATTTATAACCCTGACAAATTTTGAGGGAGAAATTCATTTTAAGGGGGTAGAATGTAACACCCTGAGATTTTATGATAAATATTCTGTTTTTATGTATTATTTTATATGCAACCCCAAAGTAATATTTCACTACACAAAACACTGTCTTGGCTTGCATTAAACGCAAGAGCAACCTTCGTCGATAGCTTGGGTTGTACGCAATACCGAGTTTCACTAAACAACGATATGTTATTAAAATATTATATAAACAAGATATTATGAATAATAATACCCACTTATTGAAATTTTACCTTTCAAAGTGGACATCATTTTTGGATTTAGAATATCGAATTTAGCTTAGGGTGAATTTATAGTATTTTTCTGAAAACATACAATTTTTGATGAATAGTGAAAACCACTCAGTTATTAGTTAAAACCAAAATTTTATTTAAATAATTATTTATTTTATTAAAATTTATTTTAAGTCAAAATAGATACATAATACCTATATAAGTTCAATTTAATTAATTGGAGTCATTTTATAATAATTTTAGATATATAAAATTTTTATTGAACTTTTCACAGTCTTTTACCCACATCCTAGGAGAGTTTGAAAATTTACATAAAACATAATTTTACCGCTTCTATGAGTGGAATTTAAAAAATACTAGAGACATGGTTGATGTCAGTATGTAAAATGTGGTTCAATGAGATGAAAATAATTTTTGGTGAATAGTATCTTATTACTTTTATTTACCAAGGTTAAAAGTAAATTGGGTAATTAAGGGTAACAATGATATTATTTTTACCCTAACACATGTACTAATTCTATTGTATAAGTGTAATTCGACTAAAAACAACCTTAGGTATAAAATATGACCATTTAGGTCCAGTTGAATTGGATTAGAAAATTTATTATTATTTAATTTAAAGAAGAGTTAAAAGAATTAAAATCAATGTTTAATAAGTAAAAAATTATTAATATAGGGTTATAAATAATATAAATTCGACTATAAATATCAATTATAAAGATAAATATATTTACTAAATAATGGTATTTTATTTATAATTTTTAGACATTAAATAATTTAATTTATTTGTAACACAATGATGATGTAGTAATTACCTTATTAATTAAATATTAACATAATTGATGTTATAAATACCCATATAAATGTAATTTGAGACTTTTTATGAATTACACTAATTTTATAGGTTAATATGACTTGTTATTACTGATTAAATTAACTTTTTTTGAACTAATCTGGCGGTTATTATTTTCACAAAAATCAATTACCAAATAGTTTCAAATTGACATAAAATATTTTTCTAAAAACAATTTATATTATTAATTGATATTCAATTCCTAAAAATCTAATGTTCAATAAAATGACTTAGATAATTATATATATATTAAAAATGAACCACTTGGGGTTCTTTTTTCTTTTTATAGTATGTTTATTAACCATATAGTGTAAGAAAACAAGAAGACACAGTAAAAATTAAATTATTTAACATAGAGTTAAATCTAAATGATAAAGTTAAAATAGTAACCTAAACATGTCTACAAACTATTTTTTGGGAGGGTTTAGATCCGTACCCACAATATCCTCTAAATAAGTCACTTTGGAGCGATTATAAACTGAATATGAATTTATTATAAAATAATATGTTAAGTTTTCCTAAGGTGCCCCTCTCCTCCTTTATGAAAGGGCACCTTCACCCCTCTCCTCCTCACACCACATTGAGCCTTCAATATTGGCCAAACCCTGACATTTTTTCTTCTACACTTCCTTAGTATAATACAATAGGTCCTGGTCTTCTTCAAAGACCATCTTTAGTGCCCTAAGAGGATGTTAAGAAGAGGCGTGTCAAAGAAGAGGTAATATAATTTCCTGATCCTTTCTGATTTCATTCTTCTTAAACTTCTTCTTCTTTAGTTGTTTCATTATAAAGTAATAACATCAGTATCACTAATATACTGATATGTTATTATAAATATGAAACAACCCTATTTCACCTTCTATCTATCCTACTGAAAATGAAATCACCGCGCATGCGTACGTACGGAATATCGTCTCCACGCCGTGGTGTAATCTTTTTTCCACCACCACCTTACTTGGATGGGTATAATGGTGTAAAGAATAACTATATATTATTATTATAACATGATACTAATATTGATACATTCCATCATCCACTCCGATAACATTCAATATTTATAGGAATGATATCATCGCTCGTGCGTACGTACGGATTACCGTCTCCATGACGCGATGAGATTCATTCTACATGTTAACCATTCAAAAATGATTATAAAGTATTTATAATGAATAATAATGAAATATATGACATGATAAAGCTACTGGATTTATGTATATATATATATATATGTCATCTAATTCAATTCAAGTCAATAAGGAAAGGAAAACAGCGTTCATGCATACGTATAGCCTACCGTCTCCATGAACGGTGTATTTCATTTCATTTATCTATCTATTATATATATATATATACTGAATATTTATGATATATAAATCGTGATTTAAATTCTATAAGTATGTAAAACATGATATAAATAATAATAATATAAATAAAAACAAGTCCAAACACGTACGATAAATAAAATGATTTTACCCAAAACACTGCTTTAACATAGAATTTACAAAAGAACGGGTAATATAAAGTCATAAGTGAACCATATAAGATATCATAAAAATAAATATGATTATTTAATAAGTCAATAACATTATTTAAATCATTATATAGGAGGTTTGGATACATACTAAGCATATCAGACATAAGGTAAGGGAAAACTTTTCCAATCTCATTTTTATCCGAGATTGTTTATTTGTAAGTATTTATTGGGGTTATATTTTTCATCCATGTCCATAAAAATGATTTCATAAAGTGTTTAATATTATTACATGTATGTTTAAATTCATTTTTACCCATATTTTATTTTTACTTTATGGTATGGAAGAATCTTGATTTTGTTTACCATACGTGGTACTTTTTGACTTTTCTGTTAAAAGTAAGAGGTGAATGTTTTTTAACTTATACGGCATGAACGGATTTTTACAGTTTTATAACACCCTATTTTTATGAAGCATAATATACAAGATTTCATGAATATTTTCAACAAAACCATATATTTTATAATTGCATGAAATTTTGTGAAAAGAAAATGATTTTGAATAAGAAAGGATATTTTCATCAAGAATTCATTTTAAGTGTTTTATCAAAACAATTTTCCATCTAAGATGAAATTATTTCATATGTGTATGTTCCAAGTATAATGTATATATGATTTACATGGTTTCACTTTTCTTATGAGGAAATTATATCCATTTGTTTTATATTGATTATGTTATGTTGGGATGATGTTTGTGAAACCCATTTTATTCTTTGGGTAATGATGCATGATTTATGATTGTGTTGTGGAACACGTAAGAATGATTTCAATATAAGATGGGTGGGACCTATATCATTATCCAATGAATTGTGTAAAGATTTATATCTCATGAGATAAACATGGCTATAATGGTACGTTAATCCGGTTCAGTGTTAGAGGACTGGAATGAGGAGTAAACTCGATTCCGAAAGGGACTTTTTCCACTAAGATGGTCTTCGAAGCAATGCATTGGATACTATGGAAATCATATCATCTTTTTAATGGTTTTCCAAAATTACATGTTTTATTCCCATGAAATTTTATCATGATTGATGTTCCTTTATGATATATGTCTTACGTATATCCAATATTTTGGTCTTTGCTCAAGATTTTGATGTTTAGATTTTATGTTCCAGTTTTTGCATTCAAATGATTATGGATTGTTTTATGTTCCCTATGTTTACCCTTACTGGGCATTTGAGCTCACCCTTTTTATGTTTTCTTTTCCCCAGGATATAAAGAAACGTTTTAGGTAAGAAAACAAAAGGGGAATATCTTTATGGGATATGTTGAAGATCATTCACAATGATTAGAAGATTATGTTTCGAGTTTCCAAAGACAATAAACTATTAAGTTCCTTGAGTGTTGGTTTTTGTTATGTATTAAGTATACTGAAAAAGTAATGTAATGTCCATGTACATAAAGTTTGGGGTCTCTACAATCTCAGTCTTTATATATTCAAGTGGTTTGGGAATGGAGGATAATGCTTCTATATGGAGATCCAATATTTTTTTAGTGTTTCCATGAATGGTGTATACAGGAATAATTTAGAAATAAGATATCAAAGAAAAAAATAAATGATTGAACAAGAACTCGCCCTCTCTTGAATCTAAAACATCCTCAAAAGATTCCATATTTGGTGGTGTCACACATTGATTGTCACCTCTAATATAAGCTCTACCATTTATAATGTAAGGGTAATTAATCATAAAGGACAATTACACTTGTTTCCATAAAGGATGAATGTTATATACTGACACCATTTTATTAGTTGAGAGATTTTTTACACTCCCACCATAACATTCTTGATAGGATGATCTACCTTTTCTGGTTTCCTCCTAGGTGATACCACCACTAGAATTTTAGGGATAACCTTGTTCTCCAATTTTTGATGTAGTATTATTGTTCTATCTAGAGATAGATCAATGTGATTTAAGAGAAAAATTTAGAAAAATAAATGTGTATATTGATCAAATCATGTGTAGGTAAAAAATTCAAACACCGTTCCTATTCCTTTTTGAGACATTATACGTTGTATATGGATTCTAGATATTTATATTAAAGAAAATATATTCCAAAGATAGTTTTCTATAAATAGTGTATGATGATCCCCGTTACAATGGATGAATTAGACAAGGGTGAGTAACAATACAACTACCCCTAATCGATATAAATTGATTGCATCCTCCTTTATTTGTGTAGATATATGGAACAACCACCCATGATGCCCTATTTATTATAGACAAAATAGACCAGTCCTTGTTATATTTATATTATCCTAGGATATCCTTTTATGCATCCATAGGATTTGTCTCAGACCCTTTCGGGGAGAAAGACTATATGATCAAATTATCCCAATCTTGGAATATCAAAATGATGAAACTATCAAGTGTGTTCTCCCTCTTAAATAGTATGATCTTTTATAGAAAAAGGTCCACCCATAGCTCTGAAAAAGTTGACATTAAAATTGGTATGATGGATGGATAAAACTCCCATTATATATTCCAAATTATTTTACATATATAAAAAAATACCATTCCTCATCACATATAACACTTCACATGAGGAAAACCTTTAGAGTAGGCCCAGAATTATACATAGAGGATTCACCCATCAGTAAAATAGAAATAGTTATCTGTACGTAAAACAAAACACTATGCATTAGAATTTGTTTTGAGGTAATGAATTATATGTACTCGAATATCAAACTCAAATATTACGTATTGATGAATTCATATCATTATTTATACAAAGTCTATATGATCATTTATTCCATGTCTACCCATTATCTCATGTTATGCACTAATTGATTTATGAGAACCCTCCTATCAGAGTCAAGGTTTAGTATCTCCAGCTCCTGAAATTAATTATTCACTTATATGGGGACATATTTGATGTTAGATGATGGGGAAACGTAACAATTTCTAGTTAAGGGATGTGGATACCACCCTAAAATAATTCTTATATGTTTTAATGTCATCAATAGAGGGACCACTTCAACAAAATTGAATAGCATTTGGTTTCACATTAACTATGGGGGCATTAATTATATTAACCATTTTCTATGAGGATTACATAAAAGCTATTGAATTTATGTGTTTCTATGGAATATCACCCTCAATAGGAGAAATTCCCAATGATCATCATCCCAAATACCACATTTATATTTCTTAATTAGATGTTCCATAAACAAGAGGATGTCGAGAAGCATATGACTGATATTGAGCACATGGATCAGATTATTTTCTAGAAGTATATCCCTTTCGATAATTCATGGTCCCCCTTTTCTATTCTTCATGTTATTGAGTATCCACCACCTGTGGAATAATGGTCACTAGTATCCCTTATCGGTATAATGATGTACATTCTATGGCTTAAAAAATATTTATCTAAACAAATACATCCGTCAAAGGAATCATTATTTATGGTAAAATAATTTCTTATTTCATCAAGAACTATAGATTTTGTCCCTCTATCAGATGTTGTTACACCGTAAGATCCATTAATGACACCATTACATAATTCTAAGGGTACCAAAGTTGTCATGAATGTTTATATGGACAAAAAACCTGAAAAAATATTTTACAGTTGATTCAAACAGCCGATACGTAGTTCTTTACCCAATTATTGTATGAATGCATTTTGTATTCACCGCCACCAGAATAGACATTTATTTTAGTTGTAAGGTTATTATGTTGACTGAATGTAAACATTGAGTGGATAGTTATGTGTTTTAAGTAAATTTTACTTATAAAATAAAGTGATCTAATAACAAATATGACTTGAATGAGTGAAGAGTATCTAAACATTGGGATTTCTAATTCATTGAATAAATCATAGGCACTAAATTGCATTAACAAATAAACCTATTACACATAAAGGGTCTATAGATGAATAAGGTTGGATTTCCATTTTATACATATAATAATAATTGGTATATCTCCACTAATAATAGCACTATGAGACCCATAGGATCATTTTTTATTGTTTGGATACCATCATAATTAAACGTTTCCTCAAACCCCTTACTATAGTTTTAAATCTAATGATGAAAACTGCCCAACCACATCATCAAAAACCATACTAGTTTTTTTTGGGAAAGGTTTTTATTATTTCAAGTTTTACCACATTATCCGAAATATCATTCCTCTAATTCAATATTAAATAAGAATTTTTTCCCATATGTTTCCATTAAAGGGAACCTCAATGGTCATTTTTACATGGGTCAATTATTTCAATATATTAGGAAATCCATAATCCATGACTTGAAATTAATGATAGAATGAGGAGAAGATTCCTTCACTATGAAATTACTACCCTTATTCTGTAATTATTGGGCTTTGTATGATATCCTATAAAGACCCCTTATGATTTTTTTGATGGGGAGAACATGTCACACCTGTAAATGATGAATGGTGGCCCATGAAACATATTGAAATAACAATTATTGATGATAAATTTACATTGTGTTTATTAAATGATGATAGTTTGAATACTCCTTTAGTGAAATAGATCAATGATCAGGTTACAATTCTTATAGATATAGATATGGTAGTTCTTTAAATCATTATAAATTATGTCATCTTTCATCTCATCCTCAAAATTCATGAACGTTTGGTTAACCTAGGGGCAATATCATTTCAGGATTTATACCACCTCATGTATGGGATCTTCAATATTTTATCCATCCCTTGAGATGATCCAAGGATTAATAATGGAAGATTTAAAAGTAGTAGCGTGACCAAGGTTCCTATACATAGGTATGGCCATGTGGGGGAATTTCTTTTCGTACATCATATAGGAATGCGTGACCCCTAGATCATTGAAATAAGTCACTTTGATGATATGTCTATACTACACATGTAACAATATCATACGAACTAAGAGGTATAATGAGGGAAATATATCTACAATATATTAAATGGATCCAGGATCATGTTAATATTCATATAGATATAGATATGTTAGATCTTTAAATCATCATAAATTTTGGCCTCTTTCATCTCTTTCTCAAAATTCATGCATGTTTGGTTAACCTAGTCAAAGAATATCCTTTCAGGATTTATACCAGTGCATGTATGGGCTCCCTGATATTTTATCAATCCCATGAGATGATCCAAGGATGAATAATAGAAGATTGAGAGGTTGTAGTGTGACCTAAGATCTTATCCATAGGTGTGGCCATGTGGGGGAATTTCTTGTGGTACATCACATATGAATGTGTGACCCCCAAATCATTGAATTATATCCCTTTGATGATATGTCTACACTCCATATATAGAAATATCATATGAACATGGTGGTTTAATATGTGAAATACGTATTCAAGATATTAGCATTAAATAAAAGTAAATTTTCATAAAATAAAACAAAGTCATAAAAAGGTTACTCTTTATGATGTATCCATTGGGCCTTTTCTAGATCAAGTAGAAGTTATTTTTGTAGGCTAGAACACATTTTCTCAATTTTTAAAACCAGGTACATAATTTAGTGAGGGGATTATACATCTAAGAAGACATTGGATGCATGTTCATTTTTTAATTCTACAAACTAAAGAAACAATGAACCATTGAATGTTAGATGAATGAGAGGTAAAAACTAGGGGTAAAAAAACATGGTAAAAACAAAAGAAATAGGTGCTAAATTAGTGTTTTATAAATTTTTAATATTTTTAAAATTACATGTTTTCAAACTATACCTATCAATCTATTTAGCTTAATCATTTCACTTTTCCATGGCCTCCTCACTTAGGTGCATTCAACCAACTATGGCGGTTTCATGAAAAGGTTTAAGAAACATTTGTTCTCTTATATTGATTCAGTTTAGAATAACTGAGACAAAACATAGTGTAGATTATTCATTTTTTATCAGATCATAGTATGTATGACTAAGTAGGCGATTAACCCCTTTTATATAGGCATTGTTTCTTTACCTAGACCATGTCACATCTTCCAATAAAGCCTTATTAGCACACACTTCACCCATGCCACAAGAATGAATGTCATTTTTCCCCATAGTCACAGAAAATTCACACTAACGTCAAAATTGGAATATATTTGTTCCATTAAGATCCCATTCCTAGGGGATAGGAGGGGATATTTTTGGCACTCCTTTTAATGTTGCATGATCTTATATTTTTTCTATAAATAGAACCCTTAGTCTCATAATTGAGAAATTGCTTTAGTGATTTTGGAAAATGAATAGAAAACAAAATATCCCTTGACCCAATATCATTAGTCAACTTTTATTAGAATGTTTATTCATAAATATATGTTATTTAACCAAAATAATGTATAATTGATTCATATGATGGAAAGAAAACCATCTTGGAAAACTAATCCTCCCATAGTCGATTAGCATGAGGGTGAATAACCCACCACATGAAAATCACAATATAATACTTATACCAACACTTTTGAGAGTGTATTACTTGGGAGAACCTCATGAAAATCCCTCTAGGTATACCTAAACTTGGGAGAACAACTTTTACCTACCTTAAATAGGGTGAACCCCTTTACTATAACTTATATAGGAACAACCCCCTCTCTCTACCTAGACTTGGGTAAACCTCTTCGACCTACTTTGACTGAAGTATCACCTCTTCATATAGAATTTCAGTGGGAAAATAAATTCTCGAAGCCCTCAGTAGGGAGAAGCACCTCAATTATACCTTATGTGGGTGAAACAACTCTATTAAAAAATACACCTAGATGATCCACTTTTCTGGGGTTTACAATATCTAACCTCTTCACTAAAGTCATTAACGTTGATGAAAATCCGTTTATAGGCTCCGAAACCTAGACACAATGTATATAATTATATGCATGGCAGAAAACCCCTTTGTCCAAGTCCCCTACCTGGGAAAATAATCATCATAGAATTATCCAAAAACACATTCCATACATGATTAAATTATTTAGATTTATAGAGTTCATTTTTTATGACCATGTATTCATATTAAAAAGAATTATCTATGACATTACTCTATGATAGATAGAACCCTATGAGTTATCACCACAATTTATCTCAATGATAATATGTATATTTATTGAGAGGAAACTATAATGATATCTCCCATTTCATGATTATCATCATTTCTAATGATGTTTCCAATAAGAAATCCCAATTCCAATCATTCATCAATAATGTTATGGAAATCCTCATAAGTTGTATTCCCCAAATATATCACCATAGATCATTTCAAAACAAAGATAAAATAATGATACAACGAAACCATTATATGGAGATACAATGAATAAGATGAAATTATTTTTAATTAGGGACATATCCCCCATCCATCTAGTCATATTTTTCCAATTGTTTCAAATTGATTGGAAGTAAACACGCATATAAGACACATACTTGTTATATGATATAAATTATTTTAAAGGATGACCCATGTATAATCCCCACTTAATCCTCTAAAAGATTCCCTTTCATGGCACAAAATTCCTAATCACATGACATAAAAATAAATAGAAAAATTCTTGAAACACAACATTAAACTGTAGTTTATGGTTTATAAAGACGAACTTAAACTATGAAACATGAATTAAATAGTATATGATTCCAATTTTACCATGATATATATGATTGATTTGTAATGTTCAAACCCAAAATCATCATTATTTCATATCTATTTAGTAGTTATATATTCCCCTTGAACCTAGATTTGTGTGTACATATTCCCTATGATATTACTTACATCCTACTCCATTGGACTATATTCACCATGTTTCCTTACACACATTAACTAGGGATAAATTTCATGTGAACTATTCTCATTAGGTTAAATTCCCAATGACACAACAATCTTACTCAGTGG
Organism: Viscum album; assembly: GCA_963277665.1. NCBI lineage: Eukaryota > Viridiplantae > Streptophyta > Magnoliopsida > Santalales > Viscaceae > Viscum > Viscum album. The sequence continues at coordinate 580,695,048 of OY728148.1, forward strand.
TCTATATTCCCATAGGACAAATCAAACCCATCCCTGACGGGGCAATAATCTCTATGAAACATTAATCTTCCCCCAACGTGGTATATTCCCTATGAGAGGAATTATGAAGGAATGATCATGAATAATTACCACACCATATTTTTATTTTCATCTGTTTTTTAAAAGTCCGATTGGCATGAATTTTAACTTCCCATATTTGGTCATGGATAAACATCCATCAAATGAACCACTTATGTCCTTGTCATATAATCATAAAAGGTAAAAAGTTTCTTGTTATGTGGAACCAAACAATATGGGTTATGATTATATTTATAGGTATATATAGGAAGACCTTTCATGGGACAAATCCCAACACTATTAAAACCTACCACCCCCCTAGATAGGGATGAACACATGGGTTCCCAACTGTATTGATGTTGACTATAATATAACAAATCACTATGAAAAATATAGATATAATATGATATATATAGATTTTCATGTCAATATTGATTATGTTATATATAAAAATGGTAATATATATTTTTAACCTCTAATATATATTGATGTTCAGATTAAATACAAATTTTAAGTTGAATAAATAGCCTCTTTGTAACCACTGTTGTATAGGGATTTTGGAAATATTCATGAAGATACCTTAAAACTATAAGAGAGTCCCAGAGTAGGAAATATTTCACCCTAAAGGATAATTGAGCCTAACATCCCATCCTCCAGACCAATATTCATTTTAATGTGTCTCAGGTAAAGCTCTAGTGAATGCCTATGTTTTAAATGTTGCTCTACAACTCCAAAGTATGCATCACTCTATGCCTCCCAACTATAAGAGATTTAGAGGATTTTCTTGTGAACTTGAAAAACCTATATCAGTAACCCGATTATCCTCTATAAATATATACTAGAGGACCCAAAATCCAAGTATATGGGGGGAATACCAACAGTAGGTGATGATCCTGTCCCTAATTGAGCTCCCAGATTGGGGAATAATGACTCTGAAAGTAGAGAATCCAAGACCACAAATGATGAGTGAATTAACAAATTCTATATTATCTATATGTAGATAATTACTACCTCAATTATCTAGTAGGAATAATTGGATATACACTGTATATGAGGGAGGAAAAACCAAAAATAAACATAAATAGTATTCTATGGAATGTTTCTTACCATATGTACACTCTATTCATTTCTCACGAAACTAGTCATCCGCTAAATTAATCAATATTATAAATCTCTCTATCTCGAACCGAAAATGATATCATATAGCTAAAATGACTGCATCATTATTCTCTATACATTAAATTGCATAAGATATGGTATTTATTTATTCAAAATGGATAATTGGAAAGAAATATAAATTTAATCATATCAGAGATTAGAGGAGCTACATGTGATTACCTAAGGCTGATTCCATGAGTTGGAATTATATATAACATATTAGTCTTGATTTTTTCTTCTCAATTCCACACACATATATTTGATAATTCATCAGTGTGTGCATGAGTTCATCTATCATATGAACTTGTATATGTGTTCCCCTCAAGATAAAGGTGATGTTGAGCACCTACTTTAGAAAAACCTTTGTCTATAGATAGTTTTTATGGTCTTGTTGTGTTTCTCTTATCAGTCACCAATCTTATAATAATCATTCCTTCATATTGATATATATAATGATCCTTCTGGATAAAATTATGGTAATTTAGTGAACTATGGATATATTGTTTTCCTTCTACAGCTTCCAATTTATCATTTCATCAATATAGAGTTCAGTAAATGTTTCAATTATATTTAAAGTAATTTTATTGAAAAAAATCTATTGTGGGTTCTTTCCAAAATTCTAATCATGTTTTTATTGTAATTATTTCATCCATTTTTTTATATATCAAAGGTAATTATGTCTGGTATGGGTTCAAAACTGCTATAATTGGTCATTCTATATTGATATATTTGACTCTTTATATATTAAATAATATATATGTTTATGAAAATGTATATATTTAAACTAGAATAAAATTATACATTAATTTAATTTTTACACTAATAAACATGTATATCTATTTATTTTTCTATTTATGATAATTCATGCATGTTTTGTATTTTTCTATTGCCACTGATATGTGATTCTCCTAATCACAATGACATTGGTATTCCAAATTTTCACTACCCTCACAGTGTTTTTTCCGACTAGACTACACTTCCTATTTTTTACTTCATGTTGATTAGTCTATACACATACTTCCATCTCGCCTATGATTTCTTCCCTTCCCATAACATTGCATGATTTTCTATATACATTTCCTTTAAATAAATATGATGTATTTGATAGATGGATTAAAAAACATTACTGAATTAATGTGAGATGAAATTGATTAGATGAATATTATCAATAAAATTATAAATATAATAAAAACAATATTAAATAAAACAGTTCTAACAAATTAAACGTGATTAAAATTAATAGATATATAATCAATATGATTTAATTTTTAAAAAATAGTTTCCACTATGACAAAATTATTTAATGTATTAATAAATCAAAATCTATTACATTTAAAAATTATTTCATTCATATAAAATATATAAATATATTATATAACACATTAGAATCATTATGTTTGGAAATGGATTGAAAAAGTAATAAGAAAACATAATGTTAAAATGAGCAATTATTAATAACAATAGTTTTTATTATATATTCATTTAAAAAAATAATAATTTTGGAAGTTTAATTTTACAAAATGAGATTAAGTTTTTAATTAAACATATCAATATTATCCTGTGGTTATTTTTTGCTTTTTTTATAAAATAATTAAGTTTCAGGTGAATAGTAAAAATACTATTTTTACAAAAAATATTCACTTAATTATCATATAATAAAGACATAGATTTTTGTAAATTTCTAACTGGTCCAAATTAATTTAATGAGTAAAAATATACAACTCAAAATACTATTACTTTATAAATGCCTCTTTAAACCTCTTTAGTAATATTTTTCAATAAATACTATTTTTTAATATTAACTTTCATGTAAATATCATTTTGGTCAAATTTTGTTTTTGATTCATTTGAAGGCCAAATAAAATTTACTTTATACTAAAACTAATTGATATTTTAAAAACAAAATATATTTATAATTTTATTCTATACATATATTTTAATATTAAAAATTCACTTTCCTAAAAAATAAGTTTTTTTCACACCATATGTTTTAATGTTAAAATTTAGTTTTATTTTACACATAAATGTAATAGTGATAATAGTTTATATTTATGGTATATGTAGTTCCAAATTATAAAATATTTTACATTCAATTTTTAGCACTACAATTTAAATAATTGGTTAAAAATTAGTTACAATAGTAAAATGAAAAACATGAAAACTGAAAAGTATAAGAATATGAAACTTCGAATCATTTCTAAGTCATGTGATAAAATGAGTGGTTGAAATATTATCGACTTATTTTAATCACCAAAATCATTATTACACATTTCGGTGTCGCATTTACATGATAAACTTATACTTTTTTTATATTAATTTTTAATATTTACAAAAATGATATTCTAAACCCTTATAAAAGGGGACTCTCACCTCCCTTTAAATAACACATCCAAAATTTGGTTTCTTCCAGAAACTATACCCATTATCCTTAATTTATAATCCTCTTAAATTTTATTAGGGAATTATTCAGTGTATATTGTGTTAAGGCCTCTATTGTTGAGGAATCCTTTAACAAAAACATAAGAATTTCTACAAAAGTACTCCTTTCCCGAACATCTTTCCCCATCCACATTATATTTACAATTATATTTTTATATTTACTAGATATTTATTAATTTATTGTCTTTATATTTTATTTTATTATTTTATTATAATAACTATTAGAAATAATTTTCCTTTTCTATCCAGAGAATGAAACCATCATTCGTGTGTTTTTCAGACTACCACCACTCCAAAGTGAGGACTTTGGTTATTTACCACCACCTTTATTCACCTAAGATAGCATTGAAATTGAAAAATAACCATTAAATAAGTGTTAAAATCTCCATGTTTTAGATAAAAAACAATATCCCATGTTCTTTCCCTCCCATTTTTTTAAAAAATGAAAATTTTAACCATGTGTTGTGTGGACAACTACCTCCACAATGTATCACAACTATTCTTTCGTACAGTTTCTTTAATATTTGTTAAAATCTAATTAAATATTATTAAAAAAATAAACTTATAAAAATAATATCATTATTATTATATATTTATTGTACTATATCAAAACAAACCACTTCTTTATTCAAAACGATTCATTATATATGATATATTCATTTTGGGTCGGTCTAACCACCCTTTTGAACAATGATAAAAAATAATATCCTAGGTGACTATGAAAAAATAATTAATTGTGATATAATATATAGAAAATCAAATAAATATTTTGTTTTATTTCCTTAGTTTTACAATTATTCTTAAACTCGTTAATTAAGATACCATCATTTATTTTGTAATGATTAATTAAACAAGATTTTATACAAATTATTCAACAAGAAGAAAGGATAAAAATTCTTATAGTGCGATTTAAAAATTATAAAATATAATAAAAATCAATTTAAGTACCTTTTTTATCTTACAATGATAGATTTTATTATAGGAATGAATAATAAAATCACTATTATGAATCTAGGTCAAAATGATCATGATTACTCATACATGATATTGAAAATAGATAATAAATAATTGATATAAATGTAATGAATAATTTTCATAATGATTATAAAATGTTTTAATGTTATTATATATGTTATTATGATCGTTATATTAGTTATGTATAGGTTATAATGCAATTAACTAAGTGGGAATTCAAGGCAAGGGTTTTTGTCTTAAATTTTCACACCTTTAGACTTATTTCCTAATTTACACCATTCATTGTAGTGAATTTGTATTTACTATGTAATGTATTAATTTTTAAAAAATAATTTTAATTCTAGGGGTATGTAGAGAAATATCATATTACAACATAAAATAGATTTTAATTAAAAGTATAACAAATTTTTATGTGTTTTTGTTATCTCAACTACATCCACTGAGTGATCATGCTTCCTCATGAACTTATTTATTCAATGATTTGTTTCTAAAACTATAAAAATTTATATCATGGGAATTTTTATAATAATTTTGATGAAAATGAAAAATATATTCAGATCATTTACCATACTAAAAATAATTTCATATAAATTATATCATTAAAGAGAAAAGTTTTCGTCCTCTTTAATGATGGTTTCCCAGATTTATCTATATTTTCCTTTCACTAAAATTTATACCATTATAATTGGAATAATAATTACATGTTTTCTCATGTGACCTATATATATTCCTTCAACTTTTTTTATAAATTTATTTAGTTACTCTTTTTATTATGAGGGTTTTCAAGAAATATATTTCAAAATACATAAAAAGGATTTCCATACATTAAAATGTTTTCAATTCTACCACACATTTCTTTTAGAAAATATTATATAATTTAAATTATCTATTATTAATTTTTTACAAAGGTAATTTGTCTTCAATGTTTCCACTTTTTTTGAAAATTAATTTTTAAAGTGACTCATAATGTTTCCTTTAAAAAAGGCCTTCTAAAATCCATTTTCAATTGTTTTCTATGTGAACACATATTTCCACTAGCTTTTCATTTAATATGAATATTTCCCACTAAATTATCATTATTTATAAAGAAATATTTATATAAAATTTATAAAATATATATTTTAAAATTAGATCAAAATATCTTTTATATCCCTTATTCCCATAGTTATTATTTTGTACAACTCATAAAAAGTATTTTTCATCTAATTAATTGTTCATTAAAATATCTTATAATTAATAAAATATATTCTATACATGATACCATCCATCTTATTTGTCAACATGGATCAACTAGTCTCTTTCATTTTTAGAAGAATGATCCATCATGGTTTTTTACTTGCCTAATTGTCCACCAATAGTAGAATTAACTTTTCCTACAATGCATGTTATTTGTGAAAAAATTGTTTTATATTTCCTTGGATGAATGGTTCACACTGATATACCTTACATATATTTATTGGGAAAATTATTGAAATTACCATATATTCTTTATCTATACATTGTATGTACCATATTCTCAATCATTAAGATGAAATGTAATTTGTAGAAAATTTATATGAATATATTCAGTTATCAATTTAGTTTCTATGGTTTCATCATGATACCGTTGTTAAATAAATTATTAATTTTCTCTTTATATGATTCAACATAAAAAAATTTTGAAATCAATTTTATTTCATTGTGGTATTAATGATATGATGATGATTAAAATTTAATTTCTCACATATTTTTTGATAATGATTCTTGGGTAAAATAGTGCCCTCCAATTAATTGGTTAAAATTTATGTTCCATTGGATAAAAAGGTTTCATTGTATGATTTAACCAAAGCCAAAGGTAACATTGTAGGGTTTATCCAAATCTAAAGGGTACATATGAGGATACATAAAAAAGGGGTACACAAGAGGATTTATCCAATGTTTATGGGCACACATGATAATTATCTAGCAGTCAGGAAGGTACATATATGGTTCTCCCAAGAAAAATATTTATGGATTTTCATGGTTAGTAACCTTGAATTACAGTTTCAATGCTTATGCTTATTCCATGATTTTATTCTTATTCTCTTAAATATGTTACGCACTTAGGGATCCTTTTTGTTGAAACATTATTCCAAATAGCTTTTCTTGATGTATTATGTAATTCAATGCCTTTTACTATGATTTAAAATATATTATATATTGGGAATTACATTATTATGTATCCAAATTATGAAAATATTCTCATCTTATGATCTCTTGAGATCATTGGTTGTTATCCTTATTCTTAACCTTTCAGGTTATATAGCTCACATCATTATTATGTTTTCATTTATACATGTTTTCATTTTATGTAATATGTATATTCTGTATTGAAGAGTATCTTGTGAGAAGTATTTTTGGAAGATGTTGAAGGATTTTTATGGATTAAATTTTTTATTATATAGTGTAAAAATATCCATTTGATAAATAGAACATTGGCTTGATAAGATAAACCATCCCCATAACTCTCTAAAACATTAAACCTAAAAAATTATATGGTATATAAATGTAACATTTTCTATTGAATATTTTTTAATTAAGGATTTTTATCAAATATATTGTGAAAGTATTTCATTTTTAGTACTAGATATGGATGTGTTGATTGGTAGTGCCCTAGTCTAGTTTAGTGGAGGTTTTAGTTATTTTGAAGGTTAATTTAATTATTTTTCAGATTAGTTTAGAGAAATTTAGTGAAAACCATTTGGACATGTCTAAGGGATATTTATATTTAAAGAATAACATCCAGATGTTTTTGTAAATTATATATTGTGTAGTTCTCTTTGAAAATGAATCACTATATTAGTACTATAACGTGGATGTGGTTGTGGCACTGATGAACCAAGGGTTAATCACTATAAAAAAGACTGTTGAGTATCGACTGAATATTATATAATGCTAAACTTAAGTGTGCCTATGATTATAAACCTTTCAATACAATCCCAATGGATATGATTTGGTTAATTCGTAGTCTATTCAAAAACTATTATAGAAGATTTACTTAATGATGAATTTGGGTAAATAGGTTAAGAAGTATGAGGGAACACAAATTAATTAAACATAGGTTCAACAAAAATAATTATAGGGAAACATGATGGTTCTATAAAATGATATTTTGATATAAAATTTTGATGAGGATATTTTAGATAATTCAATTATGATGTTATTATTCATGACTCATTGTTAACCCTTTATGTTATAGAAATGGATAGATCAAGGAAAAACCATGTCAGTAATGGACATGATGGATAATGCATTAATTTTTTATATGGGAAATAAAATCGGATAAAATAAGTTGTTTAAAATATTGTCTTTATCATCACTCAAATATATTAAGTTATCTTAAAAAACATGGTGTTTTTTATGTATTATAAAACAACATATAATATAAGAATCAATTTTTAAAAAAAATAATGTGTTGATGATCGGAAAATTATTCAACTTCATTTCTATTAAAAATGTGGGGAGAAACACCCAAGGAAATAATTATTAGAAAAAATAAAATGCTTCATTTGTGGATGGATTCACCAGGGATCTTGTGATTATCAAAGAGAGATCAATATGTTATTCAATACACTGGAATGTATTTTTGACCCAACATTTAAACCATGAACACATCAAAAATGATAATACAAGTAGTTTAGGTATCACATTAATAGATGATCTAATCTGTGGTCTAATATGGGTTATAGGTATTAAGAAACTCTTAAACCAAAGAAAAAATTGAAATACTATTAACCAAAACCTTTGAAGTTAAAAATTATAATTCATGTACACATATACTCTACTCTATTTTTTGGGGGGATTTATTGGTCTAATTTTCTATCCCAAACCACCGAGTCTAAGACAAAGTGACACATGACCTCATGTGCACCTCCACATACAAAAGAGAATGCTAAATAGTAGGTGGTTTTTGATGTAAATTAGTAGAAATAATATGCACTAGATATCATAACCTTCGAAAAAAATATCTAATACAAACATTTACTTAGAATAATGATATTGATGAAGAAAAAATCAGATGAAACACATGTCACACGAAAAATACATAGACACCCACTATGGAATGTAATATCATAATATAAGTGCAATAATGTAAATTAATAAATAAAAATCTAGATAAATCCTCTAGAGTCCATCTCTTTTTAGCTACTAGATCCATTCCCTAAGGCTTAACCATCTTCCATGAGTCTTTTTCCTTTACCCAAATCCCAATATTTGAAATCTTCTTGTGTATCAATAATCTTGTACATGGTGAGAGTAATAAAACTAAATAGGATACCACCAATGCATCCGTAACATGAGTGAAAATTTAAAATAGTATTTCACGATAATAAATAACATCTCACTAAATGAAATGTCATTACCGAGAATCCACATGATAACTAAGCCACCATGAACCCCAAAATACCGACCTCTTCTCCATGCTTGAAAACATATATGTGGTTGTGGAACATCTCAAATATCATACATAGCTAGAAGCTACTCAATAGAACTACATTCCTTAGTACTACAAGTTTGACCACAATAAGAAATAATGCCCCATTAATATATATTAGTTTAGGAATCATAGATCATCAAGCCCCACTGTCAACTCATAGTTTAGATTACATAGACCATTATGCACCATGTCGGGCCACACAAGGCCATCATAACATATAGTAAATCCTGACACATTCATCATGTCATATGATATATCTATACATATTCCCCTATAGAACCATTGAGTCACAATGAGAAATCCTATCACTTTGGTACAATGAAAAGATAAACGACACAAAAAACACAGAGTATGGAATATAGAAATAAGGAATATTATATAGGGTAACAACATAGCATATGATAAGTGAAGAAAAAATTTCAAGAAATAAAACATATAAAAAAAGTCATCATGTTATAAGCATGTCAACACACAACAACATATCATGTTAAGGATAATATACATGACCTTAACATATTATAGAACCTCCAACCACAAGGTTGTTGATTTCAACGTCATGGATCAAAAAGGTGTTGTCACCTAAATAACATCTGTGTATTTAGTTGGTTCAAAACTATATCTAAGGACCCTGAGAACCAATTTTATTAATTAAATGTTTTAAAAAACTACAATAACCCCATGAAAAAAATTATCTCCACTAGATTTTAATAGATAATGATGATAATTTCTTAATACTAATCTTAATATTTCTTGATTATTGTCTTTCTAGAATACATTGTCATTATCTATAAATATTCAAAATGATAAACACACAAATAATTGATGATATAAAGGGAAGAGAATAGTACATAACCCAAACTAAAATTATCTATTTAAAATATTCATCTAATGATATAGGAGTGATGAAAATTTCTATTTTACACAGGAAAATAGGATGAACTACCTAATTTAGCTAGAGTAGGATTTCCAGATCTCAAATAAAGTAATTTATAGTCTTTTAAAACTCATTAGGATATTCAAAAACTGAATTAGAAATAGGTTTAGATTTTTTATAAATACATATGGCCTTGTTTCTCATAAAATCAATATTCCAAATTAAAATCAGTATCTAATTTGGTTTTTAAATGATTCCTAAATGCATTCTATTAAAAAACTCCAAAATAGTAGTTATATATTTAAACAAGTCAAATGAATTGATTTCCAATAATTTTTTTATTTTAAAATAATGAATCCACATTATAGGTTCTATATAGTTAATGAGGAATGAAAAATAAGGGTTTAAAACACAATTTTATCAAAAAGGAATGTCTATGAGTGTAACATGGATTTTCCCTCATTTAGCTTGGACATTACCTTTTTATCCCTTTAAAATAAAGGGTGACACTTTTTAAATCCATTCATAGCTTGGATTACCAATACACAAGTCGATCCAACCTTACACTTCATTATCAAAAATTGAGTTAACATCAAGTAACCCTAACTTACCTTTACATGACTGAGGAATACCAACAAATAGAGCACGATAATTCATCTCTACATGTATATATCACCTAAAACACCATTCACCTTTACCTAACTAAGGTAAAACCATTATGACCTTTAAAAAACCTTTTTAAATCATAATTCATCCTTATGTAAAGCATAGGTATTATACATGGATAATGATTACTTTGAAAATTTATCAGCCTTTAGCTATAAAAAGATTATTAAAAAACCAAATTTTTAATTATATATTATATAAATGAGGATGTTAAAATTTTACTCCTAAAAAGAATTATCATCCTCGAATAGTTTTCCAAGAGGCCTTTAATGAACAAATCATTCCACTAAGACCGATCATTAAAATCCCTCTCCCATGTTTCCTCTTTTATCCATTTATATTTCCATAGGATCATAAAAATGGTACCATATTCTTTTGTAACAATTTCTCTATCTTGTCTATAATCCACACTGAGATATTCTCAAAATCTTTATTTGACTCCATCTTAATGTCTCCATATTATATAACTTTTTTAGGATCAATAATGTAACTTTGAACCTAACAAATGTGTAACACAACATGCATTCCTTAAAAACATGCAAGATGGACTAGAGAGTAATACACTATTATGATATTCATGGTGACCTCAAATGATCCCACAAACTATATTTCTATCTTCCATTACTTTCACAAATGAAAATTCCCCAATTGACAGGACACCAAAAAAACAACCTACTCCCTAGTAGTGAACTCCAATGTTTTTCTCCTCTAGTATGAATAATACCTTATAATAATTTGATCTTTCACTAACTTTTTTCTAATGAACTGTTACCTCTCTTAGGTCTCCTACACTAAACTGTTCCCAATAACTACTGTCACACCCGTATCATAACAAAAGCTGTGAGTGGAATGTCATATTAAAAGTGTCCCAAATGATTCTATATGAATAGAATCCTATAAATTATTATTTCAAGAGAAATACTCTAAACCATAGTGTTCATACGAAGATCTACTAATGACTATATTGTAACCTCAAGGATATCCACTTATATTTTAATTGTCCTCCCCAACTATCTATCTTTCTGGGAAATTATTCTATGCTCTTTCTCAACAATGTACTTAAGGACTTATGGAAGGCTATACATTATTCCAACATAAAAAATGAATCTATTTTATACATGACACTCATGGGAACTCCAAGAGAGGATAAAATCTCATAGATATATAAATTTCCCTACGCCTCTACTAACAAAGTATCATGATTTGGTAAATAAATTAGCATCATTTGTAATCCAATCAACGATCACCTAGTCATTCTCAGGGTTCCATGGGGTTCGGAGTAATCCCATCACAATTTAAATCATGATTTCTTCCCACTTCAATGAATGGAAAAAATGGTTAGATTAAAATAGAATGGAATTGGTTCTTGATATTTATCATCATATTGGTAAGGCATTGGGAAATGTACCCAATGTTATCAATTTTCCACCCTTGACACCAGAAATGTTGAATGTATCCATGGTATATATTTTTCACTCTTCGTAGAAACACCGACTTTGTGTTGTGGAAGTACCTAATCAGCTTTTCCTTGATGGATGTATGGACTAAAACTCCCCCATATAAAAATATCACATCATTTCAATCCAATGGCCTCCTAGGTATTAGGTCACTCTTGTTATCCATTCAATTACCATAGGACAATCATGGTCAAATTCCTGACTAACTTTTATTTGGTAGAATATATAAGATGTTATCAATAATAAAAATAATTCATTCATCCATAATCTTTATATCCATCCTTCCCGTAATTTCCCAAAAATACCATCAGGTTTCACAGTTCCTCTGAATTCCATTCACCATGATCCCAAGCTACTTGCATCTTGTAGATAATATAATCTGAATCAATATGACATTTTATAGGTGAATATTCTATCTAAAAATATAATTTTTGAATAAACTATACCTAGTGCCTCTACTTTGTATTTAGGTCCCCTTATATGAAGATAAAATGAAAGATATTATAGTTAGTGTTGGAAAACAAATCTCATTGAAAAGATACTGTTACTAACACTTAAATTCTTGGACCCTTAATTTCAGATCCAAGTATTTGTTATGATAATTACACATATGGTTTCATAGATAATGTAATTAATAAGATACAGCATACTAACTATGAATTAGTAATACTCCCAAAACAATTCCTGGTTCATTATAGTATACAACATATCTATCCCATAGTAGTAAAATAAAAAAAATTATTCTAGGGGAATCCTTTATGAAAAAGTTGGAAACCATGTACATAAAACCAAAGGGATTTCAAACCTCAATAGTAATATCCTCATCATTCCATATAGACGTAATTGTGTTGGAAAAAATCACTACAACAAAAATGACTTAGACCAACAGAAATTCAGTGATAGATAATATATCTATTTGAAAAAAATGAACAATTCCAACAGATAATGAGTTTTGTTGATACTAAATTAAAGTCCCAACATTTAACATTACCAAAAAATAAATTTGTTTTTATTAATTTTTTAATACGAACAAATATTTTAACAACAATTTAATTTTCCACTCTGTCATATTAACACCAAATTTTATTTATAGACAAATATAATTATTATTAATAATTACTATTAAAAACAATTTTTTCAACATATAAACATGTTGCTATTATTTATTCACTATACATAAATAATTTAAAAACAAAAAACCTTGTTAAAATCAATACAGTGTTTATTAAAAAAATATGTTGATATTAAAAAAATTATTATAAGATAAATTTTTAATTTAATCGCTAAAAATAATATATACATTAATAAAATGATCTTAATAAATATTTACCATAGATTGAAAATTTCATTTAATATAAATTTTATATGAGACAAATTAAAGTTATATCTTAGATACATTTTATGAGGATGAGTTTTAAAAAACATAATCAAAAGTTAAAATGAAAAATAAAACATAAATAACCAGAAAAAACATAATCCCCCGTTTACTTTTTCCCCCGCACGGTCACGCCTCCCATCTCCCGGCTTCTTCGTCAGCCGCATCTCCACACCTGCCAACTCTACCTGTATTGGCTGAGCTCACATGTAGTTCCTCCCTATCACCCACATCGACAACCATGCCCTAGATTCTCGTCCACTTCCTATACCATTCTGTCCACTGATGTTCGGTGGATATTTTTTGTATTTCAAATATAAAGCCGAGATTTTGGGAAGAGCGTGGACTGAAACCCATTTCTCATTCAGTAAGTCCATGTTTGATCCAACAGGTAAGTATTTATTCTATTGAATTTTTAAGCACTTGAAATCATGAAAATCTAATGTTGGAATTGAATTACAGTTAGGGTTTCTTTGAAATTAAAATTAAACGAGTTTTCTTGTTTTGTTGTTTAATTTTTTTTATGATTTTACCATTCTAATTGCATTCTCCAGTTGTTGTTTTGGTGATTTTTCCACTTACAACTCTTTGGATCATATTCGACCCAGGTATTCCATTTCAAATCCTTGATGACATCAATGAATGTCTCAACGAATGAATACCATACCTTATTTCCATCCTTCACATTATATAAATCCAGTGATGAGGAGCCTCTTGCAGTTCTCATCTAATTGAAACACTTAACCACTAATTCATGGGTTTCATCATCTACGTTGAAGGCCCTCCTCATTCTATCAATATTCATTATTTGGATGGAAGGGTGGTTGATTTTTCTCTATGATCTTTTCATATGTTTAAAAAAATGATTTTGAATATTCTTTTTGTGTGTTTTTAATTATCTCTAAATTATATTAATTGTTGAGTATTTTGTGAAATTATTATTAACCAACATCACAAGTTAAATAGTACCATTGAAACGATTAACCATACATTACTCCTTATAGGTTTACATTAAAGGGAATGAATAAAAACTAGCAGTTATCTGCACTTACCATGACACACTTATTGGTGGGAGATGCTTTTCTAGTAGATATCATTGTGTCTTTGAAATGACTTCAAAAGTGGGGTAGTCTTTTATTCCATCTCTCTTATATACTTGTCCTTAACAAATGAGTTGTTTTTTTATGATCACATTTGGTCATTTTGAGAATCCTTGACATGCCTAAAAATTATAACTTCCCAATAATTATTTATGCTTCAAATTTTTTGTTTGAACACCATTACATGGAACCAGTTTGTCCAAATAAACATTAAATATTATCCTTTTTTTGAACACTTTCATGTTGTGATTATTAATTGTTATGTACTAAGATGTACTGTAGAGTACCACTGGAAGGCGATGATGGTTTTATTTTTAATTTCTCTTGGTTTATATGGTTACTCTACTTGAAAACGTGATTTGATGTTTCTCTATAACCTAGGACTACTGGTCTAGTATATTTCTATACTCACTGTGCAGTGTTATCCATGTTATTACAAATATAATATGGTATTTCACATGAACATAATAGATAGTTTTAATATTCAATATAACTAAATGAACATGTAATAACACTCAGGACTTCCATTTGTGTTTTTTAGAAACTTCCTTATTTTTAGACGAAAAACTATTGGACTGATACATTCATCATGAAATTTATTGTTGTGACATCAATCATAATTATTTTTTGTGAAATCATAACATTTTAAGTGATAATTTCTAAAACATTGTTTGTAAATTCATATTCACTTTCTATGTTAGATGATAGGAGATCCTGAAATTATCCTATCAAGTCCTAAAGGCATCACATTAACTCTAATTTGGAATAATAAATGCAAGTCGTGGTAGGTTGTTGTAAATATGGAAGCAGGGTCCATTCCATTTCACCACTCTTGGAAGAGCTAATAAAATAAGTTTAAAACATATTTATAATTCATAAATCATTCAATTAAAAAATTATAAAACAAGATTCATTTAAATTAAAATCAGATTTTAAATTTTTATCACGTCATTTTAAAAAATGGTTTTAAAATAATCCAAATTAATAAATGAGAAATAACATTTAATTTTATTTTAAATTAATAAATGATATTCATTATAATAATAAAAATATAAATCATATGTTTTGTCCAAAATTTATATAAAATTTTCATTCAAAATTTAATATAACACTAGTACCCCACCCGTGAAATTTCAGAAGAGATGATAGAAAGTAAATCAGTGAAAAATTAGATCTAACTAATAAAAACCCCTACCATGCATTAAAATCATATAAGTTAAATCAAAATTTATAGAAAAATATAATATAGGAAGACAATGCAATGGAAGAGTAATTATTAGTTAACACAGAAAATGAAACAAAAAGTATTATTTTTCAGTTTACAATCAAAAAGTATTTCTAATTAGGGAACAAATACTTTTCAAGAAAATATATTTAAATTAAATTTTCCTTTTCATATTTAATTGATTTATATTGACTTTCTTTTTAATGTCGTGTGATTTTGAAGTGTCTCTGGTGAAATTAATTTGGGCATGCTCTCTTTCACCAAAGCTCTCTTAATCAAAATAATGTTCTGTATGCAAGGAATTTTTTTGTAGCATGTCAATCAAAGGTCATACAGTAAAATGAGAGAAATAATGTAGCCAAGGTTTTTCAATGTTAACTCAGTGAATTACATCCCATATTTTTAACTGTACAGTATTGTTACATGGTTACATCCAATTGAACTGTTATCTGTATTTTAATTACAGATTTTTGTAGTATATATCCCTGTGTTTGTATTCAATTATAGGGGAACTTTTTAAACAGTCTCTAATTAATCTACATATGATTTCAATTACATAATTCATTTGAATAAATATGGTGGTAAATTCTGTTATAATTATTTAGGATACAAAATTCATAACTCATAAGAATAAACTATATTCATACACATGTAAAATCTACTTATATACTTTACATGATTAATGTGGAATAAAATTTTATAGGAATAATTTGGATCTCATGATACTGTATTGGATAATCTCATAAAGATATCTCATATATCAGATGAGAAGTTGTACCCAATTCCATATATATAAGGAATTGGGTAAACCATTACGAAAGAAACTTTGTGTATGAGTTAACTGAATATACTATACATGAATGATGTGGAAACTGCATACATATATGAGTTAACTTTGTATACATGAGTTAATTTCCTTCAGATATCATATTAATCCTTAATCTGAAATGGTTGAATAAATTCATTTTCAAACTATATGAATAATTTTGTTCTATAATTCAAATAAAAAATATACACATATATCATTTGCATATAGTGTTGTCCAAATGAATAAATCATTATGCATATAGTTTCATTTTTGATAAGATTTATTTTAATATTTAATCTGTGGATGGTTTCAATTATTTAAATATTCTGCTATATAATTTAAAATCTTGATTGATGTTATTAAAAAATTATCTTGTATAAATAAAATTTTTCATATATTTTATCTGTGTATGGTTATAGTTATTTCATTTGAGTACAATATCTTAATAGAATTTTATGTAGATATCTAACACAACACTTTATTTCCTAGATGAATGTATATGTAATGTATTTCCTCTCTGGTAATGTCATTTTTCATTGATGGATCTCCTTTGTAAGATTACATGAAAGTCAAGATCATTGTATGTGCCTTGTAATTTTCTTTAAAAAGGATGGAAAGTTTTTAAATTTCTATGTTCATATTTGTGGTATGATATCGTGTCATATTTTACATGTATCTATTAAAAGTTGGAATGCATTGATTTAAAATTCCATTTATTTTTATACATATTTGGGCATTCTCTGGGTGTTATTGGTGTAATAGATATATTCCAGTTCTACAGGATCACCATAGGTTTATCTTTAGGATTTTATCCTCCAGTTCGATAGGTATTTTTTATGTGAATCATGTTAATTATGGTAGTTTTATTTTTAGGACATGTTTGGATTTATAATTTTTGTTTAGATAAAAAAAGAATAGTTTCACTGACTTATCAAATGGGAAAAATATATCATTGACACATCATTTATCGTAGGCTTTGAAAAAAATATATATTGTATATGTAGCTTTATAAATGAATTATTGAAATGTTTTTTTCATTTGTAATTTGTTATTTGTAGTCGGGTCATTATAAATCACATGAAACCGTATATTTATAGCATTTATAGTTTTGTAAACACACTATTGATTAGTCATATTTTTGCATTTGGAATTTCTTCTTTGGTGATTTAATCAATATTATCTATGATATTGAAATTTGAGGGTGTTGTGTTGGTGTTAATAGGCATTTGGAATGATGCTAGTTCATCATTTGGAATGCAGTTGGTGATAGGCATTTGGAGAGGAGGCCTTCAATGCTAGACAATGGTACTCTTCTTATTTTTTTACTAACTGAAATACTGTTTTAATCTTGGTTATTTTGGTTATTTCTAAACAATAAAATTCAATCAGTTTATTTGGTTTTTGGTTATTTCAATTTTGGTTTTTAAAGCAGTAGGGTCTATTGTTAAAAAATCATTGGTTAGTTAATTTGGTTTTTGAAAATTCCGAACAGTTTTAACCAAACTGACTGTTTTATCACCCCAACAAACACATTAGAGATATCTAATTTTAGTTTGATGTTCCTCTATTTGGATTATTTTTTTCAAAATATTTATAACTTAGATGTAGTGAAAAAGAAATCTTCCACCTTTAATACTAGAAGAATGAAATTTTATTCCTATAAATAAACTGAAGTCTTTTTTTACAAAATTTTTCTTATGTTCATATAAATCATATTACAAAAATGTATAGGCCTAAAATACTAATATTTATAGTGGAATTCATGTGGCGGCCATGTCTTGTTACCTCCATCTTACATGAAAATCATGAAACTCAGTGCACGTTTTCTTTAATCTCCTAGCTCCATTTAGTAACCACATTTTTTTTATCCTTGTTGAAATGTGGAACTATTCTCATGAATTCTAATAGAGATTATAGAAGCTGAATTGTGGACTTGTAGTGTAACATTAGTTTTCTTCTATCATCCACATAAAATGGTTTTTCAAAAATTTGATGAACATATTCCACAGAAATATTGATCATGAAAGTGTTATCTAGAATATATTCATTAGAATGAATAAGAAGCTCATGAACCACTTCTTTATCAGAAACTCTTTATCATGATCCTTTAGAGAAATAAAATATATATGGAACATAAACACTATGGTGAGATCTCTATCAGCCCAAGAACCCCTCATGGATTCTGAGTTCATGCCTCTGTCACTTTGATCCCCCTTAATCCTGAATGTGGGGAATAGAACTAGATAACCCTAAATACCAAGCTCATGAGATATATCATCGAACCATGCTCTTCCAACATTCCTTGACTCAGACCTATTATTTTTAGATTTACCTAAATATCTAGTAACCATAGTTGTTCATAAGGAGGATTATTTCTTTTGAGGCTTTTATTTCATTACCTTTCTAACAAGGGAATTACGAGAGAGAATATTTCCCTACTTTCTATTCCATGACCGAAACCCAACCATCATTATCATGTGAGGGTCCTTATCATTGTTGAAAATTGTATTCCAGTCTAAGTTTTTATCACTTGTATCAGAACTCTCAAATTTTGTTAATACAACCTATTTATTTTTTCTATTTTTGAATAACTGTACACCATCCTTTTGGATCCACATTTTCCTTCTCATCCCACCCAAAGATGAGAAGTATTTCTAGATCTATGATAGTCTAGGATGGCCTTGTTGTATGGGGGGACCTCCGGCTTGGAGGGGCTATATTCATGTAGAGAAGTGTCAAATACTGTATAGTAATTAGCCTCTCATATCAAACAACATTAGTAAAGGAAATCAATGAAAGTGGTAGACCATTGTCACTCGTACCCTTAGATATCAAACTAGAGATAGCCAAATCATGTTTCAATCTCTTTAATATATCTTCTAACATTGTAACAGAACCCAATGTATTGGGTAATTAATTTAAATAAATAATAGGAGAAGCCTCTCTACTATTTATTTGATCAAATGTGGGGTGTAATGAGAGCAGGCCCTATCATCCTACAGGGAAAAGAAATTCCCTATATGTTCCTTAATTCCTTTCATGAATGAAGGGGGCAGATTCTAAAGACATAGGAAAGATGATAAAAAATCATTCCTCGACTCAAACTCTATTGAATATTTCTAAAGAAATTCTTCCCTAACTGAGATCCACACCCACTCGAACTAAGGTTTGGAAATTTCAACTTCGACATAAATACAAGAAGAGATTGGATAATAGATAGAACAGGTTCCGAGTTCCAAAAATAGAAAATGGCCAACCAAATTCACTAGAATACACATTATAGAGTGGTTTTGAAAAGGAAGAGGGAGATTGGGAACGGTTAACCATATATCCATTTTTAGGGCCTCCTTGATCCCCCAATGTTCAAAAATGAATATGTCAAATAGTGTAAAATGATGGATGAAACAAACTAAATTGAGCCACCAATGAATGATTCAAGAGAGACGAATCATCAGTGAAATCTAATGATGAAAGTTAGAGCTGAGGGAATTCATCCTAGAGGTCCATAAATTTAGGTCAAAGAAAGCCTTTAGGGAAATTTGGGATGTAATAGTGGTTAGAGGATGGGACAATGGAGGTAAAGGGCTTCGATGAGGAAGGATGTCATGTCCCCATTGACAATTTTTTTGAGGACATTTATAATACATAACTACATCTAAATTATCTAGTTCCATGGATATATTTTTCAGATAAATGATGTTCCGCCATACCTAAAACTATTTAATCCACAATAAAAACTTTTACATCAAGGATAAAATCTATTGATCTCAAATAATACTTCAACCGAACTTAATTTTTCAGTTATACCTCTTTATGGTTGTTCAGTTAATTAGGATATGGGTTAAATATAATGTTTATAAGATAATTGAACACTAATGGATTTTTCATCAGTTCCAAAGGAATCATCAAGAAATTATACATCTTATGCCTTCTCTGAAATAATTTTTTTGGAATATCCTACCCTCAAACCCATAGCTAGTGATATCCTGATCAAAGATCAATTATGGGGAACCACCAAGATTTATATATATGATCAAAGAGATTATTGATCCTATAAAAGAGGTATATATTCTTTACTATCAATAGGTTTAGATTATTGTAATCTACACATAGTAAAATAATATCATCTATATTCTTGGTGAAAAAGTATTAGCATCCATAGTGAAGTACTCGGCCTAATAAATCCCTTAGGCTCCAACTCCTCATGTTGTACCATAGTCCCCTTTAGCTTGGATGGTAATATAAGATAAGGGTTTATCAAAATGGGCTACACACCAAGTAATATATTAATTTAAATTTAAATCCCCTATATTGAAAGATTCCTATTATTGTATCATTATAATGGAAATATTTAGATCCATAACTAGAGGAAAATACCAGAAAGATTCCATATATCCTATGGAAATAGCCATGACCATAATATGTATCATGATTATTCCAAGATGAATAAATTTTGTATTAAATAAATAAGAACCCAATTACTAGTCTCTAGTTATCATGTACTTCTCCCCATTTAGAGAAGTAAACAATAAGAAACCCTAATAGTAATAAATGTGAGCTCAAAATATGCTCATCTAGTCGATGAAAAAAATAACCTCAAATCACATAATCTCTAGAATCTGTAAGTCTCACAGTTTTCCATAGAAAATAATTATAATAAGACACTATCTAAATTATTAAAGATGATTGAAAGTCATTAAAAATGATGAATTAAGTGAAAGTATCTTAGAAGACAACTGTATTAATAAGATAAGTATATCAATGTCTTATATTGATATAATTTGGAGTGGGGAACTCTAGAAGCATGAAAGATGATTTTTTAAGCAATATATACTTAAGATTGTCTAATAGGTCAAAGATTAACACATTGATTTCATCCCATTCCCTAGAATTTTGGGGTCCTTCAGTACCCTATAAGGATAGAGAATGCTTGATTTGAATGTCATAACGTATATTACTATTGTTTTAGAATACTATTCCTAAGACATACACTAAACTAATGATATATGGATGAAGAAGACCATATTGATAAACTACGTAATAGGTGTGAGACCATGCTCAACTATATACTACTACATGTATTATGGTAGTGAATAAACATCCTCCTCTATGGTATTACTTATTCCCTATTCCTAAATAGTCCCACAAGACTATGAATGGGTGGAATATATTGACCCCGACTATATTACTGACTTTGGTTTTCTCGAAATTGAGAATAACAACCCAACCATCGAGAATGGTAACAGAACTATTGCAATAGTAATTTACTCTAGAAATTGTTAAATGTAATATAAATTATATATATCATTAGTAATTTAAGAAAATATAAATATTATAATTCCATAAAATAAATATCATTATTTAAAAAACAAAGGAAGTATAAGAACTTTTTTAATAAAAAAATATCTTAATGTATTTCAAAAAAATCTAAAACATTTACACTAAAAATTAAAATTAACATTGTTATATTTTTATAAAAATAAATCCATTTTTTGAATCATTATATAAAATTTCTTTAAGGTTTCATTGTTGTTAATTTTAGAAAAGACATAAGATTTAATATTAATAGTGAATTTTTTTTTTCAAATACCACATGTTTTATGGAATATTGAAGGTAAAATGAAGAAATAATAAATTTTAAATTGGTTATTTTAGAAGAAAAATATAAAAAAATTGATGGGTCATTTAAGAATAATAAATTTAATTTCTAATCCTAAAAATTATTTTTCAACGTCCAAAGTCAAAGGTATTCCACTAAAATAACAATTTTTCACTTATTCCACTATTCATAAATATAAACTAGTGACTCTTGATCATAGAGTGGATTAATGATAAAAATAATTTTTATTTTATAGACATATGGTAAATATTGTAAAAAATACTACAATGAAATGATTTACATTACATATTATATTTTATTCAATATTATAAATCAAAAATAACCCTTTGCTCAACTGTAAATAACCATTCACACACTATTAGAATGAAACTCTACTATAACATAAAAAATATCAATATATACATAATTAATATATTTTAATACCATTATAATCGTTATTTAGGTTTTGTAGTAAAATTAATCCACACATTTAGGTATTTTTATGTTGTAAAGGAGTCATCACAAAGAAGACAAAATGTTTTCATCAACTATTCCCACATTTTCGTATTCTCTTATTATTTTACTTGATTACATTCTGTATAAAATCATATAAAATTAATTAAATAGTATATTAAAATTCTATTAATGATGTTAACCTTTTGAAATGAACATATTTATGATGTATTTATATTTTGCAACCTCTTTTTCTAAATCCTTTGATAATGAACTGTTAACGGTTGGTAAACTTACAATAAGGATGTTTCCAATTCATTTCTTCCACCACCCCTACAGATGACTAAAATAAATTATATATAATAAATAAGGGTATGAGGAAATTTATTTCGAATATTAAATAGTTAATCATAATAATTTATGAGTAAAAATAGAGAGAGATCATTATATCGAAATAAGATGAGATATTTTTTTTGAAATTTTGTTTCTAAAAACCTTTGACCCATAATAAAGATAATGATGAAATAAAATAAAATTATTCAAATTTAAAAATTATTATAACATTTAAGATAAATAACATATGCTTCCTTACTTTAATATAGCTATGTTTATTATTCAGAATGTGTAAAATCAATGAAATAATGTGGGATTTAAGGTAAGAAGATTCTCTAACCCAACCCCTTTTTGGGTTATATAATCTTTCACACTATTATCATTATTGATATCCACTCAATACAATATAATTTTTTTAAATATTCCATTTATTTTATTTATGGGGATATAAATGTTTTTATCATTAAATAATGATATCTAATCTATTTATAATGAATTTTATTAAAGAAATTATTTCTCAAAAACACATCTTCAACTTATCTTGTGTTATTTCAATCAGCTCAAGAGTGATGATGTTTTATGATATATTATTATTTTAATCATCCATTTATTAACCCTAATTGCTATTTATGTGATTATTCTTGATGTAACCTTTATTAAAACTATTTATTTACAAGGTATTATTTTATGACGATGACTGATATATGATCAATGGAGTCCGTATGATAATGATCATTTTATGATGTGATGGGTGGAATCATAATTATATATTCATCAAGTGAATTGTGTAATTTGATATATCCCATGAAATTATGTGTATAATTAATGAATATAATGCTAGTTTTGTTCACATTTATGATATTATTATATATGAACATATGTTATATGTGACCATGATGCTAAATTTGTTCACAAATGTGTGAGGTATTTGACTACTAGGTTATGAAACATCATTATTATGAATTTTTTATATTTCAAGACACTATAAAATATTTCCCTCATGCTTATAATAATGATCAAATTTATACAATATAGACATGATGATTATTCTCACCAATGTAACATTTCCCAATTCCCCTTAATCCTTTTTTGTTTTCCTTCACCATACTGGGATTTTAGATAATCCATTTACTTATATATCCTTAGGTGATTAGACATACTAAAAAATGTGAGATATTTTATAAGGATAGAAAAGAATAATTTGATTAATTTTTTTCATTATTATGTACACATGATATATGATCATAATTTTTCAAAGATCATAAAATTTTTGATCCATAAATATATTACTATTTTTATCCTAAATTTTATGTAATAATAATTTAAGTAAAAGTTTTTTCACTATATTATGTTTTATAGGATAGTTTCATTAATTTGTTAATTAGGATTATAAAATGTTAGTGAAAAACATAAGGATATGTATATTTTTAGGTAAGAATATAATGCTTCAGTAAATTGTAAGAGTGCATGGTTTATGAGATATTAGATATCAATCTAGATAATATAAGTGGATGTGGATTTAGAACTTTTGTACCTTGGGGTAATAAACCTAAAAGTTCACATTGGGTATTAAATTTTTATTCCAACGGATTATGGAAAAGTTGACTTTCTACACTCTTAGTTTTAATGTATTGGGGGATGTGATTCAATTAACAAAAAACTCTATAAAAATCATTTTAAGGATATAAACAAAATGTAATTATTTCATTTAATGTTTTAAAATAATTAATGTAAATTATCCAAGACAATTCATTTTAGAAAAAGGATAAACATAAGAATACCATAAGATAATGATTTATAATTAATGTTAGTATGATAATATATTAATTATTCATTTCATAAATAATTATTTTTTTGAAACATTTTCTACTTTGGAAAATATAGGGAACGAGGGAAACCATGCCAACATCCCTTACGAGGAACAATGTAATTATTTTTCCAAATGAAATTCACAATTCAATAGGGCATTTAGTTCATAAATTCATGGAAATTCATACCCAAATATATCAAGAAAAAAGAATAAACTAGAAAATGTGGAACATTAAACATCACATAATATGGAGAACATAACCATTGAGTCCTTAATCAAACAAAAACCCCTGATGTTTAGTGGATCTTTCGATCCACTTGTTGTGGAATAGTGTTTTAAATCAAAGGAGAATATATTTTTCATACTCCACCTTTTTGAGAAGGATATTTTGACATTAGTATATTATTTTTTAGACAGAGGGTGATCAAGGTTGTTTGTTGATAAATGGTACCAAGATGATGGATTAAAGGGAAGGAATGAGTGTGAAGATTGTATGAAATTATTTATTAACATTTATTTCTCTTGAAATATTTAAAAAAAAGATAGACATAAAATTCATATAGATTAATACAAAGTGGTTGAATATATAATGTATTGTGAGGAATGTTTCACACAGATTCTAGGATATACCTTGGGATTTTTTTATAAATGATGATAAAAAATATACATTTTTTATTTGTTTAAAACAATACCTTAGAATGGTTAAATCCATCTTAAAATATGGGTGTTTTGAAGAAGCCATTAAATTTGATTTCAATATAGGGATGGTGTTTGGATAATTCACCAACGAAACTTGGCATAAGAAAAGAATTGTAATTTTGAAATGGTAGATCAATTGAATAATCTATAAAGAAGATCTAGGAACCCCATTGTAAAAAATGTGGGAAGTAGAATCATTAATGTTGCCTCAAAGGGATAGGTAAATTCTTCATGTGTGGGAGTTATTTCCATAAAAATAATGAATTATAAAGAGACATAAAGAATCTAGACAACATGATAGAGGAAATGAAGTAACCTCCCAATGCACCTACCATGGTAAAAAGATTCAACTACCTGGACATGGGGTACTTTGAAATCCAGTGCACCACAACCTCATAATTTAAGTGTATTCAGCATCATTAATGACCAAATATAAAAAATAAAGGGAAATATTACAACATCTCTCTCACCAAGGTGACATATGAAAATTAATTCATACAAGGAACACATCTTATTAACTCCTAAATGAAAATATTTTAATTTCATTTTGGACCTACAGATTCCTTTATATCATAATTTTTTAAAAATATGTAGAATAAAAATACCAATACATTTAGTTAGAGATATCCATGAAATATAGTGGTGTGATAAATGAAACCCAGGTGACATAATCTTCTATTGTTTCCATCGGGGTTATGATTCTTCCATCAAACACCATAATCCGTAATTTAGTTTAATTTGTCACTATACTAGGCCTTTATTCACTCTTTTGATGTAGATCTCATATTAAATTCGGGGAAATATAATTATCATTCTTTATTAAAAAAAAATTCATGCTCCTATAAAAATTCATGTAATATCAATAATCTATTTTGTAAAATCCCTCAATAGATTGGGTGTTGATTCCATGTGAATAAGTATATTTGGTTGAAAGGGTGAATTTATGGAAATCATAATACTTTAGGAAACCCACATTATTAGGGAATATCAAGATATATTTCTTGATGAGTTAAACATTGTTCCCTATGACCATAAGGTATGGTTATCAATAGATCTTATACTGTGATCCCATCATATCTCCAAATTCACCTATAGGATAGCTTATAACTAACTATAAGATTTAAAGAAGTAGATACCATAATATTTAGAAACTAGGTTCATACACAATAGTCTATCACCATAAGGTGAATCAGTGCTAATTTTTCAAGAAAAAGGACCAATCAATGGTTCTTGGAATCAATTACCCAGATCACAAAAAGATTACCATAAAGAACAAACAATCACTAGAAAGGATAACTTACGTGATTAATAGACTATGAATAGATCATTAATTCTCAAAAGAGGATATGCATCTTGATATCATCACCTAAAGATAATGAATGATGATATTTTGAAGGAAAACTTCAATATAGGGTTTGGAAACTATGAGTTCCTAGTGTTGACCTTTAGACATAAAAATTACCTATAAATATTCTTTTATTTGATGAATATAGTCTTTATACAATACGTCGATATTTTTTTGTAGTATTTGTTTCTGATGTTCTCATTTGATTCATGGGAATGAAGAAACATCAATGGAATATAAGGTTTGTGATGGTGACCTTATGAAAGGTGAAATTTTATTCTATGATTGAAAAGTGTACCGTTTAGATATAACATGTAAATTGTTTAGGGAAAAATATCACAAGTGAGGAAAGTTCTATGGACCCTTCAATGATAATGAAAATAAAAAAATATCCTAGACCCTACTTGTCAAAAATAAATAGTTTTGGTATATTTACTGAGTACTAATAATTATTTGTGAGAAATTTCTCATGATTTTCTATCCCTCTAACTAAGTTAATATGGAAAGGGATGATGTATATACAAATTAAAAAATGTGATGAAATATTTTAAAACCTCAAAAAAGGCCGATCCCAATTCATGTACTCAAACTACCTTCAGTTGGAGAATATTTTTTTCTATATAGAGATAATTTAAGGAAAATATTGTGTTATATTCTTATAGGAAATGAAAAAGTGATAGAATATGCCTAATGATAGTATGAGATCCCTGAACAAAACTACACAACAAATGACCGAGAGATAGAATATATGATCTCCACCTTGAATATTTGGAAGAACTAACTCTATAGTGAGAGGTGTGGCATATATATCGATCACAAGAGTCTACATTATCTATTCATATAAAATTATATTAACATGAATTAATGAAAATGTTTAGAGTTTATCATGGACTACAATTGATCTATTCACTACCTACCCAAAAATGAGAATAAGGTAGTTGATTATCATAAATAAACAGAACCTAATACTCTATCCATAATAAATATTGGGAAAGGATCTACATACATGGATATGAAAATAATGGATCTTGAAATTATAATCCTAGTTAATACATCCTACCATTCCAAAATAATTACTGAAAAATCTATCCAAGATAATATCTAGGAGGAAAAAAGATATGATTTGGAGCTTCAAAAGAAGTTGGATGTATTAATGTAATGGAAGATAAATGATATATACATTGATAAAGATGGTCTCATTTAGTTTTGAAAAATAAATTGTGTGACTACTTCATATGAGATTAGCATATAACTATTGGTAAATACACATAGATTATCCTTATTAATCCTTCTTGGTAGTACCACAATATACACTAATATTTGAGAGTACTTATGGTGGGACAACATGAAGAATGTGATAAAAAATTAAACATAAATGTTATTGATATGTCACCAAGTAAAATATGAGTGATATAATATTAATGGGATGATACAACCATTTCACATACCCACATATAAATTATTGAACATGACAATGGTCTTTTTTAGTGGTTTCCTGAAGACTTCTAATTGAAGAAATGCTCTATGGGTTATAGTGGATTGACGCACCTAAACAACCCTCTTATTTTATATTTAAGAATATTTCATGCATGAAAAAACTTCTAAGATATAGGTAATGAAATTTTTGGGGATTCTTGGGGATCCACATTGTATTTTCTCAGATCGTGATATGTGATTCACTTATAAATTCATTATAAGTATTTAGTATGATTTGAATAATTAACAAATTTTTATTATAGTTTATCTCACACAACCTAATGGCAATCTAAAATAACCTGTTTGATACTCAAGGTAATGTTGAAATTATAATAATTGTAATTTAATGGTTTATGAGATCAACATATCACACCAATTGACTATTGTATAACAACAACTTCTACTTATGTATTAAAAATTTTCCATATGACACTATATGGGAAGTGATATAGAACATCTAGTTGTAGGGATAGAGTTGGTTAAAAAAGAAATGTGGACCTAATCTTTTAAAAGATATGATAAAATAGGTTCAATCCATCCAATATAATATGAATTATTTTCAATGTTGACAAAAGAGCTATGATAAAAATCATCAAAGGGGCGCAGATTTGGAATTCAGAGACAATGTTTTCCTTCAAATATCACCATGGAATAGAGGAATAGAGTTCAAAATGATTGGAAATATTCTCCGTAGGTATATTAGAACATTTTAGATACTTAATCATATACGAGAAGTGGACTATCATCTTGAACAACTGAAAAATGTGGACCATGTTCATTCTATGTTCCATGTATATCTCTTTATGAAGAACATAAATGGAAACTCACATTCATAGAATCTGATGGTGGTAAAACCAAAGCATGACCTCTTATATGAGGTGAAAATGGTGAAGATCATGGATATTAGAGAAATATTTATATGCAATAAGATAAGTAACAGTCCCAAATTGCTATAGTGAAACCATAAAAATGTTGCGGCGACATACAAACTGGATGAAGGAATGAAACATAAGTACCATCAACTATTATAAATCGAGAATATTAGTTGAAATTTTGGGATGCAATTTCTATAGGGGGAAAGATATAACAACATAGAAATTATTAGTGAATTATTAATCTAATTTTTTTTAAAATATTAAATAATTTTATACATACAAAATACATATATAAACCAATAACACTTCATTTCATTATCAAAAAATGTTAAAATAGTCCACAAATAAAATCATTAAAATATAAAATATTACACAGGAAAAAAATATAAAATAGAAAAATATAATTGTAAAATTTAGATCTCATGATCTTCTAGAATCATAACCCCCGGAAAAAACTATAAAAAATAATCAAATTCGTTTTTGAACAATTGAAATCATAAAAAATGATAACTTAGAACCATCAGTGGAATTATAGTGAATGATTAAAGGAGTGAAGTGGTATTTATTGGAGGTAATATTAATATTGGAATAGTAATATGACCATTTTCTTAGTGAAGTGATAATTTGAATAGTATTATGACCATTGATAATAGTAACTAGACCTATGAGAAGTATATATAGATAATTATAATTGTAATTTCACCACGAAAATGTGGGATGTAAACAATATTAATCATGATTAATTCACCAAAATATATTTAACACCCTGATATTTTATGAAATATTTTTTTTTTAAATTAATTTAATCATTCCAATATATTGTGTTACACGCAACACCGAATGTAGATTGTATTATATATGACCCCAAGTTCAAATGAAAAATGAATTACTTTGAAAACACTTTTATATGATAGTTATCAACTAGTCATTGTAATGGTGGGTATCAATATGATTAATTAAATTATAAAAATAATTGTTTTTCAGATGTATTTTTAATAAATTCTTGGGTGTCTAATTAAATGTAAATTAAAATAAAAAATATTTTAAAATAAAATAAAAATTTTTCTAAAAAACTATTTTTATGTAAACAAATGTCTGTTTAATTAATAATTTAAAAAATATTTTGGTGAATTATATAAATTAAATATATATGTTATATAATCAATAAATTTTTTAATATTATTCTTACATGTTTTCTATAAAATAGATAATAATAAAGCCCATTTTCATTTAAAAGATTATTTTATTATGAAAATCTATTTTGTAGCCTTTTGGGAACTTATTTTAAACTTATTTTTAAGAGTATTATAATTTTTTTGATGTAATAATTTTAATTTTTGAAATAAATATTCTAAAATTTTTTAGGGTGAATTTTGTACAATTTTATGAGAAGATAAATTTTTCTAAGAATAGTGAAAATTTTGGTTAATATTAAGAATTATCATTTATTTTAAATATTTTAGAAAATAAAAAAAAATTTAAATGGATTTAATTGAAAAATTTGATGAATTATATACCTATTAATACAATTTCTGTCTTTTGAATAATTTTTATATCAAAATTTGAAATATATTTTTTCAAACTTTTTAACAATTTCTCTTTGAAAATACGATTTCTCATCACTTCTATAGGATAAATTTAAAATTTAAAATTTTCACTTATATGAATGGAATTTTTGAGAGAAAATACAAAATTATAATCATGATAATTGATATTATATAATATGTTACTATTAATTACTAAAAATACTAAATAAAAAAATGTGGTAAAATACATTTACCATGATGAAGGTAAAAATGGGTTTACCCGGAGATAAAATAAAACAAGGAGTTTGAAAAATGACATAAAACATGTCAAAACCCAATTTTATAGCCATAGGTAGACCTCATATTTTCTAGTTTATATAATTTTCTTTTTTTGATTATTTTTCTAGAAAAAAAATGTGGGTATAACGTTTTGTTTTCAGAAATTAAAAATGTGCCACTCACCTCACCTATAAAAGGCCACCCTATATCCTTTCCTCATGAAACTTTTAAAACTATATATTTCAAAAGATACCTGAATAAATAACTCCCTTAGTCACATCTTATAATTCTGTAATCCTTATTTTGATCAAAAATTCAATCAATTAAGCTTTTTGATTCAAACACAATGATGATCTCTAAAGAAGATGTAACACTATAGATCAATCATTTATTGTATTTCATAGTTTAACTCATAAAATTGTTATTAAATAATTATGATATAATAACCTCCAACTAATTAATATATTTATATACTATTTTGTTAATTTTATAACCTAAATCTCCTTCTTAGTCCATAAACTGTGTTATGAAATCATCATTTGTGTGTACAATAAACTATAGCATCACAAAATGATGTTATTTGTATTCTACCACCACCTCTCGTGGAATGATTTAATGAAATATTTATTATTTATATATATTATATTTATGATATCTTTATTCTTATGGAATTATTCTACCACTTGTGACTTCATACTTTCCATTCTATGGGAATACAATAATGTCTTTCCTGTGTATGGAAAACTACATCCTTATGACGCAATATGATTCATTCATGCTTTACATAAAAGTTTAAAAAGATAAGTTTAACTAAAATATTTGATATATATGAAATAAAAATTTTATTTTACTGAAATATAATATTTCCCTTTTTTTCTTTGATTCCATTGGGAAAATTGAAATAATGTTCATGCGTATGTACAACCTACTATCTCCATGAGTGGTGTGTTTTATTTTTTATCTCTAATTTTTATGGATCAATATAAATAAATTTTTTCTGAATATATATATGATACTTATATTATGGATACATTTATAGATATTATGGAAACATGAACAATATAAATGGATAAAAAAACCAAAACTAACACAAGTAAGAATGTAGTTATTTCTTAAAATATGACTTTAACACGTAATTGTTTAACTAGAGTTTGTGACATGTCATAAATAAATCACATATAGTATGATATACATATGTATATTTATGTACTATATGTAAAACAATATAATATTTATGATAAATAATGTTCAAACATGTATTATGGTATTTTAAAATTAAGGTAAGGGATTTCTGTCTCACTTATATTTTTTCATGAGACACATGTCATATTCACCACATGTTCTTTTTCTTTGGTGTGTGTAATAACCAATAAAATATTATATAAATATTATTATTAAATTTATGGGGATTTAAATATCCATTTTTGGATATCTATTTCATTGGTATTATGGATTAAAATTTATAAAATAAAAGAAGGGTTTTTGTCTCAAATTGCCAACTATAGGACTTATGTTATATCATGAACCAATCTTTGCCTATATGGTGTATATAATACCCCTTTCAAAAGTTATATCATTAATATAATTTTTTCATGATATTATATGTTTTATAAATTTTTTTTATTCTATGGGGATTATGATTCAATGTTATAAAATGATTAATGTTATATGTGGCAATCTGCTCGTTTGTCGAGATAGTTTATGGTTATAATTTGAATGATTAAACATTATGATTTAAATCCCAAAAAACTCATGAATTTTTTTCCCATATGGTATTTTAGATTTCATTTTCTTATCTATATTTACTGAATATTTCAAAATAATGCTTTCAAGAAGAATAATATTTGTTTCTCTCTTTAACAGAATAGACATTTTCTTTTAAAACCATGTTTTTTTTAATTCAAACTTTTTTAATAATTTTGAAAATGTTTTTTTAATAAATTTTTACCCATGTTTGAATTTTTAATTTTTTTAAATAATTATTCATGTTATTTTGGAAATAATTCTTATTTTTCTTTTACCAAAAATGTTCAGGGAATCATTGTTATAATAGGTAATATATGAATGGTATTTTCTAAAATCATGATAAATTAATTGTTTAAAATCATAATTTATATTGATGAATGTTTATTTTCAACTAAAAATATTTTCTACATGTTTTTTTAAAATTTTGAGAAATTTATTCTCAAAAAGGAAAGAATAATTTCCCTCATGAAATAATTAATGTTTTTTAAAATTTTATTTTTAAATTATGATTGGTATATTCAAATTAAATTATTTTGAAAAATTTATTTGATTAATTTTATTCAATGTGAAAAGGATATATTCCTCAATTAATTTTCCAACTGATATTTTTAAATCATCTTCCATATATTATGGCATCATTTTATATTACTTATAATTTATTTGATATAATATTGAATGATTATTTCTTATTATTTGTTTTGATTGTTAATGATCATTTTAATGAAATGTTTATAAACCCATTTAATTTTCATATGTTATTCTGTGTTGATATCATGAAATGTTTATGAAACCTATATTATTTTAATAGATTATTATGTGATTATATGATGAAAGTTTATTATGATATTGTGGTATACATAATTACAGTTTTAATTATGTGATGCATGGGACTTATATCTCCCTTTCAATGTATTAGCTAAAGCATTATATCTCATGAGATAAAAATGGGATACAAGTATATATTATTGATCCACAATGGGAAATCAGTGATTCCTAATCAAATATAAGAAACTATTACCTCTTAATCAGTAGTGGGAAACAAAAAATAAGTCTTGATATTAATTTTCTATTGGCATGAGTTTTAACCATTAAATAATAAAAATATTTGTATATTTATGATGGTGACAAACTTCTTTGAAATGATATTGGCTTTACTGATTAATTTATGTTTATTCGAGACTCAAATGGTAATTTTTTTTCAAAAATGACAAACATAATTAATATGACTCATTTTTAAGATCCATAATATTTTAGGTATAAACTTCTTATGTTAAGTTAATTATTACATAATCTTATACCTATATTATTATTGAATATGTTCAAATATTGATATCTCCTATATTTACCCTTTCCGAGTAGATTATCTCACAATTTCTTTTATTTCCTTCCTAAAATAATAAAATGGTTTAGGTAGGGTATTCCAAAAAGGATTACTATATAAGACAATATATTTTTGAGATTTTTAAGATATTTCATGAAATAAAAATATTATGGGTCTAGTTTGCAAAGACACTAAACTGTTACAATCCTCAGGAACATTTTTATGTAATGTATTGAATATTCATATAAATAATTTTATATTTATGTATTAAGGCCTTGGTCACTATAAAAATAATTTTAGGAACTTTTTAGAAATAATTTTAAATTACGATGATAAATATTAAATGAAATTCCTTGGGATATCTCTAAGGATATGTCTAGTAATTTCTATAAGGATAAGTTTTAGAATGAGTTAAAGTATAAAACTATTCCCTAGAATTTTGATAAATAAAAGAGCATGTGGTTTCTAAGAAATTAAATCCTTTTCTTTTATAATAGAAGTGTATTTGTCTCTAAAATATAGCTACTTGGTGGTAATAACTATGAAAATAGTGTATTGAGTTACCCACGATCCTCACCTAGTTCACAAAATGGGTCTTACTGACACCTGGTTTAAAACTCCAGGGGGATTAGATTTTGGAATTTGGAAACTCATACAAACAACCATGTTGAATTTAAAAAATGAGCATGATAGACCTAGGTTAATCATATGGTTTCATGTATTATAAATATTGTGTCATTATTTTGACACCAAATATGTTATTTTTCATGAATATGTGATTTCTGACTATTAATAATATTACTCACACTCTGTGTTCTGTTTTTAGTCAATATAGGGAATAAGAAAGAACTCGATCAACATTGAATGTGATAGGAAATTTCTTTATGAGAAACCAAATGGGGAGAATAATGGAGTGAAGGGTGTTTTGATTACGACTAATCAGTTATCACAATATATGATTAAAAACTTACACCTCAACCAGATATAGGAATCACCAATGAAGATAATGGTATTGTTCGTTTAGTGTTTGGGTGCTAGTGACCCTTTATGAAAGAAGATCTAGTTATCCATATATAGATAATATCATAAGAATAACCTAGGTGGATAAATTAAAGTAATGAGAAGATGTTTCAAGTATAGAAAAGAACACAATTAATGTAATTATATAGGGAAAATTAATAGTTATATTAATTTAATGTACGTGAATAATGGTCTCCCAATGACAACATCTACAATTTAATGTTTTAAATGTGTAAGGTATAGGAATTATGTAAATAAATTCTATAAGGGGAAATATCATAATTAGAGTTAGTAAGGAGGTATGTTTATGGGTTATACTATTGATGATGAGGAGACTACAAATTACATATGAAGGGTACATATTGTTTTGATTGTATTTTTATGTTAAATGTGAGAATCCCGATTAAATTGATGTTGTTGAATGTTAAAAATTATTCGTATTTCATGCTTAAGAAAAGAGGTATTATAGAATAAGATGATGAATCCTAGCTAGTGGTTATGATAGAATATTAGATGAAATAAGTGTTTATGTATAGAAATTTTATAATTATGTTATTTGAATAATGAAATATATAATGATTGTTCGGTATAAGTTTTCATTAAGGATTTTAAGAAAATATTTTTCATGTTTCTTGTGACCTATAAAAGTGATATGATAGAAATGTGATATTTTTAAGGGAATATATCCATTAATACATTCTTGATTTTGAAAAAATGGTCTTTAGTTTGGATAAAATGATGATTTATACAAATATACTAATTTTTATAGTATTGATGGCCATGGAAGTGTTAATGATTTGTTGAAAAATTAGGTTATGTTATCATTGATGTTATTTTTAGAATTAATGGATTTATAGAATATGTTCATTAATAGATGGTTTTATTCATAGAATGAATAAGTATGAATGTTTTCATTAATGTTTTATTGTAATCTATGTTATTACCTTGATTCAAAAAAATATATGACTAACGTATTGACACATTTGGTTTGTGATAATCAAGAGATACATTTTGAATTTTTGTTAGATTAATGTTATGTTTTTTATAAAATTTTTAACCTTATTTATAAATTTTTAATTCTTTAAGGGTTATATGGTTAAACACATATATAATGGTTTCAGGTGAATTTTGGATGAGGTTTTATAAATTAATTAATTATTTTACCAAATGAATTTTTTTACAAAAATGTACTAACCGTTTTTGTTTCATTATATTTCCAAGATATAGAATAAATGACAAATCATTCATTTATTGATATTATTTAGATATTTAAACATGAAAAAAATAATCTCATAGAGTTAGAGATGAAGTAAATATTGATCAAGGCCCAATAAAAAGTTGTTATTGGTCTTAAGAAATAGAAAGATATCAAGTATGTTTATATTCTCATAAAAACGACCCAAAATTATAAAAAGGGTATTTATGGAATATTTTATTCTATTTTCATAATTTTTTGGATATCAATGACCTTTTTTACGTATCTTTGGTTTATGGATTTGTGGTTGTTAATTTTCTCTTAGTCGTGTTATCTATCACTCTCTATTAGTATTTGGATGTCGGTTTTCTCTTTTATGTCTATGTTTTCACTTACCAACTATGTTATACTATTTGAAAAACTATTATTATATATTATATATTTCTTTAAAACATCACTTTCGTTATTCATTGAAATAATTTTGATAAACACATTTTATGATGTTTGTTTCCAACACTGGGATAATCAATTATTAAAAAATTTATTACCAAGCACATGTTCAAAATGTGAGGACACAATTTACTTATGTTGGGGTAGAATTTAGTACCTCCTTATTTTGTGATTTTTTTTCAATTAACTGTGTATTTATTATAATTTTAATTACACATAACACTTAGTGTCTATTATGTTACACGAAACGTCATGTTTAAATGATACATGACATATACATCAAATATAATATATGATATTTATGAGATAGCCAATGTTATGGAGGTTATGAATATGATAAAATAGATTATGAAAATATAGTTTTTACACATATATATAAAATGAAATATTTTTTTATTAATTAATTATAAATGAAAATAATAACAATTTTAAAATAAGTAAAATCTTTTTCGGAAAAACTATGTTATGAATACAAATAAATTTTACCCTAATAGATTATAAAAAATAATTTATTTGAATTATTATAATTAAATATATATTTCTATATAATATATGAAATTAATATTTAGAAATTCACTTTATGTGTTTTTTTATAAAAGTGATAAGAATAAATCCAGTATTACACTTAAGAAACCTTTTTTTTTGAAAAAAAAAATTGACATGTTTTTCGCACTTATTTTCAAAGAGAGTTTTGAAAATTTTAGATGATTTACTGAAAATAATAGTGATAATTCTTGAAAAAATAAATAAAAAATTATATTAGGTTGAATCTTAGATAATTTTCTAAGAAAATAATTTTTTTTGAATATAGGAAAAAGTTGTTTTTACTAATTATTTTCATTTTTTAAGGATATTAAAAAATATAAAATGGTTTAATATGGGTTTTAAAGAAAAATTAGTTCAATTATATATCTATTAATTATATTCAGTAAATTTTAATTATTTTTATAATTAATTTTGATATAATATCTTTTAAATTTTTTGAACATTTTCTCTTTGAAAACCCATTTTCTCTTCATATATGCTCAAATAAATTTAAAGTAAAATATTACTCCTAAATATATTTATTTTAGAAAAACGTACATGGAATAATAATAATTTATATTTTATAATAATTCTGAATTTATTTTTTACTATAATGAATAGTAAAAATGTTAAAAAATATTTACCATGGTTAAGGTAAAAATGGTTTTACCGGGGGTTAAACTAAAATGTTATGGATTTTAATTCCCAATTTTTTTCTAAAACCAATTAGATGTACATAATTTACCTTGTAAACTATAGTTTCTATAGTTACACATTTTGGAAATCTTAATAAGTGTAAATCAGTGGTATACCTTTTTATTTTTAAAAATTATAAATGTGTAACTCTTCTTACATATAAAAGGTCAACCCCTTTACTTTACACTCGACCGATCCAAAAAAATATTATTTAGAACCAACATGTAAAAATGACATCATTAATTCTCTAATTTAATCCAGGTTGATTGACTTTTTTTAATAGATAACCAATGAGGCTTTTTGTGCAAACCAAAAAAACTTCCCTAAATAAGAGGTGACATACTTAATCAATTGATTTATTTCATTTCTTCTTAAAACCATTTAATTATAAATAAATCATAATTATATAATAAACTTATTATCTTCTATATAACGGGATGTTATTATAGTCATTTTATAAATTCAATCCTTCTCCTCTTCCACCAAATGTGTTATGAAATCATTATTTATGCTTAGGGAAGATTTCCACCTCACGATCCAATATTATTCATTTTTCATAACTACCTCTCCAAGATAGATAAAATGTGATTTTTGTTATATTATTATTCTACTAGAATAATTATATCACATGTTCTTTCTGACATACATTTCTATGGGAATATGATAGCGTCATTCGTGTGTGTGTAGGACTACCGGCTCATAAAGCGATGTGATTCATTCACGCTTTATATAGAAGGTAGTGAGGATGGGTTTAATTAAAATATGTTATATATATTACATAAAAATTATTACATAATGGTAATTTATTATTTACCTTTATCTACCATTTTTTTTTGGAAAAATGGATACAACATTCATGTTTACGTATGACCCCCATCTCCATAAACAATGTATTTCATTTTCCATCACTACATTTTATAGATAAATCTAAATATATGTATATTGAATATATATTATATTAATATATTTATTAACAATTCTTATATTATGGAATGATATTATATTTAATACTTCAAAAAATAAAAAATCAAAACATATATGAAAAATAAAGCAGTTATTGCTCGAAACATGATTTTAGCATGGAATTGTTAATAATTGGGTAACAAAATATCATAAGTAAATCATATATCCTATTATATATATATATGGTTATATAATATTTTTATAATAAAATTATATATAATATAAATTATGTTCAAACTTGTATGATGAAATTTGAGACTTTAGGTCAGAGATTTTTGTTTCACTTTTACTTTTCCGTGAGACAGATTCTATATTCACCACATATGCCTTTTATGTGGTGTATATACTTATATTGAACATATTTTATTTTTTTAATCCTTAAATTTTGGGGTATTTGCAAAACAATTTTAGGATTTCAATGTTATTAGGTTTATAGTTTTAAAGTTACAAAAGTAGTAAGGTTTTTTTGTCTTAAATTATTTTATTTCAGACATAAGTTATATTTTTCACCTATATTATTCAATAATTAGTATATAACACCCCATTAAAATATTATTTTAGGAATATAATTATTTTAATTATATATATAGTTTCATTTAGTTTTAATATTTCATGGTTATTATGATTCAATGTTTCCATAGTGGTTAGATTTATATGTTATAGACTCATTGTTTACCAAAAATTTTACTAATTATGCATCCAAAGATGAAATATTATGATATATCTCCCATGATAGTATTTAATTTTATTTATCTTTGTTTATTCCATCAAAATACATGTTATAATATAATTTCCCTCTTCTTATGTACTCAATATTATATATTTTTTAAAACATCTTTATTCTTATGTTCGGTTGAAAACCCTTTTTCTTATGAGACCATTTTTTATAAAATATTTTTAAAAAAGTATTTAAATTATTAAAATTATTTATTTAAGGAATGTTAAGACATGTTTTAATTATTTCAATTTTTTAATGAAATATTCATGGTGTTTTTCAAAGAATTTCTATTTAGACTTTTTTTGATAAAAGTGAATGTAATATTTATTTTCACATGTAAGACATTAAATGTATTTCCTGATTTCATGACCAAATAATTATTTTAAATACTAATTTATATGTTTCAAAAATTATTTTCAACAGAAATCATTTCATTTTTTTGTTGTTGATTTTTTGGAAAAGTTATTTTCAAAAGATAAAGTTTATTTTCCTCATGAAATTTTCATATGTTATTAAAATATTTAATTATAATTTTAAAAAGAAATTTTTGAATAATGTTTTTGGAAATTTTTTTTCTATAAAGTTATTTTAAATTGTAAAGGTTACATTCATCAATATATTTTCCTAGTGATCTTTTAAAATCATTCACCATCAAATATTATAACCTTTGATGTTATTTATTCATTAATAGGGAAAAGATGGAATGATAAACCCCTGATTATTTTTCTATATTGTTAAAGTTTATGTTGTTAAAATGTTTACAAACACCATTTTTTCATGCTTTATTCTATGTTGTATTTATGAAATGTTTATAAAACCAATTTTATTTACATGGGTAATTATGTGATGATGTGGTGAATGTTTTATGATAATTTTGAATAGATGCATATGATTTTCATTATGTGATGATTGGGATTTATTTCTCCCTGCAATGAATTGGATAAATATTTATATCTCCTGAGATAATATGCTGAAAAGTTTTATCTACTATAAGAAATAGTTGATTCATAATCCACTACAGGAAATAAGTGAATGCTGATCTATAATGGGAAACCAAAGATAACTCATGATAAAAAATATGGATGATCTTGGTAGATAATATTGACATATAAAATGGTTTAATATATCTATGATTTTTCAACACATTTATAAAATGAGATTACAGTTAATGAGTGATTTATAATTATTTCTCACTCTTATGGGACATGTTTTCTAAAATGATAAATATTTATTTCATGAATCATGTTTATGGTCTATGAAATTTTATTTATGAAATTCTAAATTTATGTTCCCGATATCATACCATTATGATTATCTTATTATTAAATATGATCATAGATTGATATATCACATGTTCACCCATACTAGTCATCCAATATCACTCTATCTTATGTTTCCTTCTCTATGTTATGCATAATGTCTTTGGTTGGGTATTTCTCTGGGAAGTACTATGTGATAATATATTTGTGGTATATTTTGAATTTATTTCATGAAATAAGAAGATTTTGTTTCTAGTCAATATTGAAAAAAAACTATTATGGCCCTCATAAGGGTGTTTGTAAAATGTATTTAATATTTACCTAAAAATATGAGATATTTTTTTTATAAATTTTTGGTTCCCTATAATATAAATATTATAATTCTATAAAATAAATATTAAGATTAATAAAATAAAATAAACTTTAAGAAGATTTTTAATAAATTTTATTTTATTGTGTTTCATAAAAATCATAATTTTTATATTAAAAATTAAATTTTACAACATTAGAAAATTATTTCAATAAAATTAATTTTTTTTATAACCCATTTATTCAGATTTTATAATGTTTTATTTTGTTCGATTTTTTATGAGAAACATCAATTTTAGGTGAATAGTAAAAATACAGTTGTTCAAATATAACATGCTATATGAATTAATCATGTTATATATTGAAATAATAAATAACAAATTGGTTATTTTAGTCTAAAATCAATTTAATAATATAATTATTTATTTTAAAAACCCTTAACATAATTTCTAAACATAAAATATTATTTAATAATTCTATGGTCAAATGTAATCCACTAAAATAAAAATTTGAAATGTTTTCCACATCCCTTTTTGATAAAATAATTTATTAAATTTAAAATGGGGTTTAATTTACAAAATTAATTTTATTTTATTTATATATGATTAATAATGTTCCAAATATCTCAATTGAAAGGTTTACCATGAATATTTTATTCTTTTAAACATTATAAATCCAAAATACCACTCTCCTAAAGTATAAACATCCCCTCACCTAAATTGGAAAACCAATTCACATAGAAATTCCAAAGGCATAGTGTTGAAAAAATTTAATCTA
This sequence comes from Viscum album, assembly GCA_963277665.1. Classification (NCBI taxonomy): domain Eukaryota; kingdom Viridiplantae; phylum Streptophyta; class Magnoliopsida; order Santalales; family Viscaceae; genus Viscum; species Viscum album. The sequence continues at coordinate 580,737,012 of OY728148.1, forward strand.
TTAAATATCTTAATATTAAGAGGTATTTTATAGAAAAACTACATCAATAAAGGGAGTGTAGTGTAGTAGAAAATAAGAAACACATAGAAGAAGGTACGTTTTCCCCACTCTTCTCCATTTTTAATATTACATTACAATATTTTTCAATTAAATTCAATTAAAAATGGTATAATATTTCATAAAAAATATTTAAATTGTTTATTAATGATGATAATGTACTTAAAGGATATTATTTATGATGTATTTGTTATTTATTCTCCCCTTTGGTCTTCTTAAGACAAAGTCTTGTTAGCGATTAGTTATCTACCAATGAAGACATTGCCAATTATTTTCTTATCAAAAACCTTGTAGATGATTATATTAAATTATTTCTATTACATATATGTATAAATAAATTTATTTATAAACATATTATTTTAATAATAAAAATATATTATTAATAATAATTAAATGTCATTAAATCGAATCATGATGGGATATTTTATGGAAAATATAACATCTATCATGACTTTCCCCCAGGGAAAATGTTGTGACAACTCCAAGCATGCCTCTAATAGGCCAAGGGTTAGAAAGAAACTTTGAGTGGGAATATCCCACAATTGAGAGGCATTTTACAAAGTACCTTAACACACACCCATATCCAATCCAAAAATGTTGGAACTGAAAACACTAAGTAATCAATCATGCAAACCACTAAGATTCCAACAATAGAGTTTCCCAATAAAAATTTCATGACCTATCTCTTATGACCCATGTTGTGACGACACCAAGCCCGCCTCCCAAAGGCCAGGGGATGGAGACTAGCACAAAAGGCGTCAACCTATAAGTGGGAGGTATTTTTCTATGTACCTGTATGCACTCACACACCCAACCACATCCCAACACACTAAAAAGGGGAAAAATTACCACTCAAACAATCTTAGTTCAAGTTTTAGTGGTCCAGAATACAAACCCAACAATGAAATGAAAATAGCAAGTTTAAAAAGGAAACTCTAATTGATATCTACAAAAACCCCCACCTGATCGTGAGAGGAGTGAAGCTACTGGATGCCAAAGTAGGAAGTCCTATCTGCCCATTCTGACTGGGCACTTTTTGGTCCTAGTCAACTAAGTCCACCATTGTAGCACCCATCCGTCCCATCTCCTTGACCACCCATGTCATAATATCATATGTTTGTACCAGACAAAAAATGTGTGGGCGAATCCCTTGCATGGGTGACTAACACAGTACTTAGTGGGGATCCCAAAACAAAAAGGAAAGATCACACATCAATTCTAAAAGTGAATCACCAACCACAATAAAACTAACACCAGGTATATTCTAGGGTAGTAACAGTAGAATCTTCTGTCATCATGTCAAACTCCATGGTTGTCGGAGAACACTTATCCTAGGGAGTACAGTGGGCCTTCCAAGTCACGATGTGGTGCTTCCAAGTAATCATGGACTACTTAGGTATACATCCCCCATCGCATATCATGGGCCTGCAAAGTCACAGAGAGGTGTTTCCCAGTAGTCATGGACAACTGATGTACTCATCCTAACCTTTTTCCATGGGAATGGAAAGTCACAATGAGGTTCTACCCCCCATGGGCATACCATGTCACAGAGTTGTGCTTCCCACCGATCCAAATTTAGCAGTCTTCAGCTCTCAGCCAGTCAAAAGGTTCAGTATGTAGTGCGCTTAGAAGAACCACTCCTCAAGTCCTTTGTTGCATTTCAACATCCACTAAAGTCATCATAGAATGTACCAAAATACCCACCTCATCGAGAGGGTCCTAACACCGCAAACAACTCGTCAATCGGACATGCATTTTTCATGATATGGGTTTTTAAGTAACTAGGGACTGATTGGGATGGGACCATTCCGACCTGGTCACACTAACCTGACCCACTCGGCCCGGGGGTCCCACATACCTCATTTCATTAATATAGACTAGACCCGACCTGGTGCGGGTCGAGGATGGTCTAGTGCATCCTCGCCAGTGGGTCAGGCCCTATAGGCCTCACTCAACCTAGCCCGGTTGGCTGATGGTCCAGCTCGATGAGTCTCTTGGAGACCCATTCTAGTCTAGCCCATCTTGAAGAAGGTGTGTGTCTGACCTGCTGGTTTGGGTCCAACCCGATGGGTGTGTGTCTTCCCACTGAATGGTTCGCGCCTCTCTCGGTCTTTAAGTGGCGGACCGGTCCACCTCAATGGATGCGGCCAGACGTCGCGTCCATCCACCACAATCACCTCATCGGTCGCCGAAAGGTGCCTCCACTACCGTGGTCGAGAGACTACGGACCGTCGCACAGGACGCACCTCAATGCCATGTCTGCGGTCCTCCTACATGGTCTAGCGACCACGCTTGTCACCTCCAGTTGACGGCCTAGCCGACTGCTTCTTCTGCTGGGCCATGGCCTAGTGAGCCACGAACCATCCTCTGACATTTAATTGTGGAGCGCTGCCTCCCAACCGCATCCGTCAATGTGGACCACCAGGTCGGCACCAGTGGTTTGTTATTTTCACTGCTTGTTCCTGGATTCTCTGGGGAACTTCCTCTCCACCTTGATGTTCTCAAATCCGTCTTGTCATCGATTATAGAGTTTGACCACGAGGAAAACCCACAGAAAAGGGGCTCAGTCCATGTTTGTGTCGGTCCATGCCCTGCGCGATAGAAGTTTCCCAGAAAAGGGAGGTCTTGGGATTTTAATTTGAACAAAAAAGATAATTCAATCCTAGATAAAGAAACCCCAAACAAGTCACCCTCCCACAAGAATGAATTATCCATAGATTAACATGTTTTTGGGTTAATCTGTTTCCATCGTTTTGAAATAAGGATGTGGAAAACATTAAAATGAAATAACCCCTGCCTCTTATGATTTCCAGTGTTGCGACGTTCATCCTCAAGGGATTTAAGATGTCGATGTTGCTTCCCGACTCCGATCATTCAAATGCCTCAAAGGTGATGAAGTTTCACTAGTGTTATTCATTCTTCTTTGGGGTGGAAGTCCATTATTGGTTATCCCAAAAATCCTCTAAAATTTTAATCCATATTTCCCCAAGGTGTCAAACTATAAATAGGAGCACGTCGTAATGTTCCCATTATGATTCAACATCACATAGTTATTCTATTTAATTTATGAAACAACGTCGTCATTACACGTCATTAAAGCATCGTTCCACTGCGAGTTAACAAGCCATTAATGAGCCTCATTAATGCACATCGTCACAGCCCTATCAATGCAGACAATGTCGTCTTCCACTACTCAACTGTGAGAATGAAAATAAAATAATAATTTTAAATTATATTATTATTTTTCTTGAAAAGTCTGAAAAATAACTTTTCTTCTTGGCCCTTTCTGGCTAAAGATAAGTCATTTATAGGTGAATCCCGACATTCTAAAATTAACGGTTTCTATAGATTTTCAATCCGAACAATGATTCAAATGATAGAGAATCTCCCTAACACATTTATTTCACATACCTTAAAAAAGTTCATAATTTTGTTCCAGGATCTCCGAACAATATTATATCATGATGTCAAACTTCATAGTCTCGAAATAATTCCATATAAATAAAAAAAATTACACAAAAATTCTAGTCTGTTACATTCTCCCAGCCTTTGGGATTTACCTCCCAAAAAGCCAAAACAACCACAAAACAAAATATGGGGTTATTGAGAACGAATCTGACCATACCGCCCCCATGTGATCTCTTAGTTGTTCACATGTTGCCATAATACGTGAATTAGAGGAATCAAATACCTTCGTAGGACCTCCTCTTGTTGATCCACTCTCACTACTGGGAACTCTGCAATTGCCACCCTGTTGGCAATGTCCAGCTCATCCCAGTCGATGATGTGCGATGGATCTTGGACCTACTTACTCAGTTGTGAAACATGGGAAACATCAGGCACCCGGTGAATCTGTGGTGGAAGATCTATGTTGTACTCCACCTCACCAACTTTTATTGGGATCTGGAAAGGCCCGATGAACCTCAGAGATAACTCAGTGCCCCATCCAAATCTCTAAAATCCTAGTCAGGGTGAGACCTGAAGGAACACAAGATCTCCCTCCTTGAACTCCAAGGGTCTCCATCTCCTATCAGCATAAGACTTATTCCTTCTATGTATTGTCCTCATCTGCTTCTTGATGATCTGCAATATCTTTGTGGTAGCCCGTACCAACTCTTTACCCATGACTGTCGACTCCCCTGGGTCTGTCCAGCATATGGATTATCTACAAGGCCGCCCATAAAAAGCCTCAAATGGTTCCATGCCAATGGTGGAGTGATAACGACTATTATATGAAAACTAATCCAATGGTAGGTGGTCCTCTTATCTATGACCAATTTCTTGGACACGAGCATGAAGCTTTTCCTCCAAGGTATGTATAGTCCACTCTGCCTGACCATCCATCTCGGGATTAAAAGATGTGCTCAAATGTAGTTGCATCCCAAATGGAGATAGTAATACCTTACACAACTAGGATATAAAGAAGGTGTCTCAATCTCAGACTACCGTTGAAGGAACCCCGTGAAGCTGCACTATCATCTGGACGTAGATACATCTTGATCCCTCTAATGGGCTCTTCTCCTGGATGGGTAGGAAGTGAGCCAACTTGGTGACTTGGTCAATGATAACCCAAATAGAGTCATGACCTCTAGATGTACATGGTAACCCCATCAAAAATTCCATTAAGATACCATCCCATTTCCACTATGGTACCATTAGTGGCTGAGTCAAGCCTGCTGAAACGTGGTGCTCATCCTTTATTTTCTAGGAAATTGATGTATTGTGAAATGAACTCATCTACTTATTTATTCATCCTAGACCATTAGTACTGAGGCCAGTGGTCAAGGTACATATTTTCCACAACAGGATCTACCGCTAGAGGGGAAGTATGGAACTCCCTCAACATCTCCTCCTACAACTCCACCGGTACTATGGTGCACCCCTTGAAAAGGATGGAATGCTCCCCACCTATCGAAAATCCATCTGGAACCCATCATGTGTATATCTGAGCACATCGAGCCTCGCATTCAATATCCACCTATTGTGCCTCCCTGACTTATTGTAATAGTGGGGGTGTAACAACCATCAACTGGAGGTATGCAGCCTCACTATAATCCCTGAAGGATATCTGCATCATGGCTAACTTCTCTATTACCTCACACATAAGCTGGAACCCAGTCCTCTTGTTGAGTATGTCTACCACCACATTACCCTTTTTAGGAGTATAGATTATCTGAAAGACATAGTTCGGGAGGAACTCTAGCCATCACTACTATCTGGGGGTCAAGTCCTTCTAGGAGAAGATATACCAGAGACTCTTGAGGTTGGAGTAAATTGTTATCCTTTATCTCATCATGTAGTGTTTCCACATATTCAAGGAAAAGACCATCGATTCAAGCTCTAGGTCATGGGTTACATAGTTCTACTGATGCATCCTCAACTACTGTGAGCCGTAGGTGATCACTACTCGCTCCTGCATCAGGACACAAATAATCCCAGTCTCTGATGTGCCAAAATAAACAAAATACCTAATTCCCTCCACTGGTATTCTCAAGATGGGGGTAGTAGTCAGTATTCTACTCAACTCCTGGAAACTATGATGACATTTATCCATCAACACGAAGGGATGTCCCTTTAGTGCCAATGAAGATAAGGTTTCTACTACTTAGGAAATGTCTGGAACGAACCTTTGATAGTAACTGGACAACCCCAAGAAGTTCTACACCTCGGTCAAACTCTTATGTGGCTCCAAGAAAGTAACTCATCAATCATCACTAGATATACTATAAATATAGCCTATTAGATGGTGTGTCCTAGGAAATGGGCCTCCTGAATGAATAACTAAAACATTGAGTTCTTACCATAATGTTGGTGCTCTCAGAGTGTATCCTGAACTATCCACAGGTGTGCAACGTGCTCTTCCTCTGACTCTGAGTACATCAAGATGTCATCGATGAAGACACACAATGAATTGGTCTAGATAAGGTTGAAAGATCCTGTTCGTGAGACCTGTGAACACTTTTTGGGCGTTTTTCATGCTGAATGGAATCCCTAGGAACTCATAGTGGCCATACTGGAACTTTAAGGTTGTCTTTGGTACATCCATGTCCCGTACTCGGAGCTGGTGATAGCCTGATCTAAGGTATGTCTTCGAGAACCACCTCACTCCCTTTAGTTAGTCGAAGAGGTCAAAAATTCTCAGTCGTTGGTACTTGTTCTTCACGGTCACCTGGTTAAGGTTCAGTAAGTCCATTTACAACCTCAAACTCCCATGTTCCTTCATGTCAAAAAGAATCAAGGCTACCAATAGTGAAACACTAGGCCTTACAAACCTCTTCTCATACAATTCCTACAGTTGTACCCTCATATCTCGAAGCTCTGTGGGATCCATTTGATATACCAGTGTTGATATTGTTGTAATCCTAGGTTATAGGACAATACAGAAGTCTACCTCTCATTGAGAAGGTATCCCTAGAAACTCATCAATAAAAACATCCTCATACTCATCCACCACTACATGGAATCTTGGACTCCTCTCCTCCAATGCTCTTAGGTTGAGGCTAGCCAACTGGTGATTTATCAGCTATACCCTCCACCAAGAGAGTCTTTATTGCACTATAAGAGCTTAAATATTTCTGATGAAGGAAAAAATGGTCCCATATTCATGGAAACATCACACTATAGGCCTAAAATAGTGAATCTATGGATGGACTTTGGATAAAGAGTCAATACCCATGATGATTCCATAAGGCCTCGATGTTGCTACTAGGAGATCCCAACCAAATATATCACCTCCTAGTGTAAGCTCACACAACTAGAACCAGTGTGTAATAGTGCAATCCCCTCTCGTAAGAGTCTCTATCCATAAGGATCGAACCAATGGCTCCAATGGAATCTCTGTGCACCAAATGAGATCCATGGTAAGGAAGGAGTGACAATAACATGGTTCTATAAGTACTGTAGCTAGGGTGGAGAAGACACAAATCATACCTTGGATCATCTCTGGACCACTATGGTCATTAGACCCTACTGCCTGGAGTTGGGATCACCCTTGTATGCCTGCTCCCTGAGGTTGGGGTGGACCACCTGGGGGTGGTGGTGGTAACACCTTGAACTGTATCCCACTATCTGCCACTTGGTCAGCTTACCTACCATGTCTGCTACCCTGCAGACCTCCTTGCTCAAACCTTTGTCGTTGCCTCGGTGGCCCCTCTATTTTCTACTTTTCATATGCATGGCAGGTCGGGCAGTCACATTCCTTGTTTCCCTTCCACTCACACGAGTATAATATCCTATCCCCCCTTCTGAATCCCTCTGTCCTAGGAGCCCTGCAAACTCATCCCTAAGCACTGGGGTCAACCTCTGAAGGACCTGGCCCGCTTGGGCCCTCACGTCTTCTCTCTATTGCCTACTGAATACTCTGCCAGTAGAGGTCTTCTTGTAACTCTAGTTGCGGTCACATACTTTACCATGAAACTATTAATTAGAAGGGATCACTCTAGTACCCCTAGCATGGGTAGTTATGTTGTGAGACACCACTGAAGCCTTGATCTCAACTATAAGTCCCTTATCAAATGATCAAGACCTAAATAAAGGGTCTCACACCATATCTGTGGAGTAGAAGGAATGCTACGTGAACCATGTTGAGTACTCGGCCACTGTCATGAAGTCCTGTTGTAGGTGAAGTAGCTCTTGTATGGGGTTAGAGCGCAAGGATGTGGGGAAAAACTCCAACCGGAAATTCCTTTTGAAGTCAACCCAAGTGAGGGTCACCTCATCGTGAGTCTGGATGGTCAAAATCTACCATATCCTTGTTTTTCCCTAAAGAAGGACCGCTTCCAAGATTTCCCTCTAGTCATGCGGTGTCCTCTCTAAGAAGAAGACCTACATCTTAGCCTCTATCCATCCCTCAGAAACCAAAGGATCCATCTCTACCCTAAATCAGGGAGGTCACTATCCTTGAAACACATATAGGGAACTTATCCAATGAACTTACTCTCCTAGAACTGTCGGTAGTATATTATTACCATCTTGTGGTGGTAGCATTGGTGCACCACCCGGTGGGGCCATATCTAGAACTGGTCCTTGTACGGACGCCTCATCACAAGGCCGACTCTCCTCCCGGCCTCATATCGGGATCCAAGCTGGTCTTCCACATGGAGGAATCATGAGATAGATCAAGATATACCATGATTAGAAGGTTATACCTCGTGATACGACTCTTATTCAAACACAATACACTTATGTAACCAATGTTTTCATGTATTGAGATGAAAAAATAATTCAAGGTCTAGGTGTGTGGATACATCGGCCGCCACACCAATAATGGACTCCCAAAATATGAAAATCGGACTCACAACACTTAACACTATTACCCCAAAACAAAACACAGACTTCTGGTCATTGAGGGGGAACCAACCACCCTTTGATAGTAATTTTTCATGACCCATCCCCCTGGGCCCGTGTTGTGACTTTCCCAAGCCCGCCTCTCGATAGAAAAGGGCAGCCGACTAGCGTCGAAGGCATAAACCTACAAGTGGGAGGCATTTACTTGAGTACATGTACACAGAAACATACCCAAACACATCCCAACACACTAAAAATGGGAATCAAGTAACACTAAAACAAATCTAAGTTAAAGTACAACTGAAAGTAAGTGGGCCAGAATATAAACCCAACAATGATTTGAAAACATAAAATAAAAAAGAAACTCGTATGGCCATACATAGAACACCCCCACCTGATCATGAGGGAATTGATGCTACTAGAACTTGAAGTAGTATATCATCTCCACCCGGCCTACTAGGCCCTGCCTTGTCCTAGGCCACTAAGTCCAATGTTTTATCATCCGTTAGTCTTGTCTCTCTGAGAACCACTATCATAACGTCAGTCATTTGTTCCAGAAAAAAAATGTGCCGGTGAAGCCCGTCCAGGGGTGAGTAACAAAGTACTAATTAGGGACCCCAAAACAAAAAGGAAAGACAACACAACAATTCAAGATGTAAAGTATGAAACACAAGATATCTCACACCAGGTATATTCTAGGGTTGTAATATTAACATCATCAGTCACGTTGTTGAACTCCTCATCTACTGAATAATCCTTCCCTTATGAATTACAGTGGGCCTACCAATTCCCGAAGAGGTGCTTCCCACTAATCTTCGATTTCTTAGGTACTCCTCCCCCATCGCGATCCATGGGCCTGTAATGTAACATATAGGTGCTTACCACTAGTCATGGCCTACAGAGGTAGTCATCCTCATCGCATACTATGAGCCCAAAAAGTCATAGATACGTCCTTCCCACCATGGGCCTACCATGTCATAGAGAGGTTCCTCCCACTAGGCCAAATGTCAACAGTCTTTAGGTCTAAGTGAGTCGTAGGATTCTGTAGGTAGTTTGCTTTGGAGAACAAGTACTTAATCCATTATTCACATCTCATTTTCTAGAAAATTCACCATTTAACGATCCAAAAGATATACATCATCTAAGGGGTCCCAATGCCACAAACTTCTTATCAATCGGACACGCGGTTTTCAAGATATGGGTGTTTTAGTAAACAGGGGGCTAGTTGCAACATGTCCTGGTTAGACCTGGTCAGACCAATCCGAGCAACCCAGCTCAGGGGTCCCACATACCCTTGTTCATTATGAAAGGCTCAACCCAACCTGGTGCCATTCAAGGTTAGAATAGTCATGCCTGGCCAGTGGGCCAGGCCCAATAGGGATTGCTGGTCCCAGCCCGATTGGCCAAGGGTTCAGCCCGCTGAGTCACCTGGTGACTAGGTTGAGTCTGAACTGGGCCGAAGAGGGCATGGGTATGATCTACTAGGTCTGGGTCCGACCCATTGGATGGTTCAAACCCCTCCCTGTCCAAAAGAGGTGGACTGGTCTGCCTCAACAGACTTGGCTGGACACCACTACCATCTACCGCCATCGCCCAACAGGTCTCCGTGGGGTGCCTCCACTGCCGCGGTTGAGAAAACGCGGCCTATTGCACAATATGTGGCTCGGTGCCACATCTGCGGTCCTGTAACGTGGTCGAGTGACCGCATCCACTGCCTCCAGTCACCGGCCTAGCAGCTAGCTCCAACCATAGTGTCAGGGACTCGTGAGCCATGACCCTCCCTCTGGCGCACCATTCTGGTGCACCGCTTCCCACCCACAACCACCGCCGATGACACCGACACACCGACAGATTCTTCTTGTGGAACACTGAGTCAGTATCAGTGGTCAGTTATTCATGCTACTTTATTTTGTGTTCTCCTGGTAACTTCCTCTCCTCCTCGAATGTCTCAAATGTTTCTTGTATTCTATTCGAGTGTTTTACCATAATGAACACCCATAGACGACGTTCTTAGACCTTGTTCGTGTCGGCCTGCACTCCCCGCATTACAATTTTTCAACAGAGGGGAGGTATGGGGATTTTAAATTGAACAATAAAGATAGTTCAATCCTTGATAAAGAAACCCCAAAGAAGTCACCCTTCAGCAATAATGCATGGTCCATTGATTAATCTATTCATGGGTTAATCTACATCTATTGTTTTGAAATAAGGATAGAATAAAAATTAAAATCAAATAACCCCTACCTATTATGATATCTAATTCCACGACATTTGTCCTTGTGGGATTTAGGACGTTGAAGCCACTTCCTACCTCTAATCATTGAATTCTTTCGAAGGTGATGATGTTCTTCCATCATTATTCATTCATTGATGGGGTGGATTTTTGTCAAAGATTTTCCAGATAATACTCTAAATTTTTAATCCATATTTCCCTATCATGTCAAACTATATATAGGTGCATGTCACAACATTCCCATTATGAGGAGATGTCACATTGTTACACTATTTTATTTAATTAATAGTGTCGTTGTTACGCATAATTAATGTGTCCTTACACTATGAGTTCACAACCCATTAATGATCCTCATTAATGCCCATCATCGCCACCCCGTCACTTCCCTAGAGCGTCGCTGTCTTCCACTCAACTACGAGAAATAAAAGAAAATAATTATTTTAAATTATTTTATCATTTTTCATTAAAATTACAAAAATAACTTTTTTGATCCACCCTTTCCAGCCAAAGAAAATCCATTTATAATCGAATCCCGACATTCTGTATTCAACAATTCCCTCAGATTTTTGATCTGAGCAATGGTTTAAAAGATAGAAAATCCTGCTCACATGTTAACTGAATGTACCTTACAAAAGGTTCAAACTTTCATTTTGGGATCTCTGAACTTTGGAATCGTGTTCTATCGAACCTTTCGGTCTTGAAATAATTCTATATAAATAAATAAAAAATAACACCGAAATTACGAGATGTTACAACAAAATTGAAAGATATACAATGCTAGAATACAAGCCCAATAAGAAGGAAAAGTACAAGCTCCTGGATCTCGTTCACAAAAAACCCTACATGGATGGTAAGTACAGAAATAGATTTCTGATGTCGATGAGGCATACCACATATATAATGTCTCTATCTAAGCACCACCTCACCCTGGTAAACAATGTTCTCCATCAAAGCATCAATCATCTACATAAGACATGACACTTGCGAGCATAACCCTTGCTGATGTTAGTAAAAAAATACTTAGTAGGGAAATCGAAACCATAAAGGAACACCATTAAGAAATACATGATATAAACCAAAAAGAAAAAACACAAATTACACCATAAAGGAAACACATTAAGTTCATCATAATGGAAACACATGAAGTTCAATCAATAGAATTATCTCACATAGGTATAATTCTAAATCACGAAGAGAAGGTTGTCTAGTATTAATACACATATATTTTAGTCTATATGATGATAGAAGTGCTACTGGTGAACGAAATGTTGATGGAGAAGAGATATTCAATCATGTATGGAGTGTTTATGGCTCATAGAGTGTCGGTGGGGGCATGGAGACTCATTAGCGCATGAAATGTCGATGGCACCCAGAGGGGTGATGGCGTCCAGGACATCGATGGTGCACTTAACATCGATGGGGCACTAAGCGTTGATGGTGAATAGAGATTCTATGGTGCATAGAGAGTCGATGATGCATGGAGAATCGATGGGGCATGGATTTTCAATGGGCCATGTGGTCCCCCATGTCACATACTCACTAAGATCACCTATTCATATCCAGTCGCAAGATTCTGCTCACAGCGTGCTTGTTTCGGGAGCACATACTCCTCTATCCATTAGTTAATCAAAAAAATCCTGAAAAAACTCAATTACATTATCTCAAAAGTACTATATCATCATAGGTGTCCCAACACCGCAACTGTCTCATAAAACAAACACACTGTTTCAATGATATGGTCATTTTAGGAAAAAAGGTCTGGTTTGGTCTAGGTCCGACCTGACTATGTCCGACCCTGTTCACCCGATCTGACCTAGTCATTCAGGGATGATCAGTGTCATCTCAACCTGATGCACCACTTGACTGTAGCCCACTAGACCGTAGCATGTGAGGCATTGCGGTACAACCCACTGGGCTTCCAGAGCGACCCGATTCTCCTGCCTAACACGCTGCATGCAGGATAACTTCTTCAATGTACAACTTGGTTGTACTCTCCCAATCAATGCATCCTCCATGTTCAACATGGATGAGTATTCATCCTAGAACACTTCCCTATGGATTCCATCTCCACAGGTTCTATATAGACCCCAACTGCATTCCATCCCCCAGTTGTCGTGTCCCGGTAGCCGCCTACAGCCTCTCTCATACTGTAGGATCCCACCGACATGGCCTCTGAGCCACATCCTGCCTCAGCCACTCCCATTGCCTCCTACCATGTATCTTATCATACAAACATGGCCTGGTCTGCTACACAATCCTCCTCCAGTTCATTCCTATTGGACTGTAGCTGTGCGCTCAACCGAAACCCGCCATCCCACTAGGTTGCGCACTGCCCTCACCATTGGCTACCTTGTCTGTGACTCCCCATTCATCTCTCCCTCCTCCATAAGGCAATGTATTCCTGGTGTGATCTTGTCTCACCTCCATAATTCCATCTTCGACCATGATCTTTGGTCTCATATCATAGGGCCAAAGATCGTGGGCGCACCAAATGATTGTTCGCATAGGTTTTCAAAAGGAAAATAATGCCCAAAGAACATGATAGACTTTGTGGTGGAGAGATTAAGCATAAGAACACCCGAAGTACAAATCATGGAATTGTTACATTGGATTTTATCCATTCATGTTAGGGGATCATAAATAAATCTACATAATAATAATAATAATAAATATATATTCCCTTTAATCCTACAAAAATTTTCCCTCCCACAAGAACAATCAAACTCTAGAACAACCTATTAATGTATTGTTCCTCATTCATCATTTGATTATATGAAGGGAAAAAGAAATTAAAAATAGATCAACACCTTAATTCAATTTTTATCACTTGCTGATGAATAACATAGGTCTATGTTTTCGTCGATGCTCGATTTATTGTCATTCATCATCATTGAGAGATATTCGTTCTACTAACCATAGGGGAATTACAGGGTTATGGAAATAACCATGAATCCCTCAAACATGTCTTATTAAAAACATAAAACACAATTGTTTCAACATGTAATGTCCACATAAAATAATTTTATTAAATACATTAATGATGTTCACATCCAAAAACAATCTTTCATTGCTGACCCACATCGATAAATTTTATGCCTCGCCTAAGGAAAAAAACTCCCTATAAATTCAACATTGGTCTCTGATTTCCCATCCTAGTTACTATGAATGAGTTATTAGGAATAAACAAATAATTTTATTTTATTATTTTATTTAAGGTTACGCCAAAGGTGATTGTTTCTATATATGTCCCATGTCGACCAATGTTAGGTGACACCTACGGTAAAACCACTGCTCTGAGATCAACGGTGCCCTTAGATTTCTGATATATGAAATAATATAAAATTTTATCACTTTTTCAGAAACATCATGTGCCCATGCAATTAAAATCTCATCATTTTTCAATAAAACGTTCTAGGAAACTTAGGCCTCAGGATCTCACTCCGCCTTAGTGCCTGGTCTCAAAATTTTCCAAAATAATTTCTTAAAAAATAAGGAAAATATGATCCATTAAATTCTACCACCTTAGGGATTTTCATCCCTGATATCCAAAACAAGTTCTAATCAACAAAAATATGAGTGTACAAAGATGGAATGTAAGCATATTACACCCATGTGGTCTATTATAGATTCTCATGCTTCCATAGAACACACACCAAATGAATCGACTACCCACAAAGGATCTACTCTTGTTGATCCTAGATCTTTATTGGGTACTCTGAAAAATTCATATCATAGACAATGTCTAGCTCTTCCTAGTCGATGATGTGTGATGGATCATGAACGTACATCCTCAACTACAACATATGGGATAAATCATGGACCCAGTGCAGTTCTGGAGGTAGATCTAGGAGGTATACAACCATAGAAACTATTCCTAGAACCTGAAATGGGTCGATGTATCTCAGAAATAATTTTCTACCCTTTCCAAGACATCAGAATCACTATAGAGGTGAGACATGAAAGAACACATGGTCACCCTCCTCAAACTATAATGGGATCTGACTCCTATCAACATATGACTTATTCAAGCTCTGTGTAGTCTTCATCAGTTGTTGGGTGGTTTTTACCTTCTCAATGGTAGCCCATAGGAGCTCTGGTTCCATGAGTGATGACTCTACCCTATCTGTATAGCACAATGGTGACATTCATGGTCACCCATATAAGGCCTCAAATAGTTTCATACCAATGTTGGAGTGGTAGTTTTTTTATATGAAAACTCTACCAGTGGTTGGTGGTCCTCCCAACAACGGCCGAAGTTTTGGATTTTTGCACATAGCATGTCCTCTAGAACCTGGATAGTCCTCTCTGTCTGGCTATCAATCTTGGGCGGAAACACCATGATCAATGGAAATTGCGTCTTAAATTCCTCCTGAAATCCCTTTCAATTCAAGGATTTGATGTGAGCATCATGATCTGAGATGATCTTTGATGGAATTCCTTGAAGCCGAACAATCTATTGCATGTAATGGCATCCCAATATCTCTACTAAATTATTATCCTTGATTGGTAGGAAGTGGAATGACTTGGTGAGTTTGTCAATGATCACACAAATGTTATAATTTCTCCTTGACATTCTTGGTAAACCCATACTTAATTCTATAGATATCACATCCCACTTCAACTCAAGAACCATAAGTGGTTGGGTTAAGCCTAGTAGAACTTGGTGATTGACCTTTATTTTCTGGAAATTGAGGGATCTAGAAATGAACTCTTCCAATTCATACTTTATCCTTGGCCACTAGAACTAATGTCAGAGTTCCTTATTCATCTTTTCTACTCTTGGATGTACTTCCAAAGGGGATGTATGGAATTTCCTCAAGACCTCCTCTTACAACATCACTAGTTCTACTGTGTGTCTTCTTAAGAGACTGATGTGACCCTGTTTTTTGAGTATCCATCAAGGGCATGTCGTATGGAAATTTGAGAATGTAAAGTATTGTAATAAGAATCTTTATGTTGTGGCTCCCTAACTCATTATAAGAGTGTAGGGGTAACTACCATTTATGGGAGATAAGATGCTTCATCTCTATCCACAACGGATATCTATATTGTTTCCAATTACTCTGACGCCTGACTCAGCAACTTCAAGCTGGATCTCTTTCCAAGAGATTCCACCACTATATTCCCCTTCCCAAGAGTATAAACAATTTCAAAGTCATAGTCCTAGAGTATCTCTATCCATCATAACTATATGATGTTTATATCCTTCTTGTAAAAGATATACCTGAGAATTTTGTGGTTGGAGTAGATGGTGAGACACTCAACCATTAGGTATTGTCACCACATCATCAATGTGAAGATTGCCGCCAGTAGCTCAAGATCATTGGTTACGTAGTTCTACTCATTATTCCTCAACTGGAATGAGCCATAGTAAATCAATTCATTCCACTATATGAATACATAATAAAGCTCAGTCCTTGATGTATCAAATAACACCACGTACTCAAAACCCACCTATATTAATATCAAGATTAGGGTGCTCGTCAAACTCTTCCATTACTCAAAACCCTACTATTGTATTATACCAAATGGAATCACTCGGTACACTTAGTGGTCGTGCCAAAATTTGATGGATGTTTTTGATACATCATCATCTCGTAAACAAGGTTGGTGATATCTATATTTGAGGACTATCTTTGAGAACCACATTGTTCCCTTCAGTTGATTAATGAAGTCATCAATCCTCAGTAGTGGTTAAATATTCTTCATAGTCACCTGATTACAATGTCAATTGTCCACATATAATCTAATGATCCCTACTACCTTCTTGGCAATCAAAATTGGGTCCTTCCATGGTGAAACACTAGGTCTCATGAATCCCTTCCTTTATAAGTCTTCCACTTGCACCCTTAACTCATGAAGCTATATGGGAACTATCCAATATGGATGTATAGATATAGGTACCATACCATGGAAAAAATCAATGCATAATTTGAACTCTTATCTAAGAGGTAGTTCTGGAACATCTTCTTGAAAGATGTCCTCATACACATCCACCATTGAAAGAAACTGAGTACTCATCTAATCTACTACACCAAGGGTCATGCTAGTGTGCTCGTGTGTGACTAGATGAACCCTCTTATCTATGACACCATGTTACGCTTCTTGGGTTTCGGTTTTTCCAAAAATGGAAAACATGGTCCCATCTTTGTGGACACACTACACTCTACACATAAAACAATCAATCTGGGAATGAATTGTTGATGAACAGTCCATACCAAGAATGGCGTTGTAAGGACTTGATGTTTACAATAAGAGATACCAACCAAAAAACTCACCCATATGATTATGGTCACACTCTAGGCATCAATGTGTGATCATATAATATCCTCCCTTAAGAGTATCTAAGTATAATGATCGAGTAAATAGTTCTACTAGAATCTCAATGTCTCAAATAAGTGTTGTGGTGACAAACGAGTGACTGGAACTTGTTTCTATAAATACTATAGATTGGGTTAAAAACACACAGATCATACCTGAAATCATCTCTAGAAAACCAGGGTCTTAAGCCTCCATCTCATGATGATGGCCTCCTCCATGTCCACCAGCTCCCTAAGCCCATGGTAGTACCCCTGGGGGTGGTGGTGGTAGTACCTAAAACCTTTTACCACCTCCTAGTGTATATAAATATCCTATTATATGTCTTAAACCTATAAGAAAACCTTATTAATACCTTTTACAATGACTCAGAGGTCCCTCGGCCATCTCTTGATCGGTTGTATGATGGGTCAGACAATCTCTAGATAGATGTCCCCAAATGCCGCATGAGTTAAACAACTGGTCCTTCAGCTAACTTGATCTTCCTTGGGATCCTCGCACCACCGATCCCATGTCCTCGTGTCATCCCCAAAACAATTCTATCTTCTTGGATCAATGGTTCAGTTATCGACTACCTACTTCCAAAGATTCAACTACATGATGCACGATTGTATCTCCCATTATCAATGTCTGGCCCTCCTAAAAGATCTCCATGAGTTGAGTTCGATCCAGTACCCCAGCATATGTAGGGATGTTAAGGGATATCATGGATGATCTAATCTCTTGGAATAGTCCCTGATCAACGGTACGTTCCCTATAGAATGTGACTTGCACCATATATATGGATTAGCGGGAAAGATCCATAAATCTCGCATATTTCATTCCAAATGTGCGGATTCCCTACTATAGATGCAGTATCCCCTATATACACATGGAGAATAAAGTCACTAGAAAGAACTCCTACCTGAATAGATGCTCTATGTATATCCAAGAGAGGGCCTTCTACTCATGCATATGAATCACAAAGCTCCACCATCTTCCCACTGATCCATGTAGATGACTCATGGATATAACTGCCATATGGTTGAGAGGCATCCTCACTAGGTGGGAAAACGTGTAATCAAATCCATCTAATCCTCATCTTTTTGGGGGGTTGTCTTACCCCTAATCTCGAGAGGTTGCTGCCTGTGGAACATATACAACACACTCATCCTATGTACATCCTCTACCAATAGAACTAATAGTTACTATTTATCTCTAGGTGGTGGTATCTTTGATAGAACACCCAGGGGTGATATCTTTTATTCCAGTCCCTGTACCGACACCTCATCAATTGGAAGATCATCCTCATGAAAACACATTGGATTTTTAGGTGGATATTTATGTCGAGGAATCCTGAAATAGATCGTGATGTACCATAGTTAATAGAGTATACATGGTGAGATGAAACTGACTTAATAAGGACATGACAACACACCCAATCCAATATGATTCATGTACCATTATTTTCATTTCAACCAGTGTTTTGATTTACCGAGTCAGGAAGAAGAACTCAGAATCCTAGTGTATGGATACATTGGCAGCCGCACCAACACTAGATTCCCAAGCCTTAAAGATGAACTCAAAATAGTTGACCCAATTTACCTAAAAAAATCTCATAGGCTCTTCATTTTTTAGGTAGTAAAAACCTCCTCTCATACCAGTTTATCATGAACCATCCCATGAGGCCCATTCCACAACTACCCCAAGACTACCTTGAATAATTCAGGGACTAAAGACTAGAATCAAGTAGGCATATTCCAAAAATTATAGGCATTTTCCAAAGTACTTATATAACACGCAACCATCTCCTAGACCAAAATGCTTAAAATGAAAACACTAAGTATAAAAGATTTTATACCACTATGATACTGACAAATGAGTACAACTATACAAAAATGAAAAGTAAAAATGGAAAGAATACAAGCCAAACGAAAACCAAAAGTACATGCTTCTGATTCTTGTCTGCAAAACATCCTACTGGATGGGCAGGTATAAAAACATCTTTATGAAGTCACTGAATCAAACCACATCTATCGGGCCTCTCTCAATGAAACACCTGGCCCTCTTCAAATAAAAACTCCCTTAATGTTTCCAATTTCTACGCTAGAAATGACACGTGAAGGAATATCCCATACAGAGGTGAGTAAAAAATACTCAGCAGGGACCCCAAAACCACAAAGGAACAGCACTAAGAAATACATGAAGTATAACAAAATGAAAACATAATAATGAGAATGGATACACTTGAAGTACACTGCAAATGAAACACACTAAGTATACTAGAAATGAAACACACGATGAATAGTCAATATGATCATCTCACATCGGTATAAATCTAAGGTACCAGGAAAATGATTTCTAGTTATAGTCCACAGATCATCCAGTATCTATGACACATGAAATTTTGACAGCGCATGGAGCGTCGATGGTACACATAACAAAAATTGTGCATGAAGCATCGATAGAAAATATAGCATCGATCACAGATAGAGCGTCAATGTTGATAGGGATTTTTTGTTGTAAAGAGTGTCGATGGTACCCAGAGCGGTGATGGAATCCTGGACGTCAATGGTGCATAGAGCATCGATGGCGCACTGAGCATCGATGGCACACAGACCATCGATGGAACATGTAACGTCGATGGAGCATGGAGCATCGATGGTATCTAGAGAATCGAGGTCTCAAAAATAATAGATGGAACACGAAATTTTGATGTGTCAAGCAGTCCCCCAAGTCACATAGTCATTATGATCACATATTCATAAGTAATTACAGGATTCCTCTTGTAGTGCACTCCTTTCAAGAGAACATATTCCCCGAGCCTTTATTTTGTCAACCAACATCCACAAAAAACTCAAATAGAGTATCTTAAATGGACCATCTCATTTAAAGGGTCCTAATGCCTCGAATATCTTATCAAACATTCACATAGTTTGAAATATTTGAACAATTTATTAAAAAGGGTTCGATCATGTCTGGGTAAGATCTTTCCTTGGCCGGTTTTTCTGACCTGACCCATCTTGGCCGGTAATGGATGGCCCAAACCAGCCCAAAACTATTGGCCACTAGACCACGACCTCCTGGGCCATGCGGTTCAACAAGTTGGGCTGCAAGAGAAGCCCAATGCTTTAGCCCGACCCACCACATGTGGACATTCTCTTTTAGCACATGGCTCAATTGTGAAATCCAAGTCAACATGGCCACCAAAATCAACGTGGAACACATAACATCCTATACCCCTTTCCTATGGACTTCATCACGTTGGGTTCCCTATAGTCGCTAGCTATGTGGCGGCCCCCCAGTCACTATGTCCTAGTAGCCTCCTGTGGCCACCCCACCACCCCAAAATCTAGCCGACGCAGTCTCTAAGCCAAATACCTCTGTATCTACCACTACTGCCTCCTATTTTGGATCTTCGTTACCAAATTTGGACTACACTACCGTAAGATCCTCCTCCGATGTAGTCCCACTGGACTTCAACTGTGCGGCCAACTGAAACCCAGCCTCCTGACGGGCCACACGCTTCACTCACCCCTTATCGCTTTGACGACGACCAACTATTTGTTGAACAATCCATTATAATTAATATCTTTTCAGATACACTCTCAATATAAAATATCAATGTCATAATTTATCTTGACCTTTTGTCTTAGATCATTATTCCATGGAGTATGGGTGCAACAATCTATCGTTCTTGTAGGGTTTGAAAGGGAAAAGATTTATATAGATATAGGGGGAGATATTAAGCACACAACTACTCAAAGAAAATATCTTGGCCTTGTTCATTTGGCCCTAATACATTCATTTTAGCGTGATCACAAAGAAACCAAATGAAAAATAATCACCAAGATTTATTCCCTTTAACCCCGTAAGAATTATCCCTCCCGCAAGAATGATCGAACTGCAAATCAACCTGTTCATGGGTTGGTACATGCTCATCATTTGATTGTTCTACTACATAAACATGTAATGTCCAAATAAATAATTTTTAAATATTTTTATGACGTTTACATGCACAAACTAATTGTTGCAGCCAACCCGTGTCGGTCGATGTTAGGCATTGCAGAAGAAAAACATCCCTTCCTAACTCAACGGTGGTCTGATATTTTTAATCAGAGTTACCATTTATGAGTTATTATGATTACAAAATAATATTTTTTATTTAATTATTTTATTTATGGTTACGCCCATGTTGAAATTTTCTACAGATGACCCACACCGACCATTGTTAGGTTGCTCCTAGGATAAAACTATCACTATGATCTCAATGATGGCATCATATTTCTGATTTGGGAACTCATTTATGAGTTATTTCACTTTTTCCTAAAATATACATGAACAAACTATTAAAAACATAGAATATTTCAAACAATCATTTTGGGAACCCTGGGCCTTGGAATCGCATGTCGTCTCAGTTCCTGGTCTTGGAATTTTCCCATATAATTTTAATAAAAAATTGGGAAAATCCAAGTCATTACAATATCAAAAAATTTCACAATTAATTAGAAAAATTAAGAAATAATATACACTGTTTGTAATTTTAAAATAGTTGAAATTAACATAAATAAATTATACTTACATGTTTTAATAAACCGAGGTATATTAATCTAGAGGATGGAAAAAATATAGTGGCATTTATTATAAGGGGATTCTAAAACTCCACTAAATTATGTGGGTTATCTTATCTTCTACACTACTATAAAAGTTGACATTATTTCAATATCCTTAAAATGTACTTTAACTATTAATTTTCTTTTTTTTATGGAGGTAAATTTTTTCACCTTACCTATATGGTTGCTATGATCATTCAAAATAATTTCAAAACATAATTAATTTCTCCAATTTTTTTTTGACATATCTTGTGTTTTTTATTCTCCACTCAATAATGATGAGTTTTTATTCAAATGTATGATTTATATAATTAATTAGGGATCCCTATTGTTTATTCATGAAAGTATTAATTATGAAAACCTTATGAAACCCATTCCTCTCAATGGTTTTATTTCATGAAAATGATTGATATATATTCTATGTGGAATGTACGATTATGAGAATTTTATGATGTGAAGGGAGGAACTATAAATACATTTCCTTAATATGTATTTTGTAATGTGATATATCTCATGAAATTATGAGTATTATGAGTTAACATGGTTATATAGTATTTCAGAATTATTTTGTTATAATTGACACAAAAATGTTATCTGCGTTCATTATGATAGCTTTGTTTACATATATTTGTGATATCTGACCACTATGTTATAATATTTCATTGTTATAAATATGGTGCATTCCATTCCTTTATGAAATGGGTACATGATTCTTATGATAAATATACCATGCTAATGATATATTGATGATGATTATGCTCACCCATATACTATTTATTCTTTTCCCTTATCACTTTTATGTTTTAACTGTACTAACTATACACTTAGGTCATGAATTTCATGGAAGTTTATCCTTAGGCAATTACACATACTATGGTGAATTTGAGAGATATTATAAGGAATAATATGAAAGAATAAAATAATGTTTGTGTTTTATTATCTTTAAGTGATGTAGGTGCCTAATTTTTCTAACAAACTTAACCTTTTTATCCATGAATGTATTACAGTTAGGTTGTTTATCATAAAAATGATGTAAAAATCATGTTTTTAAAATTTGTGTTTCTATAGTTCGTATCGAAGAATGATTTAGAGAATTTGTAATTCGTGATTAAAAAATTATAGTGAATATAATAAGTAAAAGTCAAATTATAGTTAGAAGCCTATGTTTTAGCAATGTATAACAGAGTTTGGTTCTCTAGAAAAAAATCACAGTCTAGAAACTAGGTGTGGATATGAATCTAACAAAATTTTACCTATGGGTAATAACCCTGAAATAGAACATTAGGTATTAAATCAATTATCATCTAGGGCACAAAAAAAGAGTCCATACTGCTCACCTATTTTTAAACCCCTGGTGGTTACAATCTACTTAATCACAAACCCTATACGCACCATTATGAATGATATATGCCTAAAGATTTTATTTCATTTAATGTTATAAAATATTTAAATTATATGATACCAAAAGAATAAATTGAGAAAAAATCATAACATAGGGGTCCAATAAAAGATTAATTTATGATTAGTTTTCATATAAAAAAGATAATTATTAATTATTTATTAAATAATGGTTTGTTTGATGATTTTTTTATTTTGGAAATTGGTTGGAACAATTAGAAACTTAAAAAATAACCCATGTGAGGATTAATGTAATGATTTTATAAAAGAAATTCACAATGAAATGGTGGGGGCGTGGAGTCCAAAACATCATGGACATTATTACCCATGTGTCTAAGTGTGTGAAAAATATCTTAAACCATTTAGAGATTCCACCTTTACCCAAGAAGGATCAATTATCGCTCGTATTCTTTATCTAAAAACGATCTCCAAAATATATTTGATCATCTAATCCACCTGTTGAGGAATAGTGGGTTAACTTAATGTATAAGGTCATTTTTTATCATATTTTATATTATAGATAAGGTGAATATTTCCATATAAAATTAAAATAGAGAGGTCGATCAATTGTTGGTGTTGATATCTAATATCATGAAACATGATGAAATGGAAGAAATTTAGTTCAGAGATTATAAAATGTTATATCTTATCAAGTATTTCCATTGAAAAATTTAAACATAGATTGATTG
Source organism: Viscum album (assembly GCA_963277665.1). Taxonomy (NCBI): domain Eukaryota; kingdom Viridiplantae; phylum Streptophyta; class Magnoliopsida; order Santalales; family Viscaceae; genus Viscum; species Viscum album. The sequence goes on from OY728148.1 coordinate 580,760,585, forward strand.
ATAATTCATAGAAATTTGAAATTGAGGTTTATTCTATCACTGATTTCAAGGGAACATTCAAAAGTATTCTAGGATAGTTCTGATGTTTATTATCAACAGCTATTTAAAAAATAGATAGATTATTTAGTGGTTTAAAAACCACACCTTCAAATGGATATGTCCATACGAGACTTTATGAGTTATGAGAAAGTAGTTTAATGTGATCTATAATTAGAGATAGAGTATGGAAAATTTTCCAAATGAAATTATGATAAAATGAAAACAATGGACTTTAAAGCTTACAAATCAAATGAAAATAAAGGATATAATATCCAACTACCCGCATGCAAAAAATGTGGGGGGAAGCATGAGGGGAATATTCTCAAAGGGATAGGGGAATTATTCATGTGTGGGAGATAAGTCCATCATGCTAATGAATGTCAAAAAGGCATGATGAAGCTGAAAAAAAAAGTTATAGAATAATGGAAATAACTTCACAATAGACCAATGATAGTGAAATGCTTCAACTATGGGGATCAATATCTCTATAAAAGATATTGTTCTAAACTATAGGTATTTGATGTGATCCTATTTTAGCAACCAATAAATCCAAAGGATTAAGGGAATTATTTTTTTATCCCTAATATTGAGGTGAAACATTAAAATGATGTCATACAAACTAAAATTTTTATTTACTCAACAATAGAAAAAGGTTTATTTGATTGTAGTTATATACAATCCTTTATATAACATACATGTTTTATAGAACTATTTAATCAAAAACCTGATACCTTGAAGTATAAAACTCTATAAAAAACCTAATGGTGTGATCACTGAATAACATTAGTTGGACTATTCTCTTATTAGTGTTTGTTTGACGATTATTTTATTAAATCTCATTAAAGTTCACTTTAATAAATTTTTAACTATACTAGGGTTGGATTGGATTTATATAAATCTAAAATCCACATTTTGGAAAAATAAAAATCTCTATAAATTCCAAACAATCCCATGAACATCTAAAAATTATAAGAAGACCAAGAATCTCTTTCAAAAAATCCCTCAGTAGAGTTATCGTTAATACCATGTGATGAAGCATACCATTCCAAAATATTGGAATTTATAAAAAGTATAAAAAATGATAAAATTAACCTCATGAGTAAATATTATAATGTATTACAAAAAGTGGTACCCTCACATCCCCTAATACATGAGGTATAGTTCTCAATATTTATTATTCCAAAAGACACTCTTATATCCAAATTCCCTTATATGATGGCCTTGATAAAACCGAATGTGTTAAAAAAAGCTAGAAGAGAATTTTTAAATGGGTTCATATATCCTAGGTCCCCACCAAGGGGTTACCCATTTCTCTTTATCAATAAAAATTATTGATGCATTATATTATGTATTGATTACTGGGAGATCGACAATGTCACAATGATGAATAAGTACCATCTAGTAAGGATTGATAACTTCTTCGATCTATTACAAGGAGACCATTAATTCTAGAGGATGGATAATTATTTTTTTATATATTCAAATGATAGAAGATAATGAATATTTTGATAATACAACCTTTTATACATGATATTGAAACTATGATTTCATAGTGATTACCTTCAGACTTACTTATACCAATGAAATATTCCTCGATTTGATTAATAGAATATTTTTGGACTACCTTGAAATTTTTTTGTAGTATTTATTGATGGTATTATCATTTAACATAAAATAATGGAGGAATATTAAGATCATTTTAGGATTGTTATGGTGATATAATAAATGTACAAAATGTATACTATGTTCATCACGTGTGATATTTGGAACTATTAAATCACAATATTGGGGCATGTGATCAAAATTTTGATATAATATTTCATCCCTTCCTTGATAATGGAAATGAATGAATAGAAAAGACCCACAAGTTTCATTAAAATCTATAGTTTTCTTGGTTTATGTGGGTTCTAATAATGGTTTATGAGAAATTTTTCACAAATGTCAATCCTACTAGCTATGTTGACATGGGAAGGGGTAAATTATTTCTAGATGTAAGAGTGTGTGGAATACCTAAAGCAGCACAAGAAGTGGCTAATAATTGTTCATTTAATCACACTACAATCAAGTTGAAAATGTGTTGTGGTATGATTTATTACTTCAAGGAAATATTGGGTTGTGTGATCATGGTAAATGAAAAAGTGGTAGTCTATGAGTCATGATAGTTAAAGATCCATCAAAAGAACTACCCGGATCATGGTTTAGAGTTTCCATCTACGATATTCACTCTGAATATGTGGTGGAAAATACTATATAGTTGAAAATGTGACATATATAGATCATAATATTATATTTTTTGTATTCATTTTGAAATAGATGAAGATGAATCATCATAGATAGATAGAGCTGATCATGGACTATGATTTCCATACTCACTAACCTCTTAGAAAGGTAAACATGGTAGCTAATGGTCATTGTAAAAAATATCTGATAAATTATCCTTGGTTATGATTGTAAAAGAAAATACAATTTTGGACTTGAAAAGTATGGATCTATAAAAAATAACGACTACTATTGAATCCAAACATTCCCAAATGAATTCCCAACTATCAATATAACAGATGGTCAATGAGGCAGAAAGGGATGATTTGGATATTCTAAAGAATTTGGAAGTAGTAAAGGAGGTGAATATAAATAAGATTAACATAAATGAATATTGTTCCATTAAATTTGGTATTGTAGTTTTTTTAGTACATCACATAATATAACGAAAGAGATATTGGATAATGAACATATCTAATCTTTCTCTATCTATAAAGGATGCACAAAGATGTACCATGATCTATGAGAGAACATTTGGTGGGAAAACAACAAGAAGGTTATCACTGAGTATACCTAAAAGCTCTAGGTATTTTCGAATGTTAAATATTAGTGATATAATTCCAATGGTATGAAGAATCCATTACCCATACCATTATGGAAATTGGAGAATATAACAACAGAATATTTTATTAGTATGGTGAAGACATCCAAAGTATGTAATTAAATATGGGTTATGGTGGATAGACTCACTAATAAATCCCACTACTTTTATATTCAGGGAGATTTATCACTTTAAACACTTTCTATGATAAACGAAGTGTAATTTATGAGAATTAATAGGGCGCCAAATTCGATTGTCTCTGTTCATAATCCAAGTTTCCCCTCTAAATTCTAGATACTTTATAAATATGATCTAAATAATGAATTGAAATTTAGTATGGATTATCACACCCAAACCAATGAAAAATTCTAAAAGACCATTTAGATACTCAAGTACATGATTATTGCCACCCGAGTTTAATTTAATGGTGTATGGAATCCACATTACCCATTTGTTGAGTTCTCGTAAAAAAACTTCCACCCATGTTTTCAAAAGTAAAGATATAAATATCAATGTAGAAGTGATGTAGAAATAACTAATTTTTGGATAATGTTATTTAATTAATGATACCATAACATTATCTTGTCCAATATATCAAAGAAAAGGATCATGATATGCATCAACAAATAAAATATGATCATAGTCAATCAATGAAAAATGTTGAAAACCATTAAAGTGACATAGAGTTTGATGTTTGTGATATAATTTTCCATAAGTTAACAATATAGAAAAGATACAAGTAATTTAATAATAAAGTAAATATCATCCATAGAAACATTGTGACCTTTAATATTTTTATCACATATAACCAGTGTATATCATCTATAACTTTTACCAAACATATCTCATGTTTATGATGTGTTTTCAAGTATGTATCTTGATTAAGTACATATAAAATCCATTAAATGTAATAAATTTATATGTTTTACAATTGGATGATGACATATTATATGAGGATAAAGCATTTATGATCTTGGACCATAGAGAAAACATTCTATGCAACATGAGAACTCAGATAGTAAATGTGTTGTGGTAGAACTATAAATATAATTATTCGACATAGGAACCAAATAAAATATTTAAATCAAAAGTACATTCATTTATTATAAACTGAGAATATGAGTTGAAATTTTTGTTATGAAATTTATAAGGGGTGATTTTAATGACCCATAATATATTAGTGGATCCTATTTTTTTGAAAAAATGTGTGTTTTATTATATTGTATCACACAAAGAAAAAATATAGAGAAACCAAAAATACTTTTTTTCATTAATTGAAAATTGTTAAATTTTTAAAAGGAAAACCCATTTAAAATGGAAAATATTATTAGGGAAAAAATAGATAATAATAAAACCAAAACGGGAAAATTTGGATCACCATGATTTTATAAAGTTATTTCTCCCATTAACAACACTATAGAAAATAAATAATATATTAGTAAAACAAATAAAATCTAAAATAGTTAATTGTATAACCATGGGATGAATTGTAGTGAATGTTTAATGAATGAATTAATTTTCATTTATAGTAGGTAATATGACCATTCGAAGATAAATATGACTATTTAAATATGAATGTGAATTCTTGAATTGTAAGCTAACCATTATGAATAGTAACGTTACTTTTGGGAATTGTTATCTGAACGTTGAAATAGAAATTTTCCTTAGGAATAATAAAATTTAATTTAAATAATTATTATCATGAGTAATTTAGAATATATATACATTATAATTCCATAACATAAAAATATTGATTAACAACTCAATGAAAATATAAGCACATTATTAATAAAATATATTTTAATTTATTTCATGAAAATAATAATTTTTATATTAATATTTAAAACTAATGATGTTAGATAATTATTATGAAAATATGAGTTTTTTAGAATTACCATATATGTAAATATGTATATTAAAATGATGGTTTTTGGTAATTTTTCCAAATACATATATTTTTATGAGAACAGTAAAATTGTTGTTTTTAAAATACAACATGTTATATAACATAAAGATGGTATAATAGTGACATAATAAATGATAAGTTGGTTATTTTATCCCAAAATAATGTTAATAAGACAAACAGTTTATTTAAAAACCATAAACATAATTTCCAATTCAAAAATGTAATTTTTAATGTCTAAATTCAAATGTATTCTACCAAAATGACATATTTTTATCCAATTTAAATTTTAATAAACTAATTAATTATATTAATAAATATGTTTAAGGTACTAAATAAATTATATACAAATTATATATGATTTATTATATAGAAAATAATCCTATCGAATGTTTAAAATTGGATATTATATTTTATTCAATATTATAACTCAAAAATACACTTCTCCTCAAGTATAAATAACTCCGTGGAAAACAATTTCACTTGAACTTACCAAATCCAATATACATCCCAAATACCGTCCCTTAATTCACTTATATTATTTAGGGATTTTCTATATTAAACTAAAATCAATCATCAGGGGAGTATATTTCCATAGGAAAAAATCAACACTAATAAGAGGGAAAGTTTTTATCAACTCTTCTCTTATTTTCCTATACTCTTCTACATTTTCCCCATTACGTTCAAACCCAAATATTGTATTATTCGTTAGAAAATATTTTAAAATTAAATTAATTATGTGAAACTAAATAATTGATCATATTTTTTATATATTTATTTTTCATAATTTAATTTTCTCTTATATTGAAAATATCCTGTTAACGGTCTGTTAACTTCCATTGTGGATGCTACCAAATATTTTCATATCACCACCCTTAATGGTTTTATAATATATTTTTGATAAAATATAAATGTGTAAATAAATTTATTCTATTATTCCGAAGTTAATCATAATAATTCATAACAAAAACTATAAAAGAGCATTAAATACAATAAAGAAGGTTTATTTTAAGGGAAATAGGAGTTAAAATCATTTAAGATATAATGAAAAGGAGTATGGAATAAAATCTAATGATTAAAATTAATAAACACTAAAAAAATAATGTAAATCACTTTAGGTATATTTTTTTAAAATAAATATTTCTATTTTACTGGAGACAGAAAAGTAAAAAAATAATGTGTTATTTAAGGTAAGGGGATTCTCAAACCAACTTACCTTTTTAGGTTTAAATTTCATTAACACCATTATCAAAATTGATATTCATCTATTATACATAAAATGAACTTTAATTATTATTTACATTTTATTTATGCGATGTTTTTTTACATTATCCAAATGATATCAATTCCAATTCTACGGAATTTTGAAAAAGTCATTATTTCTCTAAAATACACATTTGAATTCTCTAATATTGTTTCTTGTTGAAGAAATTATGACAATGTTTTCTTCCATATTATTATTCACCTTATTAATTTTGGAACCCCAATGGGTATTCATGTAAGTATGAATTACTAAACCTTTATGAAATACATTCCCTTCTATGGGTTATTTGAAGACTATTCTTGGTATATGTTCTATATGGAATGCATGATTATGATCATATTTTGTTTTGGATGGTGGGTCGAAAATTCTATATACATCAATTTTATTGGATAATGTGATATAACTCAAGAGAGTATGTGTATTATGTGTGAACATGATACTAGTATTGTTCAGAATTATTATGTTACAATTTATGCATGTATGATATCTATGAACATGATAATAAATGTATTCAAAAATTTCATTGTTATTTTAATACATTGTTTTGATGTTTTATTAGTATATATGTGAAAAATTCAATGACTATCAAATGTTTCCATCATTTGTATGGTGGTGAACCCATGATTATGATATAATGATGATGATTAGGATCTCCCATGTGCAAAAGATTCATTTCCATTAATCCTTTTATGTTTTATATCCCCTTACTAGGCTTTTTGATCACCTCTTTCCTTGATATATATCTTCAGATGATTTCATATAATAAGGAGAATATGATTTAGTTTAAGAGGATAATTAATAATTTTTTAAATATTATATTTGTTTTAATATATATATAAGTGATGTATCAGCCTAAATTTCTAAATGTACAAAACATTTCAATCCATGAATGTATTAATAAGATGTTATTTAGTTTAAAAATTATTTAATAGTGATTGAACATAAATTTGGATATCTATAGTAGTTATCATAGGATTATTTATTTAGTTTGGGATTCTGTATTAGAAAAAATTATTTAAAACCATAAAGATAAGTTTATGTATAAATAAACATACTACATTTTAGTAAAGTATAAATGTGAATGGTTCCTAAAATATAAATACCTATTTGTATACTACATGTGGGTTCGGTAATGTAATAGTTGAACAAAGGTTAAATTACCCATAAAATGGAGAATTAGCTATTAATTTGATCTCTACATGGTGTGTGATAAAAAGGCCTTACTAAAAACCAAGTTTGACTAACCATGGGGATATTATTTGGTTAATCAAAAACTATATTCAGATCATTAGTAAGGATATATAGAAAAATTAATTATATCTTCTAATTTCAGAAAATAATTAATCTACATTATCCTAGAATCATCGTTTAAGAAAATGAATAAACATAGGGATCTCATTATATATATATATATATTCAGAAATAATTTGTGTATATAAATAAATGATTTATTCCTTATTTATTGTCTAATATTTATTTTAAAACAATATATATTTTTACTAATTTATAAAAATATAAGTAACCAGACCAATACCCCATGTGAAGTACAATGCATTGATTGTATGAATGAAATTCCAAAAATAGTTGGGGATGAAGATCAAAACTTCATGTAAATGTTTAAACAACTACATCAGGATATGAACTATAACAAAAACCATTTAGAACATTTGTAGTCACCTTATAATGATAAAATAGACATCAATTAATTTATGTAAAAATGACCACCAATGTTTTAAAAAATTCTAATTCATTGGTTGTGTAAAAGTTAGTTAACTCATTAGAGAAGTTATTTTCAATGCATCATTGCTCTATAAAAGAGATGGTGATTGTGTCCATCTTTCATTTAGAATTAGAGCCTGATCAATAAAGGTTTTTGGTTAATAATTCCATGAGTAAGAATAAAATAGATGAAATGGAGTTTAAGTAAACAAAAATGTAATTTATTATTATTTTTATCCCTCAAACTCTTAAAAAAAGAAAAAGAGAGAATTTATTGAGTATCTGAATTGTAGGGTGAATCTATCATGTATTTTGAAGAAAAATTAAAAGGAATACATGATTTTACTATGGTTTTCTTATCCATTCTGATTGAAAAATATAATGAATATTTTTTTATTTAAAATATAACACATGAAAGGATATATCCATTCAGAAAATTTGGTGTTACAAAGAAGTAGTTTGTTGTTTTCTCAATGTAGAGATGGAGTTTCAAAACATATGCCATAGAAATTGAGGGAGAAGAAAAAAATGTATATTTAATATATGATATTAAATAAAATATGATGAAATAAGATCCAACCACACACATGTCCAAAATGTGTTTACGAGAATCATGGTAATTTCATTAAATGGATAGAGAAGTGCTTCATGTTTGGGACATAATTCCATAAATATCATGAATTTGAAAGATGCATGAAGAATACAACAAAAGTGATAATTAAATGGAAGGAACATACCAATGCACAACCTAAGGTGCAATGAATTAAAAAACAGGAGAAATGGCACGTTGTAAGCCAGCACACTAAACCACTAGCCTTTGGGTGTAATCTGCATCTTCAATCCCTAAATCCAATAAAGAATTGAAAATCATATATCGTCACTAAAACTATGATGGAACTTGAATGTATATTCCTTCAAGGTACATGTCATATTAGATCAATAATGGAAATTTTTTAATTTGATTCTCGTTCTATGAATTCTATTATATCTTATATGTTTTTAAGAACTGTTGAATCAAATCCCCAATTACTTGAATTATAGATAATAAAAAATAATCCTAGTGGTGTGGTAAATACATCCCATGTGTTGGAATAATCTCTTGGTATAATATATGGGAATATTCTTCAAGAAACACTCATTATCCTCCCCTTTTTACAGTTTTCACTGTATAGGGCATTATGTGGATCTCATTATATAGATATACCATCAATTGTTAAGAAAATGAAATCTATTTCTATATTTTGAACCATACCATGTCCCCCTATAAATTATAATAAGATCAATAATATCTTTATGAAAATCACCTAATGGTGTGGGTGTTGATACCCTTTGAAGAATTATACCTTCACTAAATGTTTCAGTTTATGTAAAGTATCAACATTAAGGAAAGAGATAATGTAACAGACTATATTGATGTATTTTTTAAAGAGTTTAAAAACCATACCCCAATTGTGAGGTATATTTTTCAATATATCTTATATCGGGCACCACAACTCTCCCAAAAATTCTCTTAAATATGGACCTAATTAAACTAGAGTAGTTAAGGAAGAATCTTAAATAAGATTTAGAAAAAAGTTTATATGCCTTTGCAAATCCCCTTGGTGTGTTCTTGTACTCTTTGATAAGAAAAAAGATAACCCAATGTAGTTGATTTCCAATTAATGGGAGCTCAACAAGATCGCTATAATGATGTAGTATCTCGTACCATGTATTAATTACATTCTTGATCAACTATGAGGAGATCAGTACTACTCAAAGGTGGATCTTCATTGTAGATATCATACATGAAGGTGAAGAAGGAATAAAATCAAAAGAAAATATTTAGTACAAGGTATAGATACAATGATTTCAGACTGATTTACATTAAACTTACTTATACATCTATAATCATTAGATAATTGATTTGTATAGTCTTCAAATACCACCATAGAAAATATTTTTTACTCATTATTGAAGCTATTATCATTTACTCAAAGATCTCGGAGGCACATAAAGTGTATCTAAGGATTGTTCAAGTGACATTAGGAAAGGATCAAATGTATGCTATGCCCAATTATTGTTACATTTGGATACAAAATGTCTTAAAATTGGTGAATGTGAGAAAAAGTTAGTTAATTTTTTTAAACCCATCCTAAATAATAGTATCGATAAATAACTCAAATTATCAAGTGTAAAAGAAATCTATAGTTTTCATGGATTATCTAGGTACTCTCAATTCATTGTGAGAAGTTTCGCATGATTTTTTCTCCTAATATGTAATTTTTATTTCCCTGATATTTTAAATGAACATTATGATCCATAACATATACATTACCCAATACCGTATTTAAACGAACTGTTTAACACTAATAAAATATTATTATTTAAAAATTATAGTCATAACCTAACAATAAAATTTGTTTGTACTAATATTAATAAATAAATTTTAGAATTATGTATTAAGCGAAAATAAAATATATTCATTATTATGTATTTAATTATTGGTGAAGTCTTTATAGGCTTCAAATATACAATTTAAGAAATCATACATATTTATTTTTGTGAAAAAAATAATAAAATTTATTCTAGAATTTTAAAAAAACATTAATAGAAAAAAGGAAAAAAAATTTAATCAAAATGTAAAAATTATCTTAATATTGTTTTTTTGACATTTCTAAAAAGTTTAATTTTTTCACAAATATTGAAAATAGAGGATTTTATTAAAAATTGACTTTTTTAAAATTAAATACAAAGTCATTATTTTTAAATGGTTTAAAATTAAAATCTGTTTGATTATTTTTAAAATAATTAAATTTATTTCATTTTAACAAATTTCATTTTTTATTTTTATATAAATTCTTTTTATACTTAAGAAGATATTTTCTTTAGAAACCCATTTTTAATTGCGTTTACAGGTTTTGTTTTAAATAAAAATATTCAAATAATATAATTTTAATTTAGAAAATTGAATTACGTATTTGTAATTATAATCATTAATATTATATAATATATTCAACATAATTTTTCGTTATAATGTATAGTAAAAACATTAGAAATTAATTACCATGGTTAAAGTTAAAATGAGATTATCAGGGGGTAAACCTAAATATATTTGAGTTACAATGAAATAAATACTTGTAAAAAATATTTCATGGACTTAAATCGACCATATATATTATATTATTTTACAATGTTTCATTTTGATCCATTTAGAATGGTTAAAATGTGGTAATAACCCATTCTTTTCAAAAATCCCAATTATGTCCTCCCCCACAGGTATAAATTGGAACCCACTATCCTCTCATATTTAAACCTATAAATAATTTTGGTTCAGAAACTATCTAACTAAATACCATAATAACTTCCCTTCCCATGTATTAATGAAATTTTTTGATCATAAACCAAATATAGTGAGGCTTAAGCTATAGTCCTAAAGAAGATGTTTGAAGAAGAGGTATTGTGTTTGTCCGAGCATCATTGTTTTATTTCTTCTTCCATCTGCATAAAATATTATTTTGTAATTCTGATATAGAAAAATAATATTCTATCATATATTAACAAGTTACTATGTTATTTTAATAACTTAAATCCAAATACACTTCCATCAAATTGAAAATGAAACCATCATTCAATTGTATGGGGGACTACAGCCTCATGGACCTAGGTAATTTGTTTTCCATCATCAACTCTCATGGATGTTTAAAAACGTTTATTTAACATTTATATATGAAATTAGTGGAGTAATAATAATTATTTAAATTTATATATCATATCACTATTTAACATACCATGAATGGAAAATTCATAATGTTATTTGTGTGTACGATGAATCACCACCTCATGAAGCAGTGTGATTTAGTTTTTAGTATGACATCACAAGAATGGTATATGTAAGTTTATTTAACTAAAAAATATAATATTTTTTATATTTTAGTAATTATATAATTATAATAAATCACATAATTTCTTCCCATCAATATTTTTAAAAAAATATAATTGTTACACATGTGTACATTAGGCCTACCATCTCCCTGATTGAAATCAAATTCAATTTTAATAATGACAAATAATATTTATTTCTAAAAGTATTATTTATATTTAATTTTTTTATTGATTTATTATTATTATTATTATATAAATTATGTAATAATGAACCCTTTGACCATATTTAACAAACAGATTCCATTTTGAAAATATGAACTAAGGATCCTAAAAAAACCATCATGGCCAAAACAAATTAAGTAATTAAATACATAAATAAAATCAATGAGGTAAATTTTACAATAATAATTTATTACACCTCAAAAAGGTTATTAATAAAACATGAAATCTTTATATTTTTAATATGTAGGATAAAAAATACATACATGAATATGTATGTACTTGAGGTAATGGTTACATCTCAAAAATTCCTTCATGGAGGTACATGTTATTTTATGTACATAATTTATTTTAAAGGATGTATATAATTCCCCATATAATATTATATGATAAATCAATCAAATTATATGATATTTCAACTATCAGTTCATTTACTTCATTTATGTGTGTAATGAATCAAATGTTAACAATGTGTTAAGGTATTGTGTTTCAATCTCATTTTGATCTAGAATGTTTATGAATGAATTTACATTGTCGAAAACTATGTGATAATTGACTAATAAAAACAATTAATTTTCTCCACCTCCAGTAATATTTGAAACTCTATAGTAATACTACCATTATCCTACTTTTGAAGTTTAATTTATCAATAATTTTTTTAGAATATATGACTTCATTTTTATCATTTGATGAAAATATTTTTTCATCCATATAAATGTTTTTTAAATTTTTTTCATTAATATTTTTAACATTATCCAATTGATTTATGGAGGAACTGATTTCTCATTTTTTAATATTTATCGAATTTTATGAAAGGAATATTATTTCCATTTTCATAAATTGGTACTTTTTAACATTTAAAAAATAGCTAAGAAGGATAATTTTTTAACTAATATGACACATATGGAATTAACCACTATCTAGAAAGAAAAATTCTATAAATATTCTTTTATATGTTTCAATGGTTCTTTTGAAACAATATTTTTTCAATAATAATTCCAAAATTTATATAGTTTTATGATTTTATTTGTAATTAAATATTTAACTTTCCTCAATAAATTACCCATTTAAAATTTTAAATAAAATATGACTAACAAAGGGAAACTTTGATGTTATGTATTTATTCAAAATTTGTTATATATAATTCTAGCATATATATCTAGTTCCTTCTCCCATACTTTTATAGGGTAATACTTGTCTTATGTTAATCTGTAAAGTTCCAACATTAAGAAATTTCCTTTTTATGATATGTGAAAATATTTTTCAAACCATTTTATTTTATTGAATAATTGTGATATTTATGCATTCAGATTGATTTCCATTTCCTGGAACACATAATCATGAACCTGTTATGATGGGTTCCCCTATATTTTATTCCAATGAATTGGGTAATGATTTTGCCTCATGAGGTATCATTTATGGGAATAGGGAGTAAAACTGACATAATATGGTACTTTTTCCACAAAGTGATATCATCTATGAAGTTATCCTTGACTCATGTTTATGTCATTTTATATGTTTCATCGACATTTCCTCAGATTCCATGAACTTATTATACCATTTTCATTACATTATTTTACCTTGTGATTAATTATTAGCTTTATCGTTTATGATATTACTATATACCTTTTAATAACATGTTATGTATCCTTATCTTGTTTATCCAATGTTTATTTTAGAAGCTCAAATGGATTTTGGATAAAACTAATGAGAATAAAAATAAATGTCATTATTTAATTTTATTTTTATGTTTTATGAACCTAGTCTTCAAAAAGACACTAGGATTCATGATGTCTAGGTTGTAATTAATATTTTATTATGTGAAAAGTAATTTAATAATATGTGAAAAATTATTTTCTTGATATATAATTTTTCACATAAATGGTTAAGGTATGTATGCACAGACGACCATGAGAAAATATTTATGGAGCTCAAGAAGTGTATAATCACAATTCATGTACTCACACTACCATAAAGTGGAGAAATTTTTGTGACAAAACATGATGTTTAAATGGATGACATGGGTTATTTACTGGTGGAAAATATCAAGGTGATTACTTATTCCACATTATAGTTGTTAATACATGATGAGAACTACCCGATAAGTGATTTGTAGTTAATATCTACAACCTCACCTTGATGAGTTTGCAGTCCTACATCTCTAATGAGAAGTGTGATATATTTATAGATAAAATGATTTAAAAGTATATATTCACACTAAAATATATGAACACTCACCAAAAAACATAGTTAATGTTGATGAGAGTCTATTGATTCTATATTCACTACCATTCTATAATGGAGAACAAAGTATATGATTCTCTTTATAGAAAATAATCTTCTACAATATCTATTATAATGATTGAGAAATACCCCATGTTAATGGGTATAAAAATGATTCATATGAATATCATAATGGTAGGGAATATATCCAACATTTAATAAATTATTTCTTAACCATATATGCAATATAAGGTCGATGAGTCATAAAGGGATGATCTGGATATTCAAATGAAGGTGGAATCAATATGGGAGTGGAATATACATGATTTTAAAATCAATGAAGATGGTTTCATTTGGTTTGGAACTATAATTTGTGTCCCTAAATCACCTAATAAAACAATAGAGATATTGGGTAATTTACAAATCTAATCATTCCCTTCCATCCTATAAGTACAAAGATGTGTCGTAACCTTTGAGAGAACTTATAGTGGGATAATATGAAGGTCGATATAAGACAGTAAAACTCAAAGTGTTTACTATTTAATAATGTTAAATAAGAGAGTCATAATTCCAAGGGAATGGTGCAAACATTTCCCTTAAAAACATGAAAATAAGAGATAATCACCATGGACTTTATCATTAGTCTCCTGAAGAAAAATAATGGAATTAAGGTGATTTGGGATATTAGTGGATCAACTCACCAAGACAACCCATTTGAAATCTATTCAGGATGATTTCTCGGTTTAAAAAAATTGTTAATATATACATTAACGAAGTGGTGTAAATGCATACTGAATTTAATTAAATCTTCTCTGATTTTGATTCAATTTTCACTTCCAAATTCTAGAGAAGTATTGAACATCCTTTAAATACTAATATAAGTTTTGTGTGGCCTTTCTTCCAAAAAATGATGAATAATGAAAAAAGACAATTAAAAAACTCAAGGATATTATGAGAAATTCTTAAATGTAATTTAATGTCGTAGGGGATGAATATCTCTCCTTAGTTGAGTTCACAAGCAACATCAACTTCCACTCAATTATTCAAACAACTCCACATAAAGCTCTATATGGTAAGCTATGTAAAAATATTAGTTGTAGGGATTAGGTTAGTGAATAAAAAATACTTTTACCTGATATTATTAAATATATAATAGTTAAGTCTTATGCTTTCCAAATATATGTAAAATCTATTTTGAGTTAGCATAAGATCTATTTAGACAACTATCCAATGGATTTGGTGTTCAAAGTTAGAGACAATGTTTTCCTTAATATATAATCATGTAAGAGATACATGAAGATTTTAATGATTTTAAATCTTTTCCATAGGTATATTCCACCCTTTTAGATAAATGATTGAATATGTGAAATGGACTATAAACTACCACTTCCTTTGAATAGGGTACAAGTTCGTGATGTGTTCCATGCAACTTTTTTAATGGAGTATATACCTAATCCCTCATTAGTACTGAATCTGGAGGAGGTACAAATGTAACATAACCAATTTTATAAGGATAACTAAATGAAGATTTTGGACCATATAATAAATAATCCATACAAAAATACAATTCACCTTATCAATGTATTTTGGTATAACTGTAAATGTGAAGAGGTGAAATGGGAACTAGGGGAAACAATGAAATAGAATTTCCCTAATCTATTATCAACAGGGAATACAAGTAAAAACTTCTGGGATGAAATTTCATATGGGGGAAATATTTTGAGGACTCATAACTTATTACTGAATTTTTTTATGAATAAAATTCTATTATATTATATATAATAGAACACAAACAACAACTAAAGAAACAAATAAATATATATTTCATTAATGAATATCAAAACATAAGTAAAAAACTAAACATATTAAAATTAAAAATATTAAATGGGGATAAAAAAAATATAATAGAAAAACTATAATAGAAAATTTTGATTCACCATAATTTTATAGAATCATCACTCCCACGAAAAAAACAATAGAAAAAAAATAAAATATCAGTAAACCAATTGATATCATAGAAAATTAAATTAATGAACATTAGGAGGAATTGAAAAAAAATTATGAAGGATGGAATGAAGCGCAATTTATTGGATGTTATATGACTATTGGAGTGTTAATATAACAATTGTTATAGTAATGGGACCACTGCAATAGTAACCATACCATTAAGAATAGTAATCTAACCATTGAGAATAGTATCCTGACTATTGTAAAAGTAATTTCACTAAGAAATAATAAAATTTAATGTAAATAATATTTATCGTTATTAATTTAAGAAAATATAAATGTTATAATGAAGATTATGAATTACATTCATGGATAATGACTGATTATTGACGATTTAACATTCTTATGTCTTGTGACATTAAAAAAACCATAAACCATGTTTCTTTATTAATAACATAATACAGATTGGTTTCTATTTTTATAAGTCTTAATCATTTTCTCATATAGTTATTCTTATCTTATTATTACATTAAATCATTTATTGATATCTTTTATATATACCATCACTGATCATTTTATCTCATCATTTTTTTCAAATCCGTTGGTTATAATGAATGGTTTTAATCACGATATGTTTAAAAATGGTAATAGTTTGGAAGAATATAATTAGAAATTATTTATATCTTTTATGTACGAGTTGTTTATGTATCCAAGTCCCCAAGACACTAATCCTATATAGTCCTAAGGAATCAATTTTTAGTTAATGTATTGAATATTCATTTTAAATGGAGTCATGTTTATATTTGAAAAGTATGGTTTATTATAGTCAATATCAGAGGGAGGCTTAGAGAATTTTGGAATATCATATGAGAAATATTTGATGAGAAACATTTGAATAATACAAAATATTGTTATAAAATTATATGATGCAATAATGAAATGATTTTTTCTTCACAAAGAAAATTAATCCCTTTCTAGATAATATAAGTGCAGTTGGATTTGGATCAAATGTATCTAGAGGTAATAACCCAAGAACAGTTGGATGAGTATATCTCAACTATTATTCCAATGCATAGTGAATGTTAAATTTCTACACACTTTGTTTGAAACTCCAGTGGTATATTCTTAGGTTCAATCACATTTTTTTCAGAGTAATTATAATGAATTTGAATTTATTATGATCATCTATTACCTAGGATAAACAAAAGTTGTCATATATTAAAAATAATGTTTCTAGATTTAGACATCCTATGAATGATTTTTCATGATTAAATGATTACTAAATACATTTTATCACACTATTGTTTTGGTTTTATTATTGTCTTTATCTAGGAGATTTTGTTTAATGATAAATGTGATCAATGATGCAATGATTTCCATCATTAGAAACCAAATAAAATAGAAGATGGATTTTGAAAGGTTGTGACTATTCATCATTATCTATCTCATAATATGATTTAAATCATATACATATGAGAGTTTATAAATTCACTAAATAAGTAAATATTGTGTTTTATGAAGATCATAGAGCAAATTAGACTCATATTGTTAAATTTCTTGAATGTGGGAAGAAGCACTTATGGAAATGGGTCAATGAAATAAGAATATTATTTACATGTGAAAAATAAGGACATAGAGAATTTAATGTCCATGCAAAAGGAATATATTTAATTAAGGAACTAAATTAAATATAAAGGTACCATTAATATTTAATGTACTATATGTGGTTAATGTGGGAATTATCTATGTCAATTACATAATCCAAGGGCTAACACCTAGACTAAAGAATGAGATATGATCTGTCAATCATTTATGATGAATAATTAAACTATTAATGTATTGGGATTTGAGAATTAACTTATAGAAGTGTTTCATTATTAATATTATGGTTTTTATAAACATCTAAGGATAGTTCCATAATAGTTTATCATTAATAATTTTCATGTATATGTTGAATGGTACTATTAACCTATAAAATTTATTTAGCTTTAAGGTATTTTTTTTGAAAAACATTATCAAGCGATAAATAAAACTTAATATTTTCCTATGGTTTATATAATAATATTTATTTTGAATAAAGAGTTGAATGATTTGGATAATTTAAATTGGATTGTATTCTAGGCCCAAAAATTGATTATTGATTTGATGATAATGTGATTAGTCTATCGATGAATGGACTTTGTATTATTTTTTACATTTATAAAATTTATTTGATAGAATGTTTTTTGATTTTAGGAACAAAGATAGAGTTATTTTTTGAATAATATATGTTTTATTGATGTTTTATGGTAATACTAGTTATTTTTTTAAAGGATTAACATGTTATAAGTGAGTTTATTATCATCATAATCACATGTTTAGTATGTGTAACTAAGAGATATGTAAAGCTATTTTGGGAGTGAATTTAGCTAGATTTTAGGCATTTGGTTATTATTTTCTAAATTATTGGGTTTTTTTAATTTTATTATAATATTTTGGACAAATATTTTGGTTATTTATTTATGTTATTGTTTGTGTTCTCCTTTGGGTGTTATTTTAGTATTTTTAATCATTATTATTTTAGTTCATCAAATAATGATTTATCCACATTGGATAACTTGTGATTTTTTTGGTTTTTGTAAATATATAGAGATAGAGGCAATGGATTGTCATTAATTTATGGATTATATGATATGTTAATGTAATATACTGATGTTTTGTATAAGAAACCTTTTTATTTTGTGACTAGCATAATTTAAGTCATATATTAATTGAAATAATAATATTAAGGAAAAAATACAAATGATTTAACATAAAGAATATAAATAATACATTATAGGAATTACAATGAAACACATTAAAAATCGACTTATAACTATTAATTATTAACTTATAGTTGATTTTTTATATGATAAATTTGGAAAATCATTTTCTATATTGATTATAATAATTTATTACAAAAGGATTATTATTTTGAAATTATAATGGTTTGAAAAATGATATTTAAAAAATGATAATTATGAAGTTATAAATTATGTTTGAAAGAAATAGTTATGTATAACCTATTATTATATTAATAATATTAATAAAAATATTGTTATAAAATTTGATTATTCATAATTATGAAATATTAATGGAAAAATATATATAAAGAAATATAATAAATTATGAATATCAATATTGTATTATTTTTGAAGAAAATATATAAAGGATATTTTAATATTAATATATTTTATTTTAACTATATATATATATAATCTTTAGCTAAAATTTGAGTAATAATATTTTTCATTTATTAGAACTAAAATATTAATTTTTTATTACTGTTTTAATTAATAATATGAAATATTTTAGGATATATATGTTTTATATTTAATAAAATTGGTATCAATATTTTATATTAAAATTTTAATAATATATATATATATATCAAATGATACGTAGTGACATAACTATTAATAAGGTTGAATCAAATGTAGACATATGCATAAAATATTATATAGTTTGTAATTTAATCTCAATTAAGTGACTTAAAATTTTCATCGATGTATATATATATGGAAAAATATCAATCTAGATTGAATAAATTAACCATGATTTGGGGGAGGGAGCTTAAACACACATGGGTTCTATTTAGGCTAGTTTACATGTTATACTGGGGGGCAGAGTGCATAGCACTTCCATGGTGCATGCCTGAGCGAGCACATGCATATACGACAACATAATTTTACGCGGACCACACTCCTAGTGTTTTCAAGGAATTTTTTTTCATAATTTCTTTGGAATTTTACATGTCCGCAGTTTCTGACGGCACTTGATTCCAAGGGCCGGTGTGCCCGGAATCAATTTCCAAAGTTTAGCTTAGGTATATTCAATGAATGAATGAGCGGTTTTTTCTATATTTTGAACCGGTGCTCGGAATTGAAATTCGAGGCCACCGATGAACTCGCAGTGCTGGTAGTTGATTAAGGGGACCTTTACCGCAGTTGCGTTTTATGCGGGTTAAAAGTTAAAATTTGGGGATTAGTCAAAACGTTAAATAAAATTGTTTAGAACAATTTTATACACCATGGTGGTTTTTATCCTACAATCGGAGGTTTTAGTGTGGTGGGTCCCACACGAACCCCTAACTCCTCACCTCCCCATAACTCCCCTTATCCACTTTAATCTTCCCTTTCATTTAATATTTTGACAACACCTCCCTCTCTTTAGGGATGACAATAGAATTAATTTATTACTTAATTAATTAATTTGTGGTTTCAAAAATTCGTTTGAATTGTTTTCATTTTCATGGAATGATTAATATATGGGACAGTCTTATTTTTATATTGGAGGGTTGGAAATTACATGGTGGTGGAGCCTTTGGAGATTTTGTGAATAGAGCTTCATCCCTCACCAATGAAGAACAACTCTGATGTTCTCTTCACAAAGAACAATTCTTCTTCCGCCGGATCTCCAACAAACAACACTCGAGCCAGGATCGAAGGATTGCGGAAGCGACAAGCGCCAATGATCGTTGTCTCCTCTATCTCCTCCCTTGCAAAGACGTCAACAAGCCGACGTCCACCCTCTCGCGATATCGTCATCGAACGACGAACCTTGAGGCAGGGGTTATTATGAACAAGTTTCAATACCGTTCAACAACGTTCTTTAATTCTTGAGTTTCATTGGACCTCTTGATACCATCTTGACAAGGAAGGGCTCAGACCGCATGAACACTGTCAGACCCTTCCCCATTCGTTTGTTGATTATGGACGATGGAGGCTGACTACGAAGAAATGGCTGGTGTCAGGCTGATCACGGGAAGATCGTCAACGCTTGGTTGTCGGATCACCGCAAAGGCGCGGCACCATCATGCCACGCAGAGTAGAGTCGGACCGTGGCCAGGGGGCCGTGATGGAGGGGTGTGGCACCTTCGCGCCGCGCCGGAGCTACAAGTGGCCACGGGTGAGGTGGGCCGCGGCGGTGGGGCGCTGCGCCATCGCGTCGCGTCGGTCGAACAGAGGCGCGGCCTTATGCCGCGGCGGACTTCAAAGGGGTGGCCGACTGTGCTGGCCTCTGAAGCCACCTAGATGTGGGACCCAAAGGGGTCCCGCGATTGCACAAAGGCCGGCCATCATGGCTAGCGGTTTCGAGGAAACCGGGGGGCGTAACCTCTCCCCCTGACCTACTGCTAGGGTGGACCCCACTTGATCCACCGTTTCATGAAAAAGGGAGACACGTCCCTTTGTGTCCTGCTCGGCAAGTACCGAGCCACGATTGGCTTCTCAGCCCGGTCACAGGCCGCACGGGCTGGGCTGACCGTGCCCAGCCGGGCCGTTCCACCAGCACCGGGTCGGGCCGGGCTGCCTGCGGCGGGTCGGGCCGCCAGTGCTGGGTCGGGCCGCTAGCTCCGGGTCAGGCTGCCAGTGTCGGGCCAGGCAGCCAGCGCCTGGCTGGGCTGCGATAACCGGGCCATGCCGCGCACAACCAAGACAAACCTGGACTTGGGTTGGGTCAACCTGGTTCGAGCGGACCCAGGGGGTATTGGGCAAGGTCGGACGAGGCCCAAACCCCCTATTTTCGGACTAGGTTCGTTCAAATGCATATATCTTGAGCTACGGACCTCTGATCGATGTACCGTCACTTGCGAAGAGATCCTTGGACCAATATGGGCATTTAGATATATTAAAATTGAGGGTTCAGTGAACTTTGAGTATGACCTGCGTTGGTTCGAACACAAAACCAACCGGGCCCTCGGAGCGGAAACACTTATAACTTGAGGACCGGACGTCCGATTGACGTGTCGTCAACTATGTTGGATTCCTCTTGATGAGATGGTTATTTTGGAATAATCCACATGAGGTTTGGAAGTAGTTGGAGTACGGTCAAGTTGGTTTAGCTTATAAAACAACAAGGCCCCTTGAACGGAAAAACCGATAACTCTCAAACATGACGTCCGTTTGCTGAACCGTCAGCGGTGTTGGTAATCACGTTGAGAAAAAGTTCCATCGAGTTTACACCATGAGAGTTCTAGGAACTGTTGATATACGGCCCGGTTGGTTCGTACACAAAACCAACCGGGACCCTGGGACTAAAAGGATAATAACTCACAGACCGGGCGTCTGTTTGATGCGTTGTCTGTTGCATTGAGACCCCTATGACGAGTCGGTCCCTTGCAATACTTCATTTTGGGATATTGTGATACTTGGAGTATCGAATAGTAGCTCGTGGAGTGGATCCTCCCGAAGACGAGCGTACGGTGTGCAGAGACCTAGTAGCTGTGTACTTGACGACTGCTTGACCGATTCGACTTGGAGAGAGTCAACTAGCCCAGTGGACGGAGCACCCGGTATTTGGCGGCAGACCCACGGCGGATGGATCACATGTTATTTTGCAGTAGACCCATGGTACTCGACATTTGGAGTACCCATGTAGGCTATTAGGGGAACCACTACTGTGTTTGGGTGGCGGACCCCTGGTGGGGAGCACTACTATGTTTTGGTGCGGACCTGTGGTACTCGACAAGAGGAGTACCTCAGTAGTCGAAGGTTAGTGAGTAGCACCTTAGTGTCGTGATAGGGCCACTGTACTCAACAGAAGAGGAGTTCTCTATCAGTTATGGCTTCGATAATGAAAATCATGGTTTGAGCTGAGTCAATGACCTTGGTGTTTTCCTCATGATTGAGATGGGTTGCTTGATAACTTAGGTATATGTAAGGGCATATACCTAAGTAATGGTTATATGTTGAGATCCTTATTTTTGGTTTTCCATGTTGGATTTAGTGAGACCTTCAGGGTCTTGAGGTCCCTACTGAGTATCATTATACTCACCCCTGTACGAGCCATGCCCGCACCTTGTTGTGTTGGATGCAGACGATGGGCAGTGATGATAGAGACCGAGTGTACGAGGATTGGATGGTACCTGGAGGTGGACCTCACAACGAGTCAGTACCTAGAGGTGGATTTCACGATGAGACGGTACTCGGAGGTGGTTTGCGAGTGATAGAGTTGAGGAGGCTATCTGTACCTACCCCTCATGTAGGATCTGAGGTGGACGTCCCAGGAGCTGCTTCTATCTTCCAGCTGTTTGTCTTTTCTGTTATACTTTCATTCAGTTGAAGCTGTACTTTTCAGTTGGGTTTTTATTCTGGCACATTTACTTTTCAGAACTTTCTTTTATACTTAGTTTTTTAATTATTCTTGTACTCTGGTTGGATGTGTTTATATTTTATAAAGGAAATTCCTTCCCAGTTATCTGGATTTACGCCTTTGGTGCTAGTCGCCAGCCCCTGGTGTATTGATGGCGGGCTTGGGGTAGTCACGGAAAAGGCCCCGAGGACGGGTCATGACAAATTGTTATCAGAGGGAGGTTCTACCGCAGAACTTATGACTTTGATATCTTAATTGTGTGAAGCAATATTGTTAAGGGTACCAAGTGTGGTCTTTAGTTCAGGGAGTCCAGTGTTGGTGTGGTGGTTGACGTATCCATAAACCAGGACCATAACTACTGATTTTCGACTTAGTTCACAAAAGCACTGATTGCATGTGTGATTCCAAAGATTATAAGTCATATCAAACTAGATCAGCTCACCACGTTTAAATCTTTTGACTGTGTCGCATCTGTTTAGGATACCTCCACACAGACAATCAGTTGGAGTTCCGAGAGAGTACTCGATGACGACACACTGAGCAATGAGACTCCGGTGTAGGGCCCTCTTTCTATGTTGGAACCTTCGGGTGGTGTACCAGCAACACCAACACTCGTTAGGTAGAAGATGCCACCAGCCATACTAGTGGACATTGTACGCCGACAGAGCGTGTTGCAAGAGTTGTAGCAGCAATGGCCTCCGATGTTACAAGGTGAGGCAGATTCCCAGGAAGTAGTGGACTGACTGGAGGTGATTGCTAGAGTTCTACCTCTAGTTTAGACACTTGTATAGAATATGGTGATCTTATCTACTGGTGTTTCCCAGTGAGTGGAAATGGGGATGGTCGGCTTAGTGTTGAGGCTTCGGTACGTGGACTGATGCCTGAGATAGTACCTTCGGGTAGTTAGTCGGTTATATCACTACATGTTGGACAGTAGTTACAACCGGCGGTACCGGTAGATGACAAATGGAAGTTCAGTTCCATACACGTGTTTCAACATCAGATACCCTTAGGTTCCGAGGTGAGCCCGACTCTCAAGCGGATGAGGACTGGCTTGAGGAGGCGGCTGAGAGTTTTCTAGAGCTTTACAGCTTCGACAGGATGACAAGTCGGTAGCTGAGTAGTCATCGAGGTGTATCGATCATTCCTGGTACTTGATGACTACGATTCAATTAGTGCTTTAGAGAAAAAACCTCTGAGCGAGGTGAGTTTAAAGGATATTTGAGACAAAATCCTTTCTTCTATGTATTTTTACTTTTGTTAGGGTGATAGAGAGAACCTTTGTGGTTGACTGTTATTTGGATGAACGAATACAACTAGTGAATGTTAACAACATGAAACTGGCTCCAGTATCAGAGACTTAGATGTGTAAAATGTTTTGAAGAGGAATTTTTAAGGATAGTTGAATCTGTAGAGCAACAGATGTGGAAGCAGAGTTATGAGAGAAGCATGAGGTGGTGTACATTTCCAAAAGTTACAACCTCCCAGTATTGTAGTCCCTGCAATTTTCTAGGATCTGGAGGGAAGGGGAAGAGACTAACTGCATGAGGTCAAGGAGTGTGACCTAAGGGCTCTAATAATGATTTGAGGTACGGTCTGTGTCTAATAGTAGTTGTAGTATCAATAGACATAGGTACCAATCATTCTTACCTTCCACAAATCTTGTCCCAGACCTAGAGTTTCCGTTTAAGCCGTTGACTTGACCCTCTTGTCTGGTGATACCTTGAGAGGAGACTCGATAATCTCACTTACGCCGACGGTGTGATCTGACCCTAGAGGAGAGAGTTTCGGTTGGAACCTCTTGGTGGTAGCGTCAAGGCCTTACGATGTTAGTTTGTGTATGGACTGGGAAACTATATTTCATGCACAGATTGACGGTATTAAGAAAAAATTTTGTGGTTTACCTACAACGTTGGGATGGGTTTTCCTTGGTCGGAGAAATGGAAACCCCAGCCAGCACATGATGGAATCATGCATAAGTGGTTGCAGTCGATCACTCATGAGTCGGCCAGACTTAGAATTGAGCCCAACTTCTCCAGTGTTGTTGCACTAGTTTTAGCATTGTCGAAGAATGGGAAAACCCTTCATGTCGTCTATTTATGCCAGTAGAGCTTTTCAGGAGCTGAGGAAGAGGTTGACCAGTGTGCCCATTTTGAGGTTACCAGAGAAGGGGAAAATCATCCAGGAAAGGATGAAGACTACACAGGGAAGATAGAAATCCTATCTTGATAAAAGACAGAGACCACTAGAGTTTGAGGATGGCGACCATGTTTTCTTATGGGTATCACCTCGCTGAGGTCTACAGAGATGTGGCCAAGACGACAAGTTATCTATGAGGTTCATTGGAACTTTCTGGGTTTTTCAGCAGAGTAGGCAAGGTGGCTTACCACCTGGCCCTTCCACCTCAGTCGCACCAGGTGCACGATGTTGTCCACGTATCTCAGCTGAGAAGATGTGTGCACGAACTAACCATCATCATCGACCACTGAGAGTTGGACATCGATAATGAGGAGAATTTAATAGGGTTCCAGTAGTGGTTGAGGATCGACAGGAGAAGGTCCTACGTGGACGGTCAATTCCTTTGGTGTGCATTAGTTGGCAGCACGGGAACCTCCAGGAGAGCACATAGAAGTAAGAGGCTGAGATGAGTGCTCAGTATCTCCATTAGTATCTATAGTTTATTCTATAGCTTTACGGGGATGTAAATCCCTGAGGTGGGAGTAATTTAAAGACCCGGAAATTTGAAGGAATTTTTTTTCTTAATTTTGTTGGATTTTACGAGTCCGCAGTTACTGACAGAACTTGATTCTGAGTCCCGGTGTTCCTGGAATCAATTTCCGAAGTTTATCTTGGGTACGTTCAGTAAACGAACGAGCGGGTTTTTCTATATTTAGAACCGGTGCTCGGAATTGAAATTCGAGGGCACCGATGAACTCGCAGTGCTGGTAATTGCTTAAGTGGACCTTTACCGCAGTTGCGTTTTATGTGAGTTGAAAGTTAAAATTTGGGGATTAGTTAAAAAGTAAATTAAAATTGTTTAGAATAATTTTATACACCATGGTGGTTTTTATCCTACAAAGGAAGGGTTTAGTGTGGTGGGTCCCACAAGAACCCCTAACTCTTCACCTCCAAATAACTCCCCTTAACCTCTTTAATCTTCCCTTTCATTTAATATTTTGACAACACCTCCCTCTCATTAGAGATGACAATACAATTAATTTATTAATTAATTACTTAATGCGTGGTGTTAACATTTTTTTTTTGAATTGTGTTGATTTTCTTGGCATGGTTAATATATGGGAGAGTCTTATTTTTATATTGGAGGGTTGGAAATGACATGGTGGTGGATCCTTTGGAGATTTTGGGAGGAGAGCTTCATCTGTCACCAACGAAGAACAACTCTGACGTTCTCTTCACAAAGAATAGTTCTTCTTCCACCGAATCTCCAACGAACGACACTCGAGTCAGGATTGAAGGCTTGCTGAAGCGACGAGAGCCAACGATCGTCGTCTCCTTTATCTCCTCCCTTGCGATGACATCAATGAGCCAACATCCACCCTCTCGTGATATCGTCATCGAATGATGTACCATGAGGTAGGGGATGTTATGTTCAAGTTTCAATACCGTTCAACAAAGTTCTTTAATTCTTGAGTTCTGTTGGACCACATGATACCATCTTGATGAGGAAGGGCTCAGACCGCACGAACACGGTCCGACCCTTCCCTATTCATTTGATGATTATGGACGATGGAGGTGGACTACGAAGAACCAGCCGGCGTCGAGCCGATCATAGGCAGATCATCAACGCTTGGTTTTCGGATCACAGAAAAGGCGCTACACCGTCATGCCGCGCAGAGTAGAGTCGGACCACGGCCGGTGTGGGCCACGGTGGAGGGGCGTGGCACCGCCGCACCGTGCCGGAGCTACAAGGGGCCGCGGCCAGGGCGGGCCGTGCCAGTCGAACAGAGCCGCGGACTTATTCCGCGACGGACTTCAAAGGGGTGGCTGTCTGGGCCAGGCGCTGACACCACCATGAGGGGGGACCCGAGGGGGTCCCACAGTTGCACAAAGTCCGGCCATCACGGCCTGTCGTTTCAAGGAAACCGGGGGGCATAACTCCCCCCCCCCGACCTGCTTCTAGGGCGGACCCCATTGGGTCCGCCGTTTCCAGAAAAGTGGATCGTGCCCCTTTGTGTCCCGCTCGGCCAGCGTCGAGCCGCAGCTGGGCCGCAGGCCACACGAGCTGGGCCGGCTGGGCTATGCCCAACCTGGCCGGACCTGGACCCGGGTCAGGTCGGCCCGGTTCAGGCCGACCCAGGGGTATTGGGTCGGGTTGGTCCGGGCCCAAACCCCCTATTTTCGGACTTGGTTTGTTAAAACGCCTATATCTTGGGATACGGACCACCGATCGACGTAACAAAAGTTGTGTAGGGATCCTTGGATCAAGACGGTCGTTTCGGTATATTACACATAAGGATTCGGTGAACATTGAGTACATACGGGTTGTTTCGAACACGAAACCAACCGGGCCCTCGGAGCGGAAACACTTATAACATGAGGACCGGACGTCCGAGTGACGTGCCGTTGACTATGTTCGATTCTTCATGATGAGATGTTTCTTTAGGCATAATCCACATGATGTTTGGATGTAGTTGGAGTATGGTCGGGTTTGTTTAGCTTATAATCCAACCGGGCCACTGGATGGAAAACCCGATAACTCTCAGACCGGACGTCTGTTTGCTGAACCGTCAGTGACAATGGTAATCACGTTGAGAAGCGGTTCCTTTGGGTATACCCTATGAGAGTTTTGGGAACTGTTGAAATATAGCCGGGTTGGTTCGTAAAGAAACTAACCGAGACCCCAGAACTAAAAGGCTAATAACTCACTGACCGGGCTTCCGGTTGACGCACCGTCTGTTGAGTTGAGACCCCTCTGACGAGGCGGTCCCTTGTGATACTTATTTGTGGGTCTTTGTGATACTTGGAGTATCGAACAGTAGCTCGTGTAGTGGATCCTCCCATAGAAGATCGTACGGTGTGCAGATACCTAGTAGTTGTGGACTTGAAGACTGCTTGACCGATTAGACTTGAAGTGAGTCGACTAGCCTAGGGGACAGAGCACCCTGTATTTGGAGGCAGACACACGGAAGATGGAGCACCTGGTAGTTAGAATAAAACCCACAGTACTCGACATGTGGAGTACCTATATAGGCCATTAGGGGAACCTCTACTGTGTTAGGGAGGCAGACCCCTGGCGGGGAGCACTACTGTGTTTGGGTGCGGACCCGCTATACTAAATAGGAGGAGTACCTCAGCAGTATAAGGTCAATGAGTATAATCTCAGAGTCGTGACAGGGCCACTGTACTCGACATAGGATGAGTTCTCCAGCAGTTGTGGTTTCGATAATGAAAATCCGGGTTTTAGCGGATTCAATGACCTTTTTGTTTTCCTCATGATTGAGATGGGTTACTTGATAATTTAGATATATATATGGGCATATACCAAGGTAAAGGTTATCTATTGAGATCCTTATTTGTGGTTATCCATGTTAGATTTAGTGAGACTTTTAGGGTCTTAGGGTCCCTACTGAGTATCGTTATACTCACCCTTGCACGGGCTATGCCCCCACCTTGTTGTGTTGGATGCAGACGACAGAAAACGCTGACAAAGACCGAGTATACAAGGATTGGACGGTACCCAGATGTGGACCTCACGACAAGTCAGTACCCGAAGGTGGATTTCACGATGATACAGTACATGGAGGAGGTTGGCGGGTGAGAGCGTTGAGGAGGCTATCTGTACCTAGCCTTCAGGTAGGATCTGAGGTGGACATCCCAAGAGATGCTTCTATCTTCCAACTATTTGTCTTTTCTATTGTACTTTCATTCAGTTGTAGCTGTACTTTTTAGTTGGGTTTGTAATATATCCCATTTACTTTTCAGCACTTTCTTTTGTACTTAGTGTTTTACTTTCGCTTGTACTCTGGTTGGATGTTTTTATGTTTTATAAAGTCAATGCCTTCCTAGTTATCTGGATGTACGCCTTTGGTGCTAGTCGCCAGCCCTTGGCCTATGGAAGGCGGGCTTGGGATAGTCACGGGATAGGCCCCAAGGATGGGTTGTGACAATTTTTTATATGTTCCCACACTATTTCATTATCTTGTGTATATAAAGGACACATTTATTATATCTAGAAGCACTTGAGTGGGTGATGTTTTGATATGATATCTTGATTATATGGATATATTGAACCATTTTAAAATATACACTTAAAAATAATTCTATTTGATAAGGATAATGTTATTCATTCAATCTCCTAGATGTTTTATCTCCTTACTCATTATTACATACCTAATCCCTCGTAATAATTCCTTCTCCAAATGCAGTATTCACCTTCTCCCTACAGGTGTGAAAATACATATCTTGACTCTATGACAAATTTAATGAAGGGTGTCATCATGTTCATCAAAACACTCATCAAGGATGATCAAAATGAGTTATAAAATATATAATTTGTAATGATAAAATGTAAATCCTTTTAAATTTAAAATAATAGGTCATTGGATTTTCATTTCTAGTGGTGATCATTTAGGGGAATCATCAAGATTGTAATAAATGATATATTTATTACAAAATAGTATTCATAGCTCGACAAATATTTCACATTTCACAATTTTCTTCTTCATTCAACATGAGTTTCAAAAAGATATTTACACTTCATGTCGATATATATATATATATTATAGGTCAAACCTATATGAAGATCATTATATATCAATTTATACTTCCTTGGTTCATTGTCTTCCTTTTCAAATATAACTGTTGCAGAAATAATATATATATATATATATATAACAGTAATTTTTATATTAAATGACATAACCATATTTTAAAAAATGGAAATAAATAGTTAAAATGGAAATTAATTGTTGGGAAATTTTTTGAAAAATCACCCCATAGAAGTTTTAAAAGAGGAATCCTATTTAAATGAAGGTTTTCCACAACTAACATATATTATAGAGACCTGATTAACAATCCTCTCATTATAATCACTATGCAAATCTTAGGATTCCAAATAACCTGGTGAAAAAACAATCTCTAAGTTTTATGAACATTAATTCATCACCACAGTAAAATTTATTGATTTTTTTTTTAAGAATTTCAATTTTATTATTTTAAGAGAAATTGTATTTTTATCAAGATTCTATTTAAATAAAAATTACTGTAAGTAAATAATTGTTTTCAAATTTTTTCCATATTTATTTTTTGAAAGCCCTTATGTAATGGAAATTTTAATTTATTTAAAAAATAAGGGTATTATTTCTTGATGAACAAGAATTTTTTTTTAAATTACCTATGTAATAGAAAACAAATTTTAAAATCATATTTAAAATTTTTAAACCCCTAATTGTTATGAAATGTTTTTATTTATATTAAGCAATTCTTTTTATGTAATTTAATTTATAAAAAAATATATATTTAGTTCAAGTTCAATTTAAAGTGTATTTCATTATCGTTTTATAGAAAAAATATCATTAAAATATATGGATTTTATTCATTATTATATGAATGAAAAAAACAGTAGTTATCATTTACCTCTGACACATTTTTATAAAATATATAGTTTATGTTTATTTTTTTGAGAATTTTTATAATTGTTTCCTTTTTGTACATTGATTTCATTGAAATGTATGTATTATCCTAAAATAATTTTTTGAAATTTTTTATTTATTTTTATCATGAAATTAAATTTCATGATTTTTTGAAGTGATGTTTTGAAATGGAATTATAATAAGAGTGGAAGGTATTGAAAAATGATTTATTTAAAAATCAACACTTTGGTGTAAAATGTGATGATGGGGGATGGGGAGTGTACACACAACCTCTTGGGGGAATTCTCTTAAATGTGATACTATATAAGATCTTGGATCCTCTTTTCAGGTATGTTTTACTTTTTGGTGTTTTTAAGGATAAAGAGGATTTTTCTGGAAAATTTCTTTAAGACACAACATGTTCTTTATAAGTACACGCCGTGTCACGGCCATGCACACGACTGTGTGTGGAAACCTGGAGAGCACCTAATATCAGGGCTGGTAAAGTCAAGTACACGCCATGTACTTTCTTGTTTTTCATTAAACTTACCGGGGTCATGTCTGATGGATTGAATTGTGTCCTTCTAGGTTTTGTTCATTCAAGAGAGACCACACAGCTGCATAACATCTTTGTGCCCCCAACCGATAATCTGTTCTCTGAATCGACCACCGTCGATTGTGTTGGGACTGCCTTAGTAATCTCTTCCTTCCTCTAAAGCTTCATTTCCTGATTCCTCTTCTTTATCAAGTAATCATCTGTCGAGTATTTTGGAAGTTTTTGTATATCTACGGTGTTCTTGGGTGATTTAAGGCTTTAGTTTCATGTATAAGGATCCTACAACAAATTGGTAGCTGGTTTGTGCCTTTTCGTTGAATGTCTATGTGTTATATGTGAAACATTTCCCAATACCCTTGAACGGGGTATTGCGTGTTACGATTTTAGCCTTGTTAGTTTCCTGTTATTCTTGTATGCTTCATTAGAGGTTAATTGAATCTGAATAGGGATAATTTCTTTTCATTGGAAGTGTTTTCCCATACATGTATTGTTTATGTCCATTTAGTCCTTCTTGCATGTTAGGCTGATGTTTGTTTCCCAAGACTAGTATTGTTAGGATGGTGTGTTTGTTATATGACATGTTGTTATGCTCTATACTAGTTTTCCAAGTAGTTCTTGAGGTTTTATTTTGCCTCTTTGCATTGATATGCTCATTTGACTTCCTTTGGGCCATGGGAACCTGGTGTAGTATACCATAGAGAGAATGGATGTAAGGGCTTCACCAGTGTGTTTGTTAATTGTTATGATGCGATACCATAGGGGGAATTGACGTAAGTGCTTCCTCGGAGTGTTTTTATTTCCTAGACGCGGGCCACATGTAGAATTAGACCTAAAGTGCTTACCAAGAGCACATTTTACCTGCTGATATGATACAATAGGGGGGGGATTGATGGTGAGTTCTTCCTCAGATAGTCTACACTAAATCTGAACCAGAGGGGTTAGACTGTGAGTACTACCTAGGAGGTTACCTATTTGTGATTATTTTCTTACTTGATATGTGGTGTTTGAATGCTTTGAAAGTCTAGTAATGGTTATTATAGAGTAGTTCATTTTTACTGCTTTTACTTGCTTATTCCCTCCAATATATATTCACTGACTGTTAGGAACATATCACTTGGTGGTGGCCTATTGGGATTAGTCTCACACCCTATTTGGGCCATGATTTTGGGTCCAAACAGATTATATTGTTGCAGGTATAGATAAGGGAAATCACCCTTCTACTTCAGGTACATGACAGATTTGGAGCTGGAGAGAAGGGGACTAAGAATAGGCTTGCAATGTTTTGGAGTTGTTTACTGTTTTCTTGTACTTTGGTTTAGTACTGTATTTCAACATTGGGACTTGTTTGGATGCTTTCCTAGAAATATGTATCATGCATCATTATATATATGTGATCCATCTATTTACTTAATTCAGTCTTCTGTTGTTTACTTTCATATGGTATTATTAACACTTCCACTGTTGTTATATGTTTCTATTCCACTATTTTTCTCTTCCAATGAGGGCATAGTTTCCCCACTATCACACCAAAGGCCCTCACTGCTTGTTAGCAACGTCTGGCATTAGAGGAAATGTGCTTGAGTCCATGTGACCAATTGATTACGAGGTGCCTCTAGGTGGCTTCCAGAACCGGGATGTTACAAAGTGGTATCAAAATAATTCTTTTCTTCTTGAAATACTTTTTATAGACTATAGTCGGGGATTAGACAGAAATAGGTACTTGGTAATAATATGTGCCTGGGAGTATCTAACCCATGTATAGGGAAAATCCAATTTACCTCATTTATTGAATTTTTTTTGATTTTCAATTTTATAGTTGATTTGATTTCACTGTTGGGTGAGTCACATGATTTGTGTTGTTATTGTTGATATTATTGAGGTTCTATTTCTTTTGAATCCTGATGAGATAAGGGTATTCTATCTCATGCATCATAGAGTTACTTGCTAGAAATCACATGTCATGTATTCTGGCCAGGCCATTTAGGGTGCATTTGAGATTGCATGTTGTTGTTATAGATGTTCTGCTAGATATGCATGATGTTGTGATAGATGCCTTTATAAAGTACCTATTGTTTGATAGGGTTTTTATTTGTGTTATGTTTTGTTTGAATGAACCCCAAACATTGGTTCTTGAGGTGTTATTGGCCATCATGGGTTGTAATTTGGTGGATCATAGCCTTGTTTTTCTTGTATATCACATGTAAGAGATTCCAAGAATTGATTCGCGGCGATTATGGGCCCTCACAGATTGAAATTTGGTACTTTAATGTTTTTTTCAATGTTTTATTGGGCTTCTGGAGTTGTTTCTAAGGCTTACAATCCAAAAATACACAGAATACATACCTTGTAGTTTTGATTACACGCCATGTGTTCTTTTGTCTGAGAAGAAACTATTTTTCTTAAGTACACGCTGTGCACTCTATGTAAACATCATGTAGTTTCTAACCATGTCACTGTCTGTGTGGGTATAGACATGGGTTTGGGAGGATTTTGGTTAGACACACCATGTACTGGACATACACGTCGTGTGTTTAGAACATGTCTCTTCCTGTGTGACTAATGACAGAAACAGATAAAGGCTTAAGAAATACATGCAGTGTAGTATAATCCCTATAATCTGGTTTCATAACTAACAACATGGGTCGGTGAAATCCTTTAGAAAATGTCATGTCCACCTGCAACACACTGTGTAGTATGAGATGTGTATCTGGTCGTGTCACTAACAACACAGGTCGATGAAGCACGTCTAGTACACACCGTGTCTGGCACAAACAAGATGTGTAGTCTTGTTCTGGGAAAACCATGTAGCTTAGTCGTGCAGAAGGACTTGGGCAGGGGGAGAGGATTCAAGTACACGCCATGTGTTTGGAAAACATGCCCAGTGTTTGGGGTGTCACACAATAAATTTTGGCAGAAGTACACGGCCATGTTAAATGCTTAAGGGAACCTGTCGTGTAGTTAAATATACACATTGTGTATCCATGTTTTGAAAAACATGAATTACTACATTCTCTGGTTCCCTTATTACTATTATAGTTTTCAGTCCTTAATATTCTTGATCAAACATGTGCATTTGACCTTGTAGAGTCATGCCACCGAGGCGTCCTCCAGTTGTACACTAGTTGCAAGGCAGTGACTAGACACTAGACATGGCTGATCAGGGACATCCAGCGGATCCTCTAGTTCTTCCAGTCTTTTCTACAGTCAACATTCCAAACATAGGTGCTGATGCACAGTTCTGATAGGGCTTCATGAGGTTATTGCAGACCTTCCGCGGAGTACCGCATCCTGCCCTGTCAATGATAGTGTTGACGTGGGTCTTTTAGCAGCAACATCCTCCCACTTTCATTGAGGAAGGAGGACCTCAGCCTGCAGAGTCATGGTCAAAATCCATTATTTCTTTCTTCGAGCATATGGATACACGTCCATACAGGAGGGTCAAGCTAACTACGTGCATGTTTCAAGACTCTACCATGATATGGTGGGATGTGATCTCACAGGTGGGACATCAGCAGGTTATAGGGTGGAACAAGTTCTAACGTACCTTTTATGACTACTTATACCTAGATACATTGAGGGATGAATGAGCCTGAGAGTTAATGAGTCTGGAACAAGGTAATATTTTAGTAATGGAGTATTATTATTATTACTTGAGAGAGTTGCAGCACTTTACACCAATCCTAAGAGGTGACGAGTTATTCCTGGCAAGAAAGTTTGAGGATGAATTGAATCACGACATCCAATCTCCGGTGAATATCATTAGGTTGACATCTGTCAATTCTATCATCAACTAGGCGCTGATCACAGAGCGTAATCTAAGGTATCTTGGAGTTGTGAACCCTGGAAGCTCGACATCTAGATTTAGTTTCCCTCCTACCGATAACAGGAAGCACCGAATGGGATCTTCACGTGTTGATCCGAGGAGGCGAGACACTTCCTCTGGTATCCAGGTGGTGTGATGCCAGTGCAGGAAGAGAGGGAATATGGGGCCACATTTCCCGAGAGACCCAATAGAGTGCTGATCATTCAACAATATGGCCCATCTTCATTTTTTTTCCAATATTATCAGCAGTAAACTGGTGACATGGGTTTTTCTATGACTCCTCATTCATGAGAAGCACCACCAGTTTCTCACCAGTCTGGGAACTATAGTTCTTCTAGCCATTCAGACCAAGGTGGAGGTTGTGGTCATAGTTGTCAGTCACTGGGATTTCAGTGACAACAGGGTGGGTTATCTCATGGTGGTTAAAAGGGTCACATGTCCGTGGAACATGCTAGACTTTTGTAGTGGATTACACCCAGTAGGAGTAGAATCCCAGACCCTCTACATTTTGAGGTACAATCCTAGTTTCCTCAATTTTAGCTTTTTCCCTTTTCGATATGGGGGCTTCCCATAGCTTTATATATGTTACTATTGTGGAGAGACTTAGGATCTGTATATTTTCTTTTACTGATATATGGATGTTTAACACTTCGTTGGGGACAAGAATGTCTAGTGTATGTCAATGCAAGTAGTTCCCTCTTGTGGTTGGTGGGGGTCACTTCTAATGGGATATCTATGTCTTAGAGATGAAAATATATGATATCATTCTTGGAATAGACTGGTTAGTTCCCTTCCATACTATTGTCAATTTCTATAACCGTGGGGTGAGTTTCAAATCACCAAAAGGTGGATTGTTTCTTCATAAGGGATAATGGGACGTCCTGGCGAGTAGAGTGGGACCTGGGAATCGTGGGTTGGTGGGAGTTACAACTCATATTTCTAGTCTATATGTGGATGACTATGGGACTTCAAAGTCGGAATTTCCTCCAGTGGTGGATTGTTTATGGATGTCTTTCCAGAGGACATTTCAGGTTTTCCTCTAGAGTGAGAGGTAGACTTTTCTATTGAGCTCACGACAAGAGTGGCACAGATGTCCATTACTCTTTATAGGATGGGTACACTAGAGCTACAAGAGATCAAGAAGAAGTTGGAGGAGTTATAGGCAAATGGTTTCATACGACCCAATACATCTCCTTGGGGTTCGCCTATCCTGTTTGTGAAGAAGGAAGACGGTACCCTCAGGCTTTGTGTGGATTATCGGAAGCTGAACCAGCTGATGATCAAGAACTGATATGCTTTTCCAAAGAGTTATGATCTATTTGAATAGTTTTTTGAATCCCGTGTATTCTTGAAGATTTAATTGAGATCCTATAATCATAATTTTCATGTTAGACCATCTGATATACCTCTGACAACCTTTCGGAGTAGTTATTGTATATACGAGTATGTGGTTATGTCGTTCAGTCTCATGAATGTGCCTTCTATTTTTAGGGTACTGAGAAAAAGAGTGTTTCGTCCATAGATGGATTATCTCATGGTGGTTTTCATTGATGATATCTTGGTGTAATCTCACACTCGACACAACCTTGATACCCATCTTGAGTTCATTTTGAGTACATAGAGAGAGAACCACTTATATGGAAAGATCTAAAAGTGTGACTTTTGGATTGACCAGATTCAATTCTTGGGTCATGTTATCTCAGAGATATGTGTACCAGTAGACCCAGAGAAAATGAGAGCTGTTATTTCTCTAGGTCCAGCCAAAGAACATTTTGGAGGTATGATGCTTTCAAGGGCTAGCTGGATACTACAAATTTTTCATACAAGACTTTTCACACTTTTCAGTGCCACTAACGAGCATGACTAAGAAGGGTGAGAAGTACATGTGGATAGAATCTTGTGAGTTAGCCTTTTAGGAGCTGAAATTGAGGTTAATATTAGCACCGATACTAGTATTTCCAGAGCGAGGAAAGAGATACACTATTTATTGTGATGCTACAGGTATCGAGATGGGATAAATGCTTATACAGGGAAAGGAGTCATTGCGAACTGGTATCGACAGTTGAGGCCACAAGAGGAAAATTACCCGACGCATGATCTTGAGATGGCTGTAGTTGTTCATGAATTACATTGTTGGATACACTAACTATTGGGAGAGAATTTTTTGGTTTTCACTGACCAAAAAAGTCTCATGTATATCTTCATGCAGCTTGAACTGAATTTGACATAGCCAAGATTGGTTTAGTACCTTCAATCCTTTGAAATTGAGCTTTCCTATATTCTGGGTAAGGGCAACGTTGTGACTGATGCATTGAGAAATATGGCACAGATACAGGTAGATCAAGAGGCCATCAGTGAGTTGAATCTTATGCCATTATTCTTTGAGATGCATTTGGAGGTTCATGTCAGACAAGGGAAAATTTTCTTTCTTCTATAGTTGTTACCTCTACTCTTCATGATTGAGTGTGAATGAAGAAACTATCAGATTCATAAGTTCTAGACCTATGGGAAGTTGTGTCAAGAGAGGACCCTATTCCTAGATAGACCATATGTTAGGATGAGATCTTGTGATTATAGGATCGATTATGGGTGTTAGTAGACATACACAAGGATTTGATGCGAGACATTCATTCCACAGTTTGGGTAGTTCATCATGGTTTTACTAAGTTGTATCATGATCTACACTATCATTATTGGTGGCCAGGTATTAAGAAAGATGTTTTTAGGTTCTTCATGAGGTGTCAACCTATTAGTAGGTGAAAGCAAAGCATCAATGACCAATTGGGATTTTTTAGCAGTTTCCCATTTTTGAGTGGAGGTGAAATGATGTCGCTATGGATTTCGTGATAGGTTTAGAGAGGACGCCTTGAGGGAATCATGTTTTATGGGTTGTTATTGAAAAAATCACCAATGTTTATTAGTTCTTGCGGATCAAGGATACCTACAGTGTCGATGATTTGGGATGGTTGTACATCTGTGAGATTGTACGTTTACATGGAGTTCCACAATTCATATTTACAGACAGGGATGCATGTTTTAC
This sequence comes from Viscum album, assembly GCA_963277665.1. Lineage (NCBI taxonomy): Eukaryota > Viridiplantae > Streptophyta > Magnoliopsida > Santalales > Viscaceae > Viscum > Viscum album. Next base: position 580,798,741 of record OY728148.1, read on the forward strand.
ATATTGGGTATGGCAGGGGATATAGATGGATTTGGGTACATAGGTAATTTTGAGTATAGATTACCACCCTCAAATAGATGACTTGTCCGATCATATGATTTAGGTGATTGAGGACATTCTTCATGAACATATCCTTGATTTTGGAGGTTCTTGGGAGAAGCACATACCTCTTATAAAGATTTACAACAATAATAGTTTTCAATCAACTATTATGATATCACCTTATAAGGATTTTTACGGTAGGCCATGCATATCACCCTTAACATGGATGGAGGCATGAGATACAACTATGTTTGGACCTCGTCTTGTCGAGGAGACAATGAAGTAGATAGAGTTGATTCAAAAGAGGATGGCCATTGCATAGTCTTGACCGAAGTCTTATGCTGATCAGCGGAGATGACCTCTGGAGTTCGAGGTCGAGGATCTGGTTTTCTTACATGTCACACCGATGTTGGGGCACAAGAGGATTAAGAGATAGGGTAAGCTTTCACTAAGGTACGTTAGGCCGTTCGAGGATTTTGATCGAATCGATCCGGTTGCCTATCAGCTGCATTTATCTCAGAGGTACCAGGCTATGCACGATGTATTTCACGTTTCTCAACTTCGATGTTGCTTCTCAGACACATCTAATGTTATTCAACCCAAAAAGGTTGAGTTGCATGTGGATGCCTCATTTGAGGAGCAACCTATTCGGATTTTTTATCATAGTACGAATGTTCTCCGTGGACGGTCTGTTCCCTTGGTACGAGTTCTACGGCAGCACGGGAGAGTACAAAATGAGACTTGGAAGAGGGAGACCGATGTACGATCGATGTGGTGGGAGTTGTTCGAGGAATATTCTTCTACGGCACCTTTGTAGGGAAATTTGGTGGTGAATTTCTATAAGGGGAAAAGTTATTAAGAACTCGGATCTATTTTCTAGGAATGTTTTCCTTTTTCTGGTGTTTTTAGAAAAAAAGAGGAGTTTTTTGGAAATTTATTAGGTACACATCATGTACATTATAATTACACACCCTGTACTCATTTAGCACATGTAGTCGGGTCCTGGCTATGTCATGGCTATGCACACAACCTTGTGTGGTGACCTAGAGACCGCCTAATGTGGGGTCCGGTAAAGGCATGTACACACCGTGTATTTTTTCATTAAACGTATCAGTGTCACGTCTGACAGACACAACCGTCTCCTTCTTTGTATGGTTTTTCATAGAGAGACCATATGGATACCGAACTTCTCCAAGCCCTTGACCGAGCATCTGTTCTCGGAATCTACCATCTTCGATTGGTTGGGATCACCTCGGTAATATCTTCCTTCTTCTAGAGCATCGTTTACTGAATCCTCCTCTTTCTCAAGTTATGCTCAGTTGTGAATTTTGAGAATTTTGTTAGATCTACGGTGTTATTGAGAGATTCAAGGCTTGAGGTTCATGTATAATGATCATACAACACTAAGGTTTGTTTTTTTTCCTCTAAGTTAAAAGTCTTTGAGTTATATGTGAAATATTTCCTAATACACTTGAATGGGGTATTGCGTGTCATGATTTTAGCCATGTTAATTGAATTTTATTCTTGTATGCTTGAGTAGAGATTAGTTGAATGTATATAGGGTCAATTTCTATGCTTTGGAAGTATTTTCCCATACATGTTTTGTTTATGACTATTTGGTCATTCTTGCATGTTAGGTTGTTGTTTGTTTCCCATGCCTAGTATTGTTAGGATGGAGTGCTTGTTATCTCACATGTTGTTTTGTTGTATACTGGTTAGCCAAGTAATTCTTGAGTTTTACTTTAGCATCTTGGAATTGCTATCCTCGTTCAACTAACACAAGGCTGTGAGAACCTGGTGCAGTGGACCATAGGGAGAAAGGAATTAAGGGCTTCTTAAGAGTGTCTATTAATCGTTGAGATGCAAGACCAAACGGGGAATTGACGTAAGTGCTACCTCAGAGTGTCTATGGTTCATCGACACATGAAATATAGGGAATGAAACATAAGTGCTTCCCCATAGTGCCTTTTAGTTACCATTATGAGACTATAGGTGGAATTGATGATTAGTGATTCCTTAGAGATTCTATACTAAAGCTAAACCATAGGGGTAAGACTGTGAGAACTTCCTAGAAGGATGCTTTTGTTTTCCAGGTAGGACTAGAGGGGATAGGCTATGAGTACTTCCAAGAGGGTTACCTATTGGTGATTATCTTATTACTTGATATGTGGTGTTTGAATGCTTTGAAACGGTAGGAATGGTTACTATTGAGTAAATCCTTGTTTACTGCTTTTACTTTCTTATTGGATGCCATATATATTCATTGACTGTTAGAAACAGATCTCTTGGTGGTTCTCTACTAGGATTAGTCTTACACCTGGTTTGGGCCATGATTTTCGGCCCAGACTGATTATATTGTTGCGGGTATAGATAAGGGGAAGAACTCTTCTACTTCAGGTACTTGACTTCTTTGGAGCTTGAGAGCTTGGGACCAAGCATTGGCTAGAAATGTTATGGAGTTATTTAATATTTCTTTGTACTTTGGTTTAGTATTTTATTTCATCATTTGGAATTGTTTTTATACTTTCATAGAATTATGTATCATGCATCATTATATATACGTGCTCCAGCTGTTTACTTTTTTCATTCTTCTGCTGTTTAACTTCATATAGTATTATTACTACTTCCGCTATTGTTTTCTTTTTCTCATCCACTGTGTTACTCTGCCAATGAGGGCATAGATTCCACAAAATCACACCCAAGACCCTCAATACTAGTTGGATGTCTTTGGAATAAGGGGAAATGCACTTGAGGCCGTGTGACCAACCAGGTACGGGGCTCCACATAGTGGCTTCTGAAACAGGAATGTTACATACTGCTTGTTACTCAATGTGTTTCTTATTGTTTGTTATGTATCATTATACTTCATAATAATGTTATTATATTCCAAAAAACCTTTTATTGTTTTAAGGAGAAATTAAAAGTTATTTAAAAGGTTATTATATTTTGAAATGATATGGGTTTTCAATTTGATATATATTTGTTTCATAGTATTTGAACAATATTTTCAATGGATATTTTTGAAAACCCTATTTTTTTATTTTGGAAAACTATTTATCAATTTTTTTGTATATGATATGAAATAAAATATTATAAAAATAATATTTATATAATTTAAATTAATTTAATCTAGGATTAAAACCCATTAGTGAGAAATATTATGCTCACCCATTGTTTTAATATTATATTTTCAAAAAAAATTAATATTTGGACTATGTTTCGATTTTTAAGGAGGTAGCTTGACTAAATATATATATTTGTTCAATAGATTTTTTTAGAAACTATGATATTTTTTAAGGTTTTACGTAATCCACCAATACATAAAACAATGATATTATTAGATGTGTAATGAAATATAAACATTCTATTTCAAACTTTTATATAATATATATCTACATCATGTTTTAGCACCTGATTTGGGAGTGTGGGTCTTTAGATGACATTTTTGAAATAAAAATAATTGTTTTTATAACCATTGAGATTATAAAAAATTCATTTGAGAATAATTTAAGTGATAATTATTTTCTCTTGAGGTTATTGGAAATTTGATACTATGTGACCCATAAAAATATATGAAATTTTCAATCATGGTTTTGTAAAATTTTGAGTATGATATTTAGAATTTATTTAAGTATGTCAAAAAAATTCTAAGGGTTCAATTATTTTATTGGGGATAGAATTTAACATCATGAATTTTAATATAAATATTTTTTTTATTTCTTGGATAACTTATTTTAAGAATATCTAGTAGTATTAATAATATTAATAATAATTAGTTGAAAATTTATTTATCATAACAAAAGTAAATAAAAAAATATTAATAATTATAATAAAAAACATAAAAAGTGATTTCTAAATATTATTTATTATATTTTAGTTGATTTTTATTAGTTAAATTTAGAAAATAAATTTTTATATAATTTTAATAAATTGTAACAAAAAATTTATAGTTCTGAAATAAAGATTATTTAACATATGATGTTAAAAAAATGATATTTATAAAGTTATAAATTATTTTAGAAATTATTTTTTATACATATTATAATAGGAATATTTTTTGAAAAATGCTATTTTAAAATTTGAGAATTCATAATTATGAACTACTAAAGGAAATATATAAATTATAATATAAAAGAAATTATGAATTTCATTTTTTTTAATTTTTATGATATGATATAGATGATATTTTTGTGTAAATATATTTACTTTTAACTTAATGTCTAAAATGCCTTAGTTAAATTCTGTAGTAATAATATATTTCACCTATGAGTAATAAAATATTAATTTGATTTAAAATTTTAATAAATAATGAGACATGTTATAAAAAAGATTAGAATTAACATTAATACAATTGGTATTAATAATTTATGTCAAATATATATATATATATGTTAAATGATAAATAGTAACTTATTTCTTCAATGGATGAAATAAATACAAATATATGAATAAAATATGATGTAGTCTATAATTTAATTACCTTTATATAATTTAATATTTACTAGTGTATATGTATATATATTCAAAAAACTAGAAAGATAGATATTCTATTTGAAAAAAAATTTATGGGTTTAAGCATAACCACGTATGGGACCTAGCTAGGCTAGCTCACATGGAATTATGAGGGTTAGAGTGCATAAAATCCACATGTTGTGTACTTAGGTGAGGGGATGGGTGTGGTCTATCTGGTTTCAACATCAACCATGTACCTAGTGTTCGTAATGTGAGTCTAGGTTACATCCCTGGTGCCCTGGCTCAAGCAGCTAAAGGAAGATGTTGTTATTTATTGAAGATATTGAAAAATTAATGTTTTGATGTTGGATCTAGAATTGAAATTACTGTTCAAATATTTTTAAACATATTCTTATTCTTAACTACATTTTATGTGGCTAATGTGGGCCTTGTGATCTCCTTGAGGTTTTATCTCCTTCCTCAACACAACATACACAAACCATCATCATCGTTTTCTTATCTAAATGCAAGGTCCATATTCTCACTTGATGCATGTCTATAGATTGATTGAATTGATGTAAAATTTAACAACATGTGTCATTGTGTTCTTTATAACAATTTCCAATATGAATTTAGTTGTGTTATAAAATATAAAATCAGTAATTATAAAATATAATGGTTATGAACCTTCAAATAAAAATACACATGATTTTTAATTATTGACATAAGATTGCTTGGTCATCTTAAAATGAGAATAAAATGATAAATTTATTTCAAAATATTACATATAGTTCCACGAATATTTCCCAGGACACCATTTTATTCTCTAGGAAACACCGATTTTGTGAAGATATAGGTATAATATGTCGATATGTTTATGCATTTCATGTTGAACCACCAGGATGGTATTCAATGATAAATTTAGACAATATTGTTTCTTCATAATTATTTTATGATATTTGTATTTCTATAATATGTTATATATATATAACAATTATTTTTTTTGAATGTAAAACCCACATCTTCAAAAAATTAATTAAATAGTTAAAATCCAAATTAATTTTTGTTATTTTGTTTGAAAAATCATCCCACATAAATTTTATGGGAGAAAACCTATTTAAAAAATTCTTTTACCTAACTAAGAAGTATTATTGATATATTATTTATATTCCTCTCCATAGAATCACTCTTCAAAACACAGGACTCCTAGTAACCTGGTGGAAGAAATCCACTTAGGGTAAAGTCCTTTATTTTTTTGCACAATATAATGACGATTTACTTTAAAATTTCTATTTTGAAAATTTAAAAGAAATTTTATTTTAAAAAAAAAATTTATTTATAAAAAACCTTATTTAAGTGAATTTTTTTTAAAATGTTTTATTCCATATTATTTTAAAAACACTTATTTAATGAACAATATATTTTATTCAAAAATGAGGAAATTATTTCTTAAATACCAATTTATTTTTCCAAATCTCACAAGTTATAGAAAATTAATTTTCATATACTATATAATTGTTTTCTAAAACTCTAATTTTAAGGAATTATATTACATTACCTGATACCATTATTTTTATAGATGTTAATTTCCTCGAATTTATTTATTTATTTTATGTTGAATTTAAAGTGTTTAAGATTGTCATTTTAAGCCCAAAATGCTGTAAAAAATTTATGGATATTATTCTTGAATATAGGAATGAACATACACTATAGGTTTTATTTCCATTCAGCACATGTTTATAATAGAATTTTTTATGGTTAATTTGTAAAATTATTTATGATTCTTTCCTATTATTGTATGAATGTCACTAAAAATTATGTATTCTTATGAGATTATTTTATGATAAATTTTATTTATTTTAATCTTAAAAAAATCATGAGATGATTTCTTAATGTAGTTTTTAATTGGGATGATAATGAGAAATGAAGGTCCTATAAATTATTTTATTTAATATATGGAACTTTGGTATCAAATGTGTTAATAAGGAATGGAAATTAAACAGATGTCCCCAAGGGGAAATTGTCTTAATAGTGATACTACTTGTGGAATCATTAATTTCTTATTTTCATCCCATGTATCATTATGTTTCATAAGAGAGTTACTATTCTCACCGTGAATTTTTAAAAATTTCAAGGAGAAATTCAACATGATTTCAAAGGTAATTCTATTTTAAAATTATATGGGTTTTCAAAAGGATGTTTATTTTATAATTTAGAAATACATTTAATTAAAGTATTTTGTAAATTCCTATATTGATATTTTGTAACTAAATTATCAAATGTTTTTTATTTTAAATAATATGATATTTTTTAAAAAAAATTTATAATAATTATGGGTTTCTGTTGGTGGTTTGTCTTGTTTAAAGATCTATATCAAGTGATTATAGATTGTTTTTTTACATAATTTTGTTAAACTATATTTTAATGTATGGTTCTGATAATCCTTTGAAACCTTTACTGAAAATAACTTTAGTTATGTAAATTGAAATATATCGCTCAGTTGAATTTAAAAAAAAATATATATAGATCTTTTTCTAGCACCGGATCTGGTAGTGTAGATCCCAAGATACCATTGGTAAGAATTATTTTTTGGGGGGGTTTTAAAATAATTATTAATAATTTTTTATCATTCAAATATTGATGGAAAGAGGTGGTTGTAAATTGAAACATAAAAACAGAGCATAAAATTATGTTCATTGATTATAAGAATTGATGTTAGTATATTTTTCAAATTGAATGGAAAAATAATTCCTTGACTGTAGAAAAAAATTTACTGGAAATTAATTTATTTTCATTTTTTAATTATTTATGATTCTTTGGTGTTAATTTTCATTACTCACTGATTTATGGCCTTATGGTCATTTACATTATCATGACCATGTTCAATATCAGACATTGTTATTTTTTAGAAATTATATTTCTCCCATTGTACATATTTTTACTTCTCACTAATGTTATCCTTATCTAGGAACAATATTATGTTTTTCTTAATGCATCATTTAGGTTTCCCACTTTGTGTTTTCAAAGGATTCTTTTTTATTATTTAAAATGCTTTGGGTTTTCAACAAATATATTTTCAAAATATTGATATTTGTATTTTGAGGATAAAAATTATATTAGAAAAATTAATTTAAGGAGGGTTATATTAAAACCTGATATTTTAAAATATATTTATCATTAAATAAAATTAAACTCAATGATATCTTTCTGTACACACAACCCTTATTCTCTTGAAACAAAATATTATAAACCATTAATAACTAGCTATAAAATTGAATGGTGTGAATAGTGTTTTTTTAGAAATATGAATAAATGATTTAAATTATTCAAATATTTTTATTCATTTATAATAAACAACTACATAATTTTCAATAAAATCATTTTATTCTTGAAAAAAAATCTTTGCAAAAATATTTTTATTTCATATTAATAACATAAAAATTATATTTAAATTAAATATTTCCTAAAAAAATTATCTATATAAATGACTCTATTTTTTGAAATCAAAATATCAATAAATGTTAGGGTGGTTGTGAGGATTTTTATAAAATGATTTATTTTTTAGTGAATAATGTAAAATATCAATTTTTTTATAAATTACCAACTTTTAAAATTAAATTTTCCATTTTTTATTCATATTTATCTTAGTTTAAAATATATAACCATTAATTATAAATAATATAAATAATTGCATACGAATCATTATTTTACCTTATTATGGTATAAGTTAATTTTTTGGCACAAAACACATTTCTCCATAAACCATTTTTTATGAACACTATATGTTTTCGTTAATAAATTAATTTAATGAATTTTTATTAATGTTCTTATTAAATTTATATATTATGTATTCCATATATATTTTTAAAATTCAATTTTTGGTTTTTAAAAGTGAATGAATAGAAGTAGATTAATTATTAATCATAAATATTCTTTTTTTAAAAAAATTGAATTAGGGTTTCTGCGTTTAATTAAAATTAAATTACACCAATTGTTGAAATTTAATTTCATAAAATGGATTACATATTTCTAATATTCATAATTAATATAATATTATGATGTAAATTTTTTTTATAGTGAAGATAAAAAACAGTAAAATTTTGTAACCATGGATAAGGTGAAACCATATTTATTAGGGGGTTAAACTGGGATATAAGGGTAGGAATTCCAAAAAAAATATAATATAATTAATATTTTAATATACTTGAACATTATATTATCATAAATTTAAATCCAAGTCCATTTAACGATGCTTTTTTGTTAAATTTACCTTAAATGATTGAAATTATATAATAAATTCCACGTGTGTCCCACATGTATTATATAAAAGAGAACCTATTATCATCCCTCAATAACAAAATTTGAAACTTATATATCATAAAATAAATTAACCAAAAACATACTAGAATCCTTCCCTAATGTAACGTCTCGACTGGACTGACCACCAAGATGGTAGCCATACGGGTGGGCCATATTCCCTCAAGCACACCTCCCCATATTCCATAGGTTTCCAACTAATAGTGAAGGTGTAATAATTGTATGATGATAGACGATAGACCCTTTTAAGAGTAAAAATATGGTAGAGCATAAATAAACACCCAATAATAATAGTATCAGTAATAAATGAAAGATGAAATAATTGAAGATTAATAATAATTAGTATATAAAAGATAGCCAATGCCAATATACAACTAATGCATGCATTTCCTGATGATGAATTAAAAATAGAAAACATAAATAATACTAAAAGATAGAAGAAGGGAAAATAAAATAAAGAAAATTAATTCTCAAATGGAGTTCTCTATTAGAATACTAAGATCTGGATTAGTCTTATGTTCTAAACTCATATGTACAAGCTAAAAAAATCAAGCAATCAACCAAGGTTTTACAGGTATAAGGTCTAATTAGGTTCCCAAGTTCAATGGTGACTTGAGAAGGGTGTGAGATAATTATCCTAGTAGGTTCCCACCCATGGTGTCTACAGCCTAGTCCAGTCCATGAAATATAATGTAAAGTAGTTTGCAAGTATAACCAGAAAGATAAATACATAGTGCTAATTAAATAAACAACAACTGACTAGGGTTCCTAAGGGTCACCTTCCATCTATACCTACTTCAGCTCATAGCTAGAATAAATTTATGATTATTTAAAATATATATATTGTACTAATATATATTTATATGATATATTTCTATGTTGCATCCACCCATATGTACCAAGTACGGGAAAACATAAGTGGCCTTATAACATGAATACTAGTAGATGGATGGATCGTGGTGTAACTCAGACATCAATAGCCTATCTAAATGACCCATTAACTCAACAAATAGGTTACATTCCTTATATACCAATATAGTGAGAGACTTTATGCTACAACACTAGTAATGGCAAGTGGGCCATCAATAAAACACTCTATACATATAACATGGTGTATAAAACACATCAAGAATATTGTATCACTAGTGAGAGATGTCATGATCAACACTAGATCCAAGGGAGTGTGATGCCTTATTTATCAACAAAACTATTACCATCATTCAACAACCTACATAAAGGATTCATATTATTATAATTGGCTTGGGGAAATACCTCCCATCCAACTCTTTTATCAAGACCACATATGTATAAGAAAGGCATAATTAATTTACAATTAATATCCATGAGGTAATACCTATCATGGGTTTCATTTAAATAACTCATTATAATCAATGGAATTCCATTTATAAGAATTAAAATTAAGCATATATTAAATGGAATGGTCTTGACACCCTTTACCAGTCATTATAAACATTCAATTTATTTAAGGAAGACATATATCAAGAGCATACCATTCATTAAATAAAAAATACTTATTTTGGGATTATATAATTTATAATAAGATGCATGGTCATACCACCCTAATCAATTACATTTCATTTAAACCATTTGATACAATTCCATTAAATTAAATACTCAAGGAAAATCATTTATCAAGATAAATTAGGTACAAAGAAGGAATATAAAGAATGGTATTTATCTACTTGGGGAAACCAATTTATAAGTCAATACAATCACATATAAGGACCTTGGTTCTATATTCATTTAGGTCGTAAATGGCCCAGGCCATCGACTTAGACAGTGCAGTGGTTCTATAAAAATTTTATAAAGAGAAATTCAATTATCTAATTCCATTAAAGGCCATATTTTATGAATTCTTATATCACACTATGAAATCAAAGCATATTGGGAACAAAAAATCATTTATCCTAACAAGTATTAAACAACTAGTCAATACATTTTTAGTTTAGATGACAATGCATCTCATCTGAGTGGTTTTATTATAAAATAATAACATTGATTATAAAATAATTCATTTAATTAATTAAGCTTCACAATTTAATTATCCAAAGATTCATTTAAATAACTACCAACATGGAAAATAGATATAATTATCATAATGGAGTGTAGTGGGATACTTGATCAATTTCATAAATTCACAACACATGGAAATTGCATCATTACTTAAAGAAAAATGCTTAGAAGGTTTTCTTGGATTTTTAAAAGTTAATGATAAAAAAGAATATCAAGCCAGGACACCCATGGGGTGTCCATGATTGTTGTTTACATCCTCAATGTATTGAAAAACACTCAATGGGGGTAATATAAGGTAAAAACATTTTCATATAATGGAACCAATTTAAATGAAATTCACCACAATGGACGGTGTTATGAATTATAATAAAATTACTAAATTGATGAAAACATTGGTAATGAGTCATAGATCACATACCTCATTCTTAGTATGTATCACTCATCCAATATCATTATCTAATTTGATTTAGATTTAAATAAATCAGAGAATCATACATTTGAACTTAAAAAGGAAAATGATCTTTTACCTTGATAAATTATTTGAGCGAGCTTAATCAATTAATGATAAAAAAGGAATCGACAACTTGCCAATGTAAATCCATAGAGGCCGATATCACTATATTCTAGATTTGAATAGTGGAGAACCATTGATTCCAAGATTAGGGAGGAGATGAACCCAAAGGTTAATAGAGAGAATCTCACACTGGTGGAGGAGAAGATAAATAAAAGAATCATAAGGTTTAACTAAGGTAATATGGGTAATTTTAACAAACAAATTGGGTCACAAAGTTTGGAGAAGATATGTACCAACCATGAAGCACTTATTCATTAAAAGTCACCAAGCATGGTTTTTCCATCCCATTTACCCTAATAATGTGCCAACCATGTGGTGAATAGTGAATTGTACAAGCTAAGTGGAACTACCCTTGTGAAAAATGGGCATTGTTTTGGAAAGCCATGCACAAACTTTATGGGGAGTTACTGCTCTATTGCTGCAACCACATGATTTATTGTTGAGGGGCCTAATAATTTCAGACAAACCATGTTCCTGGTGCTGACCACCCAAACCTTGATATTCTAGATATTTTCGCTCTTAAAACTCAAAATAAAACCTAAAGGACCCATCAAGCATTAATCCAATTCTAAAAACAACACTTTTAAATGTTCCAACCTTCATAATTATTTTTCAAAAATCATTTATATAATTTTCTTCTCCAGTAAATGTTGAAATTTCATGTTCCTTTGGATTTATCCTTGAATCAAAATATGGGTAGTTACAATATACCCACCTTATAACTTCTCATCCCATAAAATTCTTTTGTAATAACGGATGCTTCACCCAATCTGTGATGGTCATGAAGCTTTGTTCAAAATTGCAACATTGTGTTTCAAAATTCCCAACACACCTACAATCATATCAAAAATAAACTAAACATAATATATTAAAACATGATTGAATTATTATACATTGATTGAAACACCTAAATTGTGCTTACATGAGTCCATTTTGTTTGAGATTTAATCATGTCAACATCTCTTTAATCACTCGGCCGATGGTGCCCCCCCCACAATAGGTCCTAAACATCACAGGGGTCTAATTCCAATCGATAGAGCCACCACCATCATAATTATCTAAGATGAAATTCTTAAGTGTTCTAACAATGACCCAAACATGATTTATATAACTGAGTTTTATTGACATTATCTCAGGTCTTATCAAGGCCATGAATGCAATGAAGTGGTCGAAACCCTATTAACCAAACCAAAACCGGTTAGGTAATATTTTCACAAAAAAGAATAATGTCCTTTAGGTCACAACCACCATAACCTAAAAATTTATTTTATAGCAGTTCCTCCGTGAACATAACCAATTAAAAAGAAGGATAACAAGTCGATATACCGCTGGATGACCTTTCTCAAAATGCCTGACAGAGAGAGCTGGAATACTTCTATCTAAACTACAATGTTTTCTCCCAAGGCATCTTTCGTTCATAATAAGAATGTCCACTAAAGTACATACCTGACTTATAGTGACATTCAATTTTCATACCATCACTATACCATTCCAAATTTCATACCTCAACATGAAGAAGTGGTGACCCTAATCTAGATGATATGAAATTGTTAAACATCAAGCACCACCTCTCATCACAACAAAAATCTCCTGATTACATTAGAATGAATAAAAATGAGTCCAATGAACTAAATCAAGGTATTACCCACTCCATGTTTCCAATTGACATGTCAGTATAAAGGAAAGACATCCTATTCGAATAATTGAATGATCACAAAGCGACCTCCATGTAGTGGTCAAGTAAAAATAAAATGGATGTTATCCAAGAGTCATCCCAAGTCATTCATACTTAGAAATCCACATCCACTCAATAATAACCGCGCATCGATCAGAGCCAAGTTTTTAGTGCACTCTTGATTTAAAAACCCAAACCATCCCAACATCTATTGAGATATTATCATGATGTAAGACTGATTCTCTCATAGTGCATCGTGAATGATGTAAATATATGGTAAATTCTTGTCACTAAAATAGATCTCACAAACAAGAGACCATGCAAACCAAACATGAATATTCTAACCACTATTAGTTGAATTCATTTAAAAGAAGCCCAAATTCACCCACCAAGACACCACCATTAACTGATCACAAATCCCTTACCACCATAGACGTTACTTGTTCATTCATGTTTGACCACTGAAGTCCACCAAAGACCAGAAACATATTTTAAAGGTTTCATAAACTACATTACATTTCATTTTTGGTTTTCAGAGAAAGACCTAAAATGATTAAAACCTTCAACCCTCGAATTTATTAAAGATATATTGACCATTTAGAAATGGCCTATGTAGGTTGTGTTAATTCTACTTGTAAAGACTAAATTTCCCTAGAACTGATGCTACTATCACCACATAAGGAGTTTTATTTCCTTCAAAAGAAGAGAAAAATTAGATGCTCATAGGAACACTAGATCATATCTAACTAATATTCCAACATTAAAACATCTAGAATGAAAAGAAAAGAAAGCCTGTTAGGAGTGTCAAAACACCCAATCCTTTTAAAAGTCATCCTAAGAATAAGAAACAACTTGAATCATTTAATGACCACGTTTTTCTACTACAAATATATCATTGGAACATACATAACAACTCAAACCTAAATAAATTCACTAAACTAGACCATTTCGTTACAAAATTGATCACTCAGTGGGAAACACGTAGATGAACAAATACTACCTCAAGGTGTAGAATAAAATGACACCTCTTGGATACTACCCATATACTTACAATCCTCAAGCATTAATGTATGTAATGGCCTCTAAATAAATCTATATCTAGTCGTAATATCCCATATGGCTGTAAAACAGATTGTAAACTTCCAAAAAACCGATGGATGGAGAAATGGGTCATGAGTCATATAAGAAGCCGATCATGCCCTTGGAATTTATAATATTTTGTAACCAAGCATTCTTCAATGCTCATGACCATTATAACGGTAAAATATAACATGAATAGTAATCTGAAAAAGGGTTTCGTTTAGAAACTTTGAGTCCTTTGAGGGAAAATGGCACCTGAACAACACAAAATATAAAAAACTCATAGTATTAACAAGGATTTAATGATCTTAGTTTTCTACCTACCATAGATTATCCCCTAACGAAGAACAATCATTAACCCTATAACTAGGTCTAATCTATCAAAATTCACCATCTCAAGAGACTACCATCTAAGCCAATGAATAAGAGGATATGTCTTATGGAAAACGACCACACATCTATTCCAAGGAAACTTAAAATTATTTTAAACTACCCTTAACTATGTGCCTAAAAAATGACACTGTTATAGGTTCCACTAAAAACACATTACACTGATTAAATTTAATCTTTATGAATTTAAAATATTTTAAAACAAATAATCATCTACTTTTATAAAACAAAATAACATGGTAAAATAAAAATAAAAAAAAGAGAAATCCCTCACGAAATTTATTTTTAAACACTAAATATTTATTGAAATCTCTTCATAATTAAGATGTTTGTCATATAAATTTATTTTTTATCTTATAATAGAAAAAGTTGTCTAAAAATATCCCATTAATTCAATTTAGGTTCAATATAAAGAAACACAACAATATTTTCTTAATTAATTATGTTACTAACACCCATATGGGTCATCCCGTAAGAAATATTCCCAACGGACCTACTTAGGTCTAGGTGTGCATTTAAGATTTTAACCAATTCATTATAAATTAAAATTGATAAAATTTTACATTTTAAATAGTTTAAAATATACCATGTTCATTCATAATGGATTAATTATATGGGTGGCCATATACTAATCCATAAAGAACCCATACACTTTTCAGTTTTTCAGTTGGCTCCCATTAATTGATAGAATTCCACTTTAACATTCTACTATAGAAATATTTAACATGTATAACCATTTTTTTATGAATATCATGTTCATCTATATAATGGTTCAACTAAAAGGGTTTCCATTTCCTTACTCATAAAGCTCACATATGCTCAATAAATCAAAAAATGGATCCAATTAATCAAAACCAATTCACTTTATCACTTAACTATAACAACATTTTTAGAATTTAATCAATACTCTATAAATATTTTCAGAAACCTTAAGAGATGGTTTGAGTATATAGTTCACCTTTTCTCAATTTCACGCCTCCCATACAACTTATAATTGAAAACTATATCCCGTTTATTCATAAAACAAATATTTTTCCTATGAAACCATTTATATTTATGAGACAAAACTAGCATGTCATTAAGAAATAAACAACGAGAAGCAGGATAATAATAATTGAGAACAAATAAGGATATTCATGGTAAATAGGTAGGTGATATGGAGAATTATCATCAAATCATGTTATGTATGAAAGTATGATAATGAAAATAAAAACATGGAATATCACTCATTTAATGAAATCAAATCAGCAAGAAACTATAAAAATGCAACTACAAGGCATTTTATGTTCCTAACATGTGAATTTACATATGCCTATAAGGATCCATGTAATGCTTCATCCTTTCAATACTAAGACAAGGGTAAAATACCATATACTCATAAATCAATATACATCACAAATTAATCAAATCAATTAAGGTGAATTCATGTCAATTGAAATTCCAATAGTATGAACATCAATCCCATCCCTATCCACATGTAAATTTCCATATACATGGGTTGATCACTCCTAGGATAAATTATTTACCAAGCACTGAAAATCTATTAGTCACCTGATAGGAACCCAAAAAAATATAGATAATGTAAAAGAAACAACTTTGATATAACTTTTTAACATCCAAGCCTAAATGACCACTAAGATGATAGATGGACAGGTGGATCACATGGCCTCAAGTGCATCTCACCATATTCCAGAGGTTTTTGAATAACAATGAGTGTATAAAAATGTTACAGTGGGGAGATTACACCCTTATCCAAGAGTAGCACAATTATATAAGATAAATAAATGTTTGAAAATAATGGAATTAGTAATACATGAATGTCATAATAGAGGAATAATAATAATAATCAAAATATAAAAGATAGACAATGCCGATATACAACTCATGAATGAATGTCTTCATGATTAAAATTTAAAACAACAATCAAACAACATGCTACATGATACAATACATAATAATAAATAAAATAAAAGTAAATCCCCAAAGGAAATATCTATGAGCATCCTGAGCTCTAGCTCTGTCATGTGTTCCTAAATCCTAGATACAAACTAAAAGTATCAAGCAATCAACCAACATCCTAAAATAATAACTTCTACTTAGGTAAACAATTTTAATGTCTATAAAAGCATGGTGTTGGATAATAATCCTTGTAGGTTCCTTGCTGCAGTATTTACAACTGAATCTAGATCATGAAATATAATGTAAAGCAGTGTGAATGTTGAAGGATAAAGATAAACAAAAATTGCTAAATAAATAAACAAAAACCAACCCTGGTTCTTAATGGACACCTGGTTGCTATACATTCTTCATCTTATATCCAGAATAAGCATATGATTAGTTATCATACATATATAGTAGTAATATATATGTATTTGATAGAGTTCTATCTTGAATCAACCTATATGAACTAAGTATGTGCCGATATAAGTAGCCATAGACCATATATAGTAGTTTCTAGATGTATTAGGGCATTACACATAAATCCATAAAAAACCTAAATGATCCTATAAGCTAATGTAAAAGGGTATGTGCCCTATATCCTAATAGAGTGATAGATTTCTTGATACAACACTTAGGATGGAGATTTATCTGCCATAGAAACACTATATTCCTGGAATGTGGAATGTAAATACCATTACCCTTATAGTATCACTACTACAAGATGTCATGATCCTCATTTAATGTAAGAATGAATGAGTCCGACATGCTCAACAAAACCCTTACCATCATTCCATATCCTACATAATGGCGTAATATAATTATAACTAGAATGGGGTAATACCTCCAATTAAACTCTTTTATCAAGCCAATACATATAGAATAAAGGTATAATAAATGTATATTAAACAATAATAGGGAAAAATATATCATTCATTTCATTTAAATAACCCATTATTTGTAAAGTAATTCCATTTATAAGAATTTAAATTAACTATTCGATAAACATCATGGACTTTACACCATTTACATTTCAATATAAACATTTAATTTATTAATGGAAGGAATCCATCTAGAAGATTCCATTAATTTAATAAAAAATACTTAAGATGGGGGTTTTTTGTTATAACCAGAGGCATGGTTATACTACTGTAATAAATTTCCATTTCATTTAACCCATTTAATACAATTTTATTTACATAAAAAAACAAGTAATATAATTTATCAAGGTTATAGAGGCACTTAGAACACACCATAAAAGGGTATTTACATACTTGGGAAATACAATTTTTTAGTCTTTCTATGCCCTTAAAAGGAGCTTGGTTCTATATTAATTTAGGTTGGAAATGGTCCGGTGCATTCAATTTGATGCTTAAATGTTTCTATAAAAATTTTAAACAGCAAAAAATAATTTTATAATTCCATTAATTTATATATACTAAACATTCCTTATATCACACTACAACATCAAGGCATGTGGGAAACAACAAAGCATTTAAAAAATTTTATTAAATAACAAGTCCATAATTTATACTTTATTAGAGAACAAATATCATCCACATGGTTTTATTATAAAATCTTGAGATTGTTTAAACAATAATTATTTTAATCAATTATGCATAAAAATTACATTAACCGATAATTCATTTAAATAACATCCAATATGGAAAACAACTATAAAGATCAACCTGACAAAAATTGGCTGACCTGATCAATTTGATTAATTTTTTTACACATGGAAATTCCTTCATTAGTCCAAGAAAAATGATTATAATGAGTTCTGAACATTTAAAAAATTAATTATAAGCAGTCCCAATATGTCAGAACACCAATGAGGTGTCCACGACTATGTTTGACATCATTATGTTATATAAAAACACTCCACCGGGGGTAATACAAGGTGCATAGATCAATATAATTTGAAGGAACCTTTTTTCAAGAAATGTGACGAAAATTCCAATGTGCATCACCACAATAACATTTATAAGTTTATGAAAACATTGGGAATAAGTCATAGAAGACCTACCTAATTATTAGGATGTATCAATCATCCAATATTAATATCTGATTTGATTTGATTTAGAAGAAATATGAGAAATATAACTTTTACCTAAAGGTAGGGAAAATTATATCCCACCTTGAGAACTATGTCATGAGTTGATTAAACAACGAATTATAAAAATGTAAGTTACATCTTACTGATGATAATCCCTAGATACCTATGACACTTGATTCCATCTTTGGACAAAGTAGATACATTAATTACTAGAATAGGGAGGATGGAAAGCCAAAGGATCAACTATAAAATATCATGCAGGTGGAGGGGAAGATAAAATGAAGAAATAAACTTAATTATTCATTAAGTTAATTTTTGTAATTTTACCCAAAAACTAGTTCACACATTTTGGTCAAACCAAGCGCCAATGGTCTGGCACCCATTCCTTAAGAAACAACCTTGAAAAATTTTCCCCATACAATTACACTAATCATGCACTAAACATGTTGTGAATAGTGTGATGTTATATCCTATTTGGAACTAATCATATGAAAAATGTGCATGGTTTGGGTTAACTATGCACAACCTATGAAGGGTGTTTCTACTCCATTACAATAGAAGAACGGTTTTCTACTAAGGGTCTATATGGTTTCAGAAAATCATTACACCCTATGAAGACCAATCAAACCATGATACTCCAAATCATGGAACTCTTAAAACTCAATGAAGTAACTGAGAGACCCCATATGCCTTTACCCATGTCTAAAATACAACACATTAATGTTTTCCTTCACATAAAATTATGTTTTGAATCTCGGTAAATGCGAAAAAAAATTATATGTCTTTGGATTTTCCCCTTGAATCAGAAAATGGTTATTACAACATAATTAAATATCTTATTTTTTTCTCCTTATACCAGTCCTTTAGGGATAATGACAAAGTCCAAATAAGGTCTCTCAAATAAGTGGTTTAGATCGTAACCATAAACATCGAATTAAATTTGTACATCTACATCCTATAAACTCTTTGTATCCATAAGAACATTTTGAATATGCTTCCATAAATATTTATATATGTTATTATGATGATATAGAAACAATTTACCACCATTTCTTAATCCATTGGGATATTAATGTGTCACTTGTGCGTACATGTGACTACGACATCCACATAGTGATATGACTCATTCCCCACTACCATCAATCACAATTGTTTATTATGAATGACTTATTATTTAAATATGATATTTATGTAAAAATGATTATTCTATAAATATTATTAATTACATATCTCTCTTTCATTGCATCCATCATATAATATAAACGTATCATGTGCGTATATACAAAATTCCCTCTCCACATAGTGAAATGTTTTCGAAACACGTATCATTTCCATGGGTTATGATATGGCAATATGATGAATTTTTTATGATTTTATGGAACATATATATATATATATGGTTTCAATTATGTTATGGGATTAATTAAATTGTATATCCTTCAAATTTATTTCTTAAATAAGAAGATCTCATGATATACAATGGTCTAGAATAATGCGTGATCCTTGTTTTGTAAGGGAATTTGTCTAATAACATAGACTTGGTAGTGAACATTGACTTTGTAAATGATGTAATTTAGAGTGAAACCAATCCAATATGATAGTATTAATAGTGATCAATTACAAAGGAAATAAGTTTCTTTTCTTATGTGCATGATAACAGCATATATATTATGCTTATGATATGTTTTCATAGATCATTATTGATTATTGATGATTACGTATTCTTATGTATTAGTTAATTTTTAGCCAAAAACATACATCATTTTTCATGATTAACGGTATTTGGGTAATTAGGTATGATTATTATTATTATTGATAAGGTTCAAATTACATTATTATTATATTATGATCTGCTGTTATTATTTATATATATGTGTGTGTGTAGATTATTTTTACCCTTACTAAGAATCTAATATGACCCTTTCTAATTTTTCACATTCCTAAATTATGATTAATGGTTTCTAGTATGATATGTCTATGAAGGGTGCTATTTGAAATGAAATTAATCAGAAATGAATTATATTTTCAATGTACCTTTTGAATATATATCCATATTTCTGACAACACTAAACCTTTACATTCCTCAAGAACTTATTATTTTAAAATGTATTAAATATTTATATAAAATCATTTAATATTTAGGTATGAAATATATGGATCACTATAAGATACCCTTGAGAGGGATGTAGTTATTGAATTATAGACTATGGGTTGTTTATAACTTGAAGTAATTTTGGTATGTATTTGAACCATGTGGATCATAGATACAACTACGGATTTATCACCTTTTCTCCATTGGTAGGTAATTAGCCATGGTGGATGACCTTAGGCTTAATATGGATCATGTTGGGTGATTGGACCAATTATGTGGAACCTTGGAACGGAAATGTACCATCAGCTATATCATAATATTGATGTTCTTTTCCTTTAACATTAAGAAAAAGAGATAATTTTATGTGGTTAAAATGCTCAAATGTTTGACTTTACTAAGTGTAAGGCATTATATTAGGGACTAGTTATTGACCAATGATCCCAATAAGGATTCCTCAACTTATGCACTAACCTAGAGGATCCTAGTAGGGATACATTATATTAAGTATTAACACTAAGTATCCTAATATGGATTAATCTAATAATGTTCAGACCAAGTTAGTCTGAAGAGGGATTCCATTAATAATGTACTACCCCAATTATATGAAGAGGGATGCATCCACTAATGTGGAATCATAAAGTACCTGAGTGGGGGGACTCTAAATAGATTGACACTGAGAAGGTATGAGTGGTAGAGTAGTTAGGATTTTAGGTGTCACCATAGAACATGAACTGACAATAAAGATCGATGGGGTTAATATGATGACATAACATGGGTGTTCATTCCACACATGTTTCATTTTTATTATTTTTTATTCCTGATGCTTGCAATATACCTGAATATATGAGAATCTCCTGTTGATATGGACAAGATCTTGGGATACACACTCTTTTTCGGATATAGTCTTATGGTATTGATGCCTGTAAATATTTTGGCTTCCTAAGATTCCTGGGAATCACATGATGAGGTAGATTAGATCCTAGGATGACCGATATGTTTGGGTTCTAGTCATACGATATACTAAAAGAAGATGAATATTTAGAATAACATATTGAATATATAGTGAAATCAATAGTAGAAGACTAGTGGTGTCACATATGATCTAGAATTTAAGATATGTGATAGAATGTATCCAATATTGATAGAGATTCCTAGGATTCTTTTGATACAATGTCAATATTACAAATTCCCAAGGATAATGGTATTCAAATGTTAATATAGTTAAACCATTATGAATTCATGGGATGAATGATATTTGAATATTAGTATGATGTTCTAGGTGGGTGTATATCAAAGATTATAGATTCTATGAATCCCAAATGTTTTTGTGGGATTTTATCGATCAATTCCTAGGATACCCCTAGGATTAGGTGGGTTCACCAGTTTTGGTTTGTATGAGGATTTATGTGATATTATATGCCTAGGATTTTAACTAATCTATCTATTAGGGTATTACTCTTAATATCATTGGTCACCTAATAACCAATCATTGATAGATTTATTGTATTTTCTTATGCCTCTCTTCTTTAGAATCAAAATTTATATTGACATTAAGATTATTATGGTAAAATCAGGGGTTTATACATTGGGATTAGGGATTCTTGACTCATTGTAATTCCCCATGATCTTCTATTCATAAATGGGGGTCTGTAAAAGGGATTCCTAGATTTTGGATATAGGTTCCCCATGGTGATTATCATTTTTAGATACATTTTAGAATTGTACAAATTTTTTGAGGCCAATTTGGCTCAATTATATGAAGATTAGGAATAGGTATTGGGATTAGTCAGGGTTATACATGTGTAATATTGGGGAAGTGGTGATGATATAGTTTTATTATTATTAATTATATGCTCTGAGACATTCTGTAATTTAGAAATGAATTTATTATGTGTTTGTATTTATTTTATTTTTCATAGAAGTTGGTTTATTTTTTTTAGTAGAGAATGTCACATGCACTTATCATAGCCCAGACCAGTTAGTACATGATCATGTTGGTGGTTAAAATATGTTTTTATACTCAAACACTACTCTGCATTATAATGAAAAAGGTTACTTGATAATTTTACCCTTGGTTATAGGTATAGGTTTTGTTGAGGTCTGGTATTGTGTGTTTGAGCTCGAGCCACTCAAGTGGGATCTTGGGGTTTTTGGTGGGGCCTAAAGTATGGGGTGGGAATTAATTGCTAGATTTTTATTTATTTATTTATCTTGTATATATGATTGGCCTATTAGGTGGTATATCTCAATTGAAAAAATTATTATTATTTTATATATTTCTTCTGTATTCATTTATTATTGATGGATATATTTATCGCTTATACATGCTTTGAAGTGATGATGCATATGATATTAGAAAATTTATCAGTGTGAGAGAACACTTATACAAGGGGTATAGTCTCATAAAAATACCATCTTAGACCCACATTATTAGTTCACGTCCTTTAGTGTACGAGGATTCTTTCTTGAGGTCACATGATGGTCTTGTCTGGCTACTGTTCAATGTGATTTAGGAATAGGTGTGACATAAGTGACTGACTTACATCAATCCTAATAGCATCTTCAGAAACATTATTATACTTATAATAGTATAATAAATATTTTCTCATTCTTGTACATATGGGGGAGGGGGACTTTTATACCTTTTTTGAATCATTTTCATGTGCATATTGTTTTCCATATTTTTTATTATCCTAATAATCTATATAAAATGTGGATTCTTGATAATTAGTTTTATCATTGATCTTTTATCATATTTTCCCAATATTATGATTATATTTATACATGTATTTTATATAATTTATTTTTAATAATAGGGGTTAATTTTATATCCCATTTCAATATCATTCAACACCTAGTGTATAAACTCTCTTTTAGTAACTTAGAGGAGTGCCTATGTTATTGTAGTGACACAAACCAATTTTATTTGGTTAATCAGGTCACATGCATAACTATCATCACCTATAAAATTATAAATTCTATAATAATCATTTGAAATTAAATAGGTTAAAATTTTATATAATGGTATTTAATAATTATAACAATTTTGTATATAGTAAAACTAAAATGAATATTTTATAAAAATCCTCAGATGAACGTTTTTTCACCTATTATGATCAATGGATTTTTTATGGTAAATTATTTTTTTGCCATCATACAAAAATAATCATATATATATTTTTAAATAAAATACCTCTTATTTCATCGTTATCAATTATGTAGTTCCCTATTTATGTACATTTATACAAGTGAAAATAAAAACTAAATTTCTCTAACTTCTTTATTTATAACACTATATTAAAAGATTTTTAAATTCTATAATAACCATGTTTTTCCCTTAATCACATAATTGTATTTGTTATGAATTAATATCAAGTACTAATACACATTATATCGGATGAATTGGAAAAATATATATTTATACCATGCGAAGGAACAAAATTGACATCAACATTTATCAAAATATTATAAAGATCTGATTGTTCTATTAATTTTAAATGAGAATATATACAATTTCACTAATAATTCACTGGAAAAAACATATAAATAACAAAATTTATAATAATTTCAAAAAAACATTACTATAGGTCATTATAACGAAACTAAACTATCTATATCATGGAAGAGATACACCCATGACAATAGTGTTCTAGTATAAGGCCATCAAAATTATTATTTTATTTAAACATTGAGAAGTTAACCAAATATACTCTCTCATATTGTAATTTAGACAATATCCCAAAACATTTAAAAAACCAAGAATAAATTATCAAATATATGAAATTTCATATATCAACAAATTTATTTCTCGAAAAAAACACTATACACATGAGACCTTGAATTTAGGTAAGCTAATATGAGTAATGATTTATATTAATCAACATTGATAATATAAACCCTTTCATAAATACCTTTACTTAGACTCTTAGTCGTTACTGTATTTTCACTATATTCTTCATTAAATTGGTATTCATGATATTATAATTCAATTAATATATGATTTTTATACAAATATATAATGATAAAGAGCTTTAGATATCACATTATAGACCATTACTTTATAAGATATCACATAACTACCTTTTTTTCTTCTCTGGAGAATAATGTGAACATTAATTATATTATCAAACCCTATAATGAAATAATAATTTCGGGTATAAAAAAATTATAATGTTATAAACCAAAAAAAAATATTTGCTTTATAATTATTAATAGGTATAAAAAAAGTTGAAATTTTTTCTAAGTATATAATACTAATTTTCTAGTAGAAACCAAATTTAGTATCATTTTCATTATTGGAAATTATGAGGTAAATTATAAATTATGGAATTAGGATTTTAAATTTTATTAAAAAATAATATCATATTATGGTTTTGTTGATAGTGGTGTCTTTGGGGTATTAAATCATTCAATTATTATTTAATGGCTCATTTATGTTTTGGCAGGATTCATAAAATTAATTTTTTTATATTATGAAAATAATGTGTTAAAAAGTATTTTAAATAATTTTTGTTTGTAAAGGTTAAACATTGAATCATGTAAAATACATTACGTTAAATCATGGAAAATATTATTTAATGGTCATATTTGATATCTATATTTCAATATATTAGGGTATATTTTTAGAAATTTTTTTAAATTCTACCTCTTTTCCTAGAATTCTATACATTTAAAATAGTTTAAGGGATATAATATATAGATTATAAATCAGGAATATTTGGTTTTTTTAATGTAATATTTTAACACATATAAATTTTAGAGAAAATTTTATAATTTTACAATAAATCATGATATTGTGGTACATTGACTATCTGAACACTTACATTGAATTTTCTTATCTATTTATTAATCCATGAATTCATTGTATTTCATAAATAAAATAAATTTCAAGATGAATGATCTATGTAGATAAATCATTTGATATTCTATTTTAAAATAAAAACCTCTATAGAATTTAAAATATAAATCCTTTAACCATAAATTTCATAATGAGATATTCCTTCAACCATGTGTTTATAACAGTCCAACCATATTATTATGAACTTTTACCCATGGTTTTAGAATCATATATACTCATTGAAATTTTTTAAATAAAAAGTATATGTGTAAAATGAAAAAAATATTACACTCTCAAAAATATGGATACATGTGTTTTTTGGACTCCAAATTATAGAAACACCATTATTTAAAAATTAGCAAATATTTTTGTTAAAAAAACATATCCATAAAACATTTTTCATTATAAAAAAGATTAATTTCAATATATAAATTTTTTTTGGTTGGTGTATAAAATAATTATAAAATGAATAAGAAGATATATTTTAGTCAAATATTTATTAAAAAAATATTAAATATTGAATAAAATAATTTTTAATTGTTTTTTCCAAAAAAATAGTGGAGGGTTACAGTGAAATTAATTTTGATATCATTTAATATATGAGATGTAAATTAGATATGTTCAAATTAATATAGACTTGGTTTATGATTAATTTCAAATAAATTGAAAGCATGAATCTTTGACCAGATGCGAAGTGAAACCTATATAAGATGGGATTATATATTATTTAAAAAAAATTAATTTTAGATGGAATTAATTTTTTTGTGAAATATTCATTAGCTATACTAAAAAATTATCTTAAAAAACATCATAAAATGATTTAAATATTAGATAATGAAGGTGGGTAGTGTACCCAATGATATTTTATTTCAAGTTGTCATATAATACCAATAATAGTCCTAATCTTGATTATTTTTTGATCTAAAAACAATTTATTTAGTTAATCATAGAATAGAATGATTAATAGAAGTTTATATTAATTTTATGTTACCATTATTTAGATATGGATGATAGTGGTATAAAAATTGTAATATCTCATAGTAGCATCTCATGTATAATTAAATATAATACAATTGAGTAGAAGTTATATATTTATAATATTTTTATAAATTATGATTACATTTATTACATGGAAAAAATTGATGAAATGTGGGGCCCAAAATAAACCATTATTAAAAAAATTGTATTATTATTCCAACATAAATAATAGATGTGGTTTCCTCTGAATCTCACTATTCATGATGGCCTTTACTCCTTAATTATATTAATATTTATCACGCATTGAACTATAAATTCATGGAAATGCATCCTAATCAGTCATGAAGGCTTGATAATATTTTTTATTTAGGACTATTTAATATAATGATGAAAATTTACTGAAATTTCATCAATGTTTATTAAATTAAGTTTTTCAATAAGGTAAAAATACCCTTGTAATAATGAACATAAAACATTTTGAATCACGATTAATTTATGAACTAATTATACACCATGAAAAAAATTATAGTGGTTTATATGACCCAGATATAATAATCTCATGCATTTATGGACATTGATATAGAGAAAAAGACAATGTAATAGTTTAGATGAAAAAAAGTTAATTTTTTTTGAAATAAATAAATTTAATGATAATAACAACATACATATTTTAGTAGACCCTGATATTCTCATAGTGGGTTTTGAATCAACTATTTCATAGACAAAAACATAGAATAAGTTGTTTCACAATGTATTGGTGTATCCAACAATAGGAGATATTTTTTTTAATGAAATAGATTACGACTAAAAAACATTTAAACAATATTTAATTGAGAAAAGGTTTATTTTTAGGGAATAACTCTATATAAGAAAAATTCATTGACTATAATCACTTGAGTTTGGATAAAGAAATGCATTTTAATTTTAACCAAATGTTGATCTTTTTTAACACATATTTCATCATGAACACTTTTTATAGTTAAACACTATATTAATGCCCCATCCTTTGTAGTTTTTTGACAATATTTTTGAATTGTGTTGAACGGGACCATATGAATTAGTATTATGGACCATATACTCAACATTATGATGTTGTAAACATTTTAAAAATAATTTTTTTTATGTTTCATTAATTATAAATCAGTATCACTCACAGCTAATAATATGAATGAATTCTAGATCCTAAACATTAACAAAATATAAATTAATATTATTTATAAATAGATCTATTTATGGGAGAATTGTTTACCACCATATTCTATATATATCATCATTATCATTCCTACGAACATAACATAGTTTCAATTAGAAGGTTTCAGTTCACTTATAATATACTTATTTTGATATCTAAGTGAGGACCATTTCTAGGGGTTGAATTTATTTTCTCTACTAACAATGTAAGTTTTATTTAGAGAATACTTATGGATAGGAATTACCATTATAAAAAAATTCTTCCAGTGTTTGATTGGAAATTATTTTATTTACGGGATGAGAGGATGGTTCTATACTTACTATCATTGGGATTATAGGTTCTTCATATCATATGGAATATTACATATCCACCCAAGTTGATATCTAGTTTTTCATTGATGGTTTGGATAAATGTGAAAGCTTTGGGATGTAGAGAAAAAGTTTTTATATCATCACAATCTATGATATAGTTGATAATAGCTACAGTTTTCAAAAAAATGAATTATATATGGGTGAAATTACATGATATTAAATATAATTATTATATTTTATATTATAAATGATCTTAATATTTCTCTTGTGAATTAATATTTATATTTATGGATAAAGATTAATCGGTGCGTGATGATTTACATGGGTGCATAAAATTTTCATCTATATTTAGATATAAGTAGAAGTTTCATATGGCTTATCCATTATGATGTTGCTAATACAAATCATGCAAGAAAAAATTTGTGATAATAATTATAACCATGAGGACTAATACATGGATTAATTTTTAATTAAATAAAATCACCATATCACATAAGATTAGAATAATTATTTCCTCAATAAATTAATATAGATTTTATAAAATACAATATTTAAATACTATAAAGGCTCAAATACCAATGAATAATAAAATAATCTTGAATAATAATATCAAGTCTATGATAATGTAATTAATTTAAATGTGTTCAAATTTTTCTACAAAAATTTATAAAAAGAAAAAATGTAAGAATAATGGAATACAACCATTTAAGATGTTAAATCATTATAATAATAGACATTATTTAGAAAAATATATTGAGAATAATCATTATTATGACTGGAATGATAAAAAATATAGTCAAAGATAATAAATGTTTTATGAACAAGTCTAAATAGGAATAAATTTTATAATGGAAATTTAAATGATAATTCATTAAATAAGACGATTTTTTAGTAGTATATGATGTTACATCTTGTAATAATGACTGTTAGTTGGATAAAAATAACATAGAGGCAAGATGTTCTCAATATTTTATAGTAATGTAAAATAAATTTTTGGAATTATCTAGTGTAGTAAGAATTAGTGAAAAGTATGATGATGATGACTAAACCATAAATAATCGTAAATATAAAATAGATTTCTATATTTAGTGTAAAAAAATATAAATAAAATTTAGAATGATATTTTATCATTGAGGAAAATCATTATTAAATAAATTATAACTATTAGTATAAAAAATTAGGTAGTGTTTTTGAAAATGATTTTATATTTAAATGAATTTTTTTATTTAATGGTAAAATATGATTAGTGATCAGTTAAATAATTTTATTTTGAATAATTATGAAGTTTTTTAAATTTTGGAAATGTTAGATAGATATGATATTCCAAAATTCAATTATAATAGTTTGAAAATCATCAAGATAATTTTAGAATGTTTTAAAACCACTAAAATCATTATAATTTTTTTAATAAGTAGTTCATAATAACTTTCTATACACAAGAATATATATAAAAAACACCAAATGATGCTAATAATGGAGAATAATTAAGTTTAACCACGAAATAGTGATATATGAATCGATACATTAAATAGATGTGCTTAAATTATCAATGAAAAAGTTGTATAAAAAATATAGTCCAATACTATCGTCAAAATAAATAAAAAATAATAATAAAATTTAAAAATTATTTTAGTTTTGAAAAACATCAGTAGATACTATATGTAAATAAAAGCTGATAATTTGTCTTAAAGAAAATAATTTACAATATAATTTGAGATTTATATTTGATAAAAAATGTTGATGTCATAAAGTGTATAACCACAATGAATATATTTATTTGTAATACTAATTTTTCTCTAAATCCAATATGTTCTAATATTATATTTTTATAATATCTAAATTATAATAAGAAACCCAACTAAATATGTAAAATAAATAGTGAAAGTGTAAATCTTTGTTGATTCAATTTATGAAAATTTTTATAGTCCTTAACAACAATGACATAATCTCCCAAATAATCATATAATTTAACAAGACTATAAAATAGTGGTATCAAAATTTTTTATATTAATAAGTGAGATTAAAAAAAGTAAATGGTGGTTAAAGTTGTATACAACGCTTCATTGAGACAAAAACGTGTATTTTTTATCATGATTCATTACACCACATGATTGAACAGAAACATATTTTTCTAGATATTCATAGACAATACAACATATTTTTATATTTCGGATCTATAGTTATTTAAATTTAAAATACATTTTGAGTATATAAATCAATTAGAACATGATTAACACAAATGATGTTCACTATTTTGATGGATTGAGACATAATTTATTGTGTGTATGGCAATAGTGAGAGAGTTGAAATGAGTTAAATTTTTATAAGGGTGGTTGTTTCAATATGATAATGAATTATTTATTAATAATCTTGAGTGTTTTGTAGATTAGTGGAAAGATATTTCAAATCTATAATGATAAAAATTATTATAGCTTGAGTACTATGTCATTAAACATGAAATTTTATAGATTCAATATTCTTTTGGGTAAAAATAACATAATTGGACTCATTAAATATAAATTTGTGGGAAAATTTAAATATTAATTTTTGTAATAGAAATATTTTTTGAGGTTTTCATAAATGGAAGGCAGTGAAAAAAAGAAAAAAATCAATGGAAATTATAATTACAATGCCACTCAAACTCTTACATTAAAATTCATGTTGTCCTATGAATCTAGTATAAAAAATTATTTCTTAAACATTATTTGTAATTTTACTCAAATAAAATTTGTTATATTCATGGGGAGTAATTAACATCTATAAGATAATTGTAAATATTATCAGTGGGAGTTTTTAAATAAATCGTGGTATTATATGAGGTGATTTTGATTGAAATATGGGTTTAAGAACACCAATGGAGACATTATAAAATTTAATAACAATTTTGGAATAATGAAAGAATATAAAATACTATACATTCCATGAAAATAGTGCAGTGGAGAGAGAACCAGAGCATGGTTTACATGGGATGAACCATTTTATGGAATTACAAAATAATGAAATTTTCCATGATATGAGACACAATACTATCTATAAAAAATAAAAAATTAATTTTTTCAGAACTAATTTTTTTTTAATTTTTTATAAGATGTGTATTATAATTACTTTTCTATTAAATAAATGATATTTGAAAAACAGTGTTTTATCAAAATCAATGTTATAAATTTGAGTAAAATTCATAAATGACAAAAATTGAGGTATTTTTCACAGTCATACACATTTTTTAAGTATCAACATGGGTTATAAAAATAATTTAATTATGAAAATTGATATATTTTATATTATTTTAAATGATGGTTGTTATTCTTCCCAAAAATCATTGCGGTTTGATGCTGAGGTAAAATGAATTCAATGAAGAAGATATGATTAGAAAGTTACAAAATCAATTGTTATGAATGCTTTTGTTGATGTAGAAAGTAATTTAAAATATTATCGTTATGATGATGGTTAAAAAATAGATATTAGTTCTTTAGATATCGAAAACATGTTAAACCAATTTTTTTAACATGGTCACATGGGGTTCAAACATTTATAACTTTTAAGCATTACAATTACACAAAACTTCCTTTAAAAACATAACTAAAAAGTGAAAAGTAAGATAAAAATAATAATGATATTATTTATACAATTAATTTGGAATAAAATAAAATAACTAATAATGATACACGGGAGTTAGTTTAATGAACCAATAAAAAATAATTTAATATGGATGAAATGTTTTTTGAAGATTCTTTTTGGAAGATTAAATAATCTCCATAAATGTAATAAACATAGGGGAGATGACCTTATCAACAACTAATAAATGGATAACATGAAATTGAATATACATAAATATTTGTATTAATATAAAAAACTCTATTTTATCATATGGTTTTATTTTTATATAAACATTCATATTAGTGTAATGTTATTAATAGTTAATTAAGTAAATTTATTCATGAGTTTATTATTTTTTTATTTTTAATTAATTTTTTAAAATCCTCATGGATGTTTATAATTATCATTTTAGTTGATTATAAATGAAATATATTGTATTTATTTTTGTATGTTAAAACCATAAAGTGAATGGTCATGATCACACTGAAACATTATTAAGTTACACAAATATAAGAAAGATTTTTATCTTATACAAGAAGGAATGTAATAATCATTAAATGATCAATCAACAACATTATTAGGTTACTCTAATGTAGGAAATAATCTAATCTTATATATCAAGGAACATTTTTCATTCTTGTGGTAACATTAGGATGATATTGATAAAATGATATGTTACACTTATATACAAGGGACAAGTGATTGAGTTACTCTTATTAGAGAGATTAATAATGCTAATTTATGAATATTTGCACTATAGTTGGTTTTCTTGTCACATTGATGCACATAAATGGAATTTATATGTATTTTAATTTTATATGAAAAAAATTGAGAGAAATTAGATTCAAAATGATCTGGGAGATGACTTTTGTTAGTAAATAAAGAAAGATATTGAATCAAACTATTTAGAGAAATGGGAAGACCACACACAATAGGGTAAACCACATCACTATTATTTAGGAAATAATTGTTTGAGGATGAAAAAAAATCTAGATAATTTATTTATATCACATGTTAGTATTTGGTTCTCACTAAAATGTGTCGGGCTATATGAGTTTATTAATTTGAAGGTTTTTTAAATTTTGAACCCGTCATGTTTCAGCTTACTAATCACACTATGAAGACTACAAAAGATACTAAGATATCTATAAAATTTATCCTTCTATATATTTTAGTTATAGATGTCACACCACCTTTGGTTGTTCCATAAATGAATTTAAGATTACTGTATAATGAAATAGTTTTAGCACGACGTGTTGTGTAATGAAAAGAGTGTATATGTTGAGAGATAAAACAAACCACTATAGGGATCATTCTAATAAATATTTTTCATGATATTGAATATAGTAATAAATAAAAAAATCAAAATTTCAAAAGAAATGTGGCACATAATATAGAAATATTTCAACATTATGGTAGTCATCTATAAACTTCTAATTAGAGTTCAACAAAATCAAAATTCATTATTCCTTTATTCCATTGATATTAAATTAGAATATGAGATGAACATCAAATATTATCCACTGCATAACAATAGTGTATAGTCCTTATAAATACCCTTGGGTCTATGTGTGTTATTAATTATTTTAACCCATGTGATCACATCATCATCATTGATATATATTCTTACTAACAAGTGATTAAAATCATATTATATAAGAAATTTTTTGTTTTAGTAACTACTTATTATACACTCCGAATAGTGGTATAATCCCTATCAAGTCACACAATTTATATAAAATTAGTAATTTCAACAGTGATTCAAATAGATAGGATATTATGTTATTTTTTAAATATATTTTACCTTTTGGATCCATATATTCAACAAATATTGTTAATAAAAATGGAATCACCATGTTAAATGGAAATGTATTAAATATACAAAGACAATGAATGATTTCATATCATATATCTCTTGACATAGATGTTCTTGATATCAATGAGATAAGTATTAAAAATATTTATGTATTTAAAGACATTAATTTAATAAATAAGTAAAATATCAAAGATGATGTGAGGGTGTGCAATATGATACTCTTATTACTCTCAGTAAAATAGTTTACATTAATTGATGGAATGTTCTAAAGGATGTATTTTTTTTATTTTTTATTACTTCATAACTCCAATTTTAAATATGTTGATATGAAATCCATATATAACTCGGTTTCCAAGATGCATAAATCATGAATTACATATCTCACAGATATATAGGGATAATACCTCATATATATTTTATAGATCTTACTATAACAGACTAGCCCCAATCCAGTACTTTTTTTAGTATTTTTCAAGCCTATCACCATGAAATTTATATGAACTTATATTATACATGAACAAAGATTCATAGTATATTAGAGTGATTAAAATATCACTCATTCAATACTAGGGTTCAGTTATATACTTTGTGCATACTACTATTCTCAGATCTATTTAATTGACACTGCTTAGGTAAGCTGGATTTGGACTACCGCATGGTTTGTAGTCTATGTGGCATGAGTTTATTTAATGTTAAAATAGACCAACATCCCAAAAACCTATTTTTTGGTCTAAAAACCAATTTAGGATAAATAGTAATATTTTTATAGTACCCTAATAAAGTAACAACAATGCTATAGTAATGGTACAGTACCTGCGTAGATTCAACCACACCTGAATTTGATCATTCACCTAATATATGATAATGGTGTGTCTCTAAAACTCATATAATACCATAATGTCTAAATAGTTTATATGAGTCCAGGGAATGATGATAGAATGTATAATTAATAGGAAACATCATGACATCCATAAAATATATATGATGCTGAATGGGCCTAAGTTATTAACATGTTGGGATTAGTTTAAGAAATGAGAATAAGAGAAGATGGATCATTTTTCTATTTATTAATTATAAAAATACATTGTATTATTGAATAAAATTTGTGGATAAATTCATAAATATTATAATTTATAAGGTAAGTTGATGATAATCATCTTGAATAAGTTCAATGCTAATTTTTCATCCCTTTGAGAATAAGACATATATGAGTGGACCATCAACAAACTCAAAAATAATTTAATCTCATTAGGGATGATAAGAGGGATAACCTTAATAACAAAAGTAGAATTATATAATAATTTCAAATTCAATTATTTAAATTGATCAAATCACATCAATTCACTGAATTTTGTAGAATAAGAAAATTATGTCAAAGATTCTATAATATATTTTAATGAATCAACCTCTATATTCTAAAAAATATTGTTACAAGGTGAATATAAATATTAAATAAATATACTATTTAAATGATTTAATTATCCACATTTTTTCTATTTTCTGGAATATTTTCAGCAGAATGAATGTGGAAAATATAGAAATGAGCCACCTAGAATATAATCTAAGAAGAAAAATATAGATATTGTTCACACAAGAAGGTATACTTCAATTGTAATGAAAAGGAAAAAAATAATAGTTAATAAAAAAAATTTCTTAAAAAATATTCCACATATTGTGATGATTAAAATGAATGAGGAAAATATGACACATAAAATTAATGTAAAACAACATTTAAGGAAAAATTAAATCAACTCAAAGACTCATTGAGTGGAGGATAAGAATAAGTGGGTAGTTAAAAAAAATAAATCATTATGATTAACCAAATTATATTCAGCACAGTGTGGAGATTATATTTTTCAAGAAATAAAATCATGGGTAATAAGTAAAAAATAATACCAAAAATATAGAGAAATAGTCATTAAATAAATCCAATGACTAGTAAAATTAAAAAATCACTTATGGATACCTCTACTATGTTCAAATAAAATAAAGGAGATATCCTTTTAAATATTGAATTATGATAATTTTTTTTGGATATTAGCTCTCTGAATATAATTTCCAAGAATAATTATGTCAATGATCTTGAATAAATTATAGTTGAAGTTATGTATTCTATAAGATAATAAAAACATGTGGAGTTAACAAATTTATGAAATGATTTTGAAGACATCTCTAAAAATGTGATGAATGTTTGTAATGAAACTAAGATGCTCAGTAACTACACTATGGTACTAATAAAAAATATTTTGGATACATTAAATTCAAATTCTACTGATAGAAGTAGTGAAAAGTGAAAAATGAGGTGACTTCATCGGCAAAAAAGGAGAATAAACATAAACATATGTTTGATAATGATACTGAAAATTCAAAAAGGTAAATTGGTAGAGAAAGAGAAGAGTACCAAGGATGATACTAACAGAAAATATAGATAAAATGGGATTCTCCTAGACTTGATAATGTCAAAAAAAGAATGTATCCATCCTGAGGGATTCTTGATAGGTATATTTTGAACAACATATTATCTATAGGAGGAAATTTTTATTTTTTAAAATATGATGGTGTTTCAGAGACTATAGAAACAAAGAGTGTTTATGCTTGAATAGTAAGAAACATGCCCAATATAAGAGAGGTATTGGATCCCTAGGGAGTAATTTTTACACCTTTAGAAACCATCTGAGAGAATATCCAAAGGATTGGGTATAATTGAAAAATTCATTTGATTCTATTAGAGTGTCTTCAAGGAAGTATTATCATGAAGAAAAAAATTCCAATAAATATATCACAATGATATTATTGTATCTAATCTAAAAATATGGTTATAAATATCTTAATAAGATTAATAATAAATAACATGGAATGGTGGTTGAGGTGTCCTAAAATTTAGTGACAGTATAGAATCAATGAAAACATGAAAATGATTTGTCGTCAATAATGAAAAAAATAAAAATATCCTAAATAAAATACAATTCCATTAATGGGGTGTTTAAAGTTTTAAAATGGATGGATCACCCATTTTCTATGTATTAAACTACACCAATATTAGAAGGATGAAATAAAATTACGTGTTCTTTATCTATAGGTTAACGAAAGTAATATTAGGGTTTCTAAACTTTATCATAATTGGTGTGAGATACTCTAAAAAGGAATGAATACTTCGTAAATATTTTAATGGATAAAAATATTTGTATGAACCTATGTTTTTATAGAGGTACACATTCATTATTTTTCTATGTAAACCTAATTTTTTACCTTTTTAAAAGTGCGTAATGGGGATGAATAATTTTTAAGGAGCATTAAATATTGGTAATGGTCCTAAATAATCAATTTTTGAATAAATAGGATTAAGAACATACACAGAAAAAGGTTTTCGCTAATCATCCCCCTCAACCATGGATCCCTAGAGTAAGGGGATCATGGTTTTTAAAAATATTTAATAGGGCATGCCCAACAGTGAAAAATAGATAATTTATTACTAGAGTACTACCCACTGATTAAACATAGATTTTCTAACCATGATTATAATCCATGAAATGTTTGGCTCATGGAAAATATAAATCACATAGTTGGAGAACATTTTGGAAAACTATGTGGGAAAACCCTTCACAGTGTTAAAAATATGGATTTTGCTACATTAAACTCAATGAATTTAAACCTATTTGACTTTTACCATTTCCATATTCACATAACATCTCATTGGGATCTACCCCATATTCCCTCGTCCTAATATTTTTCATATCACATCATTTTGGAATCTTATTTGAAATTCATTCATAATATTGGATAACCCTTGTTAATTATATTACTCCTCATGAATCTTTTCTCATTATTATTTTCCTTTATGGTTGTTTTCTACATTAGAACTAATATTCTATCATTTGAGCTAAAATATAATGTTGATAAAATATGAGGACTCTCCCATAGGTTCATGGTATGTGTTTTAATACTTTTTTATAAAATTATTTTTGTTTATAATTTTTCGTTATTATGCATACGCCATACTTCTCAATAACTAATCCAAAAAATAATATTACATTATATTGTTTCATAAAAAAGAATTTTGAAGTGTTACGAAATCACTAAAATCATGAGAGGTTGAAAACCTAAACATAAACCATCCATTATGGCATGTAATTTTGTATTACCTTAATGAAAATTATTTATTGTAACCAAAACACCCCTAATGTGTGTTCGGTTTGATTCTTATAAAAGTTATGGTCTAATTGAATTAATTAAATTATGAAAAGGAATATACACATCACTTTTATATTATATGAATAATGGAATGTATTGAATTGTGAATGGTTGGGATACTCAATCATGGACTTTGTTATATTATTAAATGAGAATCGAGATTATTATTTTGGACTTTAATCACAACAAATCATGTATTGTTATGAGTTTTACATGGATTCCCAACGTGGAATTCCATGGTCGAACTCATAGGACACTGGAAAATTCAGTGATTTGACTACTAAGTGAGACACAACATTGGGCTTATTCAATGACTTAAATTTCTAATGGAGAGCTTGAAAATGAAAATTCACCTTATTTTTTAGAAATTATACTTACTTGGATCATATCATTTTCATTTCCATGATGCCCCAGCAAACAAACAATCTTGAATTTTCTCCATAGGCTCTAATAAATGCATTCCTGATATTACTATAGACAATTCCTCATGATAGGATAGAAAACTTTTGGGTTGAATTAGAAGTGTTCGTCTATTATATTAGAATCATACCACTTTTATGACATCATGGTTTATTATTTCTAGTGGAGTCGACATTATAAGGTCAAGGATGACATGGGTTACTCATGGGTACCTTTTGATTAATAGACATAGACATCCTGGATATTATACATGGGTACCTTGCTAATTAATGGTCATATGATCAGAGAAATATAATATAGAGCAATGTTAATTAGGTTATCTATGAATCCCATGAGGGGAATGATCTTGACATGGTTTATATTTTCTTTAATGTATTACATATATTTATCTTATACATCATTTCATTTTATAATCATATAATATATATGTTTTAGAAACCAATAGTGGTGGGCTACTAAACCTTACTGACATCCTTTTATGGACTATATTTGGAAGATGGAAATACTTCATGGAGATATGTAAGAATAAAAAGAATAACCTGGTTTTGGAATCTTGATTCTTATTTAGGACAGAGATTAGGAGTAGATGATTTATTCTATGCTCAATATGCTCATAGAGATAGTTCTTTTAGATATTTTTATCCTTTTTTTTCAAATGTTGGTATGATGTATTCATGATTCCATGAATACATACATAATATATGCATTAACTCATAACATCATCATCTGTATATGATCCTCTTGTTGTTTATGTATGTTAATATTATGTGGATAGGTTATATCTATTTATATTTTATTTTATTTCAGTTCCATTCTAATTTCACTAGTTTATTATTATTTACTACAATGATTCACTCTAATAAAGCGGGTTTATTCTATCCATTATACTATCATAGACCCTATCTACTAGACAGAAACATATAGCATAAATGTATGTGTTATTGAGTTCATGTGTCCAATCAAGATGTGATACTCATGAGTAAACAATGTTTGAGACACAATAAGTGGTATCATTGGATTCTATTATCTTTAATAACTATATGGGGGTTAGAAGAAAAGAGATTAGGAAGTATAAGAACATGGTAGTAAGTTTTACATGGGAGTATCTAACCACATTCAATTAAAAAGATATGTTATAAATGATGGGATTTATTATTTTTGATTTCCCCCATTACATTTATATTATTTTGACCATTAGTAGATGACCATGTTTTACAATTACATGTTTATATTTTTTTTATTTTTTGCCCATTATGGAAAAGGATCATTACCTCATGAGTCATAATAGAGATGTAGGGATTTATATTCTATTCATATGTTATTCCATCCATATCTAATAGTTTTATTTCATGTTTCTTATTGTATATTCCGTAATTTTTGTTTCAATAATTTTATAATATATCTTTAAGAAAAAATGATGAAATAATTGGTTACTTATATTTATTATATCAACCTAAATAGTGTTTTATATATATCTTGTTGATAACATCATAACAAAAAAATTATAACCTTTTTAAGTCATGGAATATTATCTAAATGGGCACAAAAATTTAATTGGAAACTATTAAATTAATTAAAATCAGAATTTATTTAGTTTATTACACTATAAATTAGGGATACAAATATAAATAGTTGAGCCATCATATATGGACTTATTATAGCCTCATACCATTTGTTCAATGCTTGTTTCAGTTACATGAAATATCAATTGTAACTTATAATACTTAAGAATTAGTAACTTGGATATAAAGAATTATTCTAACTAAACCATTATATGTATACGAAACATAATAAATTATAAATTTTATAGGAATTTTATTCAGATAAATGGTGATTCCAATTTAATCCTAAAGAATTATTTCCTCTTCAACATGGAATTGAAACCCTATATAATTTAACCATTATAATTAAAATATGGATCTTTGTCTTATAACTAGACCATATTAATGGTATTTGGATATTGATACTCATTTATTCATTACTTGAGTCTATAATTGAATTACGTATTTGTAATATTTTATTTTTTCTATGATTTTTCAAGAGTGATTTCCATAATCAATACATTCCTCTACTTCGGCCTCAGGCAGAGATCTAGGAGTGTGAAAAACACAATGATACTAAGGTGGTGGGATGTGAACCATAAGTAGTTCTATTAGGGGAACCTCCTATAAACAATAGTTGTACCAAGAAATGAATCGGATTCTCTACTCAGGATGTGTTTCTTATGGGAAGTGTAGTCAATGGAGAGAGCTTTGAAAGCATTATTGACCTTGTTAGAGTCTATGAGGGAGTAGAAACCAAAAAACTAGCATACATTTTCTTGGGAAGGTGTCCAATAAGCTATTAAGTCATTGATAATGGATATTATTTCAGTCATTCAGAATTTGGCTATTACTATGGAAATGATGGTTAAGATCATTTTACATATTCTATGGGGATATATTAAGTGATGGTGGGGTGTACTAACATATGTAGATGAACATTTGGTTTTCTTTTGGGGGG
Organism: Viscum album; assembly: GCA_963277665.1. NCBI lineage: Eukaryota > Viridiplantae > Streptophyta > Magnoliopsida > Santalales > Viscaceae > Viscum > Viscum album. The sequence continues at coordinate 580,839,235 of OY728148.1, forward strand.
ACTTATAGACAATATTATATGATTACTTTTTCCAAGATACTGAGAGATGATCTAAATACGATACTCAAGAACCTGAATTAGGTAAATATGTTTTTCATGGACTATTCATCTTGATTTATGGAGCTCTAGTTTTTTAAACCACTCTTTTTTGAATTGAGTTATTCGTAATGGGATTCTTTAAGAATGTTTTTTAGTATATAAGGATGTGACCTTAATCATTACATAATCATGCGTTTTAGTTTTAAATTTAATTTCTTACACATTTAGGATCTTTTCCAATTTATAATTTTAGAGAATTAAGCCATCATTCATACATAACATCCCATAATGATACAAGATGATACGAATAAAATAGTGTCCACATTTTATAAAATAAAAAAAATTTAAAATAAAACAAGGATTATTTTTCATAACATACCTTCATGACATTCAACTGGACTTCCTTATTTCTCATACCCATATTTATGCCTTATAAAAACAATGGATGTGAACAAAAATCGCAGCAAGGGACAAAAGAATGAATTTGATAGTCCAATGAAGACATATAAATCATTAAATACCATTTTCTTAAAAATTCATTAACATGCAAATAAAAATCCATGAAAATGCCATAGGACATCATTACCATATCACCCTTACATTCTCCATTACAAATAGAATAAAATTAAAATCGACTAGAATATCTCGAGTACCCAATGGATCAGTGATCTATAATGGGGATCACCCATAAAATCTATTTATAAAATATGCTAAACCTGACATATCTTGAGCTATAATGGTGACCAAAACATCATATAATGAGTTATAATGGTCTCAAAATGACATATCTTAAGCTATAATGGGGCTCAAACTATCATATAATTATATATAATCAGTACAACATATAAATAACAACTTCTGAGGAACATATCATTAATAAAATCCTAGAAAACACTTTTAACCCCATAAAAAACACGATCAAATCTCAAAATATCATTTTCTTGTAAAAAACCATTTTAGAACCTCACACATCGTAATGAAACCATTTTCCTAAAAAAGAACAAAGAAAACATATAAATATAAAGTTGAAGTAAAAAAGAGTCATCAAATATAGAGAAACCATTTTGTCCATATATATTAACAATCATTCCTTTTGTCTTTTATAGAAGTGGTGAAAATGAACTTTAAAATTGGGTTTTATATATAAATCTCTTACCCTGAGTCCAAATCTGCAGGAAAATTTTTGTATTCATGAATAATAAACTTAGGTTAATTATTTAACTTATTGATAAATTTTATCAAGTTTATTGTTCATTTTCATATAAATTATTTCTTTATTATTACTATTACATAATATTTTATGTCCATGTCAGATGTTTTTTCGATATTCTGTACTTGAGTAAAAAATGAACTTGGTATGATATCAATAGTTAAAGTGATCATAATTACATTGTCTAAAAAATAATATTCATGACATAATAAAAACTTTTATATATCAATTATAATTTTAAATAAAACCATTTATTCATGGAGATGAAAAATGTACACTGTTATAATCTTGATGATGGTAGGCCATATGTATGAATGAGCAACGTTTCCATTTTTTCATTGACAATTTTGGAAAAAGGTTAGTATTATTTTATATTTACAAAATGATAATAATATATTTAATATCATATTAATTAATTAAATATACCTAAACATATTTCATCCATGTGATGTGGTGAAGAAAAATAAATCCTATAGCTTTATAGAGGTGATAGTTCACACTTACACCCAAATGACGTTATCATATTTATGTCCATGGAAAGGTAAGATAATAATTGATATATTATTATTTCATAATGATTAATATATCAATAATTTAATATATATACATTAATTTCATCATTTTAACCATCCTTGAGATACAACAATGGAAAAAAATTATTTCGGTTCATGTGGAAGTATTCTACAGCACACACGAATGAATAATTCATTTCCCATTTGATGAAATTAGAGATTTATTTCGGTTATGATGTTAAAATAATAAAATATAACTATATTTATGATACTATAGTAATTATATCATTATTTATGAATAATATTTAAAGGTAGTTCAATCATAATTAAAATAGAAACAAATAATTAAAAACAATTCCTCTCTTTTGGAAAACACCTTTGATTAAAACTTAACACCACTAAGGTTAGTTTTATGCCTAAAAAAGTACAATATAATATGTGGAGGAATTATAGGAGTGTATTTTGGAATATAGTTTCAGAAATAATATGGTTTAAGGTGTGAATAAAATAGAATAACTGGTACTCTTTTATAGTAGAGAGGAGGGTAACTCCTGTAATTTTTCAAAATATTTAATGAATATAAATTTAATATATAGTAATAGTGGTTACAAACTAATTTATTTAATATATAGGATACATTTGGAACTTAAAAAATTCATTCAATAAAAATTATAAAATTTTTGACTAATTTTTAATCCTTATCATTTTCTTCTAGCCCTTATTTAACCCTATTAACTCTTACCATGATATTATGTAATTTATTAATTGAATGTTAATAAATTTAAAATGAAATAAAAATTGTAAAATTAACGTGTTATTTATGATATTTAAATAATTAACCTAGTATTTTGGTCAATGTTTTATTTGTATAAATTTTATATTTTTAATAAAATATTAATTATTTTAAAATATCAATAATGTTAATTTTGACACTAGTCATTACTTTCCTTTGTAAAAATATCATAGATGAATGTTAAATCCTCAAAACACCTTAAATACATACCATAAATGTCTAAATTGTCCATTAAATTCTTTTATAACATTGACTATATCAAATTATAGTTATTTTAATATTTTTAATATCATTTATTTGATTAATTCATTAATGAGGCAATAATTGGATCATCATTGTGATAGCATTTAATATTTTTTTATTACCGAAAAATTGTAAATAAATTAACATTATGTAGGTAATAATTTTATATTTCTATGAATAGTTTATAATTGAATATATCCCATGTATTTGCCCATATTAAAAATACTTTAATTGATATAAACAATAGTGGGAAAAAATATGTCTTCCTTTTGAATATAAAATTATAATTGCATCTAGGTTATACTAGTGGTTCAAAGTTATCCTAAAATAGAAAAATGGATTAATTTTTTCATTTAACACTCATAATATTAATTTAATACAAGTTTTATGGTTAGTTTATACTATTTATAAAATAATTTTTACTATTAATTACCTCGTCTTCCATTAATTGTGGTGATAAATATTATTACTAAATATGTTATTCATAATTTATATAATCAAAGGGACATTTTTGGATAATTTTTATCTTATTATTGTCCTTATTTAATACATTTTTTCAAATTCAAAACACATAATTATCATAAATTAATTGAAAACTAATCTTTTTGACAGAGCAAGAAAACTGGTTTTTAAAGTAAAACGTTCAAAAGATTATAATTTTTATAGCTAGTTTCAATGTAAAATTGATTACAATGTCATTATTGTGTTACATGAAACAATCTAAATATAATTATTCATTTATTCAAATTAAAATTATAATCTAACAATATAAATAAATTAGAATAAAAATTAGTTTTGAATTAAAAAGGAGTATTTTTTCACTATTCATTAAAAATGAATCTTATTAGATAAATACCAAAAAAATAATCCAATGTAAATTTTGATTATATTATTTTAAATAATTAGTTTATTTTGAAAAATATTAATTATAAAATTGTAAAATTTATATTTATAATGATTTCACCATAAAAATGATATAAAACTGCCCTTTTAGAAAAATACTCTCTTTACTAGTGAAATTGAATTTTTTTATATAATGTCCATAAGAAATATTAAATAAATTTTAAACATTATTTTTAATTTAAAATTCATTAATATAATCTATTAAGAGTGATTTGAGTATTTTATAAATACAATTATTCAGATTTAAACAGTTTTTTCATAAAAGAACATACATTATATTCAATTGGTTTTTATTTTCATTTCTAATTAAATTGGTAACCAATGAATCATTATATAACCATATCTAAACCCCCTTTTCATTATTTATTTAATACCTTTCATTCCCTCCATTCTAATGGGTAGGTTATAATCATTAAATTTAAATAATAATTTTTAGTTGTTCTTTTAAGCTTGATGTGGCATCTCACGTATGCTATCAAACATAGTATTTTTTAATAAAATTCAATATGTTACATTTCCCCCCACTATTGAAAATTTCAACCTCAAATATTTGAATTTTGGATAATAATTGTGCTTTAAAATTTTAGAATACCTTTATTGAAATCCCATATTTGAAAAAGGATTAATAAAACATCCACTTTAAAAGAAATGAAGGGAAGTATGAAGGTCATCTGACATAACACATTCATTATTTCCATATTGGAAAACAAAGAATTGGAAGAAAAAAATTACTATTATATGCTGATTGAAAGTGATAGAAAATATTGTCAAGAAAATATTGACAATCACAAAACCATAAAATTATAATCTGTTAAAAATTTATGAATTCCATAGTAATAAAAGTAAATTTTTAATATTACCTATTTTTAATGAGATGAAGAAGTGTATGAAATAAAACTTTTCTGTTAACTAAAAAGGTCAGTTTGAAAACCAAGCGGTAGAACTTTTTTTTGGTAGTTGACACTGCGATGTGTCTTTTTAATAAATTTTATTAAATTAATTTGATTCAAATTAAAATGTAAATAATGGGGTTTAGAGACTCATAGACCCTCTACGCTAATAGAATAAATATATGAAATTTATTTTCTTCTTAAATGTGTTTGTTTACTTTTAAAAAAATAACTCTCAAAAGATGTGTCGTATCAGAAATCTAAGACCATTTTTAGGTCTAGAAAAATGGGTTTACCCTAGGAAAGGTATAAAATTGATTCGGATTTGGTGTCTGGAACCATCACATATGATAATACCACCCTTAATTTTAATTAATTAATTATTCCATTTTTCCATAATAAATAATTATTTTCTATCAAACGTAGTGTAAATTAGAAATATGAGATCGCCAATAATTCTAGGACGTGGGGTTTACCCTTGTCAGGGTATAACCTTTGTGAGTGTCAGATGTTTGGTTATATTTCACTTCAGGATAATTTAGTTTAGAAATAAATATTTTTTATTGGCCGTTAGAAAAATAAATAATAATTTTAGTATTAATATTATTATTTGCGTTAATGATGAAAAATAAAAATGTGGTTTCATAATTAATAAATTTTTTCATAGTGTAAATAATAACTGAGCAATGTAATAAATGTGATAATACTAATTTATCTAATTAAATACAAATGTGATATCTTTATTAATTTAGTAGGTGCTATCAGTTTTTTAATGGTTGTAGTTTTTAAATGGTTGTAGTTTAGAATCACACCGTAGCGCTGTGTTTGGGTAAAAAATAATTTAAAAGAGTTGAATGAGAATAAAAAGTGTTTAAAATAAATTAATGGAATTTAAGGAGGGATAAAAATAAATAATAAAATAGATACTCTTTGACTGAAATTAAAAATAATTAAAATAGGGTAAACCCATTTTAATTATTTATTTTATTTTCCACCATTTTTTTTTATTTTTTTTTTACATTTTATTTATTTTCCCCCTTTTTATCTCCTTTCCTTTTTATTTCTACTCTCCTATTTTACTCTCCTCCCACTCATGTGCATTGCGCACCACCTCTCCTAATGTGGTGCACACCACCTTGCTCCCTCTTTGGAAGATCTTCGCTCATCTGTTTGTCATCCATTTTCTTTATCGTCAGGTACACTATGAACCACCTGGTAAGGCTTATCACACACACCATGAATCATGTGACCTCATTATCTATCCCTTGTGTAGTTCGTCACAGAATGATTTTACCATCTTTTGGGTTTTTTAAAATCATCTATTTTCTTATATTTTAGGTTAAATCAATGCCTACCACAGATCATACAATCATTTATAACCATAAGGATGATCTTCTACTCTCTTTCCATCTATTTTATTGCGATTTATAAAAACGCACGACTGTTCCGTTAATAGGTGCCTACCGACTTTGTGAAAATTTACTAAATATCTTAAATTCATTTGTTTAGCCAAATTATTGCATCCCTATTTGTCATTAATTGAATTGTTTAAGCTGTTTCCACATGTTTAGACACCCCTTTGGGTAATCTGAAATTGATGGAATATTTTTTGTTAGCCTAAAATTTTAATTTTTATAATTTCATGTGTTGTGCATCATATTTCTGTTGTGTTTAATTTAAACAATTAATTTAGATTAATTATGAACCTTGAATTGCTGGATTTTTTTAGTTGGTTGTGCTTGTTTATTTATTATTAAAACGTTCCTTTATATGCATGTCTTCCATAGCCTATTTTTTGTGTTTAATTTAAATAAATAATTAAGAATAATTTTAAACCTTGAATTGTTGGGTATTTGTTAGTTAGATGGGCTTGTTTATTTGTTATAAAAAATTGTCTTTATCTGCATGTGTTTCATAATCTATTTTTGTTGGGATTCATTTAAATTATTAATTTAGATTAATTAGGAACTTTGAATTGTTGGATTTTTGGAATTTGGTTGTGCTGGTTTTTTAATTATTAAAAAGTTTATTTATCTGCATGTGCTTCACAACCTATTAAGTTGTGTTTATTTTAAATAATTAATTTATATTAATTATGAACTTTGAATTAGAGGATCTTTGGTATTTGTTTGTGTTGAATTATTTATTAATTAAAAAGTTCATTTATCTGCTTATGTTGATACGATATCTTTCCTTGTTAAGTTTGTTAAGCGGCAATATTTAATTGTTACCTTGTGATGCACAAGTGTATATGCTTATTTTTCAAGTACCAACTTTATATTATTATTATCTAATATCTACTACTGTGAGAACATTAATTAAATTCTAGGTAGGGAATGAAAGTGGTTCCCGTATTAAGGGCCATGCTTAGACACTTCGTTCCTGACGGTTACCACTACGCGTCGGAGGGCGATGTCATTAGATTTTACAGATTGAGAATTCCCCAGGATTATAATAATTATGAGTAACATGAGTTCTAAAAGGCCCCATCGAGACAGATTCGTTGGAAATATGTCTAAGCCAGCCATAGATGATACTCGACCCCTTCTTGCGAGATCTGAACAGACTCATGATAATTCCATTCCTCGAGTGATACTTCTTCTTTCAAAATATTTCCTTGGACGGTCATCGTGGTGTTGGATAAATTAAAGGATGTTCCATAGAGATACCTTTAAGATGGGCCCGAACTCCAACTCTCAACTTGCACCCTTATTAATGATGCACTAATGATTTATATTAATGCTGCTTTGAGTCACTAACGATTTGTGACACTTTTCTGGTATGTAGATGCATGCTTGGTTGACACATGACTTAGACCCCAAGTTAAATCAAAATCTGGGGGTATGTATCTTCCTTGTTTTACATTGTTTTTCTATGATTTATATATATTTATATGTTTATTCTACATAAAGGTACTCCATTCAGACTTCCGGCTTATACCGCAGTAGTTGACTAGGGATGGGTGTCGTTGGGAACTTGGGCCGAGATAGTTATTTCATTGCACTTAATTAATTTTATAAAATTATTATATAATGACACACAAAATTATATTACTGCACGAAATGGAATGGTTTAGACACCATGGGTGCCGACCTACTGGGATGTAACGTCCTGGTTCCAGAAGCCGCATAGAGGTGCCCTGTGCCCAGTTGGTCACATGGACTCAAGCGCATTTACCTGAACGCCAGAGGCTTCCGACTAGTAATGAGGGCCTTGGGTGTGATAGTGGGGAAACTATGCCCTCATTGGTAGAGTAACATAGGGGAAGTAAATCAGATAGCAATAGAGGAATCAGTGAAACATGCAATAGGTAAACAACAGACGTAATAAACAACTGGAGAAAACACATATATATATATATGATTCATGTTACATATGTCTAGAAAAGAAGCCAAAAAAGTCATAATACCGGAATACAATACTAAACCAATGTACAACAGAAAATAGATAAAATTCTCCATAGCATTACAAGACTCAGCTTGGTCCTATGCTCCCTAGCTCTACATCAATCAAGTACCAGAAGTATAATGGAACTTTCCCTTACCAATACCTACAGAAATATAATCTGTTTGGGCACAACTTCATGATCCAAATAGGGTGTGAGAATAAATACCAGTAGGCAACAACCCAAAGATATATGCCTAACAGTCACTGAATAAATATGGAAGGATATAATCAAAATTAAGCAGTAAATAAGGAGGCACTCAAAAGTAAACAATCCTACAATTTCAAATTATTCAAACACCACATATCATGTAAGCAGATAATCACAAACCGGTAGCCCTCTAGGATGTACTAAAAACCTAATCTCGTATGGTCCTACCTAGCAGACACAAGTAGCCCTCCGCTAAGTACACATAGTCAAACCTCTCTGGTTCAGGTTTAGCATAGACTCTCTGAGGAAGCACTCACCATCAATTCCCCCTATAGTCACATATCAGTAACTATTAGGTACTTTGAGGAAGCACTTATGTCTCATTCCCCCTGTGGCCTGCGTCTAGGAACTACTATCAGTATGAGGAAGCACTTACGTCAATTCCCCCTATGGTATCGCATCGTAACAGTAAAAAAAGACATTATGGATTACCCCTTAATGTTTATTCTTCCTATGGTTTACTACACTAGTTTCTCACGACCCTGTATAAGTAAATCGAGCACTACAGTACATAACAGCCAAATTATACCTGAATAACTACTTTTCTAAATAGTCTACAACATTACAACATGTCAGATAAACAATATCACTCCATCCTATCAACACCAGGAATAGAAACCAAGCAGCCTAATGTGATAAGAATGACCAAATGGTCATAAACAAAACATTCATGGGAAACCACTTCCAAATCAATGAAATTAACCCCACACACATTCAATTAACCTCTTCTCAGGAATACATGCCTAGTAGGCAATTAACAGGGCTAAAATCATACTCACGCAATACCCCGATTAAGGGTATTAGTAACTTTTGCACATATAACTCAAAGAATATCTATGAAAAGGAACAAACCACCTACCTCAATTTTATAGGATCGTTATATGCGAACCTCTATCCTTGAATCGCCCTAGAACACCGAATATCAACAAGAATGTCTAAAACATTAAACCCACGATATCTCACAAGAGAGAAGGAATTAGAAGAAGGTGTTCAATAAGAAGAGATAACTCACTAATGCGATTCCAACGCAACCGACAGAGTTCGATTCGGAGAATAAATGCTCGGTCGGGGGATTAGCGAAGATCCGCACAATATGGATGCTCTCGGATGAACTAGGTCGATAAGAGATGTTTTCTATCCATCAGACGTGACCTCAACCAATTTAATGAAAAAAAGAAAGTACAAAACATTTAATTTTAATGTACTAGCATGAAATCTTTTTATTTGGCCCCCACATAAGGTCGTATCTAGGTCACCACACATCGTTATGTGCTCGTCTATTACACAGCGAGAACACATTTATGTACGGAAAAAGAGAACACAACATATACATATAATTACATGACATGTCCATAAAAAATCTCTAGAAACTCATATTTTTTTCAAAAACACCAGAGAAGAGAAAAACATACATGTAAAGAAGATCTGGGTTCATAAAAATGTCCCCCCTTAATGAAATTTGTCAACCAATATTTCTAGAAAGGCGGCGTGGAAGAGGAATCCTTGAAAATATATCTCCATTGTGATCGTATGTCAACCTCCCACTCCCAGTTATCGTCCTATACTCGCCTGTTCTGCCATAGCACTCGTACCAGAGGAACAGACCGACCATAGGGAGCTTTCGTACTTCGATCAACAATTCAAATAGGATGATCCTCGAACGATGTGTCCACCTCTAACTCAACTTCCTCGGGTTAAAAAAAAGAGATGAGTCTTAGAAATAACATCGAAGCTGAGAAATGTGGAAGAAATCATGCATATGCCGGTACCTTTAAGGCCACTACAACTGAAAGGCAACTGGACCTCCTCTCTCCAAGACCTAAAACAGTCCAACATACCTTAGTGAAAGATTACCCAACCACCTAATCCTCCTATGTCCCAACCTTGGTGTGACATGTAGGAAAATCTGATCATCGACCTCGAACTCCAGAGGTTGTCTCCATCGATAAGCATAAGACTTTCACCGAGACTGTGTAGTATCCACCCTCTTCTGAATCAAATCTATCTGCTCTATGGTCTCTTGGACAAGACGAGGTCCCAACATAGCTGCCTCTCCTGCCTCCGTCCTACATAAGGGTGATATTCATGGCATATCGTACAATTCCTTATAAGGTGTCATCTGAATAGTTTATTGAAAACTATTGTTGTTGGAAAACTCTAATAGATGTATGTTCTTATCCCACGAACCTAAAAAATCAAGGATGCATACACGAAGCATGTTTTCAAGAACCTGAATCGTATGCTCAGACTAGCTATCTATCTGAGGGTGGTAAGCTATACTCAAAGTTACCTATGTACCCGAAGCCTTTTGCAGCCCCTGCCAGACCCGAGAATTAAAACAGGCATCCCTATCAAAAAAAATTGAGTGTTGAACTCCATGTAAACGTTCAATCTCTCATATATACAACCTTCCCAGCCCATCAAGACTAAATGTCTCCTTGATCGGCATGAAGTGAGAAACGTCTTTGAGTATATCAATGACAACCCATACTTCATCATTCCCTCAAGGTGGCCTTGATAAACCCATCAATAATTCCATCACGACGTCATTCCATTTCCACATAGGAATAGGTAACTGCTGCCATAGCCCTGGTAGTCGCTGATGCTCCAGATTCACCTGCTGATAGGTGGAACATCTCAGAAAAAACACAGCAACACCTCTCTTCATACATGGCCACCAAAACTGATGGTGTAGATCACAATACATCTTGGTGACACCAGGATGAACTGCCCAAACTGAGGAACAAAAGTCCAGCATCAACTCCTCGCATATGTCTGCGGGCACCCATACATGCCCATGAAAATGCAAGATCTCACCCTCTCCTACTGTCCATCCAAGAACTCAACCCACCTTCGGTGTCTCAAATTCAGATCGCACTGAGTGAAGATATACTTGAGACTTTTATGGTCGGTGAAAACCACAAAATTATCTCTCAGAAGATAATGTCTCCTACAACGTAAGGCATGAAAAACTATATCCATCTTGGGATTGTGTTTCGGGTAGTTCCTCTCATGTGGCATCAACTACCGAGACCCATACACAACAACCCCTACACCCTTTATAAGAACTTCTCCTAGCCTGATACCTAATGCATCACTGTATACAATATTGCTTTTTCCCGACTCTGAAAATACTAGTACCAATGATGAAGTCAACTACCTTTCATCTCCTCAAAGGCCGACTCACAAGAATATGACCACAAGTAATTCACACCCTTCTTAGTCAGGCCCTCCAGTGGCATTTCTATGCATTAAAAGTATTGTATAAAACATCTTTAGAAACTAGCCAACCCTAGAAGGCTTCGTACCTCAAAGACATTATTCTGCTACTCCAAGTATGCTACTGTTCTCACTTCCTCTATGTCTACCGGTACTCCTACCTTTGAGATAATATGACCTAATAAGTTAATCTTGTCCATCCAAAAGTGGTATTTTGAGAGATTAGCATATAAATGATTCCCTCTTAGGGTACTAAGAATGATCTCAATATGGGTAGCATGGTCGAGTCGAGTGTGAGAGTACACTAAGATATTGTCCATGAAGTCCACCATGAAAGAATCAATGTATGGATGGAAGAATTAGTTTATCAGTACCATAGAAACTAGAGGCGTGTTTGTGAGACTGAACGACATAACCACATACTGGTTTAGACCATACCTAATTTGAAAGTCTATAAGAGGTACATATGAGGGTCTAACGTGCAACTAATGATAATCGGATTTCAATTCAATCTTCAAGAACACTCGGGCTCCTCAAAGTTGTTCAAATAGATCATAAATCCTCATCAAGGAATATCGATTCTTGACCATCAATTGGTTCAAAATCCGATAATCCACAAAATGTCTAAGGGTATCATCTTCCTTCATTGAAAACAGGACAGGAGAACCCTGAGGAGAAGTACCGGGTCGGATGAAACCCTTCTTTTGCAACTCCTCCAACTGCTTCTTGAGCTCTTGTAAATCTGTCGTTGCCATCCTATAAGGAGGGATGAATACTAGTGCCACTCCTAGCACAATCTCGATACAAAATTCCACCTCTCTTTCCAAAGGAAAACCTGAAAACTACTCTGGAAAGACATCCTGGAAACAATCCACCACTGGAGGAAAGTCCATCTGTGAAGTCCCCTAGTCATCTAGATAAAGACTAGCAATTTGGGTTGTAACTTCCTCCCAAACATTGATGTCGGGTCCCGCTCTTCTCACCTGGACATCCCATTCACGCTTGTGAATAAATGATTCACCTTCTAGTGATGTGTAACTCACCCTACGATGAAAGCAATGAATAACTTTCTTGAAGGGTCATTCTGAGAATGACATCACAACCTATCATCTCTAAGGCATAAGGGACCCACAAGAAGTGACACCCACCAACCTCTAGAGGGAACTCTTTTCACTGTTGTACACTAGCCCTTATTGTCCCCAATGGTGTGTTTTGCATCAAGATATCAGTAAAAGAAAAGATATAGGGCCCATGTCTCTCCACAACAACAACATATATATAGCTATGAGAAGCCCTTGTATCAAAAAGAGAATAAGCTAAAACTGAGTAAACGAGGATCGTATATTGAACTGTAGACGGTCTGGGATCCTACTCATACTTGGTCTGATCCACTGCAAATGTTTGACCAGCACTGCGACTGTGTAACCCTGCCTGACCACTCTGAGCTGATCCACCATATTGTCACTGAAGTCCTAGTGACTGACTACCATGGACGCAACCTCCACCTCAACCCGAACATCTGGAAGAACTCTAGTTCCCATAATGATGAGAAAATGGGGGTGTTGCTTCTGTATGAAGAGTCAAGAAGAACCCCTATCACCAACTGCTGGTGAGAAGATCTGACAGAAACGCTTAAGATGACCCATCTTTCCATAATATCGGCACTCCACTAGGTTTCTCGAGCAATGTGGCCTCGTATTCCCACTATTATTACACTGGTATCACACCACCTGGATACCAGAAGAAGTTTCTCGCCTCCTTGGATCAACATCTGAAGCCCCAATAAAGCGCTTCCTACTGTCAGTAGGAGGGATACTAACTCTAGTTGTGGAATCACCCAAGCTCAAAACTCCAGAATCCCTCAAATTTTTCTCCATGATCAGTGCCTAGTTGATGATATAAGTTATGTAAGTCAACCAAATGATGTTCACCTAAGATCATATGTCATTCCTGAGACCATACTCATACTTCCTTGCTCGGAATAACTCATCTCCTCCTGAAATAGGCATCGAGTTCTAGATCATAGTGAAGTGAGAAGAATAACACATAATGGAAAGTGTACCCTACTCCAGAATCATGAACTATGAGGTTCAATTGGCCCTCATGGTCTCTGGGTTGAAGTATTCATAAAAGGTACGCTGGAACTCATCCCACCCCCTAACTTGCTCAAGTCCCTCCTGTGAGATCACATCTCACCATCTCTTGGAGGAATCCTGAAGCGTATATGTAGTGAGCTTCACCCTCCTCTATGGAGGCATCTCCAGATTCTTGAAGATTGAAAACATGGCCTCTAACCATGACTCTGTAGATTGAGGTCCTCCTTCCCCAGTGAATGTGGGAGGATGATGCTACTGAAATACCAGTGTCATTTCTTCTATATAGGGGTAGGATGTGATAATTCTTGGAAGGTCTGCATAAACCTCATAAAGCCCTCTCGGAACTATGCATCATGACCTGTGTCTGTAATGACAACTGGTGCCAAGACTGGAACAATTAGAGGATCTATTGGTAGTCCCTGGTCAACCATGTCTGGCGTCTTATCACTTCCCTCTAACTGGCGGAAAACTGGAGGAGATTTTGGTTGCATGACTCTGCAAGATCTAGCGCACAACTTAGATTAATATTAATAAGCATTGAAATATAGAAGTGTGAGAAGAGAAAAATATATACAAAGGATTCATGTACATAAAAACATGGATACACAATGTTTATAATTCCTACATGGAGTGTTCCATTAATCCTTCACATGGGCGTGTACTACTTCCATCCCAGGTCATGTAACACCCCATACACACGGCGTGTTGTCCTAACACACGAGGTGTACTTGAATCCTCTTCCCCTTCCTGAGTTATTCTACGTGGCTAAGCCACATGGTTCTCCTAGAACAAGACAAGACAACATGTTAGTTCCATACATGACGTGTACTAGACGAACCTCACTGACTCGTGTTGTTAGTTACACAGTTGGATACACAGGTTACACTACATGGCGTGTTCAATCTTGACATAGTGTGTACAACGTATGTTTTCATCTATCTATGTCATTAGTCATATGGGTGGAAATAGGGTCTATGAAACACGGTGTGTACATCTGATACACGTCATGCCCCACCAAATATTTCTCAACTCTGTGTCTTGTCCCACACAGTCAGTGACGCGGTTAGGGACTACATAGTATGTACATATAGTACACAGTGTGTACTCAAGAAAAATGGTTCCTTCCCAAAGATAAGGACACATGACTTTTATTCATCAATACACATAGTGTATTCTAGGTTTTTAAAGATAGTATGCCTCAGAAACTACTCTGGAAGCCCAAAAAACTCTGAAAAGAACATTAATGTTCCAATTTCTAATCCCAAAGGGCCCAAAATCGTTGCAAATCAAAGCTTGACATCTTATGCATATCACATATAACATAACAAAACAATGATCCACTAGATTCTAGTACATAAGGTCCCAAAACACCTCATGAACCAATGTTTTTCATTCCTTCAAATGAAACCTTACACAATTCATTACCCTATCAAAAGCTGGTATTCTATCAAGACATCTATAAAAAAAATCATATCTAGCACAAAATCAATCCCAAAACCATGAAATTGCAAAAGCATCCTAAAGGGAATGGAATGTGAAATCTAGAATGTTCCTATATGATGCATGATATGGAATACTTTCATATCATCGGGTTACAACTATAATAGAACCTCAATAATATTAACGATAATAGCACAAAACAAGAAAATCACCCAACTGTGAAAATCAAATCAACTATAATACTGAAAAACTAGAAAAATTTCAATAATGAAGTAAATTGGATTTTACCTATATATGGGTGAGCTAATATCAGGAAAAACATATTACCAAGTACCTATTCCTTCCTATCATAGGCTATAAGCTCGAAAATGAAAGTCAAAAGAAAAGAACCCCATGATACTACGTTGTAATGTCCTGGTTTCGGAAGTCGCCCAGTGGTTCCCCATACCCAGTTGGTCACATTGCCTCAAGACCATTTCCCCAACTACAAGAGGCTTCCGAATAGCAGTGAGGGCCTTGGGAGTGATAGGGGAAACTATGGCCCCATTGGCAGAGAAACATAATGGAAGTAAAACAAATAGCAATAGCGGAAGCAGTAAAACATGTAATATGTAAATAGTGGTTGAAATAAATAACTAGAGCACACACACACACACATATATATATATATGATGCATGTTACATATGTCTAATAAAGAATCCAAACAAGTCACAATGCTAAAATAAAATACTAAACAAAAGTACAATAGTAAAAAGATAAAATGCTCCACATCATCAGAAGCCTCAACTTGGTCCCATGCTCCCCAGATCTGCAACAACAAATTACCTAAAGTAGGAGAGCACATTCCCTTATCTATACCTATAGCAATATAATCTGTTTGGGCCCAAAAGAATGACCCAAACAGGGTTTGAGACTAAATACCAGAAGGAAAACACCCAAATATCTGTGCCTAACAGTCAGTGAATATATATGGTAGGCTATAATCAAAATGAAGCAATAAAAAAGGAAGTACTCAAAAGTAAACAATACTACAGTTTCAAAGATTTCATACACCACATATCAAGTAAGAAGAAAACAACAAATAGGTAACCCTCTAGGTTGTACTCACAGCCTAATCCCTTATGGTCCTACCTAGCAAACACAAGCAACCCTCTGGGAAGTACACATAGCCTAACCCCTATGGTTTAGATTTTACACATACTCTCTGAGGGATCACTCACCGTCAATTTTCCCTATAGTCATGTATCAGTAACTAAAAGGAACACCAGGGAAGCACTTACGTCTCATTCCCCATATGGCCCACTTCAAGGAACTATAGACACTCTTAGTAATAACTTAGGTCAATTCCCCCTATGGTCTTTCATCTTAATAGTAAAAATATACACTATGGGGAATCCCTCAAGGTCCATTCTCCCTACGGTCTAGTACACTAGGTTCTCATAGCCCCGATCAAGTCTAATGGGCACATTTTCACATAAAACTCAAATACTATCTACAAAAAGGCACAAAACACTTACCTCGGAGTTGTAGGATCATTATACATGATCCTAAATCCTTGAATCACCCTAGAACGTTGAAGATATACAAAAACATCTTAAACTTTCAACCCACGATATCTCAAGAGAGAGAAGGAATAGAAGAAGGTGTTCAAGAATAAGAGAGAACTCACCGATGCGATTCCAACAAAATAGACAGAGTTCGATTCAGAGAACAGATGCTCGATCGGGGTCTCGGCAAAGATCCACGCTGTACAGATACCCTCAAATGAACTAGGTCAAGAAGATATGTGTTCTATTCATTAGACATGACCCGATTTTGTTTGATGAAATAAAAAGAAAGTACAAGGCATGTACTTTTGAAGTACGCAATATGTACTTGCCTTATTCAACCCTTAAATAAGGCCATCCCCAGGTCACCACACACAGCTTTGTGCTCGGCCATTACAGGGATAGCACACGACTACATGCGGAAAAAGATTACATGATGTGTACATAAAAGTACACGGAGTGTACTTAAAAAATTCTCATAAACTCCTATTTTTCTCAAAAACACCAGAGAAAAGAAAATCATACCTGAAAAGAAGATCTGGGTTCTTACATGGGATTTTATCTCAAACCCTACTCAGGAATCATTGACACCTGAGTAGAATATATGCTTTCATGTATTGACAAAGGGAAGTGTGCTGCTTCTGATGCATAAATGTTTCTTGATGCTTAGTATGGAGACTGGGGGTAGAGGACTAAGCCTTTTTCATGATGCAGTTTTTACACTTTGTGTCTTTTCATTTCAGTTGATCACATACATGAGTTTCTATGTACTGTGCTTTCATTTTAGATAAACATCGTGTCATGGAATTATTTTGTGAGCTTCCTCGCATGATTATTATTGAGTTAGATTATCCATATTGCTTTCGTTGTAGTTTATTCATTTATATGTTTATACTATTTATGATTCATTGTTTTTTACTTTCTCTATGGTAATAACTATTACCTATGAGGGAATAGTCTCCCCCATGGACACAAAAAGGTTGTCGTTGCTAGTCTTCACCCTCTGGCATTTGGGGATATGCGCTTGAGGTCATGTAACCCAGTGGTCCGGCCACCGTCTTAAAGGTGAGACGGGTCGGAATGTTACAAAGTTGAATTAGAGGTGGTATTTTTTCCTTCAAATTACTGTTTTGGGTTGGTAGATAAGAGACTAGTAATTTGTCGATGCTTGGATAATATCTGTTCTTGGGAATGATCAACCCATGTTTGGGAAATGACCAAGTGCCCAAGGCTGGGAATTGATGTTCACGCTTTTTGATATTACAGTTGATATGATTTCACCTCGAGTTATTGGTGAAGTTTTTTATGCTTATAAATTTATGAAATTTATGATATTTTACCCTTGGCTTGTTAAGGTAAGGATGAAGTACTGCAAGCATCATAATAGGCACATATGAATTCACATGTCATGCATAGTGTCAGGCTATGTAGTTGCATTTTTGGTTGCTTGTTGATTCAAATTGTGCACCTTGAATGTATTCCGTGAATTTTAATTATTTATAATGCATGTTTAGATACCATGTTTCAATTATATAATTATTCTATTAGCTTGTTTCCATGCTGCCTGTTTAATACCATGTTTGCCTTGTATCTTGATTATGTTCCTGTTATCTTGTCTCTATGATTAAAATGTTATTCAAATGTTATTACAACATGTATCTCTCTATTATCTTGTTGTAGTGACCTTGTTGCTTATTTTTTATGTAATTGATTTTTTTGAAAAAATTTATTGGTTTCCATTGAAGGGGAGTCAAATTTCAAATACTGCAAAGTGTATAGTCAATTTATAGGCTGATAGTCGCCCATATATCTAGGCTAATATGTGTTTTAGCATGTTGTAATTTTAAATGGGCTGGTAAACTACCTAATGTTTAACTAGGACCAATTTGGCTGGTTGATTCATGTTCTTTATGAGATAAACCGGTATGGGTGTTGTGACTCTTAATAAATAAACAACTATTTTTTTGGGTTGCATTCTAATAAACTCAAGTCAACTAAGAGGTACCCTTGTAGGTCACCTTTATTCATAAAAATAATTTTTGTGATAAATTTCCTAATTGAGGAAGATATTTCAATTAATGTTAAAATTTTCCAAATGGAGTTTATAAAAATTTCTTGTCTTTCCCATGAGGCTTTGGTTAAGATCAAATACCTAGTGTTTTATTTTGAGAAATAGAACATTATGTTTTGATTAATTCTTTTGATGACTAAAGATTAAATGTGATTAAATATTAAGGGATTGGATATAGAACATGTAGTGATGTGCTCTATTTAAGACCCTACTATAAGGATAGTTTGAGTTTCTCCTTCAGTTTATTTGGAACAAAACCTTTCACACGTCGTTGTCTCTAGTCAGACCCCCTTTCCTAAAATTACTCCCTTGTTCAGAATAGTGGTCATGTTTTCCTTGAATTTTTTCATGCTTGAGCATCGGGTAATGCTCATTTCCATCAGGTTTGTCATACCGTATGAGTGGTCAGTTTATTCTTTGGTCATTTGACCCTCTCTTCTTCACAGCGATGAATGATTTAGTATTTCATCCTCAATGTTTAAAGTCATCTTGTTTTTGTATCACCTCGGGGTAGTATGTGTTCACGTACACGGTACGGTCGTATGCTTAACATTGTGAAGAATTGGATAAGTTCAGTGTAATCATCAAGTATATCATTGTTAAGTACTTTTCGATTCATCTCTGTTGTACAATAACTTCTCTATTATATGAATCATGTTCATACCAATACTCAGTATGACTTCTAGAGACTTGGGTGTTTTGACACACCGATCATTTTGATTGGTCTTTCATGCAAATGGTTTAAATGTTTTTCTTCTGGTAATCTCTAAATCATGTTAGTGTACTCTTCCTTATGTGATGAGAATGTGCTATATCTTGTATTAATACATGATTCATTAAGATATCATTGTTCTTACACTATGCTAAAACATTAAATTTTTTTGGGATTGTTATGGTGGTTTTCACAGTGTTGCACACTGACACTTCATTCATATCAAGGATTTCATTAGTCATGAATTACCCTTGGATTTATTTGTAGGAATTCCCAAAGAACACTTTTGCACCATCCATTTCATCTAACTTTACTGCCAGGTTGATGATGCTCTGGGTTCGATCAATGTTTTGATAAGGGAATATTTCCCTTGTACCAACGTCTCACTCATTGACATGGTATATGGACTACCTTAGCATAGTTACTTATATTCATGTTGTGCCAATCTAAGTTTTCCATGGACTTGTTTTTAGGGCTCAGTGATGCTTAAATTAGAGAACGTCACCAGAGGTGAGGTATGAACTTTGGTGGACTTGTTCGCAGTAAATAAGAGATACCATTGAGGATGAAATCGTTGTTCAGTTCAAACAACTGTTTCCATTTATTCTAAACATATTCTTAAAGGGTTAGATAGAATGTGTTTACTAGTTATCTCTCTTGTTTAAAGAAGCAGTCAGTGAAGGGACTTTTTCTAGAATGTCTTCAGGTGATAACACTATAGTTTGGGTTTTCCAGGGCTTCTCATGAAAAGCTATATCAGCACGGGCTTTTAGGGAAATAGGGAATCATTCATTTTATCCATTTCACAAATCATGCAAGAAGAATCACTAAAATTATTAATGGCGTGTCTTGTAGGAAATTATGATATTGGAAGGTTTTTTGAACAAGAATTGTCTTCTTTCTAACTTTTAAACCTTAGGTGGGATGTAATATTGTCTAGATGTTAATGAGATGACAACGTGGTCTTGTCTCTACCTGAACGTGTTTGTATAGGTACTGTCTCAGTGTTTTATTTGTGAAATAATCATTCTCTTAGATCTTAATAGATTATGGAATGCTTTTCCTACCAATATTTGAACATGCGTTGAGTGTTTGGAGATGAAACATGACCTTTTGTATAAGACATCATGAACCTTTCGATCGGGTGAGAGTTACATTGTTTCTGAAGACTTCACAGGGACGAGAAGTTCTATGGTGGGAAGGTTGTAATGTTCCGTGTTTGGGATAAGATGAAAAAGTTCCATAAATTAAAATTTTCCATAAAATAAGAAGTCATGTTTTAAAACCAAGCATCAAAACATTATATTACTGAAATTTGACACTATTATGTGTCTTTTAAATAAAATTTATTTAATTAATTATATTAAAATTAAAATGGAAATAAATTAAATGAGGGGAAATTTTTTTCCTTAAAACATTGGAATAATCAATATAATATTTTATGAGTTGATATATGAGTTAGCGTGGGGTTTAGAGACCCATAGACCCCCGACGTTGATAGAATAAAAATATTTAATTTTTTTATTCATACACGTATATTTTTTCTTTCAAAAAAAAATGAAATAACTCTCAAACGGTGTGTCACATCAGAGATCTGAGAACACCATTAAGGCCAGAACACTAGGATTACTCTAGGTAGGGTATAGCCTTGATTCACATTTTGTGTTTGGAAACATCACACATGATAATACCACCATTATTTTTAATTAATTAATTATTCTGTTTTTTACATAATAAATAATCATTTTCTGTCAAATGGTGCGTCAAATGAGAAATATGAGACCAGAAATAGTTCTGGGATGTGTGTTTTACCCTAGGTAGGGTATAACCTTTGCGAGCATCTGATTTTTAGTTATATCACACCCAAGGATAATTTATTTGGATTATAATTTTTTGGTTCACTATTACAAATAAAAATAATAATTTTATTATTAATATTATTATTTTCGATGATGATAAAAAATAAAATTGTGGTTTCACAATTATTAAATTGTGTCATGGTCTAAAAAATTGCTATGAAATGTAACAAATATGATAATATTAATTGATATAATTAAATACAAATTTGAAATTAGTATTAATTTAATAGGTGCTATCAGTTTTTAAATGGTTGTTGTTTTTAAAATTTTAATGGTTTCATTAATGACTTATATTATATTATAATTATTTAAATTATTTTAACGTTTCAACTTAAATCAAGGTGTATAGGATTAATGTTTTTTGTCTAATTTTTTAAAGAAACTCAGGGTGCGCGCTTGCGCACCCTGTTGCGGGTCCGGAAAATTATTAAATTAAATAAAACATTTCTCGGGCCTTATGTAAAAAAATTTCATGACGCACTAGCACTATGTTTGGGCTAAAAATAATTTAAAATATTTGAAAGATAATAGAAAGAGTTTAAATGAAATTAATGGAATTTATAGAGGGATAAAATTTAATACTCTAATATAAATGGTTGGAGAGAAATTAAAAACAATTAAAATGGGGTAAACCCATTTTAATTATCTATTTCATTTCTTCCACCATTTTATTTTTTTTTTATTTTCTTTATCTCTATTTTATTTATTTTCACCTTTTTCTTTTCGTTTCTTTAATTTTAATTTCGTTTCCCCTCTCTTCCTCTCTTCAATCTCCGGTGCGCAAGGCACCCCCTATCCCTATGTGGTGCGAACCACATTGATCCCTCTTCGAAAGATCTTTGTGCCTCGGCTCATTCTCCAATTTCATTGTCATTAAGTGCATTATGAACCTCTCGGTAAGGTTTATCCCACGCACTAGGAATCGTTCATCCTCTTTCTCTATCACTTTTGCAGTTCGTCACTGAAGGATTTTAGCCTATTTTAGGGTTTTTCTAAAATGATTTGTTTTTTTTCTATTTTAGGTCGAATCAAAGCCTACCATAGATCATAATATCATCTATGACCCTATGGTTGGGTGTCTACTCTCTTTCCCTCTATTTCGTTGCGATTTCTAAAAATGGACAATTTTATCGTTAGTCATTGCCTACCGAATTTGTGAAAATTCACTCAATATCTTTAATTTATTTGTTTCTTCTAATTATTGCATGCCTATTTATCATGAATTAAATTTTTTAAGTTATTTCAAGAAGGTCGGACACACATTTGGGCATGCCGACGGGGTCAGTATAATTTCTATTAGCACGAAATTTTAATTTATTTAATTTCAATTGTTGCACAACCTATTTTTTCATTTAATTTTAATAATTAAAATATATTAATTATGATCCTTTAATTTTTGGATTTTTGGTTCTTGATTATTCTAGTTTATTTATTATTAAAAAGTGTATTTATGCGCATGTGTCAACCGACCTATTTTTTTGTGTTTAATTTAAATAATTAATTTAGATTAATTACAAACTTTGAATTATAGGATTTTTTTTGTTGGTAGTGATGGTTTATTTATTATTAAAAAGGGTCTTTATTTGACTGTTTTGCACAAACAATTTTTGATGTGTGAAATATTAATAATTTATGTAGATTAATTATGAACCTTGAATTTTTGGATCTTTGTTAGTCAGTTGTGATGATTTATTTATTATTAAAAAATGTGTTTATCTACATGTGTTTCACAACCAATTTTGTTGTGTTTAATTAAAATAGTTAATTTAGATTAATTATAAACATTGAATTATGGTATATTTGGTAGATATTTGTGCTGCATTATTTATTTATTAAAACGTGCATTTATCTGCTTTTGTTGATTCATTGTCTTTCTTTGTTAAGATTGTTAATCTTCAATATTTAATTGGTACCTTGTGATGCATGGGTGTATTTACTTGGTTCTCAAGATGCTATTTTATATTATTATAATGTCATATCTACTATTGTGAAATCTTTAATTAAATTTAGAGAGGGGGAAAAGGTGGGCCATGTATTAAGGACCAAGATTAAACCCTCTATTTATGATGATAACCACTATGCGTCAAGGGCCAGTGTAGTTTTCTTTTCTAGATCGAGACTTCCATGGGATTTCTAATACTTATGAGTGAAAACAGTTCCAAAAGGGACCATTGAGATGGATCTGCTGGAAATGTGGCTAAGCTAGCCTTATATGATACTCGACCATTTTTTTCATGATTGGAACATACCCATTGTAAATCTATGCCTCGAACGAGACATGTTATTTTGAAAGATTTCCTTGGACGAGCTTAGTGGTATTGGATAAATTGAAGGATGTTCCATAGTGATACCTTTAGGATGAGCTCAGACTCCAACCCTCAACTTGATACCTTAATAATGATGCACTGAAGGTTTATATTAATGTCGCTTTGAGACTGTTGAGATTTGTGATACTTTTCATGCATGTTGAAGCACACCTGGTTGACACATGACTTAGACCCAAATATAAAGCACAAGATTGGGAGTATGTCTCTTCCTTATTTTCCCCTGATTTTCTAGGATTTATATATATTCCTACATGTATTCTACTTAATGGTACTCCATTCAGACTTCTAACTTAGGCTGATGAATGTGATTAGAGATGGGTTCTATTGGGAACTGAGGCCAAATTAATTATTTCATTTCACTTAATTAATTTTATAAAATTGTATATAATGATACATTTCATTTTATTAATGCACGAAATTGAATGGTTTAGACCCCGAGTGTGACGACCTACTAGGATTTTATCTCACACCCTACTCGGGCATCGTTGACACCCGAGTAGATTATATTCTTGCAGGTATTGACAAAGTGAAGTGTGATGTTTCCAATGATTGATTGTTTCTTGGGTATTAGGATGGAGACTTGGGGAAGAGGACCAAGACTTGATTGTAATGCATTTTCCACACTTGGTTTCTTTTTATTTCAATTGATAGAATGCTTGAGTATCAATTTTCCATGCTTTAATTTTAGACATACATCATGGAGTGACATTTTTTTGTGAGCTTCCTCACATGATTATTATTTAGTTGGATTATCCATATTGCTTCTACTGTATTTTATTCATTTATATTCTTCTATTATTTATCATTAATATTTTTACTTCCACTATGATAATAACTATTACCTATGAGTGAATAGTCTCCCTATTGGACACAAAAAGTCCCTCGCTTCTATTCGGCAGCCTCTGGTGTTCAGGGAGATGTGATTGAGGTCATGTAACCCACAGGCCCATCCACCATCTTAGTGGTGAGCCTGGTCGGGACGTTACAAAATGGGTAACATTTTTATTGTAAGTTACATTTAATAATGTTTATGATTTAATTACAATATTATAATAAAAACATTATAAAACATAATTACACAAAAATTAGAGTCTCATCCATTAGTCAATTTCTACTATAAACACATATTTTTCACGAAACCATGGGTTTTTAACATGAATTTTTCAGGCTTGAATAAACTAAATGAAAATAAAATAATCCAAAAAAGTTTAACTATATATTTATCATATACTGAAACATTAACCAAAACCAAAATTCATAGAAAAATATATGATAATCATCTAAAATGGATAAAACATAATATGATAAAAAACTACATTAATATCCAAAATTCAACAGTGGTACCCAATGTTCAACATAAACCATTGGACATATAATCGTCCATAAATTTCTCAAATTAAAACAAACTAATATTGAAACCTATAATTATATGATCACATAATCTTACAAGAAAAATTTAATGAATTATTTTTAAATAACATTAATTACTCTTGAAGCCTCATACCAAAATGTAATTTCCATAGTAATAATCAATATATGACACCAATTTCCATAAATAACATAAATAAATATAAGTTCAAAATATCACCAAATATTCTTCCAAATAATAATATAATCTTTATTCCTTAAATATAATACAATAGTTTTCTATTTTCCACGATCATATAAAACTCCCAAAATTGTGAACATCTTCCAAAATAACATTAATCACCAAATCACCAAATCATTTTCCAATCCTAGGATTATATATTTGATAAAATATATGTTCCCAAAATAAACTTATACATAATAAATAAAATAAGTTAACTATAAATAATGATTCATATAACTCGGACATCTTATATTCCAGTGGTAGGTGATGCACCCATGTTGCCTATCAATTGTGGGTTTGATTCCTGTAACCTTTCCAGACACAACGGGTTGTCACCCATCCCATGGGTTGTCCCCTTTTCAAAAATAATATAATTCTTTGAGAATATCAAAAATACTATAAGATAATCATATATAACCATAACATAATTTATCCTCAATGGTTATCTTATAATTTTTAATTTGCATCCAAAAAATTAATAACCCAAAACTATCTCAAAAATAATGATCATATAAGTCCTAAAGTTTATATGTATCTTTATAATTATGTACACAAAATAATAGATAATTTTTCCAAAAATAAAATTTTAATATGTAAAAACTATGAGTTACATATAACACAAATTAAAAAAAACTCTTCCTAAACACTCACATCATCAAAATAGTATTAATACTTTTAAGCATTTGACAAACCTAAATCTATCATAATTTCCAAATCCAATTTATATAGACTTATTAGTCAATCAAAATTCATCATGATACATTAACCATGATTTTACATCTTATTCAATAATAATTATTTCCAATACAAAAACAAGAATCATTTTCGATGATTCAATAATGTCAAAAAACGAGTCAAGAAATAATCGATACCTTTAATATTTCATTTTCATTTTCTTAAATTGTAATGGAAATAGGAATTTATAAACATATATTTTTAGGGTCCTAATAATAATATTCATGAAACATATTTTTAGGAAGTCAATTTTTATAATCACCATATTTCCCACATTTAAATCATTCAATTCATAACTCAAGAACAACTTCTTCCCCTTTCACGGGTTCAACTAAATTCTTCTTTTTTTGGAAGACTATTGCTTTAGGGACCACATTACCACATCTAAAACACATACCCTTACAATTATGGATATTTTCCTTAGTGTTTTATTCCACATCAATGAAACATATGTTGTAGAATATACATATATTTATGATCAGGGTTACTCAAACTTCCATATAGATTCATTTCTATCATAATTGATTCAATATAAAACTCACCAATGTTAGGTGGTTAATCATTACTCATGATTGGTGGTTTATAATAACAAAAATAGTTTCCATTCCATGTCCCATTTCATTAGGATTCGTATTCAGAGAACCACTGCATTTTCCATCACATGTATTATTACTTTGGGGCCTGCTGGATCCATCCATTTGCTAATAAATAAATGTTCAGTGCGAGAATGTCAATAAAATCATCATATAACTTCTTATGGGGAAGATAAAATCTATGATATCATTATTCATTTTATCTCAAACTAATTCAATTTATCTAAAATAAATATGAATATTACTACCATGATATCAACTCTAGTTATATACAACTTGTAACTTATGATTAAATAATTCTATAGTCTCTAAAGTTATTTAAACTTACGTTTAAAATAAACTATATGGAATCAGTGTTAATCAATACATAATTTTTGTTTTAGTAATGAATATAATTTCATCCACATTGATGCTATTTTTAGGTTAATAGTTTTATAAAATTTTTCCATTATTCATACATAACATCCCATAATCATATAAGAGGATGATAATAAAACATCATTTTCCTTATAAAAAATAAAAATCTTTTAAAATAAAACATGGATTGTTTTTTCAAATAGATCTTAATAACATCCAACATATCTTCCTTATTTCCCATTCCAAGTCTAATACCTTGTGGATTTTTTTTTTGAAAATTGGGTTGTGATAAAAAACATAAGTAAAGGACAAAATCAAAACATCTTTAGTCCACTGAAAATATGTAAATCATTAAATACCATATTCATAAAAACTAATTTTCATGAACAGAAAAATCATGCATTTGCTTCAGGACATCATTAACATATATCCCATAAATTAAACATTATAAATGGAATAATATCATGGTAAACATCAATTTCAAATTACCCAATTCATTAGACAGCTATAATGGTGCTCACTCATCATATCTTACACTATAATGGGCTAGTACCTACATATCTTGATCTATAATGGGCTCAACCCCTCATATCTTGATCTATAATGGGATCAACCCAATAAATCATTATCTATAATGGGGATAAACCCCACATATATTGTGATATAATAGGTTAAAACCATAAATAACAATTTCTACATTACATTTCAGGAATAAAACACTTGAAAACTAGATTAAGCCCAGGACCAAAACACTATCAAATCTCAAAATATTTTTTCATGTGAAAACCACTTTTAGAACCAAAAAATCATAAATAAACCATTTTCTTCAAAAATAAAAAAAAACCTATAATGAAAAAAAAGTAATAAATCACCCTGAATGTTTGATAAACCTCTAATTCTATAAAATATAAAAAAATTCATTTCTCTTTTATAAAAATAGGTAAAAATGAACTTTAAACTAGGGGGTTATATGAAATTCCCTTTCCCTGAGACCAAATTATCACGTACAATCATTTTATCACAAATAATAAAATTATGGTTAATTATTTACTCTATTTATAAAAAAATTCATGTTTATTATTAATTTTTATATCACTTATTTCCTTATTATAACAGTTACACAATTATTTATGTTCACATTATAGGTTTTATTGATATTTGGTACTTGAGTCAAAAATGAACTTGATATGATGTTAATAGTTAAATGAAAATAATTCCAACATCTCCAAAATAATATTATTGAAAAAATAATAACTTTTATACATCAATTTTACTTTTAAATAAAAACATTTATTTATGGTTTTGGTAAATGAACAATGTTATAGTCATGGAGATGGTAGGTCATACATACACATGAGAAACGTTTCCATTTTTCATTGATCATTTATGAAAAAATTTGATTATCATTTTACTTTTCCATAATTTTAATAATATCAGTAATATAATATTAGTAATTTAAATATACATATATATATATATATCATTTATGTGATGTGGTCAAGAAAAATAAATAACATCATTTTGTATAGTTGATATCTCACATGTATGCACGAACGACGTTATCATTTTTATATCCATAAAAAAGAAGATCATAATTGAAATAATAATATTTTATAATGATAAAATTTTCATTAGTATCATATATAAACATTAATTTAATTGTTATAACAACCCTTGAGAGATAGTAATAGAAATAAATTATTTCGGATCATGGGGTGGTAGTCCACCGTACACAAGAACAGATAATACACTTACCATATTATAAAATAGGATATGTTTTTAGTTGATTATGTTAAAATAATAACTTCACACAATATTTAGGATACAATATTTATTATTTAATCATGTATTATAACGGTTTTAAGAAATATTAATAAGGAATAAAGTATAAATACTTAATTAGAAATGATACATCTCCTTTGGATGACCTCTATTGAAGAACACATTTTCAGTACTGAGGTGGGTGTTCTGAAATTACTAAGGCCTAATGAATTTGAGGAGAGATTATATTAAGGTATTTTAGAATATATTTCACTAAAAAAATATGTTTTAATATGTGAATAATATATAATAATGGGTTCCTTTTATAAGAGAGTGAAGGAGCACTCACTGAATTATTGAAAATATTAAAATATAATAAATTAATTTTCTATTACAAATTGTCTAAAACTAACTTATTTCTAAAATAGGATTCATTTTGGTCGAAATAGATTCATCCAATGAATATAATTCATGTTATTATTATTTTTTAATCCTTATCTGTTTTTTTATCCCTTATTTAGAACTTCTACTTAATATTGTGATACCTTATGATTCACTGTTTGATGGTTAATATAATTACAATAAAATACCAAACTACTAATGTATGTTACATTTATAAAATTTTAATTCTTATCCCAATTATTTAGTTTGATTTTTTATTTTTAGTAATTTTATATCATTTAATAAAATAATATATATTTTTAAATATCAATAATGTAAATTTTAAAACTATCCATTACATTACTTTTTCAAACTATCATAATAGAAAAATAAATTAGAACAAAACCACATTAGAAAATCTACAACATATCAAATTCACCCATAAAACTTGTTGAAGACATTTATTATATCAAATTATATATATATTTTTTTTAATATCATTTATTTGTTTCCTTCCTTAATTTAGCAATTACTGCATCATCATTGTTAACACATATAATATATTTATTTATTCCCCAGAAATTATAAATAAATTACCTTGATGTAGCTAATAATTTCATATTTCAAAAGAATATGTATAGTCAAAGATATCCCTAGTAAAACCCCATATTAAAAATACTTATTTGATAAAAACAAGAGTGTAACAAACTTTGCCTTCCCATTAAATATAAAATTATAAACACATTAAGGTCATCCATGTGGTACAACTGAACTAAAAATAGAGAAAAAAAAGATCTTGGTTGGAAAAACTCATCTAATTAAACAAGATTAACTATTAGGTTACTTTTATATTATTTATTTTATAATTTGTGCCATTAATTACCCAATTTACCCTTAGATGTGGTAATAAAAATTATTGCTAATGTTACTATTCATAATATTTAAAAATAAAAGGGACCAAAATAAATTATCTGGCCATTTTAATTATAAATATTTATATATTTTTCCCAAATTTATAGCAATTAATTAGACTAAATTAATTAAAAATTAGTCCCACTGATGGAATGGGAAAATGGGGTTTTAAAATAAAAATATTCAAGAGTTCACAATGTTGTTTTATTCAATATCAAGATCGAATTGATTAAAATTATATTAATTGGGATAAATAATAAAAAAATTATTCTATTTATGCATTAAAACTAATTAAAATGATAATATAACTATATAAATAAATTATATTAAAAATTAGTTCTTAATTAAAATGCAGTATTTTCTCACGATTCATTTAAAAAAATAATCATGTCAAAAAAATAAAAAATTATAATCCAATGTAAATTATGATACTCTTATAACAATGTAGAAGATTATTTATTCAAATATAACTTATAAAAGTGTCCAAAATTCAGTCTCTATCAAATAGTGTTAAAACGTCATTTTTAGAAAAAAATTTCCTTGGATTAGTAAAATTTCCTTGGATTAGTAAAATTGAATTTGTTCTTATATCATGTTTAGAAAACAAAAAATAAATATTCTAAAAATTATATTGAATTTTTTAGTTTATTTATATAATGAAAAAAAATTATTTTATTATTTTATAAACATAATTATTTTCAATTAATTTTTTTATATAAAAATACGTCTTTTATATTCAATTGGTTTTTATTTTCATTTCTAAATAATTTGGTAACTAATTAACAATTATATAAACATGAGTAATTCTGATTTTCATTATTTAGTTCATAATTTTCAGTTCCTCTATTATAATAGCTAGGCTATAGTGGTAAAATTTAAATAACACAATTTAGTTGTTTTCTTAAGATCAATTTAGAGTATCATGTATGCTAGAAAACATAGTTTTCCTTATTTTAAACTCTAGTTATTAAAAGGTATGTCATCCATTATCCAGTGAACATATTCAAACTATCTAATATCTCTATAGTGATGAAGTATAAACTCATCCCATAGTGTAATTTTAGGGAAACTAAAGTTATAGGGAATGGTTGTTCAACACCATGGTTGGGAAGTAAACCACATGGTGGTAGCAAGTGTCACTTTGAGACAACTCATGTGGGACGTGGTTATAAGTGATTATGCACTAAAAGATATATGGTATGCCAACAATATGGAAGATTGGTTCTTGTGAAGCCCCTGTGTGTTAGAGAACAAGTAGAGTGCTGAGATTATTGAATGTTGGGAATCCTCTAGATCTTTTTGGGTAATATGCACCATTTCAATATTGGAGAGAATCTTCAATAGCTCTAAATTATAGAGTTGGATCAGTGGTACCATGTCTATCTAGGAGCTATAGTACTACCATATAATCAAGATGATGAGGTGGAAAATTTCTATGAAGATAGTATTATTATGTGTCACACCAGTAGAGTGGACCTTTTTAGGGAGGTTTGTTTGTATATTTGGTTTGTGGACTTGTACATTTATATTTATTCCAATATATACATGAGTATAATAGTGTCAGGATAACTATATTGAGTGGTATGATATTAGTAGTGTTAACTCTAGTAAGTACACCATTTTATATATGAAATTCCCACTCATTCATATATATATATATATATATATATATAATAGGGATTCCTAGGCTCAATATTGAATACATTTATTGGATAATGTCTCTTAATACTCTATTGGTATTTTGGTAGGAAACAATTTTTCAATGAATGAAGTGCCTCCTTGAGATCATTAGTTACTATTTCATATGGATATTTTTTCCTTAATATGATGGGATTTGAAATAAATCTTGGGGTGGGTTGGTTTGTTTGTTAGAAATACAATTTAAATTTAAATCATTGAAGGGTGTCTTTGTCATCACTCAAGGGTTATATCTATCTTCACAGGGGAGAAATAGATGTATAATAAATTTGAGCTAGACATGAGCATCATGGGATGGGTGGAGTGTTGGAATATATTTCTTTTTTCATTATTGATTGATGAGGAGTACAATATATTGTCTTTCCTCTAGTGTTAATTTTATTTAGAGCTATTTTCCTAGAATAATTTTTGGGGCTACCTCAATAGAGTGATAGTTATAGTACAAGATTGACCTTATTACAAGATTATAAACACTATTTATTCTGCCATATAGGATGTCTCATATGGAGCTTTAATAACTCAAGAAAAAAATTTGGGGCCTAGAATCCAAAGGGTTTATCTGACCATGCACTTATCCTGGGGGTTCACCAATGATTTTTTACCAATAATGATAATAGAAACATAATGTTATTTATGTAATTCTGGTTATTTAGTCATCTTATCATTATGAACTAGTACCCACTTCCTTGTATAGATGATCTAATCAACCAGCTCAGAGGATCCAGGATATTCTTGATGATTGAAATGAGACCAGGATAGGATCATGTTAGGGTTAGGTTCACAGAGATACCATGTATAACATTCTAAAGAAGGATTGTATTGAATGAGAATATGATGATGTTGTTAAATCTAATAAAAATTCAAATGGTTTTTATATCCTTTAGGATTTGTTTCTTACACCCATACATGGATTCCCATATAGAAGTTTTCATAGTTGATATCATAATATAATCTCAGGATAGATGAAATCATAATAAATATCTTCAAATTATGATGAGTATACTGAGAGAGTATAGGTTCTATCCCAAGATCACAGAAGACCTTTTGGGATTGATAATGCCGTCTTCTTTGGCCACATTATTTTATATTAAGGTTAATATGTAGATCCAAAGAAGGTGTGAACCATATTTTGGGAGTACTCTAAGAACGTCTCAGATATACATTGATATTTGGAGTAATCATGTTTCTATCAGTGATTTATTCATATATTATCATCACTTGAATCACTACATGTATTCTTAAGTAAGAATGTTTTATATTTTACATGGTTATAGGTTCATGAGAAACACTTCCAGGAGTTAAATGCAATTCCAACCTCATCGCAGATCATGATTATACTATCATGACCCGTCCTCGGGGCCCATGCCGTGACTACTCCAAGCCCACCATCCATAGGCCAGGGGCTGGCGACTAGCACCAAGACGTAAAATCCCAAAAAAGGGAAGGCATTGCCTTTGTAAAGTAAACAAACACCACAGAGTAAGAAACAGAAGAAGTAAATACTAAGTAAAAAATAGAGTACAACTGTAAGTGCAGAAAGTAAGTGGGCCAGTATACACCCCCAAACTGAAAGTAAAGTACAACTCGAAAGGGAAAACATCAACTGAAAAGTAAAAGCCGCTACGCCGAGCTATCCACTGGAAATCCCACCTGAAGGGTGGGTACAGATAGCTCCACTACTCCTTGGGTCCCGCCGTCTACTCTGAGTATGTCTCGCCCAGTGGTCCACCTTCAGGTACCATCCTGCTCTGCAAGCCTCAACCACGATCAACGTTGTCCATCGTCTGCAACCAACACAACGTAGTGCGCGTATAGCCCGTGAAGGGGTGAGTATAAGCTACTCAGTAGGGACCCTGAGACCCACGAAGGTCTCCCAAAATCCACAAAGGATAAACCAAAAAGGAAAGATACAATCACGAATTAACAACTGACATTGCTTAGATATATGCCCATACATATACCTAACTCATCAATTCCAAAACACTCCAACCTCGGAGCCCAAGTACAACCCAGTCCACAGAGGAATGTATACGTATTCCACACAGGAAAGAAAAATGTAATCCACACAGGATAACACAACACAACCCACACAGGAAAGCAAACAGGATTCAGCTCACATAGGTATAATTTTTCGAAAGGCGATAGAGATGATCACTGATCCATCTAAGTCGTCGGACCCACAAAGGATCAATAGGTACTAACCCCCACAAAGACCCACACAGGATCGGTAGGAAACTAACCCCCGCAAAGACCCACACAAGATCGGACCCACAGAGGATCTGTAGGCACTGGCTCACACAGAACTACTGAGCACTGACCCACACAGGATCGGACCCACAAATGATCGGTATCACTGATCCACAGAGGATCGCAGAGTGTTGTAGTCGTCGTCGTCGAATCCACTGAGGATCTCTGCACCGTCCTCGTCGTCACAGTAGCAGTCGCAGCCAGCACTAGGGTTCCCGCACACAGCAAGCTCGTTCGGGAGGGTCCGCTCCACGAGCCGAAAGGATGATACATCAACTGAAACATAGTCCAAAGTTGATGTATCCAAAAGTTCCGTATCGTCAACAGGAACTCAATGTCATAGACGGCGCGTCAAACGGATGCCCAGTCTAATAGTTATTGGCTTTTTCGTTCCAGGGGCCCAGTTGGTTTTTAAGGAAAAACCATCCCAACCGTTCTCCACCTGCTTCCAAACCTCGGGCGGAGTAAGTCGAAAGATCTGTCTCACTAATAGGAAACCAACAAAGTCGACGGCACGTCAATCGGTCATCCAAAGCTCAAGATATGAACGTTTCCGCTCCGAGGGCCCGGTTGGTTTCGTGTACGAACCAACCCGACCGAACACAAAGTATTCTGAAACCTTAAGTGCGATATACGTAAACGACCGTCTCGATTCAAGGATCGCATATCAACTGACGGTGCATCGATTGGAGATCTGTAGCCCATGTTATGGGCAAAATACCGTAGACGGTCTAAAAACGGGGGTTTCGGGCCTGCGACCGACCCGGCCCGCGACCCCCCGGTCGGCCCGGCCCGGCGTGGCCCGACCCAGCCGGGCGGTCCGGCCAGGCGGCCGGCCCGGCTGGGCACAGCACGCCCAGTGCGCTGCCAGCTCGGCCGAAGGACGAGCCGTTGGCAAAGGGGGGGGGGGGGCTACCCCCCTTGTGTAACCGCGACCCCCCCCCCCATTTTTGGGGGCCGTTTGAAGACCGGCTGGGGGAATTAATTCCCCCGGCTCCTCCCTGTCCGGCCGGCCCGACCTGGCCGGCCGATTCCTACTCAACGGGACCGGCGATGGCTGGTCCTCTTCCAGCTCTGACGCCGGTGGCCCGTCACCTTTCTCTGCCGCGACCCGGAACCGGCCGCGGCCCTTGTCATCTGGTGCGGCGTGACAACGCCGCGCCCCTCCTTCGCGACCCCGGAACCAGCCGCGGTATTTCTGATGTCTCCGACACGGCGCGATGGCGTCGTGTCCTTGGATTAATTCGCGGCGCGGCGCGACGACGTCGCGTCCTTGGTCTTCTTTCCACAGCGCGGTGCGACGGCGCCACACGTTTTCCTTTCTCTTGATTCCGCGTGGTGCGACGGCACCACGCCTTCCCGTACCAAACCACAAAGGAATCAATCATGAAATAAGAATGAGGGTCGGTCGTGTTTGTGCGGTCTGACCCCCTCGCATTATTCGATAACAATTGGTTTTAATCCACGAAGATCGTCAAGTTGGTATTCATGAGGAAATAAATAAATAAAACCACTACCTCGGTTTCAAGAATGGTGCACGTCAACGAGCCGTGGAAGACGAGCGTCGCGGAAGTCGGGCGTCGCGGAAAACAAACGTCTATTCCGTTGTCGTCGAGGTACGTCCGAAGAGGAAACGTTTTTGGAGAAGTTCTTCGCATTCTTCTGTGGAGATGTTCTTCGTTGAAGAACAATGTTCATCATCGGAGTCCGAGGTGTTCTTCACGTTCTTCATCAAAGTTGAAGAAGAAGAAGACTTCCTCAAACCCTTACCCCTTTCTCTCCCAAGTCTCCACCACAAGAAAAACTAACCCCCAAAGTAAAATAAGTCTCCCACTTATTTTATTAACCCAACTTAGGTTTTTGAATTCTAGAGTTTGAAAAATCAAAACCCACATTTAACTCACATAAGTTATTAACATGAGTTGTTATAAAATTAAAGAGGTGATAAGTTGTCAAAACTTAAATGGGGGGGGGTTAAGGAGTTAAAAAAGGGGGGAGGTGAAAGGTTGGGGCTCGTGTGGGCCCCACCTTTCAATTATCCACACATGGGAAGTTCGGTGGATGTGGGACCCACCACCAACTTCCCATGGGAGGAAATTAACCACCTTGATATAAAATAAAATTGATCCAACAATTTTATTTACTTCGTAATTAATCCCCATTAATTAACTTCTTCTCCCTCACAAACACAACTACGGTAAAGGTTCCCTTAAGCGATTACCGGCGTTGCGAGTTCATCGGTGCCATCGGATTTCAATTTAGAGTATCAGAATTGACCTGGACCTTCCGCTCCTCATCCGTTCCTAGATGACCTGGACCATCTCTATCGTGGCCTGGACCATCTCTGGTCCCACAAGTGCTGACTCCCCAGGGTTTGTCCAGCACAAAGGAGATCTACATGGTTGGTCGTACAACGCCTCGTATGGTGCCATCCCGATAGTGGAGTGGTAGTTGTTGTTGTACACGAACTCCACCAAGGTTAGGTGGTCCTCCCAGCTGCGACAAAAGTCGAGGACGCATGCACGGTGCATGTCCTCGAGAGTCTGAATGGTCCTCTCCGTCTGACCATCCGTCTGAGGGTGAAAGGCTGTGCTCAGACGTAGCTACGTCCCGAACGCCTCCTGCAATCCCTTCCATAGCCGGGAAGTAAAATGAGCATCTCGATCAGAGACGATAGATGATGGAACACCATGAAGCCGAACAATCTCCTAAACGTAAAGACGTCCCAAGCTCTCCACTGAGCCCTGATCTCTGATGGGTAAGAAGTGATCCAACTTGGTGAGTCAGTCGACAATCACCCAAATATTGTCGTGACCTCTGGAAGTGCGTGGAATTCCAGGGACGAAGTCCATAGATATGTCGTCCCACTTCCACTCCAGAACCTCCAAGGGCTGTACCAAGACTACTTGTACCTAATGCTCTGCCTTCACCTGCTGGAAGGTGAGGCATCGTGAAACGAACTCTGCCACAGCCTTCTTCATGCCTGGCCACCAGTGCTGTCTTCTGAGATCCTGGTACATCTTCGCCACTCCAGGATGTACCGCCAAGGGGGAAGTGTGAAACTCTCTCAGCACCTCCTCCCGTAAAGCAACTGGTACCAAGGTACATCCTCTGAAAAGGATGTCATGCTCTGCTCCAAAGGAGAAACCATCAGGTGCCTGTCCTGAGGATATCTATCCACACCGTGTCTCACAGTCAGTGTCCCCATGTTGTACCTCTCTGACCCGCTGATTTAGTAGAGGAGTGAATGTGAGAGACTAAAGGAAGGTTGATCCATCTCTATCCACGAAGGATATCTGCAAAGAGGCTAGATTCTATGTCGCCTCCTCATGTAGTTGAATGCTCGTCGTCCTGCTGAGAGCATCGGCTACCACGTTCCCCTATCCAGGTTTATAAACTATCTCAAAGTCATAGTCCTGGAGGAACTGAAGCCATCGCCGCTATCTCAGATTTAGATCCTTCTGAGAGAAGATTTATCTGAGACTCTGATGGTCATAAAAGACTTTACAGTGCTCTGCCATCAGATAGTGTCGCCATGTCTTCAGAACAAATACCACTGCTGCTAACTCCAGGTCATGGGTAGCGTAGTTCTGCTCATGCGGCCTCAACTGACGTGATCCATAGGTGATCACTGCTCGCTCCAGCATCAAGACACATTCGAGTTTGGTCCCTGATGCATCGTAGTAGACTACATACCCTATTCTCTCCTCAGGCAACCTCAAGATAGGTGCGCTGGTCAATCTCTGTCTCAGCTCCTGGAAGCTCTGCTGACATCTGTCTGACCACACGAAGGGTTTCCCCTTCTTCATCAATGCTGATAGTGGTGACGCAACTCTGGACAAACCGGGCACAAATCTCTGGTATTATCCAGCTAGACCCAAGAAACTCCGCACCTCCGTCACGCTCCTGGGTGGCTCCCAAGCTAGCACTGCCTCGATCATCGCAGGATCCACTACAACTCCCGCCTCAGAGATGACATGTCCCAAGAAGTGGACCTCACATATCCAGAACTAACACTTCAAGAGATTACCATAAATATGGTGCTCTCGGAGTTTGTCTAGTACAACCCGTAAGGGGTAGGCGTGCTCCTCCTCAGTCGTAGAGTAAATCAAAATTTCATCGATGAAGACCATGACAAATCGATCAAGGTATGGATGAAAGATCATGTTCATGAGAGCCATGAACATTGTTGGAGCATTGGTTACGCCGAATGTCATAACCAAGAACTCATAGTGGCCATACCGACACCTGAAGGCCGTCTTCTACACGTCCTCATCTCGAACTCTGAGCTGGTGATAGCCTGACCTGAGGTCTATCTTTGAGAACCACCGTGCTCCCTTGAGCTGATCAAAGAGGTCATCAATCCTCGGTAGTGGATACTTGTTCCTCACTGTGACCTGGTTCAGGTGACGATAGTCAACACAAAGTCTCAAGCTCTCACCCGCCTTCTTGGCGAACAATATCAGGGAAGCCCAGGGTGAAACACTGGGTCAGAAAAACCCCTTGTCTTGTAAGTCCTCCAACTGTACCCGTAGCTCTCGAAGCTCAGCGGGGGCCATCCGATATGCTGGAGTCGATATCGGGGCTATCTCGGGGTACAGGTCAATATAAAAGTCTACCTCTCTGCGAGGAGGTAACCCTGGAACGTTGTCGGGAAAAACGTTCGCAAACTGATCCACCACTGTAGGAAAACCAGGACTCTGCACATCAACTGCTCCTAGGATGAGGCTAGCCAACTGATGATTGATGGGCTGTCCTCTCCTCTACGAGAGTCCATCCTGTGCTGCAAAGGCTCCCTTCTCGCCGGTGTAGGTGAACCTGCTCCCGTCAGTGTGTACAAATCACACCTTTCATCTAATAAAGTCAATCTGTGCCTGGACCATAGACAACCAATCCATGCCCAAGATGACGTCGTAAGGCCTTGACGCCGCTACAAGAAGATCCCAGCCAAAGCTCTTGCCTCCAAGAGTAATCTCACACTTCCGGCACCAGTACGTAATCGTCGAGTCTTCTCCCGTACGAGTCTCTAGCCGTAAGGATCGAGCCAACGGCTCTGTCGGAATCTCTGAGCTCCGAACAAGGGCAGCGGCTATGAAAGAGTAACTCGCTCCTATGTCTATAAGAATAGTAGCAAGGATGGAATAGACACAGATAGTACCTCGAATCATCTCGGGCGCGCCGTGGTCGTAGGCCTCTGCTGCCTGGAGCTGTGCATGTCTCTTCCCGCTAGCTCTCTGTGGTTGGGGTGGACCTCCTAGTGGTGGTGGTGGTAGAGCCTCAAAGCGTCGCCCACCACCTACTGCCCGGCCAACTCCCCTGCCTCGTCCACCTCCTCCCTGCGGACCGCCATGGTCGACCCTCTGCCTCTACCTCGGTGGTCCCTCAATCGTCTGCTGCTCCTCGGCATGGTGGGTTGGGCAGTCACGAGCCATGTGGCCCTGCCCGCCGCATGAGTAGCACTGTCTACCTCTTGAAAGACTGGCTCCGCTCTGTGTGCCCCGCACTGCTGAGCCAGTGTCTTGAGGTGATCTACCTAAGGGTCTAGTCTGCCTGGACCCAAGAGTCATCCGTCGACTGCCTGCTGCAGAAGAATCTGCTACGTGCCGCCCCGCGGTGGGTCTCGGTCCTCGGGTGTGCTTTCTTTGGCAGTACAGAACCTCCAGGTAAGCACATGGGAGCGGAAGGCTCAGGTGCGTGTTCAATATCGCTTTTGTGAACCTAGTTTGTGTTGAAGCTTTATGGGGACATAAAGCCCTGAGGTGGGAGTAATGTAAAGACCCGGAAATTTCAAGGAAAAATTGTTTCCTACCGATCTTGTGTGGGTCTTTGCGGGGGTTAATACCTATCGATCCTTTGCGGGTCCGACGACTTAGATGGATCAGTTATCATCTCTATCGTCTTTCGAAAAAATATACCTGTGTGAGCTGAATCCTGTTTGCCTTCTTGTGTGGATTGTGTTGTGCTATCCTGTGTGGATTAGGTTTTCCTTTCCTATGTGGAATATATATACTTTCCTGTGTGGACTGGGTTGTACTTGGGCTCGGAGGTTGGAGCGTTTTGGAATTGATGACTTAGGTATATGTATGGGCATATACCTAAGCAGTGTCAGTTGTTACTTCGTGATTATATATTTCCTTTGTGGTTTATCCTTTGTGGATTTTGGGAGACCTTCGGGGGTCTCGGGCTCCCTACTGAGTAGCTTATACTCACCCCTGCACGGGCTATGCCCACACTACATTGTGTTGGTTGCAGACGACGGACAACGTTGATCATGGTT
The DNA here is from genome assembly GCA_963277665.1 of Viscum album. NCBI lineage: Eukaryota > Viridiplantae > Streptophyta > Magnoliopsida > Santalales > Viscaceae > Viscum > Viscum album. Next base: position 580,879,304 of record OY728148.1, read on the forward strand.
GAGGCTTGCAGAGCAGGATGGTACCTGGATGTGGACCACTAGGCGGGACATACTCGGAGCGGACGGCAGGACCCGAGGAGCAGTGGAGCTATCTGTACCCACCCTTCAGGTGGGATTTCCAGTGGATAGCTCGGCATAGCGGCTTTTACTTTTTCGTTGTTGTTTTCTCTTTCGAGTTGTACTTTACTTTCAGTTTGGGTTTGTATACTGGCCCACTTACTTTCTGCACTTACAGTTGTACTCTATTTTTTACATAGTGTTTACTTCTTCTGTTGCTTACTCTGTGGTGTTTGTTTACTTTACAAAGGAAATGCCTTCCCTTTTTCAGGGATTTTACGCCTTGGTGCTAGTCGCCAGCCCCTGGCCTATGGAAGGAAGGCTTGGGGTAGTCACGGCACCGGCTCCGAGGACGGGTCGTAACAAATTGGTATCAGAGTAGTTTGGTTCAACTGCGAACTCTGATATTTTTCTATTTGAACCAATAGTGTTTAGAGTATTGAGTGTGGTTATCAGTCTAGGGAGTCCAGTGTTGGTGCGGCGGCTGAGGTATCTGTACACCAGGACCCTGACTTCTGATTTCCGACTTAATGAATGAAAACATTGATTGCATGTGTGTTTAAGGTTTTCGTTCTGATTACTTTGTATCAGCACAACAGGTATACTGTTCTGACCATGGTGCACCTATTTCCTTTTTAGGATGTCCCCACGACGGCAGCCGGCTAGGGATCCGAGAGTTGAGCGTGATGACAGCCCATCGAGTGACGAGGCCTTGGTGTAGGGCCCTTTGTCAGCAGTGGCAGCAGCGATAGATCTACCCGCTGAGCCACTGATGCTTCCAGCACCAGCCACTGACGATGCACATCGCCTCAGTGCACTGCATGAGTTCCAGCTCTGGCAACCACCCAGGTTCCGCGGGGAGAGATACCCCCAGGCAGCTGAGGACTGGCTGGAGGCAGTCGTACAAGTTTTTAGGCTTGTAAGGACACCAGCAGACGTCATGGTGATCCTCGCTATGAGCCTACTGCATGCAGCAGTGGGACGATGGTGGAGCTTGATGCTCCAAGTGCACGATGAGGCATCTCTACTTTGGATGGACTTTGAGATCCTCTTCCGCTCGGAGTTCGTCCCAGCCACCCTTCGTGCGGTGTGCATTCAAGAGATTCTTCAGCTGCGGCAGGGCAGCATGACGGTCACCCAGTACTCGGCGAGATTTATCGATCTCTCACGCTACTCGACCGACATGGTACGTGCCCCATTCTTCCAGGCCCGGACCTTTGAGCAGGGATTGAGACACGAGATCAGGGCATCGCTGATCTCCCTCAGCATTCTGAATTAGACAGGAGTACTGGAGCGAGCCCTTTTGATCGAGAGCTTTCTTTCTGAGTCTACACCAGCGCCGAGACCCACCGCAGGGCGGCACGTAGCAGAGTCTTCTGCAGCAGGCTGTCGACGGATGACACATGGGTCCAGGAATACCATACCCTCAGGCAAACGACCTTAGGACACTAGCTCAGTAGTGTTGGGCACACAGCATGGATCCAGTCCTTCGAGAGGCATCCAGTGCTACTCATGCGGCGGGCAGGGCCACATGGCTCTTGATTGCCCGACACGCAGTGCCGAGGAGCAGCAATCGGTTGAGGGACCACCGAGGCAGAGGTAGAGGGTCGACCGTGGCGGTCCGCAAGGAGGAGGCGGACGAGGCATAGGAGCTGGTCGAGCAGCAGGTGGTGGGCGACGCTTTGAGGCTCTACCACCACCACCACCAGGAGGTCCACCCTGACCACAGGGAGCTGGCGGGCAGAGACAGGCATAGCTCCAGGCAGTAGAGGCCTACGACCACGGCACGCCCGAGTTGATTCGAGGTACTATCTGTGTCTATTCCACCTTTGCTGCAGTTCTTATAGACACAAGAGCGAGTCTCTATTTCATAGTCACTAGCCTTGTTCGGAGCTCGGAGATTCCAACAGAGCTGTTGGCTCGATCCTTACGGCTAGAGACTCCTACGGGAGCAGACTTGATGATTACGCACTGGTGCCGGCAATGTGAGCATACTCTAGGAGGTGAGAGCTTCGGCTGTGATCTTCTTGTAGCGGCGTCGAGGCCTTACGACATCATCTTGGGCATGGATTGGTTGTCTACGGTCCATGCACAGATTGACTGTTTTAGGCACAAGGTGTGATGTGTACGCACCGACGGGAGAAGGTTCACCTTCACCGGCGAGAAGGGAGACTTTGAAGCACAGGAAGGACTTCCGTGGAGGAGAGGACAACCCATCACTCATCAGTTGTCTAGCCTCATCCTAGGAGCAGTTGACGTGCAAAGTCCTGGTTTTCCTGCAGTGGTGGATCAGTTTCCGGACGTCTTTCCCGATGATGTTCCAGGGCTACCTCCTCGTAGAGAGGTAGAATTTTATATTGATCTGTACCCCTGTACAGCCCCGATATCGACTCCAGCATATCGGATGGCCCCTACCAAGCTTCGAGAACTGCGGGTACAGTTGGAGGACTTGCAGAGCAAGGGGTTTATCTCACCCAGTCTTTCACCCTGGGCTTCTCCGATATTGTTCACCAAGAAGGCAGATAGGAGCTTGCGACTTTGTGTCAATTATCGTCACCTGAACTAGGTGACAGTGAGGAACACGTATCTGCTACCGAGGATTGATGACCTCTTTGATCATCTCAAGGGAGCACGGTGGTTCTCCAAGATAGACCTCAGGTCAGGCTATCACCAGCTTAGAGTTTGAGACGAGGACGTGCAGAAGACGGCCTTCAGGTGTCAGTATGGCCACTATGAGTTCTTGTTTATGCCATTCGGCGTAACCAATGCTCCAGCAGTGTTCATGTCTCTCATGAATAGGATCTTTCAGCCATACCTCGATCGATTTGTCGTGGTCTTCATCGAAGACACTTTGATTTACTCGACGACCGAGGAGGAGCACGCCTACCACTTACGGGTTGTACTAGACACACTCCGAGAGAACCAGATTTATGGCATGATCTCGAAGTGTCAATTCTGGATACGTGAGTTCCACTTCTTGGGGCACGTCATCTCTGTGGTGGGAGTTGCAATGGATCTTGTGAAGATCGAAGCAGTGTTAGCTTGGGAGCCACCCAGGAGCGTGATGGAGGTGCGGAGTTTCTTGGGACTAGCTGGATACTATCAGATATTTGTGTCAGGATTCTCCAGAGTTGCAGCACCACTCGCAGCTTTGACGAAGAAGGGGAAACACTTCGTGTGGTCAGACAGATGTCAGCAGAGCTTTCAGGAGCTGAGATCGAGATTGACCAGCGCCCCTATCTTGAGGTTGCCTGAGGAGGGAGTAGGGTATGTAGTCTACTGCGATGCATCAGGGACCAGACTCAGAAGTGTCCTGATGCAGGAGCGGGTAGTGATTGATTATGGATCCCGTCAGTTGAGACCGCATGAGCAGAACTATGCTACCCATGACCTGGAGTTAGCAGTAGTGGTTTTCGCCCTGCAGACATGGCGACACTATCTGATGGGTGAGCGCTTTACAGTCTTTTCTGACCATTAGAGTCTCAGATACATCTGCACTCAGAAGGATCTGAATCTGAGACAGCATCGATGGCTCGAGTTCCTCCAGGACTATGACTTTGAGATAGTCTATACTCCTAGTAAGGGGAACGTGGTAGCTGATTCCCTCAGTAAGAGGATGGGCATTCAGCTACTTGAGGAGGTGACAGAGCAGCTAGCCTCTTTGCAGATATCATTTGTGGATAGAGATGGAGCATCCTTCCTTCAGTCTCTCATAGTCACTCCTCCACTACTACAATAGGTCAGAGAGGCACAACATGGGGACGCTGACTTTGAGACGCAGTGTGCACAGATATCTTCAGGACAGGCACCTGATGGTTTCTCCTTTAGAGTAGAGCATGACATCCTTTTCAGAGGATGTACCTTGGTACCAGTTGCTTTACGGGAGGAGGTGCTGAGAGAGTTTCACACTTCTCCCTTGGCGGTACATCCCGGAGTGGCGAAGATGTACCAAGATCTCAGACGACATCACTGGTGGCCAGGAATGAAGAAGGTTGTGGCAGAGTCCGTTTCTCGATGCCTCACCTACCAGCAGGTGAAGGTAGAGCATCAGGTACCAGCAGGCTTGGTACAGCCCTTGGAGGTTCCAGAGTGGAAGTGGGACGACATATCTATGGACTTCGTGACTGGAATTCCACGCACTTCCAGAGGTCACGACTCCATTTGGGTGATTGTCGACCGACTCACCAAGTCGGCTCACTTCTTACCCATCAGAGAGCCAGGCTCAGTGGAGAGCATGGGACGTCTTTACGTTCAGGAGATTGTTCGGCTTCACGGTGTTCCATCATCTATCATCTCCGATTGAGATACTCGTTTTACTTCCCGACTATGGAAGGGATTGCAGGAGGCGTTTGGGACGCAGCTACGTCTGAGCACAACCTTTCACTCTCAGATCGATGGTCAGACAGAGAGGACCATTCAGACTTTCGAGAACATGCTCCGCGCATGCGTCCTCAACTTTGGTCGCAGCTGGGAGGACCACCTACTCTTGGTGGAGTTCGCGTACAACAACAGCTACCACTCCACCATCGGGATGGCACCATACGAGGCGTTTTACGGTCGACCTTGTAGATCTCCTTTGTGCTGGAAAGACCCTGGGGAGTCAATACTTATGTGACCGGAGATGGTCCAAGCCAAGACCGAGAAGGTCCAGGTCATCCAGGAACAGATGAGGACAGCTCAGAGCCGGCAGAAGTCTTATGCTGACAGGAGGTGGAGTCCACTAGAGTTCGAGGATGGTGACCACGTCTTTTTGCGTGCCTCACCTCGACGTGGATTACAGAGATTTGGCCGAGGTGGCAAGTTGTCTCCACGCTTCATCGGACCATTCCAGGTCCTTAGCAGGATTGGCGAGGTGGCTTATCGCCTGTCTCTACCACCTCATTTGCACCGGGTGCACGACATCTTCCATGTATCTCAACTGAGGAGATACGTGCACGACCCAACGCACATCATTGACCATGGAGAGCTTGGTGTTGATGATGGGGTGACTTTTGCGAAGGTCTCGGTGGAGATCGAGGATCAACAGGAGCGGGTCCTACGTGGAAGGTCAATTCCTCTAGTGCGCATCAGATGGCAGCATGGGAACCTCTAGGAGAGCACTTGGGAGAGGGAGGCACAGATGGGTGCTCAGTACCCCTATTTGTTTCCATAGTTTTCGATGTATCTTTACGGGGACGTAAAGCCCTGAGGTGGGAGTAATGTAAAGACCCGTAAAATTCAAGGTAAATTTTTTCTTAATTTTCTTTGGAATTTTACAAGAACGAATTTTCAGACGGCACTTGATTCTGAGGCCCGGTGTGCCTGGAATTTCTATCCGAAGATTAGCTCGGGTACGTTCAGTGAACGAACGAGCGGGAATTCCTATATTTTGAACCGATGCTCGGAATTGAAATCTGATGGCACTGATGAACTCGCAACGCCGGTAATCGCTTAAGGGAACCTTTACCTTTGTTGCGTTTGTGCGGGAGAAGAAGTTAATTAATGGGGTTTAATTAATAAGTAAATAAAATTGTTGGATAAATTTTATTTTATATCACGGTGGTTAATTTCCTCCCATGGGAAGTTGGTGGTGGGGCCCACATCCACCCAACTTCCCATGTGTGGATAATTGAAAGGTGGGGCCCACACGAGCCCCAACCTTTCACCTCCCCACTTTTTTAACTCCTTAACCCCCCATTTAAGTTTTGCCAACTTATCACCTTGATAAAAAATAAAATTGATCCAACAATTTTATTTACTTCTTAATTAAACCCCATTAATTAACATCTTCTCCCGCACAAACACAACTACGGTAAAGGTTCCCTTAAGTGATTACCGGCGTTGTGAGTTCATCTGTGCCATCGGATTTCAATTACGAGCATCGGTTTAAAAGATAGGAATTCCCGCTCATTCGTTCACTGAACGTACCCGAGCTAAACTTCGGATAGAAATTCCGGGCACACCAGGCATCAGAATCAAGTGTCGTCTGAAACTGCGTTCTTGTAAAATTTCAATGAAAATTAAGAAAAAATTTCCCTTGAATTTTATGGGTCTTTGCATATACTCTATCCTGGAAGAGGATAAATAGTTTTTTAGGATGCACTATGCATGAGTTTGAGAGTTTTTTTGAATCAAGGGTGATGTTTTATAGAATACAAGACTCATCATTTTAGTCCTCACAAGCTTAATTACCAAAAACAAAAATTCATGTTACATGTAGTGATCGATTCATTCTATCCTTAGAGATATTACTTAATGGAGGAGCAAATTGTGGTATACACTGACCATAAAATCCACAAATAAATATTATCTCAGTTTTTATTGAATATCTAGGTATGATGATTGGTAAAATATATATTATCCTTAAATTGTGAGAAATTTTAGACACCAGGTTGGGGGAATGTAGATAAACATGATTTTATCCCAAAGACTCAACCATAAGATATTAATAAATCTAGTAGTGAATAAAAGTTGATGAATACTCTTTTTTAGATACATTTGGAATTTCAGTATTTTCATTAATAAAAATTTCTCATTGATTATTAAGTGAATTCATAACATATGGATTGTGTTAGTAGTATGAAACAATCATATCTCTAAGGATTTCTCCTAAGAGAATGTGTTACAGTTTAAGAAGCACAACATTTTTGGGTTTTTGATGATGATGAGATCCCTTATATCCAATCATGTGTTGACGTTCTTACAAACTTGTGAGAGGGGGAAGATGTGTGAATATCATAATTCCAAATGGTATGTTAATTTTGGAATCAATAAGATATAACAAATATTATGTTGATGTTATTTTTGTCCTTGATGAAAAAATGATACATGTTTTATGGCTATGTGTTCCACTTATCAACAGGTGAAGATGGAACACTAGTGACCTATAGGTATGTTATAGCTTTTACCCATCTGTAGAAGAATTTGGAGAAAAATAAAATTTTGTATTGTGCTGGGATTTTAAAATTCACCAAAATATAGTTACAGTATGTAGTTTATGATGGACAGTCTAATGATGTTCACCCACTTCTATCCCGATTAGGAGACCTTATTAGTTGATGAATTTTGAGCATTTATACCATAGATGTTAAATTTATTCATGGGGTTCTATATATCATTTTATCAGATAATCATGCTTAGTACACAACATGTTCCATGATGGGGTGGTATAAGGTTCCTAGTTCACATATTGTTCTTTGTACAACATATCACCCCCATAATGATGGTCAGTACAAGCTCCCAATACATGTTTTAAAGGTTATTCAGGATGCATCCATACATGATTTGGAATAATTTTCTTTGAAAATAATGTATCTCTCACTGAGTTTAGTTATAATAATAGTATCATTGAAACTATTCATATTTCCTCGTATGTGGTTCTCTAGGGTAAAATTTATCATTTTCTTCATTTTCTAGTTAGAGGAAAGGGAGGCGGCTCTTTCAAAACATTATATAATTTAGGAGTCATCAATGAATGTATAGTTGATCATGAAAAATATGATATGACTCAATCTAATAAAAATTCTTAAAATGGTGATAATTTCTAACCACTAGAGATTGAGGTGGGATATCGGGTCTTGATTCATGTTTCACATATACATTTTCATCGATGGATTCAAAGTTTGGGTAAGTTATAACAAAGATTCATCAGAACTTTTTAGATGTTTGAGAGTGTCAGTGTTATAGAAAATAAAATATATCTCCCCTAGTGATATTAGGATACCCACAATTTCATCTATGTTTCCCTACTTAGAAGTTATTACTATAAAACATCACATGTCCATGATTCTATGGGTGTTTATTTTGAGGCTGATTCCACTTTTGAGGAGTATATAATACGTATCATTATCAAAAACATGAAATCTCTTCATGGTTGGAAATTTACTATAGAGAAGGTGTTATGGAAGAATAGTTGTGTATAGGATGGGTCCTTGGAATTAGAGTCTGAAATATATGATCAGTGGATGTAATTATTCTAGGATTCATCTCAACCACTACTTATGGGGAAACTCAAGGACGAGTTTTTTAAGGATGGGAAGTTATAAGATCCTATCTTTTCATAGAGGAACTTATCCATTAATTTTAAATGAAACAACTATTTTTTTACTTTAATAAAAGTTCTGAAACTATTTTATATAGTATTTTGGAGTGTTAAGTCATTTTTTAGGGCTTAGAGAATATTTTTTTGGACAAATATACTGAGGTTTATAGGTATTAATCAATTTCACTGACCATTACCTTCAATCATGTGACCATAGAGGGAAGTAACATAGTTTAAAAAACAACGAAACATGGTCCAGAAGAACGTTAAAACCCTTTAATTTATTATAGGACCACTACAAATAGTTTATGCATGGTTTCTCTAACCATGATCCTACACCTTTGGAGGTGGGGGATCGTTAATAGAGGGAATCACACTGTTAGAACATAGTTTGGCCAACGTTTTGGTTAAACCACATGAGACATTAAAAATATTTATTTTACTATTTTTAACTTCTTTCATTTAAACCTATTTTAATTATCCTTCTACCTCATTCACATAGTAGTTCTGTGGGATCACTCATGTGTTCCTCTATCATATGATTTTGTGAATCTTCTTCTTATATACACTAATTTGATCTCAATTCATCAAATTTCACATCCCTCTAGAATTCTAACACTCTTATAACTTGTTTCCCCGATGTTGTTCACATTATTGGGTGTTATATACATGGGAGCTAATCTGACCTATATTTAGGGTGTTCATCTAGAATAATGTTTTCTCTCATTCCATCCTGAATAGTAGTAAGATACTGAAAAAGGATTCTATGATAGGGATATGTTAGGTGGTCTACTATATTTCACTATATTTATTTATGTTTTAAATTTTTTATTCTTGGGTTTCATGTAATACTTCCCATGAATTTCTCCTAAAATAATATTTCTTATAATGTCAAAACCTGTTTTTATATGTTCTACATTACCCTTGACAACAATGGGGGATTACATACTCAACTTGAACCACATATCAGGGTGTTTTTTTTAAATTCCCATGAAAATAAATATGAAATTTTTCTAAAACAATCCTCAACTATGTTTGGTTTGAAACATATTAAAAGGAATGGACTAAATAAATTATGTGAATTGTATAATGGAATATATATATTACATAGACATTTTAATCACTTGTATGTGCACTGAATACATCGATGAGTTGAATTTTGATTAGTTTGGATATTTACAATTGGATTGTGTTACATTATTAAAATATATTATTTATTATTATTGTGAAAATGGATTGCATTAAGGTTGTCGATATCCTTGTGTATGACTTGGATTCACAATTGGTAATTTATTAGCAAAACTCATAGAATTTCATTTGATTCGATGATGCATCTTCCAAGTGATACATGAAAATTGGGCTCAATAATTATCTTATATTTTTGAATACCTCTAATTGAAAATGATGATTCACCTTATATTCTAGAAATTTTAATTCTTTAGATCATCTATATATATATAGAATGATTTCCACTAAAAATTACCCCTTGATTATCTCCTTATGATACAAAAATGTCTACCCAAAAAATAACTTGTTCTTCTCCTCAGTCTCAATTAAAAGACCTTATGGTAGAATTAGAAGGTCATCATTTGAATAAAAATCATACACCTATCCAAATATCTCAATTGATTATTATGAGTAGGCTTGACCTTATAAGGTCAAGGATGTTGTGGGTCTCTCATGTGTCCATTTTGATTAATATACAAGGATGTCTTTGATATGTTCCATGGGTCCCTTGATTATTAATGGTCTTATGCTCAGAGACATTTGGCATAAGTGAAACTAGGTTGGGTAGCCATGTATATCAGGATAATAATGAAATCTATACATTTTATGTTCTCTTTACTACATTACATGTATTATATTTCATGATGTTATATTTCATATCCATATATTCCATAAATTAGATTTCTGTCAGACACTATTTGTGGCGGTCTACATCGTTTTACTAATACCCTATTTCATATTCCTTTTGGTACCTAAAAACAATTCAAGGATGAAGCTAAGGTTAATGGGATGTGTACATATATAGACAACCGATTTTATCTTTATGAGGGAGCTTGGGAGTAGATAACTAATCATGTTGTCGAGATGCTCATGGAGATAGTTATTTTTATTACTTTTGATTCTTATTTTTATATCATGGTACTGATGTATTCATGATTCCATCTTTTCCAATATCACATCTTTTTTATCTCCCATCATCATTTTTATATTATATTATTTCTATTTATGTTTTTTATTATTATTGGGGTTGTTTATTTCCACAACCCTATTGTTATATTCCACGAAATCACTAATTTCACTATACTATTATTATTTACTATTATGATTAATGTGGAAAAGAGAGAGTATATTCTCTCCAACACACCACCATTGACCCACACTAATAGTTGGATTCCTATGGAATTTTAGGAGGCATTATTGAGGTCATGCGAAAAAATTATTTGAGTTATATATGAGTGAACTAGGTCCGAGATACCAAATTTTTAATGGATGGAAGAACTATGATGAAGGTGTATTGAGAAAATTCAATCTTATTCAAGTTTTTTTATAAATAATATTTATATTTAATGGGAATTAAGGGGGAGAACACGATTTTTCATAAAGTAATTATCCATTTGGAAATACGAACACAAACAATCTTGTCCCACATTATTTTTTGAGAACTCAATTGGGGTTGAAATGAGTCTAAACAAAAGTAGAACATGTGTAAGTGATCAATCCTATTACCCAAGGATCTCCATGCATGAAAAATATATAACATAAAAAAATCAATTGAATAAAAACTGAAAATAATACCATTTATATTAGAATATTTTTCTATTAATTTGATCTTCAGTCGAACTGGACGATAATTATCACAAGATAAGAAAATATAAGCTTTCCACTAAAAAAGTTATTTATGGGATAATTGTATCACTTCATATTAAAGTATTATTATTCTTCACCCATATTATTTTAGAACATTACATTGTAAAGGAATAATAATAAGAGAGATTCTTGTTTCTGTTTTCAAGGAGGTTCATTCATGAATCCTCGAACACTATCATCACATAACACTAATTTATATAGAAAAGGGGAAATCCTTTGTGTTATTTTATTTATTGATGAATTATAACATATGAATTGATTCAAAAATAATCAACATGCATCTATTACATGATTTAAAATCATCTTATTTTTTTTGTTTTCTGAAATTTCTTTATTAATGATAGACTACATGGGAGAATCAGTAAGTGATAACTGTTTATAATTTTCTTCCATTTCATGTTACCTAGAATGATATCACCTTTATGAATGAAAATAAAAAATTTAATTCAATAAGATATGTCTCATATATGTATCAAACACATATAAGGATTTAGTTTATATCTCCTTCAATATCCTAGTTACACTAATGTATTATTGTCGTTGTGACATTTAATGTTATATTGTCTCTTATAAAATAACTCATGAAATCATATCCCAAAATCCATCTAGAAATATTCCTAAACAATTGTGGACGGATATCATTAAATTTAAATTATAATAAATCCTCTAAAATATATTATGAATACCCATAAAAAACACATTATAAGTAACTCTAAAATACATTATAAATAACTCCCTTTGATTCAAAATCAATAATCATTCAATCATCCTAGAAGAATTTCCCACATGCCTTTATAATGTTGATAACTAATATAGAATTTGTAGATCCATTAATTTAAGAAATTGGAATCATCACATAAATATTCAATGCTACTCAAGATATAAAGGGATCTTGAATTATCTCTGTTAAACCCATTTATCTCTTGAACCCTATCAACAAGTCATAATTATATTCAAACATACAATATCAGATTTTCCATTTTCCAAATCATCTACTAACTATGAGACAAATAGAATATCAATCATGTAAACTGTACTCATTATTTATCATCTTTCAAAGAATATATTTACTTTGAAGAGGAATATATCACATTCCATTTATCTACATGTATGATAACATTACATGTGACTCGTTTTAAATAGATAAGCTCATCGAATTTAATTTTAATGTAATACCACACACTTCTAGTTATATCTCAATAAATGGATAAAATTATATGCGGAATATACAAGAATAAAATTCCCATCTTGGTTGAGCTTCAGCTGAAAAACGGGTTGACAACATACCCAAACACCCCATAATTATAAATGTTATCATGTAGACTAGAATAAGTAGGGTATAAAAGTTTAATGGTTCATAGGATTGGTATCTCACGAAAATTTTGTAGTGGGGACTGAAATATGATCCATAAACCCTGAGTATACAAAATACATTTTAATAACATTCAATTTCATACACCTAGTGGTTCATCAAGTGACCCAAAACCCATTTTGTTTATTATAGGAGTATTTTTTACATCTATATGATAATATTGTTACCACAAACCATTACATTTAATTAAAACATATAATAATCCATGAATAACATTTAATAGGGATAAATCAAAGTCACACTTTGAGTGTCCAATTAGCTTTACTTTTCAATAATATATATATATATAGGTATCCAATGTGAAAGAATAATAAATTATATATTTCTTTTAATATGATACTCTTTAGACTCATAAAAATCTAATAATATTATCTCAAAACATGAAAAAATTAATATCCATAATATATTATATGATAAACATCCATATTAGACTTATGAACAATGTACCTTTAGGTGTTAAATTTTCTATTTATACTATTTTTAATTCTAGTAATTTCTCTATATAACAAAGTGAAACATACCTCTTATAAAATTTTTAATGATAAATATCTATGTAGAAAGAAAGATTGAATAATGATGAGATTTAGGGAAACTATTCCAAATATTAATCACTTAAAACATATTCAAACTTATTGGCATCATAACCTTAAATGTCATTATATCAACTTCTATTGTCAACTCATAACTATTTCATTATATATTATTATCATCCTTGGAACCATTTAAACCAAAAAGTTTCCTATAATTAATATAACTACATGTATTATTCGTTACTTGTACATCCTAAAACCATTTAGAAAAAATATTAATTATCTTTTTTAGGGAAACTAATATATATATTTACATTTGTTTTCACCTCAATTCCTGAACTCTATCATTATTTCATAAGTAATTGAATTTCCAATTTGAATTTTATAGTCATATAGGAAATAGATATGTTTACTTTTTCACGATAACTAAATGTAACTCTATAAATATATCTTGGTCATTATATATCCCAAACTCTTTAGGATATTACATTAAAACACTTTAATCATGGACTATTTCAATACTTTAATTTATAACATTGAACTTCTCTTAGTCTAATAATACTCCCACTAGCTTCATAGAAACCACATTCCTTTAAAATACTATTCTATGATATGAAAAAACTTTTTGGATTTAATGTAACACTTATTTCATCTTAGTGGGAATATCTGAAAAATAAAATATTTTTCTTATATCATATATTTTATTTTGTGTATCTGAATTATTTCTTAAAAGGTATACTTTATTCAATAAAACAAACCACTAATGGTGTAGAATCATATTCTATCACATTTTATAAAATAAATTGTTAAAAAAATTATTCAATATTTACAATTTTATAATAATAAACATACCAACGAAATGTTATAGAATCTAATGAATAAAAACCCATGTATAGACTATCAATTAGATTTAATTTTATTCATAGTAGCACTTTATTATTAAACCACCTAACTCAGTATATAACAGAGATAAGAAAGAGAGATAAAACCTACACAAAAAATCATTTGTCCTTCATATAATCTTTTAAAATAAAATATTTGATGTGAAAACATTCTTAAATCATCCTTTGAATGAAATATATATTCTCTATTAATAAGTCTCTAAATTTTGAACTTCTTTCAATATAAAATACTTATAAAATAAAATATTGGTATCACATACCATTTAGAATTAAAGAAAAATATTTTATAACACCTATATAATTGGACATACCATCCCAAGAATTTCCTTTATCATTCTTTGGTGTTTAGTTGTTCATGAGTAGTTTCATAATTTTCTAAATGATGCAATAATTTTCTTGTAAATAATGATATTGTGTTTAGATGATTCTGAATATTAAAGATATAATTTTAGGAGATAAATGATCATTTATAAAATAATTTTTATGTTTTTAATGTATTTATAATTTTTTATAAGATTTTTTTTGGATTTTATATGCAATAATGATACATTTTAAAAATGATAAATAAGTTAGTTTCATTAAAAATATAATACATTCTAGGAAATAATTATCCATATGAATGATTTTGGAGTTTTGTAAAGGTAAATAGAATTTTTTATGTGTTTCCTAAAGGTAATCCCCATTTTTCATTTTTTATAAAGGTAAAAAAGAGTTTAAAGAGCTTACAAAAGGTTGACTTGGGTCTCATATTCACTGTATAAGCTATACAATACACTATATAAGAGTAATTATCTATTTGTAAAGGGGGAAGCTTTTTTATTTTGTTTTGAAGGGGTAACCCATCACAATGTAATGGTATCCCCAAATTTATTTCTCTTTTGTAAGGGTTGAATGGTTCGTTCCTAGTTTTCAAAAGGTAAAATGGTTTTCTCAATGCCTATATAAATTTTATATGATTTAGGAGTAAGGTTAGTATTGAAATTTTTATGGTTGGGTATGGGTAGCTCATGGATTTTGTAAGGGTGGCAGTTCACCTTTGGGGGGAGTTGTGTAAGGGTATCGACTCACATAAGGGTAACATTCAACTTTTATAATGGTATCACCAAATTTATTAAGACTATTTAAAGGTCATATGAATTTTCTATAAGTGTATTCATGCTTATAAATAGGCTATGTAATGGAATCTTTGACTGGATAAAGGGTCAGATAATATTTCCAAATCTCACATAAAGGAGGAAATCTACATAAGGGTAAAATCTTGTTACACTTACACAACACATATTTCAAACATTTTGGAGGTGAAAATTTTCATAGAAACCCTCTTTTCATTATTAGAACCCCCAATAGAATATTTGTAATATAAATGTAATAATTTATTGTGGAAAATATTTGTTTATAACTTGGTTAATAGTTTTAAATTAGATCTTTTGAGTCATCCAAATTTTACGAGTTATGAATGTGTTGTGAAAAAATTAGTTTGGAACTAATTAATGAAGAATTTAATAACTTTTTTATCCTAAATCTATATATTATAAAAAATATTATAGACATTACCCTATAAAATATATCTTTATTTATTTGGGTCAAAATGAACTTGAAGCATATTTTAAATTTTGAAAGAACATCTATAGTTGATCTATGATTTTCTCTTACATGAAGAGACTGTGTTTCCAAGATGAATAATTCTCTTTCTCTCTCCCCACTATCATTATAGGTGTATTTATTTACATTATAAATGTAATTCCAAGTATGGGATCATTCATAATTCTATTAGTTCTATATATATGAATGATCATTCTTCTAATTATCCTTTGGTAGGATGGTCAGCACCAACATAATGAAAATAATTAATTGGTTAATTTAATATTTTTTGGGAAGTAGAGATATCGCTTGTGATTTACTTATATTCATTATTTTTCCTCCGCATGATTCGGTTTCATGTGTTTTAATAATATTTGGTTTATCCAATGAATATATTGCTTTTTTACTAAAATATAATTGTTGAAATAACTTCCATTAAAATAGTAAGGCCCTTAAAATTAAAATTTTACTACGTATGTGTAAATATAGAATTTTTGTGTTTCCTAAGGCTTGTAAAGTTTATTGATGTGATGTTATGTAAATTTTATTGAATTATGGGTTTTTTTGTGATTTACCTCTGAGTTTGTGGGGGAGATATGTAATGTTTATTCATGAATTTTATTTAGAAATTGTAGTTTCTGCAAATAATGAATGAAAAATGGGATGGTTATGCTTAATTTGAATTTTAAATATTATTAATTGCTATGAAAATGGTTATAATTTTATGTGGAAAATATAGTAGAGTAAAATTTAGATGTTTTAATAAGAATAAATAAATTGAATGATAAATGAATTATTTGTATGAAATTTAATGTCTAGTAAAATATGTGTTAGTGAGAACTCAACTATTCTAAAAATGGAAAAACATGAAATTGAAAGATATGAAAAGTGGTTCTGATTTCTAGTTTTAATATATGGTGGTTGTGAAAAGAAAGTTTTTTTGACATGAAATATTGGTTAATGGGTTCTTTTTTCATTTGGAGTATAGGTTGTTGTTGAATTTTGCGGCATTTTGATGCTTTCATTATAGTACGAGAATTAAATATTAATGATGAAACTAGACAGGATAATGGTATAAATTAGAAAATGGGTTTGAATAATTAAGGAATGATTAAATTAAATTTGGGAGTGTGTGTTAAGTTGATGTTGTTGAATATGAAATGAATGAATGTTATAAATGAACATGGTATATAATTTTTTTAATGCATTTAGAAGTGGTATAAAAAGTGTTGGGGATTTTGAGGCTTTGTTGTTAAGTTATGAGTAGGGAGGGTACTCTGATTTTGAACCCATAGTCTATCCTTATTCATATGAAATATATATATATATATATATTAATTATCATTTATTTATATACCTGGTCATGTAGTGAAATTTTTATTGACAACCAAATATTTTTTGGGTTTTTCCCTAACATGCAGATGATGAAAATTGATGGATCGTTACCCCCACATCCCAACACTCCCTTCTAAGAGAGCTTGATATGCATTGGGTTTGATGTATTTTGGATTATATTTCACCAATGTATTTGTTTAATGATTTTATGATGTGGATTATAGTGGGGGTCTTTCATTAGTTGAGGAGGGAATGAGGTTGATGTATATCATGTTAATGAATCCTTATTATTCTTGCTATGGATAGAGTTGTTAAGTGATGTGATAGAGTTGGTGTGATTAGCAAATGTTTGATGTGATGGACCAGCTGTATTTCGGAAAGGTGTGATGTGATAGCCTAGTTTTCTTCGGGTGTAATATGATGTGATAATCCATGTGTCATATAAAAGGATTATACATAATATATGACAGCCTTGAGACATATTATATTGGGTGTGATAGTGGAAAACCAATTGGAATGTGGTGTGGGGTACCCTTTTATTGATATTCATGTTATTAAGCTAATATACTTTGTGGTGTTATTTTTTTATCATTCCACAATGAGGATTATATTAGTTAGTTGATGTTCTTTTGTGCTATCAGTTCTGTTGTCTTATATTGGGTGAATTAGTATTCTATTTTTAAATGTTAATGGGATACTTTGTGTATGATTTTGTTGATTATACATTATATTATCACCCCACGTTTATAAAAAAAACATTTTTATTGTTATCTTTATACCTCATATACAGTAGGATACTTTACTATATTAGAATTTAGATTTCATTATGTATCTCAATCTTAGTAATTTATTTGGGTTTTTATTTTCTTACATGTTGGGTCAGTTTACTTTTCATATGGATTATGAGATGGATTTTAGTTCCCCTATTTTATATTTTTATAGGGAGTCTCTTATTGGTTATTTTCCATATCTCCCGGTACAATAATATTATATAGGGTAATGCCTTCCATATGTGATATTTATTTACCCTGAGTGCTTGTCATATACCTAGGGCTTACTGAAGGTGAGACTTGGAGGTCATTATTTGTCTTCCTTCATTGATAGTCCATAAGTGGTACCTTTGGAGGGAGGGAGTCCTGGCTGAGTGGTATCAATGGTTTAGGTCAAAAAATAGGATGGTGTTTCGTGCAAGGCATTATTAGGATTATATGTACTGGTAGGTTAATAGTTCTAGTTTATAGTACTGTGTGACATAGTCTAGGTATAATTTTTTAGATATATGATTTTATCCCCTTCCCAGAAATCTGACATAAGGACTCTAATTCTACTTAATGTTCATGTGAATAGGTATATTTTGTAAGATAGATATGTAATAAAGTTAAATTTATTATGAATGTGTTTTATTTTTATTTAATAGAATGACTTAGTTATTTAAATGTTCAAAATTAAATGCAGTAAAATAAATTCAATGTTATCAAGATTATTAATTTTATTATGCTAACATATGACATAAATTGTTGTATATAAAGATAGGGGAAACACCTACTACTAATACATTTTATTATAATAACATGTTTAAAAACATTGTGGGTGATTCAGGGACTACCAATGTGAATAGTATCATGCTGAAGTGGATGAAAATAAATATTTGTATGCTTGGTCCAGCAGTTTTTTATGTTATCATAGTTGATACGATTTATTTTGGACTTTAATTTAGTGTTGAAATAAAATTATATAAATTTTATGATATTTTCCTAAGGAAAACATGGTAAAATTAAAATTTTGTTTTTTAGTGATTATTATTTTTTCTTTCGGGTAAATAGTGATATATTAATAACATGGAAGACGATTAAACCTAATAAAGTGAATTGTTAATACAATATATAATAAATTATTATTAATGACATAATTTACTGATGGATTAAGAATTAATAACATTATTTTAATGATATGTTATTATTTTTATAATATTTAGAAATGACTTATTGACATGCTTTAAAACATGATGCTTTATTTCCCAATTAGTGATAGGTTTTCTTGAAAAATTTATATAATTATTTTCAATGTACAGATAAAACTGGTTTAAATATATTTCTAAAAATTTAATTTAACCTCATCATTAAAAATTATTCATAAGAGTTATGATTATGATTATATAGATAATTATTTAGAAGTTACGTGTTAAAATGTATCTGATTTCTTATAAATTTTTTAATTTGTGAGTTTTAAGGGATAATATTAATTTATTTAAAAAAAATTATTGGTATTATCAAGATTATTTGTGATTAATAAACTATATAACTTAATTATGGGTCACTTTACAGGTTCCTAAATCATTATCACATTTCAATAAATAAATGGTTTTGTAAGAATGTTTAGAGTTTTTCATTTTGCTAAATTTTATTGATATATGGAGGTGATTAGTTTTAATAACTAATTTGACATGATAGTTTTAAAATATACAAAATATAAAGTATTTTATGAATTAAATATATTATTGGAAAAATATATGAGTAGTATTCCAATTGGTTTTCATTAATGATGAAATGTGATTAAAAGATATTAATTACCCTAAAAACCTATTCTGAAATCTTTTCTTAATTAAATGTACTTCAATGGATAATCATTCATTTTTAATGGTTTTTCTTGGAAAAGGTTCCTTATATTTTTTTTCATTCCATAATTTGAAATTTTATTACATGGGACATGATAACTATTATATAATTAACTAAATTTTTTATGTATTGTTCATTTTATAATGGACAATGTTTATAGTTCTAAATTGTTACTTAATATACTATGTGCCTAAAATAAGAGAAAAAATGAATGACCAATGCATATTATTTTTATCATGGAATTAGTTACAATAAATTTAAATTATAATATGGTTTAAAAGATAATATTAAAGAGACAATTTTTTAAATAAAATTAATTTTTGAGAAAAAAATTCATGACACAATTGGTGTGTTATTTTCTGAGTGTTATGAATTTAATATACTACACAATTTTTTTATGAATTTATTTACTTAAAATATTTTATGGGGACAATTTATATTGTATATTATAAATTTATATAATTATAAGTGATTTAAAATCAATTTTAAGTGAAATAAAAATCTGATAATTATACAAGGAGTGGATGTGAAACATTCTATAAACCCCATCAGTGAGTTTTTATTATAATTTCATGTACCAATAGTTATTATTATGTTTCCCATAACAAGGTTTCTCATAAATTCATATTCCATTATTTTTAATAAAATAAATTTCTTGTTGAACTATTTCTGAAATAATTAATTACACTTATTGTGACCCTGATGTGTGTAACTGCTACTTTGAGACCATATAAACAATTACCGTGATAGATTATTCTTTTATATACTAAAATGAAATTATATTTACACCTTACAATACTATTTTTTATACAATACATTCTTCTATGTTATGTTATAAACATTTGCTAATAATTTATTACAGTGAATAACTCCACTGCTAATATAAGAAATTCCAAGGAGATAATAAGAATTCCATGTTATTAGAAATTAGTATATGAGAAATTTTGATTAAATGATATTGATATTTAATATCATGAATTAATAACACATTTTAATGAATGGTTATTTATTTAGTATATGCCCTATCATAAATTCCATTCAATTTTTATTTGTTTAAAAGATCAATATTTATTCCTATAATTTAGTATATTTTACAAATTATCATGTGACGTGTAGAGTATATATAAATTTCATCACAATGATAGTATATCTAAAAATATGAAATTTTTTTATGAGCTAACATGTATGAATTATAGAATCTCTTTTATATACTATGATATTAAATTTGAATAATTTAATCACTTATGTACTATAAAATCATGTTTTGGTTGATCAAAAAAATGATTACAAAATATTTAATATGAGAAAAATAGAATGAGCCATGGAAAACTTCTTGTGAATATTTTCAATAAAATTATCCCAGAATTTTTTTTCGTATAAAAAATTTGATTTAACCTATGAATGAATTAATATAAATTAAATATGGGATATGCTATGTAATATGGTGAATTATTGACTTGAAAGTGTTAAAATGTTTTTTTAATAATAAATTAAAAAAACAATTTGGTATTCTAAAGGATAGAATATATAATTTATTTTCATTAATAAAATCAAAAATTGAAATTAGATAACTTTTATTTAAAATGAATGTGATGTTACTACTTATAATTATATTCCCTGCCATTTTTATTTCTGCTTTTGGTTTTGAAATAATATTTGCAATCACCAGATCCATAGAAAAAGGGGTTTAATGACTTGAATGTTGTAATAAAAAAGGATTTTTTAAATCATTAATTAGTTTATTATATCTTTTGCACAAAAATAATTCATTAGAAATGGATGATAAAATGGGGTTTGATTGATTAGTACTATTGTTGGTGTTTTTTATTACAATCCATGATTTTTTTGGAATTTGGTGGTCTGATTGGTGAAAGTATTTATCTCTATTTTAAATCCAAAAGTTATTGACATTATGAAATTCCTTATTTCATTATAGTAGAATACACTAGTTTGAGTGGAAACTTATGGGGAGTGGGGTTTGATTGTGTTGGTTTTTCTAACTACTGACATGAGTAGTGTGGAGGAAAGAATGCTATTGATCATAGATGTCTAAGGAAGGTGTATCAACGTTGATTTGACTAAGAGGTTGTGTTTATGTTATAATGATTTCACTAAGAGGTTTCTCATGGGATGCTTGTTTAGACCCTACCTTTTCATTCTTTCCTTTAGGTTCATTTTGATTCCCAAGATTGATAATAGTTAAAGTGGCCTATGATGTGAGGGCCTATATTTTCTTAATCCCATAATTTTCCATTTTAAGGAATTCAGTAGTTTGGTAGAGGTTTCATAAATATAAAAAGTTGTTATAAAATTTTTATGTCAATAATAAATTAGTTTTTAAATTATTCTAAAAATTATGGATGTTATTTCAGGTGATAAAAGAAAATTTGGACATTATTTTGGTAGTTTTTTATGTGATTTAAATATTTTAAATGTATTTTTGGTATTTTGGATGTGATGGTCAAAATTTAAATAGTTTATATTTAGTTATTTTAATAAAAATGAAATATTTTAAAATAAATACTTACCCTAACACTTTATTTTTGAGTTTTTAAGGTAAGAAGATTTTTTATCTGTTTCTTATATGAAGTCCCATTTTCTCTTTATTGTTTGAAAGAAAACATGAGTTTCAATAAGTAATGTATGGGTTATCTAGACCATTAATTCAGTACATAATGGCTGACATATCCCTATATAAGGATAATAATACAAATTTTTAAGGGTAATATTTGGTTTCCATTAGTTGTGTGCGGGTAACCATTCAGTACATCTAGGTAGCCCCAGATATCTTATTCTCACGTAAGGGTTGGATGATGATTTACTTTTCTTCATAAGGGATAAATGGTTTTATCAAAGCCTATGTAAATTTTCCATTAGTGTATTTAATATTTTTAAGGGTAGATCCTGACTTATATATGGGTACATATTCATGTGGGGTATAGTTTCATTAGGTTAGTAGCTTGCATAATGGTAAGAGTTGACTTTCGTAAGGGTATATTTAAATTATTATGTTTGTACAAGGGTAATATAAAGATCACATAAGGGTATCTATAAAAATTCTACAAAAATTAAGATTTGACCCACTTCAGGTTCAATTATGATTTCAAAAAATCTTGTATGGGAAAAAAACTTAATAAGGTTAATACAATATTACCCTTATGCAGCACATACTCCATACATAAGGGTAGATGAAAATTTCATAAAACCCTAGTTTTCATTCGTTGAAACTCATATATTATTTTAACATAAATGAAGTAATTTAATGTGGAAATATAGGCTTGTTGACTTGGTTAAGAGTTTTAAATGTAATATATTGACTCTTCTGAATATTAGGTGTTAAACATGGGTTGTGTAGGAATTAGTTGGGAACTAATTAAGTAAGGATTTAATATATAAAAGAACCTTTTTATTTGTATTAAAAATAAAATTCTAGATATTCCACAATAAATTATCACTTTATTTCTCAAGTCTGGATGATCTAAACTCCTCATATAAGGTCTTTAATTCTATATATAGTTGATCAAAGCTTCTCCCAGGCATCTCAATCCTATTTTTTCAAGATGAAGAATTATTTATATATCCTTATATTCTAACCATACGGGTGTATTAATTTATATTAGAGGATAAATATAATGTATTTATTCCTTTTTGTTTCGTATAATTGTACATGTAGAATGGATTATGATTTATTTATCCTTTGGGACAATGGTATGAATCGATTTAATGGTCAAAATTATGGTTGTGGTTGTTTTCCCTATATTACATGTGAGGTTGTTCAGGATATTTGTGATGAAATGGTCTTAAATTTGATATGAATATTATGGGGATGGAAATAATAAATGATAAATGGGATAATTATCTTTACTTTTAAATTTTTATGTTTATTAATGAATGTCAAAATGGTTGGTATTTGACGTGGTAAATTTAGAACCATGGAAATTGTGTATTATAATTGTCCTAACTAAATTGAAATATAATTGAATATTTTTTATGAAATGGAATGGTTGTGAAAATTGGAGTTAGTGAAAACATAACAATTATTAAAATATAAGAACTTTATATTTGAATATGTCAAAAGTGGGTTATGTTGTGTGGTTTTTTATATGTGGTAGTTGGGATGATAAAGTGGTTATGATGTGGAATGATTATGATGTGGGTCATGATGACATAAAGAGCTTGGGTTGGTGTTTTTGTGATTGGCACTTTTCTAGCTTCCCAATAGTAATGGAATTAAATATTAATGATTAGACTATAGTTGTTAATGGACCAAATTTGATACTGGGTTGGAATAATTAATAATGGCTTATATTTTAATGGTATGTGTGCATTAAGTGTTTGTTGTTAATTATGATATGATTTTGATTATTAAATGAAGATGGATATTAATTTGAAAATTTGGGAATTGGATTAAATTTAAAATTGATATATATAATGTGTCTTCTTGTTAGGGACATTCTTATGTGGTGTAATTAATTTAATGGTGGTAGAAAAAGAAGTGGGGATGTTAGTCTTTGTGGTGATATTAGAAGTTGACATGGTAATTTAGTTTTGAACCCACATGTTTTGACTTTTTTATTGATATATATATAGTATTTTCAATATGATTTCTTCATGAAGAACACTTATGTTGATCACATTTTGTTTACAACCAAATGTTTTGGGGGTGCTTTTTCCAACATTTGGTTGGTGAGGATAGATTACGGGCTACCCCTTTTCCCAGCTCTCTCTTTTTGGAGATTTTTATATGAAGTGACAATGATTTCATATATATTATAAATAACTTATGTAAATTTTTTTATGAGAGGATTATGTAGTTTATAGTGGGGGAAATACATGGTAGGAGAAGTAGAGGAGGACAGTGTCCTTATTTTTCATGGTACACTACTATTTGTGGTATAATAATGATTGATATGGGATGTGATGCACTAGTTTCTTTTAGAAGATATGTTATGTGATATACCAATTTCTTTCACATGATATGTTATGTGCTGATTCAAGTTTTAATAGCAGAGATGTGATGTGATGAACTAAGTGTCTTTAGGAATGATTATATGGAAGAGATGGGAGTACTAGGATGTTTGAAGTTGGGGTCTGAGAGAAACACACTAGTGGGATAGTGGTGAAATGTATCCTTTTATCAATATTCCTATTTTCATGTTATTCTACTTGAGAGTGTTAACTTTTGTAATTAAATAGTGGGGACAATATTAGTTTTTTAACCTGTTTGGGCTCCATTGGTTCTATTGTTTTCTCATAGGTAAATTAGTATTATCATATCACAGGTATGTGAGATACTTTTAATATGATCCTACATAGTATATATTTTATTCTCACCCAAATTTTGTGAAAATTGTTTTTGTTATTTACATAGGGACTTATTGGATCATGTTGAACTTTAATAGCTAACATTTTATAGTAGTTGTTATATCGTTGCCTTAGGACTACATTTTGGTTTTTTATTTGGATAAACATTATATATTTTTTACTTTTCATGTGTGTTGTGTGATGTTTATGGTTCCTTAAGTTTATATTATTTCATGAACATTCTTTTTTTTATCATATATTTTGAGTATATAATATTATATAGGTTGGTTCATTCTATATGTGATATCTTTGTACCCTTGATTCCTATTCCACTCCTAAGGCCTATTGACGGAGGTATTCAAGTGTCATTATCTCTCTTCCATAATTTTCATCCCATGAGGTGAAACTTTGGAAGGGGGATGTTAGAAAAACCAATAATTAACATGGATGTTCCATGGAGTTTTCCAAACTACTTTGTATATTCTAGATAATCCAATAAATGGAGTTATTAAAACTCTATTCTAAAAACCATAGGTTTCAATGACATTGGTTATCTTCTTCAAGATAAAATATAGAACTTTAAATTAATATTTAATCTTTTTTTTGAGATTTTACCCACCTTTAATATTCATTCATTACTAGAATGCAAACCTCATTTTCAAAACACATCTTTTATACTAATTATTTGAATATCGACAACAATTTTCTTGATTTCAATCATATTGTTTAACATTTCCACAATTGATAATATGATTTATTCTGAAACCAAAAAATGACTTTATGGACTCCCATAATTCATATTATAAAATTTAATACATCATAAACTATGTGTTTGAAAAACACATATATCATTTTATAAATAGCAATCTTTCACATACTATTATTAAGAGAAAAATGAGATAAAACAAAACATATGAAAAGATGAACTAATTTTAAAACATGCATATTATCAATGATGAAATTACTTTTATCCATTACTTTATATTCAAATAATCAATTATATTCTCTTTCTAGCCATTTATATATTTACATCTTTTTTAAAACATTTAGTCTATACCATATATATATTTGAATGGTATAATTGAGTAAAAGAAAACATTAAGAAAACAGTTAGTCTCTCTAATTCCTAATCATTTTAAAACATATTTATTATAATTTAGAATACCCAATAATTTTGACTTTATGGGAGTAAAATTACTAAACTTATTGACATGGCCAATCAAATTGAGTACATTTATAGGGAGTAAGAATCATTTGATCATTTGTTTCTAATAATTTTGAAACCTTAATAAAATCAATAAATTCTTCCATAAGAATCATGATCCAAATGTTGTACAATTTTTATTTTTGATTACTTGGGAATATATAAATTTATAATACATGAAACATTCCATTAAATTAATTAATTTTAATAAATCAACAGACATAGGAGTATCTTATATAAATATTATATTTCCACTGATTAATTTCAGTGTTTTGTTTGATGATGGTGATTTGGATCATCTATAGTACATAATTTTACTAGATGAGTATCTAGTTTTATAAACATTTATCATCAAATTTGTAAAGTAATATCCAACTAAAATGATATCTATTTTGTAAAACATAATATCTATTAGTGTCCAATGATCCATATGTCACAAAAAAATGATCCCCCCTTTTGCATGAAACTCAACACATTCTTATTTAGGTAAAGATTCATCCCAATAATATCATATATTACTATTGGATATTCAATAAAAAAATTCATTTCATAATATATCATATAGATAAACACATATATTTTTTTAGTATATTAACAAAAATAATTTTCCAACCATTAGTAACCTAAGAAATACATAATGCACAAGAAAATAAAAGACAATCCAGGGCCACCAGACATTATTGTGAAACTACCCAAGGATATTCTATTGTCTCCCATTACATTATATCCATTCAAAATATAATCTATGGGAACCCCATGTTGGTATGAAACAATCAGGTTTAATGACATTGGTATTGAAAATTACCTTTCTAGAATGAATATTACAGTTAATATTTTAAAGGGGGGTAAATCTGACTATATCATTTATTTAATTCCACTTATATATATTTTATAGTTATTCAGTTTGTAACACCATTCCTTAAAACTAACCAATATTTTCAAACCGTATTTATGTGTAACTCTTTATATAGCCCACATGTTTTTTTTCACCCAATAATAGATGTCAAGTATAACTATACATACCTAAATACATCATATGAATAATATATATGAACATTTCTTGTAACCAACTTGATTAATATCAAATTATCATTCACTAAATGAGTAAGACTATAATAGAAAACAGCTAACCCCGTTCAGATCGTAGAAAAGGAATAAGTCAATACACCAAAAGGTAGTCTCACTATAAGTCCCTATACCTGAGGAGACATTAGTACATAAAGAATTAAATTCATCATGAATATTAAAACAACTATTTATCAATATTTTTCAATATAAAAATTCATGTTCATATCATCAATTATAAAATAAGGTGAACGAAGATGAAAAATTAATATCATTCTGAAAACCAACATGTTAGGAAAATCAATATTTCGTATAAGTAGTTACCATTAAAATTAAAGAATACATGATTCAAAATATGATAATTTTATTAATATGAATTTATTAGGGTGTAATATTAAAATAAATGAATAATTAAAATAATTAATCATGAGATAATCATTTCTTAACAATTCAAAAATAAAAGAAAATTACCGAAATTTTATAGTTTCAGAATTAGCACTATGGAAACTCCATAATTTAAAATTAAAGTAAATTATATTTATTCCCATATGAATTAGTTCATATTATTCATTATAGGGAATTTAATTTTAAATTTATGATAGTTCATGAATTACTATTAATTTATAATCCAATTTTTATTAGGTTTCTATTTTACATAATTTAAATATCATAAACTTATAATTTCTTAAACCATGATTAAATGATTCATCATTATCCCTTTGATATGGTGTAAATAATATTCAAAATAACACCCTTTGAATTTACAAATTTAAATTAGTTTATTATGATCAATTCATTTTTTAGATATAATTATTTTAGTTGGTTCATGGTTTTTATAATTTATGAACACAATATGAATTTATTCTATGATTTTAAAATAATCTTTTATATTTATATATTATATCTTAATTCCATATAATCTGATTAAAATGAATTTAAAAATTTATCATTTATTATTCAAGTCATATTAATTAATAATTATTTTATAAATAAATAATTCATTAATAATAAAAATTTAACTGTTAATACATTAATTTAAAAATTGTATATAAAATAAATGTTTCAAAAATATATTTTTGTAATGATTTATAAAAAAATTATAAACAATTAAACCTATTTAAATTATAGGAAACAATTATTGAATTATTAAATTCACCCTTATATATGAGGGGTACCCTATATGATGTGAAATACTTTATCTTAATTAAGGGGATCTACCTGAAGAAAACGTTTTCGTACAATAATGTGGAACCATCTATGTAGGGCTGAGTGGAGATAACACTTTTATAAACAGATCTATGTATGGATAAAGCTGAATGAACATTTAAATTTCTCTGCATAGGGTTAAAACTAAATCACCCTTGTGTACACTACTATAGTAAGTGTAAAAATGAAAGACCCAAACATTGACCAATTAAAAATTCGGTGTCATTGGGTAAACCTTACACAGAACCCTCTATATAAGGGTAAGTTGGGATTAACCTTCCATATACCTCTCTACAGGTGGGCAAATATAGATGATCCTTATACATACATTTATACATAAGTGTTATCATGGTTTACCCTTAGGATGAAAATTTTTACATTAGGGTAATGCTATTTATTTTAAATTTGAAAAAATGCAAAATTGTGCTCTATTATTCATTTCTCTATTCATTTTGAGAATATTTTCCCAAGTGTAACACTTTGGATGGTGCTAATAAAATTTTTTTTGTATTTAATTGAGTCAAGTATTTATGATTAAAAAATTTATTATTGATAGAATCCAAAATATAAGAATATCTATAAAAGATAAATATGATGATTTTAAAAACTAGAAATAGTGAAATAACTATAAATCGTATTGTTCACTAGAGTCGACTTTTCTACTACATTGATCTTCAATCATATTGGTTGATAGAAATAATTAGAGTAGAGAATGTAAGTCTCCCACCACTATGATTTAGTGGGATTATTATTTACCCATGGAGTTCTAGAACAATAGTGATCAAAGAAACAAAAAGAGGATATATTTCTTGTTCTCGATTTCAATGATGACTAAAGAAGTATCCATACACACATCCATTACATGGAAATAATTTTTATATTCATGAGGATTATTCTCAGTAATAGTGTATTTATTAATTTATTATATTCTATGAATCAATGATATAACCAAATTCATGAATCTAATTCATGAATGAAAATCATAATATATATTTAATATTATGAAACATGTTACTTAATGATAGACTAAATGGGAGAATCTCTAAATTATAAGAGTTTATAATTTTTCTCAGTCATAAGTTCCCTATAATGATATACCCTCTAATAAATAAAATGAAAAATATCATAAAATATAATATATATATATATATCAAATACACAAAAGTATTTAGGTTATATCTCTTACAAACTATACATACTATACAATGTAAAATTCTCAAAAAATCATGTTACATGCATCAAAGGAAAGGTACTCGATAAGAGTCATAAGTCAATTTAGATCAAAATGAGGAATGAAATTTAAGAATTATACATTGATGTGTATATACTAATGAGATTGAAATCAAATGATAAAGATATGTCTTTCACGAATTTTGATGATAATATTTTAATTTGAATTACTTCTATTTTATATCGAGTAAATCACTCTCGCTAAAAAATTTTATACACCTATAAATGATTAATGATAATAAATTTGGGTATATCACCAAAATATTATGATTTGACAATCAACCTAAATAAAATAGTGTATAGATTGAGTGAAATATCAATAATATTGAGATAATACAAGAATTTGATGTGCATAAATTCCCAAATAAAATAAGTCTTTTTTCAATGAATTAGTGTTCGGTATCCATGGGAAGAATAATTCTATCATTTCATGAAACATTAAAATTCTTTTGGAGATAAGAAAAAATCATAGCTTCATACACTCTTAATTAGTTTTGACTGAAAAATAATTCATCTGATATACTATATAAGTTATATTTTGATAAAAATACAAGAATTAAGAGATTAATGGTGTTTTGTAGCCCGTGATATATCAATATTAAATACATTAATTTTCGGATATTCAATGAGAGAGATGAAGATGAAAAATTACTTAGGTACACATGCAGTGTAATATGTAACTAATGATATTATATAAAATGAAGAAGATTATCAAACAATTAAATATATAAATTTTAAAAAATAAATTCCATTCACATGTATCATTTCTCATTGATGATAAAACTAAAGGGGATGGAGGCACTCTATTCTTGGTGAAAATTTTATATGACCATGCATATTTTCATATCTATCCTCATTAATTCATAACTCAAATAAATTTTGAATGATTAATGGAAGGATTTTCTAGATTCAAAAACCATAGAATACATTTTTATAATTTAAATATTCTTAAATATAATAGTAAGGGTCTAGAAACCAATAAAATATTGAGATTTTCAATTCATACCAACTTTATTTCAAAAGGATGAAAATAAGTGTTTAGATAAATGCTTATAACATGGGTATTGGGTTTTAACAATGAAACAATATTTCAACCAAAAATGAGAAGAATGACACTTAGATATTTTTATCACATCCCAAAGATTAAAATTTGATTAGTGTAGTGTGGATTTTTTTAGATATTCCTAATGAGAAATGTGATGAATTATAGATCAAAGATTTTCTTGTATGTAACAGATCTTCTAAAAAATGGTATATATTTTGATTATACTTTTTTTCAATCAATGGGAACTAAATTATCTATATCATTATTTTAATTTATTTTAACCACAATTTATAATTGTTTAACATAAATGTTTAGATAGAATTTATAAATGGTGAAACAAAATTAGATGTCTATATTGAATAACCATAGAAGAATTATCTTGTAATGTTATGGATCGCGAATTTTCATTAATAATGTAAAATTATATGGGATAAAACAAGTAACTATATTTATGCAAAGGGAGATTTCACAAACACCCTCATTATGACAATTTATATTAATGAAATAATTTTACAAGGAAAGAAATTTATTATTTATGATGAATTTTTTTACCAAAATAAATAATCCCTTCGATATTTAAATGAAGAGTGAGAAAACCGAATTCATGGGTATTATTGTTATTAATTCCTTGGGTTATTTTTTATTCCTATAAGAAATATATTCTCATTAGTTACATAAAATGTTTTTAATGTATGAATCAATATATTTATCAACTACTATAGATATTGGGCCAAAATTTCTATAAATAAATGAGAAATGGACCTCGATCAAATAGATTCTTAGAAAATCATTGTTAGATTACTTTATCTAATAGTTTTAATAGTATTTTTTTTTTGCAGTTACATTCTCTGAAATGTTTTAAACATTCCCAATATATACTCATATTATGAAATAAAAATGGATCTTATACTATATCAAATGAACTCTAGATTTTGGAATGAGGTATGATAAAATTATATCATTTAAACTTTATGACTATACATGTGAATATCATGTTGGATATGTTAGAGATAAATAGTCCACTTCTTAAAGTGATTTCGTTACTAGAAGATGATGTGAAGCATGTAAATTTAAGAAGAAAAATTATATTGCTTTTATCAAAATAGATATTGAATTTGTTACTAAAACATAATTAATAAATAATGATGTGGATGTAATATCTTGAAGATATGAGAGTTAATATTGTATACATGTAGTTGATAGGGTTGAGAAATCAAAGGTAATAAACTTTTTTAAAGAATACAATGCCACATTTGAGGTTGAATCATTTTAACATCCAAAACCAAATTATGACGGATAAGGTTGACCATATTTAAATACATATAGAAAATGTTTCAATCTAAGATAATTCCATGGATATCTTGATGAAACCCCTATCAGTCTAAAACATCTCTTACTTTCGAGTGTTTTGTGAGTTAATTCTTTCCCAAAATCTCTATAAATCATCATAAATATATTTCACTTTGTCATTAAATTTCATTTTTTTAAAAATGGTGGGAATGAAAAAGTTTCCATTATTAAAAATGAGTACAAAATCAACTTTCTATTATTGGTGTTCATAAAGTTTGATCGTTAAGATTTGATAACTAATGTTTTATAAGAACTCATATAATAATTCACCTACTTCTTAATAATTTATAATGGTTGAGATGAGTGAATATTAAATTAAGACATGGTCAATATGGAATTGATATAATACAAATGGTTGGAGTACTATGACAAACCCCATTATAAAGTTTCGTGTGGTTTTTAGATAATTTTTGGGTTTGGATGAATGAAATTGATTGTTTTCTAAGGTAATGTATTCATAGTGATGGAATGTTTTTCAATATTATTAATTAATAAAATAATATTTTATGATTTCTGACATATTTATAGTTTATTGGAAATTAAAATTAATGTTTTTTATTAATGATGATAAAATTATAGCATGAATTATGGTGATCACATCACAACATGATTGAGTTACTCTTACATAATAAAGATTTTTATCTAAACAAAAAAGAATTACTCTATAGAATATATGATAATTCCATATCATTCATGAGTAAATATTACAAATATTGTATTTTTGTTACATGGGTGAGCCTATTACATTGAAATTTTCTCACACTACGGTGATGAAAATAAAAAAATAAGAAACGCATTCTTAAAAGGGTTAAGTGGATTGATAATTTTTACAATTGAGAGGAGTTACTCTAACATAGAAATATCCACATATTAATTGGGTAAATTATTATTTGAAATATAATATAATGAATTAATATGGATTTGAAAGTTCTTGGAATTCTAAACTGAGTTAAATTGGTTATGTGTTAGTCTGGGATATGTATTCTCATTCTAAAAAGTAATATCTTACACCAGAGGATATAGAAAAGTGATAATACCAAGATTCAATAGGGAAAACCAAATCTCTATCATTTGATAAACAATAGTTTGGGGATTTTCTGATTTTGGATATTTTAGGCAGAACACATTGTAGTGACTAGTATACACTGTGATTAGTATTTTTGAGGGCTTTGTTGGGTTACTCATTATGTAAATATAAAACATTACACTCTATAATCTATATTTGATTGAATTATGATTTTTTAAGATACTTCAAGATCATTTAAATTTATCCTCTTATTTCATTCTGATATGAGGGTCATAGCACAAATAGTGGTACCATGCTGCAACAAAAGATTTATATTTAAATAAATTATCATAGGTTAATAGATGTTTATGAAAAAAGGGTAAAGGCATTGGAATATATGGCCACCCATTATCGTGGTCATTCCATGATTTATTTTCCAAGATATCGAGGATAAGAACAAAGCTTCACACAAAACCCTTATTATACATGGTATTTTTTTAGATAAAACTATCATATATCATTTTAAGGTCTGTATTTATTCTAAAAAATCAGGAAAATATTATTACCCCATTATTTATTTCCCTTGATTATATATTAATACATGGGTAGTGAGATTGAAACTACTACACACCAACTGTTATCCAATTAATAATAATAGTGAGTTGATATTTTAAGAAACCTTGTCATTTTTTATATGTTCATTCTCACTCAATACCACATCCTCACAACTTCACAATCAATAACTATTCATAGTAACATGCGAGGGGAATATCATGGGTTTAGAGAGTTTTTATTCCCAACAACAACTAATTCACCCCCTCTCAATGGTTGTATACTCTCTATTAGGCCATGTTTTTTTTGAAAATAATATTTATGAAAGAAGTGAAGTGGAAACAAATTTTTCATATTTCTATGGGACAGTCAAATTAATTTTATTTATTTTGATGATACCTTTTCTCTTGTACCAAGGTTTAAAATGGTTAAAATTAATATTTATGTATTTATCAATAAAAATATGTATTTTTCTAAATTTATATGATTTTTTCATTATTTAATAGAAATATTTATGGAGAGTTATAAATAAAAAAACTAGAGGGATTTATTCTTGATGGTGATGGTTCATGAGTTCAAAATTTGAAGAAAGAAATATGTGGTCTTTAACAAGATCCTGAATATGCTATTGAAAACATGATAGTAGTTTTAAAATTGGAATGGTATAAAACAATCACTCTATAAATGAAAATACTACTAAATATCTCATTTTGAATTTTCATTTTCATGACATTATTTTCCATCATAACTAATATTGAAATTTATAAGTATATTTTCTCCTAAATAGTGAAAGACATTGAAATGTATTTGATTTGTGAAATGAAATTTATCATGGGGTTATAAAATGGTGATATAGAAAATTTAATATTTATTTTATAAGTGAAATATTCTTCTATGTTTCTAAAATTATTTAGAATATAATAACCTATATAAGTATCTACTCTTATCATAGTTGTTACTAAACATCCCAAGGATTAAAACGAATTAGTATGGATATGAAGCATTTTTGAAATTTTTTTATATATTTATTCTACATGAATGTGTCAATACATGAAATCAAATAAGTAGTTACAAATTGTTTATGCTTATAAATCAACCTAATAGTGATACATCATATGGTGATATTTTAGATCAATTGGATACTTATTGGGGTGTATTAATTATTGATATTATTTTTTTGAGGGATCTCTAAGAATAAACATTTACTTACTCATAAATTAATTGAATTTGAGTATATTTCATCATCAAAACACATAACTCAACATGTTCTGATATAGTCATATATTTAATACATGAGTATAAATATATCATATTTATTGTTGATTGGGTGTGATAACAAAATTTCAATCCAACTTGTCAAAGGTTATTTTGAAATATTAGTTATCAAAATATATTAACATAATATACCAAATCCGTAATCAGATAATAGAATGTATTGAGATAAATATTATATATATTTCATAGAACATTTATATTTTGGATATATTTTTAAATTTATTGATAAATTTTTCCATTCAATATGTGAGAGTGTTGATGAGATTTTATTTTATTCAAAAATCCCAATGGATATATTTGTGATATTTTACATCATTAATTCCATTTCTTTTATTTTAGGAATCTCGACAATATAAGTAGAGTTTCTTATAATGGTAAATAATTATTTGTTATTAAATATTGTGAAAATTGGGAAAAGGGGTTTAGGTGTAGTTTCCTAAAATTGGATACGTGATGGTATGTTAGTGTGATGATAATTTCTTTAGAGTCATAATTTAGATCCCGAATATAGAAAGGGGTCAACTCAAGATCATTTATGAACTGAGATGATAAAATCTGACATTTAAGATCCCTCAATTATACATGGTTAAAATAGTAATCTTATTTACATTAATATTTGGTGTAATCTTTAAAGCATTTCTTTTTATAGTAATGTGATTGTTATATTAATCTCAAATTAGAAGTATATTGTGACATAGTACGTTGAGTTATTTATTCCTGAGATTGTAATGTATTTTTCATGAAATAATAGATATTAACTTGTTCATGGATTTAGTAGGTATTTATTTTAGTTAAAATTTATATAAAATGATTAAAAAATAAATTAAAAAAATCTGAATTGTGCTAAGAAACACATAACAGTTTATATATAATAAAATTCTTTTGAATAATTTGAAGAAATTGGCATGGTTCTAGCCAATACATGTAGATAATAAGACTAGATATCATTAATGGAGAAGTGGATATGTATTTTTTTAATTTATGTCCATGTCATTATTTGAAGGAAAATATATATAGTTTCTCATTATGGTTGGATAATGATTTCTTATAAACGTTTACTTAACTAATTGTTCAATACAAGAAGAAAAAAATCAACGGTTTATCAAAATATGTCTTATTATAAATTAAAAAATAGATAATGGAAATTTGTAAATGGTAACTTATGAAGCATTAGAAGTCACTGAACTCACCTCTAATGATATTCATGAAAACTTTTTCTTGGAAAATGTAATTTTACCATCAAATAGAGAGAAATCACTCATTGATTTATGATCATAAAGAGAGAGACGAATAATAAATTGTGTCTTTTATAAAATATTTGAATTCATTTATAGATTCCAAATTATTATTTAAATATATCTTGAAATATTTATGTATATATAATATAATTGAATAGATTAATTAATTCAAATTTATATTCCTTATCATGGTTTATATGACTATTTATAAAGATTTTAATTTTCATTAAAAAATGTGTGATAGAATAAAAGTCCAGATAAAAACCATAATGTTGTATCCATGTGAGAAAATGGCCATGTTTTAGGAGAATTAAATGGTGTTTGAATTATATATTTATTGGAGAAACATTATGAGGTTGTAATATGATCATTCATGATTATTTTGAATCATATTTGATAATTATTCCCATTTATTTTATCTTCTATACATGTATAGAGTTCATTTCAATATTCCAACTCTAACATATACTAATTATTGTTAATAGAACTCGAATATTTGACTTGGGATAACAACCACTGATCACCAAGGACTTTACACTTGATAAAAAGTGTTAGTGAACCTTCTAAAAATGACCAATGTTCATAGGAAATTTATAATTTGTCTCTATACATAATCATCATTTATTTTATTGATTAATTAATATTACCTACTTACCATAATGTTAGTAAAATAATTTTTAGAGATTTCATTATCAAATACTCACCCCATTAAAGTGATATTCTTTGTCACACAAGAGAACAAACCATTTTTTATAAGATAATTTTTACTTCCATATCCATATTTAAATTTTATATTGACCTCTAATGTAAACTAAAATATTTTATAGTCAATGGTATATTTATTATTTCATCTAATATGTTGATATAGATCTTAATCATCATCATGAAAATCATAATATTTGGTAAAATAAAAGTGGTATATAAAAAAATACTACAACCACTATGATTTATTTTGATCCATGATTTTTTTGGATATAACAGTTATGGAGGAAAATGCTTGATCTTCATGATGTGATCATTTGGGAAGTAGAAGATCTAAATATTAGAATTAAATTTTTAGATTACATATTATAAATTATTTATAACCAAGATTTTTTTATATCTACTCCCATGATATGGATATTATCAAAACATGAAAAGTTCTCTAACAGAACTTTTTAGTGGGAAACAGTGATATAACAATATTTGTAAGAAACATTCACTATTTAAACTTTATTATTGTATTTTTTTGATAAAAATTCACTTCAAAAAATATCATAAAACCCATACATATTTGGAATTTATTTTAATGATTAAATATTGTTTTTTATTGGATATATATTAATCAAATAGAGTAAAATTTATTATAATAAAATATATTTTAAAATTCTATTTTTTTGACCTACATTGAGGTCGAGGGAGTATTTATATTTGGATCATTAATTATGATGAGGGAGAAACATTTATCTTCGGTATTTTATCCAAACGGGGGTCATATATTTTTATTCTCTTACAAAACTGTAAATAACAAAACAAAACTGATAAATACTCTTGAGAAATTTCCTATAAATTTACTATAATGCTTTCTAAAAATAATTATGCATAATATCATCGACCACATATTTTTATCATAAAAATTCACAGATTACCCCATGATATTAGAATATGATGGCTTAATGAAAATTTATGTATTTAAGGATCTTTGATTATAAAATTGTTAATATATTTGAAAAATAATAATACAAAGTTAGTTGTGTAGAAAAAAATTAATGAATTGTATTTCCAAGATACATTAATATCTGATGTATACTTAATTTAAATCATGTTCAAATTAGCAATATCCTATTTAAAATTTAAAAACAAATGATTTAAAAAATTCAAGGATGTTTAATTATTGTTCCTTTCCCTAAAATAGTAGATTATATAGTTTTTTATAAAAAATGGATGAAAATACTAGGGTGGACATAGGAGAGATTAAATTATCTTATTATTGGATATAATATAACAAATAAAGGTCAGTTTCATATGAAACATAATATTTTTTCATAGAGTAACCCATTTATTTATTTTTATACACAGTAATTCATATATTTCATCGATTATAGGAGTAGTTGGTAAAAGATTAATCATTCATATATTTAAATCAAATATATTTATTGTTGTTATTTTTTCTATTATTTACACTTAGAGTTTATTGGAATGATATAGTAGTGTGGGGGTTTGTTTTTGATATTTTTTATTCACGATATACCCTTTAATTATTTATTTTAGTATAGATATGTCATAAAAAATTAAGACATGTTGGGAATGGATTTTGAGCACTAATTAATCCTAAGGATTTCAATAATGTATTCATCATGTAATATTTCGGTTGAGTAAAAGTTTTGTATAGATATTTTAAATTCACTAAAGAGTATATAATGTCTTTTAGAAATGGTTTATATTATCTTTCATCTTTGTTTTCCTATTTCACACCTAGTTTCAATAAGGTTGTAAAATAAACCCACTACTGATGAATTATACATGTGAATGAGTTTTTATTAATTAAGTGGGGTAAAAGATTATGATTTTTTCTATATGTGTTTGGGTAGTTCCTTGGCACCAATACTACTTTGAATATATCTAAAACACTTAACTTAAAAATAAATATTAAATCTATTTCTTTTTTATAAATTATGACATATAATGGTAAATGTTTCATATATTTTGGGGGATTCATATTTGAGTGGACTATACATAGATTTTGTTTTTAATCAAGGTAGTGTGAAAATAGAGCTAAAATGTATACATAGTACGGTGAATGATCTAAGCATTATTCATAGTTACCCTGTGTCTTTGAAAATTCATAGAAAATTTAATTTTTCCCTCTTACGTATCTTGAAATTATATATAACAGTTAAAAAAATTTATAATTGGGTTTTTTATGATATTTAAAATGGATATATTATTTATGAATTGTGGTTTATATTTTTAGGTACTTTTTTATCAAAAATAACTATTATTTAAAAATTTCATCTTATTTTTGAAAATATGGGTCATGCCATTATATAGATTATTTATTAATTTACAACATTATTATTATTCAGGGGAATAAAAGTGATTCATGTATTTTACTCATTATCATACTAAGGGGATTAGGGTATAATATTAATGAAATTTGATCATGATTCATGTTTTAATCTATATGTTAAATTTGTTTCAATGAAAGAAGATAATTTATCTGATATGATTCATCTTAATTACCAGGATGTTTTCCTTGTGAATTTCTACTTAAACAGTACATGAGTTCATATTGATGTGAGAATCATTAATGTCGAATTAGTGGTGATTAGAGGTTATTATATAATATTAGGGGTGATTCATATAAAAAATCATGAATAATGGTTCATTATATTTTAATAAAACTGATATAAACATTCTAGATCTTTGGAATAAAAATCTGTGATATTAATCATGGACTCATTAGTGACTCTGCTAAGAGAAAATTATTGAAACCAAGATGATTTTCAGATTCAGATTCAATATATTTTAGATTTGTAAAAATAGAGGATAACCTCTCTCAATAAAGTATTTTTTTCATATATAATTTCCCTTGGAAGATATTAATATCATGTCTTGGGATATCAGATCCACATTTCTCAAACTCTGAATTTTGATAATACAAGATTGATGTCTTCATTTCAATTTGGATTTGTCAAGTAACTCAACTATTTATCTGCAAATTAGGATCCATGGACTCCAATGGTTCTTCCAATATTTTAAAACACTACAGTATAATGCCTCTATATCATGGCTTCAATTAAATTTGGCACGAATACTAAAAAAGTTTTATATAGTAACCCTTCATGAGTTATTATTTCGGAATACCATTTCTATACTCTTATTGATAATTCAAATTTTTTCTTCTACATAGTATAATCTGGAATTAAAGATTATTTTTTTTATTACTCCATAATTTTTGTATGAAATGTAATTTAATAAGGAATTAAACATAAAAATATCATAAAATCCTATTATGTGACAACTAAAAAATATGTAATAATTTTTTTAAATAATTCTTATTTAATGCTTTATTTACCAATGTGGGTAATAATAAATATTTTCTTAGATAAATATGCAATAAAAAAGGTGTTCAAAATGCTCAAAATTGTGTAATAACCCATGAATGAGATACAAAAAGGAAGGTATATATGGATAAAAATAGTCCCTCTTTCATTATAGTGGTTTCTGATTGTCATAGTAGTGTTTATGTTCACCCATACTTGAAATAAGATCAATCATTAACTATAATTAAAAATATTGATACCATGTCCCATATTATTTCAGAACTAATTGTGAAATTGGACTATTTTCCCATTCTATGTGATGTTTAAATTGATAATTTAAATATTTATGAAGATTATTATATGTACTCTAGTGATAGTAATAAAAAACGATATTATAGATCTTCACTAACAACTAAATCATTGAAGATGTGTTCCTTTTAGGATTATTATTCTCTATTTTGGAAAGTGACCCTTCATGGGGTTCTATATAAAATAAATATTATTTGGGTGCTTCAATTAAAGAACATTGTGGGAATTTTATTGTGCTTAGTTATTACCTTGATATAGATATTATTACTATGGGTATGTTTGGCACAGGGAAAGCACACAATGGGGAAACTAGTTCTAAAGTAGAAGATGTCCGATATATAGAGGATAGGAAATGATATGTAACACATATGTATACTTTTTATAATCTATTTAAAGTAGTTATTAGTTTTATATGAACTTTATGAGTATTTTTTTGTTAAAAAATGATGACATTTCTATAAAACATGTGAAAACATTTTATTTTATTATCCCAAAAAAGATTAAAGGGGACTTAGTCTAAGACAAATCATATGAAGTTCCTTCCTTATCTGAT
The DNA here is from genome assembly GCA_963277665.1 of Viscum album. NCBI lineage: Eukaryota > Viridiplantae > Streptophyta > Magnoliopsida > Santalales > Viscaceae > Viscum > Viscum album. The sequence goes on from OY728148.1 coordinate 580,919,952, forward strand.
TAAACCTCGCCTTATGATGGAATGGTAAAAAATTAATTTATATTAATTGAATATGATAATCATTTCATTGATCGATTTTAAAAGGTTTATGGTGATTAAGGGAGCTCTGGATAAGGCATTACTAGTGCTGATCATTCCAGTAGTAATTGATAAGTGAAAAAATATTGTATTTAATAAGGGTATTCTTATCTCATTCTGAATAAGGGTGATTATAAGGAAATATATTCCTCAGACCTATTGGTGGGAAATATTGTGGTTAAGGTTCAAATAACCCATAAGTAGAATAAAATCCTCAAGGAAGATGATTCTTAAAACTATTATACAATAAAAATAGTAGATAGAAGGGAATTTTTTTATATTAATGACCTAGATAAGGATGAAAATAATATTTTATCTTCCATACATAATTTCCCAACACCATCGGATAGTAATAATTTTAAGAGTTCTAGTCAATTGAATGTTTTAAGAGGTCATTTCTTAGACAATATTGACCTACTTAGTGTCTCTAGTTGTATGTAAACTCATCATAATGGTGTTAATATGTATCAATGAAAGAAAAATTCTAATTATCAACTACACAATGAATTTTATTCTAATAATACATTTATATTGGTTTATTTTCCAAATTTTGGAAAGGCATATATGTTTGAAGGGGATATGCATGAAGTTGAAAATAGGGAGGTGTCAAGGAGAACTACCTTGGTGTCTAATGATGTTGTTATTACCAATGATAAAGGAGTTATAAATATTTTTGATATAATTATTCAACATAAAGAATATTTTGGATTGATATCTTCCAGTAAGGATTTTAATGAGAACAATTTATAGGATATAACTACAAAACGCACAAAGGGTGATAAAAAATTAATCAATATTATATAGAAAACTCATAAATATAGAGTATTTCTCCATCCATAAGAGAGATACACATTTTAGAATAGGGGTACTAGTTCATAGAAAAGATGATAATTTTATGATGAGGGATTTTTAATATATAAAATATCTCAGTTATATTTATGGTGGTTATCATTTTATTGGTTTGGATGATTATATTTGATCATTTGTGAGGCAGGTTGTTCATGGTTATTGGCTATTATTTTTTATCCTGATGTCTACTTCACTTTGGAGTTACTTCATCACTAAAATTATTGTTCTTGTGAACCACATGTAACTTTATATGTATGTATGTATATATATACCTTTTTGTTTTGTTTTCTTAATATATTTTTGGGGCCATGGGTTTTGGTTTCAAAAGGCATTGATGAATCTTTTTTCTGATTATTATTATAATTTCTCTATTAGTTTATTTTTATGAATATTCAAGTGTTTTCATGTTATTAATTTTAAATTATTTTTTCTAGTCTTATTTATATAATTTTGCCTATTTATATTAAGTGATTAAAAAGGAAAAAAGAATTTCTTCTCTATACATGTTTGTAATGAAACTGAGCTATATAGGAGAAAGATTCTTAAAAAATTTAAATTCTTCATCATATGTGATTTAAGAAGATATTATATGAATAACCATATATCCAATTATGAATACTTATTATTCACCTCAGATCATGATTATTATTCCCTTATTCCCTCTCTTTTATAGGTATTTATATATTTGGGATCATGGGAATATGGAAATCTCTTAGTTTGAAGGAAAAATATCCATGAATGATAATTTGTTTTTTTATAATTAATCTTATATTTTGAAAATATGTTTCTAAGGCAACCTAATTGAGGTTGAACTACTATATCATGTCCTTTAAATGAGATATCTTCATCATAATGGTTTATATATTGTCAATAAAAAATTTTGTATTATTTATAATTTATTTTTTTATGTTACAAATTTTTGTTACGAGTGTTATGTCAATGTTAATATTTTATATCATCATATATGAATTTGTTTGTTGATTTTACAATTTTCTCATTCGTATGTCATAAACCAAATTTAAAAGCTTATGTAAAATGTATTTTATTATCATTTAGTTTTATTATTTGTATTTGTGATATCTTTTTGTGGGTTTTAGGTGCTTTTTTCAACTACATGTGTTTCCTATAAATATTTTTATGTGTATGATTAATAACTATAACAATGTGATTTTTGAGATGTTTATAATAATTTAACTATTTTTTAATTCATAAAACCAATTTATTGATAATATATACATTTTGAATAGTAAAAATTGATTTAAAATTTTTATTTATGGTATTATAAAAGTTTATTTTGGAAAATAGGGCACATATTTTGTTGGTAAAATAATTTTTTGGTTGATGTTATTTTATTTGTTATACATTAATTTTTAAGAATTAATTGGGAATGTATTTGTGAAAAAATATATTTATATTATTCAAAATTAAGTACATATTTTGGAAAAAATATCAATATCCTATGGTTATGGAATTACCATTTTTATATGTTATGTGGTTATTGATTAGAAAACAACATTGACCAACTGTGAGTTTCAATCCAGGAAACTACAATGGGAATACAACTTACACAGTAGAGGAAGAAAATCCCATATTTATGGGTGATTGTTTTCTCTTCCTTTAAAATTATATATATATATATATATATATAAGGATGCATTGTTAGTTTTATATCCTATAGGTGACAATCATGATTTAATTTTCCCATGAAAAACTTTTCAACGGTGTTTTTGTAAACATGTGTGTTCCCAGGTTATTGAATTGAACATTATGTTTCATATTCTTTTAGTGTATTTATTGGTTTAGTATTGTTTCTATGCTAGTATTGTGTTATGATATGATTATATTTCAGGTAGGACAACATGTATTTTGAAAATATTTCATTTTCATTTTATGGGTAAATCTTGTTTAGAATTAAAATAATTTATTATTTATTTTCTTATGATACCATATTTTTTTATGAAAAAATAATTCCTATATTTTTGAAAAAAATGGTTTCCAACCCTTTATTTATTTTCTTATTAACATATTAATTTATATTATCTATATAATTTTCATTGAACCATTTTTGAAACCATAATAGGTCATATACTTGTCCCATAAATACACAATTTTATATATATATATATAGTTGTAGTTATCCATGACATTGGTAATAGAATATCTTCTCCCATCATTGATAATAGAACAAAGATATAAATATTAATTATTGAGGTAGTGACATGTGAGGGTTAATCATTTTCCATCTAGATATGGATTTTCTTTTTTAATTTTTGTTTTATATTAGACCCTTATTATTATGTTCTGGTGTTCCACCTCCTTTGGTTAACATATTCAATTTTTGGACCTCGTATGAATTTCAATAATGAATCTAATGGTGTGCTCATTTGTTTGTATTATTTTATCATACATAATTTGGTGGTGTTTTGATAAATTTTTAAAATGTTTTTCAATGATTATATTACAGTTTCATTTCATATATTTTTTAATGTAAATTATATAGATACATCATTTATGATAATTTATTAAAATTAGTATATGTAACTTATTTATTTATAATAAAAAATTATTAGCCACCTAATATATTTTATATCCTTGGAACTTTGGAAAACCTATAGTTATCAGTAGATGAGTCATTAGTCTTTTTGTTTTTCAAACTATGTATCTTTTGATAGAATTAGAGTTTGGGTTTTACTATGACCAGGTATCTTTACCTAGTTATTTTCTAATGATTGATTTTTTTTAAATTATTATGAAAATATAATTAAAAACAACTCATAAACATATTATAACAATATTTATCACATAAAATCAGTATATTAATACACTCCCATTATTGAAAGGTCTAATTAATTTATGAGATTAGAAATATAATATGTCATTTTCACAATAATACTATATAACCATTTATTTACATATTCATTATATACTCATAGATCTTGTGATACTTTTATCATTTATTTTTAATCCCCAGGAGAATATATAAAATATAGGAATATATTAGATCTCTGTAATTGAAATGATAAAAATATTACTTAATGAAATAATAATGGAATGATACTATATAAAATTTTAGTTAATAAAATTAATAATAACATAGAATATTAATATAAACATGGAATAATAACCAACAAAATATATTAACCAAATAAATTCTAGGATCATAAGAACATGAAAAATGTAAAAAAATCAAAATACAAATTTGATTTGTCTCAACCCTAAGACATGATAAGATAATGTGGTATGATCCATACCTATTTAACATACCTAATATCAAATGATTTTTATACATTAACCTATCAATTTTATAGGTTTAAAAGATCTATAACCATTCAAAGCCATGTAATATGTCATTCATATATGTGAAACATATAAAATAAATCATCCATATATCATAAACATGAATAATAATGATAAATAAATGGGTAACATAATAATGGTACATATAATATACCAATGGATAATCATGTAGGTTCTTAATAGGGGAAGGGAATAAATCATGTTATATATTCATATGTTATGATCAATAATGTTTAAAATAAAGTAGCTCATTGAAATTTTAAATAATATTAATGAAAAAATATAAAATGTATGATGATGGTTTCCTTGGAATAAATTCTTCTTAAATAATTAAAATTGGATATGGATTCTTAAAACTGAAATTAATACACAAAAAACATCAAAAAAGAATAGAAAAAATATAATATATGTTTTAAATTTTTTTATATAAATAATAAATAAATTATAAATGATATAACACATTTATTGAAAATATAGATTTTGAAAATATTTCCATACCTATTTCATATTTTTTTACATAAAATAAATCATTGAAATGATTTAAAAAAAGAAATATATATATATAATAAGAAAATGGAAAATTAAAATAATTTAATTTATAATATATATATATATATATGATAAAATATGTATATCTTAAATATATATATAAGTAATATATAATTCAAAATTGTGGAAAGAAGGTTTGAAAAAATACATATCAATATTTCTTAGTCACTTATGATGCATATATAACCCCATAAATAAAAAAATTACACTTATTATTATATATTGAAGATTATAATTACTATTTATTTTATTTTTTATAATCCATTATTATATATATTATTTATTAGATACGTTTATTCAATTTTTTTAATTTGAGATTTTGTGTTGCATGGTTCCAAAGCTGCCTTATTATTATAGTAATGGTTTATGGTACTTTTATGATGAATCCATAAACTCTAAATGTATTTTATTAGATAATAAATGTAATTAAAATTTAAAAAAGTTCTACAGTTTGTATAATATTGAAAAATAGTTAAAATGATGAAATTATTTTCATTATGATTTTTAGGATCCTAAAAAACCATAATAGTTTAAAAAAATTATTATCATGTATGATTTATCACTCTAAAATATTAAATGTAATCTTAGTTGATAATTAATTATATAGTTATTATGGAATATAATTTAGAATAATTATATTAATAGAGTTAATGAGTATAAAAAATTATCATTCATGTAGGTAGTATAAACCCACCATGGTCTGAATAATATATTAAGAAATATTAAGAAGAAAAGAAAAAAATTAACATTTAATATTTTTAAAATATTTAAATTATACATATTAAATTGAATATATTTTAATAAAATAAGACTACATATTATAATGGGTTATTCTAGAATGAAAATTCAGCAGTGGGGGACCATGGTGGTAATTATAGGTGAATAAGTGGTGAGTTTCTTGAATAAAATATGGAATAATTTATTATTTTCACTATAGATTATTAATAGTTTAGATTAATCTTACTAATATTAATGTGGTATTATTTCAGGATAACATAAGAGTTTTTTACCCCACTTATCATCATGAATAATGTTTTTATTCATGAAGTTACCATATTATTAAATACTATAATTTATTATTCACCCGTATAATTAACTATTTATAAAAATATCCAATTATTCACCCATCACTGATTTCAATTTTATAATTCCAAAAATGATATCTATTTTAAAAAAATACTTATATAAATTATGAATTTATCATATCTAATTTTTATATTAAAATCATGGTTTTGTTTAAAAAATGTAAAAATATGTTTTTCCTAAAATATTTACTTATAATTAAATCAAGTTACATGGATTGAATATCTAATTTATAATATTATAATATTTGTATCTAATTATTTTATTCAATGTGAAAATTATTATTCAAATAGTAAGCTTACAGTTATATTTGATTGGATTCTATTCTAACAATAATTGTTTCCAAAAACAACAATACTAATATACATATAGAATATATCCTTTATGATTATTTTATATACTAATTAAAACATTAATTACTCATTTAATTAATTTTATATCAAGGATATATATAATTATTTTACAAAATAAAAATTTTATTCCAAATGTTTTACTTTTTTAATATACTATTTTTTCAGTTCTGATAGTTCTTAGTGACTATGAGGGTAAAGATCCTGGGAACAATGGAAGCATTAGGTGGGAAACAAATTTTTTATTTTTCACTAAATAAAATAGGTCAATTATGAATAAAATAATTAAAACTACCCTAACTTTCAAAAACTGAATTGGGAACATTTAATTTCTAATTAATTTATAATTATCATAACTTTGTTATTTTCATATTTAAGATACTTTCATCCTTACAATTCTTGTGATGTCATTGTGTCAAAGAATTCAATAAAGTATCCTTCTAGATATATCCAAATGTACTAAAAATGGCTAAAATTAAATTAATGGACTATTGGGTGCTATCATTAGTAGAACAAGTGATTTACATCATTTGACATGATTGTAATAAGGGATCTCTTATTTTGTTTCCCTAAAAGATGAGAGAATTGGGAGGATTATATCAAATTTATCTCAAAAACTTAAGTGGTGAATTCAATCTTGAATCTAATTTCATCACCATGAAATATCATAGTTTTCTTAATCAAGTCAACATTTAAGGATTATAAAAAAATTATCTTCTACCAATTTAAGACTTCAAAATATTCCATGTCTACTAGTTATTAAATAATATTAATTATTTTTATTAGTTGACATGAAATATAAAACCCATGTCACATATAACATAAATAATAAAAATAATAATAAAACTATTATCGTTTAATGTTGACATATAATAATTAAATATCATCTATTACATAAATAAATAAATAGTAATGTGATATTAAATATATTACCCATGTCACCATACTAAAATAAGAATATTTATTATTTTATAAGACAGGTACAAATATAAAACAATTTCATAAATAACTAAACATAAATTTAAATGATTTGAAAATATATTTTTTGAATTATTTACTTTACAAGAACAATTAAATAATATTATGAAATTGTGAATAATAAAACATCCATTAAATAAAATAAAGTAAATATTATATTCAGTTAAAATGAAAATTAGATGGTATTTATATCTTTTCCTATAACATCAATAAAATATTTATTTTAAAGTATTCATTAACGATGACAATAAATAAATAATATATTCATTAACCAAAGAATAAATAAATAAGAGGTTAAATTTAATGCACATATTCTTAACATGAATATTTCATGATTGAATTTTACGATCAACATAACCTGAATATTTATTATTCAACCAGCTAAGAATGAATTTTTACTTAAACATAAATTAAATATTATTTATTAATATTTTACAAACACTTATAATGTGACCCTCTAATCCCCTTTCATAGTAGGCATATGTAAAAAATTATTAAATTCCATTATTAGAACTAGATACATCTCAAGGAACCTTCACAAGAATAAGTTACTGTAGGAAATACGAAAACCATCCAAAAAATTAAAATGTGTATTATAATACCTTTTTCAACCATTACCTCTCCAACTATGATGAAAAAAAGTATCATTATCTTATACATTTGACCTACCCTTCTTTTACTTTTCTAAAAAAAATTATCTGGAACCTCCCATGGTTAGGATTTTTTTAGAAAGATCAATATCAATCAAAGTACCATAGATATATTCTATCATTTACTTTAAATCTATATATTCTTTATTGAGCGTTAAATTAATTCTATAACACCTATGAAACACCCAATGTATTCTACCTTTCCCTGAGAATACTAAATCATGGATTTCTTCAATACATTAAAATACAAAAATTATTTATACACATTAAGAATATTATTAAGTAAAAAAATGATTAAATATATTCATAGATTAAAACCTCAAATGACACATAAAAATGTGGAATTCAAATTGGATGCTATGTTCTCACAACCTCCCATATTATGGATCACAATTATAAAATTATATGATAATAAGTATCAGTGATTATAGTACCGCATGACCTTATTTTAAGAAATAATATATTTCCATTTATATTAATGTATCTAGACCATATAAGATAGAGGAATAATCACTATGTGATTAGAAAAGCAATGTTCCAGATTTATAATATATAAAAATAGTACGTTCCAAGGAAAAAATCGAAAAAACTCACTTAAAAATGAGCTAATAGTTATTATTCCTCAACTATTTAACTCTCAAATGATTTTAATGAATATTCTAAGGAGTAAATTCATTCATCAGGACTGTCACATCTTACCATGGTTCAATGTTTCTAATTGTGACATATTTAAATTTAGAAAAAAAAATTCAAGGGACAATACATCAAAAAAAAATATCCACAATTCTTATTTATTTTCATTAGATGTTGTGATATATATGGATTTTTTTATATATGGTAGTTTATTTATATTTAGATTCACTTTCTCATTACACAATCAATATCCTAAATAAAATATCAAATCTCACCAATCCTTATGGAAACTGGATATGTATCCCAATATTACTAATTACTTATCCTCCATATATAGAATTAATATATCCTTTATACAATACTAGTACATTAGTATAGTTTTAACTAATCATAATCATAATTTTATGAAAATTCACATTATATAACATGATAAAAATGGTATATTTTATTAATAATGTTGATGAAATTCTATTTATTCTTTGTGCCCTCTGACATGGGAAACATACCTGTCTTGATTGCTTTATTTTTAATATTTAAATACATTATTAATATATGTAATTTATGTTAGTTTGAATGGAAATTTGGATCTTAATGTCAATATTCATATCCCTAGAATATATATTTAATTTTCATAGTTATTCACTAAAAAAATTATTTATCTATTCCCAACCTAGCTTAGGGGTTGTTTTTTGTTTATATTAATAATATATTCTTAAAATATACTATAAAAATCACTAGAAATCGCACTAACATCATATAGAAACACACATTTAGAACCTAGTTATAGGATAAAATATCATTATCCTTAGTGAATAATATATTACTATACTATGTTAACATAAAATCATATTTATTTTTTCATATAATCTTACTTTGATATATTATATTGTATATTGGGCCTCTAAAACAACATCTCCCACTGAGTCTTATTTAATTCAGTTGTATACCAAATATTGTGCATCTTGATAATTTACATAGTTGAAGTCTATTTTGATCCCATTATATATTTTGGAGGTATTATCCCTCTCATGATATAATATTTTATCTCCTAGATCATTTGAAGCTACACACCATTTATTGTGATTCATGTTTTTGAATATAAATAACCTTAGCAAACACATTTCATCATTAAAAAATACATGTGATACATTACATATATTATCTTGTTATAACTCATTTGATATCATGTTTCACACCTTAGTTTGAACATTATGTCATAGTGTGTCTATCTATTAGAAATTCATGTTTGTAAAAGTATCATTATAGAATTACATGACTCATTATCACTAATCTATTGGATAAAACATACTTGAAATCATTTAAATTATAGTTACTTTACAATCTTACCAATTTATTTCCCTGATTCACTTTTTAATTCTGTAATATTCTAAAATAATATTATTTTTACATTATAAATAAATACATTTATACACAATGAGATAAAAACAATTAATAAAGTTTGAGAATACATCCTAATGATTGTAATGAATAAAATCCACTATTAATTACATAATTAGTATTTAAAAATTCATGTATATACTCAATAATTATTTAAATGTTTTTTAAAATAATATCTTTTCGACGTTAATTTTTGAATCTAAATAAAAATAATTTTTTTGAACCATTCAATAGAAATAATATTGTAGTTATTATATAATCATGGTAACAATTTAAAAGTATGAAAATTATTCCTCTATGAAATTTTAAATTATATTCATCCATAATTAACTCATAAAAAATAACTATATTAAAATCACAAATCATTTCTTCAATTAATGGAAAATTTCATAACCTAATTATTGTATATATATATATATATTTTAATGTAAAAGTCAGAAAAATGATCCAAGTACACAATATTTCAATTTTAAATTTTTTTCTTCTAATGATTAATATTACTTATTATTTAGTTTAAATATTTAATTCATTTAAATCCCTCTTAAAATGGAATTTATTTCTACATACTAAAAAACCATTTATTCCTCTATTTTCTCTCTCTAAATGTTAAATTTATTTGATAAAGATTGCAAAGAAACCACTAAATTTAAGAATTTCATTACCCTTTTAACAATCTACTTTAATATTTCACCATATTGATAGAAGATAGAAATTAAAAAACATCCCAATAATCTTAGTTAACCAGAGTCAAAATATTCATGTGCATATTCCCCATACTATTTTTTTGTAGAATTTTTATTGAATGTGGAAAACTTGTGTGTTATCGATGAATGAATGATATTTGTGGATAATTATTTTTTCTCTATAGAACCCAGGATTATCTAATTTTTTGATGTACCTCATTATATTGAGTAAAAAATCTTTATCCATGTATCCATGTTTTACTTTACATGTGTACATTATTGTGATAATATAACAAATCAGGCCCAACCGTTGGTGGTGGGGTGGTAAGGGTTTGGGGGGTAAGGGGCAGGTTACGGTGTCAAGTCCCCGGGCTTGCAATTAAATGTAATTTTCTTTCTTGCATCGTGTTCCGCTTTCACAGTTGTACCCAACTTTTTATAACAAATTAGGTTCCCCTCTATCTTTTTTTAGGTTTTTGGAGATTGTCCTACATGGTGTATTCAACCGTGTCCATTTAAAAAATATTATTATAACTACACATAACTGATAATATAGTCCATTGAATATATGATGAATACTATTTATTCCTTATATAAGTGTCCTTTTCACCCTCACTCATTGCCCATGTTGACTATTTTGGTAAAGGGGATTTCAATACATTAAACTTTTTATCATGTTGTTGTAATTTGAATAAGATCATGTACCACTCCAATAAATTTCTTCTACTGATGTTCATTTTATTCCAATATTGATGAAAATGATACTGACTTCTTAGTATTTTTTCCATTATCCACATAATTAAAATGAAAATTTATTACTTTATATTCATTATCAATTATGACATAATTAATAAATTAATTAGGTTTCCCCTATTTTTCTCTAAATTCCGTATACCCTAACTATTAGAATAAAAATATTTTAAATCCAAGATATTCTTGTTGAATGTTTCATATTCCACTTCACATAGCTTAAACTAGGGTCTTTAAAAATTATTTGACAACATTTCTATTAGGTATATTCCTTCTAAATAAATCACACAATGTTACGTCATCTTTTGAGTGGACTCTAAAATCCTAAAATACAATACTTTTACTTATGAAAAATTTTCTTATAAATTGTAATAATCATACTATAACAACTAATTTTAATAAAAATTTGGTTATGTAGACACATTATGATTATTCATACTCCATAATAATTGAAATTATTATAAAAGATGGCACGACCAAGTAATCAAGCTACAATTTCATCCTAATCATATAATGGAAGGTGATAAGTTATATAATATTTTATTGTGAGTAATTTTGTTAAAATAGGCCTATATATACGTGTTTCATACTTCACATGATTATTAATAATTTTTTTGAAACCTTCATAAATATTTGTTCTTGTTTGATAAAATAATATATAAATTATTTAAATATACTTTTATATGTTATACTATGTTTTCCTTTATGAGATTGTTAATTTATTATAGTAATAACTTATATAAATAAATAACCCTTCCTATTAAAATAAATCTTATGAACATTATTCAAAATGTTCTTATATTTTTAATGTATTTATTAAATTTGATCACATTTGAAATAAAATTAATAGCCAATTCCTCGCAAAAATAAATAATCATGACTAAAAAATAAAATAAATACATGATATGATCATGATATTTCTTATCTAATTTGTTATGCCATATCCCAATTGGGAACCGCTTTGGGAATTGTATCGAGGAAAAGAGTTATACCCAAGGCCTCACTTTAATAGTACTAGGGTAGGAGACTACCAACAAATGTATAAAACATACAATTGAGAGTACTTATACTCATATAATCTAGTATAATGACAAGAAACGCACAGTAAAATCCGAAGTAAATTAATAATAAGAAATATTTCATGTCTATTAATATTGTGAATTCAATATAAATTTGTCTTTAAAGCGGTTTCTATGTTCGATAGCGTACTCGATACGCAACAACTTGTTTCTTTGAAATCTAACATTGCGCAACAATAATATGATATTATTATTTTAAATGGTAGCTAACACTAAGCCGTTGTATTGGTGGGAATGTAAAACACAAACTAAAATATGATTATAAATATTTTTAAAATGAATTTACTTTTATCCAATAAAAGTTAGAGGCTTAAAATGTGAATGAATCTAATTTTAAGCATAATATACATTAAAAGGCCTATTTATCGGGTTTTAATGGAGACCCTACTTAAATATAGTTTTGGTTACACTAATACATTTTATATGACCAAATAAAATTCTTCTTTATAATGGGGACATTAATATTTAATTTGTGTAAATTTTTTGAATTTTTCTGAAAAAGTTAAATTTTTAATGAAAAGTGAAAATATTGTATTTTCATTCAAAACTGTGTTTTAATATATTTTATTCATATGGTTAGATTATATTTTTAATTGGTTTTAAAGTATAATTATAATATATTTTTACCATTTAATCCAATTTTGGTAATTGGGATTAATTTCACTTTGAAATTGGACATAAACAAGTTTCAATCTTTTGATACTTATTGTTTCTTAAAAACACGTTATTTGTTTTAACAATGGGAATTAATTTTCAAATTAAATAATTCCACTTCTATGATTTGAATTTGGAAAAATAGACATCATTTTTGAGTTTGGAATATCAAATATATCTTAGTCTGAAATTTTGGTATTTTTCTAAAAAACATCAATTTTTTATGAATAGTGAAACCACTTTGTGGTAGTTAAAAAACTGACTTTTTCTTTTAAATGAAATTTTACCGCTTCTTTTAATTGAATTTAAAAAATACGACATACATTTTTGTTATGAAGAAGTAAATTTTGGTTCATTAAGATGAAAATAATTTTGGTGAATAGTAACTTTTGACTTTTATTTACCGTGGTTAAAGGCAAATAAGGTAATTCAATGTTAAAATAATATTATAATAATTCAAAATTATGTTAAAACTTGTCCTAACCTTATTATATGAGTAATGGCCTAACATTATTATCCTTTTGTCTATTTTGGGACCCCATGGAGCCACTTTTGAAAGATAATGACACTTTAAATTAATTAATTTAATGTAAAGACAAAATTGACATTAACATAAATCTTTCAGTAATAAATTTTTATATGGTGTTATATAAGTCATATTTCAAAATTTAAATATAAATTGGAAAGATAAAACTATTTCCTACTTGATAGTATTTTTTTATTAATTTTTATAAATCGAATAAATTAAATTATTTATGACAGAATAATGATGCAGTATTAACATCAATAATAAACGATTTAAATAAATAAGATTATAATGGTTAAAATATTATCCAAAACATGTCCAATTCTGTTTGGACAAAAAAAAATTTACCATGAGTCATCTTATAATCTAATATAATGAATGTTTTACCATCAGAAACCGAATATCATTATATAATAAAATAATGTTTTCACACTTTCCTAAAGAGCCCCTCCTCCCCCTTATAAAAGGAGACCATTTATAACCAATTCCAAACACCTATAAAGCCATTTCCTCATCCCAACTCTAACCAATTAATCTCCCTACATCTCTCTCCACCTCCTAGAAGACTTACCTTAGGCACAATGAACTTAATGAAGTCCTTTGGTTCAAACTAAATGGAGTAACACAAATTTAAGGTAATAGTTTCTCTTAAACAATTTTATTTTATTTTACTTCTCCAACCCCTAAAAACATTTTATGACTTTATTTTGTAACAAAAACAGTATCCTCAATATACTAGGATGTTTTTATGAGAATTATTATAACTACAATCACACACACCTCCATCTAGTGGACGAAGAAAATAATGTTTCTATTGATGGAAAACTAACGCCTCACGAAACGATGATTGTTCGATTATCTCCTACCGCCTCTCATGGTGGCCATTATGATGGCACTATATTTATATATGATATATATTATGTTTCTGTTTTCTTCATGCTTATGAAATTTCTATTTAAATAATTCCTTTATGGTTTCCATTATGGATAAACGTGATAATATCATTAGAAGAAGTGTGAACTACCGCCACCTCAAAGTGAATGACTCATTAATGCCATATGTGGGACGTATAAATAATGGATTTAATGATATTTTATATGAAATTATACTGGAATTATTATATACCTATGTATCATTATGAATTAATTACATTAAAATATTAAATAGAAATGAAAGTAGAGTTCATGTGTACGTACGACTTACCGTCTCCATGAAAGGTGCATTTAAGTTCTTAACTCTAAATGTAATTTACTATTATAAATACATGTATATACTGGATATATATGATATATATGATATCTAAATGATGAAATTAATTTTATATATAATTAACTATTGACCACATGAACAACATGTAATTATAAGAAGTCTATTTTTGACTCAAGTACCAAATATCGACAAAACGAACATTATTAACTTAAATGATTACATAATGTCTATATGATGGAAATAAGTGACATAAAATGAATAATAAACTTGGAAAAGGTTCTTAAGAAAGTATAAATTTACTTTAGTTTATTATTTAAGAGATTAAAGAAAGATCGAGTCAAGTCGGATGCTTGGTAAGGGACTTCGTCTCAATCTTCTTTATTGAGGAATTTTTAGTTTTATACATGACATTATTTTATACGGTGTATAGACCTCTTTGACTCTTCATTTTATTCAAAGGGGATATTTTTATGAAGTATTTTACTAAACGACAAAATGTAATGTTTTTTTACGTAAGCGATGACAAAGACCTTTCTGTCGCCGTGCGTATTATTTTATCTTTGGCTACATTAACAAGCCGGAATGTTTTTAAAAGGAAAAATAAATACCATATACTTTTTTATGTATTTTGGCATTGAAAATTAATTTGAGAATGGATTTATTATTTAAATATCTTGAAATGATATTTTATTATTGTAATGTAGAAATGTTTTCTCTCCTTTATTCTTATGTTTTTTGTTATGATCATGTTATTGTTAATGGGAATTATTTACGTATATGGTTGGTTCTGTGATAAACCTAGGTAGGGAGAGCCTGAGATAGCTCTGCAATAAATTAGGAAATGTGACGGAGGTAAATTTGAATGTTTCTTCTAAGAGATTTAGGTAATATACTATGATGGGTATTCCAAAAAAACTCCTTATGTAGATGTGATATCTACAATGTAAGTATGATATGGATGCTACAAGTTACCCTTATGATTTATGATTTCTATGAATCTTTCATAAATCATATTATTTCATGAGGTAAGTAAAAGAATTCATGTTTTTTATGTATTTATGAACAAATGATTTCATTATTTGTTTTATAACCCTTACTGATCTTTTTATGTTCATCCCAAATTTTGAAATGTTTTCACAGGACTTAAAGATTAATAGGTTCAAGGATGGGATCAAAGAAAAGTCATGCTATCAAAAACTGGACTAGACATGACTCTTTTTTTCAAGAGTTTTTTTAATGAAAAAATTGAAATTGTATAGAAGTGTCTACCTTGTAATCTTTTGAGATGTAAAATTTATGTCCTTATTCTCTAAAACTCTAAACCTGAAAAGATCCTCAATGTGAATTATTCATTTAATTAAATATTATGTAATGTTTAAGGCTGAGTCCTTATAGTTGGTATCAGAGGTTAGTTTAGATAACTTTATGAGTTAGGGTATCCTTAAATTAATATCCATAAAGAAACTAATGTTAATATTGATATCATATAGAAATTATGAATTGCCATGATTCTTCGTATAAGATATTTCTTTGTTCAGAATGGTTTTCCGCAGATGATAAAAGGCAACTATATTGGGATGCCATCAAGAGGAAGACAACCTTCCAAATCAGCAACCTAAGATGATCAGAATCAGAACTGAACAGTTTTTTGAAATAATGGCATAGTTGACTTAGGATATAAATGGTGGTGGTATCCATGTACAAGATCATCCAGATCAACCACATAGGAACACGTCAGTAGTAGAGCATTTAATGAGGCAACATCCCCCATCATTCAGAGGATCATCTGACCTTGTTCTAGCAGACGAGAGGATTAATGTACTAGAAATGATTTTTGATGTCATGGGTTGTTCATAACATCAAAAGGTTAGTCTCACCGTTTACCGTTTTGAAGGTTAAGCTGATCAGTGGGGGTCGATGGTGAAAAATATCAGGGATAGTGAGTAGATTGATTCTCCTGATTGGGATGAATTCAAAGGTATTTTTCATGAGAAATATTTTCTTAAGGTGGTTCGTCTTTGTATGGAAAAACAATTCCCGGAATTGAGGTAGGAAGATGAGACAGTGGCTGCTTATGAAGAAAAATTCACTCAATTGGAAAGGTATTCTCCAAATTTCATACGAGATCTTGATAGTACAATAAACCATTTTTACTCCGGATTAATGTTAATGTATCGAAGGGATTTAGATTCTCTTGAGTTCAAAAGTTATGAAAAACTTTTTTGTTGTGCAGAGAAGGTGGAAATTGAGTTTTCCGATGATCAGGTATTCTTTTACAAACAATAGAATAAGAGGTCGAGGTGGCAGGCTAAAGGGAAGACCTCTTCAAAAAAGTATGATGGTATGAAAGATAAGTTTATAGTTTGTAAAAATTGTGGTCAAAATCATGTTGGAAATGTCTTTTTAATTCTATTATGTGCTACCGATGTGGTAAAATGGGACATAAGGCTCGTAATTGCACTGAAAAAGATCCGGGCAATGGTAAGAAAAAAATCTGATTTACAGTCAGTAAAATGTTTTATGTGCAATGAAATGGGTCATTATGAAAATGAGTGTCCAAAAAAGAACTCAACTGCGGTAAAACATCCAGACTACAAGTAGAAAGGGGTGGTAAAATCCTTTACAACTACATTAGCAGATGATGCGCCATCAAATTAAGTTGTATCAGGTACACTTTTTGTTTGTTCAGATTATTTTAATGTGTTTTTTGATTCAGGGTCTACACACTCTTTCATTTCTGAGAAGTTTTCTAGTAAATTGGGAATTCCAACTGAAGATATGAATACAGAACTTACTGTTAAAACACCTGGAGGAAATGATGAGATGAAAATAAATCATAAGAACATTCTTGTCCTTGTGTGCGGAAAGAATCTACCTGCAAACCTTATTACTTTGCCTCTAGTAGAGTTTGATGTTATATTGGGCATGGATTGGCTTTCTGTTTATCATGCTAAGGATGACTGTAGAGATAAATAGGTTTTCTTTTAGAATGATTTTCAGTTTGTATAAAAAATGAACCCTTGATGTTGATAACATATCAGGAAGCTGAGAAACTAGTAAAATATGAAAATTAATGTTACCTTACACATATTGTTGAAAACAAAGGAACTATTTAGATTAATGATGCGCCAGTGGTAAATGTGTACCTTGATGTTTTTCCTGATGAGTTGCCTGATATTATACCGGATTGGAATGTTGAATTTACTGTTGACTTAGTTGTTGATGCTAATCCAATTTCAAAACCCCCTTATCGAATGTCTTAAATTGGAATTTTAGAGTTAAAGAAGCAATTACAGAATTTATTAGATAAAGGTTTCATTCGACCTAGCACATCACCATGGGGTGCTCCTGTCTTTTTTGATAAAAATAAAGATGTTTCAATGATACTTTTCATTGATTATAGAGCATTGAATAACATTACTGTTAAGAACAAGTATCATTTTCCTCATATCGATGATTTTTTTGATTTGCTCCAGGGAGCTCAGTATTTTTTGAAGATTGAATTGAGGTTAGGGTACCATCAGCTGAAAGTAAAAGATGAAGACGTTCTAAAGACAGTGATTCATAATAGATATGACCATTATGAATTTTTAGTTATGCCTTTGGGGTTAACCAATGCACCTGTTGTATTCAAGGATCTTATGAATAAAATTTTCCGTGAGTTCTTGGATAAGTTTGTGGTTGTGTTCATTGATGATATCTTGGTTTATTACAAAAATAAGAAGGAACATGAAAGTCGTTTAAGGTTTGTCTTTAAAACCATAAAAGAAAAGAAACTATTTGGGAAATTCAGTAAGTCTGTGTTTTGGTTGCAAAAAAATTCTTCCCTTTGTCACATAATTTCAAAAAAATGGCATAACTGTTGATCCTGCTAAAGAAAAAGTTGTTGAATATTGTCCAAGACCCACAAATATAACTGAGATTGATATTATTCTTGGTTTTGCAGGTTAATACCTGAGGATTGTAGAAAGTTTTTCCCGGTTATCTAGTCCAATGACTTAGTTAACTCAAAAAGTCGTTAAGTTCATCTAAACAAAATGATGTGATGATTGTTTTCGGGAATTGAAAAGAATATCGGTGAACGATCTAGTTTTGGCACTAAAATCCAGAAATGGTGAGTTTTTTATCTACAGTTATGCTTTTTTGAAAGGACTTGGTTGTGTCCTAATGCAGAATAATCAGGTAATTTCTTATGCTTCACGTTAGTTGAAACCACATGAGTTAAATTACCCTACACGTGATTTGGAATTAGCTGTTGTTGGTGTTTCTTTAAAAATGTGGAGCCATCATTTGTATGGATTTAAGTGTGAAATATATACTGATAACAAAAATTTGAAATATATATTCACTCAAAAAGAATTGAACCTGAGACAGGGGAGATGGTTGGAAATAATCAAGGATTATGATTCCATGAACCTTTATCATCCGGGAAAAGCAAATAAAGTGGTTGATTCTTTGAGTCGAAAAACTTAATACTTCATTAACCATGTTACGTTTGGAATGAGATACTTTGGTTTAATATTTGATGAACATAGGCATAGAAGTTGTTGTTGCAGGAAATTAGTCAGTTTTGTTTTAGGTGTTATTGAAATTATCTATATCATACAGAATTAAGAAAGCGCGGAAGGAAGACAGTGAGTTTCAGAAAAAGGTACTGTTGGTTCAGAACGGTAAGTTTCATGAATTTAACAACGAAAATGATTGTGTTTTGAGATTTAGAAAGAGATTTTGTGTACCTTGTGATTCACAGTTGAAGAATGAGTTGTTATGTGATTCTCATATTTCTTCGTTTTCAGTTCATCCTGGCATTGCTAATATGTACAAGGATCTTCAGGAGTATTACTCATGGGATAGAATAAAAAGAGATATTTTTTATTTTACTGAGAATTTTTTCACTTGTCAGCAGGTTAAAACAGCGTGACAGTTACCAAAAATAATGCTTCAGCCTCTACCTGTTCCAGAATGGAAATCGGAAAATATATCCATGGACATTGTTGTGGGATTACCAAAGACATCTCGAGTTAATAATGAAATCTATGTTATAGTTAATTGATTGACTAAATTTTCTCATTTCATTCTTATTCGAGATACTTTGTATCTAGATCAACTTTTTCCATTATATGTTAAAGAGATCGTCAGGTTTCATGGAGTTACTCTCTCCATTGTATGTGATCGTGATCCCAGGTTTACTTCTAACTTTTGGAAATGCCTTTAAAAGTCGTTGGGAACTGAATTAAATTTTAGTACAGATTTTCATCCTCAATCAGATGGACAGTCAGAATGATCAATTCAGACCTTGGAGGATATGTTACATGCTTGATCGATGGATTACCAGGGAAGTAGGGACCAACATCTTTCTTTGTTTTAATTTTCTTATAATAACAGCTTTCATTCCATTATACAGATGACTCCATTTTATGCATTATATGGAAAGCATTGTCAAACTCCACCATTTTGGGATGAAGTAAGTGAGAGGAAGCTGATGCGACCAGAATTTGTAGAAGAGATGGGAGAGAATTTTCAGTTGATTCAGAAGAACATGAGAACAGCTTAGAGCAGACAGAAAACGTATGCAGATAACCAGAGGAAGGATCTTTCTTTTGATGTAGGTGGTCATGTCTTTCTAAAAGATTATCCATGGAAAAGTTTGATGCATTTTGGTAAGAAGGTAAAGTTTAGTCTGAGGTTCATTGGACCTTATGAATTTCTGGAGAAAGTTGGATCAGTTGTGTATAGAGTGGATTTACATCCAAGTTTATCCAATGTACACAATGTTTTTCATGTTTTGATGTTGAGAAAGTATATACCATATCAATCTCATGTTTTGAGTGCAGAGGTAGTTTAGTTGGAAGATAATATCTCTTGTGAAGAATAACCAGTCCAGATTCTTAACTGTAGAGAGAAAGTGTTGCTGAATAAGGTAATTAAGCAGGTAAAGGTTTTGTCGAAAAACCATATGATTGAAGAGGCAACATGGGAATCTGAAAATTCTATGAGGTATAAATACCCCCACTTATTTTGATAAGTGAATAAAAATTGTGAGGACGCAATTTCCATAAGGGGGGAAGGATGTAACATCCCAAGTAAATGAAGAATAAAATATATTTCATATTTATTAATATTTTTGAATTAAATTTAAATTTTAATTTAAAGGGGTTTCTATGTTCGATAGCGTACCTGATACGCAACAACCTATTTCTTTTAAATCTTATGTTGCGGAATAATAATATAATATTATTATTTTAAATGGTAGTAAACTCATAAGAATTGTATTGGAGGGAATGAACAAAAATAACTAAAATATGATTATACATGTTTTTAAAATTAATTTACATTTATTCAATAAAATTTAGATGTTTAAAATGTGAATGAATCTAATTTTAAGCATAATTTACATTAAAAGGCCGATTTATCAGCTTTTAATGGTGAACCCTATTGTCACGAACCGTCCTCGGGGCCCGTGACCATACTACCCCAAGCCCGCCTTCCATAGGCCAGGGGCTGGTGACTAGCACCAAAGGCGTAAATCCCGATAACTGGGAAGACATTGCCTTTATAAAAGTAAACAAACACCACAGAGTACAAGCGGAAGTAAAAAACTAAGTAAAACTAAAACAATCTATGCTGAAAGTAAAGGGTCTGGAAATACAAGCCCAACTGCAAAGTACAAGGAAAAAGATAAAATAGCCGGAAGGTGACAAGTAGCTCCTGGATCGTCCACCAAGGATCCTACCTAAAGGGTAGGTACAGATAGCGCATCTCCTGGATCGTCCACCACGGATCCTACCTGAAGGGTAGGTACATATAGCCTCCACAACACTCTCACTCGTCAACCTCCTCTGAGTGTCGCCTCGTCATGAAGTCCACCACCAGATACTGTCTAATCGTGAGGTCTACCTCTGGGTACCATCCAGTCCTCGAACACTCGGCCTCTGTCTGCGATGCCCGTTGTCTGCAACCAACACAATGAGGTACGGGCATAGCCCGTGTAGGGGTGAGTATAACAATACTCAGTAGGAACCCTGAGACCCTCAAGGTCTCACTAAATCCAACAAGGATAACCACAAAGAAGATCTCAATAGATAACCTCTACTTAGGTATATGCTCATACATATACCCAAGCTATCAAGTAACCCATCTCAATAATGAGGAAACAAAAAGATTATGAAATCAACGGATAACCACTACCCAAGAATATGCCCATATATATACCTAAGTTATCAAGTGACCCATCTCAATCATGAGGTAAACACAAAGTTCATAGACTCAGCTCAACTAGGATTTTATTCATTATGTCGAAATCACGGCTGCTGGAGAACTCCTCCTCTATCGAGTACAGTGGGTCTGCCGCTACAACCAAGCATTCCCCAATAACCTTGGACTGCTGTAGTAGTCCACCTGTTGAGTATTGTGGGTCTGCTGCTACAACCAAGCACTTCCCACCATGGGTCTGCCGCTACAACCAAGAGCTCCCCCTCATAGCCTCCAGAGGTACTCCTTCTGTTGAGTACCGCGGGTTTGCCGCTACAACCAAGCGCTCCTCCGCCGTGGGTCTGCCACTACAACCAAGCACTCCCCCTCATAGCCTCCATAGGTACACCTTCTGTTGAGTACTGCGGGTCTGCTGCTACAACCAAGTGCTCCTCCTCCGTGGGTCTGCCGCTACAACCTAGCACTCTCTACTGGGCTATCTGAAACACACCGAGTCGATAGATCAACAGTCGTAAAGTCTCAGCCGGCTACTAGGTCTATGCACTCTGCTAGCTCATCACCGGGAGGGTCCACTCCACGAGCTACTGGTCGATACTCCAAGTTTCACAATGTTCCACGAAGAAGTATCTCAAGGTACCGACTCGTCATAGGGGTCTCAACGTCACAGACGGCGTGTCAATCGGACATCCGGTCTGTGAGTTACTAGCCTTTTCGTACCAGGGGCCCGGTTGGTTTCGTGTGCGAACCAACCCGGCCGTATCTCAACTGTACCTAGAAGTATCATAGGGTATGCTCATAGGGACCGTTTCTCAACGTGATCACCAACTCAACTGATGGTTAATCAAACGGATGTACGGTCTGAAAGTTATCAGCTTTTCTGTTCCATGGTCCCGGTTGGATTTCGGGTACAATCCAACCCGACCATACTCCAAATACTTCCAAATCTTATGCAAATTATTCCAAAAGTTCCGTATCATCACAAGGAATTCAACCAAGTCAACGTCACTTCAATCAGACATCTGGAGCTCAAGTTATAAGTGCTTCCACTCCGAGGGCCCGGTTGGTTTCATGTTCGAACCAACCCAGCCTTACCCAAAGTTCTTTGAAACCTTGACTGTAATATATGGAAAAGACCGTCTCGATCCAAGGATCGTATCGCTACTGATGGTGCATCGATCGGAGGTCCGTATCCCATGTTATGGGTGTTTGAATGAAAATAGTTTCAAATGCGGGGTCTGGGCCCGGCCCGGCCCGACCCAACCCCCCTGGGTCGGCCCGAACCGGGTTGACCAGACCTGGGTCCGGGTCCTACCTTCTTGGGCGTGGCCCAGCGCGCGAGCGTTCCGAGCGCACTGGCGGTTCTCTAGCTAGCTCGGTTACACCGAGATGGCGGTCAGGGGGGGGGGGCGCTACCCCCCGTCTAAAATAACGCGGCCCCCACGTGGGGCTACTCCTGCCTCCAAATGGGGGTTTCAAACCCCCGGTTCTCCCCCTAACTGGCCAGCCCGCTCCGGCCAGTCGGCTGCTACACCACGGGACCAGCGCGGGCCTATCCCCCTACTCCGACATCGGCGGCTGGAAATTGGCCGCCGGTCCCTTCTCCGTCGTGGCCTCATCCACGGGCTTGGTCCGACCAGCGCGGCGTGATGGCGCAGTGCCCCTCTGTCGCGGCCCCGCTCCGGCTGCGGTGTTTTTGTGGTTCTCTAGACTGGTGCGATGGCGCCATGACCTTGTCCGACTTCATCAGCATGGCGCGACGGCTCCACGCAACCTTTCCCATTTCCATTGTTTCTGCGCAGTGCAATGGCACCGCGCCGAAGTTTCATGTGTCGCAATAAAATCAACAAACAAGGGGGAGGAGGGCCGGCCGTGTTCGTGCGGTCTGACCTCATCCCGTTATTGCGTAAACAGGTGGCCCAATTCGAAACGAGGAAATGACGAATGAAGTATTCACAAACAAACAAATAAATCCCCTACCTCGAGCGTAGTTGAACGGAGGTTCGTCGTGGAACTGCACATCGCGGAAGAAGGCGTCGCAGAAGTAGGATCGTCATGTCGCGGATAAAAGATTCGTCGGTGTCATGTCGTCGATCTTAGAGGATTCGGTGTTCTTTTCGACCTTCGTAGCAGGTCGGCGTTCGTCGGGTTTTTCGGGTTCTTCACATTCTTCGTCGAGGAAGAATAACTTCAGGACTTCTCCTTTTCTCCCAAAGACTCAACACAACAAGCCCAACCATAATAAAATAATCCACCACTTATTTTATTACACAATTCTTAAGTTTTAAAATTCAAAAATTGAATTAAAACCACTTAATTAAAAGTTTTCATTAAAAGGGAGGTTAAGGAGTTAAGGAATATGAGAGGTCACCCACTTAATGGGGAGTTAGAGTAGGTTAAGGAATGTGAAGGGGTGGGGTTCTTGTCGGCCCCACCTCACATTTAACCTCACTTAGGTAGTTAGGTTCACCAAACCTCCATCCTTAGGTTTTAACCACTTTAAAGAAATAAAATTAGTAGTACAAATTTTATTTCTCAGAAGTCTTTATCCACAAAACTAAACAACTCTTCCCGAGAAAACGAAACTCATGAAAAGGTCTTTTTAAGCAATTACCAGCGCTGTGGTTCCATCGGTGTCCTCGGATTTTGATTCTGATCACCGGTTCAAAAGATAGAAAAACACGCTTGTTCGCTCACTGAACGTACCCGAACTAAACTTCTGAAATTGATTTCGTGCACACTGGGCCTCGGAATCAGGCACCGTAAAAAACATCATTCTCGTAAAATTCCAAAAAAATTAAGAAAAAAATTTCCTTGAAATTTCCGAGTCTTTATATTACTACCACCTTAGGGATTTACGTCCCCGTAATGCTTTAACACAATCTACGGATACTAAAGTGGTACTGAGCACGCATCTGAGCCTTCCGCTCTTATGTTCCCACCTGGAGGTTCCCGTACTGCCAGGAAATGTGCACCCGAGGAATCGACCATCCTCATAGGATCTACTCCTGTCGATGCTCGATCCCCACTAGAACCTCTGTGAATGTCACCCCATCGCCAACGTCTAGCTCCTCAGGGTTGATGATATGCGAAGGGTCGTGCATGTATCTCCTCAGCTGAGATACGTGGAAGTCATCATGCACCTTGTGCAACTGAGGTGGATGGGTCAAGTGGTAAACCACCTCGCTTACCCTGCTAAGGACCTAGAAAGGTCTTTTGAATCTCGGAGATAATTTGTCACCTCGACAACATCTCCGTAATCCTCGTTGAGGTGAGACCCGTATAAGGACATGACCGTTATCCTTAAACTCTAGAGGTCTCCAATTCTTGTTTGGAACTGAAACTCAACACTCATGCTGCCGCGAGGGTAAGGTTGGTCGACTCAAGAGTGATCGGACAATCCCTCCAATGCATGAGTTTATCTTGTGTTGCCCGGGATTTCCTTTTCACAGAACAAGGAAAACTCATCCTGACATTTTCCTAATACCGTCAATTTGTGAATGAACTGTGGATCCAATCCATACTCAGACCAATGTCATAAGGCCTCGACACTGACACCAAGAGATTCCAACCGAAACTCTTTCCTCGTGGGTCAGATCACACTATCATCATATGTATGATTATCGAGTCTCCTCCCAAGGTATCTCTAGATGTGAGGTTCAAGTCTTCGGCTTACCGGAAACTCTAGGATTGGGACAAGATTCATGGAAGGAAGGAATGATTCATATGTACGTCTATTACTACAGCATCTAGTAGAGGACACAGACTGCCCCTAGAATCATTCTTAGAGCCATTGGGTCACACTCCTTGAACGCATGTAGCTACTCTCTTCCCCTGCCCTCCAGCTCCCTGAGCCTAGCGGGGTCTACAAAGGCGAGTGATTGTAACATGTCAAAAAGTACACCACCCCATGCTTCTATCCTAGATCTGCTTCCACGTTTGCTACTCTGCAGATTCATCCTTCCTTGACACTTCCTCTTCTTGAAACATTTTACATGTACAAGTCTCTGGGACTGACGCCAGTTCGCATCTTCCCACTGCTAACATTCACTGGCTATAACCGATCATCCAAAGAACATTCAACAACAAAGGTTCCCTCTAGCACCATAACATAAGTAGGAACACATAGTGGAAAGAGTGATTACTCATATATCACTTAAACACACCTTTCTCTAAGGTCCAAGATCTAAAGAACTAATCATATTGTAGTCATCAAGTACCAAGAATGATTGGTACACCCTGATGAATTCTCAGCTACTGACATGTCGTCCTGCCGAAGCTGTATAAGATCTAGAAAACTCTCAGCCACATCCTCAAGCCAGTCCTCAGCCACCTATGATTCGGGCTCGCCTCGGAACTTGAGGGTATCTGATGTTGGAACATGTGTAATGTAGTACTCCTACATGTTTCACCTACCGGTACCGCCGGTTGTAACTGCAGACCAACAGGTAGTGATTTATAGTTGGCACACTACCCGAAGGCACTACCTTAGGCATCGGTCCACGTATCGAAGCCTCATCGCTATGCAGACCATCCTCATGGTCACTCAATGGAAAACACTAGAATCCAAGTCCGCCATCCCCTCTACTAATGTCTCAGCTAGGCGTAAAACTCTAGCAATCGCCTCCAGCCAGTCCTCTGCTGTCTGGGAATCTCCTCGTAACCTTGGAGGATGCTGCTGCTAGAACTCATGCAATGTGCTCTGCCAGCGTACACAGTTCATTAGTAAGTCTGGTGGCATCTACTGCCCAACTGGTGGTGGTGCTGCTGGTACACCACCCGAGGGTTCCAACATAGTAAAAAGGGCCCCGTACTGGAGCCTCATCGCTCAGTGGGCTGTCATCATGTACTATCTCAGAACTCCATCTAACTGTCTGCGTGGAGACATCCTGAATAGATCCGACACAGTCAACAATTTATACCTGGTGAGCTGACCTGGTTTGAGCTAACATTAAAACTTTGGAAACACACACGCGGTCAGTATTTTCGTGTACAACATCAGAAATCAGTAGTCAGGGTCCTGGTGTACGGATATGTCGGCTGCCTCACCAACACTGGACTCCCTGAACTGAAGACCACACTCTGTAATCTTAACACTATTGATTCACATAGAAAAATATTAGAGTCCTTAGTTCTGCGGTAGAACTGAACTCCTTTAATACCAATTTGTCACGACCCGTCCTCGGGTCCTGTGCCGTGACTACCCCAAGCCTGCCTTCCATATGCCATGGGCTGGCAACTAGCACGAAAGACATAAATCCTGATAACTGGGAAGGAATTGCCTTTATAAAAGTAAAAAAACATCATAGAGTACAAGCGGAAGTAAAACACTAAGTAAAACTGAAACAAGTTGTGCTGAAAGTAAAGGGCCCGAAAATACAAGTCTAACTGTAAAGTACAATGAAAAAGGTAAAACAGCCGGAAGGTGACAAGAAGCTGCTAGATCGTCCACCAAGGTTCCTACCTGAAGGCTACGTACAGATAGCACAGCTTCTGGATCGTCCACCATGGATCCTACCTGAAGGGTAGGTACAGATAACCTCCACAACACTCTAGCCCATCAACCTCCTCCGACTGTCGCCTCGTCGTGAAGTCCACCACTGGATACTGTCTCATCGTGAGGTCCACCTCCTGGTACCGTCAATTCCTCGAACACTCAGCCTCTGTCTGTGCTGCCCGTCGTCTGCAACCAACACAACGAGGTGCGGGCATAGCACGTTCAGGGCTAAGTATAACAATACTCAGTAGGGACCCCGAGACCCTCAAGGTCTCACTAAATCCAACAAGGATAACCACAAATAATATCTCAACAGATAACCTCTACTTAGGTATATGCCCATACATATACCCAAGTTATCAAGTAACCCATCTCAATCATGAGGAAACACAAAGATTATGAAATCAACGGATAACCACTACCAAGGTATATGCCCATACATATACCTAATTTATCAAGTGACCCATCTCAATCATGAGGTAAACACAAAGGTCATAGAATCAGCTCAACCAGGATTTTATTCATGATGTCGAAACCACGACTACTTGAGAACTCCTCCCATATCGAGTACAGTGGGCCTGCCGCAACAACCAAGCGCACCCCACTAATCTTGGACTGTTTTAGTACTCCACCTGTCGAGTACTGTGGGCCTGCGGCTACAACCAGGCGCTTCCCACCATGGGTCTGCCGCTACAACCAAGTGCTCCCCCTCATAGCCTCCAGAGGTACTCCATCTTTTGAGTACCACGGGTCTGCCGCTACAACCAAGCGCTCCTACGCTATGGGTCTTCCGCTACAACCAAGCACTCTCCCTCATAACCTCCAGAGGTACTCCTTCTATTGAGTACCGTGGGTCTTCCGCTACAACCATGCTCTCCTCCGCCGTGGGTCTGCCGCTACAACCATGCGCTCCCCACTGGGCTATCTGAAACACACCGAGTCGATAGATCAGTAGTCGTCAAGTCTCAGCCAGCTACTAGGTCTCTGCACTCTACTAGCTCATCACCGGGAGGGTCCGCTCCATGAGCTACTGGACGATACTACAAGTATCAAAACGTTCCATGAATAAGTATCTCAAGGGACCGCCTCATCATAGGGGTCTCAACGCAGTAGACAACGCGTCAATCGGACGTCCGATTTGTGAGTTACTAGTCTTCTCGTCCAAGGGGCCCAGTTGGTTTCATGTCCGAACCAACCCAGACGTATCTCAACTATACCCTAAACTCTCATAGGGTATGCTCATAGGGACCATTTCTCAACGTGATCACCAACGCAGCTGACAGTTCATCAAACAGACGTCTGGTCTGAAAGTTATCAGGTTTTCAGTTCCAGGGGCCCGGTTGGATTTCGGGTACAATCCAACCCGGCCATACACCAACTACGTCAAAATATTAGGCAAAGTATTCCAAACATTCTTTCTCATCAAGAGGAATTCAACCAAGTTGACGGCACATAAATTGGACGTCCGGAGCTCAAGTTATAAGTGTTTCCGCTCCGAGGGCCCGGTTGGTTTCGTGTTCGAACCAACCCGGACATACACAAAGATCTTTGAAATTTTGAGTGTAATATACTGAAATGACTATCTCTATCGAAGGATCTCATAGCAACTGACGGTGCATCGATCGGAGGTCCGTAGCCCAGGTTATGGGCGTTTGAACGAAAACATTCCGAAATGGGGGGTATAGTCCCGGCCCGGCCCGGCCCAACCCCCCCTGGGGCGGCCCGAACCGGGTCAACCTGACCAGGGTCCAGGTCTGGCCTGGCGCGCGGGTGCGCTGGGCGTGCGAGCGGTTCACTGGCCAGCTCGGTTACACCGAGCTGGCGGTCAAGTGGGGGGGGGGGTGTTGCCCCCTGTCTCAAATAACGTGGCCCCCACGTGGGGCCACTCCTGCCTCCAGCCGGGAGTTTCAAACCCCCGATTCTCCCCTTTACCGGCTGGCCTGCTCTGGCCGGCCGGCTGCTGCACCACGGGACCGGCGCGGGCCAGTCCCCCTGCTCCGACGCCGACGGCTGGAAATTGGTTGTTGATCCCTACTCCATCGCGGCCTAAGCCGCGGGCTTGGTCCGACCGGCACGGTGCGACAGTGCCGCGCCCCTCCGCCACGGCCCCGCTCTGGCCGCAGTGCTTTCGTGATTCTCCGACGTGGAGCGGCGGCGCCGCGACCTTGTACTACTTCATCGGCATGGTGCGACGGCGCCGCGCATCCTTGCCCATTTTCGTTGTTTCTGTGCGGTGCAACGGCACCGCACCGCCTTTGCATGTGCCGCAATAAAATCAACAAACATGGGGGAGGAGGATCGGCCGTGTTCGTGCGGTCCGACCTCCTTCTGTTATTGTAGAAACAGGTGTCCCAATTCAAAACGAGGAAATGATGACTGAAGTATTCATGAACAAACAAATAAATACCCTACCTCGAGCGTAGTTGAATGGAGGTTCGTCGCAGAATTTCACGTCGCAGAAGAAGGCGTCGCGGAAGGAGGATATTCACGTCGCAGAGAAAATACTCTTCGGGGTCGCATCGTCGATCTCCGAGGATCTGGCATTCTTGTCGACCATCGTCAGCGTTCAGCGTTCTTCGCGTTCTTCATGTTCTTCATCGAGCAAGAAGAACTTCAAGACTTCTCTTTTTCTCCCATAGACTCAACACAACAAGCCCAACCATAAAAAAATAATCCACCACTTATTTTATTATTGAAGCCTTAAGTTTTAAAATTCAAAAATTGAATTTAAACCACTTAATTAAACGTTTTCATTTAAAGGGAGGTTAAGGAGTTAAGGAATATGAGTGGTCACCCACTTAATGGGGAGTTAGATTAGGTTAAGGAATGTGAAGGGGTGGGGTTCGTGTGGTCCCCACCTCACATTTAACCTCACTTTGGTAGTTAGGTTCTCCCAACCTCCATCCATAGGTTTTAACTACTTTAATGAAATAAAATTAGTAGTACAAATTTCATTTCTCGGAAGCCTTTATCCACAAAACTAAACAACTCTTCCTGAGAAAATACAACTCTGGAAAAGGTATTTTTAAGCAATTACCGACGCTGCAGTTCCATCGGTGCCCTCTGATTTCGATTCCAAGCACTGGTTCAAAAGATAGAAAAACCAGCTCGTTCGCTCACTGAATGTACCCGAGCTAAACTTCGGAAATTGATTCCGGGCACACCGGGCCTTGGAATCAGGCGCTGTCAGAAACTTCATTCTCTTAAAATTCCAAAGAAATTAAGAAAAACTTTTACATGAAATTTCCGGGTCTTTAAACCTACCTAAATATAGTTTTTGTAACATTAATACATTCTATATGACCAAATAAAATCTTTGTTTGGAATGGGGACATCAAAATTTAAATTGTGTAAATTTTTTGAATTTTTTCAATAACGTTAATTTTTTAATGATTAGTGAAAATATTGTATTTTAATTCAAAACTGTGTTTTAATATAATTTATTTATATGGTTAGATTATATTTTTAATTGGTTTATATTTTAATTAGAATATATTATTACCATTTAATCCAATGTTGGTCATTGGATTTAATTTTACTTTGAAATTGGACATAAACAAGTATCAATCTTTTGATAGTTATTGTTTCTAAAAACACGCCATTTGTTTTAAGAACTTTAATTAATTTTAAAATTTATTAATTGCACTTATATGTTTTGAATTTGGAAAATTAGATTTCATTTTTTAATTCAGAATATCAAATATAGCTTAGGCTTAATTTTTGGTATTTTTCTGAAAAACTGCAATTTTTTATGAATAGTGAAACCACTTAGTGGTAGTTAAAAAACTGACTTTTTCATTTAAATAAAATTTTAACACTTATATGAATTGAATTTCAAAATTCTGACATACATGGTTGTTATCAAGAAGTAAAATGTGATTCATTAATATTAAAATAATTTTTGGTGAATAGTAACTTTTGACTTTTATTTACCGCGGTTAAAGTTAAATAAGGTAATTCAAGGTTATAAGAATATTATAATATTTCAAAATTACCTTAACACTTGTCCTACCCTTATTGGATGAGTAATGAAAAACCATGGGCATCCTTGGGTTGATTTTGGGACCCCATGGATCCACTTATGAAAGATAATGACACTTTAGATTAATTAATTTAATGTAAAGACAAAATTGACATTAACAAAATTCTTTTAGTAATTAATGTTTATATGGGGTTATATAAGTCCAATTTTCAACTATAAATATTCATTGTAAAGATAAAAATATTTTCTACATGATATTATTTTTTTTAATTTGTATAAATCTGATAAATTAAATTATTCATGACACAATAATGATGTAGTATTTACCTCATTAATAAATGATTAAAATAAATAAGAATATAATGATTAAAATATTATCCAAAACATGTCCATTTCAGATTGGATGAATTTATTTCGACCATGAGTCATCTTATCTTCTACTAAAATGATTTTTGGACAATTAGAAATCGAAAATAATTATATAATAAAATAATGTCTTCACACTTTCCTAAAGAGACCCTCCTCCCCCTTATAAAAGGAGACCATTTCTAGTGAATTCCACACACCTCTCAAGCCTTTTGGCTCGTCAAAACACTGCCCAATTAAGCTCCATACATCCTCCTCCTCATTGAATCCTTAAATTAGGCATAAAGAACTTAAATATGTCCTTTGGTTCAAACCAAAGGGAGTTACCCAAATTAAAGGTAATGGTTTCTCTGAAATTGTTTTCTTTTATTTTACTTCTCCAACCCCTAAACACTTTTTATTCTTCTTTTTTATTACAAAACAGTTATCCTCAATGCACTAGGACGTTGTTATGAGAAGGATTCGAACTAAACTTACAGACTCCTCCATCTAATGGATGAAGAACATAATGTTTTTGTGGATGGAAAACTAATGCTTCACGAAATGATGATTGTTCGATTATCTCCTATGGCCTCTCATGGTGGCCATTATGATGGAACTGTAATTATATATGATATATATTATTTTTATGTTTTCTTCATGCTGATGTAATTTCCATTTATAGCATGCCTTTATGGATTCCATTATGTGTAAACGCGATAATATCATTAGAGGAAGTGTGAACCACCGCCCCCTCAAAGTGATATAAATCGTTAATGCCGAATGTGAGACGTATAGAGGATGGAGTTAATGATATTATATATGATATAATATATGAAATTATACTGCAATTATAATATACCTATTTATCATTATGTTTTAATTCCATTAAAATAATAAATAGAAATGCAAGTAGCGTTCATGTGTACGTACGACTTACCATCCCCATGAATGGTGCATTTAATTTCATACCTCTAAATTCTATATACTATTATAAATACATTTATATACTGGATATATATGATATATATGACTTCTAAATGATTAATTTCATTCTCGAAATAATGAACTATTGACCACATGAACAACATGTAATTATAAGAAGTCCATTTTTGACTCAATTACCAAATATCGACAAAACGAACATTATTAACTTAAATGATTACATAATGTTTGTAACATTGTAATAAGTGATATAAAAGGACTAATAAACTTGAAAAAGGTTCTTAAGAAAGTAGAAATTTACATTTGTTTATTATTCAGGAGATTAAAGAATGATCGAGTCAAGTCAGACGTGAGGCAAGGGACTTCGTCACACTATCCTTTCATTGAGGCATTTTTAGTTTTATACATTACATTATTTTATATAGTGTATAAACCTCTTTGACATTTCATTTCATTAAAAAGGAATATTTTTATATGAAGCGTTTTACTAAATGACAAAAAGGAATGTTTCTTTTTTTACATAAGTGGTGACAACGACCTTTACGCCTCCACGAGTATTATTTGATCTTTGGCTTCTTTAACCAGCCAAAATGTTTCTAAAATGAAAAATAAATACCATATACTCTTTTTAGATATTTTGTGATTGAAAATGAATTTGAGAATGGATTTATTATTTAAATATCTTGAAATGATATTTTATTATTACAATGTTTAAATGATATATTTCTTTATTCTTATGATATGTGTTATGATCATGTTATGGTTCTTGGGAATTATTAATGTATAGGGGTGGTTCCATGATAAGTCTAGGGTGGGTGAGCCCGAGATAGCTCTCTAATTCATTGGGTAGCATGATAGAGGTAAACGTGAATGTTTCTCCTAAGAGATTTAGGGAATATACTGTGATGGGTATTCCAAAGTAACTCCCTATGTAGCTGTGATAGCTACAATGTGACTATGATATGGATTCCACAAGTTATCCTTATGATTTATTATTTCTATGCATCTTTCATAAATCTTGTGATTTCATAAGGTAAGTAAAGGAGTTCATGTTTTGTATGTATTTATCAGAAAATGTTTTCATTATTTGCTTTATAACCCTTACTGATATTTTAATGCTAATTCCAAGTTTTGAAATGTTTTCAGAGGACCTAAAGATGAATAGGGTCAAGGATAGGATCAAGGAAAAGTCATGCTGTCTAAAACATGGAACAAGACATGACTCTTTTTTTCAAGAGTTTTTATTTTATGAAAAAAATGGAAACTGTGTAGAAGTTTCTACATTGTAATATTTTGAGATGTAATAGTTATATCTTAATTCTCTAATGCTCTAAACCAGGAAAGATCCTCAATGTGAATTATTCATTTAATTCAATATTATATAATGATTAAGTCCGGGTCCTTATACATACTATACAACCCCATGATATAAAATAAACAAAATCTCATAATAATTCCCAATGAATTAAATGAAAGACAAATAAAAGTATCTAAATAAAAAATATATATATAAATACTCGATAGCTACTCCATTGACAATCCACAACTCTAAGAAAGTGTTGTTTGGATTACTCACCAGACCCACCCAAGAAACCTAAAAATCATTCGATATTTATATATTGTAAATATTAACATATATACACAATAATATCATTCTAGAGGCCAATTATTAAAAATGTGGAAGTAACATACTCAGTGAACAAATAAGAGAAATGAAAATAATATATCAAATCATATATCAAACAAAATCCCCAAGGATCAGTCACCCGGTAATGTATCCAGGTATAATAAATTAATATCCAGCATGTAATAAAAAGGGAACCTCGAAACCACTCCCCTAATGGTTTATTTCTCTCATTCCATGACATCAAATTCCATGTGTTACTAATCCCTTCCCCGACCATTTGACAACACTACATATTAATATCATCACAAATGATGTTGGTTATACCACATTCATACGTATCACAATTTATTTTGGGGTCTAATATCCCATGTTGACATCAGTAAATCCATACCATACCCACAACTACCAATGAATAACATATATCTACATCTCCCCCACTAATAAAAACATCACTACATACCTATCTTATTATGGTGTCATGAGTGGGAAGGATATTTACCTCATTAACTCCTCCTACTATAATGGACCTGACAATGTATAATAAAAAAGATCGGTATAATTAGTCAACCATGTGACACCTAGAACCAATAGTACGTAAAAGGGAGTAGTCTGTCATCTCTTCATTTTCTTGCCTAGAAGTTTGGGGAAAACCCTTGGACCAAAAATATTTTTGTGTTTTAAAGGTTATCCATCTCAGGTGGGGTGTGGTTGAAGTGATAAGAAAATTCAATCAACACACACCAAAACTTGTTGCTTCATGTCAAAGAGACCTTATCACATCCCATATGTATCACCACACCACCAAAACCTTTCATTGTCAAGATCCTTTACTTTAGTTCCATAAATGGACACCTTTCATTAAAAACTATCAATGAGCAGTATTTATATTTCCATTTTAAACTAAATTAACTATTCAATTTAATATTTTATATTACCCACAATATTACATTACATGTTTATTTAAATACAATTATAGGGATTTCCTATACTTATTTCCATGATTATTTATTCATTTATGAATCATTAATCCATTTTTTACCGTAATTTAATTCAATTCCTATCGTAATCATTTCAATGTTCATTAATATTATTTATATTTCAATGTAACTGGTAAAACATAAATATACCACATCATACAATGATAACATCATCCATCAAAACTCAATGCTTCCCCTATATCCCGTCATGGAATTACATATGTATCCCTATTCCATAATCCATTCCAACCGCCCAACCACCGCACATTAGAATCCATCACTGGTCAATCTATAAAATTATATCCCCACTTCCAAAAATTCACAAATTACACAAACATGTATAAAAAAATATGCAACCAAGCCCACATAATCAAAACAAACATTCATTTTCAACTTTCAATAATAAAAAATATCACACCCACATATAAATGCAGGAAACATTAATCTAATATAAAATTTCAAACATTTTATTCGAATACTATATTCAATTATATACCAATTTATTATAGTTTATTTTAGAAAATAAATATTATAATAATCATATAGTACTTAGAATTAAAAATTATCTTCAAGAACAATAGAAAAAATGCATATATCATATAAGAAATAACAATAGAATGTGTAAAACCACGTGAAACACCACTTACCAGGGAATTTAGTTTAGTTTTATTCATTATTACTATTTGAAAAATCCATACTATCAACCTAAATAAATCAAAATAATGCAATATATACATAATAAAATATAGAATTCTAGTTTAGAATCGCATACCTTAACTAATGCTTCATGAGAATATATAAAGGAACAAACTAACAAAGGGATGATCACTGACATGGAATGAAAAAATTGAGTCCCCAATAATAATTTGAATAATAATACCTATAAAATAATGAACCAAAAAACTAACTTCTAAACTTCATTAAGTATCTCTCACAGAAAAGGGACAAGAAAAATAAAATAAAAAATAAGGGTAAATCACCCCATATCATTGCTGGTTGATATCCAACAGGTGAGGGATAATTTAAACCAAGATGAGGTCCATAAATTCTAAAACATACCTCTAATAATCTACGGTATGGGGGAAATTTTGGAAAATAAATGGAAAATTATGGGGATATAAGTCTATATTTGGATGAAAAAATAGGGCATTGCGCTGTGGAAAATCCATGGTCACATTATGATAGGATAAAATAAAAATTCACTTGAAATCATCTCTTGAATCACCCCATATATCTCCCATTCCATTCAAGGTCAAATTAATAAATTGATAACACAAAATTAAATACACATCATGACCCAAAAAACCATTTTAGGATACTACTCTAGGTAGAACTACAAAATCCCATCCAATGAGAACAATTTTAGGACAATCATGACCACACTGTGAATGTATTACTCAGAAAACATCACCTCTTACAATAGATTTAATTCTTTGAAACATCCCCATTCTTAGGGGCCATGAAATTAGAAAAGAAAAAATTTTATGGTCCTGTATGTTTAAAAAAAATCCACCTTTGAACCAATCCCTATATGATGCTCCCCCCTAGACCACAAAAAAGAACTCCAAAAAAACCTAACTATTGATGTTAACCCTTCTAACTGAGACTCTAATATACATGTTGCGATTACCTTCTCCCAAATGAAATTTTAGTTCCAACAACACCCTAAATTTTAAAAACTCTTCCCAATACCCAAATTATCAAAAATAAGTAATCAAAAAAATATCTAAACCATTACATTGGATACAATTAAAACAATTCTCTTCCACAATACTCAAAATTTTATAAGAATAGAAGAATAACCTAAAACATTTAAAATCAACCATACCTTGTGAGATATATACCAAACAGAATAACACCCCCACTAATTATAAATAAATACAAGTACATAAACATATATAAAATATCTATTTCAACTATCACATACTATTTAATAAAAAATAAAACATCACATCAAATAAGAAAAAAATATCAAAATAGATTGGTGTACTATGTGTGTACTTACGAATCAAGATCCCATGTATTCTCCACAATGAAACTATACCTAAAAACTACATGAACTTGAGGAATATCATTCCCATAAATCACCTTCTCAGGGAGATCCTTAATCTTAACTGGTTTCTCCCTGAATATCATGTCATTATAAACATTAAACTCTATCTAATCAATGACATGAGAGTCGTCTTGTGGGTATTGATGATTTTTTTATTCATAAAACACATATTAAACTTGATACTACTAAAAGGGAGTTCCAATTGAAAACACACCATAAAAAAAGCTACAAAACTCAAAAAAATATGATAAACAAGTTAGATAACTTACTTCCTTGATAAATCTTCCTTAGCCCACTATGATATGAAACCCCGAGGAAGAAATAGTCTCCACCTTTGAACTACCTGTGTATCCTACTCTGATCTATATAAGAGTTATAAAGATCCTACCCATAATTCACCCCCTTTTATAACCTTATAAATCTTCACTTTCATGCTCTATAGTATATATGGTCTTTTTACCACTAACATACCAATCTCAATCAAGGAAAAATAATAGAAGAGTGGAATCTATAGATATTATAAAAATAAAACAATATCATGTTCCTGAAGCACATGAGCCTTAGCCCGATTCGTGAGGACTCTTAAGTGAATCTATAAGAAATGGGATCAAATCCAGGTGGAGGAACAATTTCTAGTACTGTAGCGTCATTGCAGCATGTACTGTAGCGGGTACTGTAGTGGGAAGTGTGAAGTATTGTCGCAGGTACTATAGCGGAACGGTAGCAGGCACTGTTTGGCATTGTAAAAGCTAGGAATGTGCCCCTGTTTGGACCTTCGGGAAACCGATTTGGTCCCTGAGTCCTTTAAGGCCTTTAGGTCACCCAAGACTTTGGGCCAGTAAAGCCTTCAAGACACCTCAAGGCCTTCGGGCCACCTTAAGTGCATATTCTAACCAGAAAACCTATAAGGGAGAAGCTCTATTAGAGGAGGTTCAAGGAGCATTCCCCACAGTAGAAGGTACACGGATTACAAGAATGAGAGGGTATAGAACCTACCATCAGGACAAGCATGTTCATGCATTGGATAGCCTAGGTGAACAGCCATGCGAAGGTGGAGAGATGATTTAACATTGAAAGATACCGGGGAGGAGCAGCTCTAAGTAGTTAGTCTGGGATTCATGTAATGTTTGAAGCCTATGGGAAACAGATTTCTCTAAGTCCTACGGTCCATGTAGTACTTATTCCTACGATCACTGTAATGGTTCCACCTCACCCCTTCAATGTTGTATTATCAAAATCAATAAACAAAAATGAAGGCCTTCGAGCCATCAGATGGTTGGATATCATGCGGTTGATCCTTAATATGATAAAATATAACATATATTATAATATCTTATCCTTAAACATCTGAATGGTATTCTTTTTTTGCACATCTATATTAGAATTGAAAGTTATACTAAGATATAACTGAGAAATAAAATCCCTAAAAAGGCCTCCCAAAATTACTCATTTAAAACAATGATCTCAATAAGGGATGATGGTATTATCAACACTATGAATCCTCAACATCACATCCACATAACATAAAAAATAATCTATAGCACCCAACTCCCTAGAGACCAAGAAGATAGATGAATTCATCAGTAAATCCATGATCACCAAAATTAGATCACACACTCCTTGAGGTCATTGTAATATAGTGAATAAATCAACCATGATATCCTAAAATGTCTAATCTGGGATGTTTAGTGATATAAATAAACACCTGAAACAATATTATTTCCCTTTAACTAATAGTAGACTCGGAATTGTGACATGAACTCCACTATTGACTTCTTTAACCCAAGACACCAATGTTGACCACCCATTGAATGATACATCTTTGATACCTTGGAATTCAATACAATTACTAAGACATGTAACTCATCGAGATCCTCCTCACATACCATTAACAAGACATAATACCTCCATTAAAATAAGATCTATTGTAAGTATTCATCTAACCACCACTCTAGATCATCACCATGGATGAAATGGGATTGTAACACTGCTACCTCTACGTCTCCCCACTATGACTTCTTGCCCAGTTTCATCATGTCGAAATACACAATCATATGGAATAGGAAACCATTACCACTAACCTACTATTCAATAAAATTCATCACCATAACATATTCTGACTCACTAAGTCATCTCGAGACAGACGAACAACTTATCTCAATGACTTCCTACTAAAACATTATCCCCTAAATTATAATTCCTAAGAGTGTAGAAGATATAATTTTTTTTGTTTTAAAAAACTATATCGACCATATATATTGAAAATTCATATCTAACTAAGAGATGATATACCCCTAGTTTTTAATACATAATGACAAAAAAGTGATCACTAATGACATGATGTCACCAAAACATCAAATAAAATACTACTATATGAAACCCAACATCATTGGTGTATTAGTTACTCCCATGGGGACATTCCTCAATAGACCTATATGATATCATTTCTCTGTGATTAATTATGATAAAACTAAATTTTATAATTGAGTTTTCATTCAAGACCTAAAACATCAATCCCTCCTGAAGATGTTGAATGAAGAAAAAAAATTTCAACAACTTCTACATGTTGTTGAAACATGGATGACATGGATCTGTATATAAGAAGTCATTTTCCATCCTTATCAATGTTTTTAGTTGGGATAAAACCCATGAAAAATAGAATAGAAACATTTGATAGTTTCTTTCTTTCCTTTATATACTGCTGATATTTTCGACATTATTAAGGGATTATAAAGAAACAAATTACTCAATATTTTATTGATCGACCACCACTACATAATTAAAACCCATATTCCCAAGGATAAGTACAAACCACATACAAAATATATAGTTATTCAATTTCCCATATTTCTAGTTGATCCAATAGACATCCAAAATAATCCTGATATTATCAAAATATTCATCCTATGAATTTGAGTATATGAGTATCTCATTGATGAATACTACCAATAGATAAGATATGAACACATTAATATAGAGTTCCTAAGTTCCATAAAAACTAGTTGGGGTGTTCATGACTCCAAATTACATAACCAATTGTACACTGTGATCCTAGTTCTATCTAAAAAGATAAATTGAAGAATCCTCCTCTTTTTCTCCCATATGGTATTATCTAGACCATAGATCAATATGGATAAACATGTTAGATCACATCAACATTTTTAATCAATCTTTAATTTATAAAATAATGTAATATTTTTTATAGTCACCTGGATTAGCCTCTAGTAGTCTATACACATCTTGAGACCATCATTCACCTTCTTGGTGAGTAACACTAGAGCACCCCATAATTATACATAGAGTCAGGTGAAACCCTTCTATATCAAATAATTAATTTGAATTTGTATCTCCCATATCTTAAAATGTTTTTTATTTTTAGAATCCATCAAAATAAAAGATTAATTAGACTAAAACAATATACCTACTTTCATATCACATAAAGGGGGTAGAGTTATATCCCACTTAGAAAAGAAACCTCTAAAAAATTTTATAACTCCATTGAATCTAATGTTAAGTCCATTGTTTAAGAAAATAAGGGATTAAAAAATCTATGGTCTATATGATGGTTACACTCACTGGGGAATACCACATGATATCCCTTCTCATCATAGATCACAAATCTTCTCATGATGAAAAAATAACCACATTCACCAAACACAACCAGTCGATGGAATTATGTATATCATATTTTAGTAACTAAATCATAAATAAATCACCAGGGGACATTTATTTCCCTATCATCATTTCAAAACCGCGAAACACATCCAGTTGACATGCATTAACTCTAACTGGCATATACTTCATTTGGGTCCCTTGAAGCCTCTCCTCCATGATTTGTAATGAACATACCATGGCAGGTGAAATAAATAACTATGATCGTCTAGAATCAAAAAAATAACAGAGAAATGTGAAAGATAAATTGGGGATACCATATATAATCCTTATATTATACAATGTTAGATTATCTATAATATAAAATTTTCAATGTCTAGCTCCTCTATCTCACTACTAATCACCAAATTTACTTTCATGTTTGGCCTTATGTCAATTTGGAAAAGGATTATCACTAAGAAAACCTCTACTACATCCATATCCTCTATGTGAAACAATGCCATCTTAACCCTACTATTGATACAAATTATTAAGAAACAGTAGTTACATATAAATATAAGGAATATAACTTCCTACACTATACTGAGCCATAATAAAATATAGACACTATGATTAGAAAAGACCAAAAACATTTATGGGAAGTGAAAATAGTCAAAACCTCTTGATGGGGTCATAGAGAGTAATATCCATAGACAAATGGGTGGAAGAATTATAATAATGTAGACTTCCTTCCAGTCAGAATCTTGTTTGTAATGATATATATGATCCACCACCACCACATCTCCACAATGATCTTTGATAACTCACCTCTCAAGATGATCCTATCTACACATGAAGTCTATAATCCATATCTACCTTCCTTTTGAGCTCTAAATATTAATGATATATATATTTGGTGACTGCATATTGGAAAATGGGATACAACCCCTCAACATAGAACCACACTCTCAAAACATCATTCGGGAAATAATATAGGGAGATGTGAATAAGAACCCTATATACGTTCCTAATCTCCCACACCCTCATGCCCCCTTATAGTACATAGAGTATACCCTTCA
This sequence comes from Viscum album, assembly GCA_963277665.1. NCBI lineage: Eukaryota > Viridiplantae > Streptophyta > Magnoliopsida > Santalales > Viscaceae > Viscum > Viscum album. The sequence goes on from OY728148.1 coordinate 580,962,023, forward strand.
TATTCAATGACTTCATTTATTATATAAATAACTATCCTGAGAAATGGATTTACAAATATTTCTAGGAAACATCTACCTTCTTCAATTTACTAATATACAACAAACATCATCATAGGACTACTCCTCACAATAGATAATATATAATGGTACCCGATACTCCATTTTAGCGAAAATAAAAATTAAAATAATCACAACAACCTCAAATAAATACTTTTGTCTCCAAATTAGAGATTCACCCATAAAAATTCACCATGCCCTGATATTGAAATCATATAATGATTTCATAGAAAGATCATTCTTCTCAGCTGGTTAAACCGTCATATAGTCAACAGGTTTATCATGATGAATGTCACTAACATAAAAAAACATATAGAATATGACCATTATACATACTTGAAAACAAAAAATGAGAAATTCTATGCTCAATGATAAGTTATTATTTTAAAATTAAGAAAAATAGATTCATTATTCATTTTCCCAAAGACTACCCAAATTTACTACACACATAAAAAATAAAGATTCATGTACATATTTCGAAAATCAATACTAAAATTTGAACCGCATACCTTAACAAGATTAGGGATATTATCTCCCTTATGTTGTATCTTAGGGGGCCCTAAAATATTGTTTCCTAACTAGTCTAAATCTTATAATTCATTTATTAAGACCAACCAATTTTGTTTCACAATAATCCCATGAAATACTAAATAGATCATAAATAAAAAATCTATCCAAACTATTAAAATAATCATTGATAGAAATTTTTCATGACCTACCCATTGGGAACCCCTTTTGGGCCTATATTTTGGATAAGAGTGACCCCCATATTTTCCTCCAATGGGTCCATGTTTCGAAACTAGTATCGAAGGTATAAATCAGGAAAACGGGATGCACTACCCTCCAATAACCTAGAAAACCAACAAGAATCACTTAAACTTTACCCAAAATATAAATAAACCATATCCCTTTTAAAATTCCTAATTAATTATATGAAAAAACACAATCCTCTAAATAAAAATACCAAAAAAAATATTAGGAAAAAACTCCACAATGAATCCCATGATCCATGATAGTATATTCTAACTTGGTAACTAAACACTCTCTACAAACCTGAAAATAGTTCTATATATAGGTGTGTGGATATCGTGTCGACTTTGTTGAATCATACTCAATAACTCTCATGAAAATATAGAATAACCATATTAATTCTTAAATGACCAAATAATATAACTTCATAAAATATTGGTAATATACCACCCAAACTCCCTAGGTATTACTCGTAAAGCAACATATCCAAGAATAATAACGTAATATTAGGAATAAAAAAATGGTACCCCAAAACTACTTCCACATTGGTTTTTCATTATCACACCCAAATGTAAAATGCCATCTGATTTCAATCCCTTATTTAGTCAGGTCTCAACACTCCCACACCAATATCATCACATATGATGGGGGGTGACACAACAACTCTACCTATTTCAACCTCCCATTGGGTTTGACAAATCATGTTGGAATTATCTCATAAATATCATTCCCACAAACACCATTTCATATCCCCTATCAAAACATCCACTAAACCTTGCAGACACATCACATATTAGAAATAATATGATATCATTAATATAATGAAAATAAACTGCATGACCTCCTTCTACCATATAAGACCCCCATTGAGTAACATCAACACACTCACAAAACCATCCCAATTCACAACACCTTGAGGGGAGATAATAGTATAGGTAATAAACAACCATCCATTTAATCACCACACTTAATGTTTATGAAAAAAATCAAAACCCAAAAACATTAATGCATGGGTAATGTTATTCAACTTATTTCAGGTGAAAATTAAATAAAAAGAAAATATAATTATAATAATCATTGCACAATACCTACCTAGCAGGTTTATGCCAAATAAACCATATCACACCCCATTAGCATGATGATTCCACCCACAATTCCCACATTCAACCTTGAAAACATTTACAAAATAAACCATACCTTATTCCCATGAAACCCAACCACTATAAGATTTAAAATCTAATTATTCAATTTAATAAACCATCCAATAATAGATTCACCCTTTCAACCCAAATTAGATTTTATTTTCAGTGGAAAATAATTATATCCATTTGTAAAATTTATTTCCACTAAAATGAATTTATTGATGCATCATTATTACATTTACAACCATAATTTATTTTAATTTCATCCATACCCTTTCTAAATATCCTTATTACCAGTTATATTCCACTACCACTATGTAACCACAAAATAATCCCACATTGTTTAGACATTTATTCATACCACAAAAAACTATTATTCCCGTATTTCCAACCCTTTATAAGAAGATGGAACCCCACTACACATTCTTATCTCACAATACCTTCAACAAGCATATGTGGCCATCAATAATCAATATGACCAAATGTATCCCCTCTTACCAAACCCACCAATTACCCAAAATATTAGAAAATTTTCCCAACTAGGTCCACAAAATCATAAATATAATATAAGATTTAATTTCAACAGAACTCGCTACCAAAATATCTTTTTTTTATAATCAATTTCATTCTATGTTATATTTCATTATATTAATTGAATTACCATCTTAAAATTTTTATCAATTTTTGAATGTTCATTTCAAAAAATACATAATAGATTTATAATATAATATTTACGAACAATAAATATTTTTTTCAAACATAGATAACAAACACTAATCATATGAGAAATATCATGGAAGTGGGTAAACACATATGAAGCACCTATCACCCATAAGTTAATTTAGGTAAATATCCTTATCTTTAATACTCTAATACATACCATACACCTAAATAGAGTAAAATAACACCATTTAAATATTATAAAATATAGAATAGATTTCTCTAATATCTTACCTCAAGCAACACTTCTCTAGATACTACAGAAGAACTATGTGAGGTACAGAGGACCACCAACATATAATAACCTCAGGGGATCGCCAATAATATTATTTATTAATGTCACCATAAAAATATGAACCCAAAACCAACAATACCATCATATGAAAAGGTATCTATATCTTTTTTAGATAAGGAAAAAATAATGTCATGTGAAAAGAAACTTGAACTGACCTCAGATCACTGCCGGTTAATCTATTGAAGCCTAAGGATAATTCTGACACGTATTGGCTGAAGGTATTACATTATAGGGAATTTATATCCTAATGTATAAGGAAAATTGATGGAAATAAATAGAAAATTAAGTGGATTATAGTTTGTTTTGTCTTAAAAACATAGTACCATTGCACAACATGTCATGGTCACTCCACAACTAGATTAAGTAAAACCTATCACATAAACCATTCCATGACCCCCCCCCCCATCTCCCTCACTCAATGTAACATCCCAACCTGCTATCCATTTAACACATGCCTTGAGATAGTGGTCACCTAGTCTCTAGCATTCCTACCTTTATTCCAAAAGTTGTTGACTAGTAGCAAGTGTGTAAGGGTGGTATAGTGGAGGGAATATTCCTTTATATTAGTTTAGAATAGTTGATAAAGTACACATACATAAAATAGAGGATTCATATGAATAACCAATTGAATATTGGAAATAAACACTATAATGAAAAGATTAGTAACCCACCTTAGCAGAAGAATAATATGATAGATATAGTAAACAAATAAAAAAACATAAATAAATATATAAATATAATAATATCATAAGATAATGGGTTGATTCATATAAAATGAAATTTTATTGATATCAAGTATAAAAAAACTAAAATATCGGATTAGAATATATAATAATGCTTTACAAAAATACAAAATAGATAAAATAATGACTTATAAAAATAAAAAATGGATATAATAATGATTTACTAGAATCTTTAGCATAGAAATAGTTCTCTTCTACCATGGTTGATAATATAAGTAAAATTAATCAAGATTATATTGCAGGGAGATTACACTTATCCATACCTTCAGAAAGATTATCAACTCAGGTAAGAAAGGCAGCCCAAGTTGGATGTGGGATAAAATCACAATAGGCTACCACCAATGATGTCTAGAAATAATCTATCCTATGGAAAAAGAAACTAAAGTGTGTAGTATTAAAAAATAATAAATAATTATGAAACAATTAATTACTTCAAGCTCAGGTTCTAATCAGAAACATGGCTAGTTCTACCAGCATTGGCATAGGCCGATTGGAGTTAGATCAGTAACCATATACATAGTAATATATATATATATATTATTGATAATATATATCACCTATAATGAATCTATATAATCAAACCCAATATATAAGTTGGTATCACGGTTCTTATAATCCATACATAATAGCATGAATCAATTATTGTGTCCATCCCACCCATATCCAAACATTAGAATCAACGCACTTAATTAAGAAAGGAAATCCATTTCTATCAATTCAATCACAAAATTAAATATATATTAGAATTTAAATTAAATACCACGATTCATCCAAGAACTTTTAAGCGGCTACTTCAAATTTAAAAAATTCTGATAAAGGGGGGAACATCTATATATAATACAGGAAGAAAATTTAGGTAGTGTTCGATCGATTAAACGTTTATAAAATTAATGTAAAATAATTTATCACACTTGAAATTGGTATAATTGAATCAGGTCAACATTATCTAAACATTTACTATGTTTTATAAGATGTGTAATTACAATATTGAATTGATTCAATAAAAATAACCCAATTTAAGGCAATGCATATCAAATGTCAACGTGAGGCTCAATGATGACACCATGAAATACACTAAAAATTTGGGAATAAATTTTAAACCACATAACATAGTGTCCAAGATGACTCCACATCCAATATTAGTTTCATATTTGATGTAGATATGGTGAGAAATTAAGAATAGAACAATGCCCTGAAAATAGGATGTATGAACTCGTAACTAAATAGTATAAGAGAGAAAATGAGAAATTGAAATTGTAGTAATAGGATTACATAAAATATATCTAGCTATCTAATGATTCGAAATGAACATGATTCAATGTATGGATGGAGGAGGAATCAATATCCCTAGGATTGGATTGGGAAGTTTTCATGAGGGAATTGAGGAACTCATCCACTGGAATATGGGAGTGAAGATATATGATTTATATTTTTATGTAATTAATGGAAATAATGTGAATTCACCCTCATAAATAGGGGTTAATGATTTTTTCACGGAGTTTATCCAAGCTATGTGAAAATTATGCTTACTTAACTATCTAAATAGGGATCTCTCATGGTTTTGGTGTACGGTTTTCCCAACCATGCACATACCATGGAAATCCCTACTATCCAAAACATCTTATATTCTAATATGGGTGTGTTCTTGGGCCCACAAAGATGAATAAAAACTATACAACACCTACTACTCAAAATTTTACCTACATGGTTACCCAACATGGTTAGTACTAACTATGACATAATTCTGTTTCTTACTCTATTTTCCTAAAAACATAGAGCGTTGGGCTCCAAACAAGACCAAAAATATAATGGAACCTTTAGTAGTCCCTAGTAAATATTTTCCCTCATAAAAAATGATTTCAACGTAATAAATAATGATCCATACCTTTCATAAATGTTGGGTTATTACAACCTCTATTTCTTAATGAAAATTTTCCCCAAGTTGGCCTCCTCAGGCTAAACTAGCATTGTTTGAGAAAAGTTCCAACCACTAATCATGTATATCATCTTCCCAGACCTAGGTCTCATCCTGTAATTAGTCATTCTTCCATTACCCCAATACCAATAGAACTAACCTTCCTTTGAGTGTCTTTATGATCCAATCATTGATACATAGAAGATACTCCCCAAAATATGCATTCATCAAAGCATAACCTCATTTTGTTTTAAAATGTAAGATGGGTCAAGATAATACCAAAAAAATATCATATAAAATAACTAAATCAATCATAAATTGGTGTATTTGATGAGTTTATATCTGTTAATCCACTGGTATGATCTATTTGAAAACCATAAAGTGTCAAACAAATCAAAGAAAAGGCTTACCCTATGTCTAAATACATAGAAGTAACAACCTGTGTAAGGATAAAAAGAAACCCCAATCTATGAACCCAAACGTAAGAGGTATTCATCCTTGTTTTGATCATGACTAATTTCTATAAAAATATTTCTATATGATCTTTATGACAGACTAGAACTACACAGATGTATCTTGAGAAAGTCACGTTCCAAGTAAAGCTTCCTCCCCTGCAATTAGACATCATAGGGGTGATCAGAAAGGAATACCATTTAATGTTTTATATGGATCCATCAACATGTTATACTAAAAATTGTTATTATAAGGGAAATTTATAATGGGTATGTAGTTCTCCCAAGAACCCCAAAATTAATGTAAATAAGCATGAAGCATATCCTTTTACACTTGAATCGTATGCTCCGTCTTTCTATAGGTATGATGGTGATAGACTGTGATCCAAATGACATGTGTAACCAAGGACATATAAATATCCATATTGAACTCATATATAGAGATAAAATCCCTATAAGATATGATAAAACATGGAGATCCATGAAGATGTATAAACTCCCTATGGTATAGACTCTCTAGCTCATCAACAAAAAGGTCTCTAGAACACAAAGGACGTGAGAAACATTCATTAAACAATGAAAAACTATCCACATTGTATTGTTTACATGGGTTTATATGGGTAAACTAGTCATAGAATTAGTAGAAACATTATCCAATTTCCACTGTTGAATATACAATTCTTTTCAAAGTCTGACACATCACTACTCTTTCTCCATCACCTGTAGACATGTAGAATATTGAGTGATAAATCTGATTATACCATCTTTCATACTAGGCCACTAATATTGGAGATGTAAGTCTTTATAAATCAAAGTAAAACGAAACTATACTACCCAAGAGTAGGCATTAAATTCATTCAATAGATCCCCCCTAATGTCAAATTGGACCCCTTTTCTTCTATGAGATCGTATTGTAACATCCTCATCCACGATCCAACCAGAAGATGAATCATTATCTAAGATGCTTCCACTTAGGGATATGCCCTCAGTATCTGAATTTTGAATCATTATGACCCCTTTAAAAAGGGTAGACATCACTTCTAAGTATGATAAGATAATAATTACATGATTCTAGTAAATCTAAAAATGCATCTCTAAAACAAGGCCCTGATCTACCACTCGCCACTGGCCTCCTGAACCTTTTATGTCTCAGCTTTCTAGTTTCGTGCACCTGCTATAAGATTTTCCTTTCCAGGAATGTATGAATGCTTGAAATATATAGACTATAGATACTGAGCCCATTTATGCTAAATAATATTAATATCACTAAATTTAACGATGTGATTGAAGATTTTGTTATTAGTGAATACCAATAAATGATCTCTGAGTAAATTGTTCATCCAACAACATAGTGCATGTACAACAACTGCTAGCTCACGGTCGGGCATAGGGTAATTTTTCTATCTGTTTCTCAACTAATGAGACATGTACAAGAATAGTTTCTCATTCTATATCAAACATACTTCTAGATAGAAACCTGATGAGAAACAGGACACAATATAGATCATGCCTGACACTGATAGAATCTGGAGCGGTAGTAAAGTCAATATGCGATTCTACCCCTAAAAGGATACTTCATAAGCTTTTGTCTAAAATAATGTAACACACTTTTTAGTAAAACTAGTAATAGGTGCTACAAGGAATGATAAATCCCAAATGAAGAATCTATAATATCCAACTATCCCCAAGAAACATCATATATCAATGACTTACTTAGGCTTCTCCCAAGAAATGATAGGTATCACATACTTTGGATCTTGTAAAAATCTAGACACAAGGATGATATGACCCCAAAAGTGGACTTTGTTGATCCAGAAGTGTAATTTACTAAGATTATCATAAAGTTTATGATCTCTTAGTTTATTTATAATGATATCAATATGGTTGGAATTTTCATGTTGAGAATGATAATACACTAAAATATCATCCAAAAATCTACCATGGATGAATCTTGATTCAGGTGGAAAGTCAAATTCATCAGGTCTATGAAAACTGATAGTGTATTCATGAGAACAAATGAAATAACCAAGTAATAATTAATATGATACATGGTGTTAAATGTTTTGAGAGATATGTATGATAACCTAACCTGAACTTGGAGATAAACTGGCCTCAAGTATATATTTGGAAACACAACCACCCCTCATATCTAATCAAAAAGGCCATTATTTCAGGTAGTAGATAACAATTATTTACTATGAGATGGTTCAATTAATGGTAATCCATGAAATTCAGAAGTTTACCATCCTACTAATTGGAAAAAAGAACTGGTGGACCCTATGGAGATATGTTGGGAAGTATAAATCCTTTAGCCTCAAGATATTTTAATTATTTCATCTGCTCCAGAGACATTGTAGGTTCCATCCTATAAATATGAATAGACACTAGTGCAACACATAGAACTAAATCAATAGGAAATTATACCTCTCACACTTTAGGTAGACTAGAAAATTGATCAGGAAAGACATCCCTAAAATTATCAACTATAAGATGAAAAATAGTTGGTCATAACCCCTGATCATCCAAGATGATACTAGATATATGGGATATCACTTTTCCCATCCTCATTGTTCTTATCTTGATCAGGACACATAGATATCCCATTATCATTTATTCATATTCCTACCACCCTTTGGTGAAATAAATGTCACCCTCTAATGATAGTTGATAATGTGGTTTTTATAGGTGACTTACTATTCTATCCCCATGATGACATCAAAACTAGTCATGTCAAGGAAGAAGAGATTCCATACAAAGAGACATCAATCTATCTTAAGGGAAGAATCCCTAGAATAGGGAACACTCCCACATTATATCACTAATAGGGTATTGAGTGTCATCACACCACATAAGTGCTCTATATCGAGGATCATACTCTCCACGATTTCCTCTGATATTACATAATTGTGCAGACATTTGTCAAATAAAGCAGACACTGAAGTAGGGGATAATACAATAGTACCTCGAATAGTATAAGGTTCAACTATCTTCTCCTCTGGTATTAGTTAAACTGCATTTAACTAGTATGTACCATGAATATGAGTTATATCTAGACATCCTTGAGTAGGTTTTCATAGTTCACATTGAGAATATTGATTCTGATTACCTCTTCATAGACCACTGTTTCGTCTAGAGTGGCCAATGTTTTTCCAACTACCTGGATAGAGAAATAATGTTGGCCCAACTCTATAATGTAGGTTAGGTGTAGAACCCCACTCACTAGGAAATTCTTGAAATGATTTATAAATTTTTTTCACATTCCTTATCTTGTATCATCCTCTATTTTTCATTAAATCAAGAATACACTGGAGTTTTCTATGAGCTAGCTTCCCAAACTGGTGATATATGAGAAAACATTTAGTCTAAGCTGCCTGACTAAAGCAAACCCTATGAGAAACCTCAAAGAGAATATTTCTTAAAATATTATAATCACTTATAGATCTAGGTTCCAAAATTACCTAGATCACACTAAACACATAACTTATATTCCTCTATGTAATAAGTGTTGGGTTGAATTTATCTTAAATATTTGTAATCCTAAAAACATTTACCTCAGATTGGACAGAGTATTCTAGGCCATCCTCGAACCACCTTGTGATCATAATATCATAACCATATAGAGTCGATATGAACCATTTAAGATTAGTAAATAGAGAAGAATACTCCATTACATTCATGGATCCCTTATTCTGGTTCATAAACACTCTATCCCTATTATCCCTATGAGTTTGTAGAAATAATTTGTTGTAAATAATCATCTTCATGTCCACCCAGGTTATATCACTATATCGGGCTACATGGGTAATAACATCCCACCATCATTAGAGATAATTCATAACATATAATTAATTATTTTTACCATATACTCTTTCTATACTTCCATATGCTAAAATATTGTCATAATGGCCTCAACTCACAACATAGAATCATGTGGCATGCCACCCCTTGAAAAAGGTGGGAGAGTAATTTTGTTGGAACTCATGAGTCAGTTCTAACATAGATAGGGAAGGTTGACTGACACCTTAGATATTTTAAACATGAATAATATTCCCTATTACAACTTGTTATCATATCACTTATCATGAATAAATGGCAGTCCCATAGGTGGCATCGCAGGAGGAATCACTAGAGGCTCATGGCCCTCCACCTCATGTGCACGGTAGTCACCACCTTTAAGGAATAAGACTCAAGGATTCCCTTGATGAATGATACTACAATTCCAAAAAAAACCATAGAATATAATTTAATAGTCCAAAAATTTAATGGATAGATATCTTGGACATGTACATTTCATTCTTATTAAAAGACAACACAATTATATCTACTCCAAAATCCATGTATTAATGTAAAATAAAGTTCATAGAAAGCTATCATTATATTCAAAGACATCCCAACCACTAATTACTAAGGCCATGTTTTGGAAATCATATCAAATTAGATGATACATGATCTATTTTATGGATTTTCAATTGAAAGGTATAGATGAAAACACCATTCACTTAACAATTGGAACCACATTTTCAAGTAATTGTTTCAATGTTAATGATTTAAATTCATTTGAGTTTATAATATCAGTTAATATATATATATATATATCATGGATAATTTCTAGTAGGTTCAGAACCCAGAACATGGTATAATTATAAAATTAAGGTTTCAATGTTAATATATGTTGGAGAACACTGTTTAAATTAATGTTATAAATTTAATTAATCCAACTATACTCTCTCGATAAGAAATGTACACACATTTTGATATATTATAATCATGAACCAACTATATTTAATAGAAAAATTCACAAAGAATACTGATATTTAAAGAACAAATGTGTGGGATATTAGTCATATGGTGCCTATAATGATTCATGAATTGGATCAACCTCATTTCATCTGAAATAAAAAAATAAATCTCATTGTAATAATTTAATTAATGGAAAATAATAAAACATTTGAGTCCCCAAATAGTGAATTCTTATCAACATTAAAAAATATAACCCATAATATAAATTAACCATCCCAGGTAATTTGTGTTTTCCTGATATATGGGTCAGTTACACCCAGAAATAGTCTCATTATAAAATTTAATTACCTACTAGTATCCTATTTAATTCCTAGAAAATAAAACAAAATTAAAAGAACCATTCGATACCACAATGTATTTTCCCAAACTAGGATCCAATTAATATGTTCCCTAATTTAGTGGGTCACATGGACTCAAGTGTGCAACCTCATACACTAGATGTTTCCGACTAGTAGAAATAGTGAAAGGATGGAACAATGGGAAGATTATACCCTAATAATAGAGTGGGACAGTAGATAATATAAATAGATAGAAAATAAAGGAATCATATGAATAACCAATACCATAGTGGAAACATACAATATAATGAAAAGACTAGTATCCCAACATAGAGGAAGTATAATATATTAGATCTTATAAATAAACTATGGAAATGTAAATAACCAAGTAACTACAATAATAATAGAAGCCAGAAAATTGAGTCATACCCAATGTGTTGACATGTAATACTAACATACAAAAAGGGAAGCAAGGAACATACATATAATATACTGTCACAAAAAATTATAAAAGAAAAAAATATAGCACCCCCATAATCTAGAGCATATACATGGACCTATACTCCCACACTCCAAGCTAAAAGTAAAATGAATCAACTATCAGTAGCGGTTTAATTTAACTAATCCATACCTTCAAAAAAGTAATCTACTTGGGACACAAAGGCAGCCCAAATCGGGTGTTAGATAAAACACCAGTATGCCACCACCATTGATGTATAGAAATAATCAATAATATCTACGTAATAATAGTAATGTGCATGTTTAAAGAAATATGGACAATTTCGGATAAATAAATACATGTCATCTCAGGTTCTAACTACACACATAGATGGCTCTACCAGCTTTTGCATAAGCTTGCAGGATTATGATCAATAACTGTATATATAGAAATAATATATATAAAATATACTAATATATTGTATCCACATATATGAGCATATTACGTTAGGATATAAGTATCTATATACATAGATACTACGTGCTGGCTAGACCTAGTGCATAACTAATGCATCTATAACTAGCATAACAGGTTATAGGATCAAACAAGAGTATATGCCCTAAATCTCATGTTGAATTTGATTCATCATGCTCATCACTCAATATTGGTGGGGTGATATCTGATTCCCAACACCGTAGTAAAGGTAACATGGAGAATCATTTCCATTGTCTAGACACATATATAATGATGAGTGATGTCATGATCAACACTTGATGTAATGGATCATGAAACTTCTTGCTCAGTGAAACACTTAACCATCATTCCACAACAAATAGAATTAGAATAATCATAATAATAGTATCACGATGGATCAAATATAATGAATAAATATCACCAATCCCAATATATAAGTTTGTTTTACAGTTCATATAATCCATATATAATATCACGCGTCAATTGTCGATTCTTTTCCAAAAATTACCATAAATTAGAATCAATCCACTTAATTAATTAATAAACACATTTCATTTCCATAAATTCAATATATCCATTAAATCTATGTAGTTTAGATCAATACAATTCCAATGTTCAATTAAGAATATATAAATTGTTTTTTACAATTAGGAAATTTTTCATAATAGATGAAATATTATGAATAGGGAAGGATAAACATATTTATTGTGTTTAGCCCATTAATAGTTTATACAATTGAGGGAAACAGAATTTATAAAAACCAAAAGTGGTATCATTAAATGAGGAAAACATCCACATATCATTTATCAAGGGTCCTATGGAGTATAAAAATAAGATTAAATTTATTCAATAGGAAGAAATAATTTTAATGAAATGGGTTGTAAAGGTCAAAATTTGGGATAATAGCAAGGCTATAAAAAACGCTATAAATTTGGGAATATATTATAGACCACCTACTTTAGGGTTATAGATGAATCTTAGCAAATACAACTACAAATATTAAGTAGATTGGGATAAAAATGATAATTGATCAAACACCCTAAAAATTGGTTCTACGGTCTCACACCTAAATAATTCAATAGATAAGAATAGAAACTAAAACAGGAATAATCTGAATATGATATCATACCTATAGCTATCCATCATATCAAAAAACTATTGATTTGGAGATAGGGTGGTGGGGGAATAAAGATCCTTATATTAGGCATTAGGGAGTCTTCATGGAAAACATAGGAGCACATCCTTTGAAAATTAATAGAGAAAGGAGAGTATTATGTTTTTATGTCATTAAGGGTAAAAATTTAAATTTACCATAAAAACCAGGGGTGCACATTTTGGCCTCATGGTATGGAATAACCATGAACAAACTATGCTTCCTTCACTATCTACTGTGGGACCCCACAAATCTAAGGAATGTGGTTTTCCTAAGCATGCACATAATGAGAGAAAACATAATTCCCAAATGATCTTAAATCCCCACAAGGGCATGCTCTTGGGATCTCACAGTTGAATACAAACCATGTGGACTCCTTTTACTCAAAAAAAGAGCCCCACATGGTTACATTTCATGGTTAGTATGAAAGATATAGTAACCATGAGGCCCATTCTGTTTTCACGAAACACCAAGAATCAAGCTCCGAACAATCCCAAAATGCTCTTTGAACCTTCCCAACTCTATAGTTCATGTTTAAAAATATAAAAAAGATTAAAAATAAAAAACCGTTGATCCATACCATTGAGAAAAGTTTGTTCGTTATATTCTAATCGATGTTATCATTCAAAATAAAAATTAGTAAAGAAAGAGTCACTTATTGATCTAAATTACTATGTTGTGACGCTTCTAAAAGAATAACTACAAAATATCATCCTTTGTGACCCATTTTTTTAAAATCAAAATTATTTCATGTAGCTGTTTATTATAAAACATCACTGTTACCAGGACACATAACACTGAATACTAAACCCTTTCACCCAGACTAAGAAATCATCTGATGAAACTTCATAAGGTCCCATATATTTAAAAAATAAATATTTAAAAGAATCGTTTCATGAAATACACCACCATTCCAAGACCAATTACTATAGAAACACACATCAACAACTTCCAATCTTTCACACTATGACATTAATATTCATACTTTGACCATTGTCTCCCAACTAATATTTTATCTCCAAAACACCCTTCTACGTAAATATACTCCCAACAACTCCAATCCCACAAACCTTAAAATGGTACAAGACAACAATTTATAACCCATTGTATGATTTATTTATCAGGTGGTGATAAAATAACCAAAAACATAGGGGAAATAACTCCTTGATCTTTAACATGCATGGAGTTGTAGTATCTAATATTCTCTTATGTATACCACAGTTTTGATTCATCCTTTATTTATAACATAAACTACATATTTAGGTTACCACCATCATTATAATTATACACTCACACACACTTGTGTGGTGAACTTACATGGATTTCATTTAATAATTAATTATTTGTATGTAGAGCCTTATAGAATTTTAAATATGTATGGATTACAAAAAATATTAATTTAATGTTAATTATTAAAAAATTAAGATTATATTTTAAATAATAAAATTAGAAAAATAAATATAACCTAAACCCATGTTACTCAAATATCAAGATCTTTCCCAAATCATAATGAAAATCAAATTTAATAACAGAAAGCCTCCATTCAAATTGATTCCATTTAGGATAAATATATATATATATATATAATAAATTAGTAAATTATTCATCGTAAATATGATCTAATTAATTTTCTTAGATATGTATTAAATATCCTTAATAGTTTCAATTAAATATTTTAATTTAATTTTAGATAATTAGTTAAACGATGTTTCCTACATCAGTGACATGATGTGTATGGCCCACATAATATTAGACCCCATAACCTGAAATCTAATGTTTTATCGGTTGTTATATAAAGAGACACATTGTGTTATATAATTTTTATATCGGCATTACCATTTTCTCTACCTTAGAAAACATGTAATTAATACATGAAAAGTTGTAACAAAGGTGATGTTTAACCACTTGGTGAACATCTATTGAATGTGGCATGTATGTTTCAAGATCTACAAGGGGTACATGGAATTTGATTGACCTTTTCAAATCGCATGTCACATTGGATGGTATTAAAAGTCAAATATAGGACCTTTTGTATTAACCCACATGACACACCACATGATATATAGTGTGTACCATACGTGAAATAGAAATGGTCAAATGGTGTGTACCCTAGTGTTATAAGCAATTTTATTCTTTTTATATATAAAATTAACTTGAAACACCTAAATGGGTATTTTGAGCATTCATTATTCATTTATGGCCCATTTAATCTAACATAAAGGTTTACTAATGTGTTGTCTTTGTTGTTGGAGTTAGAAAAAATCACTAAAGGTTAATATTAGAAAACCAATGAATAAAAATTGATTAAATAATTATAAATTTAAATGTTTTCTCAATGATAAAACATGATGATTATAGGGTGTTGTGGTAACATTTTTTGGAAGCTAATATTTTATTTTTTTGTTCTAATAAATAAAATTTGAAGGACATAATGAATTTTATACAAAATGTCACTTATAGTATTTTAGAAATTTAAATACAATTATCATAACCACAATACAATTCATGATCAATCATTTTTCTTCCCAACTCTTCTTGATATTTCATTTAATTAGTAAATCTATGCAATAATTCTTTTATATGTACCGATACACACTCTTTAGAACTCTGAATGATGTTTTTTATCTACTGAGTTCTAGTGTTACAATAATATGTTTTTTACATTTCTCACCATGATTTCAATGGGTTATTTTCTATTTTATTTATTTAATACTTAATAGAATATAAAAGATTATCCCTAATTATATATCTTGGTATTGACAGGAAAATTCAGCCTTGAATCTTGTGTTTTCACCATGATATATATTGGTTTTTATTAATTATATCCATGTAACATCCTGGGATTTTAAGAAATGTATTATTTTAAATTAATTTAAATTATTTGATGGCATGTGTTATATGAAATGAATAGTCATTACCTAGATATTAGAATGGAATGGTTGAGTATGATTAACTATGTTATGAATATATGGGTTAAAAAATTTTATATAATTAATTATTTTGTGACCAATAAATTAGAAATGAAAATAAAAATCAGTTGAATATAAAGGATATGTTTTATGATAAACAATTTTTGTAACCAGAATGGAATTTTAAATTTATATATTAAATTATTCACTATTATTGAATAAAATCAATTAACTTTATATCTAATTTATTTTATAAATTTTTGTCATTTCATCCAAAAATTTTGATAGTCTTAGGATAAGAATAAATCAAATAATTAGCATTAAAAGATATATATTTTTTAAACAGTAGTATTAAAAGTATTTAATGGCAGACTTGATTTAAAAATAAATTTGGAAACTATTATAAATTTTAATTTAGAAAATAAACTTCATATTTAATGTGGGAATATCATCATCTACATTGTGTTAATTTTTGGTATTTTTATTCTAAGATTCATGTATTGAGGAGTAATGAATGACACTAAATTTTAATTGAAAATTGATTTTTCATATAAATAATTTATAGTGTTAAATTAAAATTTTAATTTTTTTTGTAAAATAATATCACTTTTTTCAGTTAAACCAATTTTAGTCATTGTTATAGAATTAACCCTGAAATGGGATATAAAAATATTTGAAACTTTGGAACATTTCTCTTTATAAACAATGTTGTGTCATTCATTCCACAAGATTAACATTAAATAAATTTCATCCATTTATGTGAGTAGAATATAAAAAATGGATTCCATATTTGGAATAATCATAAATTTATAGTATGTTCAACATAGGTTTTGACAAAATTATTTCTGAAATAAACTATACTTAATTATAGAGATTAAATTGAAAAATCTATTTTTACTTATTATTTAAACATTAATCATAATTTCCAAATGAACTAAATACAAGTAAAAAAGAAATTTTATGGAAATTATTCACCTAAATTTCCAATTTTTTATAATTTTTATCATTATTTTAGGAAAATGGTGTAATTGAGACCTCCCAATGTTGTTTACCATTTTAAATTTACAAAAATGCCACTCCCTCTCTACTATAAAAAGGTACTGACCATTCCCAATTCTTCAAGCCTATAAAGCCCTTTGACTTGTACAAACCATTTCAAATTAAGCTCCAAAAATCACTATTCTCATCATAGAAGACCCACTTTGGGAATTAATCAAACTATGTAGCACTTTGGTACAAAAACAAATTTTCTGGAGAAAGAGCTAACATTCTTGAATGATCACTTTTTTATATCATTCTCAAAAAACATAAATTATTCTTATTAAATGATTATATAATAAACTAATTATACCAATATAATTATATTATTTTATGTTAAACTGTCTACCTACACCTTCACACTCTTCCATCATATGGAATATGTGATCATCATTCTTGTGTACATGAGATAATATCCTCATGAAACAATATTGTTTGTTCTTCCATTACAACCCCTCAATGATTGGAATAAAAATGGACTTCATATTTTATATGATTTATAAGATATTTATAATTTCATGATTCTTATATAATTTTTATATAACTCGCACCATAATTATTTTTCTTTTTGGGAATATTATAACATTGTTTTTGGACATGTGGACTACTACCACCTCAAAGTAATGTGATTCATTCACTACTTAAATAGATTGAATTAAGGATGTATTTAATAAAAATACATTGCATAAATGACATATTTGTGATATTTATCACATTATTATCTATATGGTCATATAAAATAAAAAAAAAGTCATTCTATTTTATACACAAGATGTGTGGACTAATACCTCCTCTAAGTGATACGATTCTTCCTTTTTCATAACCACAACATAAGAATTATTTATACATAAGTTTATATAATTAAATAATATAGTATTTATGATATAATTTCCATTATATAATGATAAAATGTTATTTCCTTCTATCTATAATGATCATTGAATAATTTCAACGTTATATTAAGAGTTATGGAATCCTATATATGACAATATGATTAAGGATGATCCCAAGTTAAAATATTTAAGACACCCCACTTGATTTTTTTTAGTAACAAATTTGATGTTATTAATGATGTTTTTTGAAACTTTTTTTTGTTGATTTATTTTTAACACCAATGATAAACATGAACTATTTTTTTGGAGAATTTATTTTTTCATGTTTAAGGAAAAAAGGATAGCCCAGAGGCTTGGTCACAACCGTTCACAACCAGTAATGCCATAATGCATGAACCCACAACTGAATAGTGACAAGGGTGTATCACATACGACTTGTGTGTTTGATTTACTTGTTAATATAACAAACTTTAGATGTCATAATTTTCTTTCAGAAAAATATGGGAATTTTTTTATGAAATAATAGTTTATTTATCTAGGAGGAATATTCAATAAAATACTTATAATATTTAGGTTCTAAAGATAGTCAATAAAAGTTTGAATAATTTTAAGGATTGTAATTTATAGAATAATTTAGTTTCAATGCTGGGTAATACTTTTTAATATTAATGTATCATGTGAACATTTATTTATTTTCAAGATTATCTTACCAAGTGAAAACAATTTTCGTTTTTATTAAAGTATAAATAAATATGGAATAGCTTGAGTATCACCTGTATTGTTATTTGATCATTAAAAGTTGGTTTTAGTGATGTAATAATTAAATATTCATCTTGATTTGTAATAATTTGTAGAAAATGATGAGTTATGGGTGGAAAGTTTTTAACAAATTAAATTATATTCATCAAGTAATTATATTTCATTTTTATTTTTCTCTTTATCTTTATGATAATTTATTTGTTTAACCCTAAGAAAAGTATATTTAAACAAAAGTATTATCCTAGTACCTTCAATTTGTATGACTTGGTGGTATATTCAATAATCACATTATTATTTTATTTGAGGCCGTTAACTTTTCTTTTCATATTCACTTGTCAATGAACAATTACCTCAATCACCCCTATAATTATTTACATGATTCCTCTATTCTCACCTTTATTCTCCATATGTGGAATCATAGTTTTGAGAAACATATATGGAACTTTATGGTTCACACATTAAATTTTTAAGATGATATTTTATTAACCGTTTTTAGTATTTTGGTGTCAATAAAAAAAATTAAAATATCAATCCATTGAAAACAAAGATGAATTTTGGGGACAAAAATCATTTTAAGGGGCTGGGATGTACCATCATGATATTTTAAGAGATATGTTCATTCATTTTAATTAAATATATTTTATATCATCTATAATATATAATGTATAGTTTAAATTTACTTTTAATCAACACAAATTTTTTCTTTCATTTCTTGTAACAATGAGTCTCTTCGATAATGTGTGTTTCTTGCTAGTCTGAGTTTTACAAAAAACACATTATATTAATATTTAAAATAACAGTTATCACTAAGTAGTGGGAATGGCATATTTGATTATTATTAACAATACTTTGAATATATAATTTAAAAATATTTGTATAATTAATTATTTAGTGACTAATAAATAAGAAAATAGAATAAAATCAATTGAATATAAATGATATGTTTTGTGAAATACTGTTTTCCCAACTAGAATGATGTTTTATATTAATATATAAAATTATTGAAAATTATTGATAGAATTTGATGAAATATATGTGATATATATTCAATCAAAAAAATCAATTTATTCTACTAGTTTATTTTGATTAATATAAGACTAAATTTAATTTTAAGCATAAATAAGTTATATATTTTTAAATGGTAGTTTTACATCCATTTAATCGATGAATTATTTTAAAAATAAAATTTTATAAGGTTATAGATTTTATTCTAAAAAATAATAACCATTTTTTAAATAGTAATATCCATATTTACATTGGGATAAATTTGGGTATTTTTCTACGAACATTCATATTATGATGAATATGGAATGACAATGAATATTAATGGAAAACATCATTTTCATAGTAATAATTTAGAGTATTAAATTATAGTTCAAATTTTTTTTAAGGTATAATTAGATCAAGATTATAATAATTAATGTAGTTTATGTAATTTTAATCAGTTTCACATTGAATTATGATATAAAAACATTTCAACCTTGTTAAATTCTCTCTTTATTGAAAACCTTATTTCCATGTCACATCCACAAGAGTAATTTTAAATTAATTTCTACCAAATTTATGGATGGAAATTTTAAAAATGGATTCCATATTTTTAATCATAATAATTTTGAATTTATATTAATTTCAACATTGTTTTTCACAAAAAAAATATTAGTGAAAGCAATTGAAATTAATTATAGTGATTAAGGTGAAAGATGTGTTTACTTGGTGGTTAATATTTAATATTATATGTAAAAAATGATCTACAAAACATCCAAACCCAATTTTAATGAAATTATTAAACCATATCCCATATTATATTGAAATTTCACCATTAATTGAGACACAATATGAAAGGATGACCTCTTAATAATTATTACCATCTTATATTTACAAGAATTCCACTCCCTCTCTAGTATTAAAAACATTCACCCTCTCCACTTCAACACATCTCTCACACCCTTTTCTTAATAAAAAACATTCCCAAATAATATATATAAATCCATAATAGAATCCTAGAAGCCTCAATTTTTGTAGAATGAAAATTATGGATGTTCTTTGTTGTAAAAAAATATTGACCCAAAGAATATGTAAAATTATTTAATGATCACTTTTGTTTTATTTCTTTATAAAACCACTTAGATTCTTATTATTACATGATTATATGATAAAATAGTTGAATAAATATATTTATATGTATTTATGTTCAATTTTATACCTAAACCTTCACACACATCCACCAAATGGATTACAAAATCATCATTCGGGTGTGTGGGGAACCATATCCCTATGATCCTATACCATTCATTATTCTATTAAAAACCCTAAAATATGGAAATTTTGACATAATTATTATTTTTATATTATATATATGTTTATATATAATATATTTATAATTTTATTATTATTATTTAATTGTTATATATCACATAGCATCATGCATTCCTTTTTTTGGAATATGATAACCACATTTGTGGATGGGTGGACTACAGCCTCATCAAAGAGATGTGCGTTTTTTCACTCTTTAAAAAGTGTTTAGTAAAGATTAATTTTCAAAAAATATAAAAAATAAATTAAATATTTATTATATTCATAAAATAATTATTTAACTGGTCATATAACATATCATTTTCCTCCTTATGTTTCACACAATGAAAATGTGATAACATCGTTTGTGGATGTGTGGAATACCACCTCTTTGAAATGATGTGATCATTCCTCATTAATAACCAAATAATAATATTGGTATTTATATGTATATATAATTTAATAATATGGTAGTTTTTATATAATGGTAATTTTTAAAAGTAAACTTTTACATACCTTCTTTCCATAATGATCATCGAAGAATAAGAAAGGTACTCATGCGTACGTATGGCCTAAAATATCCATGATTGTAACGTCTATGAATTTTTCATAACCATGTTTACTATATAGTTTTAAAATAATATTGTATGTGAAAACTGGATAATTATGTCATGGTTATTATTCTTGGTATATTTAAATAATTTACACATTCACTATAGTCTACCTATCAAAGTTAGTTTTGACACATAAGCTGAATATGGTCAAAACATCCATTAAAATTATTTGTTAAGTAATCGAATATTACTTGTTTATAGGTTAACTAAATGTACTAATAAACATGGAAATTGATACTAATCATTTAAATAATGATCATAAGTTTATTATTCAGGATGATAATGGAAAATAATGAAAAATCATACAAAATATAAGGGGTTTCGCCTTTATTTACATTCAATTAAGACTTATTTGTTATTATGCACCTAGTTACTTTTATATAATGTATATACATTACTATGACTAGTTATATCATGATTTTTATTTACTTCATGATTTTAAATGTTTTAATAGATTTTATTCTTTTAGGGATCTAATGATTTAAAAGATACTCAAGTATTATGAGATTTATTAACTGAATTTTCATTCATTTGGTTAAACTTCTATCTAATTGGTTTTTTATGCCAAGAATATGTGTGAAATTACTGATTATTGTTTTATACCATATTTCCAAAAATAGTTTTTGGATTTCCATTTACAACACATAATTATTTCATTGATTTATTCTTAATCCGATGATAAGTTATTTGAAAGGGTTTTCTCATCTCACTTTTATTTATTTGATATATATTCCATGGAACATATTCACCTCTTATTTTTTGTGGTGCATATTCAAACCATGAATTTATGTTATGATTATTATACTTAATTTAAAGAGGTTTACATATCCTTATAATAATATTTACTTCATGGGGTTTATGGTTTCAAATTTACCAAAGTGGAAATGGATCTATGTCACAATTTTCCTTCTTTGAGATGTTGGTATTGTCAAACAGCATAATTATTTTATGAGGGGTATATAATACCCATTCAAACTATTATATCATGAGTATTATGATTCTAATGATATTATATGTTTCATTTTAATTTTCATAATTTATCGGACTTATGATTCAACTGATTCATAGTGGTATGAGACACTTTTGAATTTTTTAAGGTTATTTTCATCATAAATGTTTTTAATGATATTTTAATGGTATTTTCCTTTGTCAACATCAAAAAATATTTTACACTGATCCTACACTTGTGATATTTTTAATGATACTCTATGTATTATTTAATGGATGGATTATGATTATTTAAGTGACATTATTATGGAAGCCCTTTCTTTTCCATGGGATAACCATGTTTCAAAGAGGTTGTTAGGAAACCCATTTATTTTTATGGGTTAATAATGTTTCAAAAAGATTTTTATTCAACCCATTTAATTTATAGGTTTAATAATGTTTCAAATAGATTATTATTCAAACTTGTGTCTTTTACATGGGTTAAAAATGTTTCAAAGAGATTTTTTTGGAACCCATTTCTTCTCTATAGGATAATCATTTTTCAATGAGATTATTATGAGACCCATTTATTTTTCCTGGGTTGATTATTTCATAAACATATTGTTATGGAAGCCACTTCATTCCCACTCATTAACCATGTATTAAAGAGATTTTTGTGGAACATGTTACCTTTTCCATGGTGTAATCATGTTCTAAAAATAATAATAATTTTACCCAATGAGTAATGATGAAATGTATTGTCCATGTGATTTATTTTTTATTCAATTATTAGACATTAAAAATAAACTATTCACCCAGATAGCACTAGGAATTCCCATTATATCCTATCATAGGGTGGCCCAGATATCATGGGAAAATCCCATTACATCTTAACATGGGGTAGCATAAATATCATAGAGTGTGCCTGTTATAGCTCCCCAATGCATTAGGTAATGATAATTCTGGAATTACATTTTATGGTTATTCTAATTTGTAAGGGGTTTTTCAAGGGTCCTATTGGAGATTAATGATATCATTCTCCAAGATATGAATATGTTTTCATTGTTCTTGTTATGGGTTTACAATGTTTATAAAGATCAAGATTGATATCATATGGATTTTGAGAATTGATTCTGATGTCTCTTTCCTTTTCAATGTTTTCAAATTTGATGATCGATTTATTGGTGGGTATTATTTCGTTTATTACTCTCTCAAGCACTTTTATTTTTTCATCATAACCTTTTGCACTCTTATGCTCATTTATTTCATTAAATTGTTAATGCTTATGATTACCCTAACTAAGCATCTGAGCTCACCCATATTATATTTTCTTTTCTTGTGATTTTAAAGAATGAAGTTGGATGATTTATGTATCTAAGGTATTTCACAAAGATGATGTTAATGACTTAAAGTGAAATATGAAAAGCTGTGTATAATGGGAGATGATTTTTAACAATATGCAATAGTTATTTATGGGTCAAAGTTTGTGTGAATTGTTTATGTAGGATTTTTGTTTATAATTATCAAAAACTCTAAACCTAAATGGTCCTCTTGAGTTTAAGTGATACATGATTTCATTTTGAATTTATACAGTTTTTATAGGGATTTTTTTTTTCAAATTTATCAGTAGTGAATACAAAAAAAATCATTTTAGGATACTTTATAATATTATCTAGGATGGTGGGATCAATGATGATATAATCAATATTAAAATAATATAAATACATTCCATTCCACTAACATAATCAAAATAAATATTATATATCAAATTTCACTTAAATAATTATTATTTTTCCAGATAACGTGAAATATAAATTAAATGTCACCAATATCATAAATAATAATAATAAAATTACTTTTGTTATTTTCTGGTAATATATAATATTTAAATAAAATTTCTTAAATAAGTTATTATTTATTTTCATGATATTAAAATGAATTACACATGACGAAACTCTTAAATAAAAATACTAATTATTTTAGTTGAATTATAATTATCTTAATCCATTTCCTAAATAAATAATTATTTTTTTAAGTAATATTAAAATATGTTCACCTGATCATCAACTCAATTTGAATCCCACTATAAAATTTTAAAATGTTGAATAATAAAATACTTATTCAATCATATAGAAAAAGATATTATATTAACTTCTCATTTGAATAAATATTTATTTATATATTTTTACATAACTTGTATATAATATATATATATATTACAATATTAACTAAACATTTGAATAAATAAATATTGTATTCTTTATCTTGTGAAATAAAGTTATTTAATTCAATTCACCTATTTTAAACATTAATATCAAATGATTGTATTTTCTGACCAACTTAACTTGAAAAAATTGTATTCCACTAGTTGGGATTAAATATATTCATATAAATAAATTCAATTTAATTTATTAAGCTCCATGATACACATATTTTGTAACCCTATAGACCTATTTTTAGTGTAAATTGGTAGAAAATTAAAAAAAATCAATATTAGAATCTAGAAACTCATTCGGAAACCCATAAAGATAAAAGTTTTTCTAATTACTGGTAGATTTGGATTCATTGAATCTATTGAGTTCATTCCTTAAATAACTATAATATTAATAAATATTTTATGATAATATGATTATCATTCCATGAAACATTAATGTCATAATATCCTTAGAGTATTTGGGGAATTTAAAGGTTATAGTAGTATCTAGCTATAATGAGATCCTATAGATGATATGACATTATAAATTAACATATTTCATAAAGTCTAGATAACATCTATATTATAGGGCCACATTTGATATTTTACAATTATCTGTTGGGGGTTATAATACATTAGGATTTATTCTCTTGAAATTTTCACTTTTTTAATATTTTAGAAGGAAGCTTGTGAGGTGATACTTTCCGATAGGAATTCAATATATTTCATTTATAATTTCTATATTAATACATATGATTATGTGAATTGGCCCTTATAATTTACATTTTTATTATTGTATATCATTAATAAAAAACAAGGAATTATGGATGAAAATTAAGATTAAAAATTCTCACTATGAGGTAGCATATGTTGGGTACATCACTGGTGATATGAAATTAATTTAATAGCTCAAGAATGTGTATTTCCCATTCATATTAATGGAAGATGGTATCTCTAGATGTTTAATTGAAATTTTATTTTATGACTAAATCAATGGTCATGGTTGTTAATCAATGAGTTTATTGTATTGGGTTAATGAAGAATACATTAAACATAAATGGTGATGACCTAATTATTCAATCTTCTTGATCATAGATTCATAAATGTGGATTTTATTACATATTGTCATTAATAGGAAGGTTCTTCTTGTTTTTGTGACACTAAATTAATATGTATGGTTTCCTTCCTTGGTTGTTATATGTTGATTTTGGAATTTTTTAATGTTAACCAAATTCCATTGACAAATAAAATTAGGTGGTCACACACTAAGTGTTTCTAGAATCTCATTAAGTTCTATTGAATATAATACTGATAATAATTATTACTTTCTCCTTTTGGAATAATAAGTTTTCAAATATTTTTTATTTCATAAATTCATTCATGATATATTTGATTTAGAATATTTATCTATAATTTTATCTACTGTTTGTTACATTAAAGGTAATAAATAAATATTTATTGATTCATCTGTCTAGAGAATGGATTAATACAATTAAAAATAATATTACAATGAATATTTTTTCATGATTTCATGGAATATAATATTTTTTATTGAATAATATTATTTATTTTAATAAATATTTTTTTGCTAATTAGTTCAATATATTTTATGGGGAATATTGGGTCAAGTTAATGGCATGATATATATGATATGTTTTATTTAATATTATAAAAAATTAAATATATAATTTTATTTGAAAAATAGTATTTAAATAATTTCATATTAATGAAGATAATAATAATGTTATTATATTTAATATTAGATAATGGGAATTAGAAAAAATGAGTATTTGATAACGATTCATCACAAAACTAACATATATTTACCTTTAATATAAATTCAAACTTATATCAATTTTCAAAAACAAAAAAAATATTGTTTTACTGAACATATTAGAGAAAACCCTCAAAACATTTCTCAAACACGTGTAAAAATCGTCTGCCCTCCTCAATAACACAAAGAGAACTAAAAAATCAATTAAGATGAAAAATTATGAATGGTGTGAAGATCTATATTCCAATATAATAAAACATGAAATATCAATAACAAATTTCAGGGATATATATGGCATGGGTATATAAAATTGGTATATTTCTTTTTTTTACAATTGTAATGACAATGAAACAAGGTTATAATCTTTAATTGGTCATAAATAACTATCTCCTTCAAGGTAAATCTTATTTTAAATTAATTTTAAAATAAATAAGAAAAATTACTTTTAGGGTATTATGAGGTTTCATTCATAATTTTTTTTGGATTTATCCATTTAAATTTATAAAAACCCAAAATCAATCATTCTCCCAACACATCCACTATTCTATGAAACTATATAAAACTATAATAACCTTCCCAGAAGTGATACAATGTAATATAATCCAATAAATAATCTAAATCCTATTAATCATGATGCATATATTCTTTATAATCCTATATTTTGGACATGTCTTTCTTCAACATTTCATAAAAAACATGCCTACAAACAATAAGGGACATGGATTTTTATCAAAAAAAATTACTCCATATACATTGGGATAAACATATATTCTTCCAATAACCTATAATTGATAGATAATTTATTGAATATTCAATCATATGATATTACCAATGTATGCTACCTCTATTTTAAAATTTTTGATCATAGTTTTCACTAATATATTAATGTATGAAATTAATGATCTCATAGAAGTTCACTAATAAAAATGTTCACATATAGAAATATACAATGACACATAAAACATGTCGAACTACAATTAGTGACTCTTTATTCATATCCTTCCTTATTAGAGATCACCAAGTGAAAAATTCATGCGGTAAAGTCTTAATTATTATGAGACTCTAGAGATAAAAAGTTAGACATAACATTTGTCCAGTCAGATTGACGAGCCTATAATATAAGAAATATTATTTATGAATATTTCCATTGAATCTATATATAATCATTAAAGTTATGAAAATTTATAAAATCTTTAAGTGAAAGATACACCAAGGACATTATTTCATTAATTTTGTGTATAAGAATAATCATTATGTGATGTGAATATATTTATCCAGGTAATAATTATTTTAAAAATATTCGGTTTTTAAAAGCCATTTATAATGGATTCATTAGATTTTAAACATCATTGACGTTATTTACTTATGTTTATTATCACATTATACATTTATTAATCCTTGATTTTTATTGTTTTTATAAAAATTAATGTTATTGTTTATTTTTTAAGTCACATTATTTATATACTACACATTAATACTCTATTTTCATAAAGAATTTATTTATCAATAAAATATATTAAATTATTGAAGATAATTTCATATAAATAATGGGGTTCTAATAAGTATTTCTAGGTCATATGGACAATGATATTGATTCAAAACTTGAATCTTCTAAGAGACCATCATGTAAAGAGATGAAAATTAGAGTAACGCCCCAATCCAACCTCTTATTGATTATGAATAAAATTAGTGATGATTGAATAAATAAAAAAAGAGCTATTTCCTTTAAATAATAATCATGTATCTACAAAAAAAATTAAATCAAAAAAATATATTTAAATTATAATATCCTAAAATAAAAAAAATATTGCAAAATTTAACTGCCTGAATTTTATTCTAACAAATAATATGTTTGAAAAAATAATTATGACTCAAAAATTCCAATACCATTACCAATAATTATTATTTAAGATTCATGTTCATCAACTCCTATAAAATTTCCACAGAGTTGTGTTGAAACCAATATATAATAACTTTATAAAGATTATATTTGTGGTCCAAAGGTATTCATATGAGTGTGTGAGTCAATAATATATTTTTGGATCATCCCAAATGAAATAATATAGAAAATATCTATGTAGGTAACATGACATCCTACCAACTATTGTAACGCATTAAATAATTAGAAAATGAATCCAAAACACAATCAAAATATTAATAATAAAAAGTTTCTCAAATTATTTAACAATTAAATTACATACCACAATGTTAATCAAATAATACATCCTACATGCATTTAAGAAAAATAATAATATTTTAAATGATATATATTGAATTTTTATCATTTTTTACTCTATTTATACTAAATAACTTTTTTAATCATTGGATATATCTCTTAAATTAGTCCCATTTCCTAATAAACATCATTATAAATTTCACAAATATAAATTATAGTGGGGGAGTTTCGTTTTTAAATAAAAAGGAATAAATCATGGAAAACATTATAAAATTATCGAAAAATCTATATCCCTATATCACATGTGTTAAGTAATACCCATGCAAGGTATATAGATTGATTATTTTATCTGAACAACCATCATATTGAGTCCAATCACCAACTATATTTTGTTTATCATTAAACCCAATATTTTTTATATTATATTGGTTTCCAAAAGTTTTCAATGTGTATTATGGTTTATATAATAAATATTAATATGTATTAGTGAACAATATTTTTGAAGATTCATGGAGAACCAAAAGTAGGTGAAGTTATGTGTTGAGTTACGCATATTATATAATGATTTGAAATACACCATGAATCTAACAAGTATGATATGTTGTCACTATACCTATGAAAAATATTTCTTCATTTTTTATTTCTTGTTTAATCTATTTGGTGCGGTTTGATAATAAGTATATGAGTTACTACCATTGTTTTTATAGAAATAAAGAAGTATTTAGTTGTTTCCATTGGATATTCTCTTATAGATCCATTCACATTAAATGAATTATTGGATAAAGTGATTAAAAAATTCATAGTGGGTTTAAATTTTGTTAATATTTCGAAAGGATCATTGACGTTTTAGGATTATTCTTATCTGTAATCTATATGCATAATATGTTCATGATGATTTGATAAATTAAAATCTACATACCATTAATTATAAATCAATACGAATTATATTTCATATGGAAAAACATGT
Source organism: Viscum album (assembly GCA_963277665.1). Classification (NCBI taxonomy): domain Eukaryota; kingdom Viridiplantae; phylum Streptophyta; class Magnoliopsida; order Santalales; family Viscaceae; genus Viscum; species Viscum album. The sequence goes on from OY728148.1 coordinate 580,991,724, forward strand.
TATATGTTATATATATTTTCTATATAGAGACCTAATACAAGTGTTTCTTATCGTAATGGCACTGTCTAATATAATTTGGAATGAGTATCTAATAATGTAGTGAAACAAGATATTTAAGAATAGTTATTATAAAAGAAATGATAACTTGAGGAGTAATGAAATCGTCCAGAGGTTCTTAAGGTTCAAGGTTATTGAAATAAATAATAAATATCCATTTTATAATGTTTTACGATTGGTTTAATGTGTTTTAGAATTCCATTAGAAGATTGAAATATGTACTGATTTGAGTTGAATGATTTTTTTTGTTTAATTATAATGTTGAATAATTATAATAAAAATTTGGCTAACCGTGAGTTCAAAACATTATCTGAACACTTCATAAGAGTATCACCACTTTTGGAAAGGTAGAGGAAGTTCTTTTATAGTACATTTCCACTTAATAAAATTTTTAATAGCATGGGATGTGTAACTAGTGAGTGTGAATTAGAAACATTCTAATTTGCTAGAATTTCAAAAACATCATAAGAGTAACCATAATATTTGTAATAGAATGAAAGACTTCACATTTTTAACCAATGATTGAAGAACTAAAAAAGGGGTGTTTAAAATAGTAATATAATACTTAAATTGAGTATACCTATGTCCAAAAATTTTCAAAATCATGAGAATTATAGAATGAAAAATTTGTGTTTCTAAAATTAATATCCGGAAGTTGGGAATTAATTAATTTATTCTACAATATTCACATGTGATCTACATATGTAAATAAAAAATATGTGTTTGGATTCATGTTGAGATTAAGAATCAAGATAAATCTTACTTTGAGAAGATTTTTTCCACACCATAAATAGGGTAATTCAATAATGAAATAATGTATCTACATTTAACATGTGTAAAAGAATTATGAATGAAATTAATGTTGTGGATATTTTAATTTTTATATCTATATTATTTTATAGTGATTTAATATAAGATTCCATTATATTTACAAATATAATGGGTACGAAAATATGATACATTATAATAACTAAAATTATATTGGAGGTTATCAGTTATGAATATGAGTTACAGTGTGAAGATTTAGATGATTTAATGTTAAATATTTAAGTAACATTAGATTCATGATTGAAACATATTCATGAAATAAAGTGGTTATAAAAATAAAAATAATGTGGAATATGTGGACATCAAAATAATTTTTTATTTGTTTTGAATGTCAATGAATATGATATATATGATTATTCTATCATGTGAACATTTTTAAAGTAAAATAATGAGATTTCCAATGTTTTTGTAAATGCTAATTAGTTTACATTGTGAAAATGAATAAGTATAAGAAGTGAGATCAAGATCTTATCCTTTTCTATTGGGATATTTTATAATGAATCAATAATATCTTACAATGTCATCATATATAATAATTTTTTAAGAAAAAGGAGTTAAACCCCGATTATAATAATAGAATGATATCCCAAAAGGATATCATTCTAGAGGAAACCCTTGTGATTTTTGTGGTTTAGGGAAGCAGATCATATCCAAACCATCTAGGTGGGGAAAATTCAATTATTTATGATCTATAGAAACGGTATTCAAATAAAAATCATGTAAAAACTAAAAAAAAAGTTCTTTCTAACATTGTACATAGTTTGTAATTGGTGTAATGTTATAAGGTTATACCCTCAGTGATCCTAAAAAAAACTATGGGTGTAGGATAATAACTCTGATAAATTATGTATATATTCACCCATATTAGCGGAAGACCTCATTATCTAATAATAAAATAATTATTTGATTTAATTTCACTCTTCACTTCAATTCTTGCAAATTTAGATTGAGGATTGAGTAAGATGTATCCATTAACTGAATTAGTGCAATGGAAAATAAGTGATAAAATTTCAATTGGTAATAATATATACTATATTAATTTATCTGCACTCTCAGTGTAGAATAATGATCTTAGTAATTAGTACTAAAGCTACAATAACACATCTAATTTCATTCTGAATAGTTTGGAAACTTGATTTTTAAAAGATTTGAATTTCCCATTCCAAAGTATTTATGAAGTGATGAGTATGATAAAAATATTTATCTTCTTATAAGAATTATATACCTTATAAAACAGTTTGGAAAAGGAAGACAAATTATATGATAATAATGAATAAGTAATCCCACATATACAAAGTGGAATATTAATTATTTCCCCATAATCTAACACAGATGAAGGCAGATCATTCCAAAAGGAATATCTGGTAGTTACAACAACTACTAAGGATATGAGATATTTTCTACCCTAGAATGTTTAAACCACACATAAAATGATAATTTTCTAACTAGTATATCATTCAAAAACATTTCTATAGAATATCCAAGTACAACTGAGAACGATCCAATATTTTTTATTTGTAAGATGATTCAATATATGATTTGAAATTCCTTTAACATGATTTTTAATTATATATATTCATGTTTGTTCATGGATATTTTTAGATTCTTTTAGAAGGGGATCACCTAGATTGAAGAATAATATGTGTAAATTGTAAAATCAATAGCACAAAATGGAATGATGGGATGTGATATAACAAAGAAAGGTAATGCCAATAATAAAAAAATTACGAATAATGAAAAAAATAATCCAAAAAATTATATTATATTATTAAATAAATACTTAAGAATAATGAATACATTTATAGTAATAATGAAATGTAACTTTCATATAAATAACTATAATAATATAATTGATGTATAAATTCCCCACTATATATAAACTCTTATAAAATTAAAAATATCCAAAATTTATTTCAATAGAAGATCAAAATTCATGAGTAGAATTATTTTATGATAAGAAAATTTTTTATGAAAAAATAAATTATTTTGGAGGATGAGAAAAATAATATCAACATGAGATATATTTATATTTATGATAAATTATTATTTATGGAAACAATTTGAACTATGTCTTCATAATTGGATGAAAATATATCCCTTTCTACACATAATTTGATGTAGGTATCCAATCAAAAAATACTTATATTTGGTTTCATTAATATGTTGAGATCATCTAATGATAGATCTCTATAAACTTAAATGGAAGTGGTACCCTCAATCTTTGAAAAATATTAATTTTGATAAGTCTTTTTTCATGCACTATGCATAGGTAAATTCAACATATGTATAAAAATATATGAATAAAAATAGATAAAACACCATAATAAAATAAATGTTTTATATTAGTTTTTTTAGAAACATTGTTCATAAAAATATTCCCTTCTTAAAATTGATAAAATGTATCAATATTATCTAAGAGAATATAGATACACTAATATAAAAGTAATAAAATTACAATTAATTTTTTATATCTTTAAAATGTAATGGGTTTATGAATATGTATGCATGATTTTGGAATAAAATTTCAACCACTAGAATAAAATAATATCCTACATTATTGGGTAGTAAAATTGAGAAAAAACATATAGAGGTGGGAATGGAATTTCTATAGTATTTTTAATCAAATTGGCTTAAGAGGTGGATAATCACTATCTAAATAAACTGAGCATGTATAAAAAATAAAATAAAACAAAAATATTTAAATATAGATTTAAGGTATTCATTGGGAATGTTTCAAGATGAAAATAAATAAATGAACACTCCATATAAGCTAGTGATTAAATTTATTATGTTATCCTTGGGTAATAGAAAAAATAAGAATACAATTCAACGAATTTCCTAGATGTTAAAGAATAATTCTACATGAATGAGGAAATCATATTGTATAATGGTATAATATGTTATATCATGGACATTACTGAAAGTTCTATATATGTTGAGAGTGAAAGACTAAATTAAGAACATAATTAAAGGAAAGTCTAACAAAAATGAAAATTGTTAAATAGAAATAAATAAATCACCGTAAGGAAGTTTTATTTAATGAGAGGCTTTCTTGAAATAATGACCATTAAATTTCATAATTATTTTATTGAAGGTGAATTTTAAATGGAAGAAAAATATTTTCTTGTGGAAGTAGGTTGATTTATTAAGTATAGATATTTGAGAATATTCAACAAGCCCCAATATAATGTCATGCATTGAAATTTTATCAAACTACATAATAAATTACAAGACTATTTTTTTTCAACATGATGATTTTTTAAAATTATTTCAAATAAATTTAATATTTTCTATATTATTCATCACACACAACACGGATTTTAGCTTGACATATAAGAGAAACTGATTTTCATTGTGTTTCATGTTATACAAGGTTTATATTATGTTAGAGAGACTACTATGTTTGGATTCTGTTAGAAACAATACCAAGTTATTCTTGTATTACATGCAACAGAGAGTTTAAATTAAACATGACATACTATTAAAATATTATTACCTAATATAATAGTTATCACCTAGACATTTGAATGGTGGGTATGGATTGGAATGATGAAATAATGAAAATATATGATTTATACATGTATATATAATAAATTATTTAGTTCCAAATTAATTATAAATGAAAATAAAAACCATTATAAAATAAATGAAATCATTTTTTGAATAAAATATTTAATGAACATAAATGAATTTTTCCTCAATAAATTCAACCAATAACAATTGTTGAATGATTTTAATAAAATATATTTATAATATATTTAAAAAAATTTACATTAATATTATTTATTTTCTAGGTAAGAGATAAAAATAAATCCAATTTTATGTATAAATTTATATTTTCTAAAAACCCAGTTTTCACCATTAGTGAATTTACATTAAAAATAATTGTTTCCACATTTAGAAAATATTTTTGATAAAAAAACGTATATAAAAATATCAAAATTATATTACGGTGAATTTTTTGTATTTATTTTTGAAAATCTCTATTTTTTATGAATATTGAAAAATACTATATTTTAATTAAAAACATCCATTTCGTTTAATTTACATATAAATATAAATAATATTTCTAATTCTATTCAATGTAAAATAATTTTATTTATACATCTAATGATACAATTTTATACATTGAAATAATTTTTCTATTTAATTTTGATATAATAACTTTGTATTATTTGGAAAATTTTCTTTTTAAAACCCCACTCTCTCGTTACGTCTATGTGATTAATTTTAAATTAAAATTTTCCACTTATGTGCTTATAATTTTTAAAAATTTATTCCATATTTGGAATCATAATAATTTATAACATCTAAAAGGGGAAACTAAATTTTTTACCAAAATGAACACTGAAAACAGTAAAAGTTAATTATCATGGTTATGGTAAAAGTGGGTTACCAAGGGCTTAAACTAATAAAAAATGGTTAAAAATAGCCCTAAACATTGATATAAATTATTTTACTCCATATTTATAACATTAATCATAAATTATAAATACATTTCCATTATTAGATCCATGTTACATGAACAAAATATTGGTGTTATTCTTTCTTTCAAAACATTACAAGTGTGTGACTCGCCACACATATAAAAGGCCACCCATTCCTTACACCTATTCACAACCTAATAAAATTTGGTATCAAACAAGACCAAACCAAATAAATTCATAAATTTCGAAATATCTTCAAAAAATCCTTATTTTGGACATAAATAAATCATATGAATTTTTTTGGTGTAATCCTATGGAGGACTACTGAAGAAGATGTAACATTCATCAATGAGTGTTTGTGTTTCATTTCTTCCTCCACCTCTATATTGATCCTACATTTTCTTACATTATTATTAAATAATTTTAAAGATAAATAATATAATAGTATTACACCATGAGGATCCAAAGATTTACTGTGTTGGTAAAACTAGGAGCAAAAATAACTTTTACAAAATCAAGCATAAATATTTATTTAATTCCTTCTTCTCTAGCTTATTATTGGATCATGACATCTCCTTAGTTCATGTAGTCACCTGAGTATATATATATAAAATGGGTGATCTAAAATCCTAGTAAGAGGATATATATAAAAAATATAACAATGGGTAAGAATAATCATAAAATAGGAAAAGAATTATGAACATGAGAGGAATCATTAATAAAAGACTTGAAATTTGGAAATGAATAAAAAATGAAACATCTTGTCTTAGTGGTTCAATACCACACATACATTTGAAAAAATATAGAATCTTGTTCACACATCATTTCACTTTAACTCAAGAGAATCATCAATCTAAAAAATTCATTATAGTGTTGTATAATTACAGGATCACCCATCACATTCAAACATCCATATTGCAATATATAATATTGGGTGAACCCATCACATAATAACATTGTCATTATCATTAATAAAACAAATAAAATATATAAAAAATGATCATAACTAACACATGTAATTTAATGGGTTTCATCTCATAAGAACACATTTCATAAACATTAGGTTCCCAAAATAAAGTGGGAATAACATACATGATACAATAACCATCAACCTTGAGTGAGAAATAAAAGGTTTGTTTTTGAAAGAAGAGTTATTTTAAACAAAATTAGTTTGAAAAAAAATCTATTGGAAAACATTTATATCACAGAAATGGTAATATAATTATGAAAAAATGATTTTTAAGGGGTGACCATACCCAAAACGGAGTGAAAGAGGGAGAACATAAAGAATAAAATTTGAGTTTGAGAAATTCCCCTTACCTTGGATCTGAATGCTTTTTTCACATTAATTTATTTTATAACCACATTAGATTCATTAATTAACAATTCCAAAAACATTTTAACATATATATGGTTCATTATGGTTTTTATAGGTTATTTTTGGGTCCTTTGGATGAGTTTTAGGGTTTAAATCAATTTTTCGGGAATGTTCATTTTTATGGTTTTCTTGAACGGTTCACTTGTATTAATAATTGAAAGTTGATGTAGAACATGTGTAAACATAAAGAAATTATATTACATGTTACTAATGATATTCCCTGAGGTAAAATTATATTATAATTAATTATGTTATATACCATGTGGATGAATAATTAGTTAAAATGTAATGATGGTCGTTGGGGTTAATTCAGGTGATTTTTCAACAAAAACGAACTTACTTTGTTTAAGAATATCGTAATATGTACATAAGTTTGTTCTGGAAGAAGAAATATGATATAATACATATAATATAGTCTGTTTCATTCATTAAAATTGTTTCCTGACTATATCTGAAGGCGGTAAAGGAAAAAATATAACATGTCGTTCTTGATGGTGATAATTTAACACCTCACGAACAACATTTTCATTTCTAAAAAAAGACAGGGAGAAGGGGTTGGATGATATATTATCTCTTTAGTATCATAAAAATAAATTATAGGTGAGATAGTGGAGTTACAATTCCATGTGTATGAGGATAAGTGGGGAGAGATTAAGGAAATAACTTGAAATTGAATGGAAAATAAATGAAAAGGGAGAGCGGTAAATTACCTCTGGAATCCTCCTCTTGAGATCCTCTCTATGGAAAAGAGGATTGGTATTTTGATGAGATGAGAAGCTCTTGGACATGGCAGAGTAGCTAGAGAATATTCTCTAGAAGATTTTACATCAGTATTGAAGCTTGACAGGTTTGATGAAATGAGGGTGTGAAGGGAGGTATTTATAATTGAGGGGAGAGGGGTTTTCTTAATATTTTAATCAATAGATTATTAATTTCCACAAAGATAAGAAATAGTGATGATTACATGATCAAGAATATTATATAGGTCATGTGAGTTATAGATATGTGTGATTAAATCACTTGTGATGTTAGAAATTTTGGGTTTAAATTATAATGTATTTATACAGTAAATAAATATTTTTTACTATTAACCAAAACATCAAGTATTTCAGAAAAATCCCAAAAATTCACCATAACTATTTATTGACATGTAGAATCCAAAAATGAAGTCAATTTTTCAAAAAAATCAAAATATGATTACTTTAATTTTTAATTAAAATCATAATTTACTTGAAAAATACAGTTTAAAAAAACAATTATTATTCCAAAACATAGGTACATAAAGATTTCACTTAAATCCAACATATATACTATGATACATGAAACACATCATGAACACGAGTAATATTTTGTAGAAGTTCAAGTTGATAATCCATGGATCATATGATGTAAAGGATCTCAAAGGGGCCAATGTACCTTGGGATTAGCTTCCCTTCCTTTCCAAACTATATGACTCTCTTAAATGGTGATATTTGAAAGAAGAAATTATCTCTAACGTTGAAATCCAAGTCACTGTAACGGTTGTAAGCATATATCTCTTTCCAACTCTAAGTAGACCTGATGTTTTTTAGGATAACATGAACCTTCTCTATCATCACTTGCACAAGATCTGTTCGAAGTATCGTTCTTTCTCTAGCATCATCGCAATAGATTGGAGTTTTAAATCACGTTCCATACAATGATTTATATGGCGATATCTGAATACTCAGGTGGAAGATATTTTTGTATGAGAAATCCACAAATGGGAGATTCTGATCCCATCCAACTTTTAATTCTATAGAATAGTCTCTTGGAATTTCTTCAAGCTTCTTAATAGTTTTTTCAAATTGGCCATTAGTTTGAGGGTGATCGGCCAGGCTGAAATTCAATTCAGTACTCGAAGCATGATGAGTACTTCTCTAGAATTTATATGTCTGCCTTGGATCACGATTAGAGACAATCGAGAGTGGAACACCATGCAGTCACACCACATCATTCACATATATCCTTGCATGTTGTTCAAGTGAGATATCTTCCCGAATAGTGATAAAATGGGAAGTCTTGGTGAGTTGGTCAACCAAACCCCATATTTCATTATTTCCCTTCGATATCTTTGGGAGACCCATGACAAAGTCAATAGTGACATTTTCTGATTTCCACACGGGTATAAGCAATGGCTGCATCCATCCTTTGGACTTTTGTTCCTATGCTTTAACATACTGACATAGCAAGAACCTTGAGAAATATTCCAGAATCTCATTTTTCATGTTATCCCCCCAAAAGTGTTCACGAAGATATCGGTACATCTTAGTGATACCAGGATGGATAGAGAATGTTGAGCTTTGTGCATTATCCAATAGCTCCTTATTTATTCTGGGTGATGAAGGAACACAAAGTAGTGTTCCATAGTGAATCACACCTTCATCTTCGTTATAAAGCCCTTGCAGATTCCCTTCTTTTGCTGCATTCACCTTCTTTTGTAACTCCAGATCATCCCGTTGTGCCTCCTTAATCATATCCAGGATTGATGGTTGTGCAAAAATTTGGGAAAGGTAAGATGTATAACTTTCCCTTATAATTTCCTAATCCATCATTTTTATATCCAAGAAGATATGGTCTTTCTCAATCCATAAAATGAATAGAGTAGAAGGTTCTTTTCTACTTAGAGCATCAGCTACCTTGTTCACCTTTCTAGGATGATAGTGAACAGAGAAATCGTAATATTATTATTAGCTCTAACAATCTCATTTGACACATGATGAGGTCATTTTGTATGAATATATACTTTAGGCTCTTGTGGTCAGCGTATATGTCACACTTCTCACCATAATGGTAGTCCTGCCAGATTCTCAAGGAAAATATCATGGATGTCAGCTCTAGATCATGTGTTGGGTGGTTATGCTCATGCATCTTAAACTAACGTGAGGTGTAGGATATCACATTATCGTTTTATATGAGTACAAAACCCAAGACATTCTTTGAAGCATCACTATATATCACAAAACGTTCCCCAAATTTCAGTAGTGTGAGTACTGGTGCAGTAATCAGCCTTCTCTTTAGATCCAAGAAGCTTCCCTCGCATTAATCTGAATAGTCATACATTACCCCTTTCATTGTTAATATATTTATCGAGCTTGAAAATCCTAAGAAATTTCTCATAAAACATCAGTATTACCAAGCTAATACAAGAAAACACAGGATTTCTATGACTCTAGAGGGCATTGACCATTCTTCAATAGCCTTTTTTTGAAGGGTCCATAGAAATTCCCTCACTTGTTATCACATGTCCCAAGAATGTGACTTGCTTCATCCAAAAATCACACTTTTTGAACTTGGAATACAACTTATCATTTCTTAATGTCTCCAACAAAATTATTAGATGTTCTTCTTGATCCTCCTTGATCTTTGAGTAGATGAGAATACCATCGATAAACACTACCACAAATTTTTCGAGGTAATGTATAAAGACTCTATTCATAAAATCCATGAATATTTTAGGGTATGTAGTATGTCTGAAGGGAATCACCAGAAAATAATAGTTCCCATACATTGTATAGAAGGAAGTCTTCTTGATATATTCATTATTAACATTTAACTAATGATATCCAAAATGAAGATCCACCTTTGAGACGTATTGAGCTCCTCTTAACTAATCGAACAAGTATTTTATCCTTGGAAGATGATATTTCTTCTTTATGGTGATCTTATTGGGATCCTAATAATCAATACATAGCCACATTGTTCAATCCTTGTTCATCACAAAGAGCAATAGGGCACCCAAATGTGATACACTAGGGCGTATGAACCCTTTGTCCAAATGCTCTTGTAGTTACTTCTTTAACTCCTATAGTTTTATAGTAGCCATTCTATAGAGACACATTGAGATAGGAGTAGTTGTGGGTATGAGTTATATTATGAAAAATACATCATGAACTAGCAGAAGATCAGTTAACTCTTTTGTAAATAAATCAATGTATTCCCTCGTGACAGGAATTTCTGTAAGGATGGTACTTTCCTTTGACGTAACCATTTGGTCGAGTTATTACACTTCCTAGAGAATCAAAACCCAAACAATAGAAGTATTTTTCAAAGGAGATTCATGATCTTCATTGAATTTTTAAAGGAGCATGGGATGGTTTAGAATATGAAAAGAAATTTCCTTTTCCCGACAGTTGATATTTTCTCTACATAACTAGATCCAATCGATTCTCATTATAGCAACAAATTCCTCCATGTTGTGTTTTAAGAGATTCACAAAAAGAATCTTCCCACATATTTTAATAGTAGAAGAGTCAAACAATTGGGGTGTAATAATTGAACCACTTGGTGTTTTTAAAGATATATCCACTTAAAGGTTTCAAGGCTTCGATTATATTGTTCTATAAAACATTCAGGATATAATGGAATGCATAGAACAAAAATAAAATAAGGATTTTTCCATTCGTGAGTGAATAGTAAGTATACCTTATACGACATCATTATATGGCTCCACTTTTTTAGTAGTGATGACATAAACCTTGTCTTGTTCTTTTGGCTTTGGTTGTTGCTGATGTTGATTACCCTCAAGGACTCAAGGATTAGTGCACTGGATTTTATAGTACCTTGGCTCCATACAGTTATATAATTGAAACATGGGTGGTTCTCCCCTTTCATTCACAACATTCTCATTCCATTTCATTTATTTTTGACACTCTTAAGCATGGTGTCCTTTTTTCCCACACATGAAGCACTTCCCTATCCCTTTGAGGCAATTACCATGATGCAACATCCCACATTTTTTGGATGTGGTTCGTTTCTTTTTCTTCTAACCTTTATCAATAGTTCATTTGGATTTAAACTCCATATTTAATTTATTAACACCATATCCATGGGACCATTATCCAAAATTCGTCTCCACATTGAGAGCACACTGAAAAGCTTCTTCATAAAACCAAAATTATTGAATTGAAAAAGCCTTTCTAATGTGGGGTTTTTGTACACTAAATAATCATTCAATTTTTCTATCATTATTGGTAACAAAAACCTAATTGTACCATATAGGCCATGTGAAACTCACCTAATTGGCTGTGAAAGATTCTACATCCTATTTCCAGAGATCTATTAATTATCTCCCCATATTCTTGCAATGATTTATTGGGAAATACTTGTTAGGAAGAATTATCTTAAATTCTTCCTATTCTGTCTCTTCAATTTCATTACATGGATTTGTGTTCTTAATCAAATCCCACAATTGATCAGACTCTCCATCTAGGTGATAAATAAATAGTTTCACATTCTCAGTCTCAGAGCATTTATGCATAGAAAAGATATTCTCCATGGATTTGACCCACTATTCCACAACTAGTGGATTGGAATATCCACTAAACATTGGTGGTCATCGCCACATAAAACACTCAAAAACTTGTTTCTCCCTCTTAGGTGAAGGAATCCATTCAACATTATTCAGATTTTTTTCATAACCTGCAATAGTTGGGTAAGAATCTCCATAAAATGTTTAATTCCACCTCCCAAGTCATTGGCGTTTTACTTCCAGAAATCATTTCTTTGACCCTCGAATGATTTTTTTGCATGGTTTCTCCTGGTTCCCACCATTCCCTAAAAATTAAAAGGTTAGAACAAAACATTAGTGAAAAATTCTTGAAGTAATAACTTATTAATTTATAAATTTTTTACAAAAAATCATATCTTATGGGATCCCTAAGTAAATCTTCTTATGTGAATATTTTTACATAGTCTCATTCTTGATGTTTTCTCTAGGATTTATTAATCTTAATTCCCAAATTAACTAATCCTTTCCTCTAATACCAACTATAATGACCCTCCTCTTTGTACATTAATATTACATCATTATAAAAATAAAAAACATAATAGTATTACACCATGAGTGTCCAAAGGTTTAGTGTCTTGGGAAAACTATGACCAAACAAAAATTTTACAACATAAAGCATAAGCATTTATTTACGTCCTCCATTAGCTTCTTATTGGCTCTTGACCTCTTCTTTGTACATTTAGTCAACTAAGGATATAAATCAAATAAGGGGTGAGCTAAAAGAACAGTAATAAGATAGATATACACTATAATCCAATGGGTGAGAATAATAATAACATATGAAAAGGATTATGAACATGAGAGGATTCATTAATAAAGGACTTGAAATGTGGCAACGCATAAAAAATGAAACATCATGTCTTGGTGGTTAACTACCCAACATACTTTTGAAAAAATAGATCATCTTGTTTATAAATCATTTCAGTTTAATTCATGATATTCATAAAATTACCTAATTCATTTGAGTTCTTTATAATTTCAGGTGCACCCGTGACATTCAAACATTCATATTGCACTCTATAATTCTAGGTGCACCTGTCACACCATAACATTATCATTATCATGCATGCCACATAAAACATATATCAACAGTGAGCATAAATAACCCATGTAAATTAATGGGTTTCATATCATCATAAAACATTCCTAAACATTGTTCTCCCAAAAGAACGTGGGAATAACATACTTGATACAATAACAAACAACCTTGAGTAAGCAATAAATGGTGTGTTTTTTAAAGAAGAGTTATTTTGGAAGACATTTGTTTGACATAAAATCTAGTGGAAAACATGTATATCCTATAAAAAGTTATATAATGATGAAAAATAATTTTAATGGATTGACCATTCAAAAAATGGAGTGAAAGAGGGAGAACCCAAAGAAAGAAAGTTGGGTTCGAGAATTTCCCCTTACATTGTATCTAAATGTTTTCTTCCCTTTAAAGTCTAGTATAACCAAATTAAATTAATTAATTAAAAATTCCATAACCTTGTGTACATTAATATGATTAAATATGGTTTCATTAGTTTATTTTATGGTCTTTTTTATGAGTTATTTGGTTTAAATCTGTTGTCTAGGAATGATTGTTTTATGGTTTTCTTGACCGTTTCACCTATATTTGTAAATGGAAGTCCATGTAGAACATGGGTAGACATCCAGAATTGATATTACATGTTATTACTGATATTAAATGAGTTTAAATTATATTATACTGAATTAAGTTATATACCATGTGGATAAATCATTAGTTAAAATTTAATGATGATCATTTGGGTTAATTTTGGAGATTTTTCATCCTAAGAAAACATATTTTGTTTAATAATTTAGTAATATGTACATAAGATAGTTTTAGAACATGAAATAGGATATAATACATATAATATAATCTGGTTCAACTAAAAAAATGGTTTAATCACTAAATCTGAAGGTGGTAAAGTAAAAAATAAAACATGTTGTTCTTGATGGTGATAAATTAACACATCACGAACAACATTTTTTTCTAAAACAAAACTAAGAGGAGAATGTTATGGATGAAATATTATTTCATTAGTATCATAAAATTCAATTATATGTGAGATACAAGTGTTAATATACCATGTGGATGAGGATGATTGGGGAGAGATTAATAAAAAACTTCAATTTGAAAGGAAATTAAAAGAAATAGAGGGGGAAATTACCTCTTGAATCCTCCTCTTGAGATCCTCCTTAAGGAACTCCAGTTTTGGATTTTGATGAAAAAATAAGATCTTGGATGTGGGAGAGGGGTTGTGTAGATTCTAGGTAGATTTTATACAAGGTATGAAGCTTGAGAGGTCTGAAGAAATAAAGTTGTGAGGGGAGGAATTTATTGTGGAGGGGTAGAGGGGTTTTCTTAATATTTTAATCATTATTTTTATAATTTCAATAATGATAAGAAATAATGTAGATTCCATGACCAATAATAGTATATGGGAAATGTGATTTTGATATTTGGGTGCTAACATCACTTGTGATGTCATGAATATTTGTTTTAAATTATAATGTATTTATACAGTAAATTAATGTATTTTACAATTCACCAAATATTCATGTATTTCAAAAAAATCCCAAAAAAACCACCCTAACAATTCTTTGATGTGTATAATAAAAAAATGAATTCCATTTTTAAAATATAATTTCTTAAATATTTTTAATTTAATTTTTTATTAAAATTATATTTTACTTGAAAAATATAGTTTTTAAAACATTTGTTTACTTATTCCAAAACATAGGTACATCATGCATTCACTTAAATCCTACATATATACTATCATAGGTGTGGTTACTATTCATATTTTTAATATTACTATTCTTAATGGTATGTCACTATTCCCCAAAAAATTAAGTTTGTTCTATTAGATGCCAAACATCTTACTGATCATAATTGAGTATGTCATATTTTTGAAATTCAACAAATAAAAGTGGAAACCTATGTATAATGATCAAATATTATTTAGTATCATGATATGTCATTTTTCATCCTAATGTGATTATACTATAAGGCATAATTATAAGATGGGATTACCATTGACAAAACATTGGGTTGTTTAAACTCATTTAATTATTATTATACTATGATGATGTAATATACTCATTATCATAAATATACATATATATATTTTTTGTTTTAAGGTTATGAATTATAACCATATCTACTTCCATTAAATGGATTAAGGAATTATCATTCATGTGTATGGCAGATTACCACCTCACAAAACGATTTTAGTTGTTTTTCCATTACCACCACTCAAGGTTGGGTATGATGATGTATATAAATCATATATATATATATATTTATGTATATAATTATTATAAATAATTTTTCATTATATCATATATACCATTTTCATTCCATTATTTAGGCGATATGATAACGTCATTTCTGTGTATTGTAGAATACCACCTCACAAAGGGATGTGATTCATTTTCACTAATTCTTAAATATAAGATAAGAAAGAAAAATTTAATGAATATATATTAATATAAATAAAATAATTATGATATTTATAACATATTTAAATTTAAAAAAATATTATAAATAATTTTATTTCATACCTTTTCCCTCACTGAAAGATGATAATGTCATTCGTGTACATGCGAACTGACACCTTAACAAAGTTGTGTTACTCTATTTTCAAATCCACACATCATGGATGATTTATATGAGTATAAATAAGAATAAATATATGGTATTTATGTTATTATTATCATTCTAGAAATATAAGATTTTACTCACCTACTTTCTATAATGATCATTGAAAAATTAAAATGTTACTCATATATACATATGACCTACCATCTCAAAACAACCATTCATGACATGTCTTAAAAAGTATAATTTAATTAAAAATATAACAATAATTTGTTGAATTTTATTTTGGAGAGGATTATTACAATATCCAATTAAGAGGACTGAAATATCAAATCAACACATATACGAAACACAAAACGGTTATTATCTAAAAAGGGAATTTAACATAAAATTGTCTGTAAAAAGATAATAAAAGGACATTAGTAAATAATATATTTTAAGATATATATAATTATGTTTCAATATTGTATTTATAATAATATTATATTTATTATATGGTAGGGTCTAATGATTATGATGGAAGTCGATACTTTTGGTAAGGGATTTCCAACTGAGGTTGATTTTCTATGAGACACCATTTATATTCACTATATTTTAATTTTATGTGGTTTATATACATACCGTGAATTTATTTATGATGAATATAATTTAAATTAATTTGATTTACATATCTATCTTTTGATATCTCATTCATGGTGTTTATGTTTTAAGAGTTAACAAATCGGTAAGGGATTTCTAGTCTCTCTTTTATTTCTAGGAGAAATATGTAAACTCACCACCTGTTTCCTTATTTTGGTTTCTTCTATACCCCTTTAAAATTTTATATAATGAATATCTTTATTTTAATGATATTTAAATTTTCATTGGATTTTATTATTTATTGGGGATTACGATACAAATGATTACTAATGTGGAAATGGATTTTTGTCTCAATTTTCCTTATTTGTGACCAATGTAGTTTTATGAAACTATATTCTATTATATCAAGAATATAAGTACCCATTGAAATTTTGTATAATTAATTTATTTATTGTCATAATATTTTAGGATTCATTTAATTTTATCCTTTCATGGGGCATAGTATTCAAGGTTACCAAAGTGGTAATAGTTTTTTGTTACAATATCAGCGTAAACCAGGATTGATTATAATTAAGTCTCTGATATGGAAATATTATGATCTATATCTCAATCATCCTTATAAATGTTTTTATCCCATGGTTATTTAAGATATTTACAAGTAATTGTACAATTTTTACACTCTTTGGGGATTAAAATAGTAGAATTTGTTTCATAGAAATGCACCTTTATTTCCCTATTTGATCAAAAAAAAATTCTTCCAAAATGAAGTTTTCTATAATTTTTTAATCTTTTTTAATTATTAAAATTATTTATTAACGAAAATTTTTATGCTGTTTTAATTTTTAAAAAATATTATAAATGGAATTTTTATATCATTTTCCAAACAATTGTAGTTTGTCTTAAATTGAAAATTTGGAAGGAATAGATACCTTAACATGTAATTTTAGAACAAAACTACACATCACCATAAACATTAATTTCATTGTATAATCCTTGAAAAATTTAAACATTTATTTTAATAAAAATATTTATAATTTATTTATGTTTTGAAATGTTTTTTTCAATGCAGAAATGTATTTTCACATGAAATTTTTTAAATGATTTTTAAGTCATCCATTATAAATTTTCAAGTTTATAATCAAATAAAGGGATCACCAACATGTTTTATGTTTTAAAAAAAGTGATTTTTTAAAGGGAATTTATCTTCTTAAAGAAACATACCAAGTGATATTTCATTCAAAATAATTATCCAACTAATATTAATTCCATTGAGTATAATTTTACTTTAATAAGGATGTGATCCTAGGATTATAATTATATTCTTTCACTAAATGGTTTATGTTTATGATTCCTATAGGATTAAACAATATGTTTCTCTTATATTGGTTATAACATGAAAAAAGGATTCTGTAACCAATTTCATTTCCAATGGGATATGATTTGATTAGATAATGAAATTTTCATAAAACATTCCACTTTTACAAATGTTATGATATGTTGGAATATTTTATCAAACCCAATTTTTAATGTTTTATGACATTATGAATGTTCGATGATATTTTGGAATATAAATTTGTTTAATATTTAATAATTTAGATCTATATATCACTATAATTCAATGGGTAATAATTAATGTTAGATGATCTCTAAAGATACATGGGTGTTTATCCTAATATAGAAAAAGGGTATATAAGAGGTCCTCCCATGACTTATAAAGGGAACATTGGTAGTAATACCAAGGCCATAGTAGGTACATTGGTGGTTCACCCAAGCATAACGTGTTAATAATGTCTTGTTGGTTATCCAATACATAAGACTTTATAGGATTATCTGTATTCCAAATATCTATATATTTTAGAAATGTTATTACCATGTATAATGATCACTGATTCCCTTATGCTTTATGTATTATGAACAACCAATATTTATTCAATGACAAAATATTATAGTATTTCATATGAAGGGTATAGTTTTGAAATGTATTTATCATGTTCTCCTACAGTTATGATCATGTTATTCTTACTTATATCCTTTATTCTCCCTTATTGAAAATATGAGCTCACCCTTTCGAACGTTTCATTTCCCCAAGATATGATTAAAGGTATTATATATGATATTTATAATTAGGGATCTAGTTATGAATATCATTATAGAAGATTAATTAGTTTAGCTATAGACTAGTTGATTATGTTTCATTGTTTCAAACCGCACTCAACTATTATAGCCCGCAGGTGAGTTTTTGTATAATATAATGAATATTCCTCAAAAAATATTTGATATCTATGAATGAGAAGAAATAATTTATATAGTTGGTATTATAGTATTAGTTTAGTTAGTATTTGGAAAATAAGATGTAAAAACTTTCGTGAGACCACAAGGGAAATTTCATAGGCAATATCTTGGGATGTCTCAAAGGATAAATCTAAGGATGAGAAAATGTATAGGAAATGCACTCAAGTTTTGGTAAATAATTTATCATGTTATTTAAAATAAAATAAATCTATTTCATCATATTATAAGTGGATTTGTCTATAGAACAGAGGTGTCAAAGGGTAATAACTCCAAAAATGGTGGATTGATCAAAAATCAATCATCACCAAGTACATGAAAATAGACCTCGTTGCACACCGGACTTGACACTATTAGGGGATATTATTTTGAAAATCTTGATTTATTTATAAACCATAATTAATTATTTAAATATATTAATACTATAAATAACTTATATAATACTAAGGGGTCATAGATTGAAAATAAGTTTTCATTGTTTAGAAATCATATAATTAAATTTTAATGCTTATGTCATTTTTCAATATGAATAGTATATCTCATTTTATGCCTTTTCTATTTAATTTAATTGATGGATATAGATAGAATCATGTAAACATTATATCTCATAATTTTTTTTATTTATAAACCCAATTAGATGATGACTGAATATAAATATATTGTGATTTTTGGTAATCATATGTCATGGTATATGATTAATGACATGACCTTTGGTGAGATTACTAATGCATTAAATAAGTGTAAGCTTATCTTTTATGGAATATAGTGTGGAAATTTATACTGGGAAAAGGCGATTCAGATTCTTACATATCATGAATGTGGGAATAATCACATAGTATAATATCTCAAATATAGGGGAAGATGATATGTGTGGGGAAAAGAAGGCCATATAGTGAAAAATAAATTATGCATTATAGTTTATTATGTGTGGGGAACATGGTAATTGACCAACTCAGTTCCATGACCCAATAAAGTTAATTCTAGACCATGTAAATACCTATTCCATGATAATAGTATGCGTTTAAGGATTTATGTATTTATGCATTGGGATTAAAGGTTTGTGTTGTATAAGTATTTTCAAAAAAAGGTATTTGGGTAATAAAAATCATGGATCATCTAACTATCATGTTATTTTTTGAAGAATATATGTCTCCAAGTAAGGATAACATAATAGTTATGGATTACATTATGTTTTTATGTGATTGAGGTTGATCATAGGATAAAAGTATTCAAAAACCATCAAGAGGTTTCTCATAATCAGGTTTTATCAAGGTTATGAAACTTTTAATTGGAATTAATGTAATCAAAAACCTTTTTTTAGGAGTAAGGATTTTTTATGGAAGTATGGTTAATTTTATTTGTGACACTAATAGATTTAGTAAAATTATTATTTTTCAATAAATTAAATGTTTTCCATATTTATTGTTACAGAAAACAATTTTTTATCTTTTTTTACAAGAAAAAAATTGTTCTCTTCAATTTCATATATCACTGAGTTTATGTCTAATTAAATTTAAAACTATGTTCAATTTGTGATGCACAGAATACCGAGTTTATCATGTGGTGCACACCACAATGAGTTTACACAAAATGTGACATAGTATTTAAATTTTATTATTTATTTGATATTTATCGCTTAGCCATTGAAATGGAAAGAATAAATTATATGAAATAAATTATGAAAATATTGGGTTTTAACATGTATGTATAATTAATTATTTGATGATGATCTAACAAGAAATTAAAATTAAATCCTTTTGAAACTAAAAAAAATCATTTTATTTAAAAATAATTTTTATGAACATAAATTCTTTTTACCTCAATAAATTCAATGAATCAATTTTGGAGAATTATATTAATGAAATTTATACAATATATATTCAATAAAATACATCCCAATAATAATATGTTTTACTCTATACAAGATATAAGAACAACCCCAATTTTCTTCTTAAAATTATATTTTAAAAAAAATAATTTAGTCTCGTTTGTACACTTATTTTAAAATTAATTTTCAACAATTTTAAAAAAATTACAAATTAAAAATTATATTTTAAAAATTAATATCATAATTATGTTAGGTTGATTATATTTCATTTTCTAAAGAGTGTCTTTTTTGGATGAATAATGATGATTACTAATTTTTATTTCAAAACAGCATTTTAATTTAATTTATTTTAATGTTAAATTATATTTTAGTTTTTGTAATTATAAATTAGTTCAATTATAAATCCAATAATAAAATATATTTCATTTGAATCAATTTCTTGATTAATTGTTTTATAAAGTGTCTCCAAACTTTTGAACTTGTTCTCTTAAAAAACTCGATTTGTCACCGCTTCTGTGTGATTAATATTAAATTAATCCATTTCACATTTTGGAATGATATTTTTGAAAATGGTTTCAATATTTTGAATAAGAATAATTTTTTTTCTATTAATATCAACCTAAATTTTGACCAAAATGAAACGTGAAAAAATAAAAAACTAATTACTATGGTTTTTCGTAAAAATTGGTTTACCGGGTGTCAAACTAAAATGATAAGGGTTTAATATTCCCAAAAAATTTCCATACCCCATTGAATGGAAATATTTTTACATATTCTATTCGTAGATCAACAATGGTGTATTATTGAATCCAAGATACATTATGGAGAGATAAGTGGAAATATTTTTTCAAAATAATACACTTTTTCCACTCACCTAACTTATAAAAGTCCACCCAAATCCCCTACACCTCAAACCTACAAATAATTTTTATTTATAAAATACACACCAATATCACATCCCAAAATCCTATTTATCATTCAGTAAGTATTATTTTGGACATAAATCTGACCCAGGAAGGCTTTTGAAGCAAACCTAAGGAGGATATCCGAAGAATAGGTAAGGTTCATCAACAAACATTTTTGTTTAATTTCTTACTCCACATAAATTACATATTATTATAAAATGACGATATAATAAATTATTTTTCATCCATATTATAATTTTTATGTTATGTTAATGACATAAAACTATCTTTTCTTCCATCAAATGGGTTACAAAATCATCATTCATGTATAGGGTGGACTACATCCTCACCAACAGATGTCATTAATTTTTTCATTACCAAATATAATGTATGGGTGGGATGATAAATTTAATTATATATGTAATAGATATAACATTATAATAATTATTGAGTAATTAAATCATATTTTCTGTTTTTTCACATTCCATTCTTTATGGGATATGATAACATCGTTCAGGTGTATGGTGGACTACCTCCTAATGAAGCGATGTGATTCATTCTCATTTAATCATTACATTACATATAATTGTGTTAAATTTAATGAATATTGGTGATTTAGATGAAATAATTATTATATTTAATAATGATTAATCTTTATTAAAATACAATACATCATTTTCATTAATACCTTTTCCCTCACTGAAATAAGATAGCATAGCTCGTGTATCTGTGGACTACAACTTTCATGAAGCGATGTGGTTCTATCTTCATCACAAGAACAAATAAAAGATATATATAATTGTATTTAAAGAAATAAAATTGTATTTATTATATTATTATAATTATATAAATATAATATATTATTTACCTCATTTCTATAATGATCGTTGAAAAATGTAAAAGCTACTCAGGCATATATATGACATATCGTCTCTAAGATCGGAACATACTTAATTTCTGCAACCCATCATTCGTGATTGGTTTTAAGAATATAATTGATGTACAAATATGATAATTATTTCATTATTTTTATTTTTAGATGACGGATCCAAGATCAAATTAATACGATAAAAATAACAAATCATGACATATATTAACAACAAAGCAGTTATTACATAAAATGTGTCTTTAACATGATGTTGCTTACAAATGGGTAATAAAAGGGCATAAGTAAATCATATATAGAATGTTATATATAATTATATTTTTTAATATATGTATAGTAAAATTATATTTATTATTCATGAGGTTTTATAGAGTATAAATGAAGTCGAGACTTATGGTATGAGATTTTTGTTTCACCTTTATTTACTATGAGACACATGAAAAATTCACCATGTATTTCTTTGACAAGTTGTATGTAATACCAATGAATTTATGATATTATTACTATACTAAAAAATATATTTATTTACATATCCATTTTAGGGTCTTCATTTCATTATGATTATGCTTCAAATAATACCAAAGTGGTAAGGGACTTTTGTCTCCATTTTCTTTCTTTTACATGTATGTTATATTATACAGCTATATTGTTTCTAAATGTGAATATAAAACCAATTTGGATTTTAATATTAGTTATTTATTTATCCTTATGATATTTTATGTTCCACTTTACATTATTCAATCATGGGTATTATGATTGAATTTTACCAAAGTGGTGATGTTTTTATATTACAATTTCATCTTTTATTGTGATTATTTTTTTATTATGTCTCCCAAGATAAATTATTATTGTACAGATCCCAATACAAATAGTACTCTATGGGTAATATGGTTATTCTTGGTATTTTTATGTAATAATAACATTTCCCACAATTTATTACTTAATATAATTTAGGAAATGTTCTTAAGAAAATCCTTCAATATCTCTCTCATTGGTAGGAAATTAATTTTCATCCAAAACCACAATTTCTAAAAATGTTTTTAGAAAAGTATTATTATTACCCTATTATTATTATAGGAATTTTTTACACATGACTAATTTTTTTAAAAAAAATAAATGAATATTCATGTCATTTTTCAAACAATGTCAATTCGAATTTAACCAATAATGTCAAATGAATCTTTTTTTATTGTGTAGAGAATGAAATAATCTTCCTCTCATCATGTCCATTATTTTTTTTAACCATACCTTAGTGTTTTTAAAACATATTTTGAATGAAAAATACTATCAACATGTCTTAAGTTAAAAATGTTTTTTATCAATGTGAATAGGATATTTTTCTCATGAATTTTTTTGAACGATTGATAGAAATTTTTTTTCTTGTAAGATGACATATATTGATGATACATTTTCCTTACTAGGGATATGGTTCAAATATTCCATTCTTTTTCTTTTTCTAAATAGTTTAGGTTTGTGATGGAATTATGTTTATAACACTTATTCCCTTTCATGGGTTATACCTTGAAAATATTTTATGAAATCCATTTATATTTCTATATTTTATACTAAGATTAATTGAAAAAAGGATTATGCAACATTTCCCTTTTTCATTCGTTATGATAAGTTGAAATTTATGTGAAACCCGTTTCATTTTATGGGTTATATTAAGACGAATTCCTTATAATTTCGGGCATATGTGTGTGTGATGTACATTATGCGGTGGGTGGAAACTATATCTCAAAATAATTAATTGGAAAATTTTTAATGTAATTTTAGCTCAAAGGGTTACTGGGAGGTTATTCTAATCCCAATAAAGGGTACATGAGATGAAATAAAAATCCTGAAAAGGTTTCATTAGAGGTTATCCAAAAAAGGAAAAAGGGTACACTAGAGGTCATCTAAATCCAAATTTAGGTACACATGTGGTTATCCCATGCCTAACAACTAAAGAATTTCTTAGAGGGTGCCCTTGATATATGATTTTCAATGCTTCTGTTTATGACACAAATTTATGTCTTATAGAAATATTATTCCATCATGAAACATGTTATTGATGCCCTTATGATTAATGTCTTATGAACTTCAAATCATTATTCAGTCACTCAGGATTATTATCTTTGATATAAAGGGTACAGTGTTTGAATTTTATTTTCATGTCCTCATATAGTTGTGTTCATTCTATGCTTATATATCTACCTAATTTA
Organism: Viscum album; assembly: GCA_963277665.1. NCBI lineage: Eukaryota > Viridiplantae > Streptophyta > Magnoliopsida > Santalales > Viscaceae > Viscum > Viscum album. Next base: position 581,016,023 of record OY728148.1, read on the forward strand.
TCCATATCATGCATCTAAGCTCACCATTTATTCTATTTCTTCTCTCCATATTAAAAATAATCGTATTGTGTATTATATGTCTGATAAGGGTTTTAATTATGAAGATAATAATGGGAGATGATATAGTTTAACTATAGAGTAGTTTTTTATGAGTTTCCAAATACAATACAATATTATGATCCTCTGGAGTGTGTTTGTGTAATGTAATTAATACTCATATAAAATGATATTATAGTCATGTATTTCAAACCTATGACACTATATTATTTTTAACATTTAGGGTTATCATATATTTTATGTTAGGAAAATTACGTTTTATTTCAATTCTTCGATGTTATATTCAAATAGTTTAAAAAAAGGATAACATGAATGTTAGGTGATAACCCATTGCGTCCAATAATTTTTTGGGGCTTAAAAGTAAAAAATGGTTGAGAAGGGTATATAACCCACCAAAATCCTATAACATAGATTAATTATGGTTGTACATCATAAAGAGTGATATTGTTGAGTATTTATGCTTAGTAAGTCAATAAATTTAGGCTAATATACAATCGTATAAACGGATTTTATGACCATTACCCCCACCAGAATTGAATTATGAATACATTCCCATGGGATATATCATCAGACCCCCAAAAACATCTAATGTTAATAATGATACATTAGTATTGTTTTGATCATTACCCAAATTTGACAATCATTATCATTATTAGAGAATATTTCTCTAGGGATACATTTTAATTGATATACATTAAATAAGTGGTAAGGTTTAATGAAGTTCCACATTCAATTGTGTATGATCAAATTCTAAAGCTTACAAAATTTTTTAGAAATTAATTTAGAAAGAAACTGATATATAGTTGAGTTTCAACACTATGATAATAATTAAAACCCAAGTGTATATGAAAATATCTTGTTTAAGGGATTTTAAAGTTAGTTGGGATTTCACCTTTCTCTAGCTGATTTTCATTACAAACAATATATTTCACTAAATCATTTAAAAGGATTCTTATTAATCCCATTATACATACTGGAATGATGTTGCATAAATAATGGTATTTAGTATCTAATCTAGCTGATTAGATGGTTTTGATAGTTAAATATATTCATCAATGTATTTGTACTTTAAAAAGTAGAAATATATTTTATGTTGATAATACTTGATGTGATCTTGTATTTGATATTCCTGAGAAATAATTTCTATGAATTATTCTGGGGGTGAAATATGGGAAAATTATTCCTTTGATATATCGGTCCCATTAAAAAACATAATTGTATTGAGAATGTATCTTATAGTTAGGCGCATATGTCGAAACACTCCTAGGTTCATGATGTGTTCTATGTATCACATATAATGAATTAAATACCTAATACATCACATGTATTGAACTGAGTGGTCTTACTTCTTAAGGATGATATTTCATTCATGTAATGACTTCTTGAGTTTTTGGATTGAATATAGAATGTTCTATGAAGCATGACCACTCACATGGAATAAGATCTATGGCTAGAACACCAGCTTAATAAAGCTACGTTGGAACCAGGGGATGTAAAGAGGAATAATTATCCTAAGGGTTTCTATTAAGGAGATTATTTTTGTGAGAATAATTCATTTTATGTGTAGTATAATATAACACCCTACAATTTTGTGAAATTATAATTTTCTAAAAAATTAAATCCTTTAAAAAAAATTACAAAAAATGCTCAGTTTTATATAAAATACACACAATAATGATTTTGGATAGAATTACACATAACACCTAGTTTATCTTACATTACATGAAACACTATGTTTGTATTGTGTTACTCATAATACTGAGATTACCTTGTGTTACACACAGCACTAAGTTTAAACAAAACATGTCATTCTATCAAAATACTACTATATAATAAGATTGTTATAAACTAGACACTATAATGGATATTATGAATAAATCTAAATAAATTACAAGAATATATGGTTTACAAATTCATATATAATGAATTATTTACTGACCAATTAATTTTAAATAATAAAAGAACAATTTTTAAATAAATGAAATCATTTTCCTCAAAAATATTTTTATGCACATAAATGTTTTCAACTCCATAAATTAATGAAATCAATTTTAGTAAATTATTTTCATTAAATTTTTATATTATATATTTAATCAATTTTGTAACATTAATCTTATGTGTTTTTTAGACAAGAGATAAGAATAAATCCAATTTTATGATTAAAATTTTATTTTAAAAAATTATCACCTTTGGTGCACTTATTTTAAATCAAATTTTTACCACTTTTATAAAATTTATTTTTAAAATTAAAATATATTTCTAAATATTTAATATCATAATAAACATAGTGTTATTTTTTGGATTTTTATAAAAAAAATTAATTTCTTTGGTGAATAGTGAAAAATAATGAATTTTAGTTGAAAATATCATTTTCATTTAATTTATTTATATAGTAAATTTGAATTTTAAATTACTTTTAGAGTAAAATTTTTATAATTATACATTTGATAATACAATTTAGGTAATTTTAATCAATTTCATATTTATGTTTTATTTAACATTTTTTAAACATTTGAAAATATCCCTTGAAAAAACATTCTTTCTTATCAACTCTACCAGATTATTTTTAAATTAATATTTTCCACATATATGAATGGAATTTGGAAAAATTGATTCTATGTTTTTAATAAAAAATATTTATATTATGTAATATTTTCATATTTTTTTACCAAAATGAATACTTAAAACAGTGAAAATTAATTTCTATGGTTATGGTCAAATGGGTTTACCAAAGGCTCAAACTAAAAAGATAAAGGTTATAAAAAAGAAAAAAAAAGTCCAAGACCCATTTTATAGACATGTTTTGAGATTATATATTCTAGTCTCAATAATGCTACATTACAGTATCCTTGTTCCATTAAAAACATGGGTGGAATTATTTCTTTCCGGAAATTACAAGTGGGCCACTCACCTCACTTATATAAGGCCAACCAGAATCCTTTCATCATTACACATTCAAACCCATTTAATTCATAAAATACGTAACAATAAAATTAAAAATTACCTCAAATATTCCAAAATTCCTTATATTTTACACTAATCCATGTTAGTATGTATTTTTATATAAACATAAGGGGGTTACTCGAAGAAGAGAAACCTTCCATTATTGAGCATTTTGGTATTTTTTCATCATTCAACTAATTTAATTAATATTAAATGATATCATACAATAACCTTGGTATATTATATATAATCATAATTTTTTATTTTATGTTACTTATCAAAAAAAATCTCCATTTACATGAAATGGGTTATGAAAAAGATTTTGTTTATGTCAGACTACTTCCTCACGAACAGATGTCATTCATTTTCCTTAAAAAACTCTCTCAGTTGGGTATGATGATGGGTATAAAGTATAAAAATGATATTTATAAAATTATTGAAGATAAATAATATTTATATCATATATACCATCTTAATTTCTATTTCATGGAGATTACAATAACCTTGCTCGTGTCTATAGTGGACTATAACCCCGTGAAGCGATGTGTTTCTTTTTTAGTAATGCTTTATATAAAAGATAATAAGGATACATTTAGTGAATAAATGTTATATAAATGACATAAATATTATATTCATTAAATATATATCATTATTAAAATAAAATATATCATTTTCTTTCTAACCTTTTAACTCACTGAAAGATGATAACATCATTTTTATATTATAGACTATCACATTCACGAAGCGATGTGACTCTCTTTAAATCGCCACCCCACATGGATGATATGTATATATGTATATATAAAGATATAATATTTTTTTTATGATATTATTATAAGTTTATAAACATAACATATTACTTACCTTCTTGTCATAATTATTGTTGAAAAATGGAAACGTTACTTATGTGTACCTACGCCAGGCCGTCTCCATGACCATAACATAATTGATTTATCAAAACTATATTATAGAAAAATTATTTGAAGTATAATATATGGATAAATATGATAATAATTATTATTACTATTATTTACATGATTTAACTACGGTAAATTTAATAGGTCCTAGAATAAAAAATCTGGACATATACAAAAATCAAAGCAGATATTATATAAACTGTGAGTTAAAAATGAAATTTCTAATCAAAGGTTAATAAAAAACATAATTAAATAATATATGGTATTATATATGTATTTATGTTTCATTAATTGAATTATAATATAATTATATTTATTGAAAATGAGGTTCTATAGAGTTTGATGGAAGTTGAGACTTACAAAAATGGGTTTCCATCTCATTTCAGTTTTTTGTGAGTTAGGATCCATATTCACCATGTGTATATATTATGTGTTTTATATAATTACCATGAATTTATTAATGATTATTATACTTAAAATTATGGGTATTTACATATTCATTTCATTATCACTCTTCTATGGTATATATAGTTCAAGAGTTAACAAATCATTAAGGTATTTCATGTCTCTCTTAATTTTTGGGAGGCATATGAAAATTATGTAGTAAATTCATTTGTTTGGAGTATATATTGACTCTTTTACTTGTTATATAATGAATAAAACAATTTTAATTATATTTAATTTTTTATTCAATGTTATGATTTATTGGTTATTATGATTCAAAAGATTTCTAAATCGGTAGGGGTTTTTTATCCCAATTTATCTACTTCGAGACTTATATAGTGTTATGAACCTATATTATATTATGATGTGGGTATACATATGTATTGAAATATAATCTTAGTTATTTATTAATTATAATGATATTTTCTGTTTCATTTAATTTTATCCTTTCATGTGGATTATGATTCACATTTACTAATGTGTTAATAGTTTCATGTTGTAATCTCACCATTTATTGGGATTGTTTATGATTAAGTGTCCAATATTGAAATATTATTATCTATAACTCGATAATTTTAATAAAAATTATTATCCTATATTAATTAATTATATATCGATCAAATATTACCATTTTAACACTATTTGGTACTTAAAATGATTGAGAACATGTTTTTAAGAAAAATTGTTTGTATTTCTCTCTTCATATAAAAGGTATTTTTTCTTCCAGAAAAATGTTTTCAAAAAATTAATTCAAAAATATTTTTAACATAATTCAATTGATTTAATAAATATATTTTTGATGAATATTTTAATTTTTAAAATATTTTTTAAGAAAATATTTTCATCATTTTTGAAATACTATACATTTACGTTTTACTAAAATCGTAAAAGGAATTATTGTTTTTGCATGTACATCCCGAATGAAACTTCCTACCATAATGGAATATATATTTTTTGGATGTTAAATAATAATTTTAAGATTTTATTTTCAATGAAAAAATATTTTCAAAATATTTTATTTTTTAAAATGTTTTTTATAGAGTAAAGGATATTTTCCCCAAGATATGATTTAAATAATTTTTAAAACGTCTTTATAAGTCTTTATGATTATTTTTTGAGAAAAAGATCCCCAAAATTAATCATGTTATAAAAAATAATATTCAATGAAAATGTATCTTCAACATGATATGTTAAATGTGATTTTTCATCCAAAATAATTCTCTATCGAATATTACATCCTTTATGGATGCATAGAATTTACTAGGAATTTGATCCAAGTATTCCATTATTATTATTTCTAAAAATAGTTTATTTCTAAAATAACAAGTGGTTTATGAACTCATTTCACATCAATGGGTTATACAATGAATTTTTTTATGAAACCCATTGATTTTTCCTAGGGCTAAAATTTCATTAAATTATAAAATTATTTTGAAACTTATCTATTTTCCATATATTTTTATTTGATGAAATGTTTTATGAAACAAATTTATTTTAATTGGATATAATATGATTATTTTTCTATGATCATATAGAATATAAATATATGGATTATGTGATGGGTGAGACTTATATCTCCATTCATCCATTGCGAAATAAGTAATGTTATATGAATTCAAAGGGAACATGAGAGGTTATCCCAAGACAGAAAAGGGCACAAAAGTGTTCATCCCAAGCCCAAAAAGGGCACATGAAAGGTTTTCCCAAGCCTAAAGGTGGTAAAATTGTGTTTATCCCAAGAATAACATGTTACGAATAACCTACTAGAAGCATTGAAATTATATTTTCTTTTCTTATTTGTATTCTATAAATCTACGTTATATCCCAATATTATTCCTTTATAGTTCATGTTCTATTATTTCCTTATAATTCATGACTTATGAACTACCAATCATTATTCTATGACTCAAGATTATGTTCCATGATATTCTTGGTATGTTTTTCAAGTGTTATTCTCCTATTATCATACCCCAATGTTCATATGTTTCTTACATATCTCTCTTGATTACCCTTTTTGAGGTTATGATCTGACTTTTTCTTATTTTTCATTTCCCTAGGTTATGAAATAATGTATTACATATGATATCTCTAAAAACTGTTTATGTTATGAAGGTCATACTAGTGGATAATATAGTTTATATGTGGACCAAAAGTTTTTCATTTCGTGTTTCTAAAATCAATAATATATTATGGTCATTAGGCATGTATTTGTATAATATAATGAATATTAATATAAAAATATTTAATATCAATGAATGAGAATATGGGGTCACTATAATTCTAGAAAAAATTTATAGTATTGGAATCCTTCAGCCTAAATAATCATTATTATTTTGGGGTTACCGTCTTATGTGGGACATCATTTTTTAAGATCCTCGAAGTGGCGGTATAACTTTCCCAAGTCTTAATATAAACCTCTTGTTTGATATTCTGTTTTGTTATGCCTCATTTCAAAATTTTATCATGATTATTGATCCAAATATATTTATCCTCATTTATATTAACATTATGTATTCTTTCAATTAATTTTTTGGCATCCTATTATGATTCTTTGATAGTAATATATTCATCCAATATCACTTCTTTAGAGTGAAGAATGATCTAGAAAAAGTTTTATTTATCTTTCCCTTCCTTTCCAAACACCTCAATTATAGAAACTACATTAAAATTATCCTTGTATCCTAAGCTATTTTGGGTTTAAAAAATATATAAGATTCCTCTAAAACCATAGAGCCTTCATATACATAGTTTTGGGATTTAATCATGTGATCTATATACCCTTTATCCTTATAATTATCATACATAGAAATTGTATTTCCATCCTGAGAAGGAGTACTCTTATTATTTACATTTTCATACATGATGGGTTTCATGTTAACACCTTGCTACCCCTAACCTTCTTAGATGACCTATAATCCTTGGGTTTTGGTAGGTGAGGGTAGTAATTATAGGATTTATATTTCATTCCCTTATGCAAAAATGGATCTCCATGAATCCCTAATTATTATTTCTCCAAATTAATCCTTAGGTTATTTTTTCCTCTTACGTGTGTCCAATATTTATGGTATATAAAGAATTTTATAGATATATTATCACATAAATATGCCTTCGTAGAGTCTTTTACTCTTTTATTGTTCCTCCCTTGTGTAGGGGTCTTGATATTAATCTCAGTTATTAAATTTCCATTTTTTGTGTCAAAAAATGTATTAACCTTTTCTATTGAATGGAACATTTAACTTCAATACCACTAGACTAGTTTCACAACATTAAATTAAGAGGGGTATTCTTGGGACTCTTCTTTTTAATAACATTCACCCAACCATCATTTACATCTATTTTAGAAAACATTACTATTTGATGGGGCATGAAAAAAACGTTCATTCCTCTACTTATGCCTTTAGATTATCCTCACAGGGATTTTCATCGCCAGTTCACACTATGTATGTATAAGATATATTCTTTGGGATGATAGATTTTTGGTTTAAAGGACATATCACATGAATCCCCTAAATCCCAATAAACATAATGATATATCACCATTATTGGTGAGTTACTTCATGCCTACACAAAAATTAAAAGGTAGAGCATTGAAATATAGACATGTTCTGATACCCAAAATAGTTTCAATCTTTTGGAATATGATATAATAAAAATCCCCATACTCATTCCAAAGGCCACACTAGAAAACTCAAATCAAGTATTCCAAATGCTTACAATAGGAATATAAATAAACCAAAGTATCTAGTTCATCTAATTTCATAAAATGAATCTCTTCCGCAATCATAATCAAAAAAGATTCTATTAGAATTTTTAAAACATTTAATTCAAGACATATTTTTCTAAATATAGTTATGAAAAATAGATCTTTTTTGTAAAGACCTTGAACACATTTAACCAGATCTGGTGCCTTTATTTATTATATATGTATTATTAAATGAAGTCTCATTCCAATAGATTGATCATTTTATAATTTTTAGAAGCCATTTTAAATAAAACATTACATTACAATGTGAAATTAAGAATAACATGACAAATTTGTTGGAAGTATACATAATTCCAAGATTATACCTGAAAGTCATTAAGAATATACCATTTCATAACCTAGGGAAAAATAAAAAAATAAAAGAGTGAGCATAGATGTTGATTAAGGGTATGTAATATAGTATATGTTATCATAAACATAAACATTAGGCATGGTGAATAATTAAAAATACAAGCATTTAAAAATAAATATGATCATAACATGGTGAGAAAGAAATCTAGGTAAATAAAGCCATATAACTGATCATAATAGAATAAACCTTAGTCATTCATGTTATAATAGTAAAATATGTTATGGTTTATCAATTATAAATAACATAATAAAGGAATACATAATGTCGAACATGTGAAACATATTGTCAAGGTCTCGACCAAGACATCTGAAAATACTTGGGTAAAGCCTCAGCCAAAAACCAATTCTATTTTGTCTCATTAGACCTACCTATGCATCTAGGGTCTATATAGGGCCTCATCCATAACTTTATAAGTCTAATTCATTAATCATCTAATTGGGGTTAAGAATGAACAACATATACATATGAAATATAAATACTTTTCCCCAATCTGTAAACATAACCACTAAACATTCTGAGTAACATAGTGAATGGTATCAAGATAGCACATCCAAAGTCAAACTGACCAAAAATATTTAATAAAATATGGTAGATTATAATCATAAAAGATAAATCCATATAAATCCTAAAATTCAATAGATTTTTCGAAATAGCTAAAAAGACTCCAATAAAATTATTTAGGAAATCTTGATAGTAATATCCCTTTAACTTTGCAAAGAAGAGTTCTTTGGAAAAATCATTTTTATTTTTCATTAATATTTCTATAAATTCATTAATGAAAAATATATTTTTTATTAAAAAAGATGTGATTTTTTATTAGTAAAAAAAATTATAACAAATTATGGATTTTACTTGAAAATGGGTAAGAAATCAAGATGTTTTAATTAATCATGCATGTGTAATGTGAATAATTGAAAAGGGAGCCTAGAAAAAACATGAATTTATTATAAATGAATGATGAACTGATATTAAATCATGATTTTTTAATTTATACAAGTAATTTTGAATAATTATATAAAAATAATTAAGAATTAAATTGGTGTATAGGGGAATAAAACACATCCTAAATGAAAATTGTGGTTTGAGAAGAAAACCCTTACCATAGGTCTGAATGTGTTCTTTAACTAACCGTACTATCCTAAATAATTATACTAAATAAATTAATTAAATAATTAATAACCTTTTCTACATGTATTTTCTTTATTACAATTTTATTATGTTCTTTTATATCATTTTTAATGAGTTAGAAGATAAAATTTTATTGCTTGGGAGCATTAATTTTTGTGGTTCTCATGATCAGAATACATGTATATGAGCATGGATATTCATTTGGAATGAGTATAATTCACCAGAATTGAGATTATATTTTATATATGAAAATACATTTGTGTAAATGGTTATATATATCATTTTTTATATGGAATGAGGATAAATCATTAGATAATACATTTACTAATAACTGTTTGCATTATTATGAGGATTATTGATCATAACGAACTCATTTTGTTTTATCATTTAGGATTATATAAATATGTTACTTACTGAAAAAATAATTTTTTAAAAATTATATTAATTTGTTTTTTAACCAAAAAAATGGTTTCATTACTATCCTTGATGGTGAAATTGAAGAACGAAAATCTATTGTCCATGAAGGTTGTTACTCAGTACTTCAAGAATGATGATATAATTTTTTAAATAAAAGAGAGATAAAGGAGTTTGAGGAATAATATTCCATTAAAATTATATCATTATAGTATAAAAATGATACTATATTTTTCAATCACATTTGGAAAGATTACTTGAGGACAGAATAATAAATGAAAAGAACTTGAAAAGAAATTGAAAGGAAAAAAGGAAGACGATTTAACCTCTTGAATACTCCTCTTTGAGAATGTAATTAAGGGAATTGGTTTTTTTATTTTTTAAGATAAATATATTTTGGACGTGGGGTAGAGGTATGGGGATAGGATTGGGTAGAAATTTGAAAATCATAAATGCCTAGATGTGTGAGGATAAGTGTTTGTGTGGGGTGGTATTTATAGTGAAGGGCATGGATGATTTTTGAATATTTTAATCAGTTTTTTGTTATTTGGGCACAAGACAAAGAATATTATGATCATTATCATAAAATATATTAAAATAATTATTGTATGCTCAATATTATGGATCTTATGTTAGTGATGACTTAGGGAATAGTTTATTTTTCCTTTAATGTATTTACATTTTAAATTACAGAATTTAAATGTTCACTAAAACATCATGTATTTTATACAAATACCAGAAAATCACCCTAATTTTTTTTCGTTTAGTATAATTCAAAAATAAACATCATTTTATTAAAATAATATTATAAAGATGATAAATTTAATTTTTAATGAAAAATCATTATTTACTAAAAAATATGGTTTTTAAAATTATAACTTGTTTTATGATACTTTCAAAAATTAACTAAGGTATCATAAAATTATCCTAAAATAATAAGAAATATAAATGTTGATTTATGAGTAAAATTTAGGAAAATATATTTTTTAAAATAATTTTATTTATTATCAAATTGTAATTAAATATTTATAACTTACCAAAATACCCGTACTTAAATATTAATTTTTAAAATATTCACTTACTAGTACTAGGATATAATTATATCATAATATCATTTATAAGATGCCTAAATTTTATTTATACAAACATGGGTGAGGTAACTATTCATTAGTCTGGTTTACTATTCATAATCTTCACATTACGATTTTTAGGGTCAAACTATTATTTCATCGTTATAGGATCCTTAACTTCTATAAATTGAAATTATTTCATTCCTTATTCATTTATTATGTTTATATTACATTCTATAAGTGATTTTATGTGATAAATACAATATTAAATAAAGATAATAGGGGATTCCACATCACCTTATAAAATGATTGGGGTAGTTCTTTATCATAAGTTCCTTAGGATTCCACATCACCTATTCAATTTTATGATTCTTCCAAAGTATCTTTACCAGCCGAGACATCTAATTATTCAACACCTTTTATTTTATGTCCAGAATTGGGACATGGTCTTTAAAATAAGATAAACAAGGTTCTAACACTATTCGTTCTAATGTGATTACATGTGTTGGGTTGTTTATGTAATTTCATAGAAAGGTGATGTAGAAAATATTTTGTATGTTAGAAAGTATATCTGGCATATCCAAATGATAATCCACAACCCCAATTCTCCCCATGATTTCAAAAGGACCAATGTATGTTGGGATCAGTTTCTCTTTCTTACCAACTCTTATATCTTCCTTCCATGGAGATAATTTTAATAAAACATGATATCCCACTATAAATTCTAAATCCTTTATTTGATTATCATCATATCTCTTTTAAAAACATTGAACTGCATTGATATGGGATTGAATAGTATTTACCTTCTTTATTTTTTCATCAACAAACTATAATACTACAAGTTTCCTTTCACTAACTTCATCCCAACATGTTGCTTTATGAAATCACTTTCTATACAGTACTTCATATTGTTCAATTGGAATACTTGAATATGAACTATTATTATAGTCAAACTCTACCAAATAAAAATAATTATCCTGCATACCTTTAAAGTCATGGGAGTATGATCTCAACCTGTCTTCAACTGTTTGAATGGTCCTTTCATAATTACCATTAGTTGGAGGGTAATAAGTAATACTAAAATGAATATTAGTATCAAAATCATCTGAATAATTTTCCATAATTTTGATCTAAATCGTGCATCATGATAAAAAAACAAAAAATGATCTCCATGAATCCTTAAAACATCATTAATAAAGATCTGTGAAAGGTTCTCTAGTGGAAAATCCACCCTTGTAGCATGAAACTGTGTACAATTGGTATATGGACCAACAATCACACATATTTTATCATTCTATTTTGGGATTTTTTGTAACCTAGTGAAAAAATACAAAGTTATGTCATCTAATTTCCATGTAGGAATAGTCAGGGGTTTCATGACACCACTATGATGTTGTCTTTCAACCATAACATACTAACAATCTAAACATATGGATACATAATTTAAAAATTATCACTTTATATTATCGCACCAAAAATTTTCTTTCAAAAATCTATACATCTTAGTGATCCTATGTGTATAGAGAAATTCAAGTTATGGGAATCATCCAATTGCTCCCTTTTATTCTTGGTTATAGTGGGAACACATATCCTCCTCTAAAATTTCAACATTCAATCCTCACACATGATGTTTGGAAACATTGTTTCATTAATATTTCTAATTTTATTTTCAATATTCTCATCAACACATGAAGAAAATTTAATTTTTTCAATAAAGATGCTTGGGTAACCAGTTGGAAAAGTAATGATGTTTCACTTTCCTTCATAATTCCCATATCCATATTTACTGTATCCATGTATACAAGGTCCTCATTAATACTCATTTTGATTAGAACTCCCTAATCCTTTCTACTCAATGTCAATGCTACCTAATTTTTCTTCATAGGGTGGTAGTTTATTAGACAATCATAATCCTTGAGAATCTTGATCCATAAGCATTTCTTCATGTTTAGTTCCTTTTGTGAGAATATATATTTTAAACTATTGTGATCTGCATATATCTCTTATCCTTCACCATAGAGAGATTGTCTCTATATTTTTAGTGTAAATATTTTATATAAAAACACAATATTATGAGATTAATTGTCCTGTTCATGAATTTTTATCTGTCTTGATGCATAGGCAATAACTCTATTATTCTTCATAAGGACATAACCATGTCCTTTATATGATACATCACTATAAATAATGAATCCACAAGTTACTCATAGTAAATTAAAGATCAATTCCTTCAATAATCTCCCCTTCAATTCTTCAGAAAATTATTCCCATCCTTTTTTCTAAATGAACTTAACCACTAAATGCGTAAGATTTCTTAACAGGTTGGCTAATTGAGTGAATTTATGAATAAAACATCAATACAAAATGGCTAAACCAATAAAACGGTACTTTAGTTATGTTATTTTGTGTAGGGATTTATTGAACTACCTTTTTATTTAAAGGATCAACTGAGATTCCATTGTTTGAGTCAATATGGACTAGAATATAAAATTATTAAAGAAACAGTTCAGACAATCTAAACATCAGATATAATTCAGTTCTTCTAAGAGTCTTGAGAACAATACGCAAGTGATTTTTATAGTCTTCATAAATTTTTTATTATACAAAGATATCCTCAATAAATACCACCTCAAATTCATCAAGGTATTCCATAAAAACATTTTTCATTTGATCCATTAAATAAAGGGTGCATTAGTCATTCCAAACGGTATTACTCTAAAGTTTTAATGTTCCTACCTGGTTCCAAATGTTTTCTTTGGAATATATTCCTTCCTCACATGTAATTTATGATATCCATATCAATGTTAAATCATCGAAACATATTTATCTCATGTAAATTGATCTTGTAAATCTTCAATATGATCAATGATATACTTCGTCTTTATTGTAATATAATTTATTTCTCTGTAGTCAACGCACAGACTCGTGGATCCATCTTTTTTCTTGACAAATAGAACAAGGGATACCAATATAGAAATAATATGGTAGATAAATCCTTTTTTCACTCAATTCCTCTAGATGTTTTTTAACTACTAATAATTACAAGGTTTCCATCATGTAAAGAGTATTTGATATTAGCCATGCACAAGTGATTAAATCAGTAGAAAAAAAAATTTCAAACTCTTATAGAGTCCAAGTAAATCCTCTAGAAATAAATCAACTTATTCTTCCAAAATAGATAAATCCTGAATTTTAATATTTATTTCCTCCTTTATAGATACTTAATTCTCATCCTCCCATGAAATTTAATTCATTATAGCTACTAGTGGAGGATATAGATTAGATGGTTAGGTTTCTTCTCTAAAGATAAGGGATACTAAATCATTCTCCAAAAAATTAAATCTATTATTATTTTATAATATGTTTACATCATATTTTAAATCTTATCCATTACAATGATTATATCAAAGTAAACCATAATTATAATTACAAACACCAAAGATAAAGTATGCTTATATGACCTCATGGTAACTACCTGACACATCTTTGTTATAATGATACTTCCCTTATGTTTTTTTATTGAAAATATCTTATTAAGGATAATTGAGATTATCTAGTTTTTTAATGAAAACTAGGAATATATAAAATAATGAGATGATCTAGAATCCAATAAATCATTGGATATGTTTGATAAAAAAAATTAAACTACCTGCCACCACATCATTTTGGACTTCAACCTTAGCAGTTGTGTTTCCATAAGGTTTGCCTTGCTCTTCTGGCCTTCTCTAGAGAATGTTTCCTTAAAATATAAGAAATAATTTGTATAATTTCTTGTATCTTTACAATATATAATTGTATATTGGTAACTTCTTTCTTTCCCTTGCAATCACATGCTTGGGGTCTTTTTTATCAACACTTGTAACATACACTTTTTCTTTTTATATAGTCTCTATGGTGTTTCCTTCCACAAGTGTCACATGAAGGATAACTCCCATTTTTTATTCCCTTTATCAATTCTTTAGTCCAACACACTATTCTTCTATTTATTTCACTTAAATTCCTAATAATTCAAGAATTATTTCTCTTTCATGATTGCAAATTCCACTATATTTCTGTATGATGAGACTTTTTGGGAGACCAGTTCCCTTCAGAGGAATGGTTTTAAACCATCAATGAATAAATCAATTGACATCCTCTTATTACGTGTGTAGTAAATGGCATGCCTTGATAGCCTTCTGAAGTTTTCTTTATACTTGTAAACATTCTCAAACTCTTTTTTACTCTAATTCAATAATTTATTTTCCAAATCTTCATGTTTTTCACAATGAAAATATTTTTATAGAAATATTTACATAAAATCCATCAATTTAATATTTATAATTTCTTCCTACTACATTTTGTTTTAGATTAGTGAACACCATTGGTCTCCATCACCTAATATATGATAAAATTCCATGATATCTTTTTCTATTTTGTTACTTCCCAAAGTGATAAATATCTTCTCTAAGAAACAAATCCAATACTCAGGTACAAATATTTTTTTAGTTCCATTGAATCATGAAGGTTTTTTTGCATAATGTAGTATAACAAATCTCCTCTATGATGTGGACCAGGATACTCCATACAGGTTTGTTTATTATTAAGAACCGAGACACCTATCCCAGTATAGTTATAAGATTCTCAGATCCACTCACAACTCCAATACAAATATCATTATCTTTCATAGGAGGAAAATACCTACATGGGATATGTGTATTGATACGTTTCTATTACTTACACTCTGTAAAATTACAAAATAATGGCATAAACAAGATTAGATTATGAGTCACATAATATCGAACTAGAAAAACACTTACATATATTGAACTTTTATGCATAAATAATATCATAATCCTAAACATGGTTTCATTGGGGACTTATTTACTTAAAAAATATTAAAAATGGTTTTCAATGAAAATGGGACTTATCATTACCATATCCTTAGGGTGTTCCAATCCAAGTTCATAGTAAGACCCATTTTCATGTATCAGGTATCCCCTAGTTAGGCCCATAATACCGTTTTAGTGTTTTTACTCTTAGACATATCTATACTGGAACCACAACCACTTATAGTATCAATACTCAAATTTATTGCATTGAACAATCACATAATATCTACATTACCAAAAATATAATATGTTCTTCTATTCTAATCCTCAAATTATATCTTGGGATTATATTCACAAATCTATGTTTTCAAAATGTAGATTCAAAGGATTCTACTAAACATCCACTAAAACCAAATTTAATGATCTGGAACCATATTACCTAGAGAAATTTACTTTATTGGTTATATTTGAATGATTATATGGAAGTATCATCCCAAAGGACATATCAATTTAGTAGTATTGGAAACCACATTATATACAAATATATATTATAGTATGAAATGAAATAAAACATAGAAACATCATTAGAAAAAATTATAATTCCTAAATTTTCATTTCAATTCATTCATAACATACCTCTTCATGTCCTGGGGAAATTAAAACATAATAAAGGAGTGATATTAGATACTCAGTAAAGGTAAGTAATACAAAAAAATTATCATAAACATAAACATTATCCATAGTGAATTACTAAAAATGCATGCTTTTAAAAATAAACATAATCATTATATGGTAGGAATGAAAAAATTAAAAAATAAAGCCATATAATTGATCATAATGGAATTAAATTTAATCATGGATATTGTAATAGTAAAATAACACTTGTTTTATCAATTAATAATATCATAATTATTTAATTAATAATTAAAAACATCTAAAAAAATTTTCAAAGCCTCGTCGAAGATGTCTCCAAATTCTAGGGTAAGGCCTCAGCCAAAACCCCATTATGTTTTGTCTCATGAGACCAATCGATGCATCAAGGGGTTATGGAATGACCCACTCATCACATTAAGATTCTAATTCACTCCTCATATGAAATGGATTAAACATTAACAACATATTTATATGAAATGTAAATAACTTTCCTAAAATTGTAAACATAATCATTGACTACTCTAAGTAACATAGTGAATGTTATCAGGATAGAACATTCACATTTAAAATTACCATAAACTATTTAACAACATATGGTTTATGATTATAATAGTATTTATACACCAATAAATCTTAAAATTCAACATATGTTTTTGAAGTGCATTGTGTTGCATTTTTTGTCAATGAGGTATGTTGTTGTCAAGGAATGAATGGATGGATGTCAAGGAGGTTCAATATGTGAATGACAAAGGATGTGATGGTGTTGGTGAGGAAAGGAGAATGGACATGGTACTAAGATGCATGTCACTTAGGAGATTCACTAAGTGACATAGGATGTTGTGGTTGAAACATTCTCTATGGATATCTGACGATTGTTGAACTGGTCTTTAAGTTCAAAGTACTTGTATCAAGTGGATACAATGTCACAACAATGTTAGAAGACCATGCAGTGTTAAGACAATGCATGAGGAGATGAAGATGATCCATCCACACCTCCTATGTAGATGAAGTGAGCTGAAGAAGTCTATGCACTATCACTTAGTGCATGTGAATTAGAAGTTGATCCATCTTGATCTCTGATTGGATCAATGAAGCACATTGAAGAAATCTTTGATTCAGGTGTTCAGTTGAAGATGAAAAACCTTCGGGAATTCCATTCCAAAGTGATAAATAGACATTGAGGAAGTTTGTGGAAGAAGAATGAAGAATAAATAGAAAGAATGTCTTAGAAGATGGCTTGAATGGCAATTGGCATTTACACTTGTCACTTTGTTTTTTAACAAAGCACTTGTGTTTTTAAGTAGCAAAAAATAGCCACCAAGGAAGGCCAGCCGAGGGTCATCACCCAAGGCTCATGTGGGACTCGAGGTCACCACGCCCATGGGGAACCCTCAGGCCAAGGCAACATATCCCTGAGGCAGGAGGTCGGGGCCGTGTATAAGTCCTGAGGCCACGCAGTGATGAAGCCCGCGCAGCGTGAGCGCGAGGAGCACGCTCGAGGATGCATAGTGGGCGCCAGTGGCGCGCCCGAGTGGCAGGGGTGGGCGCAAGAGCGCGCCCGCAGAGAGAACATGGTGTGGGGCGGCACTGTGAGGAGAGAAGTTCAACTGGGGAGTAGCGGAGAGCGCTTGGGTGATAAGCTGCGGAAAAACCGCGCTCCGTTTCGATGTGGGACGCGGAAAAATTTCCAGGAGCGAATCCTGGCCGCACGATTGATCGCGCGCCGGATCTCGGCCGCACATCTCATCACGCCGCTCCCGTTCAGTTCCAGGTCGTCCGATGTCTTTCATTTGCCCGATCCAACGACTCCCTGTGTGACTCCTTCCTCAAGCTCAACCAAGGCACCCCCGACATCCCCGTAGAACCAGGCGCCATCCGAGCAACGTATTTTGAGTTCACGGCCACCATTGAAGGAGCCGAAGTGTCCTTTGTGATCGTCTGAGCCTACTGATCACATTCATGCTTAAAAATACATTTGCATTCAATGTATAAAAATTTGGAGTTCGGCCGAGGCAAACGAAGTTGCCGAGGCATCATGGGTTCGTGTTTTGCATGGAATAGAAGAGAAGAATCCATGCATGCGTTTCTAAGTCGCATGCACGTGAAGAAAATAATAAATAAAAGAACCTGCGTGCACCGAAGAGAAAACGCAAAAATTTGGAAAGATTTTGAAGATCCAAAATCTTCGGTGATTCAAGATTTAACACGTGGATGGATAGAGGCATCTCTCGCCTATATAAACAGAGGCCTTGCCCTCGTAGTTTCTTTCTGAGATTTTGAAGAAAGAAGTCCCGTGAGAGAACCTTTCCCTTGCGAAGAAGATCATGCGCGCACACTTGCGCGGAAGTACATCCCAGAGCTCCCCTAGCTCTGTTTGGTTCCTTTTGCGCACTCCTTGCGCGAAAGAAGAAAGGGGAAGTCCCCTGCGCGCACCACTTGCACGACAGGAAGAAGGCAGGCCAAGCGCATTACTTGCGCGGCACTTGCCCACCCTCTCTGCCCGTCGACTTGCGTGGTATGAGGTACTTGCGTGGCAGAGGTTGCTCTTGCACCCTGCGCGTCCGAGGTGCCCTCACACCTGAGGGCTTGCGCGGCCGGTTGCACAAGACACCCTACGGGCAGTGTGTGTGCAAGAAGAAGTGGGAGGCCAAGGCTTGAACACTTGTGTGTGAAAAGTGAAGAACACTTAGTGTGTGCAAAGAAGCAAGGAAGGCCGTAGCCTTGTGGGTGCACACTTTGAAGAACAAATAAAAGAACATATTTTGTGTGTGTGAAAAACAAAAAGAGGAAGAAGGCCAAGCCATGTGTGTGAATAAAGAGTGTAGACCACAACAAAGAAGAACACATTTTGTGTGTGTGTGAAAGAGGAAGAAACAAGTTGTGTGTGCTAGACAAGAAGAGGCCGGAACCTAGGTGTGTGCAAAGTGTACACATTTAGAAGAATAAAGAAGAGGACATCCACACTAAAGTATAACACACATTAAGTGTGTGAACAAATTGAACAATGTGTGTGAGTGAAGAAGGTGTGTGCTTAAAGAGAATATACCCTCTGAGGGTTTACTGCACCAAGAAGAGAAGAAGGGGAGTGCATGCATGCATGCATGCACGTGCACACGTAAACAAGTCAAATCTGCTTGTGTGCATTTGAGTTGACCAAGACCAGAGGATCTTGATGAATTTGAGAGACCATGCAATCAGTGCATGAGGATGCAGAGATGCCATGCAATCAGTGCATGAAGTTGATATGAACTGAGACTGGACCAGACTGAAGTTAAAGATATCAGTTGTCTGGGTATTCAGTAGTTGGAGAGAAGCCATGTCATCCTGAGAAGAAGGAGATAAATCCTGAGCAAGACGAGAAGACCTGATCAACGCAAATGATCAGAGGTACAGAGCAAGGCTAGCAGTCTTTATCCCAGACTGCTGAAGATACTTGAAGAGCTTAAAGTGAAGAAGAGCTACTCGTGTGACTCGAGGAGCCAGGAGAAGCCCCTTGTGAGACTCAGGGTGGAAGAAGTCTTCAGTGGGATTCTGGAGCAGGCCAGTGGGACTCTGGTGACACTGTGAGACGCAGTATAAAGACCCTCATGTGGGACTCAGGAGAGATACAGTGGGATTTTTTATTGACCATTGTAATACTAACAGATTATAATGGGAGAAACCATGTTGGGGCGTATAACCAACATGGCAAGGACGTAGTCCTTTGGTGCCGAACCTTGTAAATCCTTGTGTCCTGTGCCTTTAAATTTACTGCATCATTCGAGGAAAGGCTGAGAGATACAAGAAGAGTGGATCGAGGCCTTAACAAGCCATAGAGGTTTAATTGATAAGAATCAATTAGTAAAAAGTTTTAAGGGATCACTGATTCACCCCCTCCCCCTCTCAGTGATTCACACTGATCTGGGCACTTCAATTGGTATCAGAGGGAAGTTACCTCTAAAAGATCCTAGGGAGTCTTTATGAAGTGAAGATTTGAGGAAATGAGCAACCAGCCTCAAATGGAGATATCTGCCAAGACTCAGAAAAATAGAAAGAAGAAACAGGCCATGAAGATGAAGAAAGCCTGTCCTAGCTGTGATGAAGTTGGAATAATGAATGATCTTCAAAATGCAATCGAATATCTTCAGAAGACAGTCCCCAAGGAAGTGAAAATGTGTATAGCTACAGGAATCCTTGATCTTCAAGAAGAAAAATCACAGTTAGAAGAAGAATCCAATGCAATGGAAGATCAATTGGCTAAAAGGGTTGGCATAACCAACACTCTCAGAAAGCTGGTGAAGGCTAAAGATGAAACATTATCGCTTTGCAATGAAAGATATGAAGACACTACTGAAGAATTGCAAAGAAGCCTTTCTGAGAAATAATTTTTTAAAGTAGTAATCAAATATGTTTACCATGCACTGCAGAAGAGGCATAGAGTATCAATGGTTGTCAGAGATGCTCAACTTGAAGAAAAAGTCAAATTGGTGAAGGAGCTGGACAATTCATTGTAAGAATTGAAGAAGGTGCATGAAGACCAGATGAAACAACTCGTGGAGAATTGGGAAGGAAAGCTAAGAACTGTTGAGGATGAGAAGAACTCCCTCAACATGAAATACTTAGAACTAGAGGTGATATTGAAAAATCTGCAATCACCCAAAGCTGAATCCTCCCAGTCAGCTAAAAGAAGAAATGTTGCCACTCAAGTGAGCTTTGAGAAGGATGATTCTAAAAGAAAGACATCCTATAATAAAAGGGAAACATCTTCTAGAAAGAAGGTGCCATCCATACCATCTTGTACTGATGCTTATAATTGTGTTTCCACAAAAAGTGCAGGATGGAAAAATAATTCCAAACAAGTATGGATGAAGAAAATGAAGAAGCAGAGCTCTCCTGAAACAACACAGCAGCTCCAGAAAAGTACCCTAAAATCAGAAGGACTGAAGAAGTCAGGATTTGTGGGTCAATGTTGGTGTTGTAATAAGTATGGGAAATGTGTAAAGGATTGTTGGTACAATCCTCTCAATGTGAAAGCACAAGGGAAGCCCATGCCAAGGGGGAGCAAGCCAGAGGAAAAGAAGCAGCATCCACAGGTCCAGAGACATATGTTTACTACAAATAGATTTGAATTACTTGACAACATATGGGATGATTGCAAAAGTGGTCAAATAGATACATGTCAATCTCTAACTGTATCCAGAGCTCAAAAGAAGAAAAGATCACAAAACCTGGCTCAGAAAGAATCCTTGGGAAGCAAGAAGAAAGTTAAAGATGCTCCCAAGAAGGTTTTGAAAAAGGAAAAGAAGTCCTTGGAGTCTAAATGCAAGAAGGGTGATGCATCCAGAAGGACCACCAAGAAAACATGCTTCTACTGTGGAAAGAAAGGTCATACCATGGATCTTTGTGAACAAGCCATGGAACTGAATAGAAGCAGACTGGACTCAAAAAGACAATCAATCCAGAAGAAGCAGAAGGGATTGATTGAAAATAAGTTGCCTAAGAAAGGTATCTTAACAGCATCAAAAGAACCTTGTGGAATTTCCAAAACTGAGGTCTCACTTCCAAATGACTTGTTAGTCATATGGCCTAATCAGTTGCAACTTGCCAAAGATCTACAAAGAGCTGAAGATGAAGTTCTGGCAATTGCTAAGGCAAAAGGGAAGAAGAAGATTTCACATGAAGATATATTGAGATCCACACCAGCACAAACATCATTGAAGATCAAATGTGCAAGTGTGAAGAATGGTGAAAATGGGACATCTCGGTTGAGAGAATCTTCTCAACCTTGTTGTTCACATTGATGAACCAAGTAGGTTCCATCTTATTCCCTAATCACTTGTATTTACATGTGCTAACACTGCAGGGAATTGAAGATGATGATCATTCTCAGCTGGAGGATGGTTTGGAAGGAATGGAGTGCACCCCTTAAGGGGGAGCCAATCCGTAGAAGATGGGATTCTAATATTTAATACCATCTTGAGAAAAGTGAAGGTATTCCAATCATACTTTCATCCCTTGTTTCTTAATTGTATTAATCATGACAATTAAGGGGGGTATTGATTGAAGGCAAATGGATGAAAGGGGGGGCTTTATCTTTGCAGCTGAACTTTCTAATGAGTTTTGTGAAGTTGTGCAGGATTTAGCAAATTCATTGTTATATCTGAAAAATTTCAAGCCCCTTGAAGCATGATCTCACATGTATAGTGAATGTTGAACAGCATTGAGTACCTTGGTTACATCACTCTTGTTTTCTACACCGGGTCAGCCCAAGTAGACTTAGAGTTGATTTACTAAAGGTTCTTTGCTAAAGAGAACATGTGACATCATCCCTCTCTTAGTGCTTTTCAAGAAGATGCTTTTATAAGGGAGGAAGAGATTTTTGAAAGAAAACCACACCACACCTTTGCATTTGATTGCCAATAAGGGGGAGAAATATTGGTACACATATTTACCCATTCATATGTGCTCTAGTGTATTGCCAACAAATACAAAGGGGGAGATTGAAGTGCACTGTGTTGCATTTGTTGTCAATGAGGTATGTTGTTGTCAAGGAATGAATGGATGGATGTCAAGGAGGTTCAATATGTGAATGAAAAAGGATGTGATGGTGTTGGTGAGGAAAGGAGAATGGCCATGGTACTAAGATGCATGTCACTTAGGAGATTCACTATGTGACATAGGATGTTGTGGTTGAAAAATTCTCTATGGATATCTGACGATTGTTGAACTGGTCTTTAAGTTCAAAGTACTTGTATCAAGTGGATACAATGTCACAACAATGTTAGAAGACCATGCAGTGTTAAGACAATGCATGAGGAGATGAAGATGATCCATCCACACCTCCTAAGTGGATGAAGTGAGCTGAAGAAGTCCATGCACTATCACTTAGTGCATGTGAATTAGAATTTTATCCAACTTGATCTCTGATTGGATCAATGAAGCACATTGAAGAAATCTTTGATTCAGGAGTTCGGTTGAAGATGAAAAACCTTCAGGAATTCCATTCCAAAGTGATAAATAGACATTGAGGAAGTTTGTGGAAGAAGAATGAAGAAGAAATGGAAAGAATGTCTTAGAAGATGGCTTGAATGGCAATTGGCATTTACACTTGTCACTTTGTTTTTTAACAAAGCACTTGTGTTTTTAGGTAGCAAAAAATAGCCACCAAGGAAGGCCAGCCGAGGGTCATCACCCAAGGCTCATGTGGGACTCGAGGTCACCACGCCCATGGGGAACCCTCAGGCCATGGCAGCATATCCCTGAGGCAGGAGTTCGGGGCCTTGTATAAGCCCCGAGGCCACGCGGTGATGAAGCCCGCGCAGCGTGAGCGCGACGAGCGCGCTCGAGGATGCATAGTGGGCGCCAGTGGGGTGCCCGAGTGGCAGGGGTGGGCGCAAGAGCGCGCCCGCAGAGAGAACACGGTGTGGGGCGGCACCGTGAGGGGAGAAGTTCTACTGGGGAGTAGCGGAGAGCGCTTGGGTGATAAGCCGCGGAAAAACCGCGCTCCGTTTCAATGTGGGACGCGGAAAAATTTCCAAGAGCGGATCCTGGCCGCACGATTGATCGCGCGCCGGATCTCGGCCGCACATCTCATCGCGCCGCTCCCGTTCAGATCCAGGCCGTCCGATGTCTTTCATTCGGCTGATCCAACGGCTCCCGGTGTGTCTCCTTACTCAAGCTCAGCCGAGGCACCCCCGACATCCCCGCAGAACCAGGTGCCATCCGAGCAACGTATTTTGAGTTCCCGGCCACCATTGAAGGAGTCGAAGTGTCCTTTGTGATCGTCTGAGCCTACTGATCACATTCATGCTTAAAAATACATTTGCATGCAATGTATAAAAATTTGGAGTTCGGCCGAGGCAAACGAAGTTGCCGAGGCTTCATGGGTTTGTGTTTTTCATGGAATAGAAGAGAAGAACCCATGCATGCGTTTCTAAGTCTCATGCACGTGAAGAAAATAATAAATAAAAGAACCCGTCTGCACCGAAGAGAAAACGCAAAAATTTGGAAAGATTTTGAAGATCCAAAATCTTCGGTGATTCAAGATTTAACACGCGGATTGACAGAGGCATCTCTCACCTATATAAACAGAGGCCTTGCCCTCGTAGTTGCTTGCTGAGTTTTTGAAGAAAGAAGTCCTGTGAGAGCACCTTTGCCTCGCGAAGAAGAGCCTGCGCGCACACTTGCGCGGCAGTACAGCCCGGAGCTCCCCTAGCTCTGTTTGGTTCCTTTTTCGCACTCCTTGCGCGAAAGAAGAAAGGGGAAGTCCCCTTCGCGCACCACTTGCGCGACAGGAAGAAGGCAGGCCAAGCGCATTACTTGCGCGGCACTTGCCCACCCTCTCTGCCCGTCGACTTGCGTGGCAGGAGGTACTTGCGTGGCAGAGGTTTCTCTTGCACCCTGCGCGTCTGAGGTGCCCTCACACCTGAGGGCTTGCGCGGCCGGTTACACAAGACACCCTACGGGCAGTGTGTGTGCAAGAAGAAGTGGGAGGCCAATGCTTGAACACTTGTGTGTGAAAAGTGAAGAACACTTAGTGTGTGCAAAGAAGCAAGGAAGGTCGTAGCCTTGTGGGTGCACACTTTGAAGAACAAATAAAAGAACATATTTTGTGTGTGTGCAAAACAAGAAGAGGAAGAAGGCCAAGCCGTGTTTGTGCATAAAGAGTGTAGACCACAACAAAGAAGAACACATTTTGTGTGTGTGTGCAAGAGGAAGAAACAAGTTGTGTGTGCTAGACAAGAAGAGGCCGGAACCTAGGTGTGTGCAAAGTGTACACATTTAGAAGAAGAAAGAAGAGGACATCCACACTAAAGTATAACGCACATTAAGTGTGTGAACAAATTGAACAAAGTGTGTGAGTGAAGAAGGTGTGTGCTTAAATAGAATATACCCTCTGAGGGTTTACTGCACCAAGAAGAGAAGAAGGGGAGTGCATGCATGCATGCATGCACGTGGACATGTAAACAAGTCAAATCTGCTTGTGTGCATTTGAGTTGACCAAGACCAGAGGATCTTGAAGAATTTGAGAGACCATGCAATCAGTGCATGAGGATGCAGAGATGCCATGCACTCAGTGCATGAAGTTGATGTGAACTGATACTAGACCAGACTAAAGTTAAAGATATCAGTTGTCTGAGTATTCAGTAGTTGGAGAGAAGCCAGGCCATCCTGAGAAGAAGGAGATAAATCCTGAGCAAGACGAGAAGACATGATCAACGCAAGTGATCAGTGGTACAGAGCAAGGCCAACAGTCTTTATCCCAGACTGCTGAAGATACTTGAAGAGCTTAAAGTGATGAAGAGCTACTCGTGTGACTCGAGGAGCCAGGAGAAGCCCCCTGTGAGACTCAGGGGGGAAGAAGTCTTCAGTGGGATTCTGGAGCAGGCCAGTGGGACTCTGGTGACACTGTGAGACGCAGTATAAAGACCCTCCTATGGGACTCAGGAGAGATACAGTGGGATGTTGTATCGACCATTGTAATACTAATAGATTATAATGGGAGAAACCATGTTGGGGCGTATAACCAACATGGCAAGGACGTAGGCCTTGGGTGCCGAACCTTGTAAATCCTTGTGTCCTGTGCCTTTACATTTACTGCATCATTCGAGGAAAGGCTGAGAGATACAAAAAGAGTGGATCGAGGCCTTAACAAGCCATAGAGGTTTAATTGATAAAAATCAATTAGTAAAAAGTTTTAAGGGATCACTGATTCACCCCCTCCCCCTCTCAGTGATTCACACTGATCTGGGCACTTCGGTTTTCAAATAGATGAAAATAATCCAATAAAATCATTGCGAAGAATCATGAGTGTAATATCTCTTTTACTTTGGAAAGAAGATTTCTTTTGTAAAATTAATTTTTATTTCTAATAATTGTTATTTATAAGACAAGTAAAGAAAAAAATCTAGTTTATCAAGAAAAAATTAGTGATATTTGAAAAATAATTTTGTCTTATAACAGATTGTGTATAGTACTTAAAAATGAGAAAGAAATCAAGATGTTCCCTTTAATCGAGCATGTGTATTGGGAATAATTGAAAAGGGATCCTTAAAAACCATGTATTTATTCTAAATGAAATATGGACTTTTATGTAGTAATGATTTTAAAATTTATAAACAGAATTTAGATTAATTATATAAAAATAATTATTAATTAAATTGGTGTGTATAGGAATAAAACAAAACCCGAATGAAAACGAAGGTTCAGGAAGAAAACCCTCACCATTTTTTCAAATGTGTTATGCACTTGACCTTAAATTCCTGGATAATTAATTTATATCATTTAATTAATTACTTAATTACTTTATCTATATTTATTTAATTAATTATTATTTTATTATGTTCATTTATAGACATTTTATGAGTTATAAGATACAATTTTACTCCTCAGGAGCTGTTTTTACTTGGTTGTCACTATCGGTATACTAGTATATGAGTAAGGATGTTCATATAGAATGGATATAATTAACTAGAATTAAATTTATATGATATTAATGAACATAAATATGTATAAATAGTTATATATATCATTTTTTATATTGTATGAGAATGAATCATTAGATAAAATATTTAGAGATAATCATTTTCATTATTAAGGCGGTTATTGATCATAAAGAAATCATTTTGTTTTATCATTTATTATTATATAAAAATGAAAATTACATAACATAAGAATGTTTTTAATACATATATTATAGTTTCTTTACAATAAAAAGTGTCTCATTACCAACCTTTTATGTAGAAATTTAAGAAAAAATTCCAAATCCACAAAGGTTGTTAATCGACACTTTACAGATAATGATTTCATGTCTAAAATGAAAGAGAGAAAAATGCGTTTTAGAAAGAATATTCAACTTACATGAAATCATTAAATATATATATGATATGGAATTTATCATACTTATTTGGATAAAGGATATGTGGAGAGAATAATAAATGAAATGAACTTGAAAAGAAATTGAAAGGAAATAGAAGAGGATTTTACCACTTGAATACTCCTCCTTGATAATCACTTTAAGGGGATTGGTTTTGGACTCTTGTCAAAATAAAGTGCTTTTAGATGTGGGGAATATTCTTGAGTACAGAATTGGGCATAAATTTGACAAGATTTATAACATAGATGTGTGAGTTGAAGTGTTGGTGTGGGGTGGTATTTATAGTGGAGGAGAGTGGTGGTTTTTGAATATCCAAATCACTATTTATTATCTTAGCTAAAGACTATGAGTTGTTTGATATCTATATTAAAATTTATTAATATAATAATTTATAGTTCTTTATTATAGTGTTAAAATCATAAATAACTCATGGAAGAGAGTATTTAAAATTTAATGTATTTATACTCTAAATTGACATATTTTATTATTCCCCAAAAAAATAAAGTGTTTTAGAAAAATTAAAAACATTCACCATAATAATTTTTTAACCTTCTTAATTCAAAAATAAACTAAATTTTATGAAAATTATTTTCTAAATTTGAGGAATTAAATTTTTAATTAAAATAATTATTTACTCAAAATATAGATCTAAAATTTATAGCGGATTTCATAACCCTTTCAAAAATTAACTAAGGTCTCATTAATTTATATTAAAATCATAAGACATAAAAATTTTGGTTACGAATACATTTTATGAAAATATATTTTATTTTAAATAATTTTACTAAATATGAAATTTTAATTAAATATTTATGACATACAAAAATACCAACACTTATATATTAATTTTTAAAATATTAACTTATTTATACTGTGATATAATTATATGAAACATTCATTTATAAGATTCATAACGTTTATTTTTACAAAGATGGGTGACAATAAAATTCATTAGGCCAATTTAATATTCATAAGGTTCTATTACTATTTCTAAGGCCAAGTTACTATTCCATCAGTATATGTTCTTTAACTTCTAGAAATACCTCTTATTTCATTTTTTATTCATTTATGATTTTTTATGTTCTCTAAGTGGTTTTATGTGGGCTATTCTGTATAAAATAAATATAAGAAATAAAATTTCATTAATATAGTTCTAGTTTGTTACATTATTATTATTATTGAAAAGAAATATCATCTGACCATATTTCTTACTATTCATATGACTGAATGATTTTTTGAAAGGAATAGACAATTCAAGAAAAAAAATACCCACAACACTGCGGTAAGAGATTTATATTTGATTTGAAAATTATAGGACCATATGAATAAGTAGAAAAAATTTCATTTTCAAATTCTAGGACCTCTATTCTAGGATCAGATCAAATCAATCACTGAATAAAATAGAATCATGATGTGATGATTGATATGAAGACCAATAGTTAAACAATCTTGAAATCCATAATTTTCAAAAAAAACATATAGAATGAGTCAAATAAAGGCCAATACTGACAAAATTTAGCTAAAAAATCATGTCTAGTATGATTGATGATTCTATAGACTTCAAGGATGATTGTAAAATTTGTGGGGGAGTCATTGAATAAATCATTACCTTTAGGGCTGAGAACAGTATTTGTGAAAGGAAGGAGGAAATAGGGGTTTGGGAAAGGGTAAAAGAGAAAGGATGATCCCCTATAGAAGATTAAGTAATTACTTATGCCTCTAGTGGGAGAGGGACTGATGTAGTATCCATTGACACTTTGACTAGAATATATAGCTGAGAATGTTGAGAGAAAAGACAATAGATTTTTTTTGGTTTTATATAGGTAATACAAGGTCAATCTAGTTCTGCAGGGGAGAACTACTGAAAATAAGTATTCAGAATAAAAAACATTTTGAAATGTTATATTATGGTGAAATCACATTAATTTGTATTCTAAATAAATTTAATAAAAATATCCATCATTTATTAAGTAAATAGTGAGATTTCTCTTGAGGATGAGCTTTCTTAGAAGCTTGTGGTAATTATTATTGAAATTATTATTAGGGATATCTAAAAATATCTTGAAATCAGTCCTTGAAATATTTTTTTACATTATTTAATGTTTTTAATGATTAAATTATTTATTTTTGTATTATTAATTAAATTGATCAGCGATATGAAAAATGGTGAAATTTTTAGGATTTATTGGGATGGTTTTAAAGGCTAAAACATTGTTTTTTTAATGTTTTAACTTACATGATTAGATGATTGTTGTTATTTTATGATTAAATTATATTAAATATATATCTATCAATCGATATTAATTGGTTTTTATGGGAAATTTTTTTATAACCCCTAAGGAATTATATAAGAAAATGGTTCCAGTGTTATAATATTTATTTTTTTATTAGACAATTTTTTATCTAAATTATTCCCTCTTGTTTTCTACACTATGCAAGGATCCAATATACATAGACTGTTATAAATTATTGAAAGTCCCATAAGTGATGTGATACAACCCTATAACAAGTTATTTGTATTTATTTTCATTAAATGGGTGATAATTGAATAAAATAAGACAATGTGAAATAATGAAAGAAGAAAAGTGATAAATGAATAAAATAACATACCGATATTTCGTTATTACAATTAGTATTGAAAAAAAAATGGTATATGGTTTATAAAATTTTTTTGGTGTTTTATTTGTTGTTAGATAGTATTAATGGGGATCAATATTTATATGTATAATGTTAATATGGATTAGAGAATAATATCCAGCAAGATTAATTGAGTTCTAAATATGGTTAATGAGAAGTTGGAGTTCAAAAATCATAGAACCAATATGTGATGATTTGTGTATATTATATAAGGATTGTAGATTCACTATTGGGATAGGTGTTGTGAGACGTACTAACGTCACATATGAAAAATATTTTTTCATTAGTCGTTGTGTGGTTAATATATTTTTTCTAGTTTGAAAAAATGTATATGTGTTTCTTATGATATTTAGATGGCAATGAATAATTAGTAAGTGGGTACCATTTGAGAGTCTCTTAAGGATTCATTCCAATGGATTATATGATCATAAAAAGTGTTTGTAAAATATTATAATATATTTAAAGTTGTTAAATGATGGGAAATAACATTAAATCTTAATTATTTTTTTAGTAAATTATGTCAAGTATCTCTTTATGATGATTGGATGAAGTGGATGTTCTATGTTATTTTAAATCTTAAATAATGACATGTTATGTTGAAACTATTCTGATGATTATAGTGATAGTCTATATGGTGATAAAAGAAAAGTTTTTTTTGGATAATGATTACTAGCATACTATAAATTAGATTGAGTTTGGATGTATTTTTAAATTGGAGATATTGAATAGATGTTATTAATTAAAAAATATGTCTATAAGAGTAGAGAACCCTTTCAAATGTACTCAAGGTTCAAGGCTATTAAAATCAGTAATAAATATCCAATGGATGATATTTTTGGAATAGTAATAACTATTTTCTATTTACCAACAATTATTAAAAAAATAACCTAATTAAAATAATTTTTTTAGTGTAATTTTTGAACTTACAAAATTAGGAAGAATATTTGGATAATTATTAGTTTCGAAGAGTAGATTCTAACTTCAAAAGAGGATCAAAGATTACAAAAATGTAAATTAAAAATTAATAAATATAATGATACACTCTTTAGGAGTATCAATAACTTAGAATGTGTAACTAATATATTAAAAATAGTAAAAGTGGAGATTTAAATAATATCAGTATCTTTAGAAGGGTAACTAACAAGTTAAGAAGAGTATTACAGACTTTAGAAGTTTAAATAATGAGCGTGGAAGAGAAATATACGAGTGTGGATTAATAAATTAATACCCTATAAGAGAAATCCTGAGTCTAACACATTTTTAAATCATAGGAATGTTTTAGGAACAAAAATATATATTTAAATAATTAATAATCTAAATAATGTGATTAATTTATATTATTTTGTGTTACTAATAGGTGATCAAAACATCACAATTACTCAGTATGGAATGTGATTCAAGTTTATATGGGAAATAAATTTGATGCTAATTCTTAGAAGATATGTTATCTAATACACATATATGGGACTACCATGTGACCATAGTGAGTTATTACATTAACCCATGGAAAATAAATATGAAAAAAATTAATGTAGAATATATTTATAATTTTAATCATGATGATTTTATAGATAATTAGAAAAATAATCCATGAAATTTATAAATATCATAATGATGTGAAATCAATGTATTTAGATGAAATTAATGGATATCAAAAGGGGTAAATTTAAAATATTTCTAAAATATGAATGATGTTGGTGTACTGATTGTGAGTATTTCATAAAAAAATATAAAAAAAATATTTATATAGAAAATAAATCTAAAATAATATATATATATATATATATTATGATTAATAAGGAGTATGAGGAATCGATTTTTTTTATTTCTTAATAGTTGATGATGAGGTGAGTTCTGAAACTTCTATCAGTTGAAAATTATGTGAATTCTATTAAATTAAGTTCTAATGGTTTTGTAAGACTTCATCAATGTGGATTAAAATAGAGGAAGAATAATTTGAACAAGTTTTATCTCATAAATTACCCTATTGATTATGATAAATACCGAAGAAGAAAGATGACCAGACTATGATATCCTAAAACATAAGTTCTAAATAAAATTAGAGGAAAATCTATATTTATATAGTAGAAAGACATCCTTGAAGTTTTATATGATAGAGTATTCCCTTATTATTAAAATGGTCTAAGGAAGAAGGTCATATACACACTTTCTAGGAGGTTCATGATATTTTATTTCTGATATACTTCAATTTTATAAGAAAATTTCTTTTAGATACATAACAAAAAAAAATTTGTTACATTATACATGGTGTATCTAGGAATATGGGTCTACAGTATAACCCTTTCTCATTTTATTAATATAAATAATAAAATTGGAACTATGTTTGTAGGAGGGACATAATCATCTATACTTGAGTCAAATTTCATTAATAAACCATTCTCTCCTTCTTTTTTGAGTAATTTCAATCTTAATGTACATTCATTAAATCCTTGATAAAATATTAAGTGAGATTGATACATACATTGAATAAGGGATTAAATAATGAAGTGATAAAATTTTTAATCAATAATAATTCATTTTTTAATGATTCATGCTCATCTCAGAATATGGTATATCCTATATTGATCCTAAAAACATAAAGTATCATTTTCATGGGTGTAACTTCTTTCCATAACATAAAGATGTCAACAATCATCACATTAAATTAAATGACTAAAATATATTTATTTATTTATTATAACATAACATAAAATCATTAACAAAACATAAATATATATACATCATCACTGTAAATTTATCAAAAAAATTATTTTCAAAAATATTCTATATTCTTATATCAAATCATTACATAACCTTATAACAAAATTGTTTCATTGAGTGTAAAAAATGATATATGAAATCTTATAAATGAATATAAATTTACAAATTTACCTTAGTGATAATTAAATCATCATTGTTAAAAATCATCATAAAAATAAACATTACTAAGTAAAAATTATTTCTATTTTAACATCAATAACCACCGCAATCAATATCTTTAGAAATATTTTATGAATAATAATAAAAGAATAAATTAGTGAGTAAATATTCCATTAAAAATAATTCTATTTATAATGATGATTTTTGGAATATTCAAATGAAAGTAATAATATATAATATTGTATATTTCTGGAATATTATTCTTTGTTTTTTTGAATGCATTCTAAATAAGGTGAAATAATGTGTTGATGATTAGATGGAACGACAACCATGATATTTTTTAAAAATAATGTAGTGAGTTTTCAAAACTAAATAAGTATATATAATTTAAAAAAAATATGTATTTGAAGTAATATAATGAATATCACAAAATTCATATGAGATATCAATATAACTCACCCAATGTACACTTTTTAAGTAAAAATAAAAAAATTTCATATATATAATACGTTTTATATAAAAACGCAGGATTTAAGGATTTCCAAATAAATTGAATATCTAATAACGTCAATTAAGAAGTATTACTTCTTTAATTATATAAAAACCCTCTGTAATATTAAACCTTAATAACATTATAGAGAACTAATTTAAAATTAAATTACATATAAATGTCAAAAATTAATAAACGAAAGATTAAAATATGGAATAAAACTAATATATTAGATCGTTTATATATTTTTCTATTTTTTTAATACAAATAGAAAATATTATATATTTATATATATATATATATATACATATCATTTTCATAAAAATTATTACAATATATCATTTTAAGGAACTCATGACTCAATATAAAACTGAATTTTTTTAATCAGTCAAAAATTTTTGATGGGTAATTTCCATAAATGTTCTAGAAATATCAAACCAATTTTCTCATTGTTGATCAATGTATACATTATTTCACATAAAAAATAAAACAATATAATATAATATAATTATTTTTTAGAATCTCAAACAAAGAAAATTATTTCAAGATTCTTCATGTGGGTGAAAATGACATGCGAGTCATTTTCATCAATTTATAGATAAATAAACCCAATTTTTTTGTTGTTTTATTGATTTTTAAACAAAAAAATAAATTAATTATAAGATATAGCATCTTATCACTTCATATACCTTAAAGATCTAGATTAAATTAAATTTATTATTTCTGGTCAAAAATGAAATGTGCAATATTATCTTGATTTGAAAGAACAAATAGTGGACTTTACCTCATTTTATACCATTTTCACTCAATTTATACATAAATATAATAATTTTTTTTAATAATGATCATTAAGTTTACTTTATGTGTCCAATTCATGAATAGTTAATTTAATAAGGTTATAATTTAGTTACAAATAATTATATTATATTTATATGATATTAAAATATTATTTTCTTTTTTAAAATTTTTAGGATCATTTTACCCAAAAAGTAAAAATTAACACTTTTAGATTGTTTTCATCAATTCTTATTCCCTAAATCAACCAATTAATGAATATTTTACTTCTAAAAGTTAAAAATAACATGAAGATCATTGTGATTATTTTATACAGTAAATGAATATATATTTATAATTTTTTATGATTAATTATTATATAAATCATTTAATGAAATAAAAATTCTGAGAAGTTCTTTCAGATCTCCTCTTAAAACATAATTACATAATGATCCTTTTAAAATACATAAATAACTATTCGATACTTTTCGTAAAATTCTATACTGCTAATTTTTTGATATTTTATATAAGTTTGATCAGCCCAGAATTATATCCACCTTTATATCATGTGAGTTTCGTTGAATTAACCTTTCAAGAAATACCCAGAACATTTTTTCATTTTTCATTTATTAGTGATAATATATTATTAAAAAGGAGTGTAAATCCATAAAATATATTTTTTATCATCTAGAAATTAACAATCATATTTAATTGAAATTATTTAATAATTTTTTCAAATTATATTTAGGTTATTTTCTACAATTATTCTGATAAAAAACAATATTTATAAACTTTTTATTTATTTTTTCCCTTTTAACACTTATAAAAATAAAATTAATGATTAAAAGATAGTTTTTTATCATTTGTAGAACCTAAAATGTTAAATTCATGTTTGTTTTATTATTAACATTTATAATAAATCATAATTAATTTAGAGTTTAATTATAATCAATTTTAGAACCTCCAAAATCAAATTTATATATTATTCATTTTTACTTGACATAACTACCTATAGGTAATTAAATAAATTATTTGTGAAATCCAAATTTTATTGCCTCATTTGTTAAAATTTAATAGTCCTTTCACACATAAATATTAATATAAATCCTTAATATATATATATATATTCACATTTTAAACTATAGATTGTTTTTTATTCATTATTTATTCAATTGGTTTATAGGATTCCCTTTGATAGATTTCCTAATTTTATAAAGTATCGATTATTTTTTGTTCTGTTTTTATCATTTTAAATTTATTTCACACATAAATAATGAATATTTAATTGTAAATATACATTTAATAATTTTATTCTCCATAATAATAAAATCCATGTGTACTCTATTCTTAAAGATCAAAAAAGACTCTTGAATTAATATCCTAATATTTTTAAAAAAAACCAATGTTCTTTTCACATTGTTATTGATTTTATTATTTTTATAGATAATTTGGAATTTTTTTCAATAAAATATATTTTGAAACATTTTGATAATCCTAGGTTTATGATTCAAAAAATGTAATATCATGTATATCAAAAACTATATGTTGGACATTTTCTATATTTGTTAACAAAAACAAAGCTCATTTAATTTTTTTGAATGGTTTAGATCGATTTTACACATAAAAGGTGTACCTTAAATTGAAACAAACAACTAATTTATCAAATTAAAACATGGGGAATTCCTATCGGTTAAAATGGTTTGAAGATAATATTATGAAATTTTTTGGAAAAAGTTTATTATTTTTCCTTTCCATTTTAAAAATTGTTTCACTCTTAATAAGGAATACTTATTTTTAAGAAAAAAATTCAAAAAATTAAAAACATAAATAAAATATTTATTTATTTTTTATTTCTATAGACTAGACAGAATCATTTTTAGTTTTCTTTATATGGATTATAATTTGATCCCACATACTCATTTTTTTGTTAAATTGCATCTATTTTATACTATAAAAAACTTATTTCTTGATTTTATTTTTATATTTACGTAATATTTGGAAATCAATTCATGTGTAGTTAGTATATAAGAATTTTTAATGACTCATGGGTAATTTTAGATTGATTTTACATTAATAGGTAATATTTTTAATCATTTTATGTTTTCAGAGATTTTAAAAAAATATTAATCCTTTAAAAATATTTTAATATTTATTAGCACATTGGATGTCAGATTCTATAAATAGTTTTTTCCTACAATAAATGCATAATCAAGGAGATTCTTCACTATGATTCCTCAACAAATTGAACTCATATTCTCATTTATTTTCATTTAACAGTCATTTTGTAAGTAGAAAAAAATCAATAATTAAAAAATTTCTTTTCAAATTCTAAATATTTTAAAAATAAAATTCATGAATATGTAATTCCTATTGATCGAAAATAATTTATGATTCAACCTCTTTAATGTTTTACAAAAAATAAATTTTTTACTAATTTTTTTTTCTTATGGTCATTAAATTCATAAAAAATAAAATTTAGTAAGGAAATATCTATCTAAAAAAGATAATATTTACCATTTTGAGTACTTTTGGTATTATATTAGTGAATTATTTATTATTAATTGAAATGAATTCCTCAGAGTCATTGAAATAAATTTATATGAAAATATATTTGAATTTCACTTCTTTTATTATCTGATTCTTTCTTAACATTTTGAAATAGAAAAAAGTAATTAAAATTTAAATGT
Organism: Viscum album; assembly: GCA_963277665.1. Classification (NCBI taxonomy): domain Eukaryota; kingdom Viridiplantae; phylum Streptophyta; class Magnoliopsida; order Santalales; family Viscaceae; genus Viscum; species Viscum album. The sequence goes on from OY728148.1 coordinate 581,052,896, forward strand.
AATCACTATGAGAACCTAAGGAATCAAAATAATGCATATTTGTTTCCTATAAATCATTACTATATTTAGGGTTAGTAACGTAATTTTTTTGACAAAATGATATAATTTTCTATCATTTTAATCATTTTAATTATTTTGAACAAAAAAAGTTATTTTTTACTTAATGATCATAATAATTTTTACTATATTAGGTGTCATACTCCTAGGTGATTCATTTAAATAATTTAGAGATGGATAAATAGATATTTTTAAAACAATTATGGAAATATAAAATAAATTGATGGATTCTTTGTAATTTTTTTTTCATATACAATATTAAAATTAATATTAAATAAAAAATTATCGTTTTGTTGGTTCTAAGAAGATAAATTATATGATTGAAAAAAGTATAATTTATATACACAACAAATCAACACAGTGTTTTTATTCTCATGGTTCACTATAATGACCCCTAAATTTCCCATTTTAGATTCATTCATATAAATAAAAATTCACTCCTTTTTCTTTACAATAATTTTTCAAAACTAACATGCAACATCCTCCACCATGATCTCCCTAATTGAACTTCATCAAGTTTTCCACTGACCAGAGTAACATATACCTAAACAATATTGGTTGATGAATACTAGATGAGGCGTTCGTGGGGATTGTTGTGACATTATACCTATAGTAAATAAACTATTAATGACTATAGTGGAAGCATAAAATCAATATTTAACATATCATTTAGAGAAATTATATCCTAAAAAATAACACTTCTTATGTGAAATAAATCACTATAAATTCATTAAATTAATACAAATTAAAATAGATCATCCATTAGATGGTTATATATATATATGCAAAAAAACAATATCTTTCCATGATTAGAATCGAGGATCTACATATTCATCAACTAAAATCAATCAGCATTCCCTCATGCATCTACTATTCCATCATCTTGATATGTTCTACTCAATTTCCATGAATTGTCCTATATCAAGAAATAATAATATTTTCATGCATCCTAGAGGGACTTTGTAATTTTTAGTATAAACTCGATATGATTTATGCAATGGTGTCCCTAGATAATATCTATATGCATAAAAGTTTTTTAAAATTTATTTATACAATAATAAAAAATATATCCTCAACTCACTTTACAGCATTCTCGTCAAATTATGAGTTACTATTTTACCTTTTTCAGTCAATTCCGAATGGGGGTGATACATTGAATGTATAAAAAACCATGTTGTGGAATAATTCATCCAACCTAATCTTCTAACCACGAATCATGACATCATCATCCCCTTGTCTTCTCAATGATTAAGATATCACCATTCCAAACATTATTATCTATTTCCTCAATTCATGGATGAACTACCCCAAATAATTATATTCATGACGAGTATCCCAGATCATCATGTTTACATGTATTATCTCATCCTCATTTAATAATTAAACACATGGAGATAATTACTCTCTCATTTAGTTATCATAGTCACCACTCAATAACCATGGAAACCTTCAATATTTCCTTCCATCAGTTTGATAATAATCACCATCTCATTAATATTATCATTTTTAAAGGATACTGCCAATAATTCATTGGTTCATACCCCCTCATGGGACCTTCTCTATGGGAAAAATACTCAAATGGCATCGATGCTTTGATTAGTTACATTAGAAACCTTTTATTGTTGTAACTCATATGACAGCACTCAATCACTAGAAATGGAAGTATTGATTCCCAACCGATAATATACCAGTGAAGAACATAAAACCATGATCACACAAGTCACAACTATAACATTCCCAAGTAACTACATCTTGAAATTCATATTTTAATCCAAAACATTACCTAAGAATTATGATTTCCATGTAATTATGAATTATTCCATCAAAATACAACCCATAATTGACCTAACCACTCATTAGGCACATTATAATAACTAATGGAATATCATACAAAAATGTAAATTGAATTATGTTTCATTTTATATCACACACATGACCCTACCAATTACTACAACTTGTAATATCCATAACCAGATAGGTAATAATGGAAATAACAAGGAATGACCAAATAGGTGCAAGAAGGATCCTACACACTGAATATCGTTATTCGATTCAACATTGATCCATTGAAATAAAAATGAAAATCCTTAAAATGAATAATCTAGTTGAAAATCATCATAATGAATAAAAAATAAAACAAACAATATTGGACATCAATCCTTACAAATAATGAGTCTTATAGATTAATGTCTCAAATAACAAAAATAATAATAAAATCCCACCAATTGAGATTAAGGAATGAGCAGGGGGAGTGTTAGTGACTAAAGGGAGGATTCCCTGACATTTTAATAAATTAAACAGTTAATTAATATAGTTAAATTTTTTAAAAATTCATCGAGTGCTAACCTGGTAACTCGTTATCAGCCACCATGTACCTGACAGCCACTCATTACCCACTCCATGTCCACTAGGAGGCCGATTGACATTGCAAAGAAACTCCCATTATACAAGTCCCACTTGGTACCTAATAGCAACCCACTAGGTACTTGGTGTATTTTTTTCCTCAATAAAAAACTCCTAAAATTGGGACCCACTACAAAAACCATCCTTCATACATTCATTGACCCCTCAAATATCTCAAAAAAGATTTATTACATATGATCTAGTTAAATATGGACCTATATTACCTCAACCAAATACCAGTGATTTTATTAACTCCTCACCATACAATAACTCATATATAAGTAATATATGACCTCAACACCAACCAAACATGACTGAAAGATTATAGTCCCAATATATATGTCCTTAATGTATTGAGATTTTATTAAATGAATACATTTACTCTTCATCAATAAAAACTACCAATATCTAGAAATCCGTTCAAACTGGGGGCACTCCCCATCGTAAGAGTCACCAACTCTATGATATGAAAATAGAGCTACCCAATACACTTATTTTAATAACACCATAACTTATCATAGATTTTTTACATATTTTGCATCAATAAAAAATCACCAATCATTAAACATACCATAATACTTATTCAAATATTATACACAAATCCCTTATCTTAACTGGAACCAAATTAATCAAATACACATAACATAAGTTGTATAATAGTATCTGACATACAAAACCAAATTAAATATAATCATTTCCAACATAAAAATATAAATTTATCTCTATAATACACATAAAAAAGTCATCTCAATCACATGTAATTTCATGGATCCCCAACCTCTTGATGAATGGCCACTATATGTAGTCACACACTATGTCAGCCACTACCTATAGTGTTAATCACCCTATCATATACAATGGAATGTGTTTGTAGATGAGGCTGAGATAGTTCATTTATGAAATTATCTCAATCCTAACTCAATGTCCTAATTCTTACAAGATATGTATCCTTTATAAAACTAGGATATCATACAATAAAAGAAATCTAGATATCCTATTTGGACTTAATTTTAGAACTCCTAAGGTGGTCAAACACGTTGTATGTAAATATACCCTACCTAGAAAATAGTAATGTTGTGAAGATGAATAACCGTAATGTTGAAATGATTATCCCATAATCTAATCACACTTCCAAGTCTCCTCATTCTCCTACATGTGGTTTATAAAATACCTATTAACTTCATCTCATGGAATAACTATCACTCTATGTATTCATCCACTATTTATGTTATAATCTGTAATCAAAACTAGACAAATCACCCTAGACAAAAAATGTCATCCTGATGATATTCTCTCCTACAATGATAATATTTTCCCTATCATCCTTAAATCTCCATGCATTGGTGATATCATCTCCCACTAGTGTTCATGACAAAAACATTGATGTTTTGTGGACTTGGTGGTATATTCCTTGACTGATCTATTATCCTGAACCAAGTGCATGAACTCACGGGATTGGTCCTCCATCAACATCTTGGGAAAAAATTCATATTAAACTTCACCTAAAAATATATTCATGTCCTCCCCTATTCCTAAAAATTCAATACTTAAACATGGAACAAGTGTTTCAATTATACCATGACCATATGTTTTGTTAAATTCACCCCCCACCCAAGAGGCATCTCAATCTAATAAAAAGGGTGTGTACTAACTTGATCAAGAAAATCACTACTCGGGGTCCTCTGTGTCCATAAAATAAGGATGTATGCTAATACTAAAATTCCATGATCATGATATCCATTGATTGATTAACGCTGGATTCCAAAAATTAATATTATTAATGAATCGTATAAGACCCTCCATTAGTTTCTCACCAAATAAATTTCAAATCTCGACTAGTTTTCCTAGATTCATTATAACCTCTACATGTATCTCATGGTCATCTCTTAAGGTGGTAACCATCTCATGACATAAGGGAAATATATCTTTTCTCTCAAAATTCTCTAATAGTGTCGATCATGTTTTCATATCATTGGAAAACAAATACCATACTCCATAAAATATATAAAAGCATTGATTCCAAAAATACTGAAATATATAACAACAGAAACATCTCACTGTCCCGTATACTTCCCTACCCACACCCAATTCTCATTCCATACTACCTCATGATCTGATTCACCAATTCCAGTGTTATGTACAAGACACACTATCCAAATATATGATCTAATTACTCAAAAACACTAGGAGTCACAAACATTATTTAGATGAGTATAATGTATATAGAATATTATATGGGGAAATAAAATATTGTTATTAATTAAAACATCAAATGGAAAAATAACATACCAAAAAATATGAAAAATAAAAATTAGGAACATTCATGTACTCTGATTATTGCATGCCTAACATGATGAATGAGTACCACATTTTGACAAATGGGGATAATAGGATAAAATATAAATCAATAAAATCAAGTAGCATCTCTATCCATAAAAATAAATCAATTATAGTCATTAAAACCATAAAAAATATGGTTCCCACAAATACATGGACATCAATCCGTACATATACTAAACAATCACACATTATGATATCTACAACACCATATAGAATTAATGTGTTAAAAATTAGATGTTAATAACAATTCCAACATAGAGAACCTTTATTTTTGAGAGAATACCATATTACAACTCCATTGTTAATAAATTTGTTGTAGGAATAGTGTTTTTATATGTGAACTCATATTATGTTTTATAGGTTTTTATGGGTGGGGATAAATCAAAATAAAATAACTTGTCTATGATTTTGGGGAAAATCCTTTGTATGATAACCCTTTAAAGCATATGGGTGGGCCTTATAGAGGAGGAAACATGTGTATATGATAAATCTGTTAGCCTATGGAGTGATTAGGCCCAATATAAATGTTTTAAAATATGGTTTCCAGTTATATCATTGTGGCCCATTTGATACAATGGTATCAAATAATTACCCATCAATAAGTGTTGTGGCACTACCTGTTATGAATTGTAGGGTCCACATTAGGTATGTTATTATATAAATAGGTAGAATATAACACTTGTAAATTTAAAGGGATAAAAAATAAATTTTACTACCCATTTTAATAAGGTTCACCTTTGTTTTCTTGAGTCTACATAATTATAACTCCATAGTTATGTGAGAATTTCCTTTAGTAGATTCTAGAAGGGTTTTTTACTAAAAAGTTCGTCAGGGTGTGTGTGAGTGAGGAAAAAACACACACACACAAAATTGACCAAGGGGTATATTTATTAATTATGTAACTTTTTTATTAACATGATTGGACCCTAAGTAGGGGATACCATATTTCAATAGAGAAACAGTTGGTGCAAGGAAGGCTAGGACCCAAAAACCATATTAAAAAGGTGCGGTTTATATGTTGTTAGTGGGGAACATTAATTACTATATCTATCACATTTGTTGAATCATCCCAAAAATTTATCCCCCATGCTGGAAATAATAATAGACCATGTTGACACCACATTCCATCAACCATTATGTCATACAACTTGTAGCTTCCCTACACAAGATTTCCCAAATGACACCCGAGAAAAAATGACACTAACCTCATGCACACCTCCCCATATAGTAGTGGTTACAGACTAATAATGAGGATATAAGGGGTCATGGAATGGAAAAAATACCATATATAAATAAAAGGAAACAAATTATAGTGTATAGGAATCATAGACAATCAATATATTAAAACGTTAAAGCACAGACCATAAAATAACACAAGCTATTTGAAATAAATCCCTAAAATTCCATACTAATCACACAAAATAAATTTGGACAAACCATATACTGGCCATATATGAGAATGAAAAAAATAAACCTCGATTGGTAGTGATGATCCACCAGGTCCTACTCTCAAATAAATCGATATTTCTCCATGAATCCACTACATCTCTATCCGGCTAACATATAGTCTTATAGGCATTTCTATGTTAAATATCATGAACTATGAAATCAACATACATACCATAGATTTAGTATATGGTGTGAGTATAAATTTATCAGTTCACCCAAATGGTTTCACTAGATTATATATATATATACTCATGATTTTAGTAATAGTGTAATATAAAACAACCAAATCAATCATCTAAAACATATTGACTTTATACTTGACTTGCGGTGGGAAAACAATTTTTGTTTCCATTTTGTACCTGAGGGGGGGAATGAACCCAAAATATTAACACACCCTAATGGGTAATTATTCATCACCCCGTGTCTTATAACCTAGAGACCCAACAATGAAATCTCCATGGACACCTCCTGAATGAGACATCAAAAAACCACACACAATAAACAATTATCCCTATTCCTAGATCAATGAACCCAGGTAATTGAACTCATAGTGATATTCCTATCTCATCGGAATTATACATAATTTCATATCATATCCCAAACCATTACATACATAGTTATAATTCATCTAACATCTAGTGATCACTCATTTCTCATTGCTTTATAGGGTGTATACCACCTCTAGTCAGATGGTCAACACAATTAACATAAAAAAATTATATATGAAGTATACTACAATGAGTATAGTATACAATACCACCTCATTGGACCTTCAATTTATGAAAATAACCACAATTTCCTAGGATCCATAGTGAATGGAATCAGCAACCTTCTTTAACTATAACATATATGGCGAACCTTGATCACCACCAATAGTACTATTCATCACCACCTCCATCATATTGGTGATCCACATCACCTTAAAATCAAAAAATCCACACCCATCATGTTCTCAATGAATGACATCAGAAAAATCCTTCCCAAAACTATCCTCATACCTTATACATTATGTTTATGATCATGTCTAGAATCCCATAACCAATGAATACTGTGGACTAACCCATCCCATAGTTATTTTTATAAATCTAATTGTAAATTTTGGGGTTATTGGATTTACTTGAAATCATTGTAAAAATAATATTTTGGATATTGTAGGATTTATTATCTAGAAAATAAGTTAGTTGTTTCAAAAAAACATATAGATGAAGAGTTATAGGTTTTCTAGAAGAACAATCAACTTTTCTCAAAAGTGGAGAAGGCTACGTGAGAAGTCTAAATGAAGTATTATAGAGGTTGTTAAAATAAATATTTCAAAAAAACATGGGGATTTTTCCCAAATTATCAATATACATGTATTTTTATGTTATATGAACAAACCATGATGTGATCATAAGAACCTTATTGTGAGTGATGTTCCATATGAATTGGAAACTTAAAAACCCTCATATATACAAAATAGACATTGATAGGATACATAATAACCCTATAAATTTGATAATGTGTAAAATGGAACACTCTAGGGAATACATAGTAGATGATATAGATAATAATATGTGGAAAAGTCATAGAGATCATCGAAAATGTATAAAACTAACTGAACTTCACTCTCAGAGAAATGGGAAAATATTAGAGAACCTCATAAAAATATATAAAGATCACATATACTATTATGTAAAGGTAACATGTAATATATATTTAAAGGTTCCTATCACCAATACATAAGGGATTTCCATATGGGAATTTGAAGATGTATCATACACTCACATTGACATGTAATGGTAATCAATCTGATATGTAAGGTTTATCTAGATGGTAAAAAAAGTATTAAAGTGGAATATATATATGTAAAAGTAAAATTTCAAAGGGAAAATATGATATATAAGAGTAATTATAATTCATATATTATGAGTAACAATATGGATAACCTTAGTTTACGATATATAACCTATTTTATGTAATCATTAATAATCCACACAATCATGGAATTTTTCACATTATGGGTAGGATGGACACCACATGATGACTCTTATAAATATTCAACGGTTTTTATTATTAATATATTTCCAATATAAGAAAAAAAAATATATAAACCATAATTTTATTTATTTTAAAGATGTTTTAGAGATAACATCACAATATATGGAGTATTTCAATATATGATATGATATAAATTTTGTTGATCTAGTTCTTGATAGTGTGTCACATCATGATAAAATTAAATATAAAATGAAAAATAAGATTCAATATGTTTCTAATTTTTGAATAGAATATCTTTTATAAGGTAAATCTATGTATTCTATGAATCTATTTTAATGGGTTGTAACGGATATTACTGGATAAATTTTCCAAAAATTTATATAGAATTGAATTTCGTTAATGAGTAAAAGAAAGAAAATTTCTATATAAAAAGACCAAAATGAAATTATAGAAATATAATTCTGAATATATCAATCTCTATAAAAAATGTGAATTCCATTTTTTATAAGCATATATGGAATTGAGAGAATTAAAAAACAAATCAGATATATATTGAATTTCAAATGGAAGGGAGAAATCACATTGATGAAATCTATGGAACTCTATTAAAAGATTTCCAAAAAATACTATAGAATTTCAAGGATGACTCATGAACGGTGGTGCTATTATAATGATGATTCTCATATATGGGTTTTGGATGACCAAAACATTGAGATAAAGGAGTTCCAGTCTTTCATTGGTTCATCAACAACAATTTTGATGATATTTTGACTCGACGTGTGTTTCCAAAGGCATTTTCATTTCATAAATAAGTGACTAGGTATTGGAGTGAAGGATTAACCATAATGATGTATTGAACCAAACCTAATCATTATATAGATAGTGACCCAAGACATGGATTTTCCTAGGATTAATCCACCAAAAAATAATAGTTAATTGGATAAGGTGCATCAATATATTGTTATTATATGGTCCTTATATTGTCTTAGTTTTTTGTGATCCAAGAAAAGTACTAGTTTTGTTCGAGCATGATTTATTAATATTCTATATGATTTAAATTTTTTAGATTGTGTTAGGAAATAATTGATCAATATATTTAAGGTTAAGTTAAATTACCATAATATCGTCATTGATAGTTGAAATACATCTTGATCGTATTAACTATGTTTTAATGATTATTTTGGATTGTGATAGTTTTAGGAGTTAGTGGGTTAAATGTCAATGTGTTGTTTATTCAGGTTCCCTAAACTATCGAGGTATCTCCCACTAAATACCCTTTTTTCATACATGTTCTTTCAGTGAATATGTTTATTTTATTGTATTTTTTTTTTATAAGTGATTTTATTTTTTCTTCATATTAGTTTTTATTTCTCCAATTCATTATTTAGGTTACATGGAAAAATGAATTAATTTTAAGTAGAAGAAAAAATCAAATGTAATTCTATATAATAGTGTAGTATTTTGAAAAAATATGAATTATATAATGGAATTAAATGAAATTTATAATTCATTCTAGATATAAATCAATTAACTAATTCAATGATATGTGAGGATTATCTATGAAACCTGATATCCTAATAAAAATTGTTTATACTAATGATGATGATATATCAATAAGTCATGTGGTGGAATTTTTATACTTATCATAGGATCTATATTAAGAGTTACCAGAATAATTCTAAAAGTTTAGAGAGTATAATATGTCTCAAATTATCTAATTGGGGACTAAAAATTGAGGATTAAAATTTGAAAATATGAAAAAAAAAATACCAACTAAATTGGATACTAATCTAAAAGAATATAACTATTCTTAAAATTATTATTTAAAGGAGGATTCATAAAAACTAAATATTCTTAAATATGTTTCTAAGAAGAAGGTTCTTAATTCAAAATAAGTTCAAAACATCGGAGTTTTGGAAGAATGAACTTACCATATTGATAACAAAAAATTTCAAAGGGAAAAATGATTAAAATAGATGGTAAGCCTTAAGGATTCCAATACACATAGGAAATCCAAGATGATAGAAAATGTGACATTCTAGATAAACATTACTATACATTTTAGGATTGAATTTCGAAAAGGAAGTCTCAAAAATAAGACAATAATTTTTAACATGAGGGAAGAAGAAGAAATATCATCTAACTTGAGAAAGTTTTGATTTTCATTAAGAATCAAGTTGAAAAGACAAATATGAAGTGTAATACTATTTTAAAATATTACTTATAGTTTTTATTTGATTATCCATTAAATGAACATATTTAGGTAAATATGAAGTGAGATATATTAGAGGATAATGATGAAAGATTAATTATATCACAATGGTCTAATTACATTGGAAAACTTATCCCTATATATAGTGTATCCTCTATATTGTTCAAGATGAATACAACTACTGGAGTTCCAAATAAAATTGAAAAATAATGGAGGGAACAAGAACACTTGCTATAAGGTAACTAAAAACAATGAAGATAAAATCATGAGCTATAGAAAGGGTAAACATATATGTAATTTTATTATTGAATACATGGAAATATTTTTAGATTTTTCTATAATTAATTGTAATATATTTCTTGAAGTGAAGATGATTTAATGTTTTAATACTAGATTTTAAAACCATATAAATGAAGATACATATTTTACTCCAACAATTTCAACCATGATAGTTATGTTTATATTATATATATCTTTTGAATTTAGTATACAATTAAATGAGAAAAATATAAGGAATTCAATAAAATATCAATTATTTTAAGAAATATATTTAAAGGTATATTTGGGGAAGATATCCATTATAAATGTAGTTTTAATGGGTGTTAAAATTATTTTAGTGAAAAACGTGTCTTGGAAGTATAAGATAATGATTAAAAAAATATGCAATTTCACATGAAAATAAAATCTCAAGTGAATGAAGTGTCCCAATGTAAGGTATGTATCGAGAAACATAATGATTCTTTAATAGTTAACAATGTTGATAGAAGGATCCTAAAGGAAAATTACTATAAAGAACATTCCAATATATTTTTTAAGAGTACATAAGGAATAAATAACTATGATTTGGTATATAAAGAGAGGATAAATTACAATAGAAATGAATTGAATTTCGGTTTTACCTGTAATATTTTTTATCTGTGGAATGATTCCTAATTAATGGAAAGGGAAAAATTAGTTATCCATAGTGACTAAACCACTTCCTAATGTTGTTGAAATAGATTTTTCCCTCTCCAAAAGTATAAAAAGTTTATATGTATTGTTGAGGTGTTATATTTTTTTGGAGACCCTATCCATAAGGAAATCTCATTAAAACATTAAAGTGATATTGTGTAATTTTTTGAAGATATAATTGATGATTTGATTATTAGTAGTTATATCTTGTATAATATAGAATGGAACATGAATTAAATAGTAATACTAAATTAAATAACCACTTATATCAGAATTATTATTGGTTTATAATTGAATTGTTTGTTTCAGGAGAAAAACATTTCTATTATCTTCAATACTTAATGATGGTAGACGATGATTTTATGATGAATTAGGGAAAAATCCTGATTTAATAAAACATGTGATATCATATGATGGTTTATGGGATACAGAAATCCACCTGATATGGATAATTATCATAATAAATGTCAACTCTATATTTAGGAAATAAGATAAGAAAATTAATGGAGTTTTCATATAATGATTGAATTTGTGGAATCCCCTACAAACATGTAACGATGATTGGTATATGAGAAATGAATTAAATCATTAATTATTGTTATAATATAGGTGTTTGGATTTTATCCTTACATAAGAAATGTTTTATATCTCATGAACTATATAATTCATTCTTAATTAATTAATGGTATTATGAAAGTGTTACTAAGATAAAAAGAGGTGTTCCCTGGTAGAATATTTTTGTTGTGATTGTTTGTGACTACTATAATAGTGGAGTTTAATGGGTAGTGTTGGTGTTATTAGATAATATATTGTATCATAGAATATGTTTGTTCTTAGTAAGAAAATATTCTTTTACTATAGCTCACTGCTAAGTGTTATATTATCTTATTAAAGAACATTTTCTAAAAAGCCTCAGTTTGGAAGAGTTTCATGATCTTGATTGTAAAATATACAATTGTGGTAAGAAAGTGAAAATTAATCATGAGATTATAGGAGTTTTTAAGTGTACTATAATAGTGGGCTCCTTGTATATCAAATTTGATACAAGGGTTATTTTTACAAACGGAGGTAGGATATGTAAAAGATTAACTTATTCTCATAGAAGTTAATAATTAAATCAAAAAAAGTAGTATTAAACGTGAAAATTGGAATTAATGTAAGAAAAAAGTGCCAAGGTTTTCTTCATACAAATTTATATTTTTATAAAATTGGTATCAATAGATTTTACCATCAGTTTTTGATATCTATAAGATAGAGGAATTAGGATACGGAAGCTAAATGGTATGGTCTTTCTTAGTATATGTAATGGTTCTCCAATTATTCTAGATATGTAACTTTTAGTGAATGATTTAATTTTATTTGATTATGAAGGGTTAAAAGATAGAATAATGATTGTGAATTATTATAAATAATGGGTCATGATAGAATCATGGTTCATATGTGGTATTTGATTAGTTTCAAGAGGATTTTTTGATATTTAATTCATGAAAAGATGTTTCCAAAAAATCAAAGGGGGAGATTGTTGGAATTCAAATAGTACATTCATGATGTTTTAGATTTATTAGGAAAAAATAAAGTTATTTTGGATAGTGTGATATTGTTTATAGAAAATAAGACTATTGTTATAAAATATATCCAAGATTATGATCTAGAGGACCTCTATAAGATTGAATAGTTTTTTCATAAAGTAATTAAGGGTACCTAAGAAGTCCAAAAGAATAATTCCTGATGTTCTTAATGATATATGTTCTACAAGTAATGATGTTGATGATTCCTTGAATACTAATCGAGAATAATTTAGAGGTTATAAGAAAAAACAACAAAACAACCAAAATATAATCCCTCAAGATCATAATTTTGCATTACCTTGATATAAATAAATGTATTAGATAAATTTTCATTCACAAAAAAAAACCTAATATTTATAATTCAATTCATATTATAGTAATATTAGTAATTAACCTAACATGCTAATCAACTAAAACACATTATGTTTATAATATAAATAATTTATATGAGTTAACTTTTAATAAAATCAATTTTCATTATAATTTTTACATTTTCTATTAAATATTTAATTTTGAATTTTAGAATTTGAATTAGAAAAAATAAAACACATTAATTAATTCATCATATCAAAATTTACTAATTATAATTTTTAGCATTTTCTAAAAAAATTGTGTAAAGATGTTTGATTTATAAAAATTATAATTTTATTGATTTAATAACAATGTTAGAATATCATAAAATATTTAATATACATTAATATAATAAAACATGAAATGAAGGAATAAAATTATTAAATTTTATTTATTATTTATACATTTAAAACCAATTTCAAATATTTTAATAATTAAATTAAAATTTTACTTTATAATAAAAACATGGTTTTCTCTTCTCATTAAGTCATGTATTTTCATGATTGGGATTAATTTTGGCTTGACTTGGAAGCGTCATGAAATTTCTTCAATTCATAATGAAATACTATTTGGATTTAATATTAGTACCCATTATAATTTTATCATATATATAAATTCAAAAGCTTAATAATATAATTTTTTTAAAATAACTATTTTTAAAATTTAATTGTTTTTTCTTTAAAATTATGTTTTGATACTTTTACAATTTTTCTTATAAATTTTATTTTGAATTTCTATATCATGTTATTCCAATTATGTAATAATATAAATTTAATTTTTTTTCTTTTAAATTAAATACAATGGTTATAAATTATGTATCACAAGAAAAGTAAAAGGGGTGAATTGAGTTTATCCACGTGTAATGGTAATTTTTTTTAAACCTTAATTTAATTGATGGGAATTTTATAGAATGATACATGTCTCCCCAACAATTTTATCCTTCTTGGATCCATGGTTCTATGAAAATAAAAATACCTTACAAAAAAATAAAAATGTGTTTGTAAAAGATACATTTGTTTCAATTATAAAAAAAAACCTATCATACCCTAATAATATATACAATATCTTTGAATAACTCATTTAAAATATTCATTTTTAATATCAATATATCCATATACCAATAACATAGGTCCTTTTACACTCATAGTTATCTGATGCCCTTAATATTCAATGATACTTGAAGGAATATTAATGTCCCCAACATGAGTGTTATCAACTACATTGTATTAATATTAATTATCATATTTAGAATTTATTCTGTCGACACTTTTTATCATTTATATAATTTATTGATAATATATTAAATTTATTTACTATAATTATTTATATTCCACATAAGTTAATAAAAATATATATGTTTTTTTATGTTGTAAAGACTATTACCTTCACAATGTATCGTGTTTCATTTTCCTTCACCACCTTATAAGGATAGATATATGGATAATTTGACATGGTAAATATAATTTTATTGATATAGTTAAGGTCATATTATGAAAAATCAAAGAACATATTTCTAATATTGTGTCCTTATAATGATGTTCATGGTTTCCCATGTTTTTTAGACATGATTCCCAGTGCCTATAATGATTCATTTATTCTATCATTACATGCATTCACATTAGGTTCACAATTTGTTCTTCCCTAAAAAGTGGTATTATCTCTAAATATTGACTTATGGGGGTTTCAACTATGCTTTCAAAATCATTCACATCATGTTTACAATTTTTATATCTCATACAATCTCCCAATAACTCCTACATCTATAATAAGGTACAAGCCTACATTCTAAAGGTAAGAGGTCATCTGGGGTTTCAAATTGAACGATATTTAGGAACACACATTGGTCTATAGGATGGTATTTTATTCTCATCACACCCTTATAGGGGTATAATTTCATATTCATGGACTCTCTTGAAAATTTATGATATATTCATGAATGTCTTCTAAATATTGATACGGTATTGGTTAACTTAATAATGAATATGTGTTGAATCATTTTTTGTTAAGCGGTGTACTTTTTATTATTCCATATTTTTGTATCCAATTTTATCCATAGATTTCCCATTATTTCATATAAATTTATATATGATTATATTTTGATGCATTATAACCAGGAAATTCATATTTTACTTCCACTTGGAGAGGAGACTACTGGATCAAGGATGGGACTAAACCACTATGATGTGTCCTACATATCCTTCATATAACAATAATAAGAACCCATGTAGTTTATTTGAATCAAAGATGTATAGTTTAACATAATGTGTGAAGGGCATATGTGATGGAACATAGGAACCATGTATTGAGCTCGATCCATGAGAAGGCATACAACGTATCCTTCTTATAATATCAATTAGACTAATAAAAGATTGATCTTCTCTGAACCCACTAATTGGAGGCAATAGATAATTAATGGTCAAGAGGTTTATTTCCCAATGTTTTTACAATTTTTAAAATCCTTCATGGAATACACTGATGTGGATTGCCTTTTATGGGGGTAATCATACTATTTTACTGAATTGGGATTACACACTAAGGTTCCCCTAGCTGGTGGGAATTTATGATGAGAGTTATATGATCATTGAGAATAACTAATACCATTTGATACATGACCTAAGTGAGAAACAAGAGATATAAATTTATTAAACTTTCCAAACATGTATACAAGAATTATAAGCTGGGGTACCCATAATGGTGTGTTTGATATGGATCATGGGTCTTGGGAATGAATCATATATATCCTACTTATAGATGGAATCAGAGTCCTCATATTTCAATTAGCTTCTCAATCTACTAATGGGTTAGGAATAATGAGAAACCCATAGGACTATTTGGTTCCCACTTTTTAGAGTGTTTAATACATAGAGGAGCTTACACTAAGGTTAATGCCCATTGAATCTTAGGCCTTAAGAAGGCATCAAACATATCACGTTTGGAAAGGAATATGAGCAATCATAGTTCAGTTATTCTTAACCCACTAATGGGTTAATATATTTTATTACACTCAATAGTATTGTTATTATCCCTAACATCCTTGGATGTGTGGGGCTTATACCAGGATGGATTCCTTAGAAGATATCTGACCCTTAACCTGTGATGGATAATGAGTATGAACCATGAGTGGTATGATGAGCATGTTTGGACCGCATACGAATCCCATAATACTCATATGATCATATTTTAATCCATTCCTAACCAATTAGAGAAACTTCTCATATGGAAGGGATATTTCCACCCCAAGACTCATGGTTTTAGGTCCACATATTTCATGGGAACATTCCTATGTACTCTTATTGTAATAGACCAACATTTATATGGGTTTCAGCTAGGCTAGTCCTGCTTTTTTTCCTAAAATGCCCTAGTTTCCTATCTGACATGTATATTATGTTTACTTGACATTTCTAAGGCATATTCTTGACATTTCCAATGTGTATACCCAAAATTTATTGAGTTTCTTCTTGAAACATCCAATGTGTCTTTTCGAATAGATTGAAATATTTCAGGGTGCTTCGTATGATCAAAGATGACATGATAATTAAATGTTTTGTGAATATTATGACACGTATGAGGTGATTCACATAATATAAGTTTACATGACTTGGTCCTTTCAAGTAATCAAGGCCTAAAAGTCTGAGGGCTACCACATTATCTGAATGACATGTCTGGAGGTCTATCAAGTGACTTGTCTAATATGCCTATGGGACTTTGTGTGACCTAGCTAATATGTCCATATCACTTCACATGACATGGATGATATTCCTAGAGGACTTTTCCTCGCTTTTTTTATCATGTACGTAGGGCATCATATGACTATTGAATAGGTCACATGAAGTGCATGATCCCATCGTGTGAAACAAAATTTATCCATATTAAGATAAGGAATCCATAATTTATATGAACCTTCACAAAAAGTCTTCAATGTTCATTTAGAATTGTCTAGTTGTGACATAACAATACAAAGTTGATATGTCATAAATCCTTTTAATAATCTGGTAGGTGCACCAAAAGTACATCATGTGATCAGTTGTATGATCATACAAATAATATATATACATGACATTTAATCCCTTAAGAATTTCCCTATGTTTACCTAGTAGATAACCCATGAGATTTCATGAATTTATACTATTATATGTCATATATCATGTATATTATCCTATGATTGATATTTTCTAAAATGTGGGAGGAATTTAACATCCTCGCCACCGCAAATCTATAGGCATCAAACGGCACTTATATTTCTGATTTGGTATTGAGTAGATGAAGCATCACATGTTTACCATAAACCTTTAGCGTTTCATCTAGGTCAATATCTTTATTTCTCATAATAAGAAATGAACATGAAATAAGTCCTTAATTCCCATATTTATTGGACCAATGGCGTCAGAAATGGATTTCACATAATGGAATTAACATATCAAGGGCCTTTAAAAGGTCAGGATGAAACAATAGGGAATCTTCAAGAGATCAAGATGTCTGTCAAATAGGCTACCAAGTGTCCATAAGAGACTTATCTAGGGCACTTTGTTAGATCAATTTGTCTCATCAGAGGTCCATAGAATGAAAAAGTATGTTACTCACCTTCGCATTATGGTTCCACCATATCTTTTATTTTAAAAAAGATTGTTATATCCCATTGATTGTCTATCAGTAACTCGCGTGATTAAGAAAACATATCCAATACCCATCGCATGACAGAGGTGACATGTCTAGCACCTTTCGAGTGATGATTCAGGTATGTCATTTGGGATTTTACATGATCAATGGACTGATAATGAGTACCTCATCCACCCTACTCTTATAATATTGTTTATATCCCTTTTTCATTATTATTCTACCTTTTCTTTCTTTTTATCTATTATTTTACATGACCATCATCATTTTGTCATTGGTGGCCCATTAGGGAGTCAAATGAACAATAATGGATCTCACAATGTAATGTGATCATTTTCATAGATGGTTTCCCCATTGTATATAGATCTAAATGGGAAATGAAATATCCAAAGGATGTGTATGAGTTCATTTTAATGATGAATATGATATACCCAAATTATTTTTCTCAACATAGATGATATAAAACATGGGATATCTCATGATCATTGAACTGGTAACCTGATCAATGTAATCCCTTCATGTGAAAATAAACATAACTTCGACTTCATGAATCTTCATCCACTTTTAGTTTTTATTTTATAAGGGGTTTTTTGTGATTTTTAGGAACCATTCAATAAAAACATGTCACAATTAGTGGAAATAATATAATAGAGGTCTATACAATCACTATGTTTTTTTGAAATTTATTCACATGATGAATCAATCATTTTTATGTAGTCTTAAAAGATCATAAGGACTCACCAATGGGGCTTTGTGTGATCACTATCATATCACAAAAAATTCAAGATTTGGTTGCATGGCATTCTTAATTTCATACAATCATGTTTCCACCTTGGGTTCATTCCATTCACCTGATCTAGTATCCACCTGTCCATGTATTAATGTTTATCATTCCATTATTGGGAGTAGAAATCAATACCTAGTCTTTTTTTATTTCATTGATCATATAATTTTTAATTATAATTTGTTAGGAGTCAAAAAATACCCCCCTCAACCTCATAAGTGTGGTATGAATGGACAAGGACTTAGTTTTAAGGAAATTGAATACCCACTTAAGTCCTTCGAAATTCATCTAGTCAGATTTACAAAAATATTTTTTTCTAAGAGGATAATTATGGAAGATGAATCCTAGAGGGAAAGTGATTTAACTTTTTCCTGAGTAGATGTACTTACCAAAAACAAATTTACTTTTCTCTCGAAACAAATAATAATTCCAATAAGTGTTGTATCATTTTTTATATTTCCCAAACATTCAAAAAATATTTATATGGGAAAATCATAGAAGTTATGGGATTGTATTTTTCATAGGAATAACTTTTTGGGGTTTTCAAACTTTTATGTTTTATTAATTTTCCATTTTACAAGAACTCAATATTTTCTAGAACACATAAAGTGTGTGTCTAGTGAGTGGGGAATTGATATTCTTTCCAGGGTCCCATTTAAAGGTTTTCAATCAATTGATAATTTTATATTTTGATATTCCATTTAAGGTCTTGATAACTATATAGTTTCTATATTTCAAGGTCATCTAGTATGGACCATATATTGACATTTATTACTATATTTTAACTCGAACAATCAATTACTATAGTTTAGTAGAAATTTTCATGGGATATATGTTGTTGTAGTTTACTGTCTCTTAGCTTGGACCATTTTTTGTTATAGTTTAGTGCATTTTAGATCAGGACACTTATTTATTTAGTTTAGGTAATATTATCTTATACCATATTTTGTTGTATTTTAGTGTATTTTATCTCGAAAAATATATTTATGATAGTGAACGATGGGTATTCATGAAGATTTAGATAACCCAACATCCTTGAAGGGATTTTGAAGAATGAGTTTCCCTGAAGGGTTCTTATTCCTCTCATTATTAACTAATTTTCTGAATAATGAATTTTTAGGAAGGGTTCTAGCACCCTGTGTTTCTGTAGAAAACATTAAAGATAGATATCCATGATTGGTTGTGACACCCTACATACTTTATGTGTATTGTATTGATTATATAGTGAAATATTATAAATTCACAGTCCACTTGGATATTTGGAAATGGGTCCCGTAAATCATGTATCCAAGGGAATGAAACAGTGAATATGGAATTGGTTATACATGGCAGGTATGACCACAAAACAACATAAGGTGTTAAGTTCTTATATGGTGTTTTTGGGGCTCAAAAAGATTTTATGTATTTTCCTAAAGAGGGAGATTCCACTTGTACATGTCTTAGAGTCCTTAATGCATGAAACCATAGGGATTAGATGCCATGTCAATTATAAGGGTCTCCACTCTTTTCCATATGTTGTTGAATATATTTAAAGATTCAAAAATCTGGATGAGAAAGTAGGATATGGAGAATGAATCTATATAAGAACAAATATGACACCCCAAGGAAGTTTAGTATATACTTGGGTTTCTCAAACCATATTCTATGTTTTTTATGTCATTTTATATGGACACCAAAAAGGATCTAGAATGGAATATCACGTTCTTGATTTCATGAAAGGTACAACACATGGTGACATAATATCCAGAATATAGAATCCTCTAGAATAGTGTGGTTATATGGATTGAAAATAATGGACTAGGAAAAACTATGCCAACTGGACGTGTAAACCGGTGGGTATAATTCAACCATTGATAATAGTGGGATCCTGTACCCTGTGTTGTTATGAGAATAAATCATGGGTTTAAGGGGTACCTCTCATCTCAGAAAAAATATATTCTTGGAATAAGCTCATATGCATTGTTTCGTTTAAAAATAAATCCTAGTGGGTTCCTTTTATATTATCTAGTCCTAGTTACTAGTTTTTCATAGGGGGAACCATGATAAGGGGATCCCAAGGTCTATGGGGTTCCAAGCGAAGGATTCCACCTTAATGAATTTGTCATGACATCTCATACTAAAGGACCAGAATATTGTTTTTCTAAAAAACAAAATATTGAATAATTTTTTGAGGACCCTAAAAGATGTGTTTTAGTGTATTGAACACATTATCATGGTAACGATATATGATTATTCATTTATCTAACATTAATTTGGACTAGGTGGTCAATTTTTCATAGTTTATATTTTAAAAGGTCCCTTAATTTTATCTCATGAGAATTATTCATTATTAATTTATGCTCTAAATTTATAATAAACACTGGTGATGGAGTTTTAGAGAGTGAAATCAAGAATTTTTCTCATAAAACCCTTCTCAAGTTTTCAACAAGAAAATATTTCTATCTCCTTCTCTAGAAGATTAGGGTAATGTGATTTAGAACATCAAAGGCTATTTATTAGGGTTATATAGCATTGACTAAGGTGGAAGTAGCTCAATGTCATGATGTATATGGACCTGGTATAAGGATAGTTTTACACAATAACCTAATTAGGTTTCCTAGGGTCAAGATTACTCCATCATCCTTTTGGGAAGAATAAGAGAGTGTTTTAAAACATGGATGGAGGCCTTCAAGTCATGATTAATGGTATGATATAGTTATACCAAATTTGATTTTTGAAACACTATATGGTGATGATATCAAATAAGTTAATGTTAGGGAAGTCATGGATCAGAGGGATTTACATATATGTCTTATAAGCATCTAGTTTATGGGTCTAACCCTCATATGTAAATCCACCTCTTATATGGTCAAATAAAGATATATTTTATTCTTTCCAAGGGCCATGGAAGTTTTTCGGAAACCTATGTTTCTCAAGACATGAAGAATGATTTATGGGTATAGGTGCACATTTAAGATACAGAATAACCCTAAACATTAGTTACCTATAATCTAGCTCTTGTAAAAATTTGATGATAAGTGATAATGGGATATGGTTTTCATAATTTAACATTAGTCAGTGGGGATTATTTTTTTTAATATTATTATCATGTGATGAGGTTTTATTCTTTATAGTTTAGCATCAAGTGGTAAGGATGTATGGACTGATGTTAAATTGTGCAATATATCTATGGGGTCACTATTCCCTATTTGGGGGAATTTAGATGTGGAAAAACCTTTTATCTATTCATAGCCTTATGTTTCTATAGCCATATATTAGATCCCTTCTTGTAAATATTTATCTTTTGAAAAAAATACATACAATGATATGACTCATACATTGGTAGAGTGAGTATGTATAACATTGCACTGTTTAAATAAAGGTATATAACTTTTTTCATGATGGGAATCCCTAGGTTCCCCTATGAACATTATAAGGTCCAAAGTCTTTCCAAATTCATCTCTATTATGGATGTCCCACTACAAATATCAAACTTGTATATAGAAGATAGGGGAACTTTATATTCTCTCCTTTGTGAGTATTGACATCATGGTCGACTAGGGGGTCTTCTTTGTATATCAAGATCATACACATGGATAGGTAACATTGATATTTCATTATTATATGGATGTTAAAAAAATTACCATAGCCCATATTTATAGATAGTATGTACAGCTATAAAAAAAATTAGGTCATGAAGGATAGACCATATGAAATGTCATTTAACATAAGGAAATTAGAATGTATCACTGATATTACTGGCTAACATGGATTGATTGGGTCCTAAGTTATTATTCATAATGTGATATTAAAGGGAACAAGGATATGTTAGCATAATATTTCGTTGAAAATGGGATTAATGCACGACTAAGTAACATCAAGTGTTTTTGAATCCTTGTGAATAGTTTGGTTAAATAAGGTGTAAATCATAAACCAATAATATCTATGTTAATATGTTGTGGTTAAAGTTTAGTACATGTCAACCATTGATAATGGTGGAATCCCATATTCCACGATGATAGGAATATGACTCCTTGGTCTATGGGTGACCTCACCTATGGGAAAAAATCCTCAAACAATAAGCTCTTTTTAATTGTATCATTCAACAATAAATCCAGATGGGGTGCCTTTAGATTACCCAATAATTGTTACTAGTTTACTATAGAGGATTACTAAGAACAAGGTATCCTAAGTTCCATGGGGTTTCAAGAGAAATATATCAAATCAATGATGTTTTTAGTAATAACATATTAATAAAATGAATAAAGTTGGTTCATGGGGAACATAAAATTAAAGAAGGATTTGAGCATTATAAATTCTATTTCAATGTGTATGGAATAATGTTTTAGGGTTAAGGGATAAGATATTCGATTCATGAATACATAGTCATCAGGGGACTTGATATTTTTTTATGAAATTCACTTATTATGATGCTTATCATCATGGGACTATGATGTTTCCATGTATGCTAATGTCATGTTATAAGGATGTTGTCATGTAATTAAATTTCATGCAACTAGGACATGGTTTAATATCTTAGACATGTCTCAGTTGCACTAACTGGAGTGGATTTCGTGGTTCCCTAAACTCACATGATCAATGATCAGCATGAGAAACAAGGGATAACAATATAATTTGTTAATATATATGATATTGTAGGACTAGAAAGATGTGTGGATTTTCACAATTTATTGTAGATTATACCCTTAAAATGGATGAGATTCTTATAGAAGGATCTTTATTGGGAGTGGTGATAACTCATGTCTAGGAATGCAATGGAGGATCCAAGAATCAATATTTACCCTGGAAGGAAAGGAATCAATCCACACATAGTTCATAGATAGTTCCATGCATAGGTCCCTCCCATGTGTTGGGAGGGTGCATTTTTATAATTATATATTTTATAGATGGACCCCAGTTTTGGTATATGGTCATCATTATATATAATGTGATATTAGGAATCATGCCATACATAGTTCTTGAAAGTAAACCTCTCCATGTAGGTCTAAACCATTCAAAGAGGGTCATAGTTTTTCATTGATATTGTGGATTGACCAAGTATTTGGAATATGGTTATCAGTATGTATCTTATAATAATGGGAATCAAGCCACCCATAGTTCTTGAATATATAAATCTCCATGCATTTCTGACCAATATGTAGAGGGGGCATGTTTTCCATTAATATTTTGGTTGGGCCAAGGATTTGGGATCTAGGTGTCACTGGATATCCTAGGTTTTTTGGAATCAAATAAACATATAGTTATTGAATGAATAAACCTCTACATGGGTATGGCCCATTGGAAGATGGAAATTTTATACATTGCTATTGTGGTTGGACCTAGGGTTGTGGATATAGGTGTCACTATATATCCATGGATTGCAAAAATCAATCCAAATATAGTTATTGTATAAAAAATTTCCATACAAGTATGAACAATATGTAGAGGGGGTATTTTTTTCTATTGATATTGTAGATGGGCCAAGGATATGGGATCTTGGTGTCACTATATATCATGTGATATAAATTATCATGACACACATAGTTCTTGACTGGAAAACAGTTCACATATGTCTTAAACAAATGAAGAGAAGGAATTTCTTCCATTGGTATTAATGATTAACACCTGATTTTGGATCTTGGTGTCACTATGTATCTAGTGATAGCTGGAATCCATCCACATGTAGTTCTTAAATAGAAAAATCTCTACAGATGTCTGACCCATCTGAAGAGTTGGTCATTTTTTCCATTGATAATATTAGTAAACCAAGGGTTTGAGATCATAGTGTCACTACATCTACTGTGATAGAGGAATCAAGTCACCTAAAGTTATTGAATAGAAAACACTACACGCATTTCTAACCCATACACAGAGGGGGTATTTTCATATTGATATCGTAGTTTGACCCATGGTTTGGCATGTGTGTATCACTACATATTATGTGATAGTTGGAATCAATATACACACATTTCTTTAATGTAAAACACTCTATGCATGTCTAAGAAATATGCATAGGGGAAATTATTTATGTTCATATTTTTGGTTAGACCCCAGGTTTGGGAGCTAGGTGTCACTATATATCATGTGATAGTCGGAAACAAGACACATGTAGTTCATGAATAGAAAACAATCCACACTGGTCTAACACATATTCATAGGGGATTTCTATTGATATTTTAGATGTGTATAGGATTTTAAATCTAGGTTTCCGTACATATCATGTGAAAACATGAATCAAGCCACGTTAATTTCTTCAAAGGAAACTTTCCCTGAATGATTGGCCCATACATAGTGGGCAATTTTTTTACCATGATATTTCATGTTCACACAATATTTTGGATCTGGAAATTACTATAAGTCTTGTGATAGCTGCAATCATTCCATAATTTTTTGTTGAACTGAAAAAATCCATTTAGGTCAAATTTATATGCATAGGAGGGAAATGTTTCCATTGATACAGCTATTAAGACCTTGTCTTGGGATCTAGGTGTCATTTTGTATCATGTTATATCAAGAATAAATCCCCACAAAGTTATTGAATGTAATGAACTCCATGGAGGGTTGACCCATATGAAGATGAGGTTATTTTTTCTATTGATATTGTGGTTTGACATAGGCATTGGGATTTGAATTTCATTACATGTTGTGTGAAAACAAGAATCATTTCATGCGTAGATCTTCTATAATAATATTCCCTATGTGGATATAACTTACACAAAAGGGTGAGAGTACTTCATTTTTCTTTCACATAGATATTTCTCATGGGCAATGACCATTCAATGAAGTAACATTATCTGTGCAGTTTAACATCATATGGTAAGGATGTCTTTTATGTAGTTTCACATAATGGGGTGAGGAATTTTTATATGTAGTCTAATGTGACCCGATGTGACCATTTTCTATGATGTTTAACTTCATGTTTAAGTATTTAAGATGATACTATGTTTAAATTGTTTCTGTTATGATTTGGGATGTTCGATGTTTAGATTCATGTATCTAGGGCTTGGGATGTTGTGAAGTTTAATTTATTTCTTCATATACATAGGATGCTTTGTATTTCAGAGTCTTATATGCAGTGTTGGAGTTGGTGGACTAGAACAAACTACTATTTAATTTATGATAAAATTGAATTCATGGATTTGAATATTAATAAATACCTTATCATATATTGATTATTCTTCTATGTGACAAATCATGTGATAATGGACTAAGGATATTTGTTTCACTAAACGCTCATAGTGGATCCCTACTATGATAGGAACCCATAATTTCCATAACACTACTCTAGAATATATGTTCTATGAATAGATGATGTTATTTAAGGGACACAAATAATACTGTCCATTAAGGGTGAGGACTCATAAAACATTGTGTCACCTTCTCATGGTGTGCTTCCATGGCAGTATTTAGGATGATATTATGAGAATGAGACCCCCTAGTAAGAAAACCACATTTCATAGTGTTATTGGATGTTCTTATCTGTGGACATGTTTATTGGTACACAGACATTAATATTATAATTAATGGGTATTAAAACTTGCACACTTAGATATATTGATGAAAAATTTTACAACACCCTATTTTTAGTGAGGTACAATATTTTTGGTGCATTAGGAATAATACTGCATTAATAGATAATGATAGAAAGTATTTTTCACTTATGTTCCATAACTTAAGTTAATATCTGAGGCCCTTTGATAGAATAGATATAGCCTATATAAATCCATAGCCATGGTAAGGAATGGGCACATTCAATTCTGGGAAGTCAAAGAAAGAATAATCAAGAACATTGGTTGATGGAACTAGCATACAACCCTCTTGAATTGAGATATCAAGATAAAGGGATTACTTTACATGGTCAGCATTCATTGGAGGTGACACGTCATTGAAGCCTTAACATCCTTCTTTATGGGTGCCTTGGTTTGTTGGTAGATAATAACCTTGTACTTTAGGTAGTATCTTCTTAATTCCACTATGATAGAGACCTAGAGGGTCACACACTATGTGTGTCCAAGTTTCTTAGTTATATATTAATTTATCACGTCAAATGAATGTTCTTCCCAATTGTGGTTTAATAATTATTCAAGTATGCATGGTCATATTTATAATAACAACTGTTATAAGAGAGAATATTTTTTGGGTGAAATATTATATTAACTTGTGAGTAATGCACTGATATTTATTTTTATATAAATATTCATTATTCAATGTCTAATAAATGTGGTGGTGGAAATAATGAAAATGTAAAAACAAAAGTACCCACCCTGTATATTAATATATACATGCCATGCATTTTTTTGGATTTGTGAGAAATAATATAATTTATTTAATTAATAAATAATAGTTGTAATTCATTGGGCATGTGTCAAGTGATAAGAATAAAAAAAAATTATTATTATATATGGGATGTTACAAAGAATTAAATGAAATGAATAAATTCCTTTAGGTAATTAATTAATTTTATTATTCTATGTAATATAAATCCCAATTACATAATTCTCATTAAACTAAGACATTATTTATGATTGTGCACAACAGATCTATAGAAAACTATCAAGACAATAACCCTCTCATGTTATGAGAGAGATCCTCTTCCACCGGATCAAGTAGAGCGCTTTTTAAGTGTCTCTCAAGTCTATCTAAGGTGGACATCACAAGTGAAGGCTCTTTCACACAAGCACCCAGAGATCCCATCAGTGAAATCCAGAGATATGTGGAACAGATTTGGATCACCACTAGAGTAATCCTACACTTATATTCTACGATGCAATGTTATATCACATTGGATCATGATAAGAAACATCAATTGAGAGATAATTATATATAATTAATTCTTGAATTTTAATTAAATTAATTATAACAACATATGATGATCCCATCTATGGTTCTAGGACATCCCTATTTCCTTTTGGTTATCATTCTATTTATGATCTGACGTTTTATTATCCTGACAGATCTTGAATTGATAATTGTTAATCGTAAAATTAATATTGGGTACACCCATCCACACACTTATGTAACACCTGAAACCTATAAGTGGTACCAGAGTGGTCATATCATTGATTATAATTATTATTTTTGTTGATTTACACATTTAATAATTTATTTTTTAAAATACATGTTAATCATTTTGTAAATATTAATCTCGATATCTATTCTTCCTCTCTTTTTTCTTATTTATATTAAAAAAATTATCATTTCTTTTAATTTTGAATAAAATAAAATTAGGGGATCTCATACAGAGGTTCCCAATGATCATGTTTATACAACACTAGAACACATGGTGTGTATTCAGCCTTACCCACCATGTAGTCATGGTCCAATGCATTGGGACTGGTCCTCTATACTAAGTCATGTGTTGGAGTTTATTTGAGTCTTTATGACTCTATGTGTTGACCAAGAATATGTGTTACCTAGTTCCTGGATTACATGTCGTGTGGCCCACTAGACACGATATGTGGTCCCTTTAGTTTAGGGTTAGACTATGTACCCCATACATGACTTACCCGGCTGTATACCATGTAATTTGGATACAACATGGCATGTGGCCCACTGGACACGCCATGTATTCCAAAGATTTACGAAGTAAATATACATGTTATATCATTGGGTGTGTACTTTGGATGGATGGTGAACAATATTAGACACCGTGTATTAGGAACTACATGTCGTGTACTCATCCAAATTATGGTGATTTAATAAAATTTATTATTATATATTCAAACCCCTCGAGACATGTACTGTGGTGAGGGCATAAAGCTAGGGCATAACACTGGATAATTGTTTTATACATATGTTTTTATTTTAACATCTGTGTAATGTTCATTTCAACTCATTTGGTAGTTATGAATGATAATTTCCTAGGTCACTTATAAGGTACATGTTATGTATAAAGATAATTTTAAATTAATTTATTTGTTTAAAATTATGAAGGATGAGAATCTCAAGGAAATTTTGAATAGGGGATTAAGATACAAGGATTGAATAATGAATTATAATAATTAATTGATTCGAGTGGGATATATCCTAAAGAATAATGATTAATGAATTTAATTCTAATTTTACTTATGCATAAATATTGTTTCATGTATGGATAGTCCTGATCTAGACCAGGGTCTTTTGTATTTGGATGGTTTCATTTAATTTATTTATTTAATTTAAAATTGATGGACTACGAGCCTTCCCCTCATTAATATACATGGTATGAATTCCCAAGGATTCTTTTATGTAAAACCCCATTTTACCCCTCACCTACATATGATATAAATTCATATGTAATGGGTGGAGCTCCCATGCTAGTGGAGGAGGATCAATTTAGGATCCAAGGGGAGACCAATCCATTGTGATACAATAGTGGACTGGTGGAAATATGTAAGCACGAACCAAAAAAATTTCACGGTGTTTCCCCCCTAGTTATTGAGTTAGTCTATCAACTACTAGATAAACTGACCAATAGAACAACCTCATGATCATGCCATTTATTTTATTTCCATTATTTGTATGGTTTATTTATTGTGTGTGTGTTTTGTGATCTCAGAATTATTGAATTAAAAAAACACGCAATATAGAACTAAAATAGGACTGGAATATGATTAAATACTAACTTATTCATGGTTAATCACTTAATTATATCCCACTAAATCTTAATAGGAATGTATGAATGATAATAAAATAGAAATATATATATAACGATAAAATACCGCAAGTAGATATTATATCAGTATAGCCTTCCATAATCATGGTTAGAATCGAACCCAAGTTCAAAGTGCTAGAGAAACACTAGTTGGGGTGCTTTCAATTAGTGGGGAATTATTATTTGAGGTTTTGGGTTGACTTGATTAGGTTCACATCAGGGGTTGACTGCCATAATAGGACTTCATGTGACCAAGAGGCAAAGGTTGAGGAAATAAAAAATAAAAAATATTTCATGATAGGGGAATCCACTCAGTGGACCAAGGAGTAGCGAGTTAATGATGTTGGAATTGGAAATGACTACATAAAACCATTAAAGTTTCTTGACCAACCCTAGTTGGGGTAAAGAGAAGGGAAATATAGATCATTTCCACTATAATATTCAAGAAATAGAATATTACCAATTCAATTGTTGGATCAATTATATTTCAATAAAATATTAGGAGACTATTAAGTATTAGTTTATTTATTTGTATAAGTTTTATCATGATAATGTATTAAATCATTGTTCACATTATTGTTTAGAAATGGAAATAAAAAATTACATCAAAAAAATCATTGTGAACCATACTCAAGAAGGTAAAACTTCTCACCCGAACCAATTTCCAGGAGTAGATGAGGTGTTTATGTGTCATCCTTATCCATGAGAGGAAATTGTATGTACTAGAGGAGCCAATTTTCATCATGCATGGAAAAGAGGCCAATGATGAAGAAATATCTCTCTATAGGAATCATTTGGATGTTTCCACATATTTCCAAAGTTTTATGTGATCGTCCATGTCTAATTAGCTCTTGAAGCAACATGAATGCATGGACCTCTATAACATGATGTCTCGGCATAAGGGTCTCTATCAAGAGAGGGTGAGACATGAGAGATATGATAGCTCTAACACTTTGTTCACAACTGAGTGTCAAGATTAGGTGCCTGTTGGACCTCATGTTTTAAAGATTATTATCAACATTGAATGTCTGGACATCTTAGTGATTATGTTCCCAGATGATTTTCATACAGATCTCATCTAATCATAACTACATAAGACCTTATCTAGCTTTATTGTCAATTACAACATATGCAATAATGAGAAAAGTCTATCAGAACTTTTGACCTTGATTCGCCAGCTAGATAAGGACATGGGGCATGACAACCCAACAGTTCGTAAGATGAATAAGAAGAGGAAGGGCAAGTAAAAGGGGTCAAGGGTTTATAAATGGTCTTAAGCACCCAAGAACTGTCCCTCCATGAAGTTGAATATCCATAAGCCGGGCAAGGAATGGGAGGCAGTATGTTTGTCATGTGGCAAGCCAGACCACTATAAGAGGAACTACACCCAAAAGTGTGGGGCGGATAAAGGTGTGTTCATTAGTGAGTGAAATATTTATATTTATACACATTGGTTATTAGATATAGCTTGTTAGGATCACATCTATATTCAAATGTTATAACAAAGAAGATTTAGAAATATTTCTAGGGGAGAGGTGGATCTTTGAGCTACTAATGGTGCGAGGCTGGCTAAATTTTCCATCGAAGATTACCATCTCTCGTTGAAAACTATGACACTTTTAGTTTTACATAAATGTTATTATGTACCTAGTGTTACCATAAACATTATTTATGTTTCAAGATTGGATATGGATGGATTTATTTTCATGGTTTAAAATATGGGTTGTTTATTTTATAAGAACAATGTATGTTATGGTATGGTGAATTTAAATAACTATTTATATGTATTAAATTATGAAAAACCTGTATTAGAAGATGACAATGAAATAAACTCACATGATTCATACAACACCCTTTTGTGGCATCATCGTCTCAGTCAGGTAAATGAGAAGTGCATGAAAAAGCTCTACCAAGATGGTTATTTAGACTCTACTAATCTAAAACCACATGATAGATGTCATGCTTGTTTACATGGGAAAATAACTGAGTCATCTTTTTTTGGATATGGTGAAAGGGACACAATGCTTCTAGGATTGGAACACAAGGATATGTGTGGACCATTTATAGTGAAATATAGAGGTGTATATTCATACTTCGTTACATTTACTGATGATTTGAGTAGATATCGCTATATCTAGATGTATAAGTTAGAGTTCATGGAGAAATTTAAGGAATTCAAGAATGAATCAGTGAATCATCTTGGTGAAAATATAAAGAATATTCGATCAGATCGAGATTGAAGATATCTAAACCAAGAGTTCATCAACCTTTTCCAAGAGTCTAATATTCTATCTCAACTCACTTCTTCTTATACACCATAGTTGAATGATGTTAGAGAAAGGAAGAACCACACCTTGTTGGACATGACGAGGTTGATGATGACTCATGAAAATATTCAATTATCCTTTTGGGTATAATATTTTAAAATAGAAACATTCACCTTAAACTGAGTACCATATAAGGTGGCACTTGGAATTACCTCTGAGTTATGGAATGGAAAAAACCCATTTTTTCACACATATGTTTACGGGGATTCCAGGAAGTTTTTAAGGCCTTTTGAGGAAAAAAGACTAGAACCTCAGGGCATGAGGGGTTTCTTTTAAGGATATTACAAGGAAACGAAAGGATATTACCTATATAAACCATCATACAAAAGTGTGACTGTCACTAGAAAAATCAACATTCTTGAGAGGGAGAACATCCTCAAAAATTATATTGGGAGACAGATTGACTTTGAAAATTTTGATGCTCAAGCTATACTATAGTTGTTATAAGAAAAAGTTTCATAGTTCCCTATGGAAAAGGTTCCAAAAACACAAGTAATGAGTAAGAGCTCAAGAAAGGTAAGGGAAATTGAGATATTTGGGTTCTTAGTCAATGAGGATGGTGAATCATTATTATTGGAAAATGACGAACCTGTATTCTATAAGGATGAAGTTGATATCTCAGATTATACAAGATGGCTAGAAGAAATTAATTCTGAGAAAGATTCCATGTATCTGAATGGAGTTTTGTTTTTGGTCGATGAGGAATTTGATGTAAATATTATTGGATATAAATGGGTATTCATTACAAATCTAGACATGGAATATCAATTTCTCCCTTATAAAGTAATGATAGTTGACAAAGGATTCATACATCGTTAAGGAATTCACTATGATAAAAAATTATCACCAGTTTCCATGTTTAAATTTATAAGAATCATATATTCCATAGTAGCTTAACATGACTATGAGATTTGAAAAATTGATATCAAAACCACATTCCATAACGGGAACATATATGAAGATTTTGATATGACACAACCAAAAGGGGTTGTGACACTCAGTGAATCCAAGCATGTTTTTATGTATCAAAAATACATTTATAAGCATCGAGGTCATGGAACATTATATTTGATGAAACCATATAGGAATCTAGTTTCATTAGGAACAAATGTGGGCCATATGTTTATAAGAGGTTTAATGGGAATGTGTTCATTAACCTAGTTGTATATGTTGATGACATATTACTAATTAGAAATGAAATATAGTCTTATAGTATGTTCAAGACTTCTTGAACAAGTGTTTCTCCATGAAGTACATAGGTGAAGTATCCTACATTATAGGGATAAAAATCATTCATGATATATCAAAGAGGCTGCTTGGAATATGTTAGGGTAAATACATTTACTAGATACAAAAGAGATTTAGTATGGAATAATCCTAGAGGGGATTGGTAACAGTGCTACATGGCTCGAATATTTCTAAGATAATGTGTCCTATGACACAACTAGAGAAATATAGGATGAGTAAGATACCATATTCTTTGGATATAGAATACATCATATATGCCATGATATATCCTAGATTTATGTAGCATATGAATTGATCATGGTAGGACGATATCAAGTATATCCATGAGAACCGCATTGGAATACTATTAAAACTATCATTAAGAATCTGAGAAGGACTAAGGATATGTTCATGGTGTATGGAGGAGATAAGGAACTTATCATCAGAGGGTATGTTGATGGTAGTTTTAAAATATATCAGATTGATATTAAGTCGCAATCTATATGTGTTTTCCTTTTCAATGTGGGAGATTTGTGCTGGAAGTGTTCAAAGAAGCCAGTTGTTGTCAATTCTAAAGTAGAGTTCGAATATATTGAAGCTTCTGATGTAGAGAAGGAAGTTGTCTAGATTTTAAAACTTTTCCCATGATATTGATGTGGTTCCTAGTAGGAAAGATCATATAACATTGTATTGTGATAATACTACAACGGTGATTCTTGGAGAATTACCAAGGTCACATCAACGGATAAAATACATTCTATAGAAGTATCACATCTTGAGGGATTTATATCAAAGGGGTGAAGTTACAGTGAGAAAAGTATCTACAGAAGAAAATGTGGTGGACCCCATGACTAAAGGCCAATCTTTAAAGAACCATGAATATCATGTGAGTGCTAGTGGGTTAAATTTTGTTAGTTGTTGTCTCTAATCTAAGTTAGAGTCTTTTGAAGTTGGTGTCCTAGAACCAAATACTTTCTACATTATGATAAACTTGTATTCATGGATTTTAATAATAATAAATACCTTATCACATCAAGATTCTTCTTCTATGTGAAATTTCATGTGATAATATCCTAAAAATAGGTGTCACACTAAAGGGTCATAGAGGATCCCTTCTATGATGAGAACCTGGAAGTTCCATAGCACTATTCTTGAATATATGTTCTATGTCCAGATGATTTTATTTTACGGACATAAATAATACATGCCATTAGGGGTGAGGACTTGTAAAAAATTGAGTCACCTTCTCATGGTGTGCGCCCTTGGTAATATCTAGTAGGATATTATGATAGAGAGTGTTGCCAGTAGTAATTCCACATTTCATAGTGTCATTGGATGTTCCTATATTTGGATGTGTTAATTGGTTATTAGAGATTAATATTATTTTTAACGGGTATTACAACTCGCACACATAGATTTATTGAATAAAACTATGATGACACACTATTCATAATGAGGTGGGATATGTTGGTTGAATCATGATTACTACTAGAATAATAGAAAATGAAATAAGGGATTTGTCCATTCTATTCCAAAAAGGAGGTTCATATCTCATTCCCTTTTATGGAATTGATATAGCCTAAATAAATCTATTTCCATGTTGAGTAATGGGCGAGTTAAATTCCTGGAAGTCAAATAATTAATAATCAAGCACATGTGTTGATGGAACTAGCATGCATCCTGAAATATTTGAGATATCAAGAGAAAGGGATTACATTTCACGGTAATGTTTTTTAGGAGGTGACACGTCATTGCGGCATTAATTTCTTTCTCTATGAGTGCCTTCCCATGTTGTTAGACAATAACCTTGGAATTTAGGTAGGCTTCACCTAATTCCACTGAGAAAGAGGCCTAGAGGTTCACACACTAAGTGTGTCCAAGTATCTTAGTTAAATATTCATTTGAAAAGTTGAATAAATATTTTTCCTTATTTTGGTATAATTATTATTCAAAGATGAAAGATCTCATTTATTTCAACACAAGATATTCGAGATAATATATTTTGGGAAAAGTAAAATGTTTACTCACAAGTAATTAAGTGATATTTATTTAAGTAACAAAGTCATTATTCAAGGTCTAATAAATGTGTTAGAGGAAATAAAGAAAATTAAAAAACAAAAGTACATACCATGTATTTTTTTGGGGGATTTGTGAGAAATAATATTATTTATTTAATTAAATAATAATAAGTATAATTTTCTGGGTGCATGTCAAGTGATAACAATAGTCAAATGTTATTATTATACATGGGGTATTACTAAGAATTAAATGCATTGAAAAAATGCCTTTGGGTAATTAATTCATTTTATTTTTCTATTTAGAATAAATCCAAATTAATTTATTATCATTAAACCTAGTAATTATTTGTGGTTGTGAACAATAGATTTGGAGAAATATTTTAAGCCATGAGATATTTTCCTTCCTATAAGAACATTGTTAAGTTACAAGAGAGATCCTCCTCCACAGGATCAAGGAGAGAACTTTGGAAGTAACTCTCAAGATGAACAAAGGCATACATCATAAATGAAGGATCTTCCTTGCTATCACCCAGAGATCCAATTGGCGGCATATAGAGATATGTGGAGCACATGTGGATAATCGCTAGAGGAATCTTTCACTTATCTTATACGATGCAATTACGGATCACATTGGATCATTACTGGAAACATCAATAGAGGGAGAATTCATTCAAGGTAATAATTGTCTTTTAATTAAATTATTTATAACCAAAAAAACATTATGTTATGTATGGTTTTTAGAATTCAGTCTTTACTTTTCATTCTTCATTCTATTCTAAATATCTGGGGTTTTATCATCATGAAGGATCTCGGATTGATCGTTGTTAATGGTAAATTTAAAGTCCGGTACACCCATCCACATTCTTCTACTGCACCCGGAACCTACAGCTAGGACATGGGATGCTTAGTACTTTATATTCTAGTTTCTAGGTCTTGGGATTCTATATAGTTTTGATTATTTCTACCAGTAAATGGGATGATCTTTTGTTTATATTTCTCTTACCTGGGATTTGGATGTTGTATAGTTTAGATTCTTACTACAAGGACTTGGGATTCATTTCAAATTAGAATCTTGCTTCATGGACCTGAGATGTTTTTTAGTATAGAACCTCTCTTCTTGGACTTGCAGTATTTGGTTATTTAGAGTCTTGGTTCTAAGACTTAGGATGTTGTTCAGTTTAGAGTTTTGTTGGTAGGACATGGGATTTTGTGCAGCTTAGATTATAGCTTTCCATACTTGGGATGTTGTGAAGTTTAGAGTCATGATTCCATGAATTTGGATACTATATTTTTTATAATATTACTTATAGGATATGGGATGTTGTGTAGTATAGATTATTTCTACTAGAACATGGTATTTTGTGTAATTTTTAGTCTTACTGAAAGGACATGTGATGATATATAATTTAAGCCTTACTTTCATGACATGGGATTTTGTGAAGTTTGGATTTTTCTTCGGGTTGGGATTCTTCGTGGTATATATGTAAATTAATTTTTGGGAAGCCATGAAATTTTGGGGGCATAATGAGTTCCCTATCCATCATGACCAATGAGTAAGCTCATTTGAAATTTACCTTATGTGTTATATAAGTCCCTTCCAACTTGTATTCCAACTTTGATGTTTTATTTCTTAGTATCATTGTTGTTCTGAGAGCCAATGCCATTTCTCCTTGAATGAACAATAGAAGGTGATATTTTTTATTGAAGTTGCATGTGATTTGATATAGATGAACTTTCAGGTTCTGAATTGTAAGAAACATTTTCTCATATATCCACTCCAACTCATCTAGTATATTTTCCGATTACTCACCATCTAAGATTTGTCCATATATAGCTATTCGTAGTGAGGAAAAATGGAATTCTATTGGAAACCCTAATTCAATCCCACAAACCATTGAATATGGAATATCTTGTGTGGGACTATGGGTGGAAGTAGAATTGGACCATAAAGAATGATATAACTTGTTTGACTATGGATTCTATTCCATGCCCATCTTTTTCTTGTGTATATTTCATACAACCATATTAAATGCCTCTATTTTTTCATTTCCCAATGCATGATAGTGGGATAAATGGATCTACTTGATTTTATGCATCTAATATAATTTCATCAATTAGGTAGAATAATAATTGGTGTTGTTTTTTATCAATATCATTTGAAGGATTCTCAGTATGGTGATGATAATGGATTAAAAAAATTGATCAAATTTTGTGTTCCAAATTCATTATGGGATATTTCTTCTTCCCATTTGGAAATGGATTAGGCAGTAATAAGCATGTTATTAAACTTCTTGACTTAGGTTGGTGGATATGGACCAATAAATTCTATACCCCATACTGAAAATGGAAATTTATTTTTAGTTGTATATAGAAACTTTATGGGTTTTTGGATGTGGTTTAAATGAACATAGAATGCAGTAAATTTTTTAGTTAATTCCACAAAATCATGTATCATTTTTTTCTAGCAGTAACTGTGCTATTTAATATTGTGAGATTGTCTGGTCCTATATTGATGAGAACTACAGGATCCTTCACAGACATCTTCCATGATAGTGGAAATTTCACCTTTTTCAATGCATCAGTGGATGATTCCATTGACACCACATTTATTGAAGGATTTTTATATCATTTAGACCATCCAAAAGGGTAATTTTTTTTCTTATAATTGAGTCTATTCCTTTAGGATTGATCTAATGGGAAAGTCCCATTTTGGGGTTAATCGACTATGGAATCCATTCATATGGGAGTGGATATCAATTTATCATGCTCCATGGAAGTTTTTACCTGATTTATATCTTCTATGTAACAAATTATGACTGAGGATACCATCCTTCAGTGCATGATAACAAAAACCACTCGGTACTAATCTGGGCTAACCAATACTATGGGTGCATTAGCCAGTTCATTGACATAGGAATTTTGTGATCGAGGTACATGACACAATGTTGGTTCAAAACAGAATTATTGAGTCAATTTTTA
Source organism: Viscum album (assembly GCA_963277665.1). Classification (NCBI taxonomy): domain Eukaryota; kingdom Viridiplantae; phylum Streptophyta; class Magnoliopsida; order Santalales; family Viscaceae; genus Viscum; species Viscum album. The sequence continues at coordinate 581,090,765 of OY728148.1, forward strand.
ATTAAATAATGATATGGGATAATTATTCAATCTTGATGGAATACTCATCGTTGATTTGTTTGATCACTAACTCTGAACACCCATTAATTTTTTGGTTGGTTATATGTGTCCATAGGTCTAGTTTAAATCTAGAAATTTGGTCTTAGTATTCTACCTCATTATAAATGTACACATTATATTTTGAGAATAAATATGGAAAAAAATTCTAGGGAAAAAATACCATTCATAGACCAAACCGATAGAGTTCTTAGTTTTCCTCCCTCTTTCCAATAGGACATTGGGAGGCAACAAAAAAAATATCATCCATGTTTGGGGAGGATAACGGGAATTTAAATGTTTATTTTAAAGAAAATTCTACATCTACTATTGTGGCTTATGGGGTGGGTTATTTTGTAAAGAAATCATCCAGGGCAACCCATTTAAATTCTTCCTAAAACACAAACCAGATGTCTTTTGTTCTAGAATAACCATCAATCGGGCCAAAATACATGGTAAAATAGTGTGGTTAGGGATGTAATTTAGTAGATCAATGTGAGAGACAAAGTATATTTCATGATAACAGAAGTAATGTCTCAAATTGTTCACTGAAAAGATGAGTGAGAGGATATTTTCCTCAATATCATAATACCATCTCTCAGTACATAACATTGTTTGACTGAGTTTGTTGATACTATTTTTATTCCCTTCATAATTTTTCTATGTGAGGAGAGTATTGAGAAATTATTCCATGTAGGACATATATATTATAAGTGGATTTTCTTCTATCAAAAACATCAAGACCGGTGGGTGGAGTGAGTATTCATTGAGATTCGCAAAGTCTTATTGGCAGTCATCAACCCATCCGTAGGAAAATCCCTTCTACATAAACATGGTAAAGGAGATAAATTTTCTATCTTGTTTAAATATGAAATGTTTAATGTAATCGAGGTCCTTAGATCCCCTTAAATTCATTAGGATTATATGGAGGTAAAATCTCATGGATTGCCTAACTATTTTATTACTCGGCCCCAATTTAATGGTGGAATATCACAATGATAAGGAATTTTCCATAAACATACATTGAAAGCGCACTTTAGAGGTTTTTTCTTGAAACATTGCTTTTGTATATTACTGATTAATGATTAGTGATTGAATAAATATTAATATTTTACTACCAGGTCATCATCATAACATTTATTTATTCTTTCCATAAAGAGCTTTAATATTTTATTCATGGTGTGTTGAGAAGTATTTCCACCATTTTTTAATAAAAGGGGCATGAACTGAGAGTAAAATATCCCATCAGGTGCTCTGAATTTTTAGGATTCATCATCTTTAGGGATGATCCTTATCTGATTATAGCTTGAATACCCATCCATGAATAAAAGGGCTTCAAATCAGGTAGTTTCTTCAATTAAAATATTTGTGATTGGAAATGGGAAATTAAACTTTAGGAAAATTCAATTATTGTCTCTATAATCGATACAAAATCTAATCTTCCCATTCTTTTTCTTAATGGTGACAATGTTAGAAACACATTTTTTATTTTCAAACATCACAAAAATATTTACATTGAAATTTATTTCAATATTTTATTGTACATTAGTATAATTAGATTGGTTCACCCTCTTGGAAACATACTTGAAGCCTCGTTGGTCATCAGTTAAGACCAGGTGGTGCATAGACTCATCAGAGCTCAACCCAAGAAATTATATATAATTCTAATACACAACATATCACTTCCACTTTATAAATTAAATATATATCTCCTAATACTCGAGAATCATGGGGGACCAAATCAGTATAGGGCTCAGGTCTTCTACTATTCCCAGATTTATCTGCTTGAGCACATTGATGGTAGAGGAGATGCCTTCCTCAAATACTATATGAGAGTTCCTAAGGTCATCATCATGGTATTCTGTAATTTATTCCATAGATTCATTTTCATACATGCTGGAAGTATCAGGGTATGTATATCAATTGCGATGTAAAAGTGGATATAGGAAGAGATGTTATCAGCCTAGAATAACACTGTATTTGCAAAGAGATTCTGATGAGGCTTATTTTATTTTATACTTCCACTAGGGTAGGAGGATGCCAGATTTCTTGATTTGAAAATAATGTATTGGGAGAACCATCAATTTTTTTAGGGAATAAGGAAATTATTTTGTCCGTATAGATAATTATCTTGTTCCCATTTTGAAAAATTCCCTTCAAATGATGTGGTTATTATCACATAGACAATATCCAATGAAGTTTTCAATTCAGGATTTCTTACTGATATTAAATTTGTCTCTTCTATTAGGATTATATATAGTATATAATCACTATTGGGATTTACTTAGGGATTAACAAGGGTGTTCACCAATCCATTGTGTTTGGAAACCTTCATATATCTATGCACCACTGGATTTTCCCTTCCATTTTGTAAAACCTACCTCAACATATATGACTTTTCAAGACTCTAAGTGGGTGATGTCACCTTTTTGTATGTTGGCCTTCCCATCAATGGGGTATTTAATAATTGATGTAATTTTGAAGTGACCACTATGTGTATATTAAGACAAGATCGTCCATGAATGAAATTATATGATTTGTCTTACTAGATGAACCTAAACTCAATGTCAGATGTGAGATCCCCAAATTGAACCTTGAGCTTGATCTTCCTGAGAGGACTTTTTTAATATTATAATACCCTTGAATGATTATATTTTCCTGAAATGGGTCTTGATCTCTATATCCCCAAATCTATATGGTCCAAATTAGGATGAGGTTGATCCTATAACCATTTCTAGATATATCCTTTTGGATGTTGACATTGTCTATACTTCATGAAACATACAAGGTTATTATATGTCCTTGAATAAATTCTTCTAAGATATTATCTATTATGGATATGGTGACATGAAATTATTTGTGGAATATTCTCCACTAAGTAAACCTAATATTTAGAAACATCGTTCTTGAAATTCTGTGGGATCTAAAGATCCCTGATGAGCTCCTCTCTTAGTTGTTTTTAAATATGGAGACCATCCCGAATTGGGAGTTTGGTTGGAAAAACCACCAATTGTTTCATAAATTCATAACTTTTTCAAAGGACTATGACTCCTAAGGTGGGGTTTCTCCTTATTATGCTACTTTAGAGTTTAGTTTTTTTAGGTGGATAGGGCTAATTATAGAGCATAGGTCGAGGGAGCATTTAATTCCATCAGCGTAAGTCGTGACGGCCTTCCCCTTTGTCTAGGGATGGTCATACAATCACACCACTTTGAGTAAGTTTTTTAAAAAGACTTGGTTTCAATGAATATAATATGGATCTATTTCATATCTATGATTTTATTGGCCATGCTAGAGTATACCCCATCAGTATCAGCAAAATATATTGCTTCTGTGGGGATGGTACTAAAATATTTGTTTCGACCATTCTTGTGACATCCCTTACCACCTAAACATCTATGTGATCAGCCTCGAGTGCACCATTTTTGTTTAGAGAACATATAAGGTGTATTAATCATCATATAAGGTATATATTAAGTGAACTAAATTAACAAAACCAAAAAAAATATCTTCATCTGATAATGGTTTTTTTGTTAGGGAGCATCTCGTTTAGTGGATTTCAAAGGAGGGAAGTATGAAAGTTTCAAAGCTTGTAAGGGAGCGAGATGTGAATAATTATCTTATATATTTTTATAGCAGCTTATGAGTTGGTGGATTTTTTGAATTATTTAATTCCATTTTAAAATTTTCATTTCACACAACACTAAATATAGCTTCTATTATATGGGAGCAATAAATATTTCTTGCATTATATGCAACAACAATTTAATCTTGCACTACACATAAAAATATACTTTCTTTTGGTACACATTACACGGTGTTTGGATAATGTTTCAAACAATTCATAGTTACCTTTATAGCATTAATTACACAGAAGACTATGTTTTATCAAACTAAAGTACTCTATAATATTATTATTACAATATTATAATAGTTTTCATCAAGTCATTGGAATGATATATATGAACATGATTAAATAAATAATGAAACTATGGTTTACAAATTAGGATTAAATAAACAATGAAACAATGGTTCAAAGATTATTATAAAATGATTTCATTGGTTATAAATTAATTATAATTTAAAAAACCCAATTGAACATAAATAATGTTATTTGATGAAAAACTATTTTTATTCCCATAAAGGTGTTTTGTCATAAAAATTTAAAATAAGAACTATTAGTGATATATATTAATAATTTTAATATAATATAAAATAAACTAGATACTTTTAATGGTCATCTAATAAGTTTGAGAAGCATAAAATAAGAACAAATCCATTTTTAAGTACAAAAACTATATTCTACTAAAAGGCAGTTTTACGGACTTTTAATGGAACACATTATTTAAAAAAATTGAAACATTTATAATTTTTTATTTGTAAAAATAAACTTAATATTTGAAATGGTATTATAAAAATTTACTTTGGTTATTATTTTAAATTATTTGGATAATTTTTATTTTTTGATGAACAGTGAAAAAATACTAAATTGTAATCGGTAACAGACTTATATTAAAATTTATTTTTATTGTAAAATAATATTTTTACCTGTTATAAAAGTTTTATTAATATTAATTATACATATATTAATCCAATTTAGTTAATTTTAATCAATTTCAATTTTAAATTGGATATAAAAATTTTTCAAACTATTGAATATTTTTACATTAAAAACTCATTGTCTCATATCCTTCATAAGATTAAATTTAAATTAATTTCTTCCACTAATATTCTCATAAATTTTAAAAATTTACTCAATGTTTATAATTTTTATAATTTATTTTTTCTTTTAAGGTATATTTAGTTTCTTACGAAAATATTAGGAAAGTAATTAAAATTAATTACATCGACTAAGATAAAAGTGAGTATACTTAATGGGTAAAAGATAACTTAAGGAGAAAAATAAACTAGAAACATGTAAAAAATAAAATTTTAGGAAATATTTAGACCACATGATCCATTTTATCTAAATTGTTCCTTTCTTGGAGATACATGATGTATTGGAGACCTCTCAATAGAGTTTTTTTTTGTATTTACAAGATTTTATGTAACACCCTGATCTTCCATGATATGCTTGTCATTCAATAATGCAATAGCTTGCATTGTATGCAACTTCGAGTTCTAAAACACCACGACTAATCAAAGTAGCCGTTATGAATAGTAATAACCACTTTTTAAAATTATAGAAATTTTATATTTCAAAATGGACTTCATTTTTGGATTCGGAATATCGAAATTAGCCTATGTTGAATTTTTGGTATTTTTCAGAGAACTTCTAATTTTTTATGAATAGTGAAAAATACTTAAAAACAACTTTTTTAATCAAAATAATTTATAGTGATAAGTTATACTACTGAGTGGTTTTAAAGTATAATTAGAATATGTTTTTACCATTTTATTCAATGGTGGTCATTAGAATTAATTTAACATTGAAATTGGACATAAACAATTATCAATCTTTTGATATAAATTGTTTCTTAAAAACACGCTATTTGTTGTGACAGCGGGAATTAATTATAAAATTAATTAATGCAACTTATATGTTTGGAATTTTGTAAAATTGACATCATTTTTTAATTCGGAATATCAATTATAGCTTAGGGTGAAATTTTGTCATTGTTCTGAAAAACTTCAATTTTTGATGAATAGTGAAACCACTAAGTGGTAGTTAAATAACTGATTTTTCGTTTAAATGAAATATTACCACTTCTGTGATTTGATTTTCAAAAATCCGACATACATGGTTGTCATTAAGAAGTAAAATGTGGTTCAATGAGATTAAAATAATATTTTGGTGAATAGTAACTTTTAAGTTCTTAATCGCGATTAGAGGTAATTAGTGTAGTTTAAGGTAAAAATAATGTTTTAATAATTTGAGATGAGCTTGACACATGTCCTACCCTCATTGGATGTGCCATGGCCGACCAAGACAATCCATGGGTCAACTTGGGGACCCCATGGAGCCACTTTAGTTGGAAAATGACATAAATACCTTTTATTTAATGTTAAAGTAAAAAATGACACAAACATGAAATGTTTTACTAAGACAATTTTTACATGGGGTTATACAAGTCATATTTTGACTATAAATATTAATTGGAAAGATAAAAATATTTCCTACATCATAGTATTTTTTTTATAATTTCTAGACATTAAATAAATTAAATTATTTATGACATCATTATAATGCAGCGATAACCTCATTATTTAACGATTTTAATAAAATTAAAAGATAATGTACAATCCAAGGCTTAAACTTGTCCAAAGACTATTGGATGGGTAGATTTCGAACCGTTATCACCTTATCCACGAATTATATAAGTGTGGGACCTTTAGAATCCGAAAAGCATTGTATAATAATGTAGAATTTCCTTACTTTCCAAGAATTCCCCTCCCCTCCACTTATAAAAGGCCCACACCTCTACCACCTCCTTCACACTTTCAAGCCATTTGGCTCGGCCAACCTCTGCCCAAATACTCTCCCAACTTTCCCCCCTTACTCCTAGAAGCCTCAATTTGGGCAGAATTCTTCCCAAGGAAGCCTTTGGCTCAAATCAAAAAGAGTTACCCGATTTTAAGGTAATATCTTCTCTTATGTTATTTTGTTTTATTTTGCTTCTCCAACCCCTTAAACTCTTTTTATTCCTTTCTTTTGTAACAACACCAGTATCCTAAATATACTAGGATATTTTCATAAAATGGATTCGAGCTACACTTACACACACCTACATCTAATGGTTAAATAACATATGGTTTCTGTGGATGGCGAATTTCTGCCTCACGAAACGATGATTGTTCAACACTCATATAACACCATAAAAGGTGGCCATTAAAATGTCAATATATTGATATATGATATATAATATGTTTATGTTTTCATTATGCTTCTTTATTTCTCATTTATGTAATAATTTATGATTTCCATTATGGGTAAAACGCGATATTGTCATTTTAGGAAGTGCGGACTACCGCCCCCTCAAAGTGATGTGAATAGTTAATACAATCTGTGGGATTTGTAAAGGATAGAGTAAATGATATTATATATGATATTATACTGGAAGTATATTATACCTTTATATAATTATTATTTCATTCCATTAAATACGAAATAGAAATGAAAGTAGCGTTCATGCGTACGTACGGCTTACCGTCTCCATGAACGGTGCATTTCATTTCTTACCTCTAAATGTTACGTAATATTATGAATTAATGTATATACTGGATATATATGATATATATGACATCTAAATCATGAATATAATTCTGGAGATAATGGATATTCTACCACATAAACAACTTGTAATTATAAGAAGTTTATTGTTGACTCAAGTACCAAAGATCGACAAAATGACCGTTATTAACTTAAATAATTACATAATGTTCATATCATTGTAATAAGTGATATAAAAAGGATAATGAAATTGAAAATGGTTCTTAATAAGGTATATATTAATTCTATTTTATTATTCAGGAGGTTAAAGAACGGTTGAGTCAAGTCAGATAAGAGGTGAGGGAACTTCTTAACCCAACTTCCATTCTTTGGGTTAATCTCCTACTTTCAAATTATGTCATGATATTATTATGTATTATTTTGTATTTTTACTTTATTTATGTGTACCTATAGTGAATACACATAATAGATCTATTTTATTTTAAAAATGATCTTTTTAAGGACTTTGTCTCAATCTCCTTTCATTGAGGCATATTTGGTTTTATACACAACTTTCTTTTATACGGTGTATAAACCCCTTTGACTTTTACGTTTATTCAAAAGGAATCTTTTTTATACGAAGCGTTTTACTAAACGACAAAAAGGGAATGTTTTTTATTCCGTACTTATGCGGTGACAACGAATTCTCTGCCGTCGTGACCATTACTTGAGTTTCAGCTTCCTCTACAAGCCATCATTTTTTTAAATGAAAAATAAATACAAAGTTTTAACTTTCTTTTATTTTGGTATTAAAAATGGTTTTTAAAGCGTTTTTATTATATCAATGTGTTATATTGATATCTTGTGATTAAAATGTGGAAATGTTATGTTTCCTTTATGCATGTTTTATGTGATACGATTATGTTATGGTTTATGATATGTTTAAACCTATTCATATGAGGAATGCATTGGACTTAACATGTGACGGGCGGAGCCCGCTATAGCTCCTCGATGCATCGGTAGGTCTCATGAGACAACTAGACGTGGAATTGGCCGAGGCCCTTTCCCAATTTGATTTATGGTTTTGTCCGAGGCCTTAATCATTTTAGACGTCTTGGCCGAGGCCTTGACAAAATGTTTCAGAATGTCTGGCATTATGCATTCCATCATTATGAAAGTGGTTATTGATATTGCATATGATTATTCGACTAGTATAATATCCATGTGAGTAAATAGATGGCATTATCTCATTTTACTTTTTCCATATTATAATGAAGTTCAAGTTTAAAAAGGCTTTTGTTTTAGTTATACATTTCCTTAAATGTTAATGATTATTTATGAAAGCTTTCGCAATTTTGTTATCCTTACTGAGAATCTGAGCTCACCCCTTTCAATGTTTTAATATTTTCCAGGATGTGAAGAAGTATTTTATGAATGACCTGCAGGGATTGTCAGAAGAGGATATGAGTGTCGACTATGGAGACTTTGTTATTGTAGTTTTTCACTTTATGATGTAATGTAACATTTACGAATGTATCTAGTGTTTCCAAGGCTACTAAACTAATCGGTCTTTCGAGACTTGATCTTTTGTGATCATGCCAATGTTACGAAGTAATGCACCGACTCTGGGTAGCTGGGGTCGGCGCGTTACATTTTATCTCCTCCACAATAAGAGGGAACACACCCCCTAACCTTATCACACATATAAAGTCATTTAATTCATCCAAAACCCTCACAAATAATCTCTCAAATTCAAGATGCTCATCCTAGAATTATAAAATTTTGTATGAAGAAAAAAATTTATTTCTTTTGTGCAAACCAAAAGGAATTACCCAACGAATTGGTAACATCCTCTGAGAAGAAATTTTGTTTTGTTTCTTTATCCACCTCATAAATTAATTTTATGAAATTATTATGTAATAAAATATGTATTCAAGATATACATATATATTTTTATATTAATTATTCTACCTAAAGTTTCACGCACTTCCATCAAATGGGATACAAAACCATTTTTTGTTTGTATGACGGACTACCGCCTCATGAACAAATGTAATGTCTTCTCCTATTTCCACATTTCATGTTTGGTAATAATGATTTAATTAATAAATTTTATATGATATATTTTATGTTTATGGTTTATTTATGCTTCTGAAATTATTATATAACACATGATATCTTTCTTAACATTTTTTGGGAACATGATAACTTTGTTTGTGGACGTGTGGACTACCACCTCCCCAACGATATGTGTTTTATTCACAGATTACATAAAAATTATTATGGATGTTTTGAGTAAATTTATATAATTTTTATGAACTAATAATTCTATTTTAATGATAATATAAATATATAAACCTATATTTCATTAACATTCTTTCATTCAATATGATAAGAAAACATAAATTGTGTTCATGTGTACGTAGGGTCAACCGTCTCCATGAACGGTGTATTTCATTTCATATTCATATCATTTATAAATTACTAAAAATAAATATGTAATCAATATATATTATATTTATATCATTATTAAAATGTTAAAAATAATAAACCATTATACAATTAATAGGATAAAAAATAACAACTCAAAACATATACAAAAAAACAAAGTGGATATTACCAGAAATGTAAATTTGACATGCAATTGTTAATAAAAGGGTAATATAAAGTCATAATAAAATAATATATGGTATGATATTTTGGAATATGGTTCTATTTTGGATTTATAGTAATCATATAGTTATAATACATGATTTTTGAATGTGTTTGAAGAAATTAAAGACTTGATGTATGGGGTTTCTCATCTCACATTTATTTTTGTGAGATATATATTATATCAGCCACTTATTCCTAGTGTGTTGAGTGTATAATTCACTATGATATTTTGTGTCATTGATTTCATTAACATCATGATATTAAATACTTTTATTAATTTTATTCTCTCAAGGGTATCATCATTCTAAGATTACTCAAGTGGCAAGTGGATTTCTAGTACTTATTTTATTTTTTGTGGCACTTATACCATATTCATCACTCATTTATTTTGTGTGATGTATAAAATACGTAACAATTTATACAATTATTATTATAATTAAATTTATGGTTATTTTTATATCATTTTTTTGATCTCTATACCATTGGATTTATAGTTAAATAGTTACCATAATGGTAAGAAACATTTCACCCATGTTTCCTTCTATGAGACACATGTTATGTTATGAAACTATATAGTTTTTTAGTGTGTATATACTTCTATTTTAAAAATTTTATCAATAAATTCATTATTATAATGATATTATAAACTTCATGTAGTTTTATTATTAAATTTTTATTATTATTCAATGTTTCCAAAGTAGTAAGTATTGATTGTTATTATATCCTTATTTATTGGGAGTGTTCATGATTATGCCTCCAATGATGAAATAATATGTGTCATGTATCAATAAATCTCATTAATTTTATTCTTCTATGTTTATTCGTGATAAATTCACGTAATTGTAATATTTCACCACTATTTGGTACTTCTGTTAATTAAGAAAATGTGTTTAATAAAATTAAACATTATTTCTCTCTTCGATTAGAAATATGGTTTCTCCCATTACCATGTTTTAAAAAAAATATTTTCAAATATTTTATATTAATATCAATTGGGTTTTAATAAATAATTATACACATGTATTTAATTTTTAACAAATATTATTTAAAATAAATCTTCTTAATCATTTTACAATCAAGGAACTTTAAAAAACATTTTATGGTGAAAAGGGAATGTTTATCATGTAAAACATTACTCACCATCATGACTATAATTTCCTTGAAAATTATTTTAGATGTTTATAGTTTTATTTTTAATGAAAATATTTTTTCTTTTTTTAATTTTATTTTCTATATGTATTTTTCAAATAATTTTTTTTAAATTTTTATTATATTTTGAAAAGTCTTTGAAATGGTTTTCCAATATAATTTTATAAGTTTTAAATTATATTTTAAAATAAATAGTTTGCAAAATATTTTATGTCTAGAAAAGTATTTTTTAAATCAAATGTGTATTTTCCTCAAGAATTATTTTTAAATGAAAGTTAAAATCTTTATTATAAGAAATGTAATTTTGAAATTGTTTTATGAATGTTATTTTCAATGAAATGTTATTTTATTTAGTTAATTATTCAATTGATATTTCCAAATAATTACCTATATATGACGAACACATTTGATAAATATTTTTATTTAATAGGTATATGATCCAAGGATACCATTCCTATTATTTCACTAAATTGATTGTAATTTAATAGAATTGTATTTATGAATCGGTTTTCCCTACCACGGGTTATACCATGATAAATATTTTTGAAAGCCAGTTCCTTTAATAATATGTTATAAGATTAAATGATTGTAAAACCTATATCTTTAACAAATTTTATGACATGATGTAATTTTTTTTATACCCATTTCATTTAATTGGTAAGGATATAATGTTTACGAAACTCATTTATTTTTAGAGGTCAAGATATGGTGATTGTTTTATTATCTTATGGAACAAGTTTATATGATTTCATTATGTGAATTTAGGGACTTTTATCTTCCAAAAATGAATTGGTTAATGATAAATGGTATATGAGATCAAATTGTAAATGGGTAGTATCCCAATACATAAAACTAGAGCATACTGAGGTTATAACCAAATCCAAAAAATAAAAGGGTACACGATTTATAGCCCAAGATTGAAAACATGGTGGTAAAAAAGTTCTAGACCATGCCAAAAATTAGAGGGAACATGGTTTGTAGCCCAAGCATAAAAAAATAAGGTAAATAATTTGTAGCCTAAGTAGGAAAATAGGAGTGTCTGATGGTTTTAACCAAATCTCAAAGACAAGTGGTTACACGGGTTGTAGCCTAAGTATGAAAACAAGAGAGTTCACATGTTTTAGACCAAGCCTAGAAATATGAGGGAGCATGGTTTTTAGTCCAAGTGTTAAAACAATAGGGTACACAGTTTGTAACCCAAGCCCGAAAAAATAGGGTACTCTGCTTGTTATTGCAATCTCGAAGTAGGTACACAGGTGATTATCCCAAGCCTTAGATGTTATGAATGTCTCGGTAGGTATCATTTACATAATATTTTCTATGATTATGTTTATATAATGACTATATTTATTATTCATATGTAATTAATTTATGGATATAATCCCATTTCCATTATGATTCATGTCCTTTAAACTTTCAATATCTATTTCAGGACTCTTGATTATGATCTTTAATATGAAAGGTAGGATCTTATAATGTTATGATCATGTTATCATACCCTTATTCTCATGTTATTTTTACATATCTCCCTTGTTTACCTTTACTAATCATCTGAGCTAACCCATTTCTTTTGTTTCCTTTCCATATGTTATGAAGAATTTTTTTAATTAGGAGTAATAAAGGGGGATATATTTAAGATAGATTTTTAATATCATTCACTGAGATATAAGATTGTGTTTCCATTTTTCAAAAGACAAAAAACTATTGTGGTTCTGGGAATGTAAATTTTTATTGTACTGAATATTCCTCCAAATTATGTAATATCCATAAATGTTAAGCCTGAGTCACTATAGTTTGTATTAAAGGAATGTTTTAGTAAACAATTATAAACAAGGATGGGATATCTTTTGTGATAACCCTATACAAATTTATAAGAATATTTCTAGGGATTTAGAAAAGAATGAGCCAATGGTATCAGGGTCTAGACATCAAATAAGTAATTGTTCATGTTTATGTGGTTTTGTACTAGGATAATTTTTTATCTCACTATTCTTTCGAGTCTTAGCCAATTTTAGTAATTAGAAAGAATAGGGTTAAAATTGAATGTTTGAGATGTGGAAATCTTGGGAATTATGAAAATTGATGTCTTATGTGGATATTTCATGAAGATAATTAATAATTTTTCATGAGAATTGGTTATACTGATGAAGATAACACGACCTATAATGATATGTGAAAGGTACGGGATGTTATAAATGTATTTCTTGCATTGAATGTACAAAGACTGATTAATGTTGGGTTTATAAACCATAAGAAATGATTAATATTTAATATTCTAGGAGAGGGGTGTTATAAAATAGTATTTTTAAGCCTATGTAATTATTTAAGTATAATGTTTGATGATTTATGGGTATATGTATAGGAATTGATGAATTGTGTTATATGAATAATGAATTATATGTTTTTTATTATGGATTTAAATAAATATATTGAATGTTTATGATTACATATAAAACAATTAATGGAAAGGTGATATTTTGATTAAGTGTATGTAACCATTAATGTGTTCCCAATGATGAAAAAAATTATCATGGGAAAATAGTTGATTGATTTGGATAATGTAAATTGGATAAAACTAAATACAATGTAAATGATTTTTAAATTGTTGAAAAATAATCGTATGTTTTTGTGGATTATACTTAAAAAAAATTGATTTATGTAATATATCCAATAGTCGTTGGAATAAGAATGAATTTATTTTTTTCAATAAGGTTTTATGGTATTTCTATTTATTACAATGTTTCAATAAAAAAACATGATAAACATATTCACATGTTTGGTATGTAAAAACCAAGATCTACATTATGATATATAGGGGATAAATGTTTAGATGATTTTTAGAAATATAGTTACATTATTTAAAATGTTTTAAACATTCAACTTTTGGAAGGGTTATATGGATAATCATTTATGTAATGGTTTAAGTTAAACTACAGATGAAGTTTTAGGGATTAAGGTATTGTGTTTGTAGATGAATATTTTTACATATTTGATAGCCTATTCTAACCTTTTTTCTATAATTAAAACTAAATATAATATTTAATGAATTATCAGTATACATCATGATCTCTTAGTACTTCAAGAATTCCAAATTCACCATTATTTCTGGGAGTTAGAAATGAAGTGGAAATCAGGAAAAGAGCAACCAAAGGGTAATATTATTAATATAAAAATGAATGAAATAATGTAAGTATATATATATTTGTGATTAGACTATAAAAAAATTCCTCAAATATAGGAAAAGGATATTGAAAAATAATTATCTTAATACCTTTATTTTCTGTTGAATTGATGGTCATAAAAATCAACACTGATTTATGGTTTTGAGTTCATTAACATTCCATTGATCATTCAATTTTTTGTGATTATTGACCTTAATAATTCAATATGATTATTCATATTTTTCATTCATGTACATGTTTTTAATTCCCACCAATGTTCTACTATGTTGGAAACTTGTTATGAGTTACTTTGGGTAACCATTATGTTTTTGACATCCATTTTTGAAGGAAGTTTTATTACTCATTTTTATGATGGGATTTTTTTGAATGGAAAATTAAAGTATTAAAAAATTTATGTCCAAGAATAATTTAAAAGGAATAAATCATTATATGTGGGGTAAAATTTAACACCCCTATATTTATTGAATTTAATTTTTTTAATTAATTTAATCTTTTTGATATTTTTCTTTTAACTCAACACTGAATGTAGCTTTTCTTATATGAATGCGATAAGGTTGGATTTTATTATATGAAACAACATGTTAATATTACGTTTTATGAAAAATATAGTCTATATTTTGATACACTATATTCCATATTTTTATTATGTTACACAAAAGTTTCGGTTCATTCGATATCTTTCATTACATGGAACATCATATTTTTTCAAACAACAATATATTTTTCATATTGTTATTAATGTTTGGTAATAGTTGTCACCTATATATTGGAATGATAGATATAAATTGTTTTAACTAAATAATGAAGATATGGTTTACACATTTTTATAAAAAAAATTCTTTGGTTAGAAATTAAATATAAATGAAAATAGAAACCAATTGAACATAAATGAAGTTATTATATGTAAAAACTATTTTTAAGGAAAAAGGGAATTTTATCATAACAAGCTAAATTAATCACAATTAATGAAATATTTTAATTATATTTACATATTATAAATTCAATCAAATGTTTTAAAATTCACTTAATATGTCTAATAGGCATAAAATAAGAACAAATCCAATTTTAGGCATAAAAAGTAATAGTTTTCTAAAAGTACTTTTTTCATCTTCTAATGAAATAATTATTTTAAAAATAATTTTTGAGACTTTAATATTTTTTATTTGAAAAAAATAAACAGCAATATTGAAATCAATATATCAATATTTACATTGGGTAAATGTTTGATATTTTTCTGATATGTTTCCATTTTTTTATGAATAACGACTTATATTAAAATTTATTTGTATAGTTAAATTATATTTTTACATTTTTTTAATGAATAAATAGATAAATTATATATATATTAATACAATTCATGTCATTTTAATAATTTCTAAATTGATATTAGAAATTAAAAAATTAAAACTTTTGAATATTTTCATTTTAAAACCCCGGTGTGTCATCTGGTCTGCAGGATTAATTTTAAATTAATTTCATCCCAATATGTGTTAAAAATATAGAAAATGTATTCCATATTTTTAATCATAGTAATTTATAGTTCTTATTAAGCTGAAATTATTTTTTTACACAAAATATTACTGAAATAAATTAAAATTAGTTACAGCGATTAAAGATAACATGAGTTTACATAGTGGTGAAACTTTTACTTAATTTGAAAAATAACCTAGTAATGTATCCAAAAGCAATTGGATAAAAATATTTCAACAATGTAATCCATTTTTTTTGAAAATTTACCATATTTTAGATAGATTATGTACGGGAGACATCTCAATAGTGTTTTCTTTTTTGCATTTACAAGAATATCACTCCTCCTCGACTATAAAAGTGATCCCCCCCCCCCTCACTTAATCAAAAATATCAAGAACATTATCTAAATTGAAACTACCATAATAAGCTCAAAAATTCCTTTATATTATCCTATAATCCTCACTTTTCACAAAAACCACTCCCATTTAGTCCTTTGGTGAAACCCAAAAGGAATTTCCCAAATAATAGGTAACATCCTTCAACAACAACATTAATTTTATTTCATTATCCACGCCATAAATTAATATTATTATATTATTATATAATAACATAAGTATACTAAATATAAAGATATGTTGTTATATTAAGGGTTCGAACTGCACCTATACACACTTCCATCAAATGGGATACCCAGTTATCATTTGTGTGTACAACGAACTAAGACTTCATGAACCGATGTTGTTTGTTCTTTAGTTATTGCCTTTATAGGTTTATAATGATTATTTAATTACTATTGTATGTCATATTTTTGATATTTATGATATTTATAATTTATTTTTGATTCTATAAATATAATTTAACACATACCACAGTGCTTTCTATTTTTTGGGAATAGGTTAACTTTGTGGATGTGTTGACTACCACCTCCTAAAAGCGATGTGATTCATTCACAATTTAAAAAGAATGTATTAAGGTTGGATTTAGTAAACATATATGATATATAAGAA
The DNA here is from genome assembly GCA_963277665.1 of Viscum album. Taxonomy (NCBI): domain Eukaryota; kingdom Viridiplantae; phylum Streptophyta; class Magnoliopsida; order Santalales; family Viscaceae; genus Viscum; species Viscum album. Next base: position 581,107,414 of record OY728148.1, read on the forward strand.
ATAATAATTCTATAATAATTATAATATATATATATATCACTTACTTTCATTATTTTAATATGGAAGGAAAACAAAAACAACATTTATGAATACATATGACTTACCATCTCCATTAATTATGTATATCAGTTCATATTTATATTTTATAGATTAAACAAATAAAAATACTATGAATATATTTGATATTTATATCATGATTTAAAAACATTTAATAGTTAAATTATGTTCTAATTAGCTGGACAAATAATGAAAAGTTAAAACATATACAAAAAACAAAGTGGATATTATCCCAAACATAACTTTAAAATGGAATTGTTAATAAAAGGGTAATATAAATTCATATCATAAATGTTGTGATATATAATTATATTATTATTTTCAATAATTATAATAAAATTATATTTTTTATAAATTCATTTGTAATAGGTATGATGAAATTTAGGACTTCAGTTAAGGGTTTTCTTATCTCACTTTTATTTCTATGATATATATGATATAACTACCATATATTCTTATTGGGTGGTGTGAATAATCCATTAATATATATTATATCATTAATTTACCTTAATTAATGATATAAAAATTTTAAATTAATATTATTCTTTCAATGGTCTCATGATTCAAAAGTTACCCAAGTATTAAGGGGATTTCTTGTCTCGCTTTCATTTAGGTGAGACTTATGCCATTTTCACCTCTCATTTATTTTGTGTGGTGTATATAATTTACATGAATTAATTATATTATTATTATAATCAAATTTATGGGTATTTACATATCCATTTTATGATCTTTATTCCATGGGTTTTACGGTTCATATGTTACCAAATTGGTAAGATAGTTCTGTCTTAATTGGACTCCTTTGAGACACATGTTATGTTATGCACCTAAATTATTTTTTGAGTTGTATAAACTATCTTTTGACATATTTATAATGAATATATTTATTTTAATTAAAGTTTAATAATCAAGTAATGTTATTATTCCATTTTTATTATCATTAAAATATCCAAAGTGGTAGGATTCCATTGGCACAATCACATAATTTATCATGATTGTTTAAAATTATAATTCAATTGATGTAATATTATGATAGAAATCTCAAGAAATATCTAGAATTTTCTTCTCCACTGTCTACTAATGATATATTCATGTATTGTAACAATTTTTCCACTCATTGGTTCTTAGATTAATGAAGAAAATGTTTTCTTGAAAATTTGACTTTATTTCTCTCTTCGGTCAGAAATCTAGTTTCTCTAAAAACCATGATTTATAAAAATGTTATTCAGAAATTTTTTATTAGTTTCCAATTTTCTTTAAATGAAAACATTTCTCATGTTTTTCCTTTTTATAAAATAGTTTTTAGAAAGAATATTCTTTTCATTTTCTAATCAAGGAAATTTTATCAACATTTTATAGTGAAAATTGAATGTTTAACATGTACGAATTTATCCCCTATTAGGACTTATATTTACTTGAATCATCCATTGAAATTTTAAAACTATATTTTTAATGAAATTGTTTCCATAATTTAATGGAAATTAATTTTATTTGTTTTCAAATAAATATTATTTCAAAAAAATATTTTAAAATGTTTTTAAAATAGTTTTCAAAGATTCATTTATAAGTTTTTAATTATATTTTCAACGAAAAAGTTTTTCAAATTATTTCATGATTTAAAAAGTGTGTTTTTTATGTTAAAGAATATTTTCCTCATTAACTGTTTTTAAATGAAATGTAAAATAATTATTATTAGAATTGGGTTTTTGAAAAAAAAAATATGAAATTGATATTAAAAGAAAGGATGTTTTCCTTAAGAAATGTACCATGTTATCTTTCAAAACCCTTTTCCATCTAAGATTACAAACTTTGATATAGTTTATTATATATTAGGGATACGATTAAAGTATATAATTTATCACATTTCTCTAAATGATTCATATTTTTATGGCATTATGGTTTTGATACTCATTTCCCTTCCACGGGTTACCCCATGATAGATTCTTATGAAACTACTTACTTTTATGAGATATTATTTGATTAAATTATTTTGAAACCAATATATTTTCCAAAGGATATGATATGTTAAAAATTTTAATATACCCATTTTATTTTAGGGGTTATGATATGGTGTTTATGAAACCCATCCATTTTGTGGTTCATGATATGATGAATGCTTTATTATCTTCTAGAACATGTATATATAATTTCATTATATGATGGATGGGACATATATCTCCATTAAATTCATCAGGTAATGATAAATGGTATATGATATAAATGGGTAAAGGTGTTTATTCCGAAGACATAATACAGGAGGGGACACTAGTTTTAGCCCAATCATAAAAACAAGAGGGCGCATGGGTTGCTTTAAAATCCTGAAAACAAGAGGGTACATGATTTGTAGCCTAAGACAAAAATCCAAAGTGTACAAGGGTTATATCCGAAGACCAATGTAAATATGGAACATGGGCTATAACCCAAGCCTGCAAACAAGATGGTAAATGTGTTGTATCCCTATAATAAAAATAAGAGGGTACACGGGTTTTATTCTAAGACTAAAAATAATAGGGTAGATGGGTTCTTGACCAATCCCAAAAATAAGATAGTACATGAGTTTTAGAACAATCCCAAAAACAATATGGTACATAAGTTTTTATCCACAGACTAAATCAGGTATGTGTTGGATTATCACAAGCCTCGCATGTTATAAAGGTATTTTTGGGTTTCCTTGACATATTATTTTATGTGCTTATGATTGTGCCCTGATTCCATGTCTCATTCCAAGCTAATTATTTCATAGATTATTCCTTAACTCCCTTACGATTCATGTCTTATGAACATGAAATATTTATTCAATGGCCATTGATTAATATTTTTTATATGAAATGTATGATCTTATAATGTTTTGATCATGTTATCATACCTTTATGATCATTTTTTTCTTACACGTCTCCCTTGTTTACCCTTATTAAGCATGTGAGCTCACCCCTTTATTATATTTCCTTTCTCGATATCATAAAGAATTATTTTAAGTAGGATTACAAAATGGGGATATCATTAAGAGATATGTTGAATATCCTTCACCAAGATATAATATTTTTTTCCTTTGTTTCCAAACACACTAAAATTTTATGGTCCTCGAGATTATACTTTTGTAATGTGCTAAGTATTCATTAAAATGAAGTAATATAAATTTATGTAAATCTTGGGTTGTTATACAATTATTTTTGTAATGACTACTTATATCTCTAATAGGTGTATTAAATGATTCCTCCAAAGGTACTAGAATCATTTTTTGTTTCTGAAGTATTTCTCTTAGGGTGGAATGAGCACCATCAACATTCTATTAAGTCATCCAGTTATCAAAATTCTATCCATGATTGTATAGAAATTATTGTCATATTCTATATTAATCTGGGAGAGCAATTATTACACAGTGACCTATGTCAAGTAATTCACTACTGTCACCTTTATATAATCAATCATTCTATGGAGGACTCCATTGAAGACAAAGCAATCTTGATGGTGTGACCCATCCACCAATGAAAAAGAAAATATTTTGGAAAATTAGTGAAGTTGACATGATTGGGTTTCTAAATCTTTAGTATCTTTACTAAGTAATTTTAAATTGATAAATGGAAATAACCAAGGACCATTCCATTTCTAAATGCATTTTCATTATTTATTTGTTGATAAAATCATGGATGACCCTGATCACTTTTTTCATCTTGATATGGGATATTTTTTTGTTTCTTTCCAATTGATGAGTGGTTCCCAATTATTTGGAACCTACGTGGGTGCTTGAATGGGAACTGCTATGAGTTTTAGGGTAACATCAGTATTATCTACCTTACCGAATGTTTTTCCTAATGTTGAGGGAATAGGGATATATTTAACCTAAGTATGATAAATAGAATATTCTAGGTGTGTTTGAATATATGTGGAGTCCTAAAATATTCTTGGATACTTTATATAGATCTAATGTCATTGTATCACATCTTGAAAATTTTCATCAATGATTTCAGTAATTTCTCTTGCTATAAAGGGATAAATTGTGGATAGGTTCATCCTTTAAATCTGGTGATAAAGTAATAAACCCTCCCATTTTTGAGTTTTTTATGATTTTTAGGTCTATAATTGATCCCTTCCTTAATATAGAGTTTAATTGATAAATTAATTGACAAAAATGGTCTTTCCATCCTGCAACATATCCTCTTGGAAGGCCACTGTACCAACCAAATAATGGTCATATCATAGTCTATACAAAACAACTCAACTTCATTGTGTCTTACTTATCTATGGGGCCAATAATTAAGGTACACTAGAACAAAAAGTGTGTGAGATACTATTATGGATCTCCCACACCATCAAAATTTTAGATGATAGTATTTCCAAAATTTGGTGAGGAGAAGTGTCCTCTATGAATTTCATATATGGATTCTTCTCAGGCAACACTACTATGTTCCACCCTTCCATACAATCTCTTCAAGAATCCATGTGTTCCATGGCATTAATGTGTTATTGAGGTACTGGTATTTCTAGTGAGGATTAATGAGGTGGCCCAATTTCCATATCCCTATTATTCTCATTTTGTGATAGGATTTAATGATTCCCCTAATAGGGGATATTTTATCATTGTAATGGAGGAAAGTCAGGATCATTCTAAACTTCCTCATTTATGTAGACTATCTACACGGATCCAGATATAACCTGATACTGAAATTCCACCATAAATGTAAAATTAAACTATATTGATATGTGGGTGGTAGGATATTAGTCTATATTATAGGATTATACGAAGGGGGAATGTTTCCCCTGAGTAGTTTCTCATTGAACTATTTCATATTTTTAGCTCATTCTCATACTATGCTAGTTGTTCCTCTATGGAGGGAACTTCACCTCCTAGGGGTGGTGATTTGGATATTGTAAAACCTTTCCTTTTATCCTTGGTAGTGATACACTATGTAAGATGAAATTAACCCTTTAGAGGTTCCAGGTTCTAGCTCCATCATTAATTCCATATATGTGCAACCTAACTTTCTACATAAAGGCCACCTACCTTTCTTTGTATGGTTACTGCTTTGCATCCCTGATTATTTATAACAGGGTCCAAATAATTTTTTTGTCGATTATAACTAAATTTTCTATGGTATATCATGAAATGGAAGTTTTCCAATTAATCTTTGCACAATATGGTGATTCAGCACTACTTACTCCTCTTTTGATGGTTTCATCAGGTTCATTTCATTGACCCCAGTCCATTTTTGGACCAATTTAGATTGTGAACCTTAGGTAGATTGATTTCCATAATCATATATTCCTCCAATATAGGTCATTTAATAGTAATATTAAAGGAATTTCATTCCTTGTTTTTTTAATGGACCCCAAAGAGAAAATACATTGGTGATGGAAGGAATGAAGGGTATAGAAGTTATCGATATTTACATCCCGACCTAGAGAAGATTGATTACTTATAAGTTGATGATAGTGATAAAAATCCCCTGTCCCTAGGGGATGGGGAGGACTTGGCATTGCTATTATAACTTTTAAAACATGTATTTAAGGAATTGAAAACCTGAGACTAAAATTGAGCTATAAATTTATACCTTCCAAGGGGATAGTTTTGATCAAGAACAACTAATAATGTCTCTAAGTCCTTTTTGGGGTGTGATGGATATGGTGATGGTGATTGAGATAAAAATTTCATTATCCCTGAGGATTATGTTTGGTATGTAGCTATCATTGTTATTTCATGTATCCTCTATAGTTTTGATGGCCTGAGGGGTAGAGGCGGTGGTGAAAATTCCACATCCATATGGGATAGGTTCACTCTTATAGAACATATATGGATGTTTCTATTTAGATCCATTTGAGTTAGAATAATTTTTCTCATGTATGAATCGGTTGTGATGCATGCTTGTTATTGGGGTCATTTTCTACTAGATGATGTTCGGTATCCCACAACATCAGTTTCCCTATTTAAAATTCTCCCCCATTTATTAGAGGGGCCATCTTAGGAGTCTATTGGTGTCCCTCCCCCTCCATTCAATATATATTGGAACCTTCAGTGTGGCTTAATATTTTTATATTGACCTACTAGAATGAGTTTGACCAGGTCCCTTGGTTTCTCTTATGGATATAACAATAAAGGTTTTCATATCTAAAGGATTTTCTATTCTAGATACATAGTGAAGTTAGATGATCTATATTTTCTCCATCCACATAAAAAGGATTTATGGGGCTTAGGAAAATAGTCAACAGATATTTTTCATGATATTGAAACAAAAACATCATAGAAATTTTACATGCTCTTCCATCCTTAGGTTCTAGGATATGGTGATTGTGGCCATGTCCAGGTAACAACATAGTGTATTTATTGTCTATAGATTACCCTCCTATCCTTGATATGGGATGTTTCTAACCTTCAACCACTGAGGATTCTTCCAAATTATCTAGAATAAGTAATTCATTCACCACTTCTCTAGGTTATTTTGGAACTCTTAGTCATAAGTGAAGACATTTCAATACATGGTTCAAATTTTTTTCTACAATATCCCTCTATATATACATGAAAACAATTATTCATAAGAATTATGTGCCACCACTTATTCAGACCATAGAGGTAGCTTCTCTAGGTCACTTGAAGATCATAGTGATGTGGTACTGAGTATTTTTGGGGAACTATATACAGTTAAACCCAATGTTTAGAGAACCTCTCTATATGAAGGTATTTGGTTTTTGAGAACCACCCAATACTATATTTTCAAGTATAGGGGTGGATTCCCTAATATGTGAGAGATATCTCCATGGTAAGGTTAACCATAGAGGATTTTGGGAGTAGAGTCTGTGAAATCCATATATTTACTCTTATTAAGAGAAAAAATTGAATTAGTGATCACCTTCTAATTTGGTTAAATAGTGGAAAGACCCTTTAGTTATTTTCAACATGCATCGTACAACATATTGACATTGTAATTGGGTTTATTAGGAATTTGATCCTTATTATGCATCATGGTTGAAATATATTAGACTACCTTTGGGTTTGACTAGAGATATGATCTTGGTGTATGATAGTCTCCAGAGTATATTGATAATTGTATGGTGATATGGGGATATTATCTAACTATTGAGATGCTAATAAAGTTTATCAATGATATTTTCTATTATCAATAGCAATATGATCCTATCTATGGGTGGTTTGAAAATTATTTTAGTCAATTCTATAAAATTTGGTGGTACGATCTCAATTTAAAAATGTATTCCCCAACAGAATATTCTAATAGGCCATTATAATGAGATAAGTGATATGATACTCCACTTTTATGGCCAATAATGTATGCATCTGAAATAATTCACCAGAAGAACTACGGATATGAGTCTGGCTTCCATAAGATGTTGGATTATGTAGAATAACTTCATTGGTAGGGATATGAGTCTCCTCTAAGTTGGTTTCCATATTTTTTTTTATGTATATCATTTGGAATGGGAATATGAACCTAGTAAAATCCTTTTATGGTATTACATTGGTTTTCTTGATTGGAATGTGCACCTGTTGTAACACCCGAGACTTTTATGAGAAATATATTGTTTTTACAAATCATCAAATTAATCTTTCACCACACACAACACTAGCTTGGCTTCCTTTACATGTAATCTTGGCCTTCCTCGATAGCTTGCGTCGTACGTAATACCGAGTTTCACTAAACCACGATATGCTATTAAGATATTATTAAAACTAGCCATTATGAATAGTAATAACCACTTTTTGAAATTTTTTAAATTTTATTTTTCAAAATGGACTTCGTTTTTGGTTTCGGAATATCAAAATTAGCCTAGGGTGAAATTTTGGTATTTTTCTGAAAACTTTCAATTTCTGATGAATAGTGAAATCACTCGGTTACTATTTAAAAACCGACTTTTTATTTAAATAATTATTTATTTTATTTAAATTTATTTTAGGTCAAAATTGATACATAATACCTATATAAGTTCAATGCAATTCATTGGAGTCATTTTATAATAATTTTAGATATATAAAAATTTTACTGAACTTTTCACCGTCTTTTACCCACCTCCTAGGAGATTTTGCAAATTTACATAAAACATAATTTTCCCGCTTCTGTGAGTGGAATTTCGAAAATCTGAGAGACATGGTTAATATCAAGGACTAAAATGTGGTTCAATGAGATGAAAATAATTTTTGGTGAATAGTATCTTTTTACTTTTTTTACCACGGTTAAAAGTAAATAGGGTAATTAAGGGTAAAAATGTTATTATTATTACCCTAACACAAGTCCTAATTCTATTTGATAAGTGTAATTCGACCAAAAACAACCATAGGAATAAAATATGACCATTCAGGCCCACTTGGATTAGATTAGGACATTTATTATTAATTTATTTAAAGAAGGGTTAAAATAGTTAAAATCAAAGATTAATAACTAAATAATTTTTAATATAAGGTTATACATAAGATAAATTCGACCATAAATATTCATTAGAAATATAACAATATTTCCTACATAATAGAATTTTATTTGTATTTTTAAGACATTAAATAAGTTAATTTATTTATGACATAATGATGATGCAGTAATTATCTTATTAATGAAATATTGACATAATTGATGTTATAAACACCCAAATAAATGAAATTTGAGACATTTTATGAATTAAAATAATTTTATAGGTTAATATGACATGTTATTATTAATTTAAGTAAATTTTTTTGAACTAATCCTTCTGTTATGATTTTCACAAAAATCAATTACCAAATACTGTCGAAATGGACATAAAATATGTTTTAAAACAAATATTATATTATTAATTCTTATTTTATTCCGAAAAATCTAAGGTTCGGAAAAATAACTTATATAAGGTTATATATATTAATAATAAACAACATGGGATTTTTTTGGCTTGTTATAGTAAGTTTATTAACCTTATAGTGTAAGAAAACAAGATGACATGGTAAAAGTAAAATTATTTAACTTAAAGGTAAATCTAAATGATAAGGATAAAATAGATACCTAAACTTGTCTAAATTATATTGGATGAGAGTATTTCGACCCATACCCACCCTATCTTCAAAATAAATCAATTTGGAGCTATTAAAAACCAAATATGACTTTTTAATAAAATAATATGTTTAGTTTTTCCTAAGGTGCCCCTCTCTTCCCTTATAAAAGGGCACCTCCTACCTATCTTCCTCACACCACTTTGAGCCTTCAAGCTCAGCCAACCCCTGAAATGTTCTCTTCTCCACTTCCCTAGAAACATCCTAGAGGTCCTGGTCTTCATCAAAGACAAATTGTAGTGCCCTAAGAGGAGGTCTGAAAGAGGCGCTTCAAAGAAGAGGTAATGTCCGTTACCGATTTTTTCAACTTTATTTCTTCTTCCACTTATTCTTATTTAGTTGTTTTATTATGAAGTAATAACATAAGTATCACTCATATACTGGTATGTTATTATAAGTGTGAAACAACCCTATTTCACCATCTATCCATCCTACGGAAAACGAAATCAATGCGCATGCGTACGTACGGAATACCGTCTCTACGCCATGGTGTAATCTATTTTCCACCACCACCTTACTTGGATGGGTATAATGGTGTATATAATTACTATATATGATTATTTTAAAGTGATATTGATTCTGGAATAGTATACATACACACCAATACAATTCCATGATCATGGGAACGATATCATCGCCCGTGCGTACGTACGGAATACCGTCTCCACGATGTGATGCGACTCGTTATACATGATCTTCATTAAATAATTATTATATAAATGAATTGAATGAATTAATATGATATATATTACACTAATACCATTATGTAAATGAGGTATTTATAACCTAAATATAAGAATAAGAATTTATTCGACAAAACACGCATAAGAACAAAAAGTAATAAACACCCGAATAACAAGTAGAAAAGAAATATTACTAATAAGAAGCTAAGAATATGACCATATATGATATCATAAAAATAAGTATGATTCTGGAAATAAGTCAATGACATTATTTAAATCATTATATAGGAGGTTCAGACACTTACGAAGCAAATCAGACCTAATGTAAGGGAAAATCTCACAATCTCATTTTTATCCGAGATTGTTTATACTTCAGAATTTACTGGGGAATATTTATCATCCACATCCACGTTTCCAAAATATGTAATATTTATATCCTTCTACAATTGTTTATATCCAATTTTACCCTTTAGTGAGTTTTTAGTAAAAGATATGAAAGGAATCTTTTATCATTTTTCGTACGAGGTACTTTTTGACTTTTCCGACAAAAGTACGAGAAGAATGTCTTTTTTTTAACTTATACGGCATGAATGGATTTTTAGAACATTATTTCCATGAAGCTTCCTTTACAGGTTTTCAAGTTTATTTTTAATCAACTTCTTTTAGTTCAAAATTATATGACATATTAAGAAAGGAAAATGTTTTTGAAGTAGAAAGGATATTTTCATCAAGAATGGAATTCAAGTGTTTTATCAAAATTATTTTCAATATAAGATAATATAGGGTTCTGTTTCTATCCCTATTATTACATTAATTTGATTATGTTGTGATGGAATTATTATAATGAATTCATTTATCTTATATGAATTGTTTTATGATGTCACGATGTTTAAGAATCCCATTTTTATTACATGGGTTATGCTATGATGTATGGTTTATGATTTTATGGCACACATAAGAATGGTATCATTATGAGATGGGTGGGACCAATATCTCCCTACAATGCATTGGGTAATGATTTATATCTCATTATATAGACATGGATGGAATGGAAGGTTAAACCGGTTTAGTGAAACAGGACTGAAACAAGGAGTGAACTCGGTTCAGAAATGGACTTTGTCCGCTAAGATAGTCTTGGCTATGAGTCTTGACTACTAAGAAATGATTCTCTATGATTATGTGTGTATGAAAAAAAGTTTCATGTTTTATGTTATGATTATTGGGATTACATTTCACTACTATGATTTATCCCATGTTATGAAATTATGATCTCTTTTGCAGGTTAAGATTTCCAAAATGTTATGTTCTTATGAATATGATGTGATTGATATTTCTTTTGTTTACCCTTACTGAGCATTTGAGCTCACCCTTTTGTATGTTTTATTTCCCCAGGTCAGGAAGAAGGTTATTAAGTAGGATATTCCAAAAGGGACTCTAGATATGATGAAATAAATAAGGGCAATGTAGATGCTTTATGAACCAGTTGTTTATGTTTCCCAGTTTCTAAAGACACTATACCTATATGGTCCTTTCCTGATTTTGTTATATGTTGTAATAAGTGTGATTCAATTTTTATGTATTGAAAATGTATGTAAAGTATGGGTCATTATAGTTGGTATCAGAGGAAAGGTATAGTCAACCTTTGGAAACTAGGATGTGAAAGCCTTAGTAAGAACCCTAAGGATAAGTTTAAGCATAGAACACAATCTTAGTGTTTTAGAAATGTCCATGAACAACCTATGATAAGATATTTAGTGTAAAATTTTATTCTTGATTATGTGTTTTTCCTATTATAATTAATGTTTCTCACACTATTCTTCTTGGTTTTAGTCAATGGCTGGAACCCGAAGGAACTGTGTTAATGCGGAATGCGATGGGCAATGCAATGAGTGTCCCCCTGAGCAACCAAACATTATGGTAGTTGGAATGAAAAATCTTGTAGCCATTCTCACACAACTTTCTCAAGCTATGAATCATGCAGGACTTCCAAACGAGCAAAGGAAAGAGCAACATTCTGTTGAATCCTTCATGAGGCAGCATTCACCTTTATTCTGCGGGTCTTCTGATCCATTAGTGGATGAACAATGGATCAGTACCACTGAAAAGATATTTTCAGTTCTTCAATGCTCTGAACATGATAAAGTCATCTTAACAGTTTATCGTTTGGAAGGTAATGTTGATCAATGGTGGAATCTAATTAAAAATACGAGTCAAAGGGATGAAATTGAGTCCATGGAATGGGATGAGTTCAAGAACTTATTTTTCAATAAGTACTTCCCTCGTATTCTCCGAACAAAGATGGAGAAGGAGTTTCTTGAACTAAAGAAAAAGGATGATGAATCTGTTGGTACCAACAAAGAAAATTTTACAAGACTTACAAGTTATGCTTCTTGTATTATTATCCAACCTGAGAGTATAATGGATTGATTCTTTAGTGGCTTAAAACCAAGTCTTCGAAGGGCGTTAGCCATAAGGGACTTCAATAGCTACGAAAATATTGTTCTATGTGCTCTCAAGGTTGAGATGGAGATTGGTCTAACCCACCAGTCATATGGGTTTGATAAGAAGAGGAAAATGGAATTCAAAGGAAAATCTAAACGACACACTGAAAAGAAGTTGAGTTTTCCCTTATGCTTAAAGTGTGGAAAGAAACATGGAGGAAATTACCTTAAGGGGACAAGAAAATGTTATAAGTGTGGAAAACATGGTCATAGGGCAATTGAATGTCAAAATAATGGGAAGAAGATGTCTAATGATGCAAACAAAAGAAGGGATACGCAGAATGAACCTACTACCCTTCAATGTTTCAAGTGCAAGGAGATGGGGCATTATACCAATCAATTCCCAAATCCAAGGGTTGATGATGATGATCGACGTCAACAAACACTTAAGGCCAAAGACAAAGGAAAGTCACATGCAATTTCTATCAGCGATGTGGTGTACGATAACGATATGGTGAAAGGTACACTTACCATCCTCTCTAAAGTAGAAAATGTTTTATTTGATTTTGGATCCACCCACTCTTTTATTTCTGAAGAATATTATAAGGTTATCACCGTATTACCTCAACAATTAGATGTTAAGTTAGCTGTGACAACCCCTAATGGAACAACAGTCGCATAAAAAGTTTATAATTCTTCTCCAATTGAAGTTTGTGGGAAAGTGCTTCCTGCAAATCTTGTGATCCTTCCTATAGTGGAATTTGATGTGATTCTTGGCATAGATTGGCTTCTTTATATGGATCTCATATCAATTGCCAAAGAAGGGAAGTCACATTTCATATTCTAGATCAATCTATGATTGTCTATCGATGCAAGGATGAAAAAACCTTCCAGTGTAAATTTCATCCATCTTATGGGTTTTGATTCCACTAAATGAAGGTTATTTATCTCAAATGGTTGTTGAGAAACTCATGATTAAGAATATTCCCATTGTATGGGAGTTTGATAATGTATTTCCGGAAGAATTGTCGGGTCTTCCACCTAATCATGAAGTTGAGTTTTCAATAGAACTTGTACCGGGTGCTTTCCATATTTCAAAGACACCTTATAGAATGGCCTCAATTGAGTTGCAGGAATTGAAGAAGCAACTCCAAGAGAATCTGGATAAGGGATTCATACACCCTAGTGTGTCACCTTGGGGAGCACATGTTCTGTTTGTTAAGATTCAAGATGGATCAATGAGACTCTGCATTGATTATTGAGAACTTAACAAGATCACTATCAAGAACAAATATCCTCTACCATGCATTAATGACTTATTTGACCAACTACGCGGAGCTCAATACATTTCCAAGATTTATCTTCGTTCAGGGTATCATCAATTAAGGGTCAAAAGAGAGGATATACCAAATATGGATTTCCGTACATGGTATGCACACTATGAATTTATAGTGATGCCATTTGGTCTTACTAATGCCCATGCTATCTTCATGGATATGATGAATATACTCTTTAGGGACTATCTTGATCAGTTTGTGGTAGTCTTTATAGACGATATTCTTGTCTATTCAATGATCAAGTAAGAACATGAAGATCATTTGAGAATTATATTGAAGACCCTGAGAATGGAGAAGCTTTATGCCAAATTTACCAAGTGTGAATTTTGGCTTCAAAAAGTTGCATTTTTGGGTCACATAATCTAAAAATAGGGGATATCTGTGGATCTAGCAAAAATAGAGGTTATCGAAAGATGGTCGAGACAAATAGTAGTAACTGAGATCCGAAGTTTTCTTGGTTTGGCTGGATATTATATACGTTTTGTGAAAGATTTTTCACGATTATCTAATCCACTCACCAGGTTGACTCGAAAAGGAGTTATGTTCGTGTGGATGGAGGAATTTAAAGAGAATTTCAAGGAGTTTAAAAGAAGGTTATCTAGTGCACCTGGACTCACACTTCCTTGTAGTGGAGAAAGGTTTGTGATCTATAGTGATGCATCCAAGAAGGGGATGGGGTGTGTTCTTATGCAAAATGATATGGTGATATCTTATGCCTCACGACAGTTAAAAATCCATGAGCAAAATTACCCAACTCATGATTTAGAGTTAGCTGCGGTAATCTTTGCATTAAAGATTTGGAGGCATTACCTTTATGGAGAATGGTGTGATATTTATACTGATCATAAAATTTTAAAGTATATTTTCACACAAAAGGAACTGAATATGCGCGAAAGAAGATAGTTGGAGCTGATTAAGGATTACGACTGCTCAATTCATTACCACCCTGGGAAAGCAAACAAGGTGGCAGATGCATTAAGTGGACAAGACCATTCTAGCTTATCCACGATGTGGATCACAAAAGATCCAATATTTATGGATTTGCAAAGGATAGAAATTGTAATTATAATGGAAGGGGAAAATCGTATCTTTCTCAATTGAATGTTCAACCATCTATACATGTGAAGATTAAAGAGGCGCAAAAAGAAGATGTACAGTTACAAAAGAAGGTGAGAAATATTCCTGAATTCAGCCTTGATTGTGATGGGATAATAAAGTTCAGGAATTGGGTTTATGTTCCTCCCATCCCAGAATTAAAGAAGGAGCTGCTGGATGAGGCTCATAGTTCTTCATTCTCTATTCATCCTGGAAGCACGAAGATGTATAGGGTCCTGAAAGAGTACTTCTGGTGGGATGGAATGAAAAGAGATGTTACTGAATATGTCTCTCGATGCTTGGTTTTTCAGCAAGTTAAAGCTGAGAGACAGAAGTCTAGGGGGATGTTACAACCATTACCCATACCCGAGTGGAAATGGGAAAACATCACTATCGACTTTGTCACCGGACATCCTAAAACACCCAAAGGAAATAATGCTATCTGGGTCATAGTTGATTGTCTTACAAAGTCTGGACACTTCATTGCTATTAGAGGGGATTTCTATCTAGAGCAGCTTGCCATGATATATGTGAAGGAAGTGGTAAGATTACATGGACTACTACTTTCTTTTATATTTAATCGGGATCTGAGATTTACATCGAAGTTCTGGCGAAGTCTTCAGCATACTCTGGATACAGAGTTGAGTTTTAGCACTGCTTATCATCCTCAGACAGACGGTCAATCTGAGAGAACAATTAAAACTCTAGAAGATATGTTGAGATCTTGCTCGACGGATTTCAAAGGTGGTTGGGATCAACACCTACCTTTGGTGGAATTTTCTTATAATAATAGCTTTCACTCTAGTATTAAGATGGCTCCTTATGAAGCTCTATATGGAAAGAAATGAAGGACTCCAACTTGCTGGGATGAATTTGGAGAAAGAAAGCTATTAGGACCTGATCTTGTTAATGAAATGGCAGAAAAGGTCAGATCAATTCAACAAAACATAAGAGCATCTCAGAGTTGAAAAAAAAGTTATGCCGACAACCGAAGAAAAGACCTAGAGTTTGAAGTGGGTGATAAAGTGTTCTTATGAATATCTCCCTGGAAGAGGGTCATGAGATTTTGAAAGACGGGAAAGTTGAACCCTAGATATATCAGTCCTTTTGAAATTCTGGATCGTGTTAGGAAGGTAGCTTACCGATTGGATCTTCCACCGAATCTCTCCCAAGTTCATGATATGTTCCGTGTATCTCTCCTGAGAAAGTACATACCTGATCCTTCACATGTCCTCAGCTCAGAAGTTGTACCACTGGTACAAGATCTTTCTTATAAAGAACAGCCGATAGAGATTCTCGATCGTAGCGAAAAATTCCTATGGAACAAGACCACTCGCCTGGTGAATGTTTTATGGAGGAACCACCAATTAGAAGAAGCTACATGGGAGCTTGAGGATATGATGAGGGAGAGGTATCCTCATCTGTTTGTTAAAAAGTGACAAGTTTTGAGGGTGAAATTAATTTTAAGGGGGGTAGAATGTAACACCCGAGACTTTTATGAGAAATATTTGGTTTTTATAAATCATCAAAGGAATATTTCACTACACACAACACTATTTTTTCTTGCTTGACACATAATCGCAACCTTCCTCGATAGCTTGTGTCATACGCAATACCGAGTTTCACTAAACAATGATTTGCTATTAAAATATTATTAAAACTAGTCATTATGAATAGTAATAACCACTTTTTGAAATTTTATAAATTTTATATCTCAAAATGGACTTCATTTTTAGATTCGGAATATTTAAATTAGCCAAGGGTGAAATTTTGGTATTTTTCTGAAAAAATTCAATTTTTTATGAATAGTGAAAACCCTGGGTTACTATTTTAAAACATACTTTTTATTTAAATAATTATTTATTTTATTTAAATTAATTTTTGGTCAAAATTGATACATAATACCTATATAAGTTCAATGCAATTCATTGGAGTCATTTTAAAATAATTTTAAATATATAAAAATTTTATTGAACTTTTCACCGTCTTTTACCCACCTCCTAGGAAATTTGCAAATTTACATAAAACGTAATTTTACCACTTCTGTGAGTGGAATTTCTAAAATCCAAGAGACATGGTTAATATCAAGGACTAAAATGTGGTTCAATGAGATGAAAATAATTTTTGGTGAGTGGTAACGTTTTACTTTTTTTTACCACGGTTAAAAGTAAATAGGGTAATTAAGGGTTAAAATGTTATTATTATTACCCTAACACAAGTAATAATTCTATTGGATAAGTTTAATTCGACCAAAAATAACCTTAGTAATAAAATATGGCCATTTAGGCTCACTTGTATTAGATTAGGACATTTATTATTAATTTATTTAAAGAAGGGTTTAAATAGTTAAAATCAAAGATTAATAACTAAATCATTTTTAATATAGGGTTATACATAAGGTAAATTAGACTATAAATATTAATTATAAAGCTAAAAATATTTCATACATAATTATATTTTATTTTTAATTTTTAGGCATTAAATAATGTAATTTATTTATGACCCAATAATGATGCAATAATTATCTTATTAATGAAATATTGACATAATTGATGTTATAAATATCCAAATAAATGTAATTTGAGAGTTTTTATGAATTACAATAATTTTATAGGTTAATATGACATTTTATTATAGATTTAATTAATTTTTTTCGAACTAATATTCTGTTATGATTTTCACAAAAATCAATTACGAAATAGTGTCAAAATGGTCATAAAATAGTTTTTAAAACAAATATTATATTATTAATTGCTATTTTATTCCTTAAAATCTATGGTTCAGAAACATGACTTATATAAGGTGATATATATTAATAATAAACAACTTGGGGTTTGTTTGGCTTGTTATAGTAAGTTTATTAACCTTATAGTGTAAGTAAACAAGAAGACACGGTAAAAGTTAAATTATTTAACTTAAAGTTAAATATAAATGATAAGGTTAAAATAGATACCTAAAATTGTCTAAATTATATTGGATGAGATTATTTCGACCCATAACCACCTTAGCTTTGAAATAAATCAATTTTGAGCTATTAAAAACCGAATATGACTTTATAATAAAATAATATTTTTAGTTTTTCCTAAGGTGCCCCTCTCCTCCCTTATAAAAGGGAACCTCCTCCCTCTCTTCCTCACACCACATTGAGCCTTCAAGCTCGTCCAACCCCTTCCAATTTCTCTTCTCCACTTCCCTAGAAACATCCTAGAGGTCCTGGACTTCTTCAAAGACCAATTTTAGTGCCCTAAGAGGAGGTCTCAAAGAGGTACTTCAAAGAATAGGTAATATCTGTCACCGATTCCTTCAACTTTATTTCTTCTTCCACTTATTCTTATTTAGTTGTTTCACTATGAAGTAATAACATACGTATCACTCATATATTGGTATGTTATTATAAGTATGAAACAACCCTATTTCAACATCTATCCATCCTACGTAAAATGAAATCACCGTGCGTGCGTACGTACGGAATACTGTCTCCACGCCTTGGTGTAATCTATTTTCCACCACCACCTTACATGGATGGGTATAATGGTGAAAATAATAACTATATATAATTATTGTAAAGTGTTATTGATTCTGAAATAGTATACATACACTCCAATACAATTCCACGATCATGGGAACGATATCATCGCTCGTGCGTACGTACGGAATACCGTCTCCACGATGTGATGCGACTCGTTATACATGATTTTAATTGAATAATGATTATATAAATGAATTGAATGAATGAATATGATATATATTACACTAATACCATTCTGTACATGAGGTATCTATAACCTAATGAGAAGAATAAGAATTTATTCGACAAAACACGCATAAGAACAAAAAGTAAGAAACACCCGAATAACAAGTAGCAATGAAATATTACGAATAAGAAGCTAAGAATATGACCATATATAATATCATAAAAATAATTATGATTCTGGAATAAGTCAATTACATTATTTAAATCATTATACATGATGTTCGGACACTTACGAATCAAATTGGACCTATGGTAAGGGAAAATCTCAAAATCTCATTTTTATCCGAGATTGTTTATACTTCAGAATTTACTGGGGAATATTTATCATCCACTTACTCATTTCCTAAATATGTAATATTTATATCCTTCTAAAATTTTTTATATCCAATTTTACCCTTCGGTGAGTTTTTAGTAAAAGATATGAAAGGAATCTTCTGTTATTTTTCGTACGAGGTACTTTTCGACTTTTCCGACAAAAGTACGAGAAGAATGCCTTTTTTTAACTTATACGGCATGAATGGATTTTTAGAACATTATTTCTATGAAGATTATTTTACAACTTTTCAAGTTTATTTCTAATCAACTTCTTTTAGTTCAAAATTATATGACATGTTTAGAAAGGAAAATGTTTTTGAAGTAGAAAGGATATTTTCCTCAAGAATGGAATTCAAGTGTTTTATCAAAATTATTTTCCATCGAAGATAATATAGGGTTCTGTTTCTATCCCTATTATTACATTGATTTGATTATGTTGTTATGGAATTATTTTTATGAATTCCTTTATCTTATATGAATTTTATATGATGTTACGATGTTTAAGAATCCCATTTTTATTATATAGGTTATGCTATGATGTATTGTTTATGATTTTGTGGCACACATAAGAATGGTATCATTATGAGATGGGTGTGAACTATATCTCCCTATAATAAATTGGGTAAAGATTTATATCTCATGAGATAGACATGGTTGGAATGGCAGGTTAAACCGGTTCAGTGAAACAGGACTGAAACGAGGAGTGAACTCGGTTCAGAAATGGACTTTGTCTTCTAAGATAGTCTGGGCTATGAGTCTTGACTACTAAGAAATGATTCTCTATGATTATGTGTGTATGCCACAAAGTATCATGTTTTAAGTTATGATTATTGGGATTACATTTCACTACTATGATTTATCCCATGTTATGAAATTATGATCTCTTTTGCAGGTTAAGATTTCCAAAATGTTATGTTCTTATGAATATGATGTGATTGAAATTTCTTTTGTTTACCCTTACTGAGAATTTGAGCTCACACTTTTGAATGTTTTCATTCCCCAGGTCAGGAAGAAGGTTATTAAGTAGGATATTCCAAAAGAGACTCTAGATATGATGAAATAAATGGGAGATAATGTAGATGCTTTATGAACCAGTTGCTTGTGTTTCCCAGTTTCTAAAGACACTATACCTATATGGTCCTTTCCTGGTTTTTTATATGTTGTAATAAGTGTGCTACAATTTTAAAGTATTAAAAATTTATGTAAATTATGGGTCGTTATACATGTCCCAAGACATGTTCCAATCCTAGTAAGTGTGCCTGAGTTGAAATTAAGATATGAGCCACGTATTATTCTATTGGTTTATACCACTGATCCTTTTCAACCGGAATGTGAGCCTCTTCTAAGGAATGTTCTATGTTGATATGGGGATTACAATTCAAAATAGGGATATGAGGTCAGTATTATTCCTCTTCCTTCATCATAATATGTCAATAATCCTCTAAGAAAGTAGAAAAAATGTGCTCTTGCTCCATAGTATCCATTTTTTTATCTAATCACGGGGATATTATTTTCAAGATGTTGGGACAATAATGTTTCAATTTCCTTACATCTATACCAGTGATGGAATATTTTGATAAAGATTTTCTTTTATTTCTATAATGTAGTTACACATTAGTAATGTTTTTAGGAATATATAACTGGTCATTCTCAGTCTCCAAGATATAAAAAAAGTTGTATTCAATTGAAGTAAGGAAATTAAATGAATATTTTCCTCCATGTTCCATTGGAATATGAAAATGGGATTCATGCATTGGGGAAGGTATATGTTCTAAACTCATGCTTGTTTTATAAATATGTGAATAGACCTGATTCGAGTTAGCATGGATATGAGCATGCATGCTAACCACTACCGAAATATTCCAACATTCTTCTTTAGTGTATAAGGTTATATTATCCCACTCTAATTTATCCATATCTTTTTTCACTTTGTGTGGCCCCCTTGTTACCCATGAATGAGTTTCCAAGATTAAATATTTATTTTGGTGGTTTTATCAAGTGATTGAGAGGCACAGGAGGTATGAACTTATGACAACGGTCAATAAGATCCCTCTTAGGTAGCTTCTGAACTGGGAAGGATCCATATTCCAATCAATGATCCTCCATCCTTTTATTTAAAGGGTTATAATTTCCATTCATTAAGGATAATATTACAAATAGATTGGTGGTGTAGATGAGTGAAACTTGTTTCACTGAATATTTCCCTGAATGAGACTAATGTGTCACATTCAATAACAACTGGGTCCCAGTGACAGCACAGACACACCTCCTTTAACATGGTCGTTGGGTCTTGGCCTGCCAGGTACCAATCGTTAATTGTGTGGATTATCAAAATATGTACACACATATATATAGATATATATTTTTTAATTACTTTTTAATTTAAAGATAATTTTATTAAATATAAAATTATCAACGTGTAATTGCATCAACTATTGAACAATAATTTCAAACTCCGGCATTTACATAAAAAGATAATCCATATATTATACAAGAGAGAGAAAAAAATATCAAATTTAATATTTTATATGATAATTTGAAACTTATCTTGGTGAGATAAATTATCATCACATGTGATAATTTAAATGATAATCTAAAAATTATTCGAGAGAGATAAAATATTTTCGCATGTACTTTTTTATTTTATTGTGAAATAAAATAGAGAGATAATTATTGAATGTTTTTTGTAATTATTCTTATGATTTTTTATTACAATTCCATGTGTCAACATAATATGATAATACAGACATTATCCTAGAGAGATAAAATGTAATCGGATGTAATATTTTATATCCTTGTGAAATAAAATAGATGTTTTTGGTTCTAGGACCCCTTGACGAACACGAACTTTGGTGTGTCGATGCTTATGATAATAGGGTCATTTGGAGGTGTTTTGAACCACACTTGGTATATTATCATTTCTGCTGTTATTGACGACCTTGAGGTAGGTGGTTCTATTCTGATTAGCAAAATTGATTATCCAAGTATTGCTTGATTTATTTCAATTGTTGATTTAAATTCAATTGCTCAAATTTGCTTTTAATTAAATTGGTAAAAACTCTATTCTAGTGAAACAAGACATTTGAAGTGGTTTTGGTATGAAAATTTGGAGAAAAAAACTCCAATTCCATTGAATTTGGTGTGTTTATGAAAATTGGCTAATTTAAATTGTTTGATTTAAATTATGGATTTGATGGAAATGATTTCAATTAAATTATTGAATTTAATTATCAAAATAAATTGTGTAATTATGGAATTGGTTTTGAATGGATTTCAAACTCGTGGAAATGGCTTAAAATTATTTAATAGAAACCCAGTGGTTTATCTTGTGAAAAGGCATGTTTTTTAATAAAACCTATTTTTTTTAAATGGGAAAATTTGAAACTTTTGAAATGGAAGAATGGG
This sequence comes from Viscum album, assembly GCA_963277665.1. Taxonomy (NCBI): domain Eukaryota; kingdom Viridiplantae; phylum Streptophyta; class Magnoliopsida; order Santalales; family Viscaceae; genus Viscum; species Viscum album. The sequence goes on from OY728148.1 coordinate 581,129,520, forward strand.
ATTGATCATATTTAAATGAGTCTTAAAATAGTTCACCCATCATGTAAGAGTGCATGCAAGCCTTAGGTAGTTAATGATTTATTTGGATACACTCTACGCTACGACAACATTCTAAAACATACTTGCAGTAGGTCACATCCCCGATGGGTTGGTGACGAGTCTCCTTTGGATAGTGCCATAGGGAAATGTGTATACATATTTTGCGAAGTTCACCTAGAGAGTGCGGAATCCTATAGTTGGTTAATACTATCATACCTTTTGGAAGATGACCATGTTTCTCACTTGTTTAATAATATTAGAGATATAAATGTATGCCAATGCTTTTGAACTACTTTACATTCCTGCTGAATTTATATAAATTTTTTTATATTAACATTTTACATAAGCCATTTTTTTAGAAATATTCCATCATTTTAAAGCCTTGCTTAATGTATTTTCCAATATTTTGAAAATGTATAGCATGTTTTGTTTAAATACTCTTTTGAATTTCCAAACCTGTTTACTTTAAAAGTGAAAGCTTTTATTTTGATAATATATATTTGGAATCTATTAGGGAATCTTTGGTGGTATCCTATTGGATTGAGGCTCACACCCTACTTTTACCTTCCGGTTTTTGTAGACTTTCTTCTTCCTGGTTCAAGCAAAGGGAAGGGATCTTTTGGAGGTGGATCTAGTTGTTGAGTTTTGGTCTTGGTGATTTGTTTCCTTAGGTACCCGGGGTTAGTTTTCCCATTTTAGTACTTTGGTTGTAGTACTTTGGGTTTTTTTCCTCTTTGTATTATGGTACATTACTCCTGGTGGAGTTTCTTTTGTTATGGATACTGTCTTGTTTCTTTTCTTCTACATTGTTGGTGGAAAAACTGTTCCCACTTTCTTGTTATGTGATGTAAAGTTCTAGTTGCCGACCTCTGGGGATCGGCAACTCCCTTCGGGCTATGTCAGGGATGGATCGATTACCGGGTTACCAGGGTACCCGAGTTGGTTTGTGACACGTTCAATGTCTATAGACCTCTAAATGCATCTTTGATGTTCTAAATCATTCCATGTCAATGTTATTCTCAAACCAACATGTTCACCACCCAATGATGAAAGTGACAAGTGGGTGAGGTTGTTTAGTGACCAATAGAGGTTTCAATTATAGTTGAGGTTCCAGAATATTCACTTGATGGAGACATGATCTCGAGTTTGGATTTCTGGGAGAGATATTTCTGTAGACACAAATACAACATGGAATAAGTTCATTGATCAGTGCATCATTTTATGTGTGAGTCATCCTCATAAATCTATGCATGGGTAACACAATTTTCACTTCTTATTAATGGTTTATACACATCTCCCATGTGTAATTATCAACATGATAATAGAATTATTTTATGGTAACCACAAATATGTTTCATTATTTAAGTATTCCACATATTTTGTACCATCTTAATTTTCATAGGAGATGAAAAAAATATATTGACACATGTTCAACTGATCATTTTTATTATTTGATCTATTCTTGACTGGTTCAACATTATTTTCTTCAAAAATATATGCATGGTTCCCCAATTTTGTTCTAAATGATTCCAAATTCATATAATGATTTAGTTATTCTATCATTACATGATTTCATATCAGGTCTAAATTTTTTTCCTTCAAAATTTGTATAAAATATTATAATTGATTATGTGGGGATCAAGTATGCTTGAACAATCATTCACATCAGGGTTACCAATTCTATATCTCATAGAAACTCCCCATGGATCCCACATCAATAACATGGTACATGAATACTTTGTAAATAAAGGTGTTAATTTGGGGTTTCCAAACCAATGACTCTTAGGAAATCACATTGATTAAATGGGTGAGATGTCAAGCTCATCACACCCCTCTGGGGGAAATTATTGCATATTCTTTGACACTAGTATACATTTAAGATATTTTCATGAATCTATTCTATAACCTTATATAGGACAGATTACCATAATAAAATGACTAGGTGTTTAATCCTTATATATGTAAATGGGGTTCTATTGATGATACAATCGGTATATACATAATGTTATTCATGTATCTCCTATTATTTGTTAAAAATGGGTTTATAATTATATATTTAATTCATATAACCCCAAACACATGAGTTTAATATCATCTAGGTAGGTTATTGGTTGTTTTATGAAGGTATTGAACCAGTATGAGGTGTCCTAAATATCCTATGTATAACAAGAATCAAACCCCACATAGTTACTTTCATCCCAAGCTATGTAGCTAAACTTCATTTGGGAATAAAATAAAGAGGGAACATAGGAACTAGGTATGGACCTCAGTACTTAAGAATTTATCCTATGTAGCCTGATTATAATATGAATTAGATTCATCATAGTTCAATCTACCCTAAACCTGCTAATATAAGTTGATAAATAATTAATTACCTTGAGGGTTATTACCCTAGGGTTTACATATATGGGAATTCCTTCAGAACCTTTATCAATGTGGTTTCCCTTAAATGGGGTAAATCATATCATGTAACTAAGGGGGATTAAACAATGAGGAGGACCTATATGGGGGAAATTGTATATGAAAATTATATGATCATTGAAAATACCTAACCCCAAATATGTTGTGCTTGGTGTGAGAAACAAGGGATAAAAAGTGATCATAATCACCATATATGGATAATGGAATTATGTACTGGGGTGGTCATAATGGGGTGTGTGATATGAAGATCATCCCTTAAGAAGGAATCATTTGTATCCAAATTATAGTGGGAATAAAATTCCATATAGTTCAGTTAGCTTATCAATATACTGCTGGATAAAGAAGAATGATAAAACCATAAGGGAGTTTGGATCCCACGTGATTGAGTGTCTAAGACTTGGAGGGATTACACTCAGGTGGATTTACATTAGATCTTAGACCTTAAGAAGGCATCCTATATTACTTACCTAGAAAGGAATCAGAGTTCTTATATTCTGATTATTCCTCACCCAATAATGGATTTGTGGAGGTGATTATTATTATATGGATATAATTATCCATAAATACCGAGAACATTAGGGGATTATATAATGATGGATTACAATTTTAAGATATTTTATCCTTAACCTCTAATGAATAAAGATGATCAATCATGAGTGGCCAACAGATCATGTCTAGATGGAAAAAGGATCCCATAACACTCAAAGGATTTTGTGAGTATCAATTCCTAACCCATTGTAGAAAATTACCACATTAAAGGTAATTGAATAGCCTTAGACTCATGCTTTGGTGTCCATATGGTTCAGGGGAACCTACCCATGTAATACAATTAGACAAGGCCAACATTTCTAATAGGTCTTCCTGACATGCACTAATTTCCTAATGGATAAGTCCTAGTTGTCTCTCATCCATGTCTAGGGTGTCATCCTAAAATGTATAGGGTATCATCCCAAAATATCCTAATTTTATTTATAATATGTCATAAATATCTTCCAAACACATCCCGATTGTAACACCCTGAGTTTTTGTGAATTTTTTTTCAAAATAATGTCAATGTTTTTATATTTTTCATTACACAGAACACTAAATAAAAAAATTTCTATATGATAGCATCAATTTATTATTTATTTTTAAGCTAAACCATGCTAATAATTCTTATAAGATACCGCAATATAAGTTCTCCCTACAAAAAAGACCAAATTTGTGTCTATTATATGCACCATCGACTTCGCTTAAATTACACGCAATACAATGTTTCTATAAAACTACATTTTTCATTATATTCAATTAATAGATATAGTTATAACATAGTTGTTAAAAATAATAAAATTAATTGTAATCAAAAATGTGAAAAAATATAATGTTCTTTTATAAATAAAACATAATGATAATAAAGCATGTAATTTTTTGTAAAGACCTTATTTGATTAGAAATACTATTTTCTCAAAAGAACCGTTCTATTTCCTTTTATAAGAAACAATAAATTTTATTTTATTTAATATTATATATTTAATTATATAAATTAAATATCATTTTTTAATTCATATTTTTGAAATTATCCTAGGGTTAATTTTATGTATTTTTATGAGAAACATTATTTTTAATGAACGTTGAAAAGTACTGAATTTTCCTTGAAAGATATTTGTCTTCTATTTTATTTCTGTTGATAAATTATATTTAAATTTGTTTTTAAAGATATATTAGTTTATATATACATATATGAATCCAATTTATGTCATTTTATACTTTTTCAATTGACATTAGATATAAAAGATGAAATAAGATTTAAACATTCTCATTTTAAAAACCTGCTTTCTTACCACATCAATGAGACTTGAATTAAACATACTTTTCATGCCTATGTGAATTTAATTTCAAAAACAATACATACATGATTTTAATAATTATGATATTTATAGTAAAATAAGAAAAACTTGTTTTTACCATAAATATTAGTTAAACTAATTACATTTTATTATAGTGATTAAGGTAAAATTATTCTTAAAGAGGGAATAAACATTAAACTTAAGGGAAAAAATGAACTATAAAATTTTATATATAACATTGGATGACCAAATTTAGTTTATAAAACTCCCATTATTTTTTTGGATGAATTATGTTATGTAAAAATGTTGGAACACCTAACATGTTTTAAAAAATGCCAAGTGTGTCCTTTCCCTTCCCTATAAAAGGCCTGCACCTCTCTCCCTTCATCAAAGATCTAAAACCACATTTGATCATCCAATATATTCCAAATTTATTACAAAAATATCATTCTTACTTCTTGAAGAATTACTTTGGAATGAAATTCATACAAGGAATCCCTTTGGTGAAAACAAAAAGGAGTTCCCCAAAGAAGATGTAACATCCTTCCTCACACTCCTTTATTTTATTTTCTTTCTACACCACATTTATTATTCATACTACATAGAAACAAAATGTCCCGTCTTTTTTATTTTTATGGTTCTACCTACACTTTCAAAAACTTCCATCTAATGGGTAATTAACTTACCATTCTTGTGTACGACGAACAACCACCTCATGAAATGATATTGCTCATTTTACCTCTACCACCACTTATAAATTGAAATTATGATATAAAAACTATTTATATATTATATTTATTATATTTATAATTTATTTAAATTATTTATTTTTTATATAAATTCTACCACCATGCTTTTCATTTTTTGTAAATATGATAACTTCGTTTTGGGATGTGTGGAATGCAGCCTCCTCAAAGCGATGTGATTCCTTCACAAATTACCTAGAATAAATTAAAGATAATTTAGTAAAATTATATGATATAGATGAAATAATAATTATAATTAAATAAAAATATATAACTATATTCATATATTTCAATTAATTTCTTTTTTTAAACACTCCTGAAAATAAAAACAACATTAATGCATGTGTAGGACCTTCTATCTCGATGATGGTTATATTCCATTTATTATATATATATTTTATATATATTATTAAAAATATTTATATAATGAATACATATGATATATAATTAATGATTTATATTTTGGAAATAATTAAATTATGATTTAAGTAAGATGATGAATAATGACAATTCAAAACACATACGATAAAAAAAGCAGTTATTACCTGAAACGTTACATTGACATGGAATTGTTAAAAAATATGTAATATATGGCCATAAAAAATATTATATGGATAGTCTATATAAATATTTTTTTGTGTTAAATTTTTAATAAACATATACATATTATACATGAGTCTTGTATATGGAGGATGAAAGTCAGTACAAAAGATAATGGTGCTTCATCTAACTTATTGCTTTTGTGGGATACATGCCTTATTTGAAAATTATTTATTTATTGTGCTGTATATACTACCCATTAATGTATTAAATGACCATTATAATTAAATTTATGGTTATTTACATATCCATTGGATTATAATTCTTTCATGGTCTTTATGTTTCAAAAGTTACCAAACCAGAAATGTAATTTTGTCTCAATTTTCCTTCATTGAGACATATGTTTTTATGGACCTATATAATTTTAAGAGGTGTATATGATTCCAATTATTATCTGATATAATGAATACCATTATTTTTCAGGATATTTTATGTTTTTTTAGATTCATTTTCTTTCATTGGGAGTATGATTTGATGTTACCAAGTGGTAAGAGTTTATTGAGACATTCTCATTAATAAACAAGATTGTTTATGATTATTATTCCACTGAAGAACTCTTAGGATCCATATCTCAGGAACTCTCATGATATTTCTCACCCTATGGTTATTCATGTTATATAAAAGTAATGATAATGTTTTTCATCCTTTGGTACATAATATGATTATGAATGTGTTTTTATGAAAGTTTAACTTCACCACTCTCTTCGAATAGAAATCCATGTTCTTTCAAAACCATGTTTTTTTAAAGTTTTTACAAAAAATATTCTACTATTATACTATGATATTTTAATGAAATTTTTATAAATAATTTACCTTTTGAAAAAAGGGTTTTTGAAATGAAATTATCTTGTCATTTTTCAGTCAAGGCACTTTTCTACGCTTTTATAGTACAAAAGGAATAATCAAAATATTCAGATTTACCCACTACCATGATTGACATTCCCTTGAAGCTACCTTTATAATGTTAGATTGTTACTTTTTAAAAATAAATTGGTTTCCTAATATTCTTGAAATTATTTTTTAATTTGGTGTTTAAGGAAATATTTTTTTAAAAATCATTATGTTTAAAAAGGGATTTTAAATGATTTTCAAAACATCATTAGTAGGTTTCAATATGTTTCTTTAAAATAAAATGATTTTTATTGTTTTTTAAGTTAATTTTATAATTTCTAAAATAATTTTCAATGAAAAACGTTTTTAAAATTTTATCCTGATTATTTTATAAGTTTTCAAGGGAAAGGGTATTCAAAATGTATTCAATATTATTTTATGTGTATTCATGGTAAAAGGTTTTCCAAATGTTTCGAAGATTATTTTATAAGTTTTCAAGGAATAATGTTTTAAAAAAAATTCTATATTATTTTATATGATTTCAAGTAAATGGGTTTTAAAAAAACATCAATAGTAATTTATATGTTTTCAATGAAAAAGGTTTTAAAACATTTTTCAAGCTTATTTCATAAGTTTTCAAAAAAAAAATTAAAAATATTTTCATGATTTTTTTATAAGTATTCATGGAAAAATAATTTCAAAATGTTATCAAGATTCTTTTATATGATTTCATGGAAAAAGTCAAAATGTTTTAATATTTTTTTATTTTTTTTCATGGAAAATGGAATTTAAAATGTTTTTAAGAATCCTTTATATATTTTCATGTTTATTTTCAATGAAAATGGTTTTCAAATAGTTACATGTTTAAAAATTTGTTTTTAAAGAATAAGGTATATTTTCCTCCAGAATATTTTTAAAATATGATAAAATATAATTACCCATATAAGGCTACATCTATTGGTGTTAATTATGTATTTCTATGAAATGATTCAAAGTTTATATTCTTATTTCTTATTTGAATGGTTTAAATTTTATGTCATGATGTTTAAAAATTATATATCTCTTTAATGGTTTAAATGTTTGTGGAATATGTTTCTTTTTCATGGGTTATATGTTTTTTAAAACTGTTTCTCTTTAACGGTTGTTATTATTGTCAAACATGATTTTTTCAGAGGTAAATATTTGATGGAATGATTATGAAACCTATCTTTTTTCACATGTTATGATTTTATTACATTATTTTAATTCCCATTTCATTTCATAGGTTATGAAATGATTGTTTCTAATATTGTGGAAAACAAATGTTTGATTTCATTATGATATGGGTAAGGCCTATGTCTCCCTCCAATGCATTGAGAAAAGATTTATATCTCATTATATATACTAATATGGTCTTGGTAGTGAACCTTGACTACTTAGATGACCATGGGAGTGAACCATGACTATCAATATGTTATGGGTATTGAACTCATATTTCTAATATTTCCATGGGAGTTAACCATGACTACCACGATGTTATCGGAAGTGTACCCATACTAATAATATTTCCTTGGAATAAATGCCTTGACTGATTTGGAAATCATATAATATGATTATGTGCCTACCATAATGCCATGTCTTATTCTTATGTTATGCTTTCATGAATTATATTATTTATTAACTTTTGATTAATTTATTATGAACTACAAATATTTATAATATTATTCATGTTTATGATCTTATGATATAAAGAGTGTGATCTTATAATGTTATGATCATGTTCTCATACCCCTATTCTCATGTTTATGCTTACATGTATCCCTTGTATACCCTTATTGAGCATATGAGCTAAACTATTTTTATGTTTCCTTACCCATTTCATGAAGATATATATTATGTATGATGTTCATAAGAAGGGCTCTAGTGAAGAAGAACCTAGTGGGAGAAAATTTAGCTCAATCATATACCAGTATTTATGTATCCATGTTTCCAAAGGTACTAAACTAATACGGTCTTTGGGAGTCTTTTTTTGTAATTTATTAAGTATTCCCAAAAAGTAATGTAATTTTAATGTATTAAGAATGAGGTTTACATACCATGTTTCTACCTAATAAGGTTGTCAAGTACCTGGTTTCTTCACGTTATTGAAGTTGATATGTCAATGGGGTGTCTCATAACAATGATAACATGTCTAAGGTGCCTTACATGATCATAACAGACATTTCTAGGACATTTCAATTGATCAAGTCAAACATGTTGTAAGGATTCCACATGGTATGGCTAATAAGTATAGATAGTTGTTTTATGATATATATGATATACAGAGAGGACTTCTTGGGACCTATCTATTATGTATAGATGAACTCTCATGAAATTACTGATTTTCTTGAAGGACATCCTATGACTTGGATTTTATGGACTAAGGTCTTCACAATATGAATGGAAACTTTATGTCAATAACATGGTCATGCCTCATAGAAATCAGTATATCCGTCTTTATTTAAGGTTTTTTTCTTTTTTATCCTTTATCACGTAAATGGATCAATATCTATTAGGAATTATCCCGTTAAGACGTTGTGCGGCCAAGTTGATATATAAAAACACCTTTAAATAATATATTCATCACATTATATGTCCTTATTGTGATTAATAATGTGTACACACAAATAATATAGACATGTTTCATATTTCATTAAGTCATTCCATAGGTTTAATGTAACACCTCGATATTTTGTGGGATAGATTCCTTTTATTTTCATTGATGTATTGTCTTTTAAACTTCTCCAATATTATCTTTCACTATATGCACCATAATATTATATTTTAGTATAAACCACACTATTCATGGGTTGTGTTACTTGCAAGAGAGACAGTCCTCAATTTCTTGTGTTGTAAACAATACATAGTTTCACTAAACAATGATATGTTATTAAAATATTATTATGTGATATAAACTTGAAGTTATGATTATTATTAACCCAATTTTTTATTTTATAAAATTAAAATTATAGTTTTGTATTTTATAGAACATTATATAAGAACAAATTCCATTTTTAGTTAAAAAAAGTAATTTTCCAGAAAATGTGGTTTTGCTACCTTTTGATGGTGCACCAATTTTAAATCCAGTATCTGACACATTTATAAGTTAAATATTGATAACATAAACTTCTTATTTATAATTTGGATATAATATTTTACTTTGGATGAATTTTTGTTATTTTTCTGATAACTTTCATATTTTGATAAATAGTAAAAATATGCTACATTTTAGTTGAAACAATTGTTTTCATTGAAATAATTTATTTGGTTAAACTATATAATTTAATGGTTTTAAAGTATAAATAGTCTATATTATTATATTTTAATACAATTTAATTCATTTTCATTAATTTTACATTGAATTCATGTGTAAAAATATTTCAATCTTTGGTAATGTTTTAACTTTTAAACAAAACCCCATTTTTTTAGAAAACTATATTAATTTTAATTTATTTTTTCAAACTTCTATGTATTTAATTTTAAAAAAAATTATTCCATATTTGGAGTCATTTTTCCAAAATTATTTTAATGTTCTATATTTATTTTTCATCATTATGAATAGTGATTGGTAATTATTTTTATTTCCATGGATAAAGGTAAATCGAGTAATTAAGGGTAAACATAATATTATAAAATTACACTAACACCTGAAAAAATAAAATTAGATCAATAACAGTATACTCATATCAACTAAGGGTCTAAATAGAATCATTTCATGGAATTTTATCCATTAAAATAATGTAATTATTATTAAAACAAAAGAATGTGACAACATGTCACTCTCTTATATGTTATAAGTGTAATAATTTTAATGTAGTGGTAACCATCATAAAACATTGAAAATAATAGTCAATTTGAATTTAATGAAATTATATATATCATGTTTATTTGTTTATAATTTTTAGAGATTAATTAATTTCCATTAATGATGACATAATAGCGATGTAAAAACTATTTTATTAACATATATATCAAATAAATGGTTTTAATTTTTTTTTTAATATTATATTAACTAATTAAAGTGATATACAAATGTTTTAGTATAATATGACATTTTATGAGTTAATTAAATATTTACATTCTAATATACCTTTTCTGAGGATTTTATTTAAAGTCAAATAAATGAATAGTGTCAAAATTGACACTATTGATATTTTATAAAAATAACATTTAATTAAATTATTTAAAAATCATAAAAATATTTAAAAATTACAATGTTAATATTATAAGATCTAAAATTTCATTAAATAAATATTTATGTTCAATTAACACCATATAATAAAATAATTATAACAATTAAATATGTAGAATTTCATTACCATAATTAAAATTAAATAGAATAACTAAGTATTTTTTAAAATTATAATGTTTAAATTGACATAAAAACTTCTATAAAATTTATTGGTCGATGATATTACAACCCTATATCTTATAAACATCTAAATTTGGAAATTTTGGGTTATTTTATGTGGAGTTTTATTTTATTATAAATTAATATTTTTGAGGTTTCCAAAAGTGCCCCTCACCTAAATTATAAAAGTGCACCTCCTCCCTCTCCTCTTCAATCCATTTTGAGCTTTCAATATCAGAAATAAACTTCCCACTTCTTTTCTAAAATTCACTGTATACATTATATAGGTTCTGGTATTCTCATAATACAATCTCCAGTTCAATTAAGAGGATATCTAAACAGAGCACATCAAAGAAGTGGTAATCTCTTCTACCGATTCTTTAAAAAAGACTTCTTCTACTTGCTCTTAATTTAATGTTCCATTGTATAGTAACAGATTAAGTATCAATCATATACTGATATGTTATTATAAATTTGAAACCCCCCTATTTCACCTTTAATCCAACCTACAAAAAATAAAATCGCCATGCATGCATACGTAAGGCTTACCGTCTCCACATCGTGGTGTAATATGTTTTTTCACCACGGCCATATATGGATGGGTATAATGGTGGAAAGAAGAACTATATATGATTATTAAAATATTATAACAATTCTGAAATACTATACACCATCAATTTCAATACCATTTCACAATTATGGGAAATATATCATCGTTCGTGCATTGGTACGACTTACCGTCTGTACAGTGCGATGTGATTCGTTCTGCGTAATCTTCATTAAACCATCATTATATAAATCAATTGAGTGAATAAATATGGTATATATTATACTAATACCATTATTTAAATTATATAACTATAACCTAAAAAATATTAATAAGAACTTATCTGACAGAACATGCATAATAACATTAAGCAATTAATACTAAAATAACGAGTAACAATTAAATATTACACACAAACAGACAAAACAATGATGATAAATGTTATCATAAAATTTATTATGATTATGTAATTAATCGGTATCATTATTTTAAAAATTATAAAAGAGGTTATAATACATACAAATCATATCGGAGCTATGGTAAAGGATAAAATTTCTAATCTCGTTTTTTCCAAGATTGTTTATTCATAAGTATTTACTGGGGATATATATCATCCATATCAATTTTTCCTAAAAATGTTTTCATAAAATGTTTAATATTATTATATGTATATTTAATTTCATTTTTACCCATTATTTACTTTTACTACATGGTACGAAAGGAATCTTTGTTTTGTTCTCCATATGAGGTACTTTTTACGTCTGTGGAAAAAGTACGAAGAGAATGTCATTTTAACTTATACAACATGATTGGATTTTGATGGTTTAATGAAACCGTAATTCCATAAATCATAATCTACACTATATCATGTTTATTTTCCACTAAATTATATTCTTTTAAAATTATGCGGCATTTTGTGAAAAGAAATCATTTTGAAGAAGAAAGGATATTTTCCTCAAGAACTGAGTTCAACTGGTTTATAAAAATTATTTTCCATCTGAGATGATTTCCTTTAAATAGTTTTATCCTTATACTTCTACTATTATTACTATTATTTTATTTTTTTAGTGATGGAATGGTATTTTATATTGAATATGTTATTATGGGATGATGTTTAAGAAAACCCATTTTATTTCTTGGGTTATGCTATGAGAAATGATTTATGTTTTTGTGGAACGAAAAAAATAATTTCATTATGAGATTGGTGGGACCTATATCTCCATCCAATGAATTGGGAAAAGATTTATATATCATTAGATTTACATGGCTATAATTTAAGGTAAATCATGTTCAATAATACATAGTTGGAATGATAAGTAATCACGATTCATTAATGGGATTTGTCCACTATTATGGTTTTGGAAGCAATGCCTTGGCTACTATGGAAATAATATTATTTGATTATTAGTTTTCCACAATTACATGTTTCATGCTAATGTTATTCTATCAGGGATAATGTTCCTTTATGATCTATTCCTTATGAACTACCCAAATTTAGGTCATCACTTGATATATAAATGTTTAAGCTTTGTGTTCCAGTTTTTACCTTCAAATGTATGTGGGTTGTTTTATGTTCTCCACATTTACCCTTACTGAGAATTTGATCCCACCATTTGTATTTTTTCTTTTCCCCAGTATATAAAGAATAGTTTTAGGTAGGAAAAAAATGGAATGATCTTTATGGGAGATGTTTAAGATCATTCACTATGTTAGAATATTATGTTTCATGTTTCCAATGACACTAAACTAATACATTTTTTGGGAATATCTTTTATGTATTGTATTAAGTATTCCAAAAATGAAATGTAATTTAAATTTATGTCAATCTTGTGTTGTTATATTTGGTATCATAGAGGAATTTTAGTTAACCATTGGAAACTAGGATGCGATAACTTTTCTGAGATCCATATAGGTATTTCTAAGGTTAAGTATAATTACATGTTAGATTACTAGAATTATGGTAAAGATTATGAACAACCTAGGATTAATCCTTAGATGTTAGAGATTTAATGCACTCCCCTTGATTATTTTATTTCCCAATTATGATTGTTTCTTCTCACTCTATTCTTTTTTTGTTTTAGTTAATGGTTGGAACCTGAAAGAATCATGTTAGTGATCAATGCACTGGGAAATGAAATGATTTTCCTCCTGAATGACCAAATATTGTGGGATATGGTATGAAAAATCTTATTTCTATACTTACACAAGTTATGAACCATTCTAGGATCCCAAATTAGAAGAAAAGGAAACAACATTCTATTGAGTCCTTCATTAGGCAACTTACACCTTTAATCAGTGGGTTGTTGAGCAATGGATCAGTACTATTGAAAATATATTTTCCATCCTTAATTTTTTTAGAACATAACAAGTAATTTTTGTTGTCTATCGATTATAAGGTGAAGTAAACCAATTGTGGACTCTAATTAAGAACATAAGGCAGCAAGATTAAACCGAATCCATGAAATGGGATGAGTTCAATAACTTATTTTTCAGTAAGTAATTCCCTAGAAATCATCAAAAAAATATGGAAAAGGAGTTCTTTGAGCTGAAAAAAAGTATGATGAATCTGTTGGTATAAGAGACATTGATAGATATCAAGATATTGTGCACTGTGCTATCAAGGTATAACTGGATGTTGGTGTTACATATCCATCTCATGGTTTTGAGAAGAAATGAAATGTGGAGTTCAATGGAAAATCTCAAAACAATGGTTAAAACAAGATAAATGTTTCCTTATGATCAATGTGTGTAAATAAGCATGGTGGAGATTGTCATAAAGGGACAATAAAATGTTTCATGTGATGAAAAAAAGTTTATAAAGTAGTTGAGTGCTGAATTAATGGAATGTTTTTTCTAATGATGTGAATGGAGAAAAGAATACAGAGAATGAACCACCAACACTTCAATGCTACAAGTGCAATGAAATGGTCCATTATGCTAACGAATTCCCTATTACTAGGGTTAATGATAATATATGTCAGCAACCTCTTAAGTAAAAACCAAAACGGAAGTCACATGAGATCACTATTAGTGATGTGGAGTATGACAACAATGTTGGGGAATGATTTAGTTTTTATGTAATGGGATTCCAAAATAGTGTTATGGAATATCATTTATAATATTATAGAATATTGCAATCTCTATGAATTAGTCCATTGTGGTTTTCTATAATTATATGGTACTTATAATCATGAAAATTTACTGACATATTTTTTTAAATTACATGATATACACATAATGAAGTGATAAGGAGATAGTGATATGTTTGATAGTATTAATGTTCTCGGGACTGATATAAGGACAAAGTGATATCATGGTTTGAGTTATAGAATTTTTTTTATATGTAAAGTGTTAATTTTGACATAGTGTATTTTTTCACTACGGTTCTATGGTAATTCATGGACTTACCATGATTCAATAGAATACATGAATGAGGTATTCACATGATTGGAATGTGACAACCAGAACTGACAAATGAGATATGGGAGACAAATGTTAAGTCGGTTTAGTTCACCTCTTTCTAAAGTTTTATATTTTCCATTTTTTGATGGATTTTAATGTTATCCAGTTATGGATAGTATAAGTTATATTTTGTTAATGTTTGACAGATTAATGTATTGTCTCACTCTAGGTGGATTTGTGCATATTTGATAACCAGTTCAAACCATTATGTTGAGACAGATGGAAAAACCTATCATTCAATCACTTGATCTACAAACACATTAAGAAGGAAAAATTCAACATCATTTCTTTAAATAAGAGATGAAGTGGAAATTTCATCATGAACTACCAAAGGTGATATTTTACTAAATTCATGTAAGTATTTCTCTTCATGTAAAAACTCATCATCTTAAGGAAAAAGATATTGAAACCAAAAATGTTATCCAAGTGCCTTATAATATGATGAATCATATGGTCCCTGAAATCATCATAGATTTATGGATTTATGCTAGTTAACTTTCTCCCAACCTTATTCTCTATCATTTTCCATCAAAACATGAGAGTTAGATTTCTCTTCCATATCTATGTTTTCACTTCCCACCTTTGTTCTCCTATATAGAAATCTAGTGATGAGTTACATTGGGTAATCATTTTGTTTCTAAATTTTAATTTTAAAATGAATTTTTAGTATTCCTTTATGCAATATGGGTTTCCATGCAATAAAATTTTCTTGTCTTAAACCATTTATAACCCTGACGAATTTCAAGGGCAAAATTCATTTTAAGGGACGTAGAATGTAACACCTTGAGATTTTATGGGATAGTTTCATTTTATTATCGTTGATGTCTTGTGTTTTATGCTACAAAAATGTTATCTTGAACTTTATACAATGTCAAATTATCTTGTAATATACAAAACACTATTCTTGGCTTGTGTTACACGCAACAAAAACCTTCCTTTATAGCTTGGATTGTACGCAACACTAAGTTTCACTAAACAACGATATACTATTAGAATATTATTATAGGTTATAAAATATACATTATTAATAGTATTAACCACATATTTAGTTTTATAAAATTAAAATTCAACTTATTTATTTTATAGAACATTATATAAGAAAAAATTCAATTTTCCAAATAAAATAAGTATTTTTCCAAAAAATGCGGTTTTGCAGCCTTTTGATGGTGCGCCCATTTTAAATCTAGTTTTTGATACATTTACAAGTTTAATTTGAAAAAATAAACTTCTTATTTGGAATCAGGATAAAGTTTTTTACTTTTTATGAGTTTTTCATATTTTTTTGATAACTTTCATATTTTGATGAATAGTGAAAATACGTTAAATTCTAACTAAAAACAAGTTTTTCATCAAATTAATTTATATGTTTAAGATATATTATTGAATTTTTTTAAGGTATAAATAGAAAAAAAATTATTTTATTACAATATAAGTCATTTTAATTAATTATACATTGAATTTATATGTTAAAACATTTCAATCTTTTGCAGTTTTTTAACTTTGATACAAAACACAATTTTTTCCAATAATGGTATTAATTTTAAATAGATTACTATAGCTTCTGTGGTTTGAATTTTGAAAATTTTATTCCATGTTTTTATTTAGTAGGTTCAAATTGTTTTAATGGGATACTTTTATTTTTAGGCATTATGATTAGTAACATTTGTCATTATTTTTAATACCAGGGATTGGGGTAAATCAGGTAATTAAGGGTAAAAATAATATTATAAAATTACCCTAAAAACTAAAAAAATTTATTTGATGTATACATGTCGACCCATATCTCCTAAGGGTGAGAATAGATTCATTTCATGGATTTATTTCCTTTTGAATGATGTAATTATTATAACAACAGAAAAAAAAGTGACAACATGTCACTCTCTTATATATTATAAGTATAATAATTTTAATTTAGTGATAAACATCATAAAACACCGAAATTAAATAGTAACTAGAATTATTATGAAATTATATACATCATGTAAATTTATTTATAATTTTCAAAGATTAATGTATCATTCTTAATGATGGCACAATAGTGATGTAAAAATTATTTTATTAATTGAAATATCAAATAATTGGTTTTTTAAATATTAAAAGAAATTTCATATGAACTAATTAAAGTGATCCAAAATTTTTTTAGATGACTATGACATGTTAAGAGTGTATTAAATATTTTTGTTAGAGTTTATCTTTCATGAAGATTTTATTTAATGTCAAATAAATTAATAGTGTCAAAATTGGCAATATTGATATTTTATAAAAATAAAATTTTATTAAATTATTTTAAAATCATAAAAATATTTAAAAAATTACAGAGTGATAATTATAAGATTGGTAATTTCATTAAATAATTATTTTTGTTCAATTAACACTATATAATTGTAATTCCCCGACCCCAGTTACCCAGAGTCGGTGCATTATTTTAATACATTAGCATGATTACATGTAATCATGTCCTGAAGGACCGATCGAATTAGCAGTCTTGGAAAATAGATTACATATATGAATGTTACATTACACTTCATAACATAAAAAACAACAAAAATAATCCTTCATGAATGCCATTATTCCCTTGGCTTAACCCAGCATATCAATCACAATACACTTCTTGGAATCCTGGGAAAAATAATACATAGAAAGGGGTGAGCTCAGATACTCAGTAAGGATAACAATATAGCGGAAACTTTAATAAAAAACCATAAACATTTAAGGAAATTTATAAATAAAAAATCCTTTTAAACTTTAACTTCAAAATAATATGGAAAAAATAAAATAAAATAATTCCATTTACTTATTCACATTGATTTTCTACTAGTCAAATAATCACATGCAATATCAATAACCACTTTCATAATGATGGAATGCATAATGCCAGACTATCATAACCACATAGTCAAGGCCTTTTGCGAAGACTACAAATAATATTTTGTTAAGGCCTTGTTCCAATACACTAGTTTGTCTCATGAGACCTACCGATGCATCGAGGAGCTATATCGGCCTCCACCGAAC
This sequence comes from Viscum album, assembly GCA_963277665.1. Taxonomy (NCBI): domain Eukaryota; kingdom Viridiplantae; phylum Streptophyta; class Magnoliopsida; order Santalales; family Viscaceae; genus Viscum; species Viscum album. The sequence continues at coordinate 581,147,373 of OY728148.1, forward strand.
ACTTATTAAGTCCAATGCATTCCTCAAATAAATAGGTTTAAACATAACATAAACATTCGTAATAAAAATAGCTTATGAAATTTCAATACTTTCTCTGTAAACCATGAATGGTATAAAAATAACACATCCATAGTCAAACATATCACAAAAATATCAATATAATATAGAAGTTTTGTATCATAATTAATCAACTTCAAATAAACTTAAAATCCATCAAAGGATGTTGACATAGATGAAATCAAAACTATTTGAGAGAAATATCTCATTTTTTAAAATAATTTAAAAGTCACATAATTATAAAACATTTAATTTGAAAATATCCTTATTATATTTTAAGGGAAGCTTTGATGATTTTATAATGGCATAACATAGCTGCACCCACCGTTTAAGTTAAAAAAAAGACAGTCTTACCATAATTCTGCCGGAAAGGTTAAAAGGGACCTTGTTTAGAAAATGACGGAAATATTAATTATTAAACATATTATAGAAATTCAAACAAGGGTATAAATAACTTTAACCCATATTTTATAAAATCCTAAGAATGTTTTTGAATATATTTTTAACAAACATGGATGTGGATGATAAAGAGGTCCCAGTAGATAATTATATATAAATAACCTCGGATAATGAAGAGATTGTGAAATAAACCCTTACCTTGTACTTTTCCTTGGTTGGGGGTAGTTTAACCTCCTGTATAATGGTGAAATAGTTTTTATTAAATTATACAAGAATCATATACAATAATACGATATCATATATGATCTTTTAACATTGATATGTTAATAATATCTTAGTATTATCATCATTTCGGATGTTAACTTACTCGTTTTATTTTATATATTTTGTTACATAATGCGTGATTTTTATGGATAGGTTGTATCTTATTTATATCCAGAATTATATCAAGTCCTTAAACATTATTTTTAATCACCAAATGAGAATTATAATTGCATCGATAATATGGGGAATGAATCTCATCGCGTTTGTGGAGACAGTAGTCCGTACGTATGCACGAGCGACAATATCATTCTTTTGATATTAAAATAACATATAATTGGATTTTATATCATATATACAGAATAATTATCATGTTATATTTATTATTTACATCAATTACATATCATTATCATACCCATCCAAATAAAAATGTTTTTGAATAACAATTACACCACGACGTGGAGATGGTAAGTCGTACGTACACACGCATGGTGACATGTCATTTAAAGTATATATAGAATAATGAATATGGTTCTACCATATTTATAATAACATCATAGTATATATAATATCTGGAGTTATTATTTTTTAAAGGAAATAACAAAGAAATAAGAAGTTGAATATGAAAGTACCTTGAAAAAGTGTGGTGAAAACATTACCTCTTCTTCGGGTTCTCTCTTTTGATTTGATCAAAAGGGCACTTTAGGTTGGATTTGTGATCAAACTGAGGCCTCTAGGTTGAAGTTATGGAATTTGAGAGATTATTTGGGTAGGGTTTGGCCAATCCAAAAGGTTTGAAGGTGTAAAAAATTGGTTATATGTTGTGTCCTTTTATAAGGGGGAGGAAGGGCTCTTTAGGAAAAATTTAAAGTATTAATTTATAATAATTTCATATTCGGTTTATAATGGATCCAAAGTAGATTATTCAAAGTATAAGGTGGGGATGGGTCAAAATAATTTCAACCAATATATTTTAGCTAGCTTTGGGTCATTATATTATCCTTATCTTTTAGTTTTAACTCTTAGCTAATTAGATTGACATTTACCATGTCACTTTGTGTTTTTATATTATATAGTTAATAAACATACTATATAAATCACAGATACCCCCATGTGTTCCATTAATGATACACCAATCAAGATATAAGTCCTTTTTCCTAACCTTAGAGTTTTAGGAATAGAATATCAATTAATAATATAATACTTGTTTTAAAAACTCATTTATGTCAATTTTGACACTATTCAATAATTGATTTTTTTCAAAATCTAAACAACATTATTAATTCAAAAAAATCATTTAAGAAATCCTAACATGTAATATTAACCAATAAAATTCTTGGATTTCACCAAAACATTCAAATTATATTTATTTTACCTTTTATAATACCAATTATTTGATTCTTTTATTATTAAAGACAAATACTGCATCATTATTGTGTCTTAAATGTCTAAAAATTATAAATAATATACCATTATGTTGGAAATAGTTTTATATTTCTAATGAATATTTATAGTTGAAAATATAACATATATAACTCTATGTAAAAATTGTTTTTCTAAAAGATATATGATTATGTCATTTTTGTATTTCCATTAACTTATTTAATATAAAGTGTCCTTATCACTTACAAGGGTATCCATGGGGTCCCAAAATCTACTGAAAGATGCCAATGGTCGGACATGTATCAACCAATAGGTTTAGTACTTGATTTAGGATAATTTAGTATTATTATAATCTTATTTTTTACCCTTATTTACCAGATTTACCCTTTAACCATGGTAAATAAAATATTTACCGAAATAATTATTCAAAATATCTAAAAATAAAAGTTACCTATTTACACAATTTGGTTATCCTGATTCCAAATATGGAATCCATTTTTCTAAATTCAAAACACAGAAGTGGAAGAAATTATTTTAAAATTAATTCCTGTTGTTAAAACAAAAAAGCATGTTTTTAAGAGATAATAACTATTAAAATATTGACACTTGTTTATGTCCGGTTTAATTTTGAAATTATGTCCAATGATCAACATTGTATTAAATGGTAAAAATATATTATAAATATACATTAAAACCACTAAAATTCATAATTTATCAGTATCAATTATTTTGATTAAAGAAGCTATTTTTAATTAAAATTTAGTAATTTTCACAATTCATCAAAATATAAAAGTTATCTGAAAAGTACTAAAATTTCACCCTAGGATAATTTCGATATTACGAATCCAAAAATAAAGTCCATTTTGAGAGATAAAATTTATAAAATTTCAAAAAGTGGGTATTACTATTCATAACAGCTACTTTGATTGGTCGTGGTGTGTTAGAATCTCGAAGTTGCGTACAACAAACGCTACTGTATTATTCAAAGAAAATTGTACCCTGGAAGCTTGGGGTGTCACATTTTCCCCTCCTTCAAATAATTTCGTCCTCAAAATTTATAAAATATTATTGTATAAAAAACTTAGGTGGTTCTTCATCATAAGTTCCTCGGGTTCCCATGTTTCCTCTTCCATCTTATGGTTTCTCCATAGAACTTTTACCAGACGAGTCATCTGGTTTCTCAGCACTTGTTCTCTTGTATCAAGAATACTGATGGCCTCTTCGCAATAAGACATATCGGGTTCCAGTTCCAATTCCTCGTAAGTGAGTACATGTGTTGGGTTAGGCATGTATTTTCTCAATAGTGATACGTGGAACACATCGTGAACTTTGGAGATACATGGAGGCATTGCCAAACGGTAAGCTACATCCCCAATTCGTTCTAGAATTTCTAATGGTCTGATGTACCTGGGACTCAATTTACCTTTCTTACCAAAACGTATAACTCCCTTCCATGGAGATACCTTCATGAAACAGGATCTCCTTCCTAAAATTCCAAATCCTTCCTTCGGTTATCATCATTTCTCTTATACCTACTTTGAACTGATTTGATGTGGTTTTGTATTACCTTCACCTTTTCCATTGTTTCCTCCACCAATTCTGGGCCTACGAGTTTTCTTTCACCAACATCATCCCAACAGGTTTGTGTGCAACATCTTTTTCTCTATAACACTTCATATGGTGCCATATGAATACTCAAATGGATGCTATTGTTATAGGAAAATTCTAACATAGGTAAATATTGATCCCATATACCCTGAAAGTCAAGTGATCAAGATCTCAACATGTCTTCTAAGGTTTGAATAGTCTGTTCTGAATGTCCATCTGTTTGAGGGTGGTAAGCAGTGCTCAAATGAAGTTCAGTATCCAAAGCCTTTTGAAGACTTTTCCAGAATCTTGAAGTAAAACAGGGATCAAGATTAGAAACTATCGATAGGAGTACCCCATGAAGTCTCCAAACTTCATTAATATATAGTCTTGCTAGACGTTCAAGTGTTAAATCGTCTCTTATAGCAATAAAATGTGCTGACATGTTAAGACGATCAAAAATGTCCCATATTGCATTGTTCCTTCTAGGAGTATTTGTTATCCCCATGATGAAGTCCATCGTAATATTATCCCATTACCACTCAGGTATTGGAAGAGGTTGCATGACTCCTCCAGGTTGTTGCCTTCCAGCTTTCACTTGTTGACAAACCATACATCTTGACACAAAATCAGAAATATCCTTCTTCATGTTGTCCCACCAAAAATGTTCCTTCAAATCTATATACAATTTGGTGCACCCAGGGTGAGTAGAGAAATTGGACCTATGAGCATCGTCCAATAATTCCATTTTTAGATCAGTTATATCGGGAACACAAAGCCTCTTCCCAAATTTCAAAATTCCATCTTCATACAAAAAGACTCTCAATCTCCCATCATTCACAGCTTTAATCTTCTTTTGAAACTCTTCATCACTGGTCTGAGAACTCTTTATTCTTTATGGTAAAGATCATTTGGCAACCATTTGAAAAAGTATTGATGTTTCACCTTCCATGGTGATTCCCATATCCATCTACACTAGATCCATGAAAATAGGATCCCTTTAAATTCTCATAATGTTCAAAACTCCATGATCCTTTCTGCTCAAAGAAATTTCCACCTTATTTGCCTTCCCCGGGTGGTAGTGTATCGTACAATCATAATCCTTGAGTAGTTAAAGCCATCTCCATTGCCTCATGTTGAGTTCTTTCTATGAGAAAATATAATTCATACTCTTGTGATCAGTATAAATCTCACATTTTTCACCATAGAGATAGTGTCTCCAAATCATCAGAGCAATGATTACAGCAGCTAACTCAAGATTATGAGTAGGAATGTTTTATTTAGGATTTTTCATCTGTCGTGATGCATAGGCAATAACTCTATCATTCAGTATAAGGAAACAACCAAGTCCTTTCTTCGATGCATCACTATAAATAACAAACCCATCATTTCCCGATGGTAGAGTCAAAATAAAAGCATTGACTAATCTTCTCTTAAGTTCTTCAAAATTTTCATCACACTCTTTTGTCCAAAAAAATTTAACCCCTTTACATGTGAGCTTCGTTAATGGGTTATCCAATTAGGAAAAGTTTTGGACGAAATGCCGATAATAACCTGCTAAGCCAAAAAAAACTGTGTACCTCAGTTATACTCATCAGTGCTGGACATTCTTGGATTGCTCTAGTCTTAGAAGGATCAACATAGATTCCATCCCTAGAGAGAATATGGCCAAGAAAAGAAATCTCTTGAATCCAGAATTCACACATGCTAAACATCCCATATAATTCATTTCATCTAAGAGTCTTCAGGATAATGTGCAAGTGATTTTCATGATCCTTGTAGTTTTTGGAGTATACCAAGATATCCTCAATAAATACCTCCAAAAAATCATCGAGATATTCTTTGAAGACTCCATTCATTAAATCCATAAATAGAGAGGGTGCATTAGTGAATTTAAAAGGCATTACTGTAAAATCATAATTCTCGTACCTGGTTCAAAATGCTGTATTCGGAATGTCTTCCTTCTTCACACACAACTGATGGTATCCAGATCAAAGGTCAGTCATTGAAAAGTATTGATCTTAATGTAGTTGATCAAATAAATCATCAATGCCAGGTAGGGGATACTTGTTCTTTATTTTTATTGCATTGATTTCCCTGTAGTCGATACATAACCTCATAGATCCATCTTTCTTCTTAACAAAAAGGACAAAGGCTCCCCATGGAGATACACTAGGGAGAATAAATCCCTTATTACTCAATTCCTTTAGTTGTTTCTTTAGTTTAACTTATTCCACAGTGTCCATTCTATAAGGGGTCTTCGATATAGGCCTTGAACAAGGAATTAAATCAATTTCTCGTTCTGGAGGATGTCCAGGTAAATATTCCAGAAACCCATCAATATATTCTCTCACAACAGGTATATCCTCTATTTAAACATTCCTTTCCTCACCCACAGTTATTTCATTCTCTTCATCCCTAATAATTGAATTTAGTTGAGCTACTGGGGGTAAATCTATATTAGAATCAGGTGGTGAAGATTTTGCTCTAAAGATAAGGTGTTCTATATCATCATCATCAGAAATTGTAACCTCCTTCTTCTTACAATAAATTTTTGCATCATGGTCCAAATTCCAATCCATACCGAGGATTATATCAAATTCATTCATGGGTATGATGATGAGATCAGCAGATAAAGAACATTTATATGCCCTAATGGGAATGGATCCACATAACATTGTACCAATGATACTTCCCTTAAGAGTTTTAACTGACAACTCCCTTGATAAATCAAATCGGAAATATATAATTTTCATAGAAAACCGGGAAGATATGAAAAAATGTGATGATCCAGAATCTAATAGAGCATTTTCTAAACATGAGGAAACCATTAAATTACCTACCACCACGTCTTTCAGGGCTTCAACCTCAGTAGTAGTGATTGCATAAGCTTTTCCTTGATCCCTTTTCCTTTTCTGAGGTATGTTTCTCAGAATCTTAGTACATTAATTTTCATAATGTCCCATCTCCCTACAATTGTAGCATTGAAAATTGGTAGCATCTTTCTTTCCATTACAATCACCAGCTAGATGGCCTTTCTGTCCACCCTTGTATCATACTCCTTTTCCTTTTAGACAGGAACCAGGGTACTTCCTTACACAATTATCACAAGGTGGAAATTCAATTCTTCCCTTCTTCCATGTTTCCTTATTTCCTTTCTAATAGTGTTCAGCAGATCTCTTCTTCTCTTTATTTTATTTAAATTCCTAAGACTTAGAGAATTATTTTTTGGTCTTGGTAGTACAGGAGACAATATCTTCGTATGATGAGAAGTATTTTGAGACCAATAATCGATGGAGAAAAGGTTTTAACCCATCAAAGAAACAATAAATCTTACTTCTTGGGTTACGTATACTCTGCAGCATACCTTGCTAACCTTGTAATGTTATCCTCATACTTTGCAACATTCTCATCCTCATTTTGTCTCAGACTCAGAAATGGCCTTTCCATATCTGCTCGATGGTCACGATGAAATTATTTCTCTAAAAATAGATCTTTGAACTCCCTCCATTCCAAATTTTATACTTCATCATCTTCCTTTGTGTTTTGAATCAATGACCATCATTGATCAGCATCTCTAGGGAGGTGGTAAACTGCCATTATAACTTTTTCCCTTTCACTACTCCCCAAGGCATGGAATATTTTCTCTAAAGAATTTATCCATTGCTCAGCTACTAAGGGATTTGTAATCCTATTGAATGTCTGTTGTTGTTTCCTCATGAATCAATCTAACATTGATCCTCCACGCTGTGGATCAGGGTGCTCCATATGGGTAAGGATATTATTCAAAACCTAAGTGAGTATTCCCTATATGGTGATTAGCTGATCAACACTAGTTGCATCACCAGCTCTACTATAATTATCTTTATCAGGAGGTAAATCCCTATATGGAGTGTGTGGATTGATATGGTTTCCATTTCATCCACTAGGTTCCATTTCTAAACAATGGCTTACAATAGAATAGTTTATGAATCTCAACACATAAATCCAAACTTGCAAAACACTTATCATAAATTAAACAGTTTATAGATATAATCCATAATAATAAAAATGTTTTCTTTGACGAAGTATATACTCATAAACCCTTCATAATGGTTTTTAAATAAAATGAGAATTATCCTAAGCATATCCCCCGGGAGTGTCGTAACCAAGAGTGTAGAAAGGCCTGTTGTTGTACACCAGTTCTCGTTCGAGTCTAGCTCAAAGCAGTGTTTCCATGTTTTACCCCTAGGTACATCTGTGATGGAGCCTCCTCTACCTGCTCATATCCAGAAAATTATGTATTTCTCGGAAAACTGACAAAATTTCTACAATACCAAAATTCTAGGAAGTTCTTCTATACTAATCCTCAAAGTCCATCTTAGGTCTATGTGCTCTAATCAGAGTTTATCTAAATCTAGTATCCAATGTTTGTACTAAACACCCTTTGATACCAATTATAAGGCCTCGACCCCAGTTACCCATTGTCGGTACATTATTTTAATACATTGTCTTGATTACTAGGAATCAAGTCCTGAAGGACTGATCGGTTTAGCAGTCTTGGAAAATAGATTACATATATGGATGTTAAATTAGACTTCATAACATAAAAACAACACAAATAATCATTTAGGAAGGCTGATATTCCCTTGTCTTAACCCTGCATATCAATAACAATGCACTTCTTGGAATCCTAGGAAAAAGAAAACATAGAAAGGGGTGAGCTCTGATGCTCAGTAAAGATAACAATATAGAGGAAACATTAATAAATAATCATAAACATTTAGGGAAATGTATAACTAAAACAAAAGGCTCTTAAACATGAACTTCAACATAATATGGAAAAAATAAAATAAAATAATGTCATTTACTTATTCACATGGATATTCTACTAGTCGAATAATCACATGCAATACCAATAACCACTTTCATAATGATGGAATGCATAATTCCGGACTATCATAACAACATATTCAAGGCCTTGTGCCAAGACTACAAATAAGATTCTTCCAAGGCCTTGTTCCAAGACAATATATTGTCTCATGAGACCTTCTAATGCATCAAGGATCTCTAGTGGGCTCCACCCATCACTTATTAAGTCCAATGCGTTTTTCATATGAACATGTCTAAACATAACATAAACAATCGTATTAAACCTAGCATACGAAATGTCAATACTTTCTTCATAAACCATGAATGGTATAAAAATAACACATCCACAGTCAAACATATCACAAAACCTTCAGTACAATATGGAAGTTCTGTATCATAATAAATCAACTTCAAATAAACTTAAAATCCATCAAAGTATGTTGACCTAGATGAAATCAAAACTATTTGAGAGAAAAATATCTTTTTTTAATTCATTTAAAAGTCACATAATTATAAAAAATTTACTTTGAAAATAACCTTATTATATTATAAGGGAAGCTTTGACAATTTTATAAAGGCGTAAAATAGCCGCACCCACCATTAAAGTTATAAAAAGATATTCTTACCTTAATTCTGTCGAAAACGTTAAAACGGACCTTGTTTGGAAAACGACGGAAAGATTCCTTCATAAACATCTTATAAACAGTAAAACAATGGTATAAATGAATTTAACCCATATACTATATAAATTTAAGAATGTTTTGAAATACATTTTTATGAAACATGGATGTGGATGATAAATAGTTCCTAGTAGATAATTATGTATAAACAACCTCGGATAATGAAGAGATTGTGAAATAGAACCTTACCTTGTACTTTTCCTTGGTTGGGGGTAGGTTAACCTCTTGTATAATGGTGAAATAATTGTTATTAAATTATAAAAGAATCATATACATTAATATGATATCATATATGATCTTTTAATATTGATTTGTTAATAATATCTTAGTATTAGCATCATTTCATGTGTTAACTTACTCATTTTATTTTATATATTTTGTTACATAATCTGTGTTTGTTATGGATTGTTTTTATCTTATTCATATCCAGAATCATATCAAGTCCTTAAACATTATTTTTAATCATAAAATGATATTTATAATTGCATGGATACGATGGGGAATGAATCTAATCGCATTGGTGGAGACAGTAGTCCATACGTACGCACGAGCGACAATATCATTCTTTTGATATTAAAATAATATATAATTGGATGGTATATCATATATATAAAGAATTATTATCATGATATATTTATTATTTACATCAATTACATATCATTATCATACCCATACAAATAATAATGTTTTTGAATAACAATTACACCGCGACGTGGAGACGATAAGCCGTACATACGTACGTACGGTGACATGTCATTAAATGGATGGATAGATTACTGAATATGGTTGTACCATATTTATAATGACATCACAGTACATATAAGACTAGAATTATTATTTTAGAAAGTAAATAACAAATAAAGAAGAAGTTTAAGAAGAAAGGAACTTGAAAAAGGGTGGTGAAAACATTACCTCTTCTTTGGGTTCTTCCTTTTGATTTGATCAGAAGGGCACTTTAGGTTGGCTTTCTGATCAAACTAAGGCCTCTAGGTTGAATTGAGGTATTTTTATAGAGTATTTGGGTAGGTTTTGGTCTATCCAAAAGGATTTTAAGGTGTAAAGAATTGGTTAGAAGTGGTGTCCTTTTATAAGGGGGAGGGTCTCTTTAGGAAAAACATAAAGTATTAATTTATAATTAATTTATATTCGGTTTATAATTTCTCTATAGTAGATCATTCAAAGTATAAGTTAGGGATGAGTCAAAATCATTCCAACCAATAGATTTTAGATAGGTTTGGGTCATTATATTTACCTTATCTTTTAGTTTTAACTCTTATTTAATTAGATTGACTTTTACCATGTCACTTTGTATTTTTATATTATATAGTTAATAAACATACTATATACATCCAAGAGACCCCCAAGTGGTCTATTAATGATACAACTATCATCATATAGGTCCTTTTTCTGATCCTTCGATTTTTAAGAATAGAATATCAATTAATAATATAATACTTCTTTTAAAAACTAATTTATGTCTATTTTGACACTATTCAATAATTGATTTTTGTTAAAATATTAACAACTTCATTAATTCAAAAATAAATTATTTAAGAAATCCTAACATGTAATATTAACCATTAAAATTATTTTATGTCACCAAAACTTTCAAATTATATTTATTTTAACTTTTATAATACCAATTATTTTATTCTTTTATTTTTATGAAAAAACTGTATCATTATTGTGTCATAAATAAATTTAATTATCAAAAGTATAAAAATTATAAATAAAGTAGAATTATGTATGAAATATTCTTATCATTATAATGAATATATATAGTCAAAACTTTAACATACATAACCCTATCTAAAAATTGTTTTGCTAAAAGATATATGCTTATGTCATTTTTGTATTTACTTTAACTTAATTAATATAAAGTGTCTTTATCACTTACAAGTGGATCCTTGGGGTCCCAAAATCGACCCAAATATGCCCATGGTCGGACATGTATCAACCAATATGGTTAAGACACGTTTTAAGATAATTTAGTATTATTATAAAATTATTTTTTACACATATTTTCCGGATTTACCCTTTAACCATAGTAAATAAAATATTTACCGAAGTAATTATTCAAAATGTCTAAAAATAAAAGTTATATATTTACACAATTTGGAAATATTGATTCCAAATATGGAATCCATTTTTAAAATTCAAAACACAGAAGTGGCAGAAATTAATTTAAAATTAATTCCCATTGTTAAAACAAAAAAGCGTGTTTTTAAGAGATAATAACTATCAAATGATTGTCACTTGTTTATGTTCGGTTTAATTATGAAATTATGTCCAATGACCAACATTGTATTAAATGGTAAAAAAATATATTCTGAATATACTTTAAAACCACTCAAATTCATAATTTATCGCTATTAATTATTCCTATTAAAAAGATGTTTTTAATTAAAATTTAGTAATTTTCACTATTCATCAAAAATTAAAAGTTATCCGAAAAGAAAAAAAATTTCACCCTAGGATAATTTCGATATTTTGAATCCAAAAATGAAGTCCATTTTGAGAGATAAAATTTATAAAATTTTAAAAAGTGGGTATTACTATTCATAATGGCTACTTTGATTGGTCGCGGTGTGTTAGAATCTCGAAGTTGTGTACAACATACGCTACTGTATTATTCAAAGAGAATCGTATCATGGAATCTCGGGGTGTTACAATAAGTAAATATTAATAACCACTATATATTTATAATGTTATTACCACAATTAAAATAAAATAGAATAATTAAGTGTTAGTGAAAAATTATAATGATTAAATGGAAATAAACACTTGCCTAAAATTTATTGGATGATTATATTATAAACCTATCTCATCTAGTCATCGATATTGGTACATTTTTGGGGATTTTAACTGGATGTTTCTTTTATTATAAATTAATATTTTTCATGTTTCTAAATATTCCCCTCACCTCAATTATAAAAAGGCACCTCTTCCCAATACTCTTCACTAAATTTCGATCCCTCAAGCTCGACCAAACCCTGAACATTTCTCTTGTAAACATCACCGGTTCCATTATACAGGTTCTGGTCTTTTCAAAACACTAACTCTATTTCCATTAAGAGGAATTCTAAAGATAGCATTTCAAGGAATAGTTAATCTCTTCTACTGGTTCTTTAAAAAAATATTCTTCTATTAACTATTAATTACTTATTTATTTATAATTTAATGAATTTAGTATCATAAATATAATGATATGTTATTATATATATTAAACAACCATATTTCACCTTCTATCCATCCAATGAAAAATTAAATCCCCCCGCATGTGTACGTACGGCTTACCATCTCCATGCCATGGTGTAATCTGTTTTTTTCCCACCACCTTACTTTGATGGGGATAATGGTTGAAATAAAAACTATATATAATTATTATAAAATTATTCCAATTATGAGATACTATATACCATCTACTTCAATACCATTCAACAATTATGGGAATGATATCGTCGCTTGGGCGTACGAACAGCTTACCCTCTCCAAAGTGCGATGTGATTCGTTCTACCTAATCTTTATTAAACCATGATTATATAAATGAATTTAGTGAAGAAATATGATATATATTATATCAATACCATTCGGTCTATAATATAACTATAACTTAAAAATATGAATAAGAACTTATCCGACAAAACATGCATGAGAACATAAAGTAGTTAATACCTAAATAACGAGTAACAATGAAATATTACAAACAGATATATGTATATATGATCATAAATTTTATCGTAAAAATGATTATGTTTCTATAATAAATCAGTAACATTATTTAAATCTTTATACATGAGTTTCCAATAAATAAAAATCATATTAGACCTATGGTAAGGGATAACATTTCCAATATTGTTTTTATCAGTGATTGTTTATTTTTATGTATTTACTAGAGATACATTTATCATCCATATCCATGTTTTCTAAAAATATGATAAAATATATAATATTATTTTATGTATATTTAAATTCATTTTTACCCATTTTTTTCTTTTACTACATGGTATGGAAGGAATCATTATTTTGATTACCATTCAGGTACTGCTTGTCTTTTTCGAGAAAAGTACAGGGAGAATGTCTTTTTAACTTATATGTAATGAATGGGTTTTTACTGTTTTATGACAACTTATCTCCATCAATATTCCTCTACACTATAATAAGTTTATTTTCAACAAAATTATTTTCTTTTAAAATTGTGTGTCATTTTGAGAAATAAAACTTTTTTAAAGAAGAATGTATATTTTTCCAAAAAACTATGTCCAAGTAGTTTTTCAAAATTATTTTCAATCTAAGATAGTTTCCTTTAAATTGGGTTATGTTTATATACCTACTATTATTAATATTATTTTAATGTGTTAATTATGGAATGATATTTTATATGGATTATGTTATTATAGAATTATGTTTATGAAAACCCATTTTATTTCAAGGGTTAACATATAATGAATGAGTTAGGTTTTTGTGAAACATGTAAGAATGATATCATTATGATATGGGTGGGGCCTATATATCCCTCCCATTCATTAGGTAAAGATCTATATCTCATGATACATACATTATTGGAATGGCTAGTAAATCTGGTTCAGTAATACATGGCTGGAACGACAAGTAAACCTGGTACTGTAATAGTCTTTGTCTACTATGATGGTCTTAGAAACAATGTCTTGGATACTATGGAAATCATATTATGTTATTATTAGTTTTCGACAATTACATTTTTTATAATAATTTTATTCTTTCATGGATAATGTTCATTTATGAACTATGCCTTATGAACTGCCATGATTTAGATTATCACTCAAGATTTTGATGTTTAAACATTAGGTTCATGTTTTTACGTTCATATGTATATTGTTTGTTTTATGTTCCACATTTTTACCATTACTGAGAATTTTAGCTCACCCTTTTAATGTTTTCATTTCCCTAGGATATAAATAATGGTTTTAGGTAGTAAAACAAAAGGGTATAATCATTATGGAAGATGTTGAAGATCTTACACCAAGTTAGAAGATTATGATATAATTTTCTAAATACATTAATCTAATATGTTCATTTATAATAAATCATGTGTAATATTATAAGTATTTCATAAAATAAATTTAATCATCATGTATGACAAGCTTGGGTCGTTAGATTTACCTAGTAGGAAAAACTTACGATTGCATGGGTTTACGCTATGAGAAGTCTTATCTCACCTATGCATTCCATTATGTGTGTGTTTTTTTTGAAAAGGGGATATATGTATTGATTCCCTTAATCTATTTCACATCACATAGAGTGTATATCATATATAGGTTCTTGATTTGGTGGACCATCATATGTTTCACATGAAACTGACTCAGGTCATCTATAGCATCATTTTTGTGTCGCATGATAAACCAATAACATGATATAATTTCTTCATTTCCATATTTATTGGATACATGGATTATCAATAATCTTTAACATAATAAATTTTAAATCTTAGGTGATTTATCATCATTAGATATACATGTTAGAGAGCCTTCACTATATTAGGATGCCTGTCAAATAGGCTTTTCACATGATCATGAGAGACTGGCCTAGGTCCCTTCAAGGGATCAAGTTGGATCATTAGATTCAATTATCATGAAAAATAGAATAACTATAATTTATATGAGAGTAAAAAAATCTTTTTATGTTATAATTCCTATCTTTCTCACCCATCTATTGTTTATCAGGGTGCCACATGATCAAATGAATATGTCTGAGATCCATTGAATGAAATAAGAATCATATCCAGTGGCATTCACATGATGAGGCTGGCATGTCAGATGGGATTTCAATTGATCAATAGAATCATCATGTTGACCACATCTATAATTCATAAGAAAAACAATCTAACTCGGTTTCACATTAAGCTTCCTTGATTTCTATTATTTAATCTTATATTTTCTATGACCCTTTATTGTTTCTAATTTCTTTTCTATGAGAGTGTATCATGATCAATAATACACCTTCATGCAATTTTTAAAAAATTTAATGGATTTTATCATTTTTTATTCAATGTTTATATCATGATTAAATGTATGTTACAAAATTACTTATCATGATTAAGGTGGTATACCCCATGGATTTTTTCACAGTATGGTAGAAATGAAGAAAGTGATGACATGTGATTTTTAAACAGATCATGTTATCTTCATAATCCATTAGTGTTAAAATAAACATTTCTTTCATTTCATTAGGACCCCTCCTTTTAAGTTTATTTTTTATAAGGGTATTTTTTTAGATATTCAGAAATTTCTTGATTTTAATGTCTCGTGATTAAAGGAACTCATCTGACATAGGATCCTAAAATCATTAAGACATTCCAGAAGGGCCTCACTAGTTTTAATGGGCTATCTAATGGGACTTCTTGTTATGGTAAAAACTCATTGAAGTGGATTATCATGATCAATATCAAATAATGTCGAATGTAATATCTTCTTGCATGGTGTTTTATGGATTATTTGACTTCATGTCCTCCTTAGGGTCATGTGATTCGCATGATCCAACTGCTTCGTCTCCATGTATCCATATTTAAACATAATTAATTTAGAGTATAAAATAATTATAATTATTTAGTTATTTCATTGATCCTGTAATTTCAAATTATAATTTTTTAGAAATAAATATATATAACCATCAAACTATAATAATTAATTAATCATTTAAAATATGCATACAAATGGGTTATGTATTTATTCAAATGGTGTCATATTTTTATACACTTTAATTATTTTCATTATAACTTCTAATTATGATATATCATAATAATAATCACTAAATAATATCATTACTTTTATTTTATAATGATATTGAAACTAAACCATCTCATAGTCATCCATTAAACATGTAAGTTCATGTTTTAGCCAGTTTAACCACCTACTAGAAATATACTTTAAATTTATGTCAAGGATGGGTATGAGAACTTTTTTACCTATGTAATATGATATTAATATATAAATAATTATTTTTATGAGTATTTCATATTAATATTTGATTCACTAATTATGAAAATAATTTGTTAGTCAAGAATCCCTCAAATATGATCATCGTCGATTTCATATTCATGGTTCATAACCAAAACTACAATGGATTGGAATTATAGATTTATAAAATAAATTGTAACATCTATTATAGTATCATACATGGCCTAATCATGATATAATTTTGAAAATCAATAGATACCAACACCTCTATTATGAAACCTGTTTAAAGTGATATAGGTTAATTACATCGGATTTTGAAAAGACCTAATCACTATATAATATTTATATTGATATAATGACTATAAATGAATATTATATACGGATATAGTTATTAATAATGATATTTTATTTCTATTTAAAGATCCTAATTTAATTATTTATGATTTTTGGTGTAATTGGATAATGGATCAGTACATGGTAACGGTTTCAGTCTCAATATCCCTATATTGAGATAAGTAATTTATTTATATACATACTATAATTTTAAAAGTTTTTATACGTACTATTTTAGATATTTTATCATTAAACCATTTTATTTCAGGGTATATAAATATAAATTTCATTTTTTAACTCTCAAGGGTGTCTGATCGAAAAGGTAACAATGTGGTAGTATTGAACTGTCCCAAATTCCTCTCTATAAAACATGTTTAGTATTATTAACCTAGTTTCATTTATCTTATTTATATACATCCTATTTGAGATATAAAATAATTATTTTTATTTTAATAATATTTTTTATGTTCAATTACAATCCCACTCTATCATGGGGATTTTATTAAGGTGTTACACAAGTCGCAAGGGTTTTCTTGGTCTAAATTTTGATTCATTGAGACTAGTTTCATATTGTTCATCATGTTTACATTGTATAGTGATCTATTACTTTACTATCACATGGATTTGAAACACAAAATTTACTTTTAATTCATGGGATAAACTAATATTTTTTATGTTATTTTCTTCCAGTACCAATTTAATCAAGTGTTTCCCTATTTTTTTGTAACACAACTTTCATTAATTAAGTTATTATTTTACAAGGGAAAATAATAATATAAGTTTTTAACATAGTTATATTTGATTGTATTTTGTTGTATTATATCATTTTATACATTTTTACAACATATATTCTATCTAAAATGCTTCATTATTTATAGATTACATTTTATTTAACGGATATTGATAACTCAAGACTCATTTAATTAAGTTATATTTTTTCTTTAAAAACATATCCTTTCCTTGATTAGTTCACCCACACTCATATTTTATTAAATGGTATTTACTAATACTCTTTTTTAAAATTATGTTTTATTAAAATTATATTTTTTTACTCTTCTTAGAGTGTGAGTTTTACACAATGAAATTTTAAAATAATATAATGTGGGTTTCCTTTCACTTTTCTATATTTTCTCCTCTCCAAATTTATTAAAGATAAAAAATATAAATTTACAAGGATTTCTTATTTGACATTATTTTCAAAATTAATGGTTTTAATAGTATTTCACATCACTCTTTTAAAATATTCCTTTGTAAAGGACATGTAAATATTTAATTTATTTCCATATTAATTTTTTTATAAAATCTTTTTTACGGTTTCACTTCCATTTCCTTATCATATACTAAATTTTTTATCCTAATGGGGTTTATGTTTCATGATATATATTTTAATCATTTTTGGGGTTAAACATGTACTATAAAACAATTTTATTCTTCTTTCCTTATTTTGTGATACCGTTTAAAGTGTTTTTTTGTAAAGTTGTTTCCCATATATGTCAATATCCTTCTATGCTTCCTTTTTTATACATGGGTTATGCTCTATTGAAAGCATAAACATTCATTATATGGATGGATTATTATCATTATTATTCTACTATTTTCTTAGACATGTACTCATTGATCTCTATGGAATGGAAACCACATTTTTTATAATTTAGAATGGATGATGTTCACCTAGAAAGAATGTTATTATATTATTGAGAAGGAAAGTATTTATATCAAATTTTTTGCAATTCCAATATTGATGATTATTGTAAATTTTAACCATAAACCATCATTATAAATATGGTTTATGATCACATTATGACTTTTATTAACATGTGGAAAAGTATTGGTAATCCATATATAGTTATTAAAATATGGATGATTATTTTTATGTTTAACCAACCACCTTTTTTCTCAGGTTGGGTTATGATTATGATATCTTTTTTATTGATGTGGGGAAAAAATTGGCATATCATATTTATTATTCCAAAACGAAAACTTATTTACAAGTTTTTTCAAACACATTCTTTTTTAAGATGGGTTGTGGCCATGTTTTCAATTTTATTAACATGGGAAAAAGTATTGACAATTTTTATGACTATTTAATACTAACATGGGTTGATCATGAATTAATATTATGAATATTTTATTATCTATATAACCATGTTTTTATTTTTTATAGGTTCTTAAAGTAATGTTACAAAAAATCTTATTTACTCTTATTGTGGATTAATTATAATTAATCAAGTGTTAGATAGGGCCCAAAATTATATAGTCCTTTGATACATCTTTATTTCTTAGGAGAAAAAACATGATGGATTTTGGGGTATAAATATCCCTATAACATGATTGGTTTCCTTCAATATGTCTTTAATATTATTATTTTGATTTCATGCATTATGTATCCCATTATTATGAGATCAATATTATTGATATCCATGTTATTATTTAATTCCATGGATATAAAATTCTATCAATTTCAAGTTTATTATTGATTATTACAGTTTAATAGTTACTGTCGTCATGTTTATGAAATGTTTATGTCATGATTTCATTATTATTAATTTTCATTTACTAAGAACAAGATATTACTCCTTATTATATTTCCCTTCCCCAAGGTTTTATTTTAATGAATTACTCATGAACTATTTAGAAGTATGTAATGTGTGGATGAATTTATAAGATATACTGAAGACTAATCATAAATTTTTTTTTAATATATATAATGGAAAATTATACTCTTTATACATATAACATGAGACTTATTAGTTTATGATTTTTATTATTACTTTAAATAATTAAACCTGAAAATTTAATTTGGATGTACAGGATGCAATAAGTTTTATCCATTTTTTAATTAATGATGAATACATCCAAGATTTTATAGCTTCTATCAAATTGAATTTGTATAATACGTGTTTATGGAACCAGATCTGGGAGTTCGGGTTCAGCATATCAATTTAAAAATTTAGATAACTTAGTGTATTAGATTATTAATTGAGTATCATTTATATACTGATAAGTTAGGGTTAATCAAGATTTCAAAGGTATAGATAACCCTTGGGGATAATTATATCATTTAATGTTAAGGAAATATTGTAAATTTTATTTATTGATTAGCATAACGAAACATTACTGAAAAACTAGGAATGAGTATAATTATTTAATAACATCTTAATAGTTTAATAAAATAGAAATTATATTTGTTTTTCCAATAAATGCTTCCATCCATGGATACTATAAAGTGGATGGGGTTGTGGAACAGATACAATTAAGGGTAATAACTCAGAAAATGTTTGGTTGAGCATTGACTCATTCATTACGCTGATTTGCAATGAGTGGTCCTAATATTTCACTCCTAGAGAGACACACCCATTGGATATGATATTGATGATAACATTACATTTATCAACACTTATAGTGGATTTGACAATTATGTTTACTAATTATGTAAGATAATACAATACAAAAATGTCCACAGATAAAAAATTATTGAACAAGGAGGGTCATAGGTTGATCTGAATAAATCATGTGTTAAAAAAAGGTATCATAAAGTAAGACATATTCAAATTGATGTTTTTATATTCATATTTTTGATATTATTATAACCATTTTTTTAGTAGGATTAAATAGGATCACAAAATTATTTCAAGAAAGGTACGTCCTTAGAATCCACAATGTCTTATAATTGAATAGAAAAAAATCATTAAATGGATGAGTACCATATTATTTTCCAATTATGATGATTTTGTGTGACCTTTATATTATTACATAAGGTAGTGAGATTTATATTTTAATAATCTTGAAACTCATATATGTTTTCATCAATGAGTGATATTTATTGATGATATTATGGTATATTCTATTTTTTAGGAATTATATGAAATACCTTGGGATATTAATAAATTGTGTTTCATTAATAGTATGGAAACCAATGTTAAAGGGTATTGATAACCTTGAAATTTTATTTTCTAAAAATATTATATTTTCTGGATACCTATTGGAGAACATGTGATTGAGGTATGAAAAACTCTTTGGATTAATATATGGTTGATGTTTGGGTAATAAATGGTTGATTGATTTTCATAAAAGTGTGATAGATTGTATTAGTACCCATGGAATTCATAATTGATTTAGGATGTTTATTTTGGTTAATTTCATCACATTTTTTGGATTATGATATAGATTAATTAGTGTGTGACCATATAAACTAGTGGTTAATACCATTTGAGGGTTAAAAATAAAGTTAATTTTTTTGAGGAATATATAACATTGATGTGGTTTATTGAATTTGATATTAAAATAGGTTTTGGGAGATGTTTTTTATTGAATGTATATGATTATGATATATATATAAGTGGTTATATTATTGTAGGAATGAATAATTTCCTCTTGGAATGATATGTTGGATTTAAATTGAATATATTTAAATATTTTTTTGGTTTAGAATTGTTTATGAATATACATGAAAAATTGAGATCTATATTTGAACGATTGGGTCAATAAGTATTCAATAACCCAACTAAATGTATCTTTGGGGATCCATGAGTGATATATGTTAATATGGGAGTTATATAGGTTGAACCAAGTCATCCACAAGTTTATTTGTAAGAATTATAGGCTAACTCGATAGTATTATAAAGTGTGAAACATTAAGGATAATTTTTCTTGGGGTTATTTATTATAATTATCATAAAATTATTATCAATCATGATAACTATCCTGGTATTAGTAATTGTTTAATCTCAAATGAAAATAATTAAAAATTAATTCCATGAATAATGTAGAAACTGTCCTAATGAAAAACCAAATGGGATAAGGGATGAATTGAGAAATCTTGTAATTATGAAAACCCATCTATTATAAATTTTTATTAACTACATGAACCTATACAAATTATCAAACAAACTAAGTAATATAAATATGGATTCTCACCAAATATGTACATAAAAATATAGAAAATTAAAAAATATCAAATTTCCTATATGTAAAAAACGTAAGATGAAACAAGGTGAAATCATCTTAAGGGAATGAATGATTTAAATAAGTGTGGATCTGAAGGTAATCAGACCCACAAGTGTATGGGAAAGAGATAAGTTGATTTTTTTGGATTCAAATACCACAATATTTGGATATTATGTTACTAAATGTCCCATTCTAATGTCCATTGAGAGAGATTCACTAACAACCATGTGAAAAAGGAAAATCCAATTAAAATACTACTAATGAATTATATTTTTTGTTTTCACTCTAAATTTTCTAGTTATTAATCTATTGTATCATTTCAATAACAACAAGATAATTAATTATAAATAAAACCCCATATTTTTATGATTATCATTTAAAAAATTTATTGTTTGTGTGGGAATTTATTCCTTACGAATCTTGGTCTACATCCCTTAATATAGTTCTATGTGAACTTATGAATGGGTAAGATCTATTTATATAATGATTATATTGATTTAATATATACATAAACCACATACCAAATATTAAATAAACCCATGATCATGTAGTTATGTATGGTTAATTAAATTTTATGTTCGCAAATTACTCTGATCTTACAAGTCATATGTGATTACAAAATTTAATTTAGGGGGATATTGAAACACCCAATGATCATAATATATGACTACATTTAAATAAGTTAATGTATTCAATAACATGTATTTCATATAAAAATATGGTTAAATGAACGTCATTATATTGGAATAAAATTAATAATTGACTTAATATGGAAAATAATTAAAAATCATTTCCATTTAGAAAATATATTGTTAATACAAGTCAATTATCAACAAAAACGGTTTTATTTATAAATTTTTTATTTTATATCAAAAGATTAATTTAAAATTTCATCAAATTAATTAGATAAAAACACTATTTTTGAATTCATCATATCAAAATTTTCTTATTTTTAATTATAATCATTTTTTAAAGAAGATATTTTTTTAGTCGAGAAATATGGGATTTATGAAAAATATAATTTCTGTGATTTATCACTTTATCAAAATAATATAGAATATTTAAAAACCATTAAAGTAATAAAATATAAAAATTAATGAATAAAAATATGAATTTTTAAATTTCCTCTATTCATATAAAACCATTGTAAAACGTTTTTTGAACTAATGGAAAATGATGCATTAATATAAATGTTTTTCGTCATCGATTTAAATGATGCATTTTCAAAGTGATTTTTGGTATTTTATTGAAATTAAATCCTCATTAAAATTTTTTAATTCATGAATATTAAATTTATTAATTTAAAATCCATAACAATGATAATTTTATCATATATATAAATATAAAATATTAATAACTCTATTTTCCAAAAAAACTATTCTACACATTTAAGTGATTTTATTTTAAAATTATATTTTCATACCTATATAAATTTTATTTGATATAATTTTTTCTAAAATTTAAATCATGATATTCATATAAGGTAATAACATCAATTCTAATTTTTAATTTTAAAATTAATTATTATGTTTAAAAATTAATTACCACGGTAAAGGTAAAAGATGTAAATTGAAATTAACATGGTCCTAAAGTAATAAAAAGTTTATAAAAAGTATTCTTGAAATTAATATTTTATATTTAAATATACCAATACATATTTCCCATACAGGTTTTCCAATTTTTTAGCCAAGGGACCAGAAAAGACATTTAATTATTAAAATATGCAATGGTGTTTTATAAAGATCCCTTACTTTCACTTACAAAAATATACTATTTCAACCCATAAATGATACACATAATCATATATTTTATAATTTAAAATATATAATTTTTCTTTTCCTATAACTATCTCCCAAAAAAATAATCCCTTGGTCTATCATAATGTTCCTAATAACTTCCAATTGAAGTAGACTTTCAAGGAAAATTCAAGTCCCTAATGTGAGTATTATCAATTACTTAGTTTTATTATTAATTATTTTCTTTAGAATTTTATTCGTTAAAAGATTTTATGATGTTATTTTTATAATTTTTATAATATAATCATACTATATTAAGGTTATTACCATTATTTATTCATGTAATGCATCCATGAAGAAAAAGAAAATCGTCATATCTGTTTTGTATGGACTACCACCTGCACAATGAAACATGTTTCATTTTCATTCATAGACTTACAAGAATGGATATATGGATTTTATTAAATGATATATATTATTTTATGATATTACTATGGTTTTTTATGAAAAAATAGAGAAAAAATTATTTATATACTCAAAAAATTGTCATCATTAATTAAGTCATTTAAAGGAAGCATACAATGAGGATAACTGTTTATTGAAATTGTGTAATATTATCATATACATTAATTAATAATATACTAAATTAAAATTAATATATATCTCACAAATAAAAAATAAATAAAATAATTATTCTCTTTTAATAATTATATTAAAAATAACCCATCTCATTATCATCCATTAATCATAGTGGGTTAGTGTTTAGGTCGATTAAATCACATTCTTGAAATCTAATGTACATTTAAATCATGAATGGATATGAGAACATATTTATTGGTATAATATTATATAAATTAGTAAATCGTTTTTTTCAAAATATATTTTAACAATATTTAATTAATTTACTATGGAAGCACCTTTCATTAATCAAGAATAATCAAAACATGATCATCATTGATTTTATCTTCATGGTTCCTAACCAAAACTAAAAATAAACTAAATTATAGATACATAATCTATATTTTAATGTATATTAATGTATCCTTTTTTATATAAAAATGATTTAATTTTGAAAAATAACAGATAGAAACACCTCTTTTTTTAACCAGTACAAAGTTATAAATATTACTTACACCTTGAGGTGAAAATACATATAGAGTAGCAAATATCTAGATGTATAGATTGATTTTAAATGAGAATAATATATTTTTATAGTTAAAAATAAGTATTTTGGGCATTTATTTCAGTAAAATAATTTAATAATTTTGGATTTTTGGGGGAATGTGTATAAAATATCAGTATAATGTAAGTGTTTCATCCTCAATTTAACTTCATTGAGAATTGTATTTAATTTATTAACCTATTTTTCTTTTCAAGGTATTTATACTTACAATTTGAGATATTTTTTCATGAATAACTATTATATATTGATATATTAATATCCATTTAATGTTTTAACTCTCTAGTGTTTTTTATCTAAATATTACTAAACTGGTAAGGGTTTTGATCTTAAATTCCTCTTTTTGAGAAATATTCTGTATTGTGGACCTAATATCATTTTTATGATGTATATAATACCTATTTAAGAAATAATACCGGAATTATATTATAATCATGGTATTTTATGTTAAATTTCATGATCACACGTTAAAGGTCTTTTAATTGAAGTGTAACTCAAAATGTAAGGGTTTTATTTATCTCAATTCTAATTTTTTTTAGACATGTTACATTTATTCACCAAATTTCCATTGTATGGTGATATATTTATTTAATATAACCTGAATATTATACAATATATGTACTTTTAATTTTTGTAATTAACTGTCTCCAATGATGTTCTTTTCATATAATTTCTTTTGATTGAAGTTTTTCTCTAGTCTTAAGAGATTTTCATAACATAACTTTTATTCATTATTTTATTGTCATTCCCTAGAACATATTGTATATAATTTGGTTACATTTTTTACTTTGATTGTATGTTTTAGTATTCTATAATTTTATAGATTTTTACCCAATAAACACTTTTCAAATAAATCATTCTTTATTGAGGATATTTCCCATAATTGATATTGATAACTCAAATCTACTTTCATTGAGTTATATTGTTTCATCATAAAATCCTCCCTTACATTATTTAGTCCTTACACCCTAATATTTTATTATATTTAATTTTAAAATCCCCTTTGGGAATTATTTTTTAGTAATAATGAATGTATTTTTACTCTTATTACAATGTCAACCTTAAAAATGTACATTGAAAATATAAAAAATTCCATTCACTGTCACTTTTTTTGTCTTAATCTCATAATTTATCAATGATAAACATTATATAATTTCAGGGAACGATTCTTATATATTATTTTAATAATTTATGGGTTCAAAATTCATTCAAATCATCATTTCTGAAGTTACCATTGAATCTGACATTTTAATTTTTAATATATGCCAATATTACAAATCTTTTGTAAAAGATCCTTTAAGTAATCACTTCCCTTTTCCATATCACATTCAAAATGTTTTACACTAATTCATTTTATGTCTGATGATATATTAATATATATACATATATGTTGTCTTTTTGTTTATTAAACTCATGATAAAATAGATCAAATCATAGACCCTTATTTTTTGAATCAATTGAAAGCATTATATTTCAAGGATGTTTTTAATCTATGTTAATATCCTTCTATGATTCCATTATTAACCTAGGGTTTTTTATATTAAAAATATCCACCTTATTTATCAAGATGTATTATTATTATGATTATTCTAGTAATTACTATGTTGTATAATCATTATTTTGTACGTTGTGAATATAACAGTTTACATAATTTAGATTGGATGATGATGATCTTGATGGAATATTATTCAATTGATGTGAGAAATGTATTGGAATATTGTATGTTGTTATTCCCTTAAATATGATTATAATAATTTTTGAACATCCACATTATTTTTTAGTATAATTTATGATCATTTTATCACATATATTAACAAAGGGAAAAGTATTGGCATTATATATATTTTAAAACCCATACAGATTATTATTTGAATATTCGAAGATCAACATTATTTCTTAGGATGGGTTATGATCATGTTATCTATTTTATTAACATGGGGAACATTATTGGAATTAAATATATTATTATTCTAGTATAGATGATTATTGGATAGTTTTCCTCTCCATATTATTTCTTAGAATGTGTTATGACCATATTATCCCTTTTTTACATGAGGGAAATTATTGACTATTTTAATGCTTATTGACTGTTAACGTATCGATTTTTTATATCTTTTATTATATGGATAGCCATGTTTTTATTCAGTGAGAGTCTCCATAGTGAAAGGAATAAAAATTCATATTGATAGTTATAGTGGGTGAATTGTAATTAATCATGTGATGGGTGGGTCCATGATTATATATCCCCTCAATGCATCAATGTTTTTCATGAGAAAAATCATTTTGGGTTTTCATGTATATTGTAACAGCACTGTTTATCACAAATTTCTTGACCATTTTTTTGGTTTAAAATATGTGTTTTCTCTTTAATAATTACTCTTAATTATGTCATATATGTTTCAATTGTGTATGGGTTTTGTTTGGATCTTGGAGCCGCAAAATAAGAAGAGGTCAACATGACCACTTTTTAGAACAAATCATGCCTCCCATCCCACATGTTTTCTCTAATAATGTGGCTTGAAGATGTGGGTTATTGGGGAAAACAAAGAATGTCTACAACTTTTTGACCCCAGCCAGAAGGATGTGTAGAATTACATAACCCAGTGATAGTGTTAATCCACACATTTGGCACACTGTTTTTCCAATCGTGCTGAAAAACTGTGTTCCCCTGTCTCTGTGGCTCAAATTAATTTTTTTCCATTAATGAATGTTTTAACTCACCCATATCTTCTCCATATATTTTCTAGATACAAGGACCCTCTTTATTATCTTATAAGAGCTCATTTCCCTCTACCTAGGGATCAAGATATTTCCTCCATCTATTCTCCAAATTTATTACAGCCAAAAGCATTAGAAATCTTCTTGCTTCAATTTCCAGTTGCTCGTATTTATTGTAGTTCTATTTTTTGCAATAAATTTTCCCATATTCAGTACATTTGATGTATTTTTTGATATATTCCAATCTATCTCAAGTAAAATTACAACACTGGATGAGGTAAGAACTATGGAGATAAGTTAGGTGGTCTAGGTCATTTCCCCTTATTTGGTTGTATCCTATTCCTTGCATAATCATTCCATGATCCATAAATTTCTATAGATTCCTCATAACTACTAATTAAATGAAATGGGAAACCTGAAAATTCAAAATGTGACGTGATCTAGATAGGAATCAACCCCATTGGTTGATCTTGTTAATTTATACCACCCCAATGGGTGCTCTCTACCATAGAGTATTAATTTTCCTTTTGTTATAAGTTTCTTAACACCACTTGAGGTGTATTGTTTCCTATAATAAATAAAATGAATTAATAATTTAATGGTTTAGAAGGGTTCACCATGATTCGAGACTCTACCCTTCATTCCATGAATGAAAATCTTGAATTAAATGTATTGGTCATGAGGTTAGACAATATTTCATATTCCTTAAGCCATAAATGGATCATATATTTGAATTTATTAAAAAAAATCTTTCATGTTGTGAATGAATTATTTCTAAAGGTATAGTTTTACTAACCAAACCTTACATTTTCATTCTTCCAAGTGCGACATAATGGTTTCTGATTTAAGTACCATTTGGATGAACTCATCATGCCTTATTTATAATTAATTAATGAAATTTATACACCCTAAGGGAGATAGTATATATTCCTAGGATGGGATCATTGATCATTATTCTATTTTACCTCTTGATGAGTGACACTAGTTACCTAGGGGTGACCCCATGGGAGAGATTCCTAGAATGATGGTTGTACCCTACCATGAGGGAGACTTAGGGGGCTATGTGCAATACTTGGGATAGTCTCAGAGGCTTGTTTTTTCTATCATAACATTGTGCCTAGAGTGTAACTAGGTATCTCATTCATGGCTCACCTTGGATGGACATTATTTGAATTTATTCTTAATAAAAGACCATAGAGAAAAACATATAATTCCCATATAATTTCAATGATTGGGATTTAGTTTATTTTTAATGTTATTATGAATAAGATAATTGAATTTAAAATGTAATAGAACACTTTTATATAAGAAATTCCCTTATAAAATTAGAACTTCTAATAAGTTTCCCCAAATTGAAATCATAAAATTGGTAATAGTCCTCACCTTATAATATTATCCAAATGACTTTACTCATGCAGGATCATGTTGTTTAAATAGACCATATTAAGAGAAAGTAATTTAATTAGATGGGTGACCCAAGTGGAAACCAATAAAATGTAATTATTTGTTTACTTTCATATTTCAATAATTAATCATAGAAAAAATTTTATTTTATATTGCATGATATGAATTGAGCAGGACAATTTTTTTGGTTTCCCATTATTATTTTATAACACACCCTACATAGGCTTCCATTGCTACCCAAGTAAAATTTAAGGTTGCAGAAGTATATATAAAGAAGTGGCCAACTTCTGATATTTGATCTTAATTTCCTTAGTGAGAGTTCAGGGGCCGAGTACTTAGCATATTCTTGATATTCAAGTTGTAGACGTTTTTTCCCTTCTTGTATATTTGGTTAGTATGTGGTATATGCTTGCATCCCTTTAATATCATGAATAATTATATATATATATATATATTACCACAGTCATCATATTTCATCTAATTATTATTTATCTTCCTCCAGTTATTTATTTTCTTGCATTCTTTATTTTGTTTGTACTTCTATATAATTATTGATACTGATTATACTATGGTGTGTTACTGGTAAGTTCATTTAGAATATAATTTTTTTGTTACTTATTCTTTATTTTGATTATATGCTCCACTTTTATAAATGAGTGAATAGTATCCCCACATGCATTCTCTTGTCCCTAGTTGTAATTTGGAAGACTCTAGCATTCTAGGAGATTCACTTAAGGTCTTGTGGACACCATCTTGGGGCCCTGTTGACTGAAATCTAGGGATAGATTCTACAATTTCATATCAAATAATATTTTCATTTTTTTCTATTTGGTTTTAGGTGTGGGAATAAGATATTTTAATTTTTAAATAAACCTTTTCCTAGGACTAGCTGACCCATGTATAGGGGAAATTCAATTTCATGCGTTGGGTAAATGTTGTTATATATTTACATTTTACAATTTTTCTAATTTCAACATTGGGTGATGTACTTTTTTTAATTCAAATAATATTGATGTTATGATAATGTTCTGTTTATCCTTGGCTCAATGATATGAGTTTGTATAAATTCATTCATCATATTGTGTGCCATAGGATTATAATTTCATGCATTTGTCATGCCATATCTATTTTTTAGATGAATTTCCAATAATTCATGTTCTTGTTTTGTTAACTTAAGTGTTATTATTTGTAAGAATGATAAATAAATAATTTACACATAAATTACCTTCCTTAAATTAATTTTTTTTGTTCATAGGATAAATAATACACCTTGAGTAGTCAGTTATGGAACATTGATCCATTGAGCATTGATGGCATGGGATGGACCATGTTATGGTCAGGGTTAAGTTTATTTTATATTTCAATTTATAAGGTGTATATGACAATAAGAATTATAAATGGTGATCCAACTAACCCAAAAATTAAAATAAAATTTAATTCCATAACATAATATGAAATTTAAATGGATTTGATCTTTGAAATGATATGGTCATTTAGTAGGTGTGGGATGAGATCCTAACCCATATCTAACCATAGTAGAGGGTTGTTGGTCATCTCTCAAATGATCCTTCTTCAACCTTTCTTGATCTCCAAGACCTAGATCCTAGAGTGGGATATGGGTTATAATGTTCTTATAGGAAGGATTGTACCTTTTTATTCCTTATTTCATTCCTTATCCCCTATAAATAATATATGAGGTTTTATCTTAAAAATAATAGAATTATGATTCCACTATGACCTCTTGTTTTATTGTAAAATAGTGTCAATGATAATACTCCTTGGACTACACCTACTATGTTAGAACTAGCACGAGAGTTCTAGTAGAAACATCCTCCCACCTTCTCGGGGGATAACGAGCCTCTAGTTTCCAAGTCATAGCTGGAGGCTATGCTATCTATCTTCAAGCATATTGAGACGGATCTAGAGTGGAAGTTCAATATTGTAACCTATATGTTATGACACTCCACAAAGAGTTTTTGGGACATCTTAAATCATGCTGGTCAACATCAGGGAATGGTCCAGATGGGATTATAGATATCCTTTATTGATAACTCTTTTTCATAGACCTTTATAATAGACTGTGTCCAGGAATTCATGGACATTCATCATGGTTACATTACATTGATACAATTCATAGGTAATTTCACCAAATTACATAATTTTTTCACCAATATTTTCAGGTGAAGTGATGCTGACTGGAAGGTGATTCGAGGATGGGCATACATACACCATCAGATTGAACGTGAATGTCTTTAGGCTGACTAACATTTCAGAAATAGTGAACTGCACACTTATCACTGAGTAGAACCTAAGGGAATCTTCTGACATGAACTTGGTATATTTAGTTTCCTAATTGGAAGTGGTTTATCTAGTGGTAGGAAATGTTGAATTTTACGTACATGTGGGGGATGTTCCAACATGGTGGTTCTCACTAACACCAATATGGTGTGTAATTAGTGCGGCATTCCATTCCATAAAAATTCATTGTGTATGAAGAACCAATTCGATTGTCGGGGTTACGATCGGTTGGGTCACCTCCAGTGTTTCCATTGATTCTATTATCGAGTTCCCTTTGAATGAGGTTTGGTGCCAACACTACCTTTAGGTATAGAGTCAATGACTCCACATCAGGCTAGATGTTTATCTTAAATAGGCCTTTTTAATGATAATGTGGTTATAGAAGAAGCCGTCAGGCCTTAGAGTTTCAACATTAGTTGAGTAAGCCTACATAGGCATCTTTGTCAGCATCTCAGGGATATGGTTCAGGACATGTTTATGTAGTGTAGACTAATCCATATGATAATAGTCTATAGACATATACTATTAGATGTATTATTCTTGTAGTCTTGACATTAGTATCTTACTTGTTTGATACATGTGAATCACACTCTTTTTTATCTGTTGAATCTATGAGATGTATGGACATTGTGATATATAATTCAACTCGAATGATAACTCGTAACATGACACATGGAGTTCGATATAAGGGGACACTCTAGTGATATTATTTCCCTCTTGAGATGGGTGAAAACTATTTTCTGATGAGTTTCTTCATCCTTGAGATTACTGATTTCTAATTCATTCTTGTTATAGACCGTCTTATTACTTATAGAACCCAGTTGTATTTCTATATTTGATGGGTATCATTCACATCACTTGAGGGAATAACGTATATACATTTTGATAAATAGGTTATCCAATAAAGTCAAGCTATACCCAAGCATACTATGATGGGTGGAGTGATATACTGGATGGAAAATCCCTTTATGAGGGATCATGGAATCAAGCTCGTGGAATTCCCTCCTGTTATGGATCATTTTAGTGATGTATTTCCAAACAATATATTCATCTTTCCACCAATGAGAAAGGATGATTTCATTATTGATCTTGTTCTTGGTGTTTCCCCTATGTTCATTTATATGTATAGGATGGCACCAATAGAGCCCTAGGAACACAAGAAGTAGTTTTAAGATTTTGTGACTAAGGGTTTTATCTAAGCCATCTCACCACCATGGCTTTCACCAGTCCTTTTCACCAAGAAGTTGGATGGTACCCATATATTGAGCATGGATTAACACTAACTAAACCATCTTATAGATAAGAACTGGTTTCCACTTCCTCATATAGTGGACCTCTTTTACTAGCTCTAAGGGTAAATTTTTTTCACCAAGATCATTTAGAGGATGGGATACCTTCAGGTGTGTGTGAGGCCATGACAGATACCACAAACATCTTTCTAGAGTAGGTACATCTTGTATGAGTATCCAGTCATGTTGTTCAGCATGATGAATGTGCTAATAGGCTTTATGGATCTGATGAATCATGTTTACCACCCATATCTATATTCTATTGTGGTAGTCTTTATAGATGACATCATAGTGTATTCTCACACCATAAATAACTGTGACACCCATATTGATATCATTCTATGTATATTAATATAAAACAAGCTATATCTGAAGATTACTAAATTCCACTTTTGAACATCATGTTTCCCTTCATTATTCATCTCATTACAGAGGTAGGAATATCTATTGTTATAGATATGGTGAGAGTCATGGTTTCCTAGGTGCGGCCCATGAATGTGTTTGATATACATTTCTTATTAGTAATGCCTGGATATTACAAGTGATTCATCCAGATTTCTCACACTAAGTAGTGTTGAATATGGTTTTTACTAATAATGGTTTGAAATTCAACTGCACTAAGGCTTGTGAGAAGACTTATCCATAGATAAAGGGAACAATCACATTAGTTACAATATATATTTTTTTTATAATCTATAAAGAATCTATAATGTTTACTATGATGCCTCCGATATCGGGATTGGGCCAATGCTGATACAATGAGATTGTGTTTTTGTGTACATGTCTTGCTAACTTAGGCCTCATGAATGGAATTAACCTACATATGACCTTGATCTCACTTCCATGGTCCATGCTCTATGAAACTGGATGCACTTATTTTTTGGTAAGTGAGTTTTTGTTTTCAAATATCACAAAAGTCTCAAATATATCTCCTCATAGTGAGACTTGAATCTCAGGTCGCATAGGTGGGTGAAATAACTGTGGACTTTGAACAATGGGATTTCCTATACACTGAGTAAGTGTTATTTTGCAGCAGATTCCTTGAGCTTAAAGAATCAGATTCCATCCATCAGTAAGTAAAATTGTGAGTGGAAGATTGTGGATATGTTTTCTAAGTTACACCATGAGGTTCAGGAATAGCATAGATATCCAATTCTAGCATCTCTAGAACTAACAGCCTCTTTTCTAGGGAATGTCGTGATATGGCATATATCTAATTCTGAGGGACTCTTTTTTTGGGAGATCATCACAGTATAGAACCCACCTACTAGTTGGTTCGTTGATAATGATGAGATTCTTCATTAATGTGGGCATTTTTTCGTGCCTTTTGGTATATGGGTAGAGCTAATGAGTGAATCTTGTTCCTCTATTTTTGTTCAACATGGACATAAAAATATGTACCGAGGTATTGTTCATTAGTATTGGTGGCCAGGTATAAAGTGGAATATTGTAATATTTTTCTCTCAGTGGTACACCTGTCAATAGGTGAAGGTGAATCACTACCAAACTACAATACTTATATATCATCTCTCCATTCATGAGTGGAAATAGAAGGACATTATCAGGGATTTCATGATGGTCTTGTCAAGATCCCCTTGAGTCAGCGATGTAGTATGGGTGATCATCGACAGGATGTCCAAGGATTCTCACTTTATAATGATCCTAGATACCTTCTCTTTGGATGATCATGGGAGTATTTACTTCCAGGAGATTGTGTGACTTTATGGTGTTCTCTATTCTATCGAATCAGAATGAGATTCCGTCATTACTTCATGGTTCAATTAAGTGTTATAGAAGGCACTAGGTTCACAAGGGATCTTGACTACAACATATCACTATAATACTAATGGGTCATTTGAGAGGATGATATTGGTGTTGGAAGATATGATTTGGGTTTTTATCCTTGATTTTGGTGGTTTGTGGGAAAAGAACATTCTTCTAGTACAGTTTTCCAACAAAAACATATTTTAAGAAACAATTCAGATCGATTGGTATGAGGCCCTTTAGGGTAGCTCACAATGTTCAACTATATTCTTGTTAATGGTAGATGAGGATGGGATATTGGTTTCTCTTGTCATTCATGAGAATTTTGGAAAGTCCCTCTAATTAAAAAGTGTTTGGATATAGCTCAATCCAAAGGTATGTCTTAAATTTACCTTCATCATTAAAATATACGGATTGAGGTGGAATATCATATTTTTCTGTGTTTATTTCCATGATTGGATCATAGATGAGTCAAGATATAAGGAATATTATTATCTTGATATGTTGGCCCTTTTAAGATTTTGGAGGGAGTCGGGCTGGAAGACTATCAGTTATTGTTACCTTAGAGATACCATTCAATGAATAATATATTATGTGTGTCATATCGTCATAATTATCATGTTAGTGTGTTTCATTCATTCGGCCCTAGTGATATTGAACTGGATTCTGATATATCCTTTGAGGAGTGTAAGAGACATATCGATTATCAGAGTGTGATGGGTATCTGAGGCAGGTTTCTTCCTTTGGTCCAGCTGATATAGTATCACAAATTCATACCTGAATATACTATGAAGTGGGAGGATAATGTACGTGTTTAGTGACCAAAACACTTCTCTGAAAATATTCTACCACCATTAAAAGGGATACTCATGGATGAGTTTACTTAAATATAGGATGTTGTAATGTACTGTTTTTTCTCAAATTTTGAAGCCATTTTTTGTTTAAAATCCGTGGTTTGATGCTAATAATGATTTCAAATGAACTCATGGAGGTCCTTGTGGTTTATGTGGATTTTTGGAGCCTGAAGCCCTAAAATAGGAAGAGGTAGACTAGGCCACAAGGTTTCATTAATCATGAGGCTTGAAAAAGTGGGGTACGGGGGCCACATAGTTTTTCCACAACCGTGTGACCCTTAGCACACAGCTATGTGGAATTACAGACCACCTTTATAGTGGCCTTCCATATGGTTAGTGCATGTTTTGACAAACCTTTCGACCAAACCATGCACTCATTCATTTGTGGGTGAAATTATTTTTCCCCCTTAATGAATGTTTATTGTAACGCCCCGACCCTAGTTGCCTAGAGTCGGTGCATTATTACATAACATTGGCATGATCACAAGAAAGATCAAATCTCGAAAGACCGATTGGTTTAGTAGCCTTGGAAACACTAGATATATTCATAAGTTTTACATTACATCATAAAATGAAAAACTACTACAACAACATAATGTCTCCATAATCCACACTACTATCCCCTCATAATATCCCTGCAGGTCATTCATAATTTACTTCTTCACATCCTGGGGAAAAATAAAACATAGAAAAGGGGTGAGCTCAAATGCCCAGTAAGGATAACAATATAGCGGAAACTTTCATAAATAAGAATAAACATTTAAGGCAATGCATTACTAAAACAAAAGCCTTTTAAAATTGAACTTCAACATGGTATGGAAAAAGTAAAATGAAATAATGCCATTTACTTATTCACATGGATATTCTACTAATCGAATAATCACATGCAAAAATCAATAACCACTTTCATAATGTTGGAATGCATAATGCCAGACTATCATAACCACATAGCCAAGGCCTCGTGCCAAGGCTACAAATAAGATTTTGTCAAGGCCTTGTGCCAAGACACTAGTTTGTCTCATGAGACCTACCGATGCATCGAGGAGCTATAGCGGGCTCCACCGGTCACTTATTAAGTCCAATGCATTCCCATATGAAAAGGTTTAAACATAACATAAACATTCGTATTAAAACTAGCATACGAAATGTCAATACTTTCACAATAAACTATGAATGGTATAAAAATAGCACATCCACAGTCAAACATATCACAAAACCTTCAATACAATATAGAAGTTTTGTATCATAATAAATCAACTTCAAATAATCTTAAAATCCATGAAAGGATGTTGACATAGATGAAATCAAAATTCTTTTAAAAGAAATATCTCCTTTTATTTTGAAATCATTTAAGATCCATATAAAATAAAACATTTTCTTTGAAAATATTCTTATAAGCTTGTATGGGAAGCTTCGACGATTTTATAACAGCGGAAAATAACCGCACCCGCCGTATAAGTTAAAAAAAACATTCTTACCTCAATTCTGTCGAAAAGGTTAAAAAGGACCTTGTTTTGAAAACGACGGAAAGATTCCTTTATAAACCTCTTATAAAAAGTCAAACAAGGGTATAAATGACTTTAACCCATATTCTTGTAAATAGTAAAAATGTTTTGAAATACATTTTGAAGAAACATGGATGTGGATGATAAAGAGATCCCAGTAGATTATTACATATAAACAACCTCGGATAATGAAGAGATTGTGAAATAACCCTTACCTTGTACTTTTCCTTGGTTGGGGTAGGTTAACCTCCTGTATAATGGTGAAATAGTTGTTATTAAATTATAAAAGAATCATATATATTAATATGATATCATATATGATCTTTTAACATTGATTTGTTAATAATATCTTAGAATTATCGTCGTTTCAGGAGTTAACTTACTCATTTTCTTTTATATGTTTTGTTACA
Source organism: Viscum album (assembly GCA_963277665.1). Taxonomy (NCBI): domain Eukaryota; kingdom Viridiplantae; phylum Streptophyta; class Magnoliopsida; order Santalales; family Viscaceae; genus Viscum; species Viscum album. Next base: position 581,183,964 of record OY728148.1, read on the forward strand.
TAAGCCATGGTTGTTGTATCTTATTCATATCCAGAATGATATACAGTCCTTAAACATCATTTTTAAATCATCAAATGATAATTATACTTGAATGGATATGATGGAGAATGAATCTCATCGCGTTCGTGGAGACGGTAGTCCGTACGTACGCACGAGCGACAATATCATTCTTTTGATATTAAAATAATATATAAATGGATGGTATATCATATATACAGAATCATTAACATGTTATATTTATTATTTACATGAGTTACACATCATTATTATACCCATCCAAATAATATTATATTGAATAACAATTACACCACGACGTGGAGACGGTAAGCCGTACGTACGCACGTATGGTGACATGTTATTCAAAGGGTGGATAGAATTCTGAATATGATTGTACCATACTTATAATAACATCACAGTATATGTGAGATACTGGAGTTATTATTTTAGAATGGTAAGAACAAAGGAAGAAGAAGTGGAAGAAGAAATGAACTTAGAAAAGGGTGGTGAAATCATTACCTCTTCTTCGGGTTCTTCCTTTTGATTTGATCAAAAGGGCTCCTTAGGTTGGCTTTCTGATCAAACTAAGGCCTCTAGGTTGTAGTGAGGGATGTTGGGAGATTATTTGGGCAGAGTTTGGCCGAACCAAAAGGCTTTGAAGGTGTGGAGAAATGAGAAGGAGGAGTGCCCTTTTATAAGAGGGGTGAGGGGCACCTTTGGAAAAGCTAGAAATATTAATTTATAATAAATTCATATTCGGTTTCTAAAGGCTCCAAAGTTGACTATTCAAAGGATGAGGTGGGGATAGGTCGAAAACAACTCATCCAATAGAATTTAGACAGGTTTGGGTACTTATATTAACCTTATCTTTAAGTATTAACTCTAAGTTAATTAGTTTCACTTTTACAATGTCTCTTTGTATTTTATATATTATGGTTAATAAACTTACCATATACATACAAGCGACCCCCAAGTGGTCCAGTAATGATTAACCTATCATAATATAAGTCTCTTGGCCGAACCTTAGATTTTTAAGAATTTAATATCAATTAATAATATAATATTTGTTTTAAGAACTCTTTTATGTCAATTTTGACACTATTCAATAGTTGATTTTTTTGAAACTCATAACAGATTGATTACTTAGAACAAAGTCAATTAAATCAATCCTAATATATCATATTATCCTAGAAAATTAGTGTAATTTATTAAAAGTTTCATATTATATTTATTTGGGTATTTATAATATCAATTATGTTAATTTTTTACTATTTTAGTAATTACTGCATCATCATTGTGTCATAAATAAAATAAATTATTTAATGTCTAAAAATTATAAATAAAATATCATTATGTAGGAAATCTTTTTAGCTTTCTAATGAATATTTACAATCGAAAATCCAACATGTATAACCCTATGTAAAAATTGTTCTTCTAAAAGATATATGCTTGTGTCATTTTTGTATTCATTTTAACTTAATTAAAATAAAGTGTCATTATCACTTACAAGTGGATCCATGGGGTCCCAAAATTGACACAAAGATGCCCATGGTCGACCATGTATCAACCAATAGGGTTAAGACACGTTTTAGGGTAATTTTGTATTATTATAATATTATTTTTTTAACCCTTATTTACCGGATTTACCCTTTAACCATGGTAAATAAAATATTTACCGCAGTAATTATTCAAAATGTCTAAAAATAAAAGTTACCTATTTACATAATTTGGACATCCTGATTCCAAATATGGAATCCATTTTCCTAAATTCAAAACACAGAAGTGGCAGAAATTAATTTAAAATTAATTCCCGCTGTTAAAACAAAAAGCGTGTTTTTAAGAGATAATAACTATCAAAAGATTGACACTTGTTTATGTTCGGTTTAATTGTAAAATTATGTCCAATGATAAACATTAAATTGAATGGTAAAAATATATTCTAAATATACTTTAAAACCACTCAAATTCATAATTTATCACTATTAATTATTTTGATTAAAAAAGTTGTTTTTAATTAAAATTTAGAAATTTTCACTATTCATCAAAATATGAAAGTTATCCGAAATGTACCAAAATTTCACCCTAGGCTAATTTTGATATTCCGAATCCAAAAATGAAGTCCATTTTGAAATATAGAATATATATGATTTCAAAAATTAGGTATTACTATTCACAACGGCTAGTTTAATTAGTTGTGGTGTGTGTTAGAACTCGAGGTTGCGTACAACACACGCTATCGCATTATTCAAAGGGAAACGTACCGTAGAAGCTTGGGGTGTTACATTCTCCCCTCCTTCAAATAATTGCGTCCTCGCAATTTCTAGGGTATTACTGCATAAAAAGACTCGGGTGGTTCTTCATCATAAGTTCCTCGGGTTCCCACGTTGCCTCTTCCATCTTATGATTTCTCCACAAAACTTTTACCAGACGCGTCGTCCGGTTTCTCAGTACTTGTTCTCTTGTATCAAGAATCCTGACGGGCTCTTCACAATAGGAAAGATCGGGTTCCAGTTCTAATTCCTCATAGGTGAGTACATGCGTTGGGTCAGGCATGTATTTCCTCAACAGAGATACGTGGAACACATCGTGAACTTTGGAGAGACTTGGCGGCATTGCCAATCGGTAAGCTACAGCCCCAATTCGTTCTAGAATTTCGAAAGGTCCGATGTACCTGGGACTCAATTTACCTTTCTTACCAAAACGTATGACTCCCTTCCATGGAGATACCTTCAGGAAAACATGACCACCGACTTGAAATTCCAAATCCTTCCTTCGATTATCGGCATAGCTCTTCTGCCTACTTTGAGCTGCTTTAATGTGATTTTGGATTACTTTCACCTTTTCCACCGTTTCCTACACCAGCTCTGGGCCTACAAGTTTTCTTTCACCAACGTCATCCCAACAGGTTGGTGTACGACATATCTTTCCGTATAACGCTTCATATGGTGCCATCTGTATACTCGAATGGAATCTATTGTTATAGGAAAATTCTACTAGTGGTAAATATTGATCCCACATACCCTGAAAATCAAGTGAGCAAGATCTCAACATGTCTTCTAAGGTCTGAATAGTCCGTTCTGATTGTCCGTCTGTCTGAGGGTGGTAAGCAGTGCTCAAATGAAGTTCAGTATCCAGGGATTTCTAAAGACTTTTCCAAAATCTTGAAGTAAAACGGGGATCACGATCAGAAACAATCGATAGGGGTACTCCATGAAGTCTCACAACTTCATTAATATATAGTCTTGCTAGACGTTCCAGGGGTAGATCTTCTCTTATAGCAAGAAAATGTGCTGACTTGGTAAGACGATCAACAATAACCCATATTGCATCGTTCCTTCTAGGAGTCTTTGGTAGCCCCATGACAAAGTCCATCGTAATATTGTCCCATTTCCACTCCGGTATGGGAAGAGGTTGCATGACTCCTCCAGGCTGTTGCCTTCCAGCTTTCACTTGTTGACAAACCATACATCTTGACACAAAATCAGCAATCTCCCTCTTCATGTTGTCCCACCAAAAATGTTCCTTCAAATCTCTATACATTTTGGTGCTCCCAGGGTGTATAGAGAAATTGGAACTATGAGCATCATCCAGCAATTCCCTTTTTAGATCAGGTATATTGGGAACACAAAGTCTCTTCCCGAATTTCAAAATTCCACCTTCATACGCAAAGTCTCTCAATCTCCCATCATTCACAGCTTTAATCTTCTTCTGAAATTCTTCATCATCGGTCTGAGAACTCTTAATCCTTTCTAGTAAAGATGGTTTGGCAACCATTTGAAAAAGCATTGATGTTTCACCTTCCCTGGTTATTCCCATGTCCATCTTCACTAGATCCATGAAAATTGGATCCCTCTCAATTCTCATCATGTTCAGAACTCCATGGTCTTTTCTGCTCAAAGCATCTGCCACCTTGTTTGCCTTCCCCGGGTGGTAGTGTATCGTACAATCATAATCCTTGAGTAATTCAAGCCATCTCCTTTGCCTCATGTTGAGTTCTTTTTGTGAGAAAATATACTTCAAACTCTTGTGATCAGTATAAATCTCACATTTTTCACCATAGAGGTAGTGCCTCCATATCTTCAAAGCAAAGATCACAGCTGCTAACTCAAGATCATGAGTAGGATAGTTTTGTTCATGAATTTTCAACTGTCGTGATGCATAGGCAATAACTCTATCATTCTGCATAAGGACACAGCCAAGTCCTTTCTTCGATGCATCACTATAAATAACGAACCCATCATTCCCCGATGGTAGAGTCAATATAGGAGCATTGACTAATCTTCTCTTCAGTTCTTCGAAACATTCTTCACACTCTTTTGTCCAAACAAATTTAACCCCTTTACGTGTGAGCTTCGTTAATGGGTTAGCCAATCGGGCAAAATTCTGGACGAAACGTCGATAATAACCTGCCAAGCCAATAAAACTACGTACCTCAGTTATACTCGTAGGTGCTGGCCATTCTTGGATTGCCTTGGTCTTAGAAGGATCAACAGAGATTCCATCTTTAGAGACAATATGGCCAAGAAAAGAAATCTCCTGAAGCCAGAATTCACACTTGCTAAACTTTCCATATAATTCATGCCTCCTCAGAGTCTTCAAGATAATGCGCAAGTGATTTTCATGATCTTCGTAGGTTTTGGAGTATACCAAGATATCATCAATAAATACCACCACAAATTCATCGAGATACTCCTTGAAAACTCTATTCATCAGATCCATGAATACAGAGGGTGCATTAGTCAATCCAAACGGCATTACAGTAAACTCGTAATGCCCGTACCTGGTTCGAAATGCTGTCTTCGGAATGTCTTCCTTCTTCACACACAACTGATGGTATCCAGATCGAAGGTCAATCTTTGAAAAGTATTGAGCTCCATGCAGTTGGTCAAATAAATCATCAATACGAGGTAGGGGATACTTGTTCTTTATCGTTATAGCATTGATCTCCCTGTAGTCGATACATAACCTCATAGATCCATCTTTCTTATTAACAAAAAGAACAGGGGCTCCCCATGGAGAAACACTAGGGCGAATAAATCCCTTATTACTCAATTCCTATAGTTGTTTCTTTAGTTCGACTAACTCTACAGTGGCCATTCTATAAGGGGTCTTCGATATAGGCCTTGATCCAGGAATCAAATCAATAGAAAACTCAACTTCTCGTTCTGGAGGATGTCCAGGTAAATCTTCTGGAAATACATCTACAAATTCTTTCACAACAGGTACATCCTCTATTTGAACATTCCTTTCCTCACCCGCAGTTATTTCATTCTCTTCCTCCCCAATAATTGAATTTAGTTGAGCTATTGAGGGTGGATCTAAATAAGAATTAGGTGGTGATGATTCTGCTCTAAAAATAAGGTGTTCCTTATCATTATCATCAAGAATCGTAACCTCTTTCTTCTTACAATAAATCTTCGCATCATAGTCCGAAAGCCAGTCCATACCGAGGATTATATCAAACTCGATCATAGGTATGACGATGAGATCAGCAGATAAAGAAAATTTATGTGCTCTAATGGGGACTGATTCACAAAACTTTGTTGCAACGATACTTCCCTTAGGAGTTTTAACTGACAACTCCCTTATTAAATCAAATTGGAAATATCTAATTTTCTTAGCAAACTGGGAAGATATGAAACAATGCGATGATCCAGAATCAAATAATGCATTTGCTAAACTTGAGGAAACCATTAAATTACCTGCCACCACGTCTTTCAGAGCTTCTACCTCAGCAGTAGTGATAGCATAAGCCTGGCCTTGATCCCTTGGCCTTCTCTGAGGTAAGTTATCCTGACGCTTAGGACATGCATTTGCATAATACCCCATCTCCCTGCAATTGTAGCACTGAACATTGGTAGCTTCCTTCTTCCCCTTGCAATCATGAGCTTGGTGGCCTTTTTCACCACACTTGTAACAGACTCCCATTCCCTTCAAGCAAGTACCAGGATGTTTCTTCCCGCATTTACCACAAGATGGATATTCAACCTTTCCCTTCTTCCCCTTATTTCCATTCCCAGATTGATCAGAAGGTCTCTTCTTCTCTTGCTTCGCTTTAAAGTCATAAGACTTAGAGAATTCTTTTTCGGTCTTGATAGCACATGAGACAATGTCTTCGTACGACGAAAAGGATTGTGAGACTAATGCTCGATGGAGAAATGGTTTTAACCCATCAAAGAAACGATCAATCTTACTTCTTGGGTTGCGAATATAATCTCCAGCATACCTCGCTAACCTTGTAAAGTTAGCCTCATACTTTGTGACATTCTCATCCTCCTTTTGTCTCAGACTCAGAAATTGTCTTTCCATATCTGCTCGATGGTCGCGAGGAAAGTATTTTTCTAAAAACAGATCTTTGAACTCCCTCCATTCCATGTTTGATACTTCATCATCTTCCTTCATGTTTTGAATCAATGACCACCATTGATCAGCATCTCCAGTGAGGCGGTAAACTGCCATGGTAACTTTTTCCCTTTCACTACTCCCCAAAGCCTGAAATATTTTCTCTAGGGAAAATATCCATTGCTCAGCTACTAAGGGATTTGTACCTCCATTGAACGTTGGTTGTTGTTGTCTCATGAATCGATCTAACATTGATCCTCCACGCTGCGGATCAGGGTGCTCCATACGGGTAAGGTTATTATTCATAACCTGAGTAAGTTTTCCCAGTACGGTGATTAGCTGATCAGCACCAGTTGCATCACCAGCCCCACTATAATTATCTTGAGCAGGAGGGCAATCCCTACATGGAGTGCGTGCATTGATACAGTTTCCATTTCTTCCACTAGGCGCCATTTCTAAACAATGGCATAAACTAGATCAGTTTATGAATCAAAATACATAATCCCATACTTATAAAACACTTAACATAAATTGAACTATCTATGGATATAATCCTTAATCATAAATATGTTTTCTTTGAGGAAGTATATACTCATAAACCCTTCATAATGATTTGTAAAGAAAGTGAGAGTTATCCTAAGCATATCCCCCGGGAGTGTCGTAACCAAGAGTGCAGCAAGGCCCGTTGTCGTGCACTAGTTCCCGTTCGAGTCTAGCTCAAAGCGGTGTTTTCGGGTTTTACCCCTAGGTACATCTGTGCCAGAGCCGCCTCTACCTGCTCGTATCCAGACAGGGATGTATTGCTTGGAAAACTCACAAAGTCTCTACAATACCAAAATTCTAGGAAGTTCTTCTATACTAATCCTCAAAGTTCATCTTAGGTCTATGTGCTCTAATCAGAGTTTATCTAAATCTAGCTTCCAAGGTTTGTACTAAACTTCCTCTGATACCAACTGTAACGCCCCGACCCTAGTTGCCTAGAGTCGGTGCATTATTACATAACATTGGCATGATCACAAGAAAGATCAAATCTCGAAAGACCGATTGGTTTAGTAGCCTTGGAAACACTAGATATATTCATAAGTTTTACATTACATCATAAAATGAAAAACTACTACAACAACATAATGTCTCCATAATCAACACTACTATCCCCTCATAATATCCCTGTAGGTCATTCATAATTTACTTCTTCACATCCTGGGGAAAAATAAAACATAGAAAAGGGGTGAGCTCAAATGCCCAGTAAGGATAACAATATAGCGGAAACTTTCATAAATAAGAATAAACATTTAAGGCAATGCATTACTAAAACAAAAGCCTTTTAGAATTGAACTTCAACATGGTATGGCAAAAGTAAAATGAAATAATGCCATTTACTTATTCACATGGATATTCTACTAATCGAATAATCACATGCAAAAATCAATAACCACTTTCATAATGTTGGAATGCATAATGTCAGACTATCATAACCACATAGCCAAGGCCTCGTGCCAAGGCTACAATTAAGATTTTGTCAAGGCCTTGTGCCAAGACACTAGTTTGTCTCATGAGACCTACCGATGCATCAAGGAGCTATAGCGGGCTCCACCCGTCACTTATTAAGTCCAATGCATTCCCATATGAAAAGGTTTAAACATAACATAAACATTCGTATTAAAACTAGCATACGAAATGTCAATACTTTCACAATAAACTATGAATGGTATAAAAATAGCACATCCACAGTCAAACATATCACAAAACCTTCAATACAATATAGAAGTTTTGTATCATAATAAATCAACTTCAAATAATCTTAAAATCCATCAAAGGATGTTGACATAGATGAAATCAAAATTCTTTTAAAAAAAATATCTCCTTTTATTTTGAAATCATTTAAGATCCATATAAAATAAAACATTTTCTTTGAAAATATTCTTATAAGCTTGTATGGGAAGCTTCGACGATTTTATAACGGCGGAAAATAACCGCACCCGCCGTATAAGTTAAAAAAAACATTCTTACCTCAATTCTGTCGAAAAGGTTAAAAAGGACCTTGTTTTGAAAACGACGGAAAGATTCCTTTATAAACCTCTTATAAAAAGTCAAACAAGGGTATAAATGACTTTAACCCATATTCTTGTAAATAGTAAAAATGTTTTGAAATACATTTTGAAGAAACATGGATGTGGATGATAAAGAGATCCCAGTAGATTATTACATATAAACAACCTCGGATAATGAAGAGATTGTGAAATAACCCTTACCTTGTACTTTTCCTTGGTTGGGGTAGGTTAACCTCCTGTATAATGGTGAAATAGTTGTTATTAAATTATAAAAGAATCATATATATTAATATGATATCATATATGATCTTTTAACATTGATTTGTTAATAATATCTTAGAATTATCGTCGTTTCAGGAGTTAACTTACTCATTTTCTTTTATATGTTTTGTTACATAAGCCATGGTTGTTGTATCTTATTCATATCCTGAATGATATACAGTCCTTAAACATCATTTTTAAATCATCAAATGATAATTATACTTGAATGGATACGATGGAGAATGAATCTCATCGCGTTCGTGGAGACGGTAGTCCGTACGTACGCACGAGCGACAATATCATTCTTTTGATATTAAAATAATATATAAATGGATGGTATATCATATATACAGAATCATTAACATGTTATATTTATTATTTACATGAGTTACACATCATTATTATACCCATCCAAATAATATTATATTGAATAACAATTACACCACGACGTGGAGACGGTAAGCCGTACGTACGCACGTATGGTGACATGTTATTCAAAGGGTGGATAGAATACTGAATATGATTGTACCATACTTATAATAACATCACAGTATATGTGAGATACTGGAGTTATTATTTTAGAATGGTAAGAACAAAGGAAGAAGAAGTGGAAGAAGAAATGAACTTAGAAAAGGGTGGTGAAATCATTACCTCTTCTTCGGGTTCTTCCTTTTGATTTGATCAAAAGGGCTCCTTAGGTTGGCTTTCTGATCAAACTAAGGCCTCTAGGATGTAGTGAGGGATGTTGGGAGATTATTTGGGCAGAGTTTGGCCGAACCAAAAGGCTTTGAAGGTGTGGAGAAATGAGAAGGAGGAGTGCCCTTTTATAAGAGGGGTGAGGGGCACCTTTGGAAAAGCTAGAAATATTAATTTATAATAAATTAATATTCGGTTTCTAAAGGCTCCAAAGTTGACTATTCAAAGGATGAGGTGGGGATAGGTCGAAAACAACTCATCCAATAGAATTTAGACAGGTTTGGGTACTTATATTAACCTTATCTTTAAGTATTAACTCTAAGTTAATTAGTTTCACTTTTACAATGTCTCTTTGTATTTTATATATTATGGTTCATAAACTTACCATATACAAACAAGCGACCCCCAAGTGGTCCATTAATGATTAACCTATCATAATATAAGTCTCTTGGCCGAACCTTAGATTTTTAAGAATTTAATATCAATTAATAATATAATATTTGTTTTAAGAACTCTTTTATGTCAATTTTGACACTATTCAATAGTTGATTTTTTTGAAACTCATAACAGATTTATTACTTAGAACAAAGTCAATTAAATCAATCCTAATATATCATATTATCCTAGAAAATTAGTGTAATTTATTAAAAGTTTCATATTATATTTATTTGGGTATTTATAATATCAATTATGTTAATTTTTTACTATTTTAGTAATTACTGCATCATCATTGTGTCATAATTAAAATAAATTATTTAATGTCTAAAAATTATAAATAAAATATCATTATGTAGGAAATAGTTTTATCTTTCTAATGAATATTTACAATCGAAAATCCAACATGTATAACCCTAAGTAAAAATTGTTCTTCTAAAAGATATATGCTTGTGTCATTTTTGTATTCATTTTAACTTAATTAAAATAAAGTGTCATTATCACTTACAAGTGGATCCATGGGGTCCCAAAATTGACACAAAGATGCCCATGGTCGACCATGTATCAACCAATAGGGTTAAGACACGTTTTAGGGTAATTTTGTATTATTATAATATTATTTTTTTAACCCTTATTTACCGGATTTACCCTTTAACCATGGTAAATAAAATATTTACCGCAGTAATTATTCAAAATGTCTAAAAATAAAAGTTACCTATTTACATAATTTGGACATCCTGATTCCAAATATGGAATCCATTTTCCTAAATTCAAAACACAGAAGTGGCAGAAATTAATTTAAAATTAATTCCCGCTGTTAAAACAAAAAGCATGTTTTTAAGAGATAATAACTATCAAAAGATTGACACTTGTTTATGTTCGGTTTAATTGTAAAATTATGTCCAATGATAAACATTAAATTGAATGGTAAAAATATATTCTAAATATACTTTAAAACCACTCAAATTCATAATTTATCACTATTAATTATTTTGATTAAAAAAGTTTTTTTTAATTAAAATTTAGAAATTTTCACTATTCATCAAAATATGAAAGTTATCCGAAATGTACCAAAATTTCACCCTAGGCTAATTTTGATATTCCGAATCCAAAAATGAAGTCCATTTTGAAATATAGAATATATATTATTTCAAAAATTAGGTATTACTATTCACAACGGCTAGTTTAATTAGTTGTGGTGTGTGTTAGAACTCGAGGTTGCGTACAACACACGCTATCGCATTATTCAAAGGGAAACGTACCGTAGAAGCTTGGGGTGTTACATTTATTTCCCCCATCTCTTCTCCCTCACTTTTCCAATGCGTGGGACCCTCTTCCACCTCTCGTAAGTGTTGTTCTACCTCCACCTAGTGATCAAAAGGTATCCTCCATATGGTCACTAAATTTCTCACTATTGTAAGGATCATAAATCATGAGGTATGATCTATAATCTCCTTGATTCAATTTCTAGTTTTTTTTCACTATTGTTGAACAATTTTTGTGCAAGCTCATTTCCACCATTTACAGTACATTTTACATTTTCTTCTATCTTCGATTATAAATAAAATAAAAGGATAATTTTGGATGAGAGAAGACATACAAGGATAAGGTATGTGGTCTAGGTTCTTTTCCTCTATTTCATTTCATCCTATATCTTGAAATTATTTTCCATGAGCCATAACTTTTCCGCAACACTTCATTGTTTCAAATTAAATTAAATTGAAAAACTTACCTTACAAAATGTGATTCATGCTAGTGGGGAATCAACCCATTATGTTGATCTCCTTCATTTATGCCACCCCAATGGGTGTGATCTTCCTTATAGGCCTAATTTACCAACTATTCTAAATTGATTAACTCACATTGAGGGTAGTTTTTCCCTATTTTAAATTCCATAAATTAATAATTGAATGTTTTATACTGGTCATCCATGATTTGGGATGATACCGTTCATGTAATGAAAGAAATTTTTGAATTTAATGGAATGTTCAATAGGTTAGGCCATATTCATTATTCCTTTATCCATAAATGGGTCGTTTAATTGAATTCCTGGAACAACTATCCTTTCATGTTATGAATTCTTTCCTGTTAAATGTATTTTTTTTCTAACAAAACCATTCCTTTACCTTCTTTCATGTGAGATAAAATGGTTTTTGATTAAATAACCCATTATATGGGATCATTTTACTTTATTTAGAATTAGTTAATAACCTGTATAAATGTTTGAGGAGAAACTAGTTATGCCTGGGATGGGATCGCTGAGATTTGTTCATTTTTACCTCTAGAAGAATGACACTGGTTCCCTATGGGAGAACTCATTGACAGGTTCTATGGAACTATGGTTTTACTATACCACGATAGAGACTATGTCTCTAACGATATATACTAGGGATGTATTAAACGTTTATTTATGATTTCATCACACAATGCCTAGAGTGAAACTTAGGATCTCACTAATGGATCACCATGGATGTACTCCCTTTTCATTTGGTCATATAAATATACCCTATAGAGATACATGCAATTCATTTAGAATTTTTAGGGATACGATATAGGTGATACATAATGTCCTTATAAAAAGGTTTAATAAATTTAAAATATAATTGAATGTTTTTAATTAATAAATTCTCTTTTTAAATTGAAACATGAAGGATGTGTCTGTTGAACCAAATCTCAAGATTTGGAATAGTATACTACTTCTTATATCATCCCACTTACTTTAGTCATTCATGATCCCTTTGTTTAGACACACTGTCTTTTGTGGATGGGGGTTTATTGGTAAGGTGACCCAAGTGGAACCCATCCCAATGTACTTAGATCTTTATTTATGTCCTTCATTTATTAATTATGGTACACAATTCATTTTATATTTCATGAGGAGGATTTAGCTAGAAAACATTGGGGGTGGCCTATTGGGATTTTATCTTTTACACTTCTTGGGCTGCATTTGGTACCTAATAAGTCTTTACAGTTTTAGTACTAGATAAAGGGAAGAAAGCAGTTTACGATGTCAAATCCTGATTTCATATGTTGGAGTTCATGTGAAGAGGACCGATCCTATGCTCGAGATGTTAGTAGTGTTTGATGTTATTATATTTTTATATATTAATATAATGGGTTATATTATTATTTCCCATAAATTCGATGAATAATTTTGTATATCTATTTTAACATGATCATCATATTGCATGTACTTATTATTTAGATACATCAGTTAATTTATTTTCTTAAATTATTTATTCTGTTTTCATTTACATCCTTATGTTGATGCTACTTTCACTATGGTGGGTTGTTGGTCTGGTCATTTAAAGTTTTATTATGTTGTTAATGACTCCTGGTATATTTCGTTACTACACACTAATCCATGACGGAATAGTCTCCCTGTGGAAACATTAAATTTTCCCACTGTTAGTCGACAACCTCTAGTTTTCATGGAGGCATGCTTAATGACTCATGGCCACCTTATCGGGGAACTATTTAGTTGAATCTGGGGTGGGATGCTACATATACCACTCACCATTATGGGTAAGAGTCTTAGAAAAAGGCCTTGAAATTAGTTTTTTAATTTCTAGAATTATTCATTCTAGCATCATAAAATCATTATTATTGATATCCATTATTTTTATTTTCATGGATATAGCATGATTTTGGGATAAAGTTGACTATGGATTCATATATTTTACTTATTCCATCTATAATATTTATGGAATATATTTTTATGATTTAATCGATTATATTCTTCCACTTATAGAGTGTTTGAGAACATCAATTCTTATGTTCCCATTTCCCCATTTAATTAGTAAAATAGTATTCGTGATATGTCTATAGGTATATCATGTGAGAAACAATTTATTGGATATATTGAAATCACATTATAGATTAAGTAATTTTATATATAATGGAAAATATTTTTTTTAATACAAATGAGTGGGGATTTATTAGTTTATGATGTTCCCTATTTCTCTATATTATTAAACATAAAAATATCCTTTAGATGTAACATATACAATAATAATTATTGATTTTGAAAGGATGGTTATATCTTGGATTTTGAAGCTAGTGTCAATGTTAATATGTAATATAAAATTTTATAGCACCAGATTTTGGATTGTGGTTCTAGGGTATCAAACATAATAACAACACCTTGTGGAAAGTTCATAAAAATTTGTAAAAGGAAAAAATAATCCCAATATAAGTAAGTTTATTTGATAGGATATGTAATATATAAAATTATGTTTAAAAGTATTAGTTGGAACATAAAAAATATATATAATGGTTTAGGTAGATAGATAAAATATGAGAAAGTCTTGGATAACTCCCTAGATACCTAAAATTCATCATTCCACACTCTCTATGAAATGGTAAGGTAATGAAGAACTTTACTATAATATATAAATTCTACTAGTATGAATACATAAATGTAATTGTTAACAGTATGTAAAGTTTACCAATTACAATGAATAGTGTTTTCTTATAAGGGAGGTCATAAAATTTCAGAATAGTTATTTTGATAATGAAAAGGTAATCAACACAATACATAAGGTTTTATTAAATTGTAAAATGAAAATTATTTAAGGGAGTAGAACTCTATAAAAGTAGCTATTTGATGGAAATATGATATATAAAAATTATTATCAATTGTAACATTTAATTGGTATTATGTATAAATATGGTTCACAATAAAAAAATATAAAATTAAATGATTGAAAATGTATATAGATATTGAAGTTGTCATCTTTTAGTAATGATGGTCATGATGTGAATAATACTATATTGATTTCAATTGTATGTTTATTTAATGATTTTTAATACATTGAAAAAGATGGTCACACCATAATATTTGTACATTTGAACAATAGTTATAGATAATGTTGTGATATTTGTAACGGTAATATATAAGATGTTATTTGGTTTTTCTTAATCTAGTTACTGACTAAGTGTCACTCCATTTTGATAGTATACACACATTGAAAAAGATGAGTGCATAGTTTTAAATATTCAAATGCCCTATATTTTATAGGGAAGTCTTGGAATTAAATAGATGAATTTTACATTGTTTCAATGGATTGTTATAAATGGGTATTCCCATCATAATCATGGAGTATTAAATATATTTTTTGAGGGAAAATGTAAATTTTATATGGGAATAGAGAAAGAAAAATCTAGAAAGTGAATTATAGAGATATTTATCTCCATAAATAATGATGATAGTTTTTGTGAAAATGAGAGAGATGTGATAGAGATTGTTATATGATATGTTGGAGATAAATATAATTATATTAACATGAAATATATTAAATGAATAACTATAAAAATTTGAAGGCCATTCCAATTAAGAGGGTGGATCTTTCATGATGACTCATGGATGGTGTTGTTATTTTTATAGTGATTTTCAAAGCTTTTCTGCAAAGGAAAAACACATGGAGGTTAAAGAGATCTTATCTGTACTTATGTATCAACAAGAAATGTTATATTATTTTAACTTGTAGTTTGTTTCAAAAAAAAATTCGTTTATTGAAATAATGAGATTGATAGAGTAAATAATATTTCATAGGGAGTCAATGAACTATATGTAATCATTTTAATTGGAGTGAACCTGGAAATGGAGTTCCCTAGACTAAAACACCCATTAAATAAATAGTTTATTGAATTTTGGTACATTAGGACATTATTGTTTTATACTCAATGAATAATCTAATTTTTCATTAACCTTGTATAATAATTATGTCTTATGTGCATGATGTATTTATATTCTAAAATATACAAATTGAGGAGAAATGATTAATAAATCATTGAAAAATTTGGTTATAGATAAGTAAAATATCCATTAGATAATCAGTCAATGAAGAACAAAAGTGTGGCCAAGCAAACTATGAGTTCATGATCATTTTGGGTAGTGAGATTTTTAGGATTAATATTTTTATACTATAAAAAGATTCAAACCACAACTCACCCCCTCCCCTGAATGATATATATCACTATATATTCCATTGGGATTGATAATTTACCAAATGATCCTACCCCTAGGAATCTTCAATCAATATCTGAAACTATACGTGGATCCACCTAATCGCACACAATACCCTACCCAAATCTACAAATCCCATGATATATAAACACATGTATAAGAATAAAAATATCTATGAATTTCTTACATGTTACCTCCTAAATCCAACACATAGAATACTCAGGGAAAGCTAAACATTGAACCAATGAAATCAAAAAACCCATGAAATTCCCTCAAAAATATAGTTAGTTACAACTCATTGCCACGACAAAAAATAAATAAATAAACCATAATAGACCTTGAGAATTATTCTCATAAGCATTTGAAGACTTATGTATTGAATAAATAATGTGAAACAACATAAATCCAACCAAGGGGAATAGAGGAATTAGAGAGAGTATATTCTCTATCAAAACCATAAATGAATGAAAAAATGATGTTTCCCCCTCCATTAATTAAATTAAAAAAAATTGAATTATAAATTTAAAAAGATACCTTAGGTACCCACCATGTAACCAGTCACATACAATCATATACCCAATATATGTCTACAAGTTGCTTTAAATGCCTCATAGAATCACCCCATTTAGAAAGGCCCACCGAGTACCTATTACTAGCCTATGGGCTACTCAATTTCTTTTTTCATCAAGAAAAGAGTCATGACATCGAGACCTCCTTCATGAAACAATCCCTCTTCACATCCCTATTACCTCTAACATCTCAAATATACTAAATTTAATTTTATTAGGCCAAACCTAGAAAAAAATTACATCACTCAAATTCTAGTGCCATTACATAAAACCCTCCCATTTCTTATTTTATTTTTTTAAGAATAATTATCCATTTTCACCTTTTGTTATTATATAATAATTTAAATAAAAAATAATTAATAATATTATTAAAATCTCATAGATAAATTCATTTCAGATTTATATTAATAAAATTAGTCATTTTTAACTTTAAATATGTGAAATGATAATGAAAAGTGAGACAACAATGTTTCCTCATGCATCTATTGTATCTTTCTTCTTCTCCACACTCATATTATATTAATGATCACTAAATAATTCCATGACCTATAAAAATTTATCAACATATGATAATAATAAAAAGGACAATTATAAGAAATATTATTTTTGTTTTATAAATGTATTATAATTTATAATACATCATTAATTGGGGCACTCCTAAATATTACTTCCAATCCATTAGTTTTATCAACATATATGTCAGTACTTTTTATTATGACTATACATGTGAATATAGTCATGTCACCTAAATTCCATCTCTCTATTTGATAAGTGAAAAATATCTTGTAACAAATGTTTTACATTAATTTCTACAATTCTAACTACACATGAAACTTTTTCCTATGTAAATGTAGAATTCATAATTCCCATGACCATATAACCCAATAACATGATAAAATATCACCCTAGTATGAGTAATAATTTTTTATTTACACCCTATAATATATGTAACATTAGCTTAGAACTAGTTATGTTGAATATATAATGTAAATTTAATAAAAATTATGGGTAATAATTTCGTTGTTAATATCACAATGTTTATAAAATACATTTTATTATTATAAAAGTCGTATGAAATGGTTGATCTATTAGCTCAGCGATCATTCACATAGAAATTTGATCAATTGATCAATCTGACTAACACAACAATAAATGTGAAACACCAATTTCATAAGAATGTTTATAAACCGCAAGAACAAAATAAATATTATAATTAAAATGAATTTGATGTTTACATCATGTCAAATCAATTATACATGATGATTCCCACATCTATAAAGTTTTCACCAACTTGGGAGATTACATTAGTGTGTCTATCTACATCCATCTCCATTCTATATATTCAAGTATAATCCATGTAAATTACTATTAACTATTTTAAATATTTTATATTTGATATATATATACTTTTATATATGTATGTATATATGTATGCATGCATGTCTGTATTTTTGTATGTATATATGAATGCATATACATATAAATGTATCTGTCTATATATATATCATTGTGTGTCTATACACACATTTAACTTATATAAATATATATATTATTCATATTTTTAAATAACCAATATATATATATATTAAGGATACTATAAATAAAAATATAAATAACATTTTCATATGTCAATATGTTACAATATGATTTTACATATTAATATATTATAAGTTATATTTAATTATTTAATTCTTATATGTACATAACAATGTAAATAATAAATTTTCTTTCTATTAATTTTTTTTATATTATATATTTCAATTATGAATTAAATTTTATTTTAAATTTTTTGTTATTTTATTTTTATTTTAAAATTAATCTTTTATTTTAAAAAAATCAAAATAATAATTTTCCAAATAAATATATTAATGTTTTAAATTTATTCATGAAATTATACTTATTTATAAACATATATAAATATAATTAATATTTAAATTATATTTTTATTAAATTTTTAAATATTTATAAATAAAAAATTTAAATATTACAAATAATAGAAATATTTAAATTTAAATATATATACCATTAAATATAATTAAAAAATATGTATATAATAAATATAAATATAGATATTTATACATATGTTTATATGTTTTATCTTTGAAAAAATGATATATACAATTTCAAATATTAATTTCTTAGTCGATGATCATTTTATATATATGTGTCTTTTTTTGTGTTATTTTTTAACTGTATATATTTCTGTGTATTATGTATCACTTAATATATAAAAATATTTTTTCTTATAAATATATGTTTTATAATTTAATTAATCAAATAAATTCATTATAAATAAAAAATGGGTGGATGTTAATCAATGTACTAAGAATTTGTGGATATTGTGGAAGAGTTGATTAAATTTTTAAAAGCCACGTGGATAAAACAAATTGGATTATGATTATTTTCTATATTGTAATTTTTCAACTAATATTGTTCTTATAAAACCATAAGAACATTTTATTTTTTCATAATTTTTTGGGGTTATATATTTTTGTTGAAACATAGTTAAGGAGTAAATGTATCTAGTGGAATAAATAACAATACATTTCTTGGATCATCTGAAATCTATACATGTTTATGAAATGTTATAGATTTTATTGATTAAATTAAAATGGGGTTGATGAATAACATATAGATTGTATAAAATAAGTGTATTAATTTAAAAAAATGTGTTAATATGAAATTGTATAACGGTTGTAAAAAATATAAAACACTATCAGCAATACAAAAACTATATAACATGATAGTTGGAAACATATAGCGTAATTATAGTTTCAAAAATATTATTTCTCTTATGAAGTATATACTTAAATATAATAATTATCTTCCTAGTAAGATGTGTGAAATTAAATGAATGTTACATTCCATTTGTATGAGCTACATAAAATTATATGCATTCCATAATAGATCCATGTTATTTCAAAAAATGTGGGAATATCTAATGAAATTCATGAAGTGAAATTAAAATCTAAACAAAAAAAATAGATAAAGTTCATTGATTATTTCATGATATTTATAAATCATTCAAATAATTCATTGGGTTTTTTAGGAAAAATGTAAGTATACAAGACATGATAAATATAATTTAGGATAATATATTTTTCACTCAATATATTTTATTTAGAATTAGAAAATAAAT
Organism: Viscum album; assembly: GCA_963277665.1. NCBI lineage: Eukaryota > Viridiplantae > Streptophyta > Magnoliopsida > Santalales > Viscaceae > Viscum > Viscum album. The sequence continues at coordinate 581,203,422 of OY728148.1, forward strand.
ACCAAGTATCTAGAATTTTTGAATGAGTATTGAAAATTTTATCTTATGTTTTCTATAGAAATCATTAAATATAATGGTATAAAATTACTTACTCATAGAAAATGTTTATTTGTTGTTGTAAAATTAAAATTTAGGGTTTTTTATGAATAAACTATAATTAATTTATGTTAAAGTTTCTTTACGGATAATTGAAACATCTTTGTATTGATATTGATATTCATTCCACTCCACTTATTATAGATTTGAATTATTAAGGGATATAGGTGTTATAGTGTATGATGATCCCAACATAAAACATTTCACTTTGAGATCCATGTTGTCCAACATGAAAAATAACTCTCATAGTTTTGGTAATTTAGATAATTATAAAACGAAGGGAAGGTTAGTTAGTTCTTATGTGATGAATATATAAACCCAATTTGGTTGAATCATGGTATGAAGACTATTTTTCTTAGACATAATTTGTTTTTACCAAGATTAAATTGATTTTAATCATGTTTGATAACATTTTATGGGATTTAAGGAAGGTATTATTCACTTTATCCAATAGTTTTTTTTGAAATACTTGAAAAGGTAAAGGCTTTTTTCATTGTTTTTAGTAAATAAAATTGTAAATAATAGATAGCGGGTTGGTGGGATATATCAAGCTACATTATAGAAAGAGTTTGAATGTCACAAACTATCAAGGAAACCCTGATACTATGATACCTGAGTTTTTCCTAACATATCTTAAAGGGTGTTCCCAATCCCCATAGATTGGGGACTAGAATATGGCATCATACAAGATAAAAACTGGGAACAGTTTTTCCATAGAAATAATGGAATAAAAATATACAAGCCAGTATACTCAAAATAAAACACCATAGAGAGAACAATACTATAATTCAATAGGTTTATGAACCTAAAGTATATCTATAAGGTATCATAATCTAAATGACAAATAACCCATGTCCTAATGGATACACCTCTCCAGGTCCCAAGGATCAACAACAAGAACAACCTCCATGTAGTGATTTCCCATTACTCAAAACTAGTCGAGGAAAATCTATAAACACATAAAGGAACAGGTAGTATGTGAGAAAAAATCCATGTACAACCTCATGAGTGATTCAATAATAACATTCCACTTCAATTAATTAGAAACATTATTAAATTTTAAATAAACAAGTTTATAACTACATAAGTATATTTAGAAAACCATGCTATATCATTCAATTGATGGAAATATATAAAAAAATGTATCAATAAACATTTTATATAAAACCTTTTATATAGATTCCTCATGCATCTGTACAACAGTTTATAAATAATGGAATATATAAAAATAACCATAAACTCACAACATGGTCATCTGTTAAGTGGTACGATAGTTCCAAGTTATGGGATCTTCACACACTCGAATATGTGATCATGGAAATATGTGTACACATGTCGCATAGACACTAGCCAAAGAGGAATCATCATTAACCCATTGGGGATATGATCTGTTGAAATATGTTTTTATAATGTTTTAAAGAGTCAATATATTTTCTCCCAAATAACACACTTATTACTTGCACTTGTATGCTCTCAAACAACAATAAATAATGGGAAAATTATTTAAAACCTATTCAAATTACAATTTATCCATTTACTAGTCCTATATGAAAATTTATCTTTAAAAAACATGCGTTTTTAATCAATTCATTCCTTTTTTTGTAAAAAAATTAATCCACAGTTCTTATCAAAACAATTGAATCCATTTCTCTTAAATAAAAATTTGAAATCAATTCTTTCAAAATTAGATTAATAATTTCATCAAATCTAAATCACAACCCAATTCACTAGAATTAGGGGTTTTCCCTTATTTTCATACCAAAGAAAATACAAATCCCAATTTATCTCAAATTGAGTTTTTACAATATAATTGAAAAAAATTAATTTAAGTCAATGAATGTTGGGTTAAATTGATTGGTTAATTTTAAACGGAACCACCAACCTAAACCAAGATATCACATCTCATAATGCCCGCAATAGGGAAACTGAAACAAAGAACATTTGAGACAATGATCTGATAATTTAACATATATTCATGTTCCAAAACAATTGAGTTTAGATCCCCCCACAACACAAATATATATCAAAGGATATGGATGTGAGAGGAATATATCCGGAGAAAAATTGTAACACCCCGAGATTTTATGAAAAATATTAATGTCATGTGTTATACACCACACCAAAAGGATCTTGCACAACACACATCCTTGACTTGCCTTGAATTACACACAATCGCGACCTTCCTCGATAACGTGTGTAGTACGCAATACCAGGTTTCACAAAACAACGATATGCAATTAAAATATTATTAAAACTAGCCATTATGAATAGTAATAACCACCTTTTAAAATTGTAGAAATTTTATCTCTCAAAATGGACTTCATTTTTGGATTCTGAGTATCGAATTTAGCCTACGGTGAAATATTGGTACTTTTCGGGTAACTTTCATATTCTGATGAATAGTGAAAATTACTAAATTTTAATTAAAAACAACTTTTTTAATCGAAATAATTAATAGTGATAAATTATTAATTTTAGTAGTTTTAAAGTATATTTAGAATATATTTTTACAATTTAATACAATGTTTGTCATTGGATGTAATTTCACATTTAAACCAGACATAAACCAGTGTCAATCTTCTGATAGTTATTATCTCTTAAGAACACGCTATTTGTTTTGAAGACAGGAATTAATTTTTAAATTAATTAATGCAAATGATATGTTTTTAATTTGGTAAAATAGACATCATTTTTGAGTTCATAATATCAAATATAGCTTAGGCCTAATTTTTTGTATTTTTCTGGAAACTTTCATTTTTTTGATGAATAGTGAAACCACTAAGTGGTAGTTAAAAAAAATGTATTTTTCATAAAACATAATTTTACTGCTTCTGTGAGTGGAATTTGAAAAATCCGAGAGACATGGTTGATGTCAGTAAGTAAAATGTGGGTCAATGAGATGAAAATAATTTTTGGTGAATAGAAACATTTTACTTTTTTTTACCACGGTTAAAAGTAAATAGTGTAATTAAGGGTACAAATGATATTATTTTTACCCTAAAACATGTCCTAATTCTATTGGATAAGTTTAATTCGACCAAAAACAACCTTAGGAATAAATAATGACCATTTAGGCCAACTTGGATTAGATTAGGACATTTATTATTATTTAATTCAAAGAAGAGTTAAAAGAGTTAAAATCAAAGTTTATTTTCTAAAACATTTTTAATATAGGGTTATACATAATATAAATTCGATTGTAAATATTAATTAGAGAGATAATAAAATTTCCTACATAATGGTATTATATTTATAATTTTTATACATTAAACAAATTAATTTATTTATGACACAATGATGATGCAGTAATTACCATAATAGTGAAACATTAGAATAATTGATGTTATAAATACCCAAATAAGTGTAATTTGAGACTTTTTATGAATTACAATAATTTTATATGTTAATATGACATGTTATTATTTATTTAATTAGCTTTTTTCTAACTAATCATTCTGTTATGATTTTCACAAAAATCAATTACTAAATAGTGTCAAAATTGACATAAAATAGTTTTTAAAACTATTATTATATTATTAATTGTTATTGTATTCCTAAAAATCCAAGGTTTGGAAAAATGACTTATATAAATATATTAATAATAAACAACTTGGGGTTAGTTTGTCTTGTTATAGTATGTTTATTAACCTTATAGTGTAAGAACACAAAAAGACACGGTAAAAGTAAAATTATCTAACTTAAAGTTAAATATAAATGATAAGGTTAAAATAGGAACTTAAACTTGTCTAAATTCTATTTGATGAGAGGATTTCGACCCACCCCACATTAGCTTATAAATAAATCAATTTGGAGCTATTTAAACCCGAATTTTACTTTATAAGAAAATAATAGTTTTAGTTTTCCAAAGGAGCCCCTCTCCTCCCTTATAAAAGGGCACCTCCTCCCTCTCTTCCTCACACCACATTGAGCCTTCAAGCTCGGCCAAACCCTACCAATTTCTTCTATCCACTTCCCTAGTGACATCCTAGAGGTCTTGGTATTCTTCAAAGACCAATTTTAGTGCCCTAAAAGGAGGTCTCAAAGAAGCGCTTCAAAGAAGAGGTAATGCCCGTTACCGATTCTTTCATCTTTATTTCTTCTTCCACTTCTTCTTCTTTAGTTGTTTCATCATGAATTAATAACATTAGTATCACTCATATACGGATATGTTATTATAAGTATGAAACAATCCTATTACACCATCTATCCATCCTACGAAAAATGAAATCACCGCGCGTGCGTACGTACGGAATACCGTCTCCATGCCGTGGTGTAATCTATTTTTCCACCACCACCTTACATGGATGGGTATAATGGTGTCAATAATAACTATATATGATTATTTTAAAGTGATATTGATTCTGAAATAGTATACATACACTCCAATACAGTCCCATGATCATGATAATGATATCATCGCTTGTGCGTACGTACGGACTACCGTCTCCACGACGCGATGAGATTCATTCTCCACGCTAACCAATAATGAATGATTATAAAGTATATATAATAAGTAATCATGAAATATATGACACAATAATTATACTGGATTTATGTGTATATATATGTATGCCATCTACTTAATTCCATTCAACTCAATAAGGAAACGAAAACAGTGTTCATGCGTACGTACGACCTACCGTCTCAATGAACGGTGTATTCCGTTTCATTTACTGATTTATTAAATATATGTATATTCTGAATATATATTATATATAAATCATATTTTATATTCTGGAATTAATTAATCATGATCTAATTAATCATATGAATAATTACAAGTCAAAACAAGGACGACAAATGAAACAATTTTACCCAAAACGCTCTTTAACATGGAATTTACAAAAGAACGGGTAATATAAAGTCATAAGTGAACCATATATGATATCATAACAATTCATATGATTCTGTAATAAGTCAATGACATTATTTAAATCATTATACAGGAGTTTCGGACACTTACGAAGCAAATCGGACCTAAGGTAAGGGAAAATATCACAATTTCATTTTTATCCAAGATTATTTATACTTTGGTATTTACTAGGGTGTATTTTATCATCCACATCCATATTTCCTCAATATGTAATATTTATATCCTTCTACAATAGTTTATATCCAATTTTACCCTACAGTGAGTTTTTAGTAAAAGATATGAAAGGAATCTTTTGTTTATTTTCATACGAGGTACTTTTTGACTTTTCCGACAAAAGTACGAGAAGAATTTTTTTTAAATTATACGACATGAATGGATTTTTAAAACATTATTTCCAAGAAGATTACCTTACAATTTTTCAAGTTTATTTTTAATCAACTTCTTTTAGTTTATAATTGTATGACATGTTAAGAAAGGAAAAGTGTTTTTGAAGTAGAAAGGATATTTTCTTCATGAATGGAGTTCAAGCGTTTTATCAAAATTATTTTCCATCTATGATAATAAAGGGTTCTGTTTCTATCCCTATTATTACATTGATTTGATTATGTTGTGATGGAATTATTTTTATGAGTTCCGTTATCTTATATGAGTTGTTTTATGATGTCGCGATGTTTAAGATTCCCATTTTTATTACATAGGTTATGCAATGATGTATGATTTATGATTTTGTGGCACACATAAGAATGGTATCATTATGAGATGGGTAGGACCTATATCTCCCTCCAATGAATTGGGTAAAGATTTTATATCTCATGATATAGACATGGCTGGAATGGCAGGTTAAACCGGTTCAGTGAAGCTGGACTGAAACGAGGAATGAACTTGGTTCAGAAATGGACTTTGTCCACTAAGATAGTCTTGGAAATGAGTCTTGACTAATAAGAAATGATTCTCTATGATTATGTGTGTATTCCATAAAGTTACATGTTTTAAGTTATGATTATTGAGATTACATTTCACTACTATGATTTATCCCATGTTATGATATTATGATCTCTTTTGCAGGTTAAGATTTCCAAAATGTTATGTCCTTATGAATATGATGTGATTGATATTTCTTTTGTTTACCCTTACTAAGAATTTGAGTTCACCCTTTTATGTCTTCTTTTCCACAGGATATAAAGAAAGGTTTTAGGTAAAAAAAATGAAGATCTTTATGGGAGATGTGGAAGATCTTTCACCATAATTAGAAGATTATATTTCGAGTTTCCAAAGACACTAAACTATTACGGTCCTTGTCTGTGTGTTTTTGTTATGTACTAAGTATTCCACAAAAGTAATGTAATGTCCTTGTACATCAAGCTTCGGGTCTCTACAGTTGGTATCAAAGGAAAGTTTTAGTCAACCTTTGGAAACTAGGATGCGAGAACTTTAGTGAGATCCCTAGAGATATTTCTAAGGTATGTCTAGTGATGTCCCTATGGATAAATATATGTATAGGATATAGTCCTAGAACTATGGTAACGATCTTAGAATTTAACCTAAGATGTTAGATATTGAAGTTACTCCCCCTTTATTACGATTTTTACCTCTAACACTATTCTTTTTGGGTTTTAGAAAATGGCTGGAAACAAGATGATTCATGATAATGTAGGATATTATGGACAATGGAAAGATATTCCTCATGAGAAACCAAATTAAATGGGATTTGGAAATCCAACCATCATTATTATGCCGAATCAGCAATCTCATTATATGATCAATAAACTCAAATTTGGTAAGTTTCCTGACTCGGCTAATAAGACAAAGATAGAGTTTCATGATGATCATAGAGGAAAGAAAGTTTAATTTCCCCTATGTAAATCATGTGGGAAGTGGAATCGAGGATAATGTTTCAAGGGAAATGGAAGATGCTTTGGGTTTGGAAAAGAAGGACACAAATCCAGTAAGTACAAAGGAAAAGGTTTAGTTAACACCATGGATGAGGATAATGGTATTGCTACGACATCAACAATGGTTAAATGTTTTAAATGTGGAATGAACGGGCATTATGCAAACCAATGCCCTAAGGGAAAGTCTCATGAAGAGAATCAGTACGGCCGTATGAGTAGTATTTATGTTGATGATGATGAAGAGACTACAAATGATATGTGAGTTGAAATAATTGTTGATGCTCGGTCAATGGTTTAAGAAGGTAGTGGAATGATTACATGTTTATCAAGTGTAATGTTGTATAAGTAATCTCATGGTACTATGGAATAAAGAGACATCTAAGGATTGTTACAATGTTGTCTTTCCTTGAGTTTTGAAAGTGTATGATTAATGGTTCTAGTATCCATTAACGGTTATTCAAATATTTTTGGAATATAGATGATATTCACATAATGAAGGGATAAGGAGAAAATTAAATTTTTTATAGTATTCATTAGCTCATGACTGATATAAGGAGAAGGTTATGTCATGGTTTGAGTATATAGAATTTTTGGATTTTGGTATGTGGAAAGAGTTAACTTTTGACAGCATTCATGTTTTCACTAAGGATCAATGGGTATTATTTTTTTCAATAGAATACATTATTAAGGCCTTTGAATGTTTGGAATGTGACCAACAAAACATATCTTATGCTATATGGGGATCAACGATGGAATTAACATGCTTGTTATATGAAATATCTGGTAATAGTTTTCACTATAATATGAGAGTGGACTGCAGTTTTATGGATAAGCCTAATGATTGGAATGGCTTATGTTTTACATAAGTTAGTATTGTTTAAGGATAGAAGAGTTTTTCGATATTATTGATGGGATGTTATAGTAATGTAGTTTCAGAAAAAGGACAACCTGCAGGACGGGCGACAACCCATCGTGTCGGACAAGGCTGTGTGAATCGAACCCACAGCCGAAGTGTGATTGGCCTTTATCACCTACCACTAGCCTACAAGAAGTCCCTGTTTAGTAGAAACTAGTTTTATTATATTATGCAGTATGATATATGAAGTATAAGTCCATTTTAGGAACCATATATGATTAATCTCACCAAAGATGGACTTCTGTATATTTGATAACTTTTTCTAACATTTTTTTTGAAACAGATAGAATGACACATCATTCTATCACATGATATGTTAACACTTCACGAATAACAAATTCAACCTCATTTCTTTAAGACAAGAAGTGGAAATTGTCCAAATAATGACCAACGGTGAGACTATACCAAAACCACGAAAGTATTTCTTCTAATTCCAATTTCATCATATTTAGGGAAATGATCTTGAGAACCAAAAATTTTGTCCTAGTGCCCTTATATCCGAGGAATCTGATGGTACCTTAGATCGTCACAAATCTATGGATTTGTGATTGATGGATTTTTCATAGCCATGTTCTCTACCACTCTCCATCAGAACTTAATGGTTAGATTTTTCTTCCATATCCATATTTTCACTTATGTTCTCCTATATGGAATCCCAGTGATGAGTTAATTTGGGTAATTGTTACATTTCATACTTTAGTTTTTAAAATTAATTTTTAGAATTCCTTTTTACGATGTGGGTTTCTATAAATAGTAAACGATTTATAACCCCGATGAATTTTGAGGTCGAAATTCATTTTAAGGGGGGTAGAATGTAACTCTCCGAGATTTTATGAAAAATATTAATGTCTTGTGTTGTACGCCACACCAAAAGGATCTTGCACAACACGCATCCTTGACTTGCCTTGCATTATACGCAATCGCGACCTTCCTCGATAGCGTGTGTAGTACGCAATACCGAGTTTCACTAAACAATGATATGCTATTAAAATATTATTAAAACTAGCTGTTATGAATAGTAATAACCACCTTTTAAAATTTTAGAAATTTTATCTCTCAAAATGGACTTTATTTTTGGATTCGGAGTATCGAATTTAGCCTACGGTGAAATTTTGGTACTTTTCGGGTAACTTTCATATTCTGATGAATAGTGGAAATTACTAAATTTTAATTAAAACAAATTTTTTAATCGAAATAATTAATAGTGATAAATTATTAATTTGAGTGATTTTAAAGTATATTTAGAATACATTTTTACAATTTAATACAATGTTGGTCATTGGATGTAATTTCACATTTAAACCAGACATAAACAAGTGTCAATCTTTTGATAGTTATTATCTCTTAAGAACACGCTATTTGTTTTGACGACGGGAATTAATTATTAAATTAATTAATGCAACTGATATGTTTTGAATTTGGTAAAATAGACATCATTTTTGAGTTCATAATATCAAATATATCTTAGGCCTAATTTTTGATATTTTTCTGGAAACGTTCATTTTTTTGATGAATAGTGAAACCACTAAGTGGTAGTTAAAAAAATGAATTTTTCATAATACTTAATTTTACCACTTCTGTGAGTGGAATTTCAAAAATCCAAGAGACACGTTTGATGTCAGTATGTAAAATGTGGGTCAATGAGATGAAAATAATTTTTGGTGAATAGTAAATTTTTACTTTTTTTACCACGGTTAAAAGTAAATAGTGTAATTAAGGGTAAAATGATATTATTTTTACCCTAACACGTGTCCTAATTCTATTGGATAAGTTAAATTAGACCAAAAACAACCTTAGGAATAAAATATGACCATTTAGGCCCACTTGGATTAGATTAGGGCATTTATTATTATTTAATTCAAAGAAGAGTTAAAAGAGTTAAAATCAAAGTTTATTTACTAAAACATTTTTAATATACGGTTATACATAAGATAAATTCGATTGTAAAAATTAATTAGAGAGATAATAATATTTACTACATAATGATATTTTATTTATAATTTTTAGACATTAAATAAATTAGTTTATTTATGACACAATGATGATGCAGTAATTACCATAACAGTGAAAAATTAGAATAATTGATGTTATAAATACCGAAATAAATGTAATTTGAGACTTTTTATGAATTACAATAATTTTATATGTTAATATGACATGTTATTATTGATTTAATTAACTTTTTTATAACTAATCATTCTGTTATGATTTTCACAAAAATCAATTACTAAATAGTGTCAAAATTGACATAAAAAAGTTTTTAAAACAAATATTATATTATTAATTGTTATTTTATTACCAAAAATATATGGTTCGTCCAAATTACTTATATAAGGTTATATATATTAATAATAAACTACTTGGGGTTCGTTTGTCTTGTTATAGTATGTTTATTAACCTTATAGTGTAAGAACACAAAAAGACACGGTAAAAGTAAAATTATCTAACTTAAAGTTAAATATAAATGATAAGGTTAAAATAGGAACCTAAACTTGTCTAAATTATATTGGATGATAGGATTGCGACCCATCCCCACCTTAGATTAGAAATAAATCAATTTGGAGCTATTTAAATCCAAATTTGTCTTTATAATAAAATAATAGTTTTAGTTTTCCAAAGGAGCCCCTCTCCTCCCTTATAAAAGGGCACCCCCTCCCTCTCTTCCTCACACCACTTTGAGCCTTCAATCTCGGCCAACCCCTGACAATTTCTTCTCTCCACTTCCCTAGAGACATTCTAGAGGTCCTGGTCTTCTTCAAAGACCAATTTTAGTTCCCTAAAAGGAGGTCTCAAAGAAGCGCTTCAAAGAAGAGGTAATGCCCGTTACCGATTCTTTCATCTTTATTTCTTCTTCCACTTCTTCTTCTTTAGTTTTTTCATCATGAAGTAATAACATAAGTATCACTCATATACTGATATGTTATTATAAGTATGAAACAACCCTATTTCACCATCTATACATCCTATGGAAAATGAAATCACCGTGCGTGCGTACGTACAGAATACCGTCTCCACGCCGTGGTGTAATCTATTTTCCATCACCACCTTACTTGGATGGGTATAATGGTATAAATAATAACTATATATGATTATTTTAAAGTAATATTGATTCTGAAATAGTATACATAAACTCCAATACAGTCCCACGATCATGAGAACGATATCATCGCTCGTGCGTACGTACGGACTACCGTCTCCATGACGGGATGAGATTCATTCTCCACGTTAACCAATAATGAATGATTATAAAGTATATATAATAATTAATCATGAAATATATGACATAATAATGATACTGGATTTATGTGTATATATATGTATTTCGTCTACTTAATTCCATTCAACTCAATAAGGAAACGAAAACAGCGTTCATGCGTTCGTACGGCCTACCGTCTCCATGAACGGTGTATTCCTTTCCATTTACTGATTTATTAAATATATGTATATTCTGAATATATATTATATATAAATCATGTTTTATATTCTGGAATTAAGTAATCATGATCTAAGTAATCATAGGAATAATTACAAGTCAAAACACGGACGACAAATGAATTTTTTTTTACCCAAAACGCTCTTTAACATGGAATTTACAAAAGAACGGCTAATATAAATTCATAAGTGAACCATATATGATATCATAACAATGCGTATGATTCTGGAAAAGTCAATGACATTATTTAAATCATTATAAAGGAGTTTTGGACAATTACGAAGCAAATCGGACCTAAGATAAGGAAAAATATCACAATCTCATTTTTATCCAAGATTGTATATACTTTGGTATTTACTGGGATGTATTTTATCATCTACATCCATGTTTCCTCAATATGTAATATTTATATCCTTCTAAAATATTTTATATCCAATTTTACCCTTTGGTTAGTTTTTAGTAAAATATATGAAAGGAATCTTTAGTTGATTTTCGTACGAGGTACTTTTTTACTTTTCCGACAAAAGTACGAGAAGAATGTTTTTTTAAGATATACAGAATGAATGGATTTTTAAAACATTATTCCCGAGAAGCTTCCCTTACAAGTTTTCAAGTTTATTTTTAATCAACTTCTTTTAGATTAGAATTTTATGACATGTTAATAATGGAAAAGTGTTTTTGAAGTAGAAAGGATATTTTCCTCAAGAATGGATTTCAGGCGTTTTATCAAAATTATTTTCCATCTATGATAATAAAGGGTTCTGTTTCTATCCCTATTATTACATTGATTTTATTATGTTGTGATGGAATTATTTTTATAAATTCTGTTATCTTATATGAGTTGTTTTATGATGTCACAATGTTTAAGATTCCCATTTTTATTACATGGGTTATGCAATGATGTATGATTTATGATTTTGTGGAACACATAAGAATGTTATCATTATTAGATGGGTGGGACCTACATCTCCCTCCAATGCATTGGGTAAAGATTTTATATCTCATGAGATAGACATGGCTGGAACGACAAGTTAAACCAGTTCAGTGAAGCAGGACTGAAACAAGGAATGAACTCGGTTCAGAAATGGACTTTGTCCACTAAGATAGTCTTGGCAATAAGTCTTGACTAATAAGAAATGATTCTCTATGATTATGTGTGTATTCCACAAAGTTACATGTTTTAAGTTATGATTATTGGGATTACATTTCACTACTATGATTTATCCCATGTTATGATATTATGATCTCTTTTGCGGGTTAAGATTTCCAAAATTTTATATCCTTATGAATATGATGTGATTGATATTTCTTTTGTTTACCCTTAATAAGCATTTGATCTCACCCTTTTATGTTTTCTTTTCCCTAAGATATAAAGAAAGGTTTTATGTAAAAAAGGAAGATCTTTATGGGTGATGTTGAAGATCTTTCACCATGATTAGAAGATTATATTCCGAGTTTCCAAAGACACTAAACTATTACGGTCCTTGTCTGTTTATTTCTGTTATATAATAAGTGTTATGCAAAAGTAAGGTAATGTCCTTGTACGTCATGCTTCGGGTCTCTACAAAAATAATGGGATAATAACTCTTTCTGGGTGTAGATCAAAAAAATTACCTTTCTTTGATCCACATTATAAGCAGTTTGGAGGAGATGAAAATGGTTTTTTGGAGACCTAAATACCTAGTAAATCATCTAACCAAAAGTTAGAGTTGAGTGGTGGTCTAAATAGGATTCCCATAATTTTTTAAATTAATTTTCTTAAATAAAAAATTTTGTGTGTATGGTTTTTGATAGGTGGTTGTATGATTTTCTAAACTATACATCCTAACCTTGAAACACTATAAATGTGCTCAAATTTTATACTTGGTAGGAATATTTTTTTTCAAACCATGTACCAATGATGAAACCCTCCATTCTGGGTTTGGAATGATTTTTACTATGCATAGCCCAAGAATCATTGAAAATTATAAAATTTACATCCAAAACACTCACAAATCATCGCCAACCAAAGAATGATTAAAAAGTGGGTCGATGAATCTCTTATTTCCCTATATGTCCCATCATGAATTTCTTATTTCTATATTTTGTGGAAACCTATCTCTCTTCAGGGAATCTCTATATAATGTCTCAAGATCTTTAGAATCATGCTGTTATAGCAGTCAAACCAAATGTATCATCCACCCATTAAGTACCTTGGTTTTATGATAAAATATCCTAATTATAAGCTTAGTTGCTGATAAATTGGGCTCAATGTCTATATCAACCCAACTCAGAACATGAGATAGATCAAAAAGACACTTTTGAACCTAAGATACATGGAACATGTTATATATCGACATCACCTATTGTGGAAGTTCTAAATTATAATCCACTTCCCCCACCGAATCAAAAACCAAAAAAGGACTCCAAAAATGAGGATCAATATTCCCTTACCTCCCAATCCACCGATGACCCAAATGGGCTAATGCATTAAAAAACACCTCATCACCTACTAAAAATTCTAGTGGTCTATGATGATGATCAGCATAGAACATATACTAGATCTATGTAATCAATATTCTCTAATGTATTGACTAAATCTTTGATGTTTTGTGTTGGACCAAGCTTAGTTAAAATAAGTAAATTTCACCAAACCCTAACCAACGCAATATGTATTAATAAAGATTAAAAAATAAGGCCTCAAAAGGAGTTATCCAAATCACGAACTAATAAATATTGCAATAAAAAAACAAAACTAGTCCCAAATATTCATCCCAAGCCCCAACCAAAGTCAATAATTTTTTCATGAATCATATCCACAAGAATTATTATAGCTCTTTATAACTGGTCATCCTACTAAAATGGTATGTCATACTTATACAAAAATGAGATCACAATGCCTCTTGAAGGCCTCTCCAGAAGAAAGAAGTAAAATGAGTGGTCTATATTAGAAATAATTGCAGATAGAACTCTCTAAAAATAAAAAATATCTTTCCCATAATTACATTCCGTATCTTCAACATTAGTTTAATCATGAATGGCTTTAATTTGATCTAATTTAGTCTACCTCATGATCACAGTCCATATCACATTCTTCTTTTTCTGGTTCTATGTTAACCCAACCATTAAAACCATAGAGATATCATCCCACTTCAAATATGACACTACAAATGGCTAAAGAAAAATTTAAGGTCTCTCATGCTCAGCCTTAACAAGCTGGCATGCATAACAATGAGAAAAAAATAATAAATTCCCCATTGTATACCAGAAAACCATAATCATCATCACATGTCATGGAGCATTTTCATGGTTCCTATGTTCACAAAAAAGTAAGGATTAGGGAAATGCCTCATAAAATCTTTCCATACAGAAAAATTTATAATTTTGTTATTTCAAAAACATAGAATACCCTCTATAGAGAACAACCCCTCGTCAATAGTACCCCCACCATAAATAGATTCCCTAATATATTGTAACTCATCATCATGTTTTTTATCTTGTAGAATCATCTTGAGAAGAGAGGAGGTCAACATAACCCTTTCTAAGGAAACATTGATCCCGGTTTGTCAGACTCCAATATGCAACTGTGAAAAATGATCCATCAATATTTTACACTTCTATGATTATATCATAGCTCATGTCAAAATTTTCATTCACAAAGTGTCTATGACAATATTCCCTTTCACCAGGGTATAGGTGATGTCAAAGGAAAAATATTACAATTAATTCACCTAGTACCAATGGTAGATATTCAAATATATTTTAGATAAGATATTACTCAATATCATGTGCTATAAAACATGGTAAAACATTAACTAAAAAGGAAATTCCTCCAACTTTTATGTACATGAATCACAACTATGAGTTCTTGGTCATTGGTCAGATAATTCTTCTCATGTGGCCTATGATATTAAGATCCATAGGGAAAGACATGATCATGCAACATATGAAAAAAACAAGAACAAACCAAATGAATCACAGAGTCAAACATATCCCTACATGTCCTCTCGAAGAGTCAATACCAGAGTAGTAGTCAGAAGACATTTTATCTCAATAGAAGAACTTCAAAAACAATCATCCCAAGAAAACTATTCTCCCTTCTATGTTATAGCAATCATTGGGGAATAAAAATTTGATATGTCCTTATGAATTGGTGATAATATATATATAAACCCAAGAATCTCCAAATATCACAAACATTACATGGTTTTTCCCATGTCATGATAGATTTAACCATGTCATGGTCAACTAAGATACCATGTTCTGACAAAACTAATCCCAAGAGCATCACTTCCTGAATCCAGAAATCACATTTCAATATCATCGCATAAATTTTGTTATTTCTCAAAAATTAAATAACTTTTCTGAGATGATGAACATGATCCTCCTTGTACATACAGTAAAAAGGATTTCATCGAAAATGATAGCCACAAAAGTATCAAAATACTAAAAAATACCCTACTCATAATGCTATAAATTCTGGAGGAGGACTGGTTAGACTAAATGGCATGACCAGTTACTTATAATGGTCATACCTATTATGAAAGGCAGTTTTATGATTTTAATATTTTATTCTAAAATAGTGATAACCAAAACAAAGAGTATACTTCAAAACCCAATTTTAAACTTTCAATTGGTCATAAAAATAATAAATTCCAAAAAAGGATACTTTTTCTTTACCATGACTCAATTATTTTTTGGGTAATCTACACAAACGTGAAGTGAAGCACCATCATTCTTAGTAAAGAGAACTAGTACCTCCCATGGTAACAACCATAGAAATATAAATTCTTTCTTTGATAGAAGATCCAACTAAGTCCACAACTCATTCATTTGAACTATTTTCAGGTTGTATGAAGGAATAGATACCAAGTGGTTACCCAATACTAAATTGACAAAAAAAATCTACCTCTCGTACTAGTGGCTGACCAAAAAATCAAAAGGAAAAACATTATGAAAGATGATGAAAAATGGAGGTAGATCACCAGTCAAATATTCTCACATGAGACAAAAACAGAACATAGATATTACATTCCCAAAATCTATATAAGATGTTATGGAACTACTCAACATCAGGTTCCATTCACCCTGAGGGATACGTCACACCCCATCAAGTGTAGTAAGGGAGATGAATTTAAGAAAATTATCAATATGGGATTCATTAGTAATGATCCAATCCATACTAAAAATGAGTTCAAGAGGATTCATGTCATGATCTATAAAATACAATATGAGATCAAACTATGATAAAAAAGACACAAGTAGGACTGTGGAGACCACGCTCTCTTTTTGTTTCGAGGATTATAGTAATATCTATCACATAAGATAAAATGTAAATAGAAAAAATTATAACTCACAACACATGTTTAAATGAATTAATGACATGCAATTGTATCAAACAAAACAGTCACTAAAGATGAATCAATAGTGATGGTACCTCTCATAGTCGTTGCACTTGTATATGCTTCCAATGGAGACTCTTCCATTGTGTGAAGAAGCTTTATTTTGGATGTATGGGGCTAGAACCCATTAGTTTGTGAATCATCTGATTGCATCATTTTCGTTTTAGGTGATGATGATCTTCTTCCTCTGTGTGGAGTAGAGTAGACATGATAGAACTTCTACTTGTGACTTGAGTGTTCACAGGAACCACATACCTTAGGTTCTAATGTTCAAATTCACTTTAGATCCCAAGAATTCCATGCTCATATAAAATAAAAAGGGAATATTCTAGGAACCTCATGAGTTCTATAAGAACCCCACAGTTTAAAACCACCATAAGAATATTCAAACTACTTCTTCCATTTATGGGAACTCATAGAAGATCCACTTGGAGGGAAAAAATCTGGTCAACACTGACTTTCCATTTAGGTCCATCTCAACCATAAACACTCTTTCGGGATCCTTTGTATAAGAATAGATATTTAGTAACAAATAATTTGAATGAATATTAGTTCTACGACCCATCTCAAACCACCAATTTTTCTTATTCTCATTCAATATAATCTCATGTGTTAAATGAAAAATTTGAGTAAAACAATTTTCATTTTCTGTCATGGTCCTTTCAGCATTCCTGAGTTTTAAAACCCATAAATCATTAGGCAACACAATAAAATATATATATATATAACTTGTCAATAAAAATTGATTTAATGTCCTTCCACTCTAATCCAACATTCTTATTTTTCATCACCATCGTATCCCACCATCTCCTATAATGTGCCTTTAGGTTTAAAGTGAAACATTTCACATTGATATTATCTGGATTCTCTATAAACTGAAATAGAATTTCCACCCTAATCAAATAATCCTAATCATATTGAGGATCATTTGTACATTTTAATTCCATTGGATTTTGGTAAAGTTCTTCTTTTTCACAAATTATGGATTCAACCCTACGAGGTTTCATTTCTGTAGAATGAATGGGAATGGATTCAGGTGACTGTCCCATGGCTTTGAAATCACACACAATAACCTCAGTAAAATACTATTCAAAATGAGTATTTTCACACTATGGTTCTTCATCATATTCCACTTGGATCTGATTCACACATCATCTTAGATCCGTGATGCGAAACAACATTAGAAGACACCATTGATGTCGTCAGAACGTTACACCGAACAACACTCAAATAAGAGAAATATGAAAAATTCATCCACCAGAAACATAAAAATGTTTTGGATTTCAATGTACCAAATCAAAATGAGGGAAAATACAAGAACTAATTCTCAATAAAAATTTCAAAAAACTACCCATGGGGATAGAAGGCTCTTTATGGTGATAGTTTGACATTAAATCACTCTAAAATACCTCCTATGTCATGATTATATTTAAAATTGTGTACTAACATCAAGGCATGATGTTTAACCTCCCTTTGATTCCAATTTTTTCAAGAACCATCCCAAACAACCTATTAATCAGACACACAATCTCAATGCATCTTAGCCCAAAGGAATTCCTGAACCCCACATGGGTGACTAGAAACTAGTATCATAAAAGATAAAAACAAGGAACCTTTTTTCCACATAAATAGCAGAAGAAACAGATAAAATTCAGTACGATCAAAAGAAAACTCCACAGAGATAATAATCATAGAAGTTAAACAGATATATAAATTTATAGTATATCCACAAAGTATGAGAAAACAATATATAAATAACCCAAGTCCCAATGGACACATATCTTTATATCCTAAGGATCAACAACAAGAACCATCTCCATAAGGCTATTTCCCCTTTCTCAAATCTAGAAGAATATCATCTAGAAACACCCAAAGGAATAGGTTGTGTGTGGGATAAAATACCAGTAGGGTCTCACCATGTATTCCTTAATAATATTCCACATTAATTATCCATATAAAGAATTAAATATTAAATGAAAATGAATGTTACTTAAAATAATATATAAAAAATTCATTTTTTTCATTTCAATTTATGGAAATATTTCAAACAGTGTATTAATAACAATTTTATATAAAAAAAATTATATAAATTCATCATGCATGTGTAAAATAGTTTTAAAACAAATGAATATATCAAAATAATCCCAAATAAACATCATGGTCATCCTCTAAGAGGTATAATAGTTCAAGGTTGTGGGATAATCACACACTCTAATAGGTAGTTGTGGAAATATGTGTACATACATCCCTCAAACATTGGTCAAATAGGACAAATCGTCATCTCATCAAGGATGTGATCTACTACAATGTGTTATGTTAGAGTTGTCAAGAATAAATAGAGTGTTTCCAAAAATGAATAACTAACTACATAGTCCTGTATAATCTCAAAAAAAATCAATAATGGGAAAATTATTTCAAACATGTTCAAATTATAATTTCCCCAATTAAAATTTCTATATTACAGTTTCTCTTTAAAAACATGTGTTTTTAATCAATTCATTCATTTATTGGATAAAACAAATCTATATATAATATAAAAATAATTTAATCCATTTATCTCAAATACCAATTTCAGATCAATTATCTTGAAATAAATTTCAAAATTCCATCAAATCTAAATCACACATCAATTCTCTAAAATTGGGATTTCTTCCCAAATTTTCATCTGAATGAAAATTAAAATCCCAAATTATCTCAAATTATGTTTCCAAAAGAAAATTAAATGTAATTTAATTTAAATAAATAAATTTACTGTTAAATAAATTTTCTAATATTAAATTAAACCAACTACCTAAACAAAAATATCACATCTCAAAACACACATAAATGGAAACTAAAATGAAGAATGTCAAAAAGTAAATCTAAGAATCAAACACAGAATAAATATCCATAATGAAATAGATTTAATCTGCCAATAACATAGAGGTCAATCAAAACCTAAGGATGAGAGATGAATATATCATGAGATAAAGAATGGGATAATAACTCTTACCTGGGAGAGATCTAAAAACATTCTCCTTACTTTGATATTATTTATTATAAGGGATTTTCTAGAGAAAAACACTACTGGAAATCTAGAATTTCCCAACGGTTTAGAACCGTTGGGAAAGGCTAGAGAACCGTTGGTATATGTTATACCAACGGTTCTGCAAACTGTGGGGAATTAAGCCGTTGGGAAAGTCTTTTCCCAATGGTTTACACAGAACCGTTGGGATAGGTTAGAAAAAATCAACTTATCCCAACGGTTCTGCCAAACTGTTGGGAAAGGCCTTTCCCAACGGTTTGGCCCGTTGGGAAATCAACACATAATTTCCTTTCCCAACGGTTTACAAACCGTTGGGAAAGGTTTTTACCAACGGTTCCATGAACCGTTGGTAAAAACCACCATGTGACAGGGTATCCCAACGGTTTCAAACCGTTGGGATAGGTGTTTTTACCAACGGTTTTCAAACCGTTGGCAAAGGCTTTGCTGTGCAAATTGCACAGCAGCCTGAAATTTGCACAGCAGGTTTGGTTTTTGGGAATTCACCCTCGGTTTCAATTCAATTTTCAATCCAATTATGCCCTGGTTTTCAATTCATTTTTCAATCCAATTATTGTACCTGTAACACATATAATGCATACATATAGAGAACAAACCAACACATACAAATAATGAAAACCAACCAACCAACACATATAATGCATCCTGAAAATATACTCATCCATAATTAAAGTATAATTCATAACATAATTATAAACATACATAATTCATTTAGAATTCATTTTAAAATTTAGATGAAAATCATATGTGGAATCCGGAATTCAATTCATAATTTGATTGGTTTTTCATATACCATATATTTTTAATAGAAATGATATCCATTTTAAACAAAATACATACATCTGGAATGATACCGGTCACACCGTGCCTCGGATTGAGGCGAGGTTAACTCGTACACGTCACAAATTAATCATTGATCGTTGTCCTAAAGTATCAACATATTCCGAAATCGTTTGGTCGGTTTTTCGTATGTCAATTGTTGTTTTCACTTAAAATGAAGTGTTTTTTAAATAAAAGAGAGACACTTTGAATGGTGTCGGCCACACCGCGTCTCGTATTGAGGCGGGGTTAACTCGTACACATCACAAATGACCCATGGATTGTTTTCCTAAAATATAAACTAAATCAGAATGTGTTTGGTTGGTTTTCCGTATGAATTTAAAATGTAGTCCATTTTAAAGAAAAGAGATACACTTAGAGTGGTCTTAGCCAAACCGCGACTCGGATTGAGGCGTGGTTGACTCGTACATGTAACATATGACCCATGAATCGTTGTCCTAAATTTTCAACAGATTCCGAATGCGTTTGGTCAGTTTTTCATATGTCAGTTGTTTATTTCACTTATAATCTTGTCCATTTTAAACAAAAGAGACACAGTCAGAGTGGTACCGGCCACACCGCGTCTCGGATTTAGATGGGGTTGACTCTTACACATCTCAAATGACCCATGTATCATTTTCCTAACGTATCGACACATTCCGAATACGTTTGGTCGGTTTTCCGTATGCCAGTTGATGTTTTTCACTTAAAATGACGTCCTTTTGAAACAAAAGACGGACACTATGAGTGGTGCCGACCACACCGCGTCTCTAATTGAGGCGGGGTTGATTCATACACGTCACATATGACCCATGGATCGTTCTCCTAAAGTTTAAATGGAAACCGAATGCGTTTGGTCGGTTTTCCGTATGTACTTAAAATGTTGTCCATTTTAAACAAAAGAGTGAAACTTAGACTAATCCTGACCACACCGCGACTCAGATTCATCTCGGGTTGGCTCGTACATGTCACATATGACCCATGTATCATTGTGATAAATTATCAAAAGATTACGAATGCGTTTGGTCGGTTTTGCGTATGTCAGTTGTTCTTTTCATTTATAATCATGTCCATTTTAAACAAAAGAGACAGAGTTAGAGCGGTGTCGGCCACACCGCGTCTCGGATTAAGACGGGGTTGACTTGTACACATCACATATGACTCATGAATCGTTGTGCTAAAGTATCGATAGAATCCGAATGCGTTTGGTCATTCTTCCGTATGTCAGTTGATGCCTTTCACTTAAAATGACGTCCTTTTGAAACAAAAGACGGATACTTTGAGTGGTGTCAGCCGCACCGCATGTCGGATTGAAGCAGGGATGATTCGTACCCGTCACATATGACCCATGGATCGTTTTCCTAAAGTTTCAACAGAAACCGAATCCGTTTGGTCGTTTTTCCGTATGTACTTAAAATGGTGTCCATTTTAAACAAAAGAGAGTCACTTAGAATTATCCTGGCCACACCGCGACTCAGATTCATCCCGGGTTGGCTCGTACACGTCACATATGACCCATGGATTGTTGGGATAAATTATCAATAGATTCGGAATGCGTTTGGTCGGTTTTCCGTATGTCAGCTGATGCTTTTCACCTAAAATGATGTCCTTTTGAAACAAAAGACGGACACTATGAGTGGTGCCGACCACACCGCGTCTCCAATTGAGTCGGGGTTGATTCTTACACGTCACATATGACCCATGGATCGTTCTCCTAAAGTTTAAATGGAAACCGAATGTGTTTGGTCGGTTTTCCGTATGTACTTAAAATGTTGTCCATTTTAAACAAAAGAGTGACACTTAGACTAATCCTGACCACACCGCGACTCAGATTCATCCCGGGTTGGCTCGTACATGTCACATATGACCCATGTATCATTGTGATAAATTATCAAAAGATTATGAATGCGTTTGGTCGGTTTTGCGTATGTCAGTTGTTCTTTTCATTTATAATCATGTCCGTTTTAAACAAAAGAGACAGAGTTAGAGCGGTGTCGGCCACACCGCGTCTCGGATTAAGACGGGGTTGACTTGTACACGTCACATATGACTCATGGATCTTTGTGCTAAAGTATCGATAGAATACGAATGCGTTTGGTCGTTCTTCCTTATGTCAGTTGATGCCTTTCACTTAAAATGACGTCCTTTTGAAACAAAAGACGGACACTTTGAGTGGTGTCAGCTGCACCGCATGTCGGATTGAAGTGGGGATGATTCGTACACGTCATATATGACCCATGGATCATTCTCCTAAAGTTTCAATGGAAACCGAATCCGTTTGGTCGTTTTTCCGTATGTACTTAAAATGGTGTCCATTTTAAACAAAAGAGTGTCACTTAGAATTATCCTGGCCACACCGCGACTCAGATTCATCCTGGGTTGACTCGTACACGTCACATATGACCCATGGATTGTTGGGATAAATTATCAATAGATTCGGAATGCGTTTGGTCTGTTTTCCGTATGTCAGTTGATGCTTTTCACCTAAAATGACGTCCTTTTGAAACAAAAGACGGACACTTTGAGTGGTGCCGGCCACACCACGTCTTCGGATTGAGCTGAAACCACCGTGCAACATTCTAATTATTATTCGTGACGTGTACGCGCAAACGGCACGTCAATCGGACGTGCGGTTTGCGCGGTACGACTCAATATTCGTGTTTTAAGTGATGTGCGTGCTTCGTAAACGCGCGTGAGGGGGGTCCAAATGGGCCGAATGAAGTCGGAATGGCCTGAAATCAGACGACAAATACGGGAGAGTGATTTCTGAAGTGTTCGAGCAGACGGCACGTCAATCGGACGTGCCGTGTGCCCGCGGTGACCGACAACGCAGTCCTGGTGTCATAAACGGCCAAAACGGGCATCCAACTGTCAAATTCCTAGCGGACGACCTCAGATTGATCTGAAACCACCGTTCAACATTCTAATTATTATTCGTTATGTGTACGCGCAGACGGCACGTCAATCGGACGTGCGGTTTGCGCGGTACGGCTCAATATTCATATTTTAAGTGATGCACGCGCTTCGTAAACTTGTGTGAGGGGGGTCCAAGGGGGAGGGGGGTTGTCCAAGGGGGAGGGGGGTTGACTCAGAGACAGAGTCAGAAGACAAACTCAATACCTGCAATATAAATGACAGTTAAACTTATGTAAATATTGAAATAATTAATTTAAACAGTAATATTTTTACCTTCAATTTTAACCAAGCAGAAAACTCTTTGCTATGCAAAGTCTATCTCCTTCTCAAAGATAAAGAACGATTCTTCCTATTTATCATTTTTTTATGTTCCCTGTAGATAAAAAAATATGAATAGTTTAACAGATATATATGTAAGATATACATATTCAATTTTGTTACCTGATATAGTCATCGAACAAATCACAGTTGAACAAAATTGTGCGATGTGCCATCTCCCGCTCTTCATGGCTTAATGTCTTCAATGTATATGATCCATGAATTCCTCCTGTTTGAGGAAGTGATGGAAAACTGGGTTCAATTTTCTCATATTGTTCTTCTTCATTTCTCATTGGTCTGTTCATTCTTGTAGTAAGATCAGACAAATACATTGAACAGAAATCCATACATTCTTGAGCTAAGTAACCATTCACGATAGAACCTTCGGGATGATTCTTGTTTCGAACATAAGACTTTAATGCGAACATATTTCTTTCAGTTGGATACATCCAACGAAAAGAAACAGGTCCTCCGAGAAGTATTTCAGTTGGAATATATACAGTCAGATGCAGCATGCATGTGAAAAATGATGGGGGAAATATTTTCTCCAACTCACACAAAATTAATGGGGCATCAGTCAACATTTTTTGCAAGAAAGACTTGGACAACTTCTTAGCACAAAGATCTCTAAACAAATGGCACAACCGAATAACACCCACCCTTACATTATTGGACAAAAGATGACAGATTGCTATTGGAAGCAACTCATGCAGTAGAACGTGATAATCATGAGTCTTCAAAGATTTTAGCTTCAACGCTCTTCTGTTGACCCGTTTAGATATGTTGCTTGAATAGCCATCAGGAACTCTAATAGTCTCTAATACTTCCAAAAATTGTTTTTTTCAGTAGGTTTCATCACATAAGAAGCACATGGAAGTTGCCATTTATTTTCACTGATACGCACAGGATGCAATTCTGGTCTGATGCCCCAATCCACCAAGTCATGTCGAGATCGTAAATCATCTTTTGTCTTCCCCTTGACATTTAGAAGAATTGAAAGCAACATTTCACATATATTCTTTTCAATATGCATTATGTCTAAGCAATGACATAGCAAATTGGTTGACCAATAAGGCAAATCAAAAAAGATACTCCTCTTCCTCCAATTGTAACAGGTTTCTGTGGAAACATTCTTTCTCTTTCCAGATTTCATTTGACCCTTCCCGAACGAAAAACTGAAATCTTTCAATTCATTAAGCACATCAGTTCCAGACATACACTGAGGTGGATCATCGGTCTCTATAGTATTATCAAATCTTCGATGATTCATTCTATAGGGATGATCCTTTGGAAAAAATCGTTGATGTCCCATAAAACTGAAACTACAACGATGTTTCAGTCTTCTGGATCGTGTATTCTTCATACAAACTGGAGATGACAGTTTTCCCTTCGTGCTCCATCCAGACATCATTGCATAAGCCGGAAAATCATTGATCGTCTACATAAGCGCAGGACGCATCTGAAATATGTCTTTCGAACATGCATCGTATGTGCGCACACCCACATCCCAAAGAAGTTTCAACTCTTTTATTAAAGGTTGCATGTATACATCAATATCAATGCCGGGATCAGAAGGACCAGATATGAGTATACTCATGAAAGTGAAAGATTTTTTCATACACAACCATGGGGGAAGATTATAAATGTGTATAAAAACTGGCCATGTGCTGTGCGAAGTAAGCATCTGCCCAAACAGATTAAAACCGTCGCATGAAAGACCCAGCCTCACATTACGCACGTCAGCTGCAAAATCAGGATGTCGAGCATCAAATATCTGCCATGCAAATCCATCTGCAGGATGAACCAACTCATCATTATTCTTCTTTCTCTCGGTATCATGCCATCTCATTTTTATTGATATGTCATCAGACATAAAAAGATTCTGGAGTCTGGGGATCAATGGAAAGTGCCACATTACTTTCTGTGGAACGCGGGATGGTGTTCCATCAGATTTTGACTTCCAGCGGGATGTGCCACATTTTATACATTCATTTCGTTCAGTGGTTTCTTCCCAGAATAAACTGCAATCTTTTGGGCAAGCATGAATTTTGTTTCTGGAAAATCCAAGTTCTTCAACTAACTTCCATGCCATATAGTGGTTTGAGGGAATATCTGTATCATCTGGAAGTAAATCCTTCAAGAGGGTAAGAATGTAATCGATTGCTGTATTAGAAATCCCATACATAGTTTTTCCATGAAACAATCAGATTAAAAATTCTAGCTTTTTCATTTTATCGTATTGTCGATATACTGGAGTCGTGGCAGCATCATTCAATTTTTTCACCCTATCAATATCATCATTTTCACTAATGCATCAGTTGTCCTCATATCGACGTCTTCTTGAGTCGAAATCCTTTCTTTTTCATGATGACGAATAAATGGAAACTGATCATATAACAAATTCTCCATTCTAGTCCTTTCATTTCGATCATCACCAATTTGAGATTTCATTTTCTCCCCCTTGTGATACCACACAAAGTAGTTTGCTTGAAAACCATTTTTGGTAATGTGGTAGTTGACTTCTTCACGACTCAACCAAGGTCTACCAACACAATTGGAACATGGGAAGTGTATGCGACCACTATCTGAAGCATTGTGAAATGCAAAATCTATAAAGCTCTCCAAATTATTTTGAAAATCGCTTGAGATACGATCGGTTTCATACATCCAACTTCTGTCCATTCTGTAAAAAAATTCATATAAGTCATTTTGTCATAAACAATTCAATAGGATTGAACTTTAATAGAAAATACATTTAAGTAAACGATAAAGGAAGAAAATAATCATGGTATCAACTAGACATGTGAAAAAACTTACTAATTTGTTATTGAAAAAATGTAAAACCAACAAGAACTTAATGTGTTATCACATCAGAGCATGCCTCATCCCATAACCATATTAGTAGGGTACCCTCGTGGACAGCCCCGCCCACCCCCGTGGACAACCCACCCACCCCCGTGGACACCCCCTACCCCCTAGACAGCCCAACCACCCCCGTGGACAGCCCACCCACCCCCTTCGACACCCCTTCTCTCTGAGTCCACCGGCCAGCCGGTGGTCTCTGGCAGAAGCATTGCATTCTGCCAGAGCCACCGGTCAGCCGGTGTTAGAGCACCGGCCAGCCGGTATGGCACCGGCCAACCGGTTCTTGCCCACCGGCCAGCCGGAGGACCCAAGCAGTCGACTTGCCCACTGCCTGGTGCCACCGGCCAACCGGTGGATGACCACCGGCCAGCCGGTGGAACCCAGACAGAAAGCCTGCTGTCTGGACCACCGGCCAGCCGGGAGCTCTGCACCGGCCAGCTGGTGGACCACCGGCCAGCTGGTGGACCACCGGCCAGCTGGTGAGACACCACCGGCCATCCGGTGTGCCCAGTCAAACTACCGTTGGGCTTTGACCAGACTTGTACTTTTGACCCCCAACGGCTCCGGAAGCCCTCCAACGGCCATATTGAAGTGTTTATGGGTATTTCTCCTATAAATAAGAAACCATGGATGCCGGGAACATAACCTAATGATATTTTGATGTCTTGATGCTCTAACGACAAATCTCCAAGGCCTCTTGTGATCCATTTCCATCCTTGACCCTTGAGATCCCTCTCCATCAGCCCACCCACCCCCCCTGGACAGCCCGCCCACCCCTCATTGACAGCCCGACCACCCCCGTGGACAGCCCATCCACCCTTGTGGACAGCCCTCCCACCCCCGTACCCCCCTGGACACCCCGTACCCCCCCTGGATAGCCCCGCCCACCCTCCCAAACAGCCCACACCCCCTCCCCTGCAACCCCACCACCACCACCTAGACATACAACCCCCCTGGAATGTGTAGAAATAACATAAAAATACATGATATATAGATAGCACAGAATACTCAACCTATGGGTTCACATTAACTACATAATCACACACTTCACTACTACCATAAAACACATAAACCACACCACCACCACACAAGACGCATAGCATTTCTCACATTCATTTATAAGCCACTTCATTCACACTTACATTGTCCATTCATTTAATATTAAATTAATTAAATCCATTTACCAAACATCCATTTCTATTCCATCTCATTTATTTAATATCTTGTTTTTTTGTTTTAACAGCATAATCTATTCCATAGATAACCAGGAAACTAATAAAATCACCACACAACAACTCACCATCTCACAATAACCATCGACACCATGTTACATCGACCAACCATCTCACCAAAACAACCACATATCACAATAAACATATTGCACATCACAAACCACCGCACAACCAAAACCACCTCACCACATTATACACCACAACTTCATCACACAACACCTCCGCACGACACAACACCACCACACATCATCACTATCATACAACTTCACATGACACATCCATGCCCACTAACCGTCACATTACAACCCCACATATCACAAAGCCCAACTGGTCACCTCAATCCCCATAAAACAGCCTACAACATACAATGAAACACAACAAAAAACCTCTCATAGAGGCAACATACCCCAACTTCCACAATTTATTTATTCAAGGTCTTTTATTACATTACCCATTTATTTAGCATGGACATTATAACACAACTGATATTCTAGGGGAAACTAATTAATTAACAAAATATTTATTCATTTCCCTATTTTACACAGTGAAATAAAATCAAAATCCAAACTTAAAACTAAAATATTAGATCAATAACAATAAAAACAAGGTACCATATGTGTATAAAGAAAAAATTACTTGATTTGAGATGATTCAAATGGGTTTTCACCTATTCGGATGGGGGATTTGGAGAGCAGCAGAGAGGTGGAGGTGGATTGATAACTTACAACTAAAATACTAAAGCAATAACAATAAAAATAAGGAAGTATATGTGTATAAATGAAAAGATACCTGATTTCACCTGTTCGGATAGGGGATTTGGCCAGAGGAGAGCGGTGGAGAGGATGGAGCGGATGAAATTAGGTTCTGTGCGAATGGGCGAGAGCAGGATTTGGGGGAAATAATTCCCAACGGTTTTAAAGAATCGTTGGGAAAGAGATGTTAAGGACCCCTTTGCCAATGGTTTGAGGAAACCGTTGGCAAAGGCTTGACCCTTTTCCAAAGGTTCTCTTGAATCGTTGGCAAAAGGTGTTTAACACACCCCATTACCAAAGGTTTCTTCAAACCGTTGGCAAAGGGGTGGCTTTTTCCAACGGTTTCAATGAACCGTTGGGAAAGGCTTTATTAGTCCTTCAAGGCCAACGGTTTTAGAAAATCGTTGGTAAAAACCCATTGGGAAAAACAGCATTTCCAGTAGTGAAAATTTATTATTGGGAGCTCCAAGTACCTAGGAAATCATACAAACCTGATTTAGGGCTTAGTGGAGGCCTAAATGAGGGTTTTCGAAAATTTAAAATAATTTTCAGAAATAAAAAAAATTATCCACATGGTTTCCTAGAAAGGCCTACACATTTTCTTAGACCGTGTTCCCTAAATATGAACCCCTATGAAGGGGAAATTATTTCTAATATGTAGGTACATGGTTTTTCAAACCCTGTGTCGACTATGAAAACCCTCACTACATAAATTTTCACATCTTTCACTAGAAGGTCACATGGTTTGAGATAATCAAGCACCAACCGTGCACACACCAAAAACATCCAAAATTTTCAAATTTTCTTTGCAAACACCCATAAAAGGTCCAAAACCAAATCATGATTAAAAAAAGTGTTTAGGAGTTTCTGATATTAGTAACATGATGTTATATTATATGACATGAATTTTATAGACATAATGTATATCAAGAAAAATATATGTGATAGTGTGGTGTGTAAATTAAAAAATGAAAAATAGAAGGCCAGAGAAAAAGTTAGGGAAATGTTATAAAAAAGTGGTATGGTTGTTAGGGAATATTTTTCTAAAATTAATGAGGGTGATAAATTTTTTTCCACCAATTGTGATATTTTTAGATTTGTAAATTTTTAAATGGTTTACCAATTTTATATTAGTGTTTTTTATATATTATTCATGAAATATCAATTATTTTCTAAAAAAAAATGCATAAAATCACATGAATATTATATTTGGAATCACGATTAAGTATTATTATAAATATATTATATATTACTAAAAAATAACATGCAACCTCGTGAAGTTGAAAAAAATGTAAAAACAAATTTATGTCACTTTATTTGAGGTGGTGATGTCATTCCACTATCATTTTTCTTATTTTGGTTTTCTTGATGTTTCACTTGGTGATAGATATTTTAAATAGTTATTTGGTACAATTAAAATTGATGTACTATATTTAATTGTATAAGATCATATTAAAATCATATATAATAACTTAAATTGAACTAGAAGAATGTATAATGTATGTTTTTATTATGGAGGAAACCATTAATGTATGTACTTAACAGTTATATCAATATGGATAGCATTGTTCTTCCTAAATTTTATCATGAATGATGTATCTTTATTGGTATTTTTTAATAATACTGAAATAGTTATACCATGTGGTTCAACTCACATTTTCATTCAAGTTCAATTGATTCCAACAATGGTTGAATGATATATATCAAATACATATTTCCAAAAAAAATCATGACCACATTTATGAGAATTTATAAATAAATACTGAATCAATATCTTGAAAAGTATGATGATTAATCAAAGGACCAAGGATATATGTATTATAAAATAATGTATTCATAATTATGGTTATAAATTTGGTTAAAAGGAACATAATAAACAGAATATAGTGAAAAATAGTGGATTCCTTATTATAGCTATAGAGATTCATGTATTTATGTTCAAAGAAAAAATTAATTTTTAAATGAATATTTTATTCTTTAGGATCATCCACTAAATAAAATTGTTATAAAATAATACATTTTATGTTCCAGTGTTCCAATGAAAATTGGTTAATAATAGGGTCACAGTAAAAGTTATTGAATTAGGATTTGTACAGTTGAATTTCAGTAATAAATGATATATAGATGATACATTCATAATAAAATCACAAGAAACACATATATTTTTTACACATGATCCTGTACAAAAAATATATTACACCATTGATTTGGAAGTAAAAACAATTTCATAATTGTTTGTTAATTCTTTTTATGAAAACACATTACTTGGGTCATCATAAATATTTCATGATTGGACCAATGTAGATGATGTACTATATATGAAATGTAATCATAGGGAGAAAATTGGGAAAACTTATAGAGGGCAGGAACACTTCAGCATTAAACACAAAAGGAAGATTTTAAAATATATATTTTCTATCAGTATGTAGTATTATATATACTATTATTTGTATCTATATTATATGTATTTAATACAATGTTTATATATTCTATTTTCATGATTACCATGTTCTAAAAAGGTATTCCTCATATCATGATATTAACAAGAAACATAAGAGTAATCCCAAAGGTAGAGAAAAAATACATTCTGTTAAAATAAAAATGTAAATTAAATCATCCTTAGATGAAAATATTATATTCATTAATTATGAAAATAAGTATATTTACAAATCTTTGGAATGATGGAATCATAGTGCTTGACCAAGTGAACTTGAAAAATCAAACATCATTAGTTATATTATTCATAATATCTTTTTTTTAAAATTACTATTGATAATTGACATAATATTATTCTTTTAATGAATAAAATAATTTTGTCTGAGATTATAATAAAATTGTTTTACTCATTATACTCATTTCCTTTCATATCAGGCTATATAATGTTAATAAGTTTTAATTTTAATGTGATGTTTTTAATAGAACACTGTAGAATGAATTTATTTTTAAGATTTGGTGAAAATATTTATATATCTTTTTAAAGTAAACTTTCTAAAAATTAGTTTTTATATTTTAATGCGAACATTAATTCTCACCCTTTAATGAAATATTCATGCTTCATATCCCGTGAAATATAGTTTTTTTGACTTCTTAACAAAAGGGGGTGGGCTTTAGGAAAATGAAAACTATTTAAAATTTATTTGACATGATATATATAAAATAATTAGTTTCAAAAAAATATTATTTCATATATCAAATGATTTGAAATATTTATTAAAGTGTATAAAAATTGTCATGCAAATAATATAAATCAAGGATGGTGTATGTTTCGCTTAAAAAATTTGCATTGTATATTAAATTTATAATAAACTTTACATATGAAATAATATATAAAATTATTATTATATCTATGTTATTAATTAGTATTGATCAATCATATCATGATAATTATTTAATCACATTTCATTTGTTTTAGTAGGAGGATTTAGTAAATAAAAAAATCCAACTTCAATATGAAAAATAAAACAAATAACGTGGGAGGAATGTGTAAATATGAAACAAATGAAATTTATTATTATTATTATATATATTAAATCCTAATAACTAATAAAAAAATTTTCTTTATCTTATTTAGAGACAAAATGATTAATCTATAATATATTAATAAAAACTACTTGTTTTTTACAACCTTAAAAATAGTATGAGTATATTAGATGGTTGGGTTTTACAGTCTGATGTAAAGACTACATTAAGAAAGAATGAGACAAGTTATAAAATAAGAAATAATACACTAAAATTAACTCTAGAGTTAAAATTGTGGGGAAATATTAAAATAAAAATGAAATATTTCATAAACATTAACTACTAATGAAAAAATTAAAATTTTAATTGAATAACATAAATCAGTTCACACACAAACACAACTAGATCAACAAATAAATACTATTAAGGGTCATTTCCTTCTTCATATGCATAAAATAGTTGTATGAATTTTCAATTTCTCAAAATTTTATAATATGTTTAAAATAAATATTTTTTGATTATATAATTATTTTAAAATATTTCACAGTGGAGTTGATTGTTACATATATTTATTAAAACCCATCAATTATAATGGTGTAAGGGGTACAGTGTACAATATTCACATGAACCCTTCATATTACAGTATTAAAATATAATCATTTGAGGGTTGAAAATCAGATATTTTATGAGTTATTATATTATACACCCATTTTCATTGACAATATTGACACTCAAACAATGGAACATGTTATTATAACTTTTATTGAACCATATTTCAATATTATATATCAATATATAATAATTTCATATATAATTTCAAACTTATATTAAATTATATATTATTTACGTTGGATAAATGTTTTCAACCTATAGTATGTAATGGAGAAAAGTAGAAACCTAAAGAACTGATTTAAGGTAATTAAATAGATTTTTTTTAACATGAATATTTACTTAGAGCACTAATTTTTCTATAGCACTTAAAATGAAATAAATAAATTATTTTAATGTTTATGAAATTATTTTCAAGGATAAAAATACTTGTTAAAAAAATTCATATATGGAATACATAAAAATAGATTTTTGATCATATTTTTATTTACATTATAAATGAAATTCTTCAACACTATTAGTTAATATCCTCTTTCATTGATGTATGCATGAGTTGTGTTATCATAATTATTATGTCAAATTATTAATGTAATTTTTTCACAATAATTTAATTCTATTTTTATTAATGAATGTATATTTATTTATGATTATAATAATGTTGAAATACATTTAGATCACATTTTTTATTTTGTAAGACCCCATTTTCATTTTAAAAATGTAAGAAAGATGAATCATGGTGAAATTAGAAGTAGAATGAAATTAAAAAATATTAGGGGAAAAATAAAACAAGAACATGGTAGTCTTATTTACTGTATTTAAAAATAAATATATTCATACACTATATATAGTTATGATAAATTGGTTTTTTAAATATCAATTACTAATTAATTATTAACTACTACTAGGGATCACTAGATGCTAATTTAGATTAATCTAGTAATTCTAATGTTTTATTTTACTGATATAATTCTTTGAAATATGAATAAAAACTATCACAAGTTGTATCTTTTAAATTAGTAATACACTATATTTTCTTCATTTTATAATGTTTAAAAATTATATGATTTATACAATGTATTATTATTTATTATTTCTTTAGTATTTTATTGTTAATATATATCACTAAAGGGTTAAAGGAAAATGGAAAAACAAAAAAACTGATCAATTCATATAGATGGAAATATGTTAAGGAGTGAAATATAATTTTTCATTATTTTTTCAAATAGATTAATAAATTTCATTAAATTTTTATGTTTTAAATGCATTCAAGTTTGTCAAATAGCTATGAAAATGGATTTTATCTTTGGAAATTAATAAAAGTTTTCATACTCCATAAAATAAATAACATCCCTTTAAAAGTATCTATTTAATGCCTTTATATATAAACTTTTATTTAAAATATTTATAAACCATTTTGTTATTTTTATATTTGAAGTACAATACAGATATTATGGATAAATCATTATCAGAGGAACAAATAGTTTTGTTAGATATGTTTTTTGATGATTATGTAGGTTAAATTATGTTACATTGTTTACAAATACCCTGAAAATGTATCTTTAATCCCCAAATTTATTTAGTTTTCTTATATAATATGTGACCATTTGGAAGGAATTACACATAAATCTTATTTGTGATGTAATCAAAATAAAAAATAAATGGTGTTTCCAAATTAAATATTATCTATGGTAAAATTGATTCTCACAAGACCGATATTTATAAAACTATATATTATTATCACGAGATTATTGTAAATTATATTCAATTATATTGTGAATAGTAATAATTTACCACACATCATATCTATCGGTAGTGTGTTCCAAAAATGTCAATAGATCCATTTTTAATTTAATGTTTATTTAGAAAAGTATGTGCATCATGTGCCAAAAAAATTATCAAATAAGACCATATTTTCAATATATTTGAATCAATTTTATCCTTTAGGAATTCACCATGGACCATTTTGATGTTAAGTGAGGTAAAGTTACTGAATATTTATAGTAATCATTTAAACTGTTTCGTATTAGTTGAAAAAGTTTATCACATACTCACATGAAATAAAATAAGATCTTATTATGAAACTATATTAAAATTATCATTGATATATTTTTTAACTTTATAAGTTATACTCCATATATTATCACATATGTAGTCATTAGAATTACTGAAAGAACTTGTATTTAATTTTAAATTGGTAATTTCCTTAAAAACGTCACATAATAAAAGTCACGCAGATGAACTCATATTTAAAAAACTCCAAGAAAATTATTTTTGTCTCATTTTAATCAAAATTATTTAACATTACATCATTTTAATATGTGTTATAATTAATATAAATGTTGTCGTATTTTTTCTTTTTATGTTTTATCTAAGTTAAACAAAGTGTCAAAATTTAAAAATCAAGTAGTTGATATTCAAATGTTATGAAATAACAGAAAAATGAATTTAAATTTTTGTTACTTTTTTTAGAATAAACATTATTCCATTCTGATACAAGGTGCGCTCAAAATGACTAAAAGTGATTGTTTTAAATATCAAGTGATATACTAAATAAAAAATGTGTCTTTTGTGTTAAAAATAGTGAAAATGAACTCAAAAGATCATTAATGTCTTGTAAAATGATCCTTCATTCGTTTTTAATATATTAGAATTAAAAAATTCTCATTATGATGTGTTTTGTGTTCAAAATAACTAATATTATTTGTTTCTAGTTTAAAATTTCAATTTTAGTAAAAAAAATTACATTATCCTAAAATATAAAGAGGATTTTATTATTAGGTAAATATGAAAAAATTAACTGATTTTCAATATACTATTTAACGAAAAATTTATATGATGTTTACTCTAGGTGAACTAACTAAAACAATGAGTTTCATATTTAAAAGTGAAATTTTAGAAAAAACAAGAATCACATTCTCAAAATAATGAACATGAACATTATTTCAATGATCCACCACTCACCCATTAGATTGGGAAGATATAGTGGATTTTAGGAGCCTTATGTGACATCTCCAAGACACCAATGGCTGGAAAAAAATTCCAAGGGCCTCATAAAACAATTAGGGGATGATTTTCACTTTTTGTATAAAACAATAAGACAAAAATAACCATATATAAACAAACTTATTTATGATGAATGAGTACATAAATTCACTACAATACAAAACTGAAACTAGAAGTCAATATCAGAGTACAAGAGGAGTCAAATCCACATAAACAAAGTAACCAAAGTGAAGAAAAAACCCAAAGACACCTAATTCACCAACTAGTAACTCTCAATTTACTATAACCTCTAAATTCACAATCCTAGAACAATGTTTCAAGAAACAACACTAAAGAACTAGGATACATTGCCTTTACTAGTGTCTCGATATGTGAAAAATTTAAATACACAATAATTTCTATGTAGGGGTGAGTATAAAACTCAGTAGGATTTACCCTGATGACTTACCAACTCAAATCACTGAGAAAAAATAGAAGACATTTTATAAAATATGTTATGAAATTAAAACATTTTATAAAAATGGCGTTATAAATTTATTACAATTTAAGGATAAAAAATCTATCACAATAAATGTTCAGAGAATAAAAAAACTAATCCATTAAACCATTAATCAATTTTTAATTTTTTATACACCATTACATTTCCACGAACATCCACAACACTCCCATAAGATTAGTATTTATATTAACTGTTGAACATCATGCCTATACTATGTCCCATTGATTGTGGTATGTCATGACCATTATTCATACCATCCAACTCATAACCAACTATTATTCCCAAACTATATCAACTTATTCTGATAAAATTATTTCTTCCATTTCAAATCATTTCAACAAATACATTACTTGTATCAAACCAAAACAAATTTAAAATCACCATTTTTGAATTAGAAACTACAGGGTTTTCAAAAATCCAACAATTCCCATGATTTACAAAACCATAATTCAAATGATAATTTCCATAAAATAAAACCATGATTTTCAAAAAATAAATTAAAGAAATTAAATCAACTTCAAACCAATATATAAAGTTCTAATCTATTGGAATCAAAAGAGAATCCTCTAATATATCATACATTTTAAAAAATGAATAATAGAACACCAACTTCAAAAATCCATCTTAGATAATCTAGATCAAAACATAGATCTTTTACCCTTTAACCAATTCAAAAAAATACCATCAATATTCCTTTGATACAACATAGATTAATCCTCTACAAAATAGATCTATATATTTTAAAGATAGGATCCAAATAGATCTAAGAATAATAATGAAAAACTTTCACTTACAAACAAATATAATAATCCATCATACGTTGATTCACATACGGATCGCTCACAGGCCAAAGTGAATAACCTCTCAAGCCATGGGAGGAAAAAGAATTCAAGTAAAGTATTTATTTAGGGGAAATGAGTGATTAAGGTCATAAAATTAATTAAATCCATATTTTTTTTGACATTAAATTTCACAGTGCACTATTAAGGTGCACGATTAGACAAATTATATGTTAATAATGCCCGAGATACTATCTAAAAAAACACCTCAAGAGGTTCTATGGAATGGTTAGATAAACCATGCGGCAAACATGTTATTCCACACTATCCAAAAATTCATATTTTCTCCTAGAAATCTACAAGTTTTTACCAAACATTGAGCCAACATGTTCCTACACAGTAACCATGGTTTCCCTTTTACAGTTTCATGGTTTTGATTCACAGTCTCTTCTAACTGTGAACCTCCAAAAAATCCAAAACTCCTAAAACTTCCTCAAAAGTAACCCAAACATTATACAGCTTTAAAATACATTAAGAGAGGATCAAATTCCTGAAATAGAGGGGGGGTGACACTCTCCCAACCATTTTCCTTTTATCCCTCAAAAAATAGAAACCCATAATTTTCCTAAAAGTGTTCGGTCCATTGCTCAACAATTTCATTCACATGATTTCACGTTTATTCTTGAATTTAACCATGGTCCCCTAAAACCCACACTATACAAATTATTTCCATACAAAATACTTTTTCATTCATATCCAAGATCCATACCAGCAAATGAATCCATGTATCATTCATCTCTAAGTCAACCTGATCCAATTATATCACAAGTCTTAGTCCAACCTATGAATTATCATCTATTTCCACCCCCAAAAATTGGAGAACAACATGGAATCCCATACAATGCTTCGAAAAGAGACATATCTTTCAATTATTGATAATTATTTTTATACTACAACTCAACTAACATTATATAATTTTCCCACGAGAAACCAAAATCCATTACACAAGCACATGAAATTTCCTCAATTATTTTTATCATTAATTTTGATTTTACATCCATTTAAGGATGATAAACTATGATCACAGTCAACTGATCCTTGAGGGATTGGTGTTAAGATTTCCAAAAATGAGGCATACACCTCAGATCTTGGTCTGATACTATCTTAACTAGTACACCATTCCTTTTTACCAAGTATTGGATATAGATTTTTGAAAATTCTTCCACAATAGTGGATTCATGAATAGGGATTAAATGGGAAAATTTCAGGTATTTATCTACTATCTCTTATATGGAATCAAGTTTCTGAACCATCCTTAGTAAACCTATTACAAAATCCATAGATATATTCTCCTATTCTCTAAAGTAAAATTGTAAAGAATATAGCATACCCAATAGTCATTAGTACTCTGCCTTATCCTGCTGATCAGTAAGGACACTAAAACACCTTACTTTTCATTATTTCCCACAAAAAAATTATTTTAGGGCCTTATATCTCTTTTTTTTAGGATGAACAACCCATATCAAATGGTGGAAAGCCTAAACGAATTTTTCTTGATAAGACAATGGTACAACCATCCAATATCAAAACCAAAACAATGATCTCCTTTCAAGATTACATAACTTAATGATATCCCCACCATTGATTTTTTACCTCATAGAAAAACAAATTGTGTTATATTTTTTTTCCAATTTAACATTTTCAACCAAATTTAGAATTAAAGAAACCATATATTAAACTACAATTTTACCATAGTCTTCACAATCCAAGTGCATATTGATTATCCCAAACATTAGCTTCCATTTATCTGAAACATCTTTTTCTAACTAACTAAATTTTTTTTTATAAATACATCTACTATAGAGTTATCTTTAACCAATGTAAACATTATGTTATGGTAAAACATTTAATGATACTCCATCCATATTATTTTTCTTAAACTCAAATCTCTTTGTGAGAAAATATATTTCAATATTTTATGATATGTAAACCCCATATATTACACACCAAATTGGTAATTATTGCATTTCATTGAATAATGGTCCATATAATATAAGTCAAAAATCATGTGAGGGGTAGTTATTCTCATAAAACTATAACTGTTGTGGTTTATAATTAACAACAAGATCTCCCTTAATGATAACGCACCCCAGAATAGATGTTGAAGCATCAAAATACACCACATAACCATGTCCCGATTTTGTAAATATCATGATTGATTCTCATGTATGGTGGATTCTAATCTCATGAAATGACTTCTGATATTCATCATTCCCTATAAATTGAACTCTAGTGTTTTTGACCAATATGATACAATATGATCTTCTTGCAAGAGAATGCATCCCAAACTGATCCCAAAGCATCACAGTACACCACAAAACCTTGTTCGGACTCTAGAAATATCAATATTGGTGTTGATTTATGAACAAAATTAAGCACATAAAAAATACATTCTACACTCATCATTCCATTAGAATAGAAAAAATTATTTTCGAAGATTCAATTGGTGAATCTAGTCCTAAAAATTCATGAACAAAATGTTGGTAATAATTTCCCAAGCCAAGTAAACTACATATCTGAAAGAAAATATTTTTAAATTTTCCAAATAACATAGCATATATCATTTATAGATCCTTAAAAACTATATTTTTAAGATAAAATGGCCAAGTAAACATACCTATTATATCCAAAAAACACAATATAAATATTTGGTATACTGGTGATGATTCCAAAAGAAACGCAAAATTGTCTCCAAGTGATTATTTTTCTTAACAAATGTCTAAAAAAAATACATCATCCATAAACACCAACACAAAAATAATCCATATACCTTTTAAATATCTTATTAATCAATTCCACAAAGACAACTGGTGCATTTATATACCAAAATTCATAACCACACACTCTAAATAGCTACATCTACTTATTAATGTTTTTTTCAAAATATTATCCTTCTAATCCCATGACTGGTGATATCTCAAACACAATTCAATTTTACAAAACCAATTTCCTCCCTTCATTTGATCAAATATTTCATCAAATCATGGTAGAGGATATCGATTATTTACTCTAACTTGATTAATCTTATGATAATCTAGAAAAACCCTTAGAGTTCCATCCATATTTTTAAAAAAAATAAGTAATGACCACAGATAATTACTTGGTCGAAATAAAACTATTCATTCCAACACTTCCAACTCAGCCTTCATGTCCATTAATTATTTTTGTTTTATCTGGTAAAATGGTTGTTAGATGGGACCAATCACTATTAAGAGAAAAATTGTACACTCCACTTCTCTTTTAGGTGAAGACCATGATAAATTATAGGGAAAACATCATTAGAGTGATCAATATTTGGTTTAAAATGATAAGTCATTATCTCATCTATATATTTCATGTTCTGGACTGGAAATGGTATGTGATAATTCAACTAATGGTGCCAAAAAACCTAGTTATTCTTTCCTTCACATTTTAATTTCCTCAAAATAGATGCTTGATTTCATCTACAGTTGTAAAAATAAACCTTTATGTATAACATTCAATATGAGATTTTACCATTTTCAAAAAATTCATACACTTGATTAGTTCATAGAAATCTATCTCACACATAGATAAATCCCAAATCAATCCATCCACATTTGTTGTTATAGAATAATATTTTCACATAAAGCACTAGCATTGTACAAGAGGAGTATGATGATTCAAAATTAAGGTAATCATACCAACATAAATAAACATATTATCAACAATAGAATAATAAATAAATTATTCTTAAAAAACCATATCAAGAAAAGATTTCATCCACGTAGAATTCAAAATAATTGTACCTCTCCCCATCGAATGTCCATATGGATCATCAATATCATTTTCTCATGTCCATATGTTTTCATAATCATTGAACATTTTTCATTGTTACCATGTTGATATAGAACTTTTTAATGAGTAATTTTGTTCCAATAATCACCTTGGGTGAAAATAACTATTCTAAAACCCTCATCTTATCAAATAATATGATGCCTAAGAATCATGAGATGTGCCATGGGAATCTTTTAACATCTTTATTTTTCTAAAATGTGTAAACCATTTATTTTCTGTTAAATTTACATTTTTTTTACTTTATATAGTTTACTATGGGATTTAATGAGATATAAGGGGTTCATGAGGATTTTTGAAAAATCAGATCCCTAAAAATTAAAGAGGTGGACTAGGCTACACTATTAGTAAAAGTCATGCAGCCCATCCTGCCCGGTTATCATCAATCTTGTAGTTTTAGAAAGTGGGGCATTAGGGGCCACATAATTATTCTTCAAACATTAAACCCATGGGAAATAGATATGTAGTTCAAAAGTGTTGTGAGATAGATCCCATTTTTGTATTCCTTCCACAATTAGACAAAGTGTGCACCTAATCGTGTGGGGTTACCCTTTGAATCAGTAGATTTTCACATGATTGGTGAACAATTTAGCTAAACCTATAAAAAACCCTTCCCCTTGATTTTTGTGTAAAATTCATATTCTACCATACTTTAATGATTTAACCCACCTCATCATTTCTACCTTACCTATCTAGTGGTCGATCTCCCCAACTCCTTGTTTGACCTTCATCTTCTTCCTCGATAGTTCATGGAAGATCTCCCTCATTTCTCTTCCAAATCACTCAACATATAAAGTAACAAAAATCCCACATTATGATCTGGTATCCACTACCATATATCTTGATTTTATTCCATCCTCTATTGAGAAACCTAGGTGTGACCATATTCTCCCTATTTTAAGGGTGTTTCAAAATTTCATAATTTTCATCCGTTCTAGATTGATTTAAGCTTTGTTAACAGATGAGTGGAGTGATAATACATAAAGGTAGGTGTAATAGGAATTTCTCACACATTTTATATCATTTTAAATGATTCATAATTGTTTCTCTTAGTGAATCCCTATTTTATTCTTCATACATATTTAATAAATTAACTTAAATTGGTTCTCCATGTCATATGTGACCACACGTTAGGGAGAAAACCAAACGGATGATGTTCACCTTATAATTGGACACCCCTTTGGGTATTCCAACATATATGGCCTTTTTTACCATGCCTTGAATTTTTTATCATATTGTGTGCCTGCTTCCCCCTTTGTCAAATGCCTAAATTTACTTTTGAAATATAAATAAATTGTGATCCATGAGTTATGCCTCTCTTCAAATTTCAACATTAGATGCTTATTAATTAAGACATGTCTTTTTCTATATAAAATTGATTTAAATTTATACAGTGTTGTGTGACTTATAATTGATCATATTTCGTATCTTATTGTTGTTGTTCCTGACGATTCATGTCTCATTGCCTCTTAAAAAGGATTATTACACATATCGTGTGCCAAGTACCATCTCTTATGCTTATTAATTTCTTCCATATATGTTTGTCTTAAATTGTGCGTCTTGGATATCTTGTTAGAATATTATTTTTCTATGCCTCATTGATGAGATGTAATTATATAAGTCATTCTTATTTATATGAACCTTGGTTGTTATGTTCAGCTACTATAGGTTGGGAGAGAACATGGGGCCCAATTTAAGGACCACAAGGATGGACTCAACATCTTCGATTGGATCTAATTCACATAACATAAGTGATGCATTGGATTATATTGTACAATATCCCTATGTAGATTACTCATAATCTTGAGTGACATTAGTTCCCAAGGATAGAAACTAAGGATAGATCTATTGGCATGATGGCTACCCCATGCCTTGGGTTATACCTAGTCCCCTATGTGAGATACATGGTATGGACTCAGAGTTAACCATGCCATGGGTGATACAAGGGACATCAACATGGGTTTATTTGGATGTATTTGATGGACTTGGTTTTATCAATGATACCTATAACAACCCTTGGTATTCTCTATAGATTTCCATGGATTGGCTCAGCACTATGACGTTGGATTTGATGGATTGTTTGATTATACACTTGTGAAGCCTATTATTTATAATATGGGATTTCTTATTGGATAATATTGAAATGTGACTGTCATGGAAAAGAACAAGCTTGGGGTATTTATACCTTGGTTTTTTTTTCCTATGATGGCCTATGTAATTATCATATCCCTAGTAAAGGTACCTTGGTTCGAACATCCAACTTTGGTTGAAGAAGTCAGTATCATTTTGGTGTCAATTTAGGATCATGAACTGATTTTATGTTTATTTATTTATTTATTTATGTGAATTCATTATGATAGAATACTATTCATTTATTTATTACATGAAATATATTGTCCTAGAGACTGTGGATGTTGGCCTATTGAGATCGAATCTCACACCCTGCATGGTCCACCTTTTCTACCCAAGAAGAATTCATGATTTTAGGTATAGAGAAAGAGAAGCATGCATATTAAAATCCCTAATTGATTTATAGCTATAGGATGACGTACGGATGAAGAGGACCAAGAATATGTGTGAGATTCTTGTTCTAACAGTTTTCAGTCTTTTTGTAATTTTTGAATAAAATATTGTGAGTTCATGTATCCAATTTTCTCCCTACACTCTCATTTTGAAAGGCAATTTTGTAAATCATCATAGTTTGGAAAAAATGAGTATCCTTATTACACTATTTGTTTCTTATATTTCTAGGTTTATAGACAACGTTTATGCTGCTTTCTTTTTATATTTGTTTTCTATTTCTTATTTATTATCAATTGTTTCTTCTATGATCACTCTGGTATATGAGGGAATAGTTTTCCCATGGAAACACCCTAGGCCCTCGCAACTTGTTGAAAACCTATGTTATTTAAGGAAGAATTCTTGAGGTCATATATCCCACCGTATCTGGGAAACATTGATTGAAATATAGGGAGAGATATTTCAAAGTGGTATCAAAGAAGATTTTCCCTCTTGTATTAATGTTTGAGTTTAAACAACAGACAAGAATATTGGAATTTGGTAATGAGAATGTTCCTGTGTGTAGCTAACCCACTTATAAGGGAAACCCAATTTTCCAGGGAGGGATAAATGTTTTTTTTCTTGTGCTATTATAATTTCATGGATTTCACTAATGGTTGACACACATGATTGGTGTCATTAAGATTATTAATATTATAGGATTCCACTGCCATAGTCTGATTATAAGAGGTGCATCAAGTGTCCATTAGACTTGATATTATAGGTAAACAATTTCATCCATTATGCCATGCCATATATATTTTCTTGTGTGTATTTATGTTTTTCATATCATTGATGTATGTTCCATGACTGGTATACTATGAAACGATTGGAATATTATAATTTGAAATGGGTTGATTTTCCATTGTTGGGCCAAGAAAATAAAATAGGTACATAAAGTGTCTCCCTTAACCAAACATTTTGCTCCTACATAGGATAAACCAAATTCCTTTAGCATCCAATTGCTTCGTATGGATCAATGGACCATTGGTCATATAAGCTAGAAAATGTTATGGTCGGGATATAATTGACACCGAATCCAATATATAAGGTTTATGGGACATAATAAATTGGAATCATAAATCAATCTAATCCAATAATATGAAAACGGATTTAAAAATATCTATGAAGTAAAATTAATACAACCATAAAAATGAAATGGTCACCTTATATGTTTAAAATGCGACCTCGACCCAACCTTTTAATGGGCAGTTGTCTATGTCTCTTATAAACATTTTGGAACCATTTTTTCTCACTTAGACCTAGTTCCAAGAGCTAGGTTAGGGTTAGGTCAGGTTTTAGGGAGTCCTTATACCTTACATGAATTTA
The DNA here is from genome assembly GCA_963277665.1 of Viscum album. Lineage (NCBI taxonomy): Eukaryota > Viridiplantae > Streptophyta > Magnoliopsida > Santalales > Viscaceae > Viscum > Viscum album. The sequence goes on from OY728148.1 coordinate 581,248,068, forward strand.
TCACTTTAATTAACTACTTTTCATAACATTTATAAATATTATCTAAATGGTTTTCTTGTAAATTGTAGAGTTATTCCATCAAAACGTACTAATTTTGTATCCCAAGAGTGTGGTGATGATCATACTATGAAGGTGTTATGGCTTGAGTCAACCATGATACCTCATGTGATGACACCTATGGAACCTCTTGTTAATATTGCACTCGGTGTTGATGATTAGTTTCTTGATAGTTTACATTGGTTCATGCATTTTATTTTTGGTGCTCTCTACCCCCCCCCCCATACTATGGTAGAGTTAACATGAGACTTTTAGCAGTATAATCCTTCCACCTTCTCAGGGGATGGTGGACCGCAGGCTACTGAGTCATGGTTAAAACCCATGTTATTGATCTTAAAACATTTTGGGATGCCTCCATATTTGAGGATAAATATCACTACCTACATACTACTTGATTCTACCAAGTGTTGGTGGGATATAATATCTCTGGCTGATCATCATCAAGGTAAGGTCTGGGAAGAATTCCAAACAACCTTTTATGATTACGTCCTCATGTATAATCTGAGGTATGATCATTATGGTAGATTCATGAATATTTATCAAGGAACTATGACTGTGATAGATTATTATGTTGTCTTCATTGATCTCTAGTGTCTTTCTCCATCTTTGGATGGTGGTGATTTGATGATTGTGATGACTTTTGAGGATGGTCTTTTATACATTATATCCTAACATGTGAACATCTTCTAGGTTACTTTATTTACTGAGATAGTGAAACTAGATCTTATCACATAATGGAATACTATATAATTTGGAAATGTGAGCTAGAGTGGGAATGTCCCATGTTAGAGAAATGATTCATCTGGAAGTAGGAAGTTTCATTTAGAGGGTGCACGTGGGGGTGGTTCTAACTAGGATACATGCATTGATAGCTCTATAGTGTGTCACTAGTGTAAAAGTTTTATCCATTAAAAGCCTCATTGTTGGAGGAACCTAATTGAGTATTGATATTTTGGTAGGACGGTTCACCATCAGTACTTTTCCAGTCTTTTCCTCCATCATATAGTGAGAGGGGATCCGTACTGACACCTCTATCAGGAATAGGATTTGCAACCCCACATCAAGATATGAGTTTATTTCTACCATCCAATCAGGGTGAGGTGTTAGTGTTCATGTCCATGGTAAAAATGGCCAATAGAATTATCATTATAATAGTGGATCTTCTTAGGATTATTAGTCATAATCTCTAGGTTGTGGTTTATGCCATATTTATTCATTACAGCATGAGTCTGAGGAGTAGATTCTAGGACTATCTATTGTGTGGGGTATTTTTCTAGTAGCCTCTACTTTTGTATCGTCCATTTTAGACACAAGTGAATCACACTCTTTTATATCTACTATGATTTTGGAAATTATATGCCTTTCAATTGAGTACTTTTGTGGAATCATGTCTCCTGACACACCAGTAGGAGTAAAATCTGATGGTCCACACTAGTTTCAAGAGTTTCCCTTGAAATAGGTGGGTTCAATCACTTATAGAGTTTATTCTTCCTCCAGATGACCAATTTTTTTATCATTATCATTATGGATTGGCTTATGCCTTATCTAGCCCATGTGTATTTTTATCAACATCATTCAGCATTCACATCATCTAATGGAAACATGTATGTCCATAAGGGAGAATGGGATATCTAGGAATATTGATATAGACCCAGGCATACTAGGCTAGGTTGATTCACAACCCAGCTGGCTAGTCTCTTTATGAGTTATCAATAGGTCTTCAAATCGTTCATTTGAAACAATTGAAACCCTTCATGGATGATCATGATACTTCCCAAAAATCTAAATTATTGATCCATGGAGGAAGAAGATCACCTTTTTTGTTCAATAAGATACCAAAGTTGATGATTGACTCATCATTATTCCATACTCGAAAGAATCGCAGTCAATCCTTTGAAAACACGGATTCCTATTTCTTCTCAATGATATACCACGATCAAGACAATTGGCTGAATCCCACGAAACCATTTCACAAAAGTTCATTGATATCTTCTTTTTATAAAGAAAATCGAATCTGATTCTTGATGAATCAACATAACTTCTGCTTCTATTGTTGTAAGAAAAGATTCCCTTTTTATGTGGAAAGAAGGGCCCGTATCAATAATGATGATTTGACGTATGGACAATTCCTCTATATCCTGTTCATTCACAATCAAACATTTTCTTTGTGCGTCGGTAAAAAACATGCTTTTTTGGAGAGAGAGACTATTTCACCAATCGAGTCACAGGTATCATACATATTCATACCTAACGATTTTCCAAAAAGTGGTGAAGAAAGGAATAGATTGTACAAATCTTTCCATTTTCCTCGTACCGATCCATTCGCTCGTAGAGCTATTGACTCGATTGCAGACATTTCTGGAACACCTCTAAAAGATGGACCAAGAGTCATCCATTTTGAAAGCACTTCTTGTCAACCTCTTTCAGATATGAATCTATCTGATGATTATTCAGAAGGGATTCACTTGCATCCGTATCTCCATTTCAATTCAAACATGAGTTTGATTCCCAGTCAACGTTCTGAGAAAGATGTACCATCCGAAAAGAGGAAAAAACAGAGTCTTTGTTTAAATCAATGCGTTGAGAAAGGGCAGAAGGATAGAACCTTTCCACGGGAAAGTGCTTTTTCAACTCTCTCAAAATGGAATCTATTCCAAACATATATGCCATGGTTCCTTACTTCGACAGGGTATAAATATCTGTATTTGATATTTTTAGATCCTTTTTTAGACCTATTGCCGATACGAAGTAGCAGTCAACAATTTTTTATCCATTTTTCATGATATGATTCATGGATCAGATATATCATGGCGAATGATTCTTCAGAAAAAATTGTGTCTTCCACAACGGAATCTGATAAGTGACATTTCGAGTCAGTGTTTACATAATCTTCTGTCTGAAGAAATGATTCATCGAAAGAATGAGTCATCGATATCGACACATCTGAGATCGCCAAATGTTCGGGAGTTCCTCTATTCCATCCTTATCCTTCTTTTTGTTGCTGGCTATCTTGTTCGTACACATCTTCTCTTTGTTTCCCAATCCTCTGAGTTACAGACAGAGTTCGAAAAGGTCAAATCTTTGATGATTCCATCAGTGGATCATTTGAGGGAAGTATTCTCTAATGATTTCTCTGACCTACCTCCTTAGAGAGAGGACATGTTCACTGTGAATCTTGTTACAGGTGTGGAACTGATATCCATTATTCCATATAGGATGGAACCTATTGAGTTTCAATAACTCAATAATCCAATTGAAGATATAGAGGCTATGGGTTTTATCCAACCCAACACATCACCATGGGGTTCACCTATCCTATTCTCCAAGAAGGTGGATGTTATCCCCATATTGCGCATGGATTACATCCAACCAAACCATATTATGGTAAAAAATCAAAAACCACATATTTTAATCGATAAAATATTTGACCGTATCTGATGAGAAATTGTTTTCTCTAGGATCAATTTGATTTTAAACTTCCATCATCTATGAGTGAGGCATTCAGACATACCATTTACAATATTGTAGCGTATGTATATCTTGAAAGAGCATAAATTCATGTCATTCGGTCTGGAGAATGCATCAAATGTATTAATGGATTTGATGAATTGTGATTTATTATCATATCTTGGTTCTATTGTGGTGGTCTTAATAAATGACATATTTGTGAAATCGAACAATAGACATGACCATTCCAATCTTCTTGAGGTCATTTTGAGTATACTGAGAGATGACCAGCTTTATGTGACACTCAGAAAATAACACATTTGGATCTATAAGTTTCATTTATTAGATAATTTAATAATAGAAACGGATTTATCATTCATCCTTAATAAGTTGAGAGTCTCGGTACCCTAGGAGAAATCTAAGAATGTATTTCACACACACAAATTCTTATTGTTGGTTGACTATTACGAGTGTTTCATCCAAGAATTCTAACACCTGTAAGTTCTGCTGAAAGTATTAACCAAGCAGAGTTTCAAATATGACTTCAGTGGAGCTTGTCACATAACATTAAGTGAGTTAGATTGATGACATACTTTAGTACTGATCCTAGTTCTACCTATGCTGGGAAGAGGCTATACAATCTATTGTGAATCTTCAAGAAATGGGCTAGGTTAATTTCTGATGCATGGTGATCGAGTCATGGCATATGGGTCCTTCTAACAAAGGCCTCATCTATGAAACTATCCTATGAATGACATTGAACTAGATTTCATGGACCAATATCTATGATGTTGGAGAAAATACTTGTTGTGTGATTTGTTCATTGATTATATAGACCAAAAAAGTCTCAAATTCATCTTTACACTATGAGAAGTGAAGAAATAGTAGTGTTGGTGAGTGGAATACCTACAATCATTTGACTTTGAGCTTACATACATACCCAGAAATGGAAATGTTGTAGCTGATTATTTTAGATTGAAAATTTAGGTTCAATCCATTATGGTGTCTAGGAGTTTTTGGCGGTTGATGTATTTCATCTCTATGATGCATATTCATGTTTAGGAATATCATGGGAAACTGGTCTTATAATATATGGTAGTGATATCCTCTCTTATAGAGAGAGTCTAGATGTGTCTATTATCTAATTTTGAGGACATCATCTTGAAAGAGATGATCATAGGTGACAACCGACATCTTGGTTTGGTTGCTGACGGAAGGGAAACCCTTCTCTTTTGTGGAAATGTGTGGGTTCTTATGGATATATGGGAAGAGTTGATAATGTAATTTCATGATTTTATCTTGGTATCTCATCTTGGTGTAACCAAGATGTACAGATATATATTTCTTTGGTATTGGTGGATGGGTATGAAAAAAAATAGAAGGTTTTATCACTCGGTTCTCTACCTATCCTCAAGTGAAAGCAGGGCACCAACAACCTGCTTGACTTTTATAACCTCTCTCTATTCTTTATTGGAAGTGGAATGACGTCTGCATTGATTTCATTATTGGTTTACCAAGATCACCTCAAGTTACAATTGTATTATGGGTGATCATTGATAGGTTGACTAAGTTTGAACACTTTCTACCAATCCCGGAGACCTGCTCTATTGATGAGATAAGAAGTGTTTGTATCTATTAAATAGTTAGACATCACGGTATTTCCAATTCCATCAATTTGGATCAGGATGCTCATTTCACCTCATGGTTTTGGAGAGGGTTGAAAAAGGCAATGGGTTTACATGTGCACTTGAGGATGGAAAATCACCCATAGACTAATGCAAAGTCTGAGAAGAAAATACATATGGTAGAGGATATGTGTTGGGCCAACATCTATGATATTGGAGATTCATTAGAAAATCCTATTCCTTGGGTTGATTTTTCCTAGGAAATAGTTTTTAGTAAATTATGTATATGTATTTTTATTAGTACCTTTACAGTAGGCTATGTAGTTCACCCACGTGCGGGATAGAGTCTAGTGAGGAACCTCTTGTGGGTCCTTATCTTATGTAGTAAACTTCAATGAAATTCCATATAATTCAAAAGCATATGGATATATCTCCGTCCAGGTAGAATTAATATACTAATATTTATCAATGACAGATAGATTTTGAGTTTCTACATTGGTTATTCATTTATATATATATTTCCTAGACTAGGTCAGAAGGGAATTAGGATACATGGAAAGTTATCACCTCATTACATTGGTCCTTTCAAGATAGTGGGGTGGCACCAGAGATTCGCCAATATGATTAAGTTACCTCATATGTACCATTACATGCATGACTTCTACATCATATAGCAGATTAAGTGCCTTAAGTATGACCCATATAATTCATTTTACCCCTAAAATATCGAGATGGATGAAGATGTGACCTTTAAGGAGCATCTGATACGTATCATTGATCATTTCATGAAGACTCTCAAATCCAATTCATTTCCTCTGGTGAAGGTGATATGGAAACATGGATACGTACAAGATGAGACATGGGAGAAAGAGAAGTATGTACATGTGCAGTGGCCAATTATTTTCTCAGAAATAGTTGTATCACCCCCGTAAGTGTAACTCGGTGATGAGTGGTATTATGGAGGGGAAGTTGTAAAATCCTAGTTTTCCTCAAAGTTATGGACCATTTTTTATTAAATTTCATTTTTTTAGCCATCAAAATGTTTCATAAAATATGTAAGATGGTATCAAGGGTGTATATTTCTTGTTCATATCATATATCCACCAAAAATTTAATAGGAAAATTGGGTCTCGTGGTTATGAGAAACCATGCATCCCATCCTAAACAATTTACATGAACCGTGCAGTTGTAGACAGTGGATTTCTAGGAAAAATAGATTATATCAAAAATTGCTCAACCACAGGCATGTGGTCATAAAGTGCTGTAGAATTTTGGTATAGATCTCATTCGCACGGTCTAAGAAAGGATAGACAAATATTGTACCTAACCATGTAGGGTTCCCCTTTGATGCAATGGACTGGCAAATGGTTGGTGTATTGTTTGGAAAAATGTGTGACCAAACCATTATCCCCTTGTTCTGTGGGTGAGATTTATTTTCTAACCTTATTTAATGATTTAATAAACCCCATACTTTTTCACTTACCTATCATGTGGGCTAACTTCCCTTCTCCATGGGTAAGATCCATCATCATCATCCATATGTTTAAGAAGATCTCCATTTTTTCTCTTTTTAATCTCTTTCCATTAGAAGTAATAGAAATATCATGGTAATATCTTTCATCATGTCCCTTATTTTTTTAGTTTCTACCATCCTCTATTGTTCTATCTTAGTGTGACATTTTTTCTCAATTTTCTTGGAGTTTGATAATTTCATTGTTTTCTTTCATTCTAGATTGATTCATGCTTCAAAAATAAATTAGTGTAGTGATACTATATCATGGAAGGACGTCTAGGTATTTTTGAATCATTTCACTACATTTTAAATGAAGATCCTTTGTGCCACTCGCCGAACGCTTCTAAACGTGCTTCAAATATGATTAATAAGTTAAATTGAATGGGTTCTTTAGGTTTCATGTGTCCATACCTAACTATGAAAACTAACTAATGGTTGGTTGCCTTTTCATTGGACACCCCTTTGGGTGTTCCCACCAAAATGGAATATTTTCTCATGCCTTGAATTTTTTACTACCTTGTGTGTCTGTTTATACCTTGGTCAATTGACTAAATTTACTTTTGAAATATAAATGATTTTTTAGCCATGAGTTAGGACCCTCTTTAAATTTCAGCCCTTACTGATTATTTATTGGGCCATGCCTTATTAATTATGTCATTGATTTAAATTTTTAATATTCCATGTGACTTATAATTAAGATTATATCATAGCATTTTGTGGTTGTGACTTATGTTTCATGTCTTATTACTTAATGAAGTGTCTTTTTCCATATACATTATGCTTAGTTCTCTCTCTTATGCTTATTTCATTATTCCGTAGATGTTTGGAATAAATTATGTTTCCAAGATAGCTTGTTAGTATATTATTTTCCCATGACTCATTGATGAGATGTAATTATATATTCCATGCCTTGTGATAGGTTTCGTTAGATGTCATGTTCACCTTTTATGGGCTGGGAGAGAACACACGTCCCAATTTAAGGACGCCATGGATAGACTCACTATGTTCGGTTGGATCTACATGACGTGATGAGAGTGATACATTATCCTAACATGTACGGTCTCCCTGATTATTTGACTCATGCATGTGAGTGAAACTAGTTCCCTAGGGGAGAGACTGAGGACATATCCATTGGCATGATGGTTGTTCCCTGCTTCAGGTGATACCTTGTCTACTATCTAAGATAATTTGTACGGACTCAATGTTTAGTATGACATGAGTGATATAAGGTGTGAATTCATGTGTTTCCTTCGATGTACTCATTAGAATTGGTTATATCATATATGCATATAGAAATCATTGGGATTTTCAATAGATCTCCTTGAACGGGATTAGGAATCCACCTTTGGATTTAGAAGACTATTTGATTATACAAAATTGAATCCTCGTATTTATAATAGGAATGTGCTTGATTGAGGAAATTAAAGTGTGACCACCAATCCAAAACATAATATTTGGGTCTATTTTCCTTGGTTGTTTCTTCATGATGGACTATCTAATTTTCATATCACTTGTACAGGTACCATGGTTAACAAATTTGGCTAATGATAAAATAGTTGGTATTGTTCTCGAGTCCATTTATGAACCCAGACCAAAAAAATTTTTATCTATTTATTTATTTATTTATTTATTTATTTATTTCCTTATATTTACTATGATGGAACATTGTACATTTATTTCATTCATGAAATGTATTGGCCTTGACATCATTGGTTTCGGCCAATCGAGATTCTATCCCACACCCTTCTTGGACCAGATTTGGTACCCAATAAGACATCATGATTACAATAATTCATGAAGGGAATCATGATCCTTTCATTACATCATTGATTTCCAGCTCTAGGATAGAGTATGGGGAAGAGGATAGAGCCTATGCTCGATATGGTTGTTGTAGTAGGTTCTTTCCTTTTTAAAATTTTTGTATAGAGTGTAGTATATTTTTATATCCCATGTTCCTCCTTCGCTCTCATTATTTATAGAAAAATAGACATCATCATCATTTTTTATTAAATTATTATTCCACTTCTTCTAGTTTTTTACTTATATTTCTTTCTTTACTTCCAAAATTTCCACTGTTGTTGGTTTCTAATTTCTGATCCCGCTATTTATTATTTATTATATATTTTTTCTTCTATGATCACTCTAATATATGAAGGAATAGTCTTCCCACAGACACACCCTAGGACCTCACTTCTAGTCAGTAGCCTATGGAATTCCAGGAGGCACGCTTGAGGGCTTATGGCCCACCATCTTGGGGCACTGTGGAGTGGTATCTAGGGTGGGATACTATACATCCATACCCAGAGAACTATTACATAACACTTTAGATATATTATATTATAGAAATTGTGACATTATCTAGGTGGTGTTTTACAACATTTATTTATGTGATCAAGATACCCACATTAAAACCAACTGGGTTTACTCCTTAGTTTGGGAGAAAGATTCACGGATCCCAAAATCTGATTCGGAGTCTTACCACCTCCTATGAAATAGGTTTTCCTCTTCCACTTATTCCCAACATTATATTTCCCACTAGTTCCCATAGGTATAAACACTCTTCATCCAACCTTATTTCCTGATATATCCCTTTCTAGAACAATTTCCCTATTTACCATCATTGTATAATCAAATATACAAAGAATGGAAATCATTGAGAGTATTTCTTATATCAACCCCAATTAATAAAAATACCCAAAAGGATACACATGTAGAAAATTCAATTGAAAATAAGACTAAATCAATATTTTTAGCTACATATCTATCACTTTTTAGGTTTTATTAGTCCAAACTGAATAATTATATTGTTCTCGAAATCTAAAAAGTAAGATGATATACTTTTCTGTTAAATAGTTCTTCCAAATAATCCATTGACATTTCTTGGTCCAAATTATCCTGATCTTATAAACCCACCACTAAAATTTTAAATATTTTATATTTTTTTTCAAATTCACCTTCATCTTAGCTAGGGTTCTAATGAAATTTAATATTTGATTCATCCTATTTAGCGACACTTCTATTTTCCATTTTCTAAATCTCCCAAAAATATGGGTGGATTCATCTTCTAAAACTAAACAGACTGATCCAATTTACATGTTTCATCATTTATGTTTCCTATTCCCATGTCCTAGAAGGAAAATAAAATACATTGGACCAACTTTTGGTTTGCTTATATATTTGGTGCAACCAAATTCTCAACAGCCACTTCTGGTTTGTTTCGGTAAATTCTACCTGGTTCCACTCTCTATAACCATAAAAAAATTCATTTAGTCTCAACCTCTAGAAAATTAAGGCTTATAAATTTTAAATTTACTAGATCATACATAAAAAATAAGACATTCCAAATTTCTACAGTTTCTTCTTTCAGACCATTTTGAAAAATTCCACCATGATTTTTGAAAATCAAAAAAATTTCAACTATTTTTAAAAATCAATAATTTTTCACCCAACCATAAATAATTACCCAAATTAAATATTCACTCTTAGTGGTAGAACATTACTATCAATGTATTTCATTAACTTACTATCATTTAAACCTATGAAAATGAGGTTACAATTAATAGAATATCCTAAACACTCGAGTTCTTAAACACGCTGGTCTCATGAAGTTCATCATAAATAGGTTAGTTATGCCCTTTTATGATCAATATTTAATTTTATGAGGATACAAACTCATTGATACCATCCCAATAAAAAATTAATTAACAAAACTAAAACATAAGGATTGATAAAACTAATATCATTCGTAACGCCCTTCCCCATACCTATTGTCACAGGAAGAGGCAGGGGAGTTACTAGTCTTATGTGACATCCCCGGGAAACCAGGATATAAATAAATACCAAGGGCCTCAAAAAAATCGGATAATGATTTTAACTTTAGAGATAAAACCACCATACCAAGATAACCATAAAAAACAAAACCTCTATATGATGTGTTTGTAAAGAAATAAAATAAAATACAAAACACAAACAAAAAGACAATATCAAAGTAAAATATGAGTCAAAGTTAAATAACCAATGGAACCCAAAGGGAAAAACCCCAAAGACACAAAATAAACCAACAACTTACTCCCACTCATCTCTAATATCCAAATCCACCTAACCATCCCAATGTATCAGGAAGCATCACTTAAGAATGAGGATACTATTCCTTTACCTGTGTCTTGGTATATGACATCTTAAAATGCACTATAGAGTCCAAGAATGGGGTGTGTATAAAACACATTATGATTTTTTTAGTTAATTCACAACTCAATCCACTATGATAAAACTTTTTATCAAATTTTATAAAACATTTTATTTAATTAAATCAGGTTATACAAATCAATAAATCAATTTTTCCAAGGTAATCATCAAAAAGATATCATAAAAAATTTTCAAGAAATTAATCAACCGAGTAATTAAACCATTTCCAAATTTTTTATGTGTTATATACCATTCCATCTCATCACACATCCACAACAAAACACATTCACAAGCTTGGGGCTTCCATTTATGGTGAAACATCACATCAATACTTCATCTCAGTGATGGTGTTACGTCATGACCATTGCCCGTACCATCCAACTCATACCCAACTGTTATGCCCAAAAAATATCAACCCATTCCAATAAAACTATTTCTCCTATTTCAAATAATTTCAATAAATAAAATAATTTCATCAAACAAACCAAAACATTAAAATCATCATTTTAAAATTATACACAATGGGTTTTCCAAAAATCCATCTAATTACCATTATTTCCAAAACCATAATTCAAATGAGAATTCCCATAAAATCAAACCATTATTTATAAAATAATTTCAAGAAATTTAATCAATTTTAAATTAATAAAGCTTTTTATAATCAAGTGGAATTGATAAAGAATTCACATACCTCTCAAACATTGGAGAAAATGAATAACAACACAATAACATCAAAGACCCATCTTAGATATTCTAGATCTAAATTTAGATATTTTTTCCATTAAACCAATTAATCAAAATCTCATCAATATTACCATGATAGAACATATATATATATATAATATATTGACTAGATATATAGTTTTTTAAGAGAGGATAAGAAGAGATCCAAGTAGAACAATGAAGAACAATCACTTACCAATGTATCTTGGTCTCCAATATAAGTTGATTCACCTATGGATCACTCCCGGGATAAAAGGAATCCCCATTAATGACTTTTTAAGAAAAATAATTCATGTTAGGGAATTATTAGTGGAATATTGAGTGATTATAGAGATAATTATATTTACAATTTTTAGATCTGAGATTTCTTAGTTCATAGTTGGGGTGTGTGATTAGAAAAATTGTGTGCTAACCATGAATGATATACTATCTCAAAACACAAATCACATGGTTGGATTTCATATTTAGAAAAAATATTTGTCTACTATGACACTCCTCTTGGTCTATCATTTTCAAGTATTCTCTTATGCATCCAAATGGTTTGTCCAAACTATGGGCCAATAATGTGCTTACCTAATGACCAATATTTCCCTTATACAATTTCTTAAAGGTGCTTCACGATTTCTACTGACCGTTCTCAAACATTGAACATCAATGAAATCCTACAAGAGATGAAAAAACCCTACCTAAAACTCCCAAAATATAACCCAAACATTACATAGCTCTATAATACAAGAATAAAGGGTCTTTTACCTTAAACTGGGGTGTCAATAAAACTATTTTGATATATATTGTAGTTTGAACTAATAAATTTTTGAGTTACAATTTTAAATGTTGTATTTTAGTTGAAATGTTTTTTACATGTTTCAATGAAATAATAAAAATATTTTATTATTAAGAAACTTTATTAATATGATCATTGATATATTATTGAACTTTTTAAGTGATCCTCAAATGATTATGACATCTATATTCGTTAGAATTATAGAAAGTTCATGTTTTTAATTTAAAATGGTGAATTTATTTGGAAAACCTTAACATAATAAAAGTCATGAAGATTAACTAATAATTTTATGAAACTACAGGTAAATTAATTATTTCACATTTTATTCAAAAATAATAAACATTACATCACTCTAATGTTAACTAAAGTTAGAGTAACCAAATTTGAATTTGTTTTATTTTATGGGGTCATATAAGTTAAAAAAATTATCAAATGTTCAAAAAATATAATTTGATCTTAGAATGTCATGATGAATTAGAAAAATGAATTTAAATTCCTTTTTATTTTTTATAGAAAACATTAAATCATTCTGATATGTGGTGTGGTCAAAATAACTAAAAGTTGTTGTTTTTAATTTCATGTAATATCTTAAAAAATGTGTATCATTTTCTAAAAATAGAGAAAACTAACTCAAAATATCATGATAGTATTGTAAAATGATTATTCTTTAATTTTTAATCTATAGTAATTCAACAAAAATCATTATGTTGTGTGGTTTGTTCAAAATAACTAAATTTATTTTTTTTCTAATTTTAATTTTATATTTCAGATTAAAATCTGTGTCACATAATCCAAAATTGTTAACAATTTTATATTATTAGGAAATTTTAAAAAAACATAACTCATTTTTAATTTTATTATTAAACCACACATCGTTATAATGTTTACTGTGATTGAAATGACTGAATGAATGAGTTTTAAATTTTAAATTGATATTTTAATTAAAAATTTGTATCTCATTCACAAAAACTTGAACATGGACTCAATTTTTAGAAGAATATAGAAATATAATATTAGATAAATTATTAACCTATTAGAATAAAATTTCTATCCTTTTGAAATGTGGTCTGTATAAAATTTATGGAATTATATATCCTTATTTTATGTGTTTTATATGATAAAAATTGGCATTACATGCTCAAAATCAGCCAAAAACCTTCTACTTTAGTAAAACACAATGAAAATGGTTGTATATTATTTTATTACATGTATTAATGAATTATATGAAATTGTTAATTGTGGTGTTTTTCAAATTTTTTAAAATTTATGTTTTTTAATTTAAAACTAATATTTTAGTTTCAAATGTTTGTCATGTGCACCTAAAAAAACCTTAATTCCCTTGAAAATATAAAACAAGAAATAACATATGATGTTATGATATAATTAGGTGATCCCATATCATTATGACACATAGTTCCATAAAATTGACATAAACAGCAAGTTAAGAGTGTTATGTTAGTTAAAGAAAAGTTTCACATGCAAAAAATAGAGTACAAAACCAAGGATTTTTTTAAATATACAGTAATTATTATTGATTCTTTTGTAAATATATGAATAAATGAATCATAATTCTGATTTACGACCTAGTTTGAGTGTATAAAAGATTTTTTTTTAATTTTTATTGTTACCTATTTTAACAACCTGTGTCATATTCAATAAAATTGGTTAATAAAACATGGAATATTAAGAAAAACTAGGAAAACAACGTTCATTTCATTTGTGACAAGTTTAGAAAAATTGAACATAATTCAAACGTGTACTATGAATGTAATGACCAAAAGGGTAATTTTATGAATATAACTAGTTTTCAATTCTTATGGTATTGTTAAAAATACACATATTTTTCAGTCTTACATACACATGGTTTTTTATTTAATTACTGGTTAATGTTAATGGTATGATAAAAGTCAAAGGATGGTTGATGATTTGATAACATGAGATTATTCATGTGATATGGTGTATTGTAAGTAATCTGGGTAAAGTACTTATATTTTTTAAACTATAACAAATTTTATATTAAAAATTATATTTATATAATGTTTGATACCTATAATATCACTTTTGAGTATTTAGTTAACACTTATATAAGTCTTTGTCATTGATTTTTGGGTCAAACTATTATGTTTTTAGAGGGTATTCTTAGCATGAATGAGTATTATACAATCCCATGTAGGATCCCATGAAATTGAATAGTGAAATATATATTTCCCCATTTGATAGATAATGATCCAAAGTTATCATTCATGGGTTCCATGCACAATAATATAACCCGTGCAATATTTTAAAACCCAAAAAAATATTTTTTTTAAAATAATATTTAAATGAGTGTGGGATCTATTTTCATCCACACTATTCTAAAACCCACCACCAGGTTCTCCACATGTTTCCTCCCTTTAACCCTCCTCATTTACTTTCAGTTTTACATCAAATCATATTCATGTATGAAGATTTATCTTAGTATGTGACTTGTTTCTTCTTCCTTTCTCTAATTAATCAAATCCATCTTCTTCTTATCCCTTCCAATCTCATATAACCCAACATCCAAGGTGGTTTAATGATTTTCTTTCCATGGAATAAATTGGTTTTTATGATTCCAAGTATTCCTTATATAATTTATTTATTTTTTATATCTTCATTAAAAGAAATAAAATTTATTTGTGGTGGAATCATCATTGTATAATAGTTTTTTATTCAATTACATTTATATGTAATTTCAAATGTATTTTTTGTTTTTAAAAACAATTTTCCATCAATTATATACCTATATGTGATATTATTGACATAGTAATATATGTTTACAATGTTTCGAATATTTTCTAGGTAAAATGTTTTTTCTCTTAATACTAAATGTTAATGTTTCCTAAAACCTTAACATTTAATTATGTTTTGATAATAAATATACCACTTTTTGGTATAATTATAATTTCTTATAGATTTTATAAAATCATTTATTCCCTCTAATAGGAGTGAAATTTTTCACTTCAATACTATTAGTGATATTTCAATTATTGTATATCTTATTCACATTCTTGTTTACTCTAACTTTTATGAACTAGTTTCAGAGAAAATCCATCAAAATAAGAGTTGGTGTATTATATTTTGTTAAGAATATTATTATTATATATTAAGAATTCTTCAATAGTTTCAGACCGAATATGAAAATCAAGAGACTGTGACACTTGTATACTAATCGGCCATGAGTTATACAATTTATAAAATTCTTGCCACATGAATTGACCATATGAAGAAACTACTAACCATAGATAAAAAATTTTACAGCTCTTGATTCAAGAAGATGTATAAATTGATTAATTTTAATATAGAAATGTGACTATGAAGGGATTGGGTATAATTCCCCAATTTAGCTCTAGAATAATGAATTTACCATGTCAGAAAAGGGATCATTTTTAAATTTTTGAATTGACCACACGTTGAGTTTCAATACACCATATCGACTATGCATAAAGCTTTCCCAAAATCATAGATCAATCCTACATTATTTCTTAATCACCTCATGACTAGATCGATCCTAAATTGAATTAAAATTGACTATAAATACAACCAATCGACTGTATAAAGAAAATAACGTCCTATAAGAAGTTATAACTTAACCAAAAGTCATGAAGTATTATAAAGAGTGACCTAACACAAGTTTTGACCAACCAAAAAAATTCAATATACAACAAGTCTTGACCCACTAAAATACAATCGACCATAAATATTTCATAATGATTTTATGTTTTTAATTTTTTTTCATATTAATGTATATTTTGATGTAATGAAACATTTTTCAAACTATTTTCATTGATTTAATTTAATCTTAATTACTTATGAATTGTTTTGGTACAAAGGAATATTGTTTGGAACTATTTTAGAAATATTTAAATAAAAATGTTGTTATATGATTGCTTAAATTTTATTGGTGATATTTAATGAATGAGATTCAAATTTGAATATTGTGGAATTTGATGATTTTTTATCACATAAACACGTGAATTATTATGATAACTTTAATATTAATTATTATAAGAATATATTACTATTATATTAATTTATTTATAATTACACATTATACAACCTTTTTATTTTTTAAAATAATATTGAATTAAATCTAAATGGATATATTTTTTATGTGAATTAAATTGAGAATTAATATTATATATTTAATCTAAAATAAATAATATAATTATCAGAAGTACTTCATTGAAGTTATATGGATGTGATTCTATGGAAAATTAGTAATTAAATAATTTTTTTAGTCTACTGGGAATATGAGGACTGAATATATATATTTTAAAATATCTATTTCAAGGTAATGATTAAGAGGAAGATTTCAATTTATATTATGGGACACACCATTGAGATAATTCACAGGAAACCATTTGGTTGAACTGCATAATTTTCATCTATTGTTATCTAGAGAGAATATTATTTCCAAGACACTACTGTAATAAATTATTATCATGTTTGATGGTTAGTAATTACTTATCTATTATTTTATATATTAATGTGTTCTGTTATACTAGACATAAAATTTTGGATTATCGTGTTATACACCCCCCCCCCCAATATGGTATGCTCGGGTTATTATTAATCAATAAAAATTAGTGGGAATTAAATTATTAATTGGTCTGGATAAATGTTTGTTTTGTTTCATCCGACACTTAAAAAAGGAATCTGGTATGCCTATGATTTCTTGGGAGAAAAATTCACTCATTTTTGTGCCTTTGGGGTTAAAATATAGTAGTAAAGGGATGTGAATCTATATAAAAATTCATATATTTTGTTATAGTGGTTCGAGTTTTAATCTATGTTTAAGACAAATTAATAGTAGATATATGATTATTTAGATACAAACTAATATAAAAAATGTTTGTTAATACATTTTATTTCATATTCACCAATATTTATCATTGATTATAATTCATAAAATTATATAAAAATACAATTCTCCTTTTCTTGAACATTATTTTGTCCTTATATTGGTGCCTAAAAATTGTTATTATACATTATCCACTACCTTGGGAATAGTTATATGTATTTGGGCTAATAAATTCCAAGCATGACCACCGAGTGGAAAATATTTTGTTGGATATGGAAATAAAAAATAAAAATGATATATGGACACCTCAAATTATTCCATTATTGATGGAATAGTTTATGTATACTACAAGAATCTCATGGAATATTTTCTTAAGAACCTACAAATTAATAGTTGTACTATTATGATAAAACCATTCTCACTACATGAATTTGATCTTGAATCATTTACTGTTAATGATTTTTTTCAGATATTCTCTAAATTCTATGTTAATTAATGTTTTATACTATGTAATTATTATAAATTTCTATTTCCTTATTTTCTAATGAAATAAAACAAATAAAATTTAAAAAATACATCAAAATACTTATCTTGGTATGTTCATAAGAACTATGTCAAAAAAATTATGTGTTCAATGTCAAAAATATAAAATTTGAGAAATAAAAATAGTTAATCCCATGTATTGTAGATTTACAAGTATTTTTACTCGCATGAGTTCTCTAGGTGAAACTTTTGATAATTCAATTTTTGTTTAAATACTTCTAAGAGTATTACATAATAAAGAAAATATAATTAATATATAAATTTATAAGAGTAATTATTTCATGGAATATAATATTTATGATGTTATTGGATTGTTAAAATAATACTTGTTAGAAATAAAAAATAATACTCAATAAGTTATATCAACAAAGAAATAAATTACTTTAAATCAAAAGTTACTTCTTAACCTTATGAATCTCAACTATAGTCTAGTTAAAGAGATTGTGCTTCTTATTTATCAAAGGGAAGGTACATAGAAAAGAAATTATACTCTTAAATAATAAATAAAGATCACCCTAAAGATGATCACAATGAATATATTTCATGAATTTATGTCTGAATAGATGATTAAAAAATTATTTTTAATGATTTTAGAAAAAGATTAAAATTAAATACTAATTTCCCTATAATAAATAGTGAAAATTACTCGAGAAAATAGTACAAAAAGGAAAAGAAATCAAGGGCGTTTATTTGGAGATACACATATGATTAGGATTCTATGGATGAATTTGGTGCAGGAAAAGAATTATAAAAACAATTTTCAGTGGTCTCATCAAAACATGTAAGTGAATCATAATATTATTCCTCTAATAAATTTCATTTTGATAACACAAAATATGATTTTTATGAATAAATTTATAGACACAATCATAAGATTAATAATATTACTATATTATTAAATAATCATTTAAGTAAACTTAGGGAATTTTCATAAACAAAATAAAAAATTGAGAAGCTCTATTTTGATATCCAATAATAATTTCTATGAAAATTTGGAATGTTTTTATACTGACATTCTTAAAAATAAATTTTTCAAATATAAATGTGATGAATATAAAATAAATTATTTTAATTTATTTTTGGAATATAATTATAATATTATAATGGAAATATAAATATTTAAAATAGATTTTTCTAAAAAAATCAAGGGAAACAATGTTATGATAAAATTATGGGGTCACATTTGATGAAAAAAAAAGAAAAATGGCCCTGGATATAATAATATTTCAATAAAAATGTATAATACCATTCTTGTTAAAGGATCATGTTTAAATGCTTAATGTGTTACTTAATTTAGATATCAAGTGAAGATTAATTATGTAATGAATGTTCTCTGATATTTCCATAGTATTTTGGTCACACCAATTCTTTTATATCTAAATCATTTTTCTCCTAGAATTATTATGAATAAATGATTGAAATAAATTTTTTTTCCAAAAAAATCTTGGTCCAAGTTAATTGGACCAATGCTTTCATGGGATCCAAAATTATCTTCAATTTTTTTCTAATGTTTAATGTCTTGGAACTATGAAAATGTAAATATGGTAAATTGAGAAATTTTTCTCTTGAAAAATGAACAATAATTTCTCAAAATTTAGATCTTTTAATATTTATTATGGTGGTAGTGTTAAATATGGGGAAAATAAAAGGAAAAATCAAATATTTTTTGAGAAGTTGGAATTTAAAAATTTGTTATTATTTTATTCTTTTTATTTTTTTAAGGTTTAAAAAATATTAGGATCATTATATCATATATTTTTATGTAAATATGAATATGAATTTTTAAAAAGATAAATATACTATTTTTAAAGAATAATATGTCATACTTTATGTTAATAAAAAATATATGATTTATTCAATTTATTTTTTTGATCTAACTGAGAATATTTTTAAATTTATAAATGCTCTAAAATAGAAAATAAATTTATGGAATAAAATATTGGGTCATCTGAATTTCATATTTCAACATATATCTCCAAAAATAAAAAAGTATCAAATTTACATAACATAAATATGGAAGAAACCCACATATGTAATTCATCATTAAAAGGTAATTAACATAAGAAGTAATTTAAATTATATCATTATTTATACTATTATATAAATCATTAACTTTTACTTTTGGTTCTATTAAGTTCCATGAAAACTACTATTCTATGATGAAAAATATATTTATTTTTTAATATAAAAGGCTATAGAAATTTTACATGGACTTATTTTATTATACATAATTCTGAGATGTTTTAAAATTTTATTATTTATTTTAATTTAGTTCATAATAAAAAAGATCATCTAATTTTGTTATTTATAAGCTATTTAGGTGGTAAACATTATGTTATTTAATTTCATATGTTTTGTAAATATAATGGTTATATCATAATTTCGTACCTCTTTGGACTCTATAAAAAATGGTTTTGTAGAAAAAATATTCATAATTTATAAGAAATTTCTATGATAAAGATAAATTAGTATAATTTAACAAAACAATTTCCAGTAAACAGCTATTAATATTAATCTCTTTGTATCTAGTAAAATTATACTTAGAACGATATGATAAAAAATACCATTAGGAAATCTTTAAGGAAAGGAAGCCCAAAATTATCTATTTTAGGTATACCATTGAATTATGTTCATTATTAATACTAAATATTCATTAAAAATTTAATTCAAATTCATATGAAGGTATTTTTTAGGATAATCTAGTTCTAGTATATTATATATAGTTCACAGAAAAATAAAATTAATTGTTGGAAAATCAATTCATGATAAATTTGAGAAAAAATATTTTAATGAGATAAAATAGTATTTAGAATAGGTTGAGGAAGAGTTTATAGAATTAAATTCTAGATAAACTAAAATTTTATATTTTTATGAATAAATTGAGGTTTAAAGTCCTTCTCGTGAACAAAATCAATGAATCTATAATGATAATATAATTGAAATGTTTATTAGTGATGTAGATATTGGTGTTAAATATAGAAATTCATTATGAAATTTTTGTGATTTTTAAGATATTATTTCAAATTTTGATGCTCAAAATATTAATTAATCGTTATATGATTCAAAATTTATTATAAAAATTCATAATAAGTTACATTAATTTGAAAAATATAATCATCGGTCCACAGTTTAACCACTTATGATTAATATATTACCTAAAACAAATTGATCTTTATAAATAAATTATATTAATCATGTCAAATAAATAGAAATAAGGAAATATTAGTAGCTCAAGGTTACAATACATAATAAGGGGTTTATTTTGAATAATTATTTTTGGTAATTTAATGATAATAATACATAATAATTTATTCTTAATATGCTTATGATTTTAGAATATTTTTTTTAAATGGATTTTAAAAGAGAAATATTTGAATGGTTATATATCTAAAAAATTAAAACAAAACTCAAAATTTTAGAATTAATATAAGCCTAATGATGATTTAAAGAATTAAATATCACTTTGTTGTATAAATCAATATCCTCATGATTGATATGAAATGTTATAGTGTATCCTTTTAAATTATGGTTTTGAAAAGGGAAAAGTATTATCCAAAAAAAATTATTAAAATTATTTATAAATATAATTTAATTTTAAAAAAATTATATTAATTACATTTATTTATGTTTTTTGTTTCAAAAAATAATTATACGGAATATTCAAATTTAATGATCAGTGAATTAGATATGACTTTAATGAGAGTGACTAAATTATTTTTTGGTCTTAAAAGTTTTCAAAGGAGTGATATTATTTAACTAAATTAATCTAAGAATGAAAAATAATTTTTCATGATATTTTCATTATATTCATGTCAAATTATAAATAATCCAATGATTACTTCATGTAATCATGATAAGTATAAATATAGATTAATCGTGGCTGTTAGAACTTTTAGAGGACTTATTGGAATCTTGTTATACATAAATTATTTTATAATTGACTTAATTTATAGTGTTTTCATGTGTTCTTGAATTCAGTATAATCCTAAAAAAGTTAATTTAATGGTTTTTAAAATATGTGATTGGATCATTAAATTTTGGTTTATTATACCATTCTAGAATTTATTTTAATTAAATTTTTTATAATTATTTTTATGTTATTGATTTATTATTTATAGAAGATATCATATGTTATGTGTTAGTTTCTTGGTAAAGTGGTAGTATCTTGAGACTCTTGGAAAAAAAATTATATTTATCAACTACTAAATGTAATTATTTTGATGTTGTATCATTTTATTCATAACCATTATTTATTAAGGAAAATATTTCTAATTTTGGTATAAATTTTGAAAAAATAAATATTTACTCACATAAAATAATTTCAATTTCAATATATAAAAAATCCTTACAATATTCTAAGGCTAAAAACATTGATATTATATCCTGTTTTCTTAGAGATCACATTTAGAAATGAAATAATAATTTATAATATATTCCTACATAAATATTTTTTTATATCTTTCCTAAGCACCTATGTTTTAGGTGGGGCCTCACCCATGATAGGTCCTCAAAAATTAAAACATAAGATTGATTCTTACATGATTCCTTGTTAATCATTAGCTAATGTGGTTGTCAGTTATTCTATAATTTATGTTGATTCCCTTGTCATTACAAAACTTTCTCTTATATCATTCATATATAATGGGAATAGAGTTATTCGATTCTCTCAAATGGATTTTGAAGTTATTACCTTGTATCTATAGTATAATTATTTTTGGTGACTTCTATACTAATTATCCTTTACCAAAATAAATTAGGATATCATTTGAAATATTTTTATTCATGCTTTGATTTGGGCCTCCTCGATTCCAAGCATATTATTATTCATTTATTTTCCAAATATAAGTCTTATCATTGTTGTTCTTGGGATTTCGTTAATTTTATGTGATGGTCTATCAAGATCCTAAAATTATCTTCTCATTTAGAAATTTATTTCCAAAATATAATTATCCAAATTGGGTTATGTTTTTTTTCATTTTCTAGAGCACATGTTCAACTAAAGTGCACTTTTTCCATTCTTTTTATGGTTAGTGTGATACTCAAAAAAAATTTAGCTACTTCTATGATTTCTCACCCTAATGATTCTTGGATTTTTACCAAGTTAGATATATTTAATTGAATTCCATATGATATTTGGATACAAAATGGATATTAGGGACTCTAAAATAAGATTGTTTATGAAATTATCTAGTACTATTGTTTTCATGTCTTCAATTTGGAAACCTATCAATGAGTTTTGGTAATATGAGATATATTTATCTTAATTAGAGTTTTTTCCCACTAGGAAAAAAGATAAATGGGTGAAAATAGAAACAAAAAGTTATTACTAGTCCTTATAAGTTTTAGGTTCCCCTAGTAATTACCTATAATTAAATTTCCTTGAATGTACATATATAATATAGTGGATTGAATTATTGTGATGCCATTGTGGGGGATGATTTCATTTCAACTAAATAGTAAGATAATGTATCCTCAATGAACATAAAATAAATCTTTAGGATGGTTGAACATCATATGGGTGATAATCCTCATGTATAGGGTAAGGTTTATGAATCCTAAAATAACTCATTTGAATCTATTAAATCTAATAAACATGTTCAAGATGAAAATTAATAATTGTACCAAATTATTGATGTTTTTTTTGTAATAAATTTGTATATAATGGAATAATATTATTATTGTCTTGTAGAAATTTATCAATCCACACTTGAGAAATATGTGAAAGAATATTGTTTACTCCAAATTATAATGAATTATTATTACTATATTTTCAGGGAACACTCGGATAAGACCAACATCCCCTACTATTTTGAAGAGGAAATTAAATATAAAATCATTAAGGTTATCCCCATGAAATAGTCTTATAATATCATTGTGACTTATATGGTTGATTCATAACCATATACCGATTCTAGCAGCGGTTATGATAAAGTAGTTGACCCCAATTGGAAGAATGAAGGTTAGATTTGGGATTAATTCTTAGATGAATTATATTCTTGGGGTATTATCATTAAATAATTTTTTACAATAAAAATAATAAAATGGGAATAAATATAGTGGAATATTTTCCAATTGAATAATTAATGTTCTTTGTGATAAAAGAGTTTTTTTATTATATTCTAAATTTCATCTTTAGGGACATTTCTTGAAAATTACATCCTACAAGCTTTGTTTATAGATATTTATCTATAAATGCATCAATTATTGGAATTTTGTTTTTATATTATCAGTTATAATATATTCTATATTGGTTTTGGATTAGTTTGGTTTGTGAATATTTTATGTAAATAAGGGTATATTGACTATATGTGGAAGGAAATCACATTGCATGATGGTCATTGGACCCTTTCACAAGGGTGATGAAACATGCATAAAGGTAAAGTTAAATCATGATGATTATGTAGGGTTTAACCATGGGATTATAAGGGTATAAAGTGCATGGAATATACATATGGATTGATTATTATGAATATTTTGTTTTTTTAATGGTAGAATGTCAATATATAGAGCCTACATAAAATTATTGAAAAATCCATTAGTGGGAAATGATTTTTTTTAAAGGATATTAAACCAATTAGTAAGGGAAAATATACCTATATACAAGGGTTATGAAACCATCTATAAAGGTAAATTAAAAATCCTAATACTATATAAGGTTCAAATCATGTGTGTGTAAATGCACCCAGAACAGGAAAAAGGCTATGTCTGGGTAGGGTATTTTGAAACTTGTTAATGTTTAAGGGTAGTTTGGACATATTTAGTTCCTATTTTAATTTACGAGAAAATATATGTTGGGGGAATAAGAATATATAATGGTCATTGGACCTATTCTTAGGGTGATATGAATATTTCATTAAGGTAACTCAAAAATCTGGTATTATGTCTACGTTAGGGTATCAAATAAAAAAGATTATTTTAGTGAAATATTTTTTTAATGGTAGAACATATGTAAATTATTTTCGTCAGAATCAATGATATATGATTTTTTGGTTCAATGATGATCTTATAATTGAAACAATTTTATGTCTTCTAATCTTGTTTAAGATGAAATATATTACAGTTTTTCTATAAATCTATTGTTGTTCTGTATTTTTTATGGTATATGGGGCTACCTAGAGGATGTACCTATTTATTCTAGGAAGATCAATGTTGTTTCACGGATTTGTTTATGTGGTGTAGTTTCAATTTCCTATTAATTAAGTCATGATAATTCATTTTTTTCTTCAAATGTTGACTTGGTTTCATTATATTCTTATCAATTTCATATTTAATCAATAAATTCATTGTTGGTGAAATAATCTTATACCTCATATATTAAATTTTTAAAATCGTTTTTTAATAAATTTTGGCATGTGGGTTTGGTCCCTAACTCATGCTCATAACATTTATAAAATCCCCCTTATTTACCTATTTTTTTATAATCCAACAAAATTTTGTATGATAAAAATTTAATTTTATGGGAGATGTTTATATAGAGTTTAAATATGTATCTATGGTAATTCTTTAAATATAGTTTTTTATTCCACACAAATGGGCATGTTTCACCTTTTAAATTGTTCATTAGCATGTGTTTAAATAATTGATAACTATTTAATTACCAAAACATCATTATATATGATTCATTAAATATCCTAATAAGTTTTTATGGCTCATCGAGGATTATAAATTATTTTTTAAAAGGATTTAATAAAACTATATATGAGTATAATTGTTAATTTGTACGCACTATTATTAATATCCATATGTTTTACAATAAAGAAAATATTTTTTTAATAAGATGTATATATTAATTATATATTCTATCTCTCTATTTTCAATTTTTTTAAAATTATTATATTCTTGAAATTAATAAATTTAGGGGGTGTTTTTAAATATACTAAAATATATTTTTTACAAATATTAGAAATTTTTTTCCTAATAATAATTAGGGGGTTCATGTTGGATGATTACATTAGAAGGGATATTTTTTTACTAGAATTTTTTTTCATATTAGGGGGTGTGTTTTAGCATTAAATGTTGGGACATAAATATATGAAGTTATTTAATCATTTTGATCAATTTTAAAAATGTGGGGTAATTTTATTTTTATTATAAATATAAAAAAGGGGAGAATTTTTAAGTGTATCCCAACCACTTTATTCATTTTTTGATAATTAAAATACCAATTTTATATGAAATTTTAATTTATAACATTTTTGTAAAATCAATTAGTCTCTCTAATAAGTGTACACAATAGTGTTTTAGGGTTACATATCAATACTATTTTGGATATTTCCATTATAATTTATTATATTGATATTCGTGTTTGTTATTTATTTGATAAGAATATTGTATGAAAAAATGATCGAAATATTGGTTATTATCTCATATGATATTAATACTATCGCAAGTATGTTTTAAAAAATCAATTCAAATTATGAAGAAATTATAAATCATATATAAAAAATCTATGTCCTCAATTGACCATATGTGTAAATAGATAAATTGTAAGATAGACACAATCCCATATATGGATAGACCATTAATCCTCAATTGATATAAAGAGAAATGGATTGGATATATGTCTATCGACTATTTAAGAAAATTAAAAAAATTATAAGAACTTAATTGACCATAGTTTGAGTTTCAACCAAGCATGTTGAAAAATCGACACTATCTAAAATTTCTAAATGTCTCCAATTGTCTGCACATTTATTCTTACTTGTCAAACATACTAGATCTACCACATATTTAAGACTAATTTACCACACATTACACAAACCATTCACATGAAGAAATTTATGACCAATTCAAAATCCATAGCCTACCACAAGGAATGACCTCTCATATGTTATGAACTACCATAAAGTTTCACCTACCATAATATTAAACCAACCACAATATAATCAATTATTTCTATTCAAAAAATATGATCTATTATTCATATTTTATTACATTACTATATATTTCTCCTCACGAAAATATTTGTTAAATATTTTTCCATGCTTTATGTGTTTATTAATAAGATATTATTTTTATTGATACTAAAAATTTTTTGGAAGTATTTTATGAAGATTCCAATAAGTGAAAAGAGGACCATGAATATTGAAAATTGAAATTGGGTCTTTTGATAATGATATTCAAATTTAAATCATTTTTTATTCAAATAGTATGTATTGTATAAACTAAGTTATTGTTTCTATAACATTAATGTTCATTATTGTAGGAATATATTACCACTATATTCATTTATTATTAACTACTCATTTTACATCATGTTTTGTTCCATTATAGAATATCAATATGAGCCAATATGGTTATATTTTATATATGTAATAAATGGATAATTATCATGAAACATTTTATATGAAACCAACACTAAAAACTCTAAATTTTTTCATTGAAGTTACATGGGTGAGCTTCTTTGGATACGAAGAAATTCAAAAACATTCATTTTTGATTTTTTTGTGCATCTGAGAACTTTTTACAAATATTTCAATATATTTAGTTAAATATAAAAAGGTTGTGGATATTTTAAAGTTGCAATATGTAACACACTATTACAATCATTCTTTGGAAATCTCTTGGCTGGAATAAATCCATTTGATCATTTGATGCATGTTGATATGTTTTCTACCACAACACTCTTGGTAAAATTATTTAATTGTTATATGGTTTATAATTATTTATCTATGTTTTATTGTCTGATATTATATTGTATTATAATACCCATAAAAGGAATTATTTTCATGCTATTCTACCTAAAACAATAGTTATTTGTGGGATGCTCCAAACTGGTAAAATATATGGGGAATTCTCATGTGCCTTAGTCTGAAAAAATTTAGGTTTTGATTCTTCCACCATCTCAAAAGGAAGGTATCAGGGTTGTTGATACATAAGAGAAAAATTATTTATTGGTATGTTCCCCCTAGGTTTAATGATTTTGTTTTAAAGGGTTGTGACTCGACATTAAAATTCATATCTTCTATCATAGAGTTTTTCATTTTTCTATATGTTTGTGAGGATTTAAAACTAGGCATAAGATCATTTAGATCTAAACTACTATAAAAATATTTATGTTAATATGTTATTTATTTATATTGTATTAATATTTAAATATTATGATAATTTAAAAAATTATCTTAAAGGGTTAGTTCACCCCCTCTTAATTGTTCATCCATCCTCATATTGGGTCCTAACAATCGATATTCGATCTCAAATCCTAGAAGGGGCATAAATTTATTTATTTGCACTAATCAAATCCTAACTAAATAATCAAGGAATGGAACGCTCTAGTCCAAAATTAAATATTATATTTTGATTTATTTGTCTCTTTAGAGATTATGAATGCTTTTGGGAGTCAGGGAAGGAAAATATTTATATTTGGGAGACATAGGATAGGATCACAATCTTTGAATTCTTAGTTGTAACAATGTGGTAACCTTTTAAAATGGATCTATAATCTGTAGTTTCTTTATTAGTGGTATGATAATGGGTATTATAACCATGAGAGCCTTTATAAAATCCATTCATATGAAATGATTTTTTTTTAGTGGTTGTCTCACAACTTGAGCTATGATTTTATAATCGTGTGCCTATTTTTAAGTAATCATGAACATTGGTTTTAAAAGTGATGTAGCTACAACATGGTTAACTAGTGCATGGTTTTTCTAATTATTCAACCTAACCATGTGATACGTATGAGTTTAATAAAAATATAAAATTACCCTCATACCTGTAACATATTGTTTTTTTTTTACAATAGAAAAAAATCACACTTTTGATAAATTAATAATACCTTAAGTTGAAAGAAATTATTTTTCAGTTAAAAATATTGAAATATGTTAAACTCTTCATGGGAGGGTAAAAAAATACTATTTAACACTTTATAATATTCAGTAAAAATATTTTCAAAGTTAAAAACTAAGTTAGAGTGAGTTTATAAGGCCCTTAAATCCTCGATGAAGACAGAATAAAAATACTAAATATATTATTTTAAGCACTGGAATTTTATTCAAAATAATTGAATAACTCCATAACAATCTATTGTATCATAAAAATGAGATGACCATTGAGTCTAGAACGTAGTGTTTAGCCTAGGAAGTGTATACTATTCAAAGGCATCACGTGTTTGGAGGCCTCTCTCAATAAAATAATTGTTTAGTGATTTTTTTAGTTTATTTATGAAAATAAATTTTGATATCAAAAATGGTGCATCAATCCAAAAATCTGAAACTTCCATTGGGTCTGTAATGGAGGGTTTTCATGGGGCGATATAATTTGTATACGCAATTGACCATTTAAACACCTTATAATTTTAATTTATTTATTTTTTCAAAAAAAAGTGGATGGGGGGTGATGTACACTATTCACACATCTCCCCCACTATGATTTTTCCTCTATTATTGAATGCCACTTATTCGGGGGAGCTTCCACATGAAGGTTTTTTACATGATTAAATTCATTAAATTTAATTATGGGTGAGAAAAATCACTCCTTAATAAAAATTGGTTGAAACATGCCTAAAAACACAAGGATTGATTTTAGGTTCTTGAGAAAATGTAGTTTTAGTTTCCAATATAAACAACCCAAATTGTAGTGTTTACTATTGAATCTAGTTGACTGGAAATGACATCGGGTAACCATTTGGTTATCCATGTGAATCCACACTCCTTCCATCATTGAACCAAGCAGCTCCAGAGCCCTCTTATGGTGTGACCTACAGTATGCATGAGGTGATTTCATCCTCACCCTTATTTTTCATTTAATTTAATTTTTAACTTTTAGTATTTTTAAATTATTTCATTATTTCATTATTCATTTTCCTTCTAAATTATTTTATCTATTTTAATTGATCTTAAAATTTATAATGTTTTTAATTAAAATGTTTTATTTTAAAATTAATAATATACACCTAGAATAATCAATGGATTATTAAGATAATGATAAACGAATTTATTAATAGTAAAATATAAATTTAACAAATGATAAATTTCATATTCTTATATATATATAATCACATTTTACTAAAAAAATTATACATTTTCAAAATCAATAATACTGAATATCAAATGATAATTTCTGGAAATTATGATTAGTTTATTATCAATGGGTAATTTATGAATTCATTAATGTATATATTTCATAAATTAACCAAATCTTATTACATGAAATTATAAATTATAATTATAAGAAAATTATCAAGTGATGGTTATATTGTTTCATCAGAAGATAATTTAATATATTTAATGAAAATTTAATTAATTAGTCTATACGATAAATTTAAATTTTGAAAATCATAATTAACATCATTTTTTAATTATCGAATAAGGATAATTATCATATCATATATTTTTAAAAATGATAAATTAATAATTTAATATATCATTTCACCTGATAAAATTAAATTAAAATTCATGATTTATCATTTCATGTGACTTTTAAACGGGTAAATTGATAATTAAAATATACCAATGCATGTGATAAATTTAATGATAATTTGAAAATTATTCAAGAGATAGAGAAGGTATTATCACATGTGATGTTTTATTTCATTGAAATAAAAATAAATGTTATGATTCAAGGAAAACATTTGACATATATAGAGCACTAACATTCTAAATGCTCAAGACATTGATGTATTACTATAATTTCGGAAAAAAAACTATGAGAGGTTTTCCAATAATTACGTTAGGATGTTATTTAACATTTTGGGCTTATTTAAAAATGTTTTTCATTAATATGATTATTTACAGACATGATTAATTACCATTGTAGATAAGAGCTTCCTAGGATTATCTAGATATTATTGAAGGGAATGTCCCTGAAATGTGATTGAGATCAGAAACATCATAGGATTAGTTGGATATTACCAATAGTTTATCCATGACTTCTCCCAACTATCATCACCCATTATAGATTTTATGAATAAGGGATTAAAGTTATATTTGTTAGACCATTGTTAATAGTTCTTCCAAGAGATAAATAAAAGTTTGACGATAGCTACAGTATTGACACTTCTAGAGCCTAGGATTGGTTATGCATTTTATTTTGATACATCAGGAGATGTTCTAGGAGAAATATTGATTCAAGGAGAAAATATAGTAGCCTGTGGGTCTCATCATCTATGACCCCATGAGAATAAATACATTATACAGGACTTTGAGATGGAAATAGTGGTATACACACTAAAATGTTGGAGACATTATCTATTTGGTGAGAGATTTACTATTTACATAGATCACAAGATCCTTCTCTATATAATCACTCATAAGGATATAAATATGAGTTAGAGGTGTTGATTTGTGTATCTATAGGATTTAAACTTATATATGACATATTCCCTTGGAAAATAAAATTTTGTAATATATTCCCTTAGCTTCAAGACAAAGGATGAGCAGGAACATGGAGAGAAGTCCTTAGAGGAGAAGTGGCATTTGATGTATTTATTAACTAATTCAAGGGTTGATGCTTTATAGGATCAAGGATGTATGACTTTATATCAATATATAATTACAACTTCCATTATGGAAAGGGTGAGGAAAAATTAGGATTTAGACTCGTAGTGTACTATGATGAGAGAATGGGTCACTAGAGGTGACCCGATACCTAAATGATCTATAGAAAATAATGACATGATCATAATCCATATAAGAGAAGTATTTACTACATTCACTAGATAGGAACTACTGAGGGATTACCATACCTCTAGTTTGACTATATATCTTGGTGAGATAATGATGAAACATGACTTCCAACGATAGTTCTAGTGGTCAGGGATGAAGATAGAAATTATCGGCGTTGTCCCTCAATGCCTTAACTTTCATAGGGTAATGGATGATCAGCAGCATCCTGGATATTTGTTTCTTCCATTAATTATATCTATGTGTAAGTGTGAATATATCACTATATAATTTGTTACAATATTACCCATAACCCCAAGGATTTGTGACATTGTTTGGGTGATCATCGATTAGTTGACGAAGTCTACCAACTTCTTACTGATCAGAGAGACTCACTCAGTGGAGGAGTTGGGAAAAAATTATGTCCATGAGATTGTGATCTTAAATGGATATACCTTGAGTATTGTTTCTAATAGAGATGCACATTTCACACCGTACATTTGGATGGGCTTGCAGAAATCCCTATGGACTCAACTAATATTGAGCTCGGTGTACCTCCCTCAGACCGAAAGACAGTCTGAGAGGACTATACACATACAAGAAGATATTCTATGAGCTTGTGTTATAGAACATGGTGGATCATAGGGCTATCACCTGGCCTTGATTTATTTTTCATATAACAATAGTTATCAGGATTTGATTCAGATGGAACCTTAGAAGTCTTGTTATGGGAGTTCATTTCACTCACCACTATGTTTGCATGAAGTGGGATTTCCAGCAGTTGTTGGCCCTAGTATGGTTCAAGAGACCTCCAAGAGAGTGCAGGTGATATGGAAGAGATTGATCACTGCTCAAAGTAGACAGATATATTATTAAGATAGTATTAGGATACCTTTAGAGTTTTTTGTAGTAGATTTTTTTTCTTGAGAATGACTCCATGGTTAGCTAATGAACGTCTGAGGAAGAATGGAAAGATAACACCATGTTTTCTTGGACCGTTTTCTATCACCGAGTGGATAGGGGTAGTGGCCTATCATATATACCTCTCTTCTTGATATTGTGGTATGCATGATGTTTTCAGTGTGTCACAACTTTAGAGGTATGTATCTGACCCTAGACATGTTATTGATTATGAGGACATTGAGAAGGAGACTAAATCATCTTATAAGGAGCGTCTGATTTGGATCATCGACTAATGTGGGAAGGTTTTACAAAGAAATATGGTCCCACTATTCTGGGTTAAGTGGAAACAGTAGCAGATCTTAGAAGAGATTTGGGAACATGAGTCTGATGTCTAAGTACAATGGTTTAAGTTGTTCAAGAAATACCACTTGAAATGATTCTTAAGGATGATAATTCAATAGAGGGGGAGAATTTTAACATTATTATTATTTTAACAATAACACCCTCTGTTGATATTCAATCGAATATTATTTGAATTAGAGACTAAGTTAGTGTGAGTTTCTAGGGCCCTCAAATCCTTGAAACGGATATAATAAAAATATTAAATATATTATTTTAAGGGTGTCCAATTTATTAAAAATAATTAATTAACACCAAAAAAGTCCATCGTGTGATAAAACCAATACCGTAGTTGAGTCTGGAATAATGTTTTTACCCTAAGAAGGTTATAACATTCCAATGTGTCCGGTTTTTGGAGGCCTTTCTCACTAAAATAATTTATTACTTATTTTTTTAGTTTATTTCATAAAATAAATTAATATCTCAAAAACGGTGTGTCACATGAAAATTTAAAGACCACCATTGGGTCCGAAATTGGGTTTTAAACTTGGGGGATAATTTTTATGCACAAATGACCCTTTAGACACCATATAATTTACATTGTTTGGTTGTTTAATAAAATTAGATAGGGGTAGGGTGACATTCATTGTTTATGTGTCTCCCCCATAAAGATTTTTCTGCCATTATTGAATTCCACTTCTTCCTGTAAGCTTCCACATGCATGTTTTTTTTACCAAATTAAATTCATTAAATGTTGTTAGTGGTGAATTGAACCACTCCTCGATAAAAATCAGTTGTAACAGACCTCAAAAACATGGTCATTAATTTAGGGTTCTTAACAAAATGTGTTTTTAGTTTCCTATATAAACAACCAAAATTGTAGTGTTTAGTATTGAATCTAATCAATTTAAAATGAAATCAGGTGTCCTTTGGGTTAGGCAAGTGAATCTACACTTCTTCTATCTTTGAAACAAGCAGCTCCCAAACCCTCATATAGAGTGACTTGTAATGTGCATGAGGTGAGACTTCCTCACCATTATTTTTCATTTTATTTCATTGTTAACATTTATTATATTAAATTTATTTAATATTGTATATTTTATTTTATTTATTTTAATTCAATGTAAAATTTATAAATTTTTGAATTAATATTGTGTATTTTAAAATTAATAATATAAATCTAGAATAATCAAGTGTTTATTCAGATATAGAGGAAATAAAAAATTAATAGTAATAATATAAATTTATCAAATGATATATTTCATATTATTATCTATATATATTCACATTTTAGTAAAAAAATTATACATTATCAAAAGATATAATACAGATATCAAATGATAATTTATAGAAATCTATATTAGTTGATTATAAATGGGTAATTAATAAATTTATTAATTTATAAATTTCACAAATTATCAAAATATAATTACATGAAATTATCAATTATAATTGTGATAAAATTATCAAGGGATTTTTATGTTGTTTTATCAATGGAAAATTTAAATTATTTAATAGAAATTTAATTTATCAGAGTAAACAATAAATTTAAAATTTGGAAATCATAATTATCATCACTTTTTATTTATCCAATAAGGATAATTATCATCCCATATAATTTTAAAAATGAAAATGTGATAATTTAATTTATCAAAAAATGTTATAAAATTAATCTGAAAGTCATGATTTATCATTTCATTTGAATTTTAAAAGGGCAATGTGATAATTAATATTTACAAGTGCATGTGATAAATATATTGACAATTTGATAATTATTAAAGAGAGATAAGAAATTATCATTTGAGATATTTTATTTATTTGAAATAAAAAAATATTATGATTCTATGAAAACCTTTAACATACCTCGATCAATGACATTCCAATAGTTCAGACTTTGAATTATCACCCCGAAGTCTAGAAAACTAAGAGAGTCTTTTCAACTATAAAAGTAGTAAGTTCTTTAACATTTTAGGGCATGTTTAAAAATTATATCCATTAATATGATTATGCATTGACAAGATTAATTGCCATGCTATATAGTGATTTCATGGGGTTTTGTGTGTATCCATGGAAACCCTTTATTACCCTTGATTCCATGAGTTCTTGTAATTGTTTAATCACATTAATTTGTGATTATATATGATTTGTGTAATACTTCACTCGTGATGATGTTTTATATATATATATATATATATATATATATATATCCTTCCATTATATCTATACCATGTGGTTTTTTTCTTGGAGCCAAGATAAGTGGACCATAAACCTGCATTATCTTTTAGAAGAGGGATGCATATGACTAATGATGAGGGTCTGATGCATGGGGTAGGAAGCTAAACATACCTAATGGATGTCGTGTGATAGACCACCATGACTTGTATTATCCATTGGAGGAGTCATGAGAATGATTTATGATGAGGATAAAATACATGAGGAAGGAAAATAATTATTTCTTGGGATGCACTAAATGAAGAGGGGACGTTGATTATCTCTCGGTCCCTATTATGTTACTCAATAGTGTTCTTCAGTGACTAAAGGATGTCGATTAGCTCTCAGTCCTATGTATGTCAATTTGATGATTAATGGAAGTTGATTGGATCTTATTTTCCTTGAACACATAGATTACATACATTATTTCATATCTTTGATACTCTATTACATGATGACTCCAAGAAACATTATTCATTATCTTAATGGATAATTGTTGATTCATCGAACAATATGGTTATCCATCCGAAATAGAGCTGAATTGGGTATTGTTGAGGGTTTTGGAATCATGGTTAGTGAACAACCACTCATTTTGGGATTTTTTTTGTGTTCACATTATTTATAATTTCATAAACTTGTCTTTTAAGAACATATCTTATATGAAAAATTGGTGTTGTACTACTATGTCTTGTAATCACACCCTACTTTAGTATTTCAGTGCACTTTTTTATTTCTTTACTAGATATTCAGTAAACAGTAAGTTTCCTATGGTGGATGGGTGACTGGTGGAGCATGGAGTGTAATTGGACTAGGATATGCATTAGAGAACACTAAGGATGATTTTTTATTTACATTACATTTTTTCTTTCTACTGCTTACTTGGTTTTTCTTTCCACTTTAGGGGTAGTGACATTATATGTATGTCATATTTACATTTTTATATTTCAATCTAATTATTTATATTTTTTATTTATTATTGATCCTATGACTCGATACTGAGGTTATATTCTCTATAAATTTCACTTAAGATCCTCTCTGTTAGTCGGAAGCCTCTTGCTTATAGGGGCATGCATAAGGTCATCTAGCATTTAAGCTCAGACCCAATGATTCGGGTCGGGATGTTACAAGACAATTTGATCTTTTTTATTTAAATATAATATTAATTCCTCGTCATCTTGACATATCCCATCATTGACATGCTACTATGATCTCCCCTTTTTTCATTTGAAATCATACTTCATTCATGATTGGTATTTTCAAGTTATGTGAGAATCACCTCTCTATTTATCCTCTTTTCTATTGATATTCTATAGATATCTCTTCTCCTTGCCTTTTTAGAACATTTATGAGATGTGATATCCATATATATAGTGTTTGGTGGGGGGATTAATAATATTTATTATGGATCTAGTCATTTTAGGACACAGTCTCTTTGATTCCAATCTATGTTTTATAGGGAAACTTATTTTTCTCTATTGGTGACATATGTATATCTATACAGTAGTTATGTCTCATGATATACATTATATTCTTTTAAATTCCGTTAGTTTACCATGTGAAATTGATTTGTTTGATATATACATGTTTTGTTTTTTAGAAATATATATTTTTGTCTTAGAAAATGTTTAGAAATTTGTATTAATTTTAAAATAGTTTTATGCAGGGCATTTATTGTTGAAATTCCTCAAATATGATTTTGAAACTAAAATTATTTTTCAAGTATGGGATTGGTAATTTTTTTGTGGAAGTGTATTATAAAATTTTCAACCCAGTTAACTTGATTTTTTTAAATAATATACCACATGGGAACCTTGGGTGCATTGGGTTATGCACATATGCACATTTTCAATTGGTGTGGCACCACTAGGGATTGTGAATATGTACTCATTATTTCAAGGAAGTTAATCAGTGGAATGATATAGAAACAATGTGCCAAAAAAAGGTATCATTGGATTCAGTTTATTCAAAATTAGTGTTTATTTTATTTCCCTATTTCATATTCCCATAGGTTATAGCCAATTTGTTCTTGGAGTTATTCTTAATTTTATTGTTCATGCTTGATTTCTCACATGTTTATATTTTTAGATATTGATTATTTTAGACTACTACCCCAATGTTTTCATTTTTTTATATTCTTGTGAATTTGAATATGATATGATTTGAAACAAATAACAAAGGATGTTTATTACAAAAAAATCAATTGAAATGACATTATAAAAATATTTTTTCTAATTTAGAACTAACAGTTTCATAGTAAAAGATATGTTATATATTCATAGGGGAATCATGTAGGGTGTTTTCCTCAAACAAAACATATAACATTGGGAATATGTATATCTGTTTTTCTCTAGGTACTAATAAGGGTAAATAGTCATTTACCTCACCATATTCTCTTCATTGATGTCATCTTTATAGAGAGTTAGGTTGGTAGTGATGGATGGTAACATAAAGACTTACCTTTAGTCTTTGTTTTTTTCTTCCTTGATTATCCTTTAACATTTTTCTATATTTCTCAATATTTTTATTACTTTTATCTATTATGTACACATATTTGTTTTCTCTTTTGTTTTATACATGATACATGTTTTAGCATTATGTTGATAACTACTTTGTTATGGGTCATCTAGGATGAAATTTTATGCCAACTAGGGTTGGTTTGTCACAAAGTGGCAACAGATCCATTATTTTGTAGGATGTATGATTATACTATCATAATTTTATTTAGGATTTGGTATACTAGATCTTGGAATTTTGAGTGGTAAAAAAGTAAATTATGCGTAGGTTCTTTACCACCACCTTTTTTGGTTCCACTTGAGTTACCATGGTAAGTTGGGATTTAGTTTCAATCTAATGCATCTTAAGAGTTATGGTTTGATATGATGACCTATTATCCTTATGTATAAGTTCTAGTTTCCTTGGGGGTTGTTTGAGATTTGGGATGTAAATGGAAAAAAATTCATGTTTTAATGTTGACTTTGATGGAATTATATACCATGTAGTGATTAAACAATTAATTTTTTAAATTTTAAGGTTCTTACAACATGATTTTCACATGATCATCATCTCTATGGATATGTCTGTCCCAAATCCATATCCCTTTGTTGTTGTTTAGAACCAATTATTATTGAATTATTTGATTTTATCTCATTGATTGGAATGGTTTACTAGAAGGTTTTAGGGATATGTTAATATCAGGGACTATTTTAATTGATAGTCATAAAATTAATTTGTTTATGTTTGTGTAGTATAACTAAGTTATTTTTGAAAAAATGAATTTAAAAAAAAAACCATTTATTTTAAAAGTAAATAAATAATTATTTCTTATCGAATTTTATTTGGTTTCGATATTATGTATATAGATTTCGTTTTTTAATCATGAATACCTGGAAAGAAATTAACTCATTTATGATCTATATGTAAGGTTCCTACAATCGTGAAGAGTTTCATTAAAAAGTATTAAATTGATTCAAAATATTTGGTTGATCACTATAAAGTTCTAAATGGATGTTTTTTAGTGTTATTGAAATACATTTTAGTGTATTTAACATTTAAAATAGAAGAAAAAATGGTTTTGAATTAGGAGTGATGATTAAAAATAATATATCAACTTTTAATAAAAAAAATGTTTCCTAATTTGAATAGTGGTTCCTTTAAAAAAAATAATACATAGATAATGTAATTCAAAAGGAATATAAATATTTAGTAATGATTCCAATTCAATGGTAAGATATTACATCATGTAATTTAAGAGTTGTCAAATGTTACACAATAAATTTTTTTTTAATTAATGAAATATATTTAATTATGAAATTTTTATTTCATATAACTCTTTTACAAATGGTGTTTCATGGTTTTCAAAATATTTTTTTTGAGAGTGGTTTCTTCTCTTTAAGAAGTTTTTTTTTTGAAATCCATTTAAAATTTCCTTATCAATTTATTGATTTTTATATTTGGTTTGACACTTTCTTATATGTAGCTTTTCACTTATTTTCATTAAAGTACATGAATGGGTGGAGTTCTCATCATGTGTGGGTTAAGTAAGTCCTCTAGATGTTTTATAAGTTTTTGTATGATACTTTCCTCAAGAGTTACTATTTATATTATCATTATATTTTCTCAGGATCTAAGTGGATTTTTGTGTGTTATATTCTCTCTATATGTTCTTTTGAAGATCAGATAGAGTAAAATATCCGTTTAGTTGGGTAGTCAGGCGAGTAAGGAATATATTTTTTAAATCCTTAGTGTTCCTTGGATGGAGTGTATCTTTGGTACATCATATGATCTAGTTGTTGATACTTATATGTTATTTCTCAATAGTTTTGTAATGTTTTTGGTTTTGGGATCACCACTTTTGGGTGTTATATTTGTTGTATTTGTTTGTCTAATCTGTTTAGATAAATGGGAATCTCGAGTTTCTCCATGCGTCCTTTATTCATTTCACTCTGTGAACCATGTTTCATGGGATATATTTGTGAAAAAAAATATTCCATGAGTTCTGGATTAACATTTAAAACATGGTGATCTTTGGCTATGTTTATGGGAGAATATGTTTGGTTTGGTTACCATACGGGCAAGGTAATGCATTCGAGATATAGATTTTTTCAGATGGACCATATGACCCATCTGATTAAATCTTCTAAAATGTTCTTACTATGAATAAATAATCTTGTTTAAAGACAATATATATGTCATTTATTATTTTTATATTCCTCATTTTGAACCACACCTTGGTTATAAGTGATATGGTGGTACGTTTTCTCAATATTGGGTCTTCTTAACGATCATGTGGGGGGTTTGACCTGACGATCTTTTGAATGTTTTTTGGGGATTCTTCCTTTTCATAGGATTTATCTACTTTCCTCTCAGTTGGATTCTTCTTTTAAAATTATGTTGGAATCCCGTGGTTGGGCATGTGGATCATGGGGGATTTTCTTTATAGAATTTGAAACCTCGGTAATCTTCTTGACTATCTCTTGTATTTAAAATTTTTCTCATTGCTGCACCATTTTAGATTTAAAATAAATGGTTTTGAGAGCATTTTTAGGTATCTATTCTCCTTAAATACTTGTATTAGATAATATATGACCTATTACTCCATTAAATGGCTGGAAGCAATCTTTACTTTTGGTCCATTGGTGATTCATGGTAATCTAGGTTTGGTCTTGATTATGTTACAATAAATCATCATTAAGGGAGTTGGGATATGTATTAGTGTTTGTAAATTTGGTGGTGGAAATTTATAAAAAATTACTCATTCATGTAATGAATATATACCAATGTGACCACGAGTTAATATCAGGTGTACATTCTCTTCAGACATGGTAAAATTATTCACGTAAAGAGAATTTATGATATTCTCCCATCATAAAAGCCTAATGTCTTCTATTACCCAACGAATCCAATCATATGACATAAATATTAGGTTAATTAATTTTAGATCATTATTTACTATTTTATGTAAATTAACATAAAAGGATTTGAGATCATAGACACCTTGAGCAGAGAATTTCCAATGCATATTCTAAAGGAATCAAAGGAGGTGGGATCCTTTAGGAACATATTTTTAGAATTATTTTTTATAAAAATGAGAATTAAATGTTCTTTTATACTTATTATTTAAGATTTATTTTTCAATATTGTATAGTTATATTCAACTTGAGAAAGAAAAAAATATTTTGGTTGATAATGATTTAATGAAAACTTTTATAGTGGGGAGACTTTAGGTTTGTAGTTTTTTTATCTTGATAGTTATTTGTTTCTTTAGAGGTAATTATTTGTTTTATTTTATCTAAGTTAGGGTTTTAAAGATCATGAATGTGGTATATGATAGTCTATGTACTCTAATGTTATAAGGATGTGTCGTGATCTGATACATCGATGTTAGTTGGTCAAAATGATCCAGCCAACCATTATGCCATGATGCACTTCCTGCTAGAAAAGTAAAGAAAAACACCATAGAACTATCAGTCTAGTGTGATGTTATACGTTATAATGTATAGGATAAATGAAGGATCAATGCACATCATAATTGGAATACCATAGACTACTTGTTAGGAGAAATATTTGATTCATCCAATTATTAATTTATTCATGAAATAAGCCAATTCAATTACTTTGAAGGAGATTATTATGGTATAAGAGCTTGACCTCTGTATGTTTTATGGGTTTTTAATCTCCATAATATGACTATGGTTGATATATTTTGTATATTACCTTAAATTTCATCTCAAATTTTGAATGTATTTCTAAGTTTGATGGGTTCTCATTTAATGTCGAGCATGATGATAAATCATAAGATGAATTGTTAGATTATGTGAATCATTCGATTTGTGAAGCTCCATAGTATGACATAGATGTCTTGGTTATGTAAATAATATTTGGTAGTATATCAATGCTACTATAAATTTTTTGGATACTATAATTATTATTCATAGAATATTGAGGTAGGTGACCAAGTCTTTCTCACATAATCTTATTTCTATTGAACACAATAATTTTTATTAGTAGGGTGGGTTAGGGCCAAGGTTTTAAAAAAATTCAAGATCATTGGACATCTTGTAAGGGTATTTTATTGGTTGTATTTTTCATATATCTTAACATTAATACAATACCTGTTTCTTTTTTCCAAATTAAGGATGTATCGGACCAGCCCTTCCCATGTGATTGAATGAATGGATATGGATCTTAAGCCTAACACCTGAGTGATTCATTAAACTTTTTATATTATGGATCATTAGTATAAGTTAATGATTTATAAAATTATTACCTGGCCTATGAATTATGTTAGAGACAAAGGTATAACCATTATACATGGGAGTGTGAATCGTTGATGATTCAATAATGGCCCCCACTTTTTGATATTCTAGTATCTTGAGTACTTTCTAGTGATATAATATTTGATGATAAGGAGAATTGTGATTCCTTATAGGTTACAGGAATATATTAATATTGGTATTAGTTTATAATTTTTTATGTTATAAAGTATTCCAAGATTTGGTGATTGTGAGTTTGAATATTTGGGAGAAATATTCCAGGGACACAATCTATACACAGTGACTGTAATCCAAGTGTTAATCATACATAATATATTTATAAGACTTATGGGAATTTTTCATGGAATGACCATGGTTTCTGTAACCATGTGAGTCTCTGGTAAAACCATTTGGATTTAATGGTAGGGGTAAATATTTCATAACACAACTTGGGCATAGTTTTTATAATAGTACTGATATTTCCTGGAAATTTATCACACATTTAGTGCATAAATTGTTTAACTGTGTATTATAACTATGGGAACCATATAAATTTCTTAAAATTATAATATTAAACTAATAACCTTGGTAATTTTGAACTTTAATCTCATCTTAATCCCCTATTAACTTGAACCATCCTCTCTTTTATTCTCTTGGAGGTTCTTCTCTTGGTTCTTTGGAGATTATCATTCAGTATTAGTGGATATCTTCTTGGAATGTATAAATATACTCTCAATTACTCATACTTTCTCTATATATTCTCTTTATCACTCTTCCCCTTATCTCTTTGGAACCCTAAGGGGTTTTGATAGCTATATCTATAGGTATTAGTAGGTAATTGAAGACGTTTCTTATGGATATAGGATTGTAAGGACCAAATTTCTTCGATTCTAACATCTAATCTTGAATGTGAATAGTTCTTCTCTATTAGTGATGAATGTGTCTCTATATGGAATTTATACTTAATTATATACTTTATGTTCTTGGGAATTATTTTTAGTTCATCACATGAAAAATATTTATTTTATATATATGAAGGTGTTTGGTACAATTTTATCTTTTTTAGCATTGAAAATGGTTTGAAATGAGTTTTTACTTAAAAATAATTTTATACACACCATGAGTATGATGAAATTCATCAAATTTAATTTTGACTCTAAAATATTTTCTCATTCATGGGAGTTGTAAGGATGTACTTGTGTAAATGTTTTATTAAATTTTGAGCATGGTTGAATTAGAGGTTTTAAAATAACATAGAACATTTAAACCTTTTCTACATTAGAATATCAACATATTTTTGTTTCAATTTTGTGTGAAACAATATAGATTATTAATAGGTTATCATTTTATTGAGGAAGCTAACGGTAATTCAAATACTAAAAAATAGTTTCAAGACTTGATCTAATTTTTAGCACCCTCGGTTTGAAGTAATTAATCCTAAATTTATTATTTTTAAGTATATAAAGTGTTTGGGTAAAGTTTGGGAGAATTTGGAAACCTTTCGGAATGATTTGGAGCTTTTCTATAGTTACACAGTTTGAGAAAAGTATTTTGAAATTGTTCAACTCCTATAAGAAACTGTGCATAGTGAGATAGGGGATAAGGGAAATGTACATGGGATGGTGCACAGTTTTTTCAAATAGTGTAGCCACCTAGGTGAAACCATACAAAGTGGGACAGTGGGATTTTTCATGGTTGGATAATAGTTTTTCTAACTATTTGTACTAACTATATTATTTCCTCTTTTTAGTAGATTCCCACGTACAGTTTTCCAAACCATTCATCAAACCATGCATGGTTTAAAAACAAGATCCAAAAAAAGTTCATCTGGGTAGGAATTAAATTTTAACTCATCATTTTTTTCCAAATAGACCCTATGTCTATATTCATTCTTCCCAAAGGCTATAGTACCTCTCCAAATATAATTTTAAGTGACCCATAGGCATCTATTGGTCCATTGAAGCTTGATTCCCCAGGTAATTCTTCATTTATGGTGGTTCTGATGTTTTTCCATAGATTTTCATTCCCCCATCCTAGTTTCTCATATCTTGTTTGATATGAATAGATATAAAGTTTTTTATTCCAGTAATTTTTATATATAGATTTGATGATGATAGGGGAAGAGATCTAAGGTGGATTTTGGAGATTTAGACTAGTTTTTTTTGGTGTTTTTCATTTTATTCTTCATTTTTTCCATAATTCTAGAAGTAGGTAGCTTCACTCATGACTCCTCTTCATAGAACATGAAGGATTAGTTTCAAATTGGTTAAATATATTGAATTTTATAGTGAAATTTGTGTAAAAAAACATGTTAGAAAACCTCTTTAGTAATGGTTTGATTATTTCATTGATTTTTGGTGAAATTGTGGATTTATGGAAAATGGTTGTACAATGTGCATTGTTATATATATATTAAAATGTTGGTTATAAAATAACTATTTAATGGAATTTTTTTAAATTGTTTAATTGATATGTTTGTAATAAAATTGATGTTTTATAGAAATGTATTGAAATGGTTTGTTTGAATGGATTTCAATAAAAGAACAGTTTTATTGAAATGGTTTGAAATAGATTTGGAACACATGGGCTGTTTGAGTTCATGATTTTGACATAAACCTGAATAATGGGCTTGTAACATTATGGTAAAAAGGTATGTGACCCTAAATTAGGGGTATGTGTCATTATGGCACACGGAGATTGGCCACTTTGTGATGACTTGGTGGATGGGTAAGAAACCGCACATGGGTATGGAACTATCATAGAATCATGCATGTGTGGGTGTGTGGTGAGTCATGGAATGTATATACCAAAAAGGAATATGAAATTGTTTTATTTATTGTTCAATCTCTTTTATTTGGAAAACTATTTTGGTGTTAAACTACTTGTGTTTGATATAACCTATTTTGAATTATCTGATATAAATGACACTATATTAATTTTCTAACAAGCTCTATTCTAGTGGTGTGAGTAGGGATGTCATTTGGGGAAATCATACTAAGTTTAATTACTCACCCATGTTATGGAACTTTTGTGATTTTGTAGGTATCATTTATCAAGAAATAGTAAATGTTAAAGTATCACACATATTTATTGTCGCATTGTGATACTTGGGA
Organism: Viscum album; assembly: GCA_963277665.1. Taxonomy (NCBI): domain Eukaryota; kingdom Viridiplantae; phylum Streptophyta; class Magnoliopsida; order Santalales; family Viscaceae; genus Viscum; species Viscum album. Next base: position 581,292,686 of record OY728148.1, read on the forward strand.
TGTTTTTTTGATTTATTTCATAGAGAATATTGGATATTATTTGTTACATGGTTTGTTATTGAGTTTTTTCATTTTTTTCTTCCACTAATTACATTTATATTTGTTGTATTATATTGTGGTACATGGTTGTATTTTTTTTTATATCAATGGTTTTAGATTGAGTTATTTTAAATTTTTATCATGTATCATGTACCAGTTATTTGGTAATGAAATTTTTTGTTAGGTTGTTTTATTTTCAAATGAAATATAGTCCCCAATATATTAATGAAGACATTGGAATTCATTATCAGCCTTATGAATCTTGGGGATTTCAATTAATTCCAAGTAATATCCTTCATCCTTCTCAAGCGAATAAAGAGGGGCATGATTTTAAAAGTATTTTCATCTTGTTCTGTCCTTGATAAGAAGTGGTATTAGTCTGGGTTGGTCTTTGAATTGGTCATCATTTTCTCAGTTCTAGAGTAGAAATTGATTCTATTATATTCCTTGAGTCTGGTTTCTATAAAGGATTAGGATTGTTAGGACCTGAAATATTGAGCATAAATAGAATTAGATGTCTCTTTTATAATTAACTTCCAATTACCATGTAATTACGTACATATGTCTTTTAGATACACTTATAAGTATCATAATCTCATTTTCATGGGTTTATCCAATTATATGAAAATGAATTTCATTTTAGGAATGACTACCCACTAAGAGTACATATTTCATTTTGAGTAATGAAAAATTATTTGGGAATAACTTTTTTTATTTTTTAAAATTGCAAATGTTGTTTTCAAATGTGAGATTTTGAAAAATGCATGAAATGGTTATTCTAAATATGGAACTATTTTTAAAATAATGGGGAAATTTTATAAAATTGTGGAATGTGAAAATGAATGTATTTTGTAAATAATTTTTGTGACAATATGATGTGATAGAATTTTAAATTTTTAATCATTCAGTTTCTAGAGAGTTAAACTTTTTTCATTTGTTGTGTTTATAGAAAATTTCACCTAGTAAGCATCACAGAAACTAGTGAAAGAAATATACTGTGAGCATTCTTGCAATAAATCCATAGGTGAACCAAAAATTGGTTTGGAGTATTATCCAATATTTTCTAGATGTGAATATGGGAAATAAATGGGATGATCCAAGGAAAGTGGATCACTCCGTGCAGTTCTCAAAGTAGAATCCACTCATATTTCGGGGTGATTCAGAACCACGGAAGGAAGAGTTGTGGCAGAACAAGATGGATCAAATCATTGATTTTCATAGAACACCAGTAGAGATAAAGGTCTATATGGATAATTTTATGATATAAAATCATGCATGCCAATGGTGGATTTATTAATTCATGAAATCTTAGACCAGGTCCTAGTATGGGAGGATTTTGAAGAATTATTCATCAACTGAATTTTTCCTTATATATTCAGGATCGTAAGAATGAAGGAATTTTTTGGATAGAAGTAAAAAATCCTCACACTGATAGAGTAAGCAGATAAATTTATGAATTTGGTCAAATTTTCACCCAAAGATTCTTTTAGTGAATCCTTAAAGGCATGCATCTTTGAATTGGGGATGACGAATAAGATTCGCTTAAAGATTGTTGAGCTCTATATAATAGATTATAGAGATATGGTCAATAGAGTGATTGTGGAAAAAAGGGGAATTTTTGAATCTATAGGAGGAGGGACCATGTTGATACCTATGGGAAATAGTGGTAACTCTAACATTGGTAGAAATAATAATAGAGACACATATTTATAAGGTGTGGGGATGACTCAGAATCTGATAGTTATATTAATAAATCTTCATCCAAGACCCATGATTGAAGTTGGATGTTTCCAATGTTGTTTGTTTGATCATGTGATGTAATATTATATGGAATCACCTAGAAAATACCACAATTGTAATCAAATGTGAAATATTCAATGCTATATTCATAGTGCTCTAAGTTTGGGTGTTCAAGATACTTCTCATGTGTCGTAGAAGTGATATTCTTTGATAGGATTAGGGAAATAAAATACCTCTCATCAACATAACAAAGCTATCCATGGTTATTGTAGGAATACCATGACACATCAATAAGGTAAATATATAAAATCCATGAAAATAAAATATTTCCTTGAGAAAGAAACTACATGGAGAAAAGAAAGTTCTTATGGATGGTCAATCTAAAACATATATGGTGAGATGTATGATTCTTTTAAATTCTACCCTTATGCAATATTTTTTTGATACGAGTGCCTCTCATTCCATTATTTATCCGCCTATTTATTATTTTCTGGGTTTAAATGTTGAGATGATGCCTTATATGTTAAAACAATAAACTCTTTGGGATAAAGATAATGTCAATCCTTTTTGTGTAGATAATTTTCTATAACTATTGATGGGTCCGAGATGATATGGGATTTCTCAGTTCGTGAGATGGATTTCTATTATATGATATAGGGTTTGGATTGGTTCTGAATGTTGAAGGATCATATTGACTGTCATACCAGAATGGTTGGTTTTATGACTAATGATGGCTTCAAGAATCTCTTTAAATGTGATCAGAATATGAAGGTAGGGGGAATGGGATTCTTGGAAGTGGAAGATGGAATGATCTCATACTAGTTGGCAGTGTTGAATTTGAAATCTAGGGATGAGATCAAGGAAAAACATTTTATAGTAGTTTTTTTTATCATTTTTATGATTATTTTAATAAAAATTCGTAGGGTTTCCACCCATGAGAGAAGTGAAGTTTATGATTGATCTCTTTTTAGGTATGAGAACTATTTTATTTTTCATCTTATTGAACGAAACCAAAAAAATTTAGGGAACTGAAAGTTTAGTTGGAAGATCTTAAAAAAGTGTTCATTTAGCCTATCACATCTTTATTGGAAGCACCAGTCTTATTTTTCAAGAAATTAGAAGGAACCCTTCAATTGTGTGTGGATTATTGTAAGAATAACCAAGTTATAATAAATAATTAGTATTCAATTCCTTGAATTAAAAATCTATTTGACCAATTTAGGGGAGACAATTATTTTTCAATATCTAACATTATTAGGATATCACCAATTATTTGTTTGGAAGGAGTATATTAAAAAGAAATCTTTCAAAAGTAGATATGGCCATTATTAATATGTGGTAATGCATTTCAGTCTCACAAATGCACCAATATTATTTATGGAAATGATTAATATGATATTCTAGTGATATATGGATTATTGTTTTTTGGGGGGGAAATATTGGTGTATTCAAGGTCAAGGGTTAAGCACGAGTAACACTTCGTGAATGTATTGGGAATCTTGAGATATCACCGTTTGTAATCCAAATTTTTAAAGTGTTATTTTTTTATATAATAGGTATGTTTCTATGGCCATGTAATCTCTAAAAGAGTTGTTTCTATAGTTCTATAAAAGATATAAGTTGTTATATCTTTGAAACAAAAAAATAATATCTTTGATATGTGTAGTTTCCTTGTTCAGCTTGTTATTATCGACGTTTATTATGATATCTCACAACTAGCTTCACCAATGATAGCTTTGATAAGGAATAATGTTCTATTCTAATGAAATGATGAATTCCATAAGTATTTTTAGGAGATGAATATTCTCCTTACACCATAAAATCATTATTTTTATGGAAATGGGATAAGGGTATGTGGTTTATTGTTATGCATCGGGATTAGGGTTAGGATGTGTTCTCATGTGGGGAGATAATTTTGTTGTTAATGCCTCAACACAACTTCAATTACATGAGAAGAACTACCCATCACATGATTTACAGTTTGATATTGTAGCCCAATCATTGAATACATGGATCCATTACCAATTTTATGAGAAATGTTATTTTCTATGCATTATAAGATCTTGTAACATATTTTCTCACAATGATATTTAAAACTAAGATAAAGAATATGTATAGAGTATATCTAGATTTTTGACTTTATCTTTATGTATACATTGGGAAAAGGGAATTTACTGTTAGATTCATTAATAATAAACTCATATTCTCAGTTGCAAAAAGAATCTTCAGACCAGTGGTAGTTGATTATTTTTATAGTTGAAATGCACTTGGAATGTTAAGACTGAGCTGATGTTGCAGTTTTCCTTCTAGATTAATTTCATCCTAATTTGGTGGGAATTGTTAAAGAGACATAGAATTATGATTATGAATGTATTTCTCTGAGGATGAAGCTCAATGAAGGGGATACCATTTAGATATAGAAGCTGGATGAGATTTTAGTTTTGTGGTTTCAAAATTGGATGGCCATACATGTGGATTTTTAGGAACAACTTCTTTGTGCTTACCACCATTTGAGATGGGTTATTCATCCTAGAATAAATTTGATCTATAAAGAATTGAAAGCATGGTTTTAGTGCATTGGAATTCAAATAATGGTGGATGAATTTATTTTGAGACTCTTAACTTGTCAAAATGTTACGGTAGAGAATTAGTGACCAATAGGTATATTTCAGTCTTTACATATTCTTATTTAATAATGGGAGTATATAGGTATGTATTTTTTAACATGTATCCCATGAATGGTTGTGAAACATTATTTCCCATAGGTGATAGGGGATCATCTCACAAATTCATCCCATTTAATCACAATTCATGAGTCCCATATAGTAGATAACTTATAAAATATATATATATATGATAACTAGAAAAGATTTATTTAATACAATTTTAGATAGTGTCAGAAAGAGATCCTTGAATTGTGTCTTGATTTTGGAAATCCTTACAGAAATACCTTAGGACTCAGTTAACCATGAGTACAACATATTATCCACAGATAGGTAGATAATTTGAATGAAAAATTAAAACATTGGAAAACAATGTTTTTGGATTATGTAATCTATTTGTGTGGCTCATAGGAAGAGCACATATCATTAGGGGAGTTATCATATAATAACAGTTTTCATTCCTCAAAACATGTGGATCCTTTAAAAGAATCATATAGGAATCCTTTTTTTCTTCACTCTGTTGGGTGAAAATAAGTGAGACATTACTGGTTAGGTGTAGCCTTGTCCAAGAGACAATAAATAAGATTTAGTTGATCAAGAAACATATGTGGATGGCTTAAAGTTGTCAGAAATCATATGTGGATCATCGCTAAAAGTTGTTTTTGTTTGAGGTGATGTGTTCTTGAGGATCTATCCAAGTCTTGGATACTGTTGTTTTGGGAAGAATAAAAAGTTATCTCATTGATACATAAGACCTTTTCAAATACAAGAATGGGTAGATGAGGTGTCATATCGGTTGGAATTGCCACCACAATTCAGTGTGGTACATAGTTTATTTCATGTATCTTAGTTGAAAAGGTATCAACTAGATCTTGACCATGTGATTTTATGGGATCACATTGACCTAGATATGGATTCTTTATTGTTGCACATTCCCATTCATATTTTGGATAGTCTAGAGATTTTATTATATAGAAATATCATCATCCTTATGTGGTTTTTGTGAAAACATGGTTATATTCATGAAGAGAATATGGAATGGGAGAAGGAAATGAAAAAAAATGGCCAAAATTATTTCATAGAAATTATGGTTTTCTAATTTCTGCGAATGAAAATTCCTATTTTTTGGATAATGTAGTACCCCCTATTTCAAGTAAGTAACCATTTATTTATTCTTTTTATGTATATAATGTTTTTGGGTGATGTTTTGGGGGGTTTGGAAACCTTTTGTAATTTTTTTGGGGATTCATTATAGGTTCATGGTTTGAGTATGGTTTTTGGAAACTGTGCAACTTCAATAGGAAACCATGAATAATAGGATACGGTCTAAGTCGCATGTGCATGGGCAGGCACATGGTTTTTCCAAACTGTGTGGCCACCTAAGAGAAACTACAAAAAGTGGAACAGTGGGATTTTTTACTATTGGTGTAGGGTTTTTTTATTGTCTAGGAAAATTGTGAGAGTTCCTCCTCGAGGTAGATTATATCACTTTATTAGCAAACTTTTTTCCTAAACATGGGACTAACCTTGTACGGTTAAAAAACAAGATCATAAATAGTGGATCTGGATGGAGATTTAGTTTTAGCCCTTAATTTTTTCTCTAAATCGACCCGAACTCAAGATTACTTCATGCCAATGGCTATTTCACCACTCCTGTTGAATTGGATGTGATTTAGAGGATTCTCATGGTGTGTTGAATCTCGACTCCCACAGTAAGTCTTCATTTATTGTGGTTTTTGGTGGTTTTTATAGGATCTACTTTCTTCTCTCTCTCGTTTTCCTTGATTTAGACTGATGTGGATAGATCAAAGGATTGTTATGATAATCATGGTTATATTTGGATATTTTAATGATAGGGGAATAGATCTAAGGTGGGTTTTTTAAGATTTAACCCGGTTTTGTGGGTATTTTCATGTTGTTCTTTATTTTCTCCTTAATTATCATGGTAGGTTGATTAAATCTCAATTCCTCTTCATATAAAATGAAGGATTTCTTTCAAATTGGTTAAATTGATCAAATTTTATTTTGAGATTTGTTTGAAAATCATGGTAGAAACCCTATTTAGCAATGGTTTGAATATTTTATGGATTTCTTGTGAAATTTTTGAATTGTATAAAGAGGTTGTGCAATGTTATTTGTTTTCCCGATTTTAAAATGTTGATTCTAAAATTTTAATTTACTTTATTTTTTGATAAATGCTTTAAATGTGATATTTTCAATAAATTTTTGGTTTTATTGAAATGTATTTAATTTTTTTAAAGGATTTCAATAAAAGTAAATTTTTATTGAAGTAGTTTGAATTTTTGGTTTGAAATGGTTTTGGAATACAAGGGTTGTGTGATTTCATGCTTTCAATATGACCCTGAATAAAGGGTGTGTACCATTGGGGTATAAAAAAACTTTACCCTAAATATGGATTATGTTTTATTAGGGAACAAGGAGATTTTCAAATTTGTGGCAACTTAGTGGATGGAAAAGAAACCAATCATGAGTATGGAACTGTCAGAAAAATCATGCATGTGTGGGTCTATGGTGAATCAAGAAATGGGTATACCAAAAAGGAATGTTAAATGGTTTAAAGTATTTTGTTTTTATTTTTCTTGGAAAACTATTTTTGTGATAAAGTTCATAACTCTGTTATAAATTTTTTTCCCATTTTTTGATATAAATTTTATTATATAAATATGCTAAAATGTTTTATCCTAGTGGCATTAGTAGGGAAGTCATTCAGGGAAAGTGTATTGAGTTTCATTACTCACCCCTTCTTTGGATCTTTGGTTCTTTTATATATATCATTTATCGGGATATAGGGAAAGGTGAATTATCGGACATCTTTTGTGTTGATTCGTGATACATGGGTTGTTTTGTGGAGTTAGAAAATAGAACATGTTGGATATTTGGAGTTATGTGGGTTGTCGTTTAGTTTTTTTTATTTTTATTCTTCTACTGTGTACTTTGATATTTATTGTTTTTCACTTCGGTTCTTGGATTTAGTTAATTTTAATATCAATTGTATTACTTTGAGTTATTTTACTTTTTTAGCATCCATCGTGTAGTGGTTTTTTGGTTATGGAATGTTTGGTTAGGTTGTTTTATTTTCGAATGGAAAATCATCCCCCATCTATTAATGAAGCCCTTAACATTTATTTTTAGCATTTGGAATCTTGGGGATGTCACATAAAGCCATGAAATGTACTTCCACTATCACAATCCAATGATGTGGGTCAGGATATTACATCATAGAATCAGTTTTCTTCATATTGTTTCTTACATGTCCTAGGTTTATATTCCCATTTGATAGATCCCATTTATTCTTGTGGTTACTCCTAATGGTATTATTCATGATTGTTTTCTCACATTTTTATCTTTTCTAATATAGATTCTTTTGGACTACTACTCTCTTTGTTGTTGATAATGTTTATTTTCATATTATTGTGACTTAAAATATTATTGTTTTAAAAAGAAAATCATGGGTTGTTTAATGTAAAAAATTAAAATGAAATATATATGACATAGTATTTTATTTAAATATAGAAATAAAGGCTTCACGGTTGAAAAAATTGAAATGAGTCATGGTGTTATCTTGCTGGAAATTTTCATCACACCCCATATATGGCTTTAGGTATATAAAAATTCATCTTTGTAGGATATTAAAAAATGGAATGTCATTGTTAATCTCAGTAAGTTATCTTGTTAAATTTCATATTCATAGTGATTTGGGATTCTATTGATGAATGGTCACATGGAGACTTGGCATTGGTTTTAGATTGTTTTTATTCAAAGATTTTCCTTTTGTGTTTTATTATATTCCTTATGGTCATGTATATTTTATTCATTGATATAATATATTATTTATCTATTTTATGTTATACATGAGACACGCTTCCCATTTATTGATCTCCACCTTGTGGCAAGACAACTTTGGTGATGTGTCATGTTGGCCTGGGTTGGTTTGATACATAAGGGGTATGGATATTTTCTGAAATTGAAGGAACTCATACAAGTTTTTTATGTTCTCCTCAAACCCTCTATTATTTTAAGAAATATATTATTTACATTATCAATCTCACATGGAATATCTTATTAATCACCTAAGCATTAATAGTTGGTTTATCATAATAAACATGTACAAATAACCAAAAGTTAGTCCTGAGTCATTAAATGGTAATGTAATGGATTGATATGTATTTAATTATAAGTTAATGAACATTTATACTATGTAAATAGTATAAATTTCTAAATTCATGTTTCTTCTTTAAAATAATCATGAAATTTAGAAAATACATCAATTTACATACATGGTTTAGATAAGTTGATAAGAACTAGATTAGGAATGTTGAGGGATGATTATCAAGAATTTAAAATGGGAGTATAGGAAATAGATAATAAAACTTTTCAAATATTTACAATTATTATTCATGGAATGAGTTCTCTAGGTGAATTATTATATAATTCAATTTTAACAGAATGTGTTTTAAGAACTCTGCCTAATAAATAGATTATTAATAAAGTAACAATTCTTGCAAGTATAAATTTGTAAAAATATATAATATATGATATCATTGGATTCCTGTTATATTCTGAGTTTGAACTCAAAAATATTAATCAAGAAGATATTTCAAAAAATTATGTAATTCATTTTAAATCAACAATTACTACATACTCATATGACATTGTGCTAAAATACATTCAACGATATGGATTTGATCATATAGACAATGGAGGATATTGAATGGATAACAGACACCCATTAATATTAATAAAGGATCTTCTTAAATATTTTTACAAATTAAAGATAAAATGTATTGTTATTTATAATGTTGAGGATAATATTATTTTTTATGATTGAAGAAAAAAAGAACATATAAAGCCTAACTCGTTAAGGCTATAAAATGACTAGAAGAATAAAAATCATATAAAAATGAATCAAAATTAATGGTAGATGGTTGAATTTACACTTTAGAATCATATTCTAATGATGAATCTTGTTCTAAAAAACAATCCAAAGAATATTTTTTAATGGTATCATCAAAAGAAGTGAATTATATTCTTATTCCTCTTATAAATATGATTTTAATCCCATTAAATTTGATTTGAATAAAGATATTAATAGACACAATAATAATACAAAAAAGATTGTTGGATTCTTCAAAAATTTTATGATTTAATATAAAGGATTTCTTTAAGAGAAAGAAAAATTTAGAAATACACTTTTGAGCTCTAATTATAAATTAATTGATAATTTTCAAAGTGTTCTACTTAAAAATATTAAACATAAGTATTTTTTGTAATGCCTCAGCCCTAGAATCCCAGAGATGGGGAATTACTCATTACATTGGAATGATTAAAAGGGATGAAATCCCAAAGTAATAATCAGTTTAGTAGTCTTGAAGAAACCATATGAATATATGTAACTCCATTACATTGGTAAAGGAAACATAATACAATACATAACAAAAGCTAATAAACTGTATCCTTGAGAACTCAATATATGATTTCGTCCTCATGACCTTTTAAAGGTAACCAAATTTAAGGGGTGGGCTAAAATTCTTAGTAAGGGTTAATAATAGTGGAATCATGAATCAACAATAAATGAATCATATAAAATTTGACATAGTCAATATGGCATGGTGAATAAATAAAAAACACATGCCATTAATAAACTGAGAATGAAACTGCATCCCTAGGTTTTGTCCTAGGGAAACCCAAATGGATAGTAATAGTAGAAAATGAATAAATATAAGGATTATTAATTGTAATTCGTGTATCTGGAACATGATACTACTATACTGTTGAAATAGTTTATGTCTATGAGTAGAAACCTGTCTGATTTTTGGAAACAAACTCGAAGGGTTTATCGCAAACTGATTTGTCTCATGATACTTGTCGATGCATAGAGAGGCTATAGTAGGTCCCACCTATCATTAAAAGTCCAGATAATTTTTTATACATAGATTTAAGACATTTACAATATGCCTTCTCAATATCCGTAGAGAGTAGAGGATATGGATTCATCAATATTTTCATATTTAAAACAACCTCCCAAATGAACACCTTATATAAAAGGGTATACGGCTAAAGAAAATAAAAAGATACATGACACCAGAATATGGATATATAAAATAATTACAATTTAAAATGAAAAATTATCTCAAATGTGTAGTAAGTACAAAACATAAGAATGATTAGGTGTACAATACTAAGTAAATGGGAATAAAATGAAAATTGAGACAAAGTCCCTTACCACGATGTCATCAATCGAGTCGTGTGACCAAATATTAATAACCACCAAATGAAACAAAAAATACCATGAATAAAAAGAGAATAATTATAATATATATCAAATTTATGTACACAAAACACAACATGTAATAAATTAGAGATGACTTTTGGAAATCTCACGGAATTAAAATTGAGATAAAAAACCCTTACCTTATTCCAGAATATGTTCTCGATAGATCATAATGACCTGAATAATAAAATTTAACTTCATTAATTAATAATTCCAGAACCTCGTCAACTTGTTATTGATTTATTATAACCTTATTAGGTTCATTCTTGCCCCTTCTTGATGGGTTTAAGAGGTTCAATTTTATTGTTTTGGACAAATTTTCTTCCATGGTTTTCATGATCGGTTTTCTTGTATTCATAAATGGAAGTTCGTTTTAAATGTGGTCAAACATCCAAAAAATATAGATATATTATTATAGTCATTAAATATATGTAAATTATATTATAATTATTGTTGTTTATATACCATGAGGATGATTTTATTGATAAAAGATAATGATAAACACTTGGATGAAATTGGAGGTCTTGTGCATAATGAACTTGTTTTGTGTTATTATTTTATATTATGAGTGTATAAGGATCAAATAACATTACATAAGGTTAAATAAATATATAATTATCTGTTTAAACTATAAAAATGAGTTCTTGACCATAATTGAAGATGGTAATAAAATTTTTGAACTCATCATCTTTGAATGTGATAAATTAACGCATCTCGGACGGTGTTTTCATTTTTAGTATAAGAGGAGGGGGAAAAAAGAGATGATGATAAAATATTACATTAGAATAACAATATTCTTATTAATGTAATGTACTATAATTATCATATCATTTGTATGAGGGGAGATGAGTAAAGAAAAATAAAATAATGGAACTCAAAATAAAAGAAAAATTGGGAAATCTCTTACGAAAATTCTGCAGCCGAACGACGTCACTTAAAAAATCATAAAATAGTTCGATGATATAAAAGGGTAATATCATCATTATCACATAATATGGATAGAAAGGATAATATGTAATGACATATCCCAGTATAATCCAATTGAAAATAAAAGATAATAACAAAAAATGAAAGCTTTAAAGAGAGAAGGGTGGTAGATTCCCTTACCTTGAAGAGTTACTCCCAAAACAAGATGGTTGGGACTTTGGGGGATTGAGTACAACATGGAAAGACTCATATAAAGGTAAAAATACTAGTTATTTAAGGATAATGAGTATTTAATTAATGAAAATTAAGTAATGAGTGGGTATTTATAGTAAATGAGAGGGAGTTTTTGTTAATTTCAAAGGAAATCTCATTAGTGGTTTTTGCAAAACCATTAGATTTCCCATGGTATTAGCCACTTGAGAAACCTCATGTCATATTATATTGTACACTTGTCTTGCAGACTTTTATATTAATTATTACATCATTATTATTTCATTATGATGTCATTAAACATATCAGAAACACAAATTTGTATTTTTACTATTCACAAAAAATCATTTATTTTAGAAAAAACCCAAAAATTCACTCCAACCGTTTTTTAATATATAGATTTGAAAAATGAACTCCATTTTTTTAAAATAATTTTCTAGATATTTTTAATTTAATTTTTAAATAAAATCATACTTTATTCTAAAATAACAATTATAATTCTATAACTCATTTTTAATATCTTCAAAAATTAATCAATATATCATTACTTTATAAACTTAAGAAGATAAAATAATAATATGATTTACTATTTATAAGCTTCATGTTAATATTCATAATGGTATGCTACTATTAATCAAAAAACCAAGTTGATTCTATCAGACTCCATATAACATAATGATCGTTATCGTAGATGAACGTTTTTTGAAATTCAAAACATATATGTGGAAAATTTATGATTAATGGCTTGGTTATGAATTTCTCCAATAAATAAAAAAAATTTGTTTCTTATACACTCCATGATTAATTCAATATAGGCTATCCAATCAATTGAATGTATTTAAGAGAAACATATTATAAAATGTTTGGGGTGTTATTTATTCCCACCTTCAGAAAATTTCATCCTTGAATTTTTTTAATGTTTAAAGCCCTTCAAGAAGATGTGGGTAGTTCTTATTCATAAAATCCTTAGGTTCCCACATATCATCCACCATTTTATGGGTTTTCAACATATACTTTACTAGTCGAGTAGTTTGATTTCTCAATTACTACTCCCCTGTGTCAAGAATCTCGATAGGCACCTCACAGAATGACAAATCGGGTTCCAGGTCAATTTATTCATTTGTGAGAACATGAATTGGGTATTCTATGTATTTGTTTAATAATGAGATATGAAACACCTCATGAAATTGGGAGAGACTTTGTGGCATTGCTTAACTGTATGCTACATCTCTAATACTTTCTAGAATTTCAAACAGTCCGATGTACCTAGGACTCAATTTCCCTTTATTAATGAACCTTAAGACACCCTTCTCTAGAGATACTTTAGAAAGAAATTATCTCCTTGAAATTCAAATTCCTTTCTCCAGTTGTCAGTATAACTATTTTTCCTACATTGGTATGATTTAATATTGGCCTCAATTTTCATTCCCTTTGCATTTGTCTCTTCGTTAAGTTTTGAGCCTAAAAGTTTCCTCTCACCAACTCCATCCCAACAAGTTGGAGTTCGACACCTCTTACCATATAATACTTCATATGGAACTATTTGAATACTATAATGGAAACTATTATTGTAGGAAAATTATACCAAAGGTACGTATGGATCTAACATTCCTAGAAAGTCAAGAGATCATGATCTCAACATGTATTTCAGTGTCGGAATAGTCCTTTCACACAGTCTGTCGGTCTGGGGGTGATAAATAGTACTCATGTAAAGCTCATTATATAAAGCATTCTAGAGAATTTTCCAGAATTTTGATGTAAATTAGGGATCTCAATCTGAAAAAATCGATAGAGGTGCACCATGAAGTCGTACAACTTCATTAATATAAAGTCTTGATAGAAACTCAAGTGGTAAATCCGCTCTTATTTCAAGGAAATCTGTTGATTTTGTGAGATAATCAGTAATTAACAATATTGCATCATTCCTTCTAGGCTTCCTCAGTAGTCTATGGAAAAAATCAATCATAATGTCATCCCATATTTACATAGGAATTGGTAGAGTTTTCACCACCCCTCTTGGATATTCTCTCTCTACCTTCACTTTTTGGAAAACTAGACACCTTAACAAGTAGTCAGCTATTTCTCACTTTATGGTATCTAAAAAAATTTTCATTTAGATCTCTATACATCTTAGTGATACCAGGGTGTATAGAAATATTTTATCTATGATAATCATCCAATATTTACCTTTTTAGCACAGGTACTAATGGAATATTTAACCTCTTCCTAAATTTCAAAACTCCTTCCCCATACACAAAGTTTTTCGATCACCCATTCTTAACAGTATTAATATTCTTCTGTATATTTTCATCAGTATATTGAGATATTTTTATCTTCTCTAGTAAAGATGTTTTAGTAATAATTTTAAAGAGGGGAGATTTTCCCCCTTCCGTAACAATTCACATATCCATCTTTAGTATATCCATGAATATTGGATCCCTCTCAATCCTCATTTGGTTCAGATGGCCATGATATTTCATGCTCAATGCATATGCCACCTTATATTTTTTCATGAGTGGTATTGTATTGAAATATCATAATATTTGAGTAACACGAGCAATCTCATTTTCCTCATGTTGAGTTCTTTATGTATAAAAATCTATTTCAAACTCCTGTGATCTGTATATATCTCACATATTTCACCGTAGAGATAATGTATCAATATTTTCATAGAAAAGATTACGGCTTCTAACTTAGGATCATGAGTTAGGTAATTTTTATCATGATTATTTAACATCTGTGATGCATAAGAAATATATTTATCATTTTTCATAAGGATGAAACCCAGTCCATTCATTAATGCTTTACTGTATATCAAAAATCCGTCATTTCAAGAGGGAAGTGTAAAAGTTGCAGTGTTGACCAGTCTTCTTTTCAATTCGTCAAATAATTATTTACATTATTTCATCCAAACAAAATTTGCCCCTTTGTCTGTGAGCTTGGTTATCTGGTTAACCGGTTAGCCCAAACTTTGAATGAAACATCGATAGTAACCTCATAAGACAATAAAATTGTGTACATTGGTTACATTCATTGGCGTGGTCCATTAGTGGATTTCCATGGTCTTCATAGGATCGACTAATATTACATCTTTATAGAAAATATTTCCAATAAAAGAAACTGATTGAAGCCAAAATTCACACTTTCTAAACATCCCATATAATTCATTTCATTTAACAGTTTTCAGAATAATCCGCAAGTGATTCCATAGTCTTCATAGATTTTGGATTATAACAGGATATCATCAATAAAAACAACAAAATAATCATCATTGTATTCCATGAAATCTCTATTAATTAGATATTTGAAAAGATAGGGCGCAATAGTAATTCTAAAAGGCATCACTGTAAACTCATAATGTCCATACCTGGTTCGAAATGTAGTCTTTGTAAAATGTTCCTTCCTCACACACAGCTGATGATATCTAGATCAATGTTCAATCTTTGAAAAATATTATGATCCAGGAATTGATCAAATAAATCATCAATTCATGGAAGATGATACTTATTCATTATTTTATTATCATTTATTTCCCTGTAATCAATTTATAGCCCCATGGATCCATAATTCTTCATGAAAAAGATGACATGTTTTCCCCATAGAGAAACACTAGGTTGAATAAATCCATTGTCAATCAATTATTATATTTGTTGCTTTATCTCCACTAATTCCATAGTGATAATTATTTATGGAGTCTTTAATGTAGTTCTTGTACCAAGAATAAAATCTATAGAAAACTCGACTTCCCACTTTATAGGATGTCTAGGTAAATTATATGGAAATACGTCAATGTATTATTGTACTATATCTACATCTTCAATATGAATATATCATTCCTTTCCCATAGATATTGGGTTCCCTTCCACTCCAATAATTTTATTTTGTAGAGCTACTGGGGGTGTATCTAGATAATAATTGTATGGTGAGGTTTCTTCTGTAATGATAATGGATTCTATACCATTTTCAAAAATCACAACTTCCTTCTTCTTGCAATAGATCTCTACGTTATAATTTTATAGCCAATTCATACTGATAATTATATCAAAGGCAGTCATTGGTATGATGATAAGGATATCAACTAAAGCATTCTTATGTGTCATGAGGGGGACTGATCGACATTCCATTGTTTCAAGGATACATCCACTAGGAGTTTTTACTGACAACTCCTTTATTAAATAAAATTGGACATGACTAATTATTTTGAAAAATTGGGACGATATAAATTAATGTGATGATTCAGAATGAAATAATGCATTGGCTGATCCTAAGGAAACATTTAATGTACCTTCCACCACATCATTAGTAACTTCATCATCCACGGTTGTAATCGCATAAGCTTTCCCTTTCTCTTGTGAAATTTTCTGAGGAAAGTATCCTTGGAACTTAGGAAACTCATTTTTATATTATCCCTTACCTCTACAATTGTAGCATTAAATATCGTTGAATTGTTTCTTCCCCTTGCTTTCATTAGATCAATGACCCCTTTCTCAATACTTATAGTAGAATCCCATGCCTTCTAATCATTTTCCAGGATGATTCTTTCCTCAGTTCTCGAATAATGGGAATTGATATGTTCCCTTTTTCTTCTTTGGTGATTCACCTTTTCAATGGTTGTTAGAGTACCACTTCTCATCTGGGATTACCTTGAACAAATTTGATCTAGAAAATTCCTTCTCTATGTTTATGGAACATAATACAATTTCATCATATGGTGAAACTTTTTTAGAATTCGGTTCCCTTCAAAGACTTGGCTGAAGACCATCAAAGAAATTATCAATCTTGTCTTATGATTCACGTATGTAATCTATGGCATACCTGGATAGTCTTATGAAGGTATCCTCATACTCTAAAACACTATCTTCTCCCATTTTCTTTAATCTAAATAATTTTCTCTTAATTTGGGTTCTTTTCTCATGAGGTAAATATTTGTCGAAGAATATTTCCCTAAAATTATTCCATTCTATTTCTTCTATTTATTCTTCCTCTGTGGTATTTTGGATCAAGGACCACCATTGATCAGATTCACCCTTGAGACAATACACTTCTAGTACTGCCTTTTCATATTCATTGAATTTTAATTTCATGAATATATTTTAAAGGGACTTTATCCACTACTCAGCTGCCACTAGATTAGTAGTCCCACTAAAATATGAGTGATTTTGATGGATGAAACAATCCAATACAATTTTATCATGGTTATTCATTGCAACCTAAGTAAGTTTTCACAATATTGTCATGATATGGTCCACTCCATCATTGACTGTGTTGATTTTCTCGGTGGGAAAATCCCAACATTACCCACAAGTATGGATTCCTCTTAATCCATTAGGAAACATTCCTAAATATTGGCATACACTATATTTGGTTGTGGATCATAATTTAAAATATCAACTAGAAAAGAACATAGAATAATTTGAAATTCTATGAATATATAATCTCATAAACATGGTTTTTGTGAAGAAATATTTACCTTCAAATCCTTAATAATGTCTTGTAAAAAAATGTAAACTATCTTAAGCATATCCCCAGAAAGTGTCAAACAATGAGTTTTGTAATTCATGTTGTAGTGCACTAGGATACCCCAGGTCACGTCTGAAAATCCTTGTCGGAGTTTTCACTCCTAGGTACATCTGTTCCAGAGCAACCTCTACTTGATTGTATCGAAACAGGGATGTATTATATTTAAAGATCCACATAATATAATCCTTAACAAAATTATAGGATGTTCTTTAATGTTTATCCTAAAATACCACCTTTGTGATTTGTCCCTTAATCTACATTTTCTAATCTAGTTTCCAGGTTTTCTACTAAACTTCCCCTGATACCAACTGTAACACCACAATCCCAGAAGCCCGGAGCCAGTGCATTACTTATTACATAGAAATGATTAAAAGGGATAAAATCCTCATGGAATGATAAATTTAATAGTCTTGATGAAACCAGATACATATATTTCTCTCATATTACATTTGGAAAGGTAACACAATACAATACATAACAAAAACTAATAAAATGCATCCATGAGGACCCAATATATGATCTCCTCCTCATGACATGTTGAAGGTAAAAAAATGAATGAAGTGATGTCAAATGATTATTAATGCTTACGAATAGTAGAATCATGAATAAATTATAACTGAATCATAAAAAATTTCGCATAGTCAAAATTTCATTGTGAATAAATGAAAAACACACACCATTAATAAAATGATAATGAAACTGCATACATAGGTTTTGTCATAGTAAAAAAATCATGGGTAGTAATAGTTGAAAATAAATAAAGAGAATGATTATTAATTTTAAGTCATGTTTCTGGCACATGGTACCACGATACCATCAAAACAGTTTAAGTCTATGGGTAGAAACCCGTCTGATTTTTAGAAAAAAAACTCAAAGGGTTTGTCGCTAACTGATTTGTCTCATGAGACATGTAGATGCATCAAAAGGATATTGAAGTCCCCACCCATTACAGAATTCCAAAGCATTATTTATACATAGATTTAATATAGGAAAAATATGAATTCTCAATATATTTATAGATTAGAGGATACAGATTCATCAATATTTCCATATTTAAAACAACAACCCAAAAAACACCGTATGTAAAATGGTATACAGCTTAAGAAAATAATCATATCTAGGAAATTGTAATATGGATATATAATATATTTAAAATTTAAAATGAAAAATTATATCAAATGGGTAGTAGGTACACCACATAATAATTATTGGGCTCAAAATACTAAGTAAATGACAATGAAATGGAAATTTAGACAAAGTCCCTTACAACATTGTAATCAATAGAGTCATATTACCAAAAATTAATAACCATCAAATGAATAAAAAATACCATGAATATAAAAAAGATAATGATAATATATATCAAATGTAATTACACAAATCACCACATTCATGGAATAATATGTGAATAATGGAAATCTCCTGGAATTAAAAGTCAGATAAGAAACCCCTTACCTTATAACCAACTATGTTATTGATTGATTTTAATGTCCTAAATATTCAAATTTATCTTCTTTAATTTACAATTACATAACCTCATAAAAATTTAATTTATTTAGTATAACCTTATTAGCTTCATTAATGACCATTTTTGGGTTTAAGAGGATTCATTTTATTGTTTTGGAAGCATTTTCTTCTTTGGTTTTCATGATGAGTTTTTTTGTATTCATGAATGGAAGTTCATTTGAATTGTGAAAAAAAAATCCTGAATTATTAATATATATTATTGGTGAAATAAATGAGATATAAATTATCTTATAATTATTTTTGGTTATATACCATGAGGATGACTTGTTTGATAACATATAATGATAAATGCTTGGATTAAATTGGAAGTTTTGTGCATAATGACCATATTTTGTATTATTATTTTATAATATGAGTGAATAAGTAATAAAGAACATTACAAGAATTTAAATACATATATTATGGTTTTTTTAACCATAATAATTATTTCATAATCAGAATTTTAGATGGTAATAAAAATCGGGAACCCTTTGTCCTTGAATGTGATTAATTAACACATCTCAAATGGTGTTTTCATTGTTAGTCTAAGTGGAGGGGGAAAAGAGAGATGATGATGAAATATTATATTAGAGTAATAAAATTACAATTATTTTAATATATTGTAATTTTGATATCATTTGGATGAGGGTAGATTAAGAAAGAAAAAATAAAAGAAAGGAACTCAAAGTATAACTAAAATAGAGAAATCCATTAAGAAAATTCGACAGCCTAACAACGTCACTTAAAAATTAATAAAGTAGTTTGTTGAGATAAAAGGGGTATCTCATCATTATTACATAATATATACATAAATGGGAATATGAAATGACATATCCCAGTATAATCCAATTTAAAATTAAATAGAATAACAAAAAATGAAATCATTAAAAATAGAAGGGTGGTAGATTCCCTTACCTTGATGAGTAACTCCCAAAACATGAAGGTTGGGACCTTGGGGGATTAAGGACACCATTTTAAGATTTATAGGGAGGTAAAACTACAAGAGTTTCGAGGATAATGAGTTTGGAATGAACAAAAATGAAGTAATAAGTGGGTATTTATAGTAAATGAGAGGGAGTTTTTTTATTAATTTCAAAGGACACCTCATTAGTGGTTTTTGCAAAACCATGGAATTTCCCATGGTATCTGCCCATGGTATTATTCACTTGGGACACCTCCTATCATATTTTACAGTAAAAATTTTTACCAGCCTTTTATATTAATTATTACATCATTATTATTTCATTATGATGTCATTAAACATACCAAAAACTAAAAACTGTATTATAATTATTCACGAAAAATTCATGTATTATAAAAAAATTGCAAAAATTTACCCTAACCATTTTTCTATGTGTAGAATTAAAAAATGAAATAAATTTTTTGAATATAATTTTCTACATAATTGTTATTTAATTTTTAAATAAATTCATAATTTATTCAAAAATAACAATTTTTAATTTGTAACACATTTTTTAATATCCTGAAAAAATAATAAACATCACATTACCTTATAACCTTAATAAAATATTATAATAATATGCTTTAATATTTATAAGTTTCATATTAATATTCATAAGGGTATGTTACTATTCATTAAAAAACTATTTGATTCTATTGGACTCCAAATAACAAACTAATCACAACCGTAGATGGATATTTTTGATATTTAAAACACATATGTGAAAAATTTAAGTTTAATGGCTAGGTTGTGAAATATGGCTATAAATAACCATGTTTTGTTTCTCACAGACTTAGTGCTTCATTTAATATAGGCTATCTAATGAATGGAAATTATTTAAGGGTAAGACCATAAAATTTTTGGGGTGTTATATTTTTAGTTTCAATGTGATGATTCCCAATGAATTAAGTTAGATTTTATTTTTGATGAAAAATAACTTAATAAAAATTATATTCAAATATTGAAAATATATTTGCCGAAAATTATTCAAGGGATACAAAGATAAAATAAAATGATGAGTCTGAAAAAAATGAAAAAAATTGGTCTTCGAAATGATAATATTTTCCATAAAATTTTCAATACCTTCATTCTTAAAGGTTAAAGTTGGATGTTTCCAAAAGTCATATGATTAAGATATCAAATAAAGGGAAATTAAGAAAATGAATGTTCTTTTCTATTTCCACAAACTCATTTGAAAAAAAAGTCTTTTATCCCTAAAACTTTACCCTGTATACTTCTTATTAATATATGATAGAAATTTGTTTTCATTCCCAATAATTATATTATAAATCATTTAGAGCCCTATTTTCTTTGATACCAAAATTCTCTTAAATTTATCTTATAAGAATATATGTCTTGGATGTGTAAAAAAGAACACAATATATATCGATAGTGGGTTCTCTTGATATACAACTGGTGATATCACTAAATTTATATCCTTTAATAATTTTGATTGTAGTTTTGATTCATTTATTGACAACTACCATGGAAAAATTTATAGTTTTAGAGAATTTTTATTTTGAAATTATATTTTCATTTCAATGGTTTTATTATTTTAAGGGTTAAAACATAATATAAGTATCATATCACAGCTTTCTGATAAAAATATTAATACAAAAATGGAAAATGATAAATGTATTGTTCTTAGAGATAAATCTATCAAATGTTATGAAAAATAAAAAATAAAAAATATTCGATTAATTTTTATAAGTTAACTACAAAAAATGTCAAATATTTAAATGTTCTATAATATTAAAATACGTTATTCCATAGAATATAAGGTCACATGAATTTCAAGCTTCTACATAGACTTCTTTTAAATCAAAAGTTGTTGCATGTGCCTGATTTAAATCTGGAGAGCCCCAATGTATGTGATTCATGTTTAATGGTTGATAACAATAATGAATAATTTAAATGACTCTATAATGTAAAATATTTTATTATTATTCATTCTTTTCATTTTCATCTATAAAACTCTACAAAAACAGGAAGTATATGGAGGGAAATATGAATTTATATTTATATATGATTATATTAGATTTACATGTGAATATTTTCTTACACCTAAATATGATACTCATTAAAAGTTTATTATTTTTCTAATGTTGGTTCAAAAAAATTGATATATACTTTCATAAAATGGATCTTATAGAGTTAGTGAGTTTTAAAATTTCAAAAAATTTAAATTCTTTGAAGATGAAAGATATGATCAAAAAAAATTACCTCTTAGGCACCACAATAAAATGGTCTGGTAAAAAGGAAAATAGTAGATTATAATAAATGGATTGAAAAATGATAAATTAGCATAATTTTCCAAAATATTTATAGATGAAATCCATTATTATAGTATTTCATGTTTCAAATAAAATTATTCTTAGACCATTCTTAAAGAAAACACCTTATGAAATCTGGAAGATATGGAAGCCTAAAATAATATATTCCAGAGTACTTGGTTGAATTTTTTCCATTATTAAAACCATGTATTCACCAAAAAAACAATTTCTAAATCAGATGGAGGTGTATTACATGGATATTGGAATTATAAGTGTTTAAAAATAGTACATTTTTTATTGAATAATACATTCATGTGATATTTAATGTAAATAAATTAAATAAATGAATAGATTATTTAGACTATGTTGAGGAAGAGTTTAGATTTTTCATCTTTGGAGAACAATAAATTTCATATTTGGATGCATAAATTTCAGAAGTAGGGTCATTCTCATGAACAAAAATTAAAATTTAAAAAATATCATCTCATTGAAAAAGTAATTAGTGATATATCTTCTCATCATTAAATCATAAATTAATTTTGAAATGTTTTCCCTTATAAAGATTTACATTATTATTCTATGACATAAAATATAGATGAAGAATCATCTAATTAAAATTATATTATTTAAATCTATGAATATATAAATAATTTTGAATGAAATATTGTATTGTCCCTAATTAAACCCCCTAAGGATCAAAATAACGTTAGAATCAAATGGATCCATATAAATATATTAGTGAAAATTTTAAAATAATTAGAAACAGGTTAATATTAGTGGCTCAAGGTTACAATCAAGAATAATTAATATAAATGAAGAATCAATATCCCAAATTTCAGGATTATAATCAATAAAATTTCTTTTGGAGTGTAGTTTTGGTTTTAAAACAAAAAATTTCCAAGTGGATATAAAATTTCATTTTTTAATTATAATATTTATAAAAATGTGGATGTAAACTAAACCTAGTATTTGAGAATAGATCCAAATATAATAATCTTCTCAATATTCAAAAATATATTTATCTTTTAAAACAATCTCCTCATACATTAAATGCAAGGTTTTATAGTTTCCATTCAAAAAATATTCTAAAATATTAAATATTATTCCAAAATTGTTTATTAAAATATGTTTTAATGATATATAAGTTTTTAAAATATGTTCATGAGAATATATTAGTATATTCATGAGAAAAAACATTATAATGAATTTTTAAATTTAATTAGAATATAATTTTATATGATTTAAATAGGAGAAAATAAAATTTTCTTGGTTTTCATATTTTTCCATAGAATGATGGTATTTTTCTAAAAAAACCTAATTTTTAAAAATATTTACTCAAAATAATTATATTTTATTTAATTAAAACACGAAATAATAAAATTATTTCATTATTTAAACATAATAATTCTGAATATAGAAAATATTTAGATGTTAAAATTTATAGATGAATGATTTTTATCTTGTTATACATAACATCATCTAGGAATAATATTTCTTTTTGTGTGTTCATTTATGAAATATTTCAAAATTACCCTAAAGAGAGTAATTTAAAATATCCTAAAAGTATTATAAAATATAATAAAGGATCCTTAATTATTGTTATGTTTTACCCTACTAGAAAATTTTTAATATAAGCAGATATTGTGATTAATTTTTTTCATGAATTCAATAGTGAAATATGTCACACCAGGTATGTGTCACTTTATTAATAAATTTTTAGTCACATCTAACTCTATGAAAAAAAAATTAAAAGCTTTATCAAATGAAAAAAGTGATTGTGTTGATGCTGCATTTTTTTCAAAATCATTGTGGATTAAGCTTACTCTTTCTACTTTTTGTTTTAGTTTTTAATAGATCTATTTTAATTGTGATAATAGCACTTTAATTTCAATATATAAAAATATCTTTCGAAATTCTAGGACTACAAAAATTTTTGTTAGATTTAATTTTATTAGAGATCATTTTTTAAAAGGAAATATTTATTAAGAATCTATTTTACATAAAAAATAACTTACTAATATCTTTAATGAGGCCCTATGTTGAGATAATTTTGATAAAATAAAACATGAATTTTCTATGATAGAAATTTAATTTTATATAATATTTTTAGGGCGTTTTAATTTCGTCATGATATAATTCTTTAAATTGGTTTATTATTCCAAACTAGTGTTCAAATTTCATATGTTATATAGTTCACTAGAATGAACTTTAAGATATGGTTTTTATTTAATTAATTAAATATGATTATATATGATTATTTGAATATCCGAAAAAAAAATTTAGGGATCTATAAAATTTATAAAATAATTTTCAGTAGTTTATACTGATATATACAGGTAGAATCATTCATCTACATATATTTTCTTAAGGATACTAATGTTTTAATATAAGGAAAAACATATTTAATGAATGATTATTCCTTAATAATATATTCCATATCTATATTTTTAAATTTTTCAATTGATACAATTCATAAAATTATTAAATGATGGAGTATTTTAAATTTTTAAAACCATGTTTCATGTTACCATTATAAATATTATTTTCTTTCCTAGTAATCATTAAGGGGAGTTTTTGAGTTTTTATAGTAATATTAAAATGTATAGTTTCTTTCCTAGTAATCATTTTTTATCATTGGGGGTTCATGTATGCATATAAATTATTGGAACATTAAAAGGGGAATTAATTTAATATTTTTGATCAATATCATAAATGGGGGGTTATTTTATTTATTTTGTAATTATAAAAAATTGGGAAAATATTTTAGTGGCTCCAAGACACTTTTTATTAATATTTATATAATTAGAATAACTATTTTATATATAATTATATTTTTTTATATCTTTTTTCAAATCCTTTATTCTCTCTAACATGAGTGAATAAGAGTGTTTTTCCCTGCACTGAAAACTATTATTGATTTTTTATTATTAGTAAGTTTATTTATTTTGAGTTTGATGTATATTTTATGAACTAATTTTGGAGAAAAATACATCACAATATTGTTTATAATCTCATTTTATACTAAGAATATAATTAGTCTATTTTTAAATACTTACCTATGAATTGGATCAACTATTGTTGTCATGTTACTATGAGTTATGTATATTAATCGACCATGATACATACAATACATCACCTGCGTGAACATTGAATTGACACATGAAAAAAATATTGACCAAAAATAAAAACATTTATATGTCCTCAATCAAATAAATGTCTAAATGGATAAACTATTAGAAAAATAAGTGATCATGGATATATAGATAATAAGTCCTCTATTAACCATAAAAAAAATATGTCAACCATAAGTCTATTGACCATGTCAAAGAAGATAACTTTTTCTATGTATTGAATCGATCACAAGTTGAGTTTTACAGAACTATGTAGACCAATAAACTATGTATGAAGTTATAAAAAATTGATTGATTTACCACACATTAATTCTCAATCGACTGGATGACTGGATCAACCACCCATTGCATATCAATCGATCACATGTCCAAACAGTCAACCACGTGAATAAATTCACAACCTAACAAAATTTATGACCTACCCCAATGTAATGGCCTAAAATAATGAGTCACCTATTATAAGTTATAACCCACCAAAATATTTAATCAACCATAAAATTTTATATACCACAATGAAACATGTTTCAAAATTATTCTCTATAAATCATATTTTTTAATATTTTTATTTATTTATAATTATTCTATGTTTTTAGGAATTTTTCATTGATTGGAATATTAATTAAGGACATATTAATTATTTCAATACTAAGGTTTTTTATTTAGATGTATTTTATATTGATTTAAATGAAGAACAAAGGTTCCTTGTGTCTTTAAAATTCACATGGGATATTTACTGCATAAGGTTAAAATTTGAATATTTTGGAGTTTTAAGAAATTTTATTTCATAAACTCAAGGATTATTCCAAGAGATATTTTATTCCACATTCCATTAATATATTACCATTTTATTCATTTATTTTTAACTAATAATTTTTTAGAATATTTAGTTTCTATAAAGTTTCCACATGAAACCAAAAAGGGTATATTCGGTATGGAAATTAAATTAAGAATTCACAAGAATCGTTTTAAAAGAAAAGAGCATAGAAGTAATCTAAATAATGTCATTGATTTTAGATGCACATGATGCTTTGGAAAAGAATGAATACAATTACTTTCATTTTATTAATCTATTTTCTATATGATAACTTGATATGAAATATTTGATAAATCCAATTGAAGGTAAAATTATTTAGGATATTTTTAAATTATACTAATTAATATGAATTTGGGTTCATTAATTAGAACACTCTTTTCCAGACTATATAATTTTGATCCTTTTCTACCCAGAGAAAAGAAAGTCTCCTCAAAACTCCAGAACGAATTGTTTAACTTGTTATCTTGTTCTTAATTATTTCAATAAATTTATGTGTAAATTATTGTATTCTTTAAAATTACCTAAAAATGTTAATATTTTCAAGATATGTCGCCCCAATGAAAAGTTACATATAAGTTGTCCCTAATCATCTGAAAGTTGGGGTAATTAAGTTGCTCCATGGTCTAGACAAAGGTATGTTTGGTTTCTTAAACCACCTAAAAAATAAGCCATTTAGTTTATGGAACTATGTGGTAAAAATGTATTATATGGTTGTGCCTTTTTGGTTTAAAAAAGAATTTATAATGGGTTATCATTCCCCATTAAAAATCATATATTTCATCATTATAGGTTCTATTTATCTTGTTATTTGTTTTGATTAAACAGTATACATAGAATCGTTTAAATATGGACTAATATAAAAATAATTATGTTCATATTATTTTTAATTATACTATATTAATATTTGACTTCAAAAATAATTCCAAAAGGTATCTTAAAAAAGAAAAGTTACCCATCACTAGGCCATTTGATCATCCTCATATTGGGACATAATTATTTATTACTGTAACTATTTTTCATTTACTAAAGGTGTTTGTGAACATTTATAAGAGTTATTTTTCAATTAAATCACTAATTAAAGGGGTATTTTTAATTCCTATTGATTCTTAAACAGATAAATTAATGGTTTCAAAATATTTATTTAAATATTAATTCTACGATTAGTTTTTATCATATTGAATTTGGTGTCAATAAATAATTTGTTATGTTTTATGATATTTATGTATTAGTTGGGTATTATAATGATTTAAATGATTCTTTAATTTAGTTTATCATTCTTTAATGATTTACAAATATTGAATTCATTTCATTGTTTTCTATATGTAAATTAAATCCACATTTGTAGAAACGTTATATCTATTCCATTACTTGTTTAAATTTTTATTGATTTTCTAATGTGTATTGTATTATTGTTATTATTTCCTTTTAAGATGATTGTAACACCAAACAAATTATAATATAATAAAAATATGTTATCTTGTTTCAAAATAACAAAAAGAAAATTAACAATTTATAATTACCATATGACCATTGTAACATAGTCATTGAAAAATTTAGTATAAATAGATTTAATAGCAATACAAATCCAATAATTAAATTAGAATAAATGTAATGAATTAGTATAATTCTCCATTATGATTCTCAATTTTAAAAGATCATAACTAAGATAGCTTCACTAGGGTTTTTCACAAAACAAGAATAATTATAACTCTAATAAGTTAAGTTTGAGAAACATTGATTCTGATATAAGTTTACTCTTGTGTAAACCACCATGACATCCAAGCTAGTTGAACTTACACCAATGACTTCCACCACGTTTTATCTTATCTTTAGGTATTGTGTACAGATCATGATGACATATTTAATTAGAGATTAAGATGACACAAATTTATATTTATAAATATATTAAATTATTTATATATATAATTTACATTTTATAATTTTTATGTTTTTAATTGAAAATAATAAATTAAGTTCATTTTAACAAAAAATAATAATTTAATTAATATAGTTAAATAACTAATAAAATAATTTTAGGCCCAAAAAATCATTTTCATAAAAATTGTTCTTTTATACACAATAAATTTAATTTCAAAGTTAAATGATTATATTAAATAAATATATTATTGATATTAATAATATATTAACATTTATTTAATTAGTAATTGATATTAAAGGAGAATAATAACAGTTAATATTTACAAAAAACATCAAAAAAATTCCTATATATCAAATATTATATTTTAAAAGATAATTTTATTATATTAAGAAATTGAACTAGGTTAAATTGGAAAAAAAATTTATTCATCCTCTACAAATTTTGTAATATGGGTCATCAACTATTTTTAGAAAAAAATAATTACCATGGTAAATGTTTCGTTGAGGTTAAAAGGGGTAATAATGTGTAAACTAAAATTGCTTCATTTTCATAAGTTACATGACACTAAGGCCTTATAGAAGACATTGTTTAGGATATAAATCCATAACAACATGTATCACCAACATTTCCTTGAATATCTCAACTAAATACCATGTGGTTCCATCTTTACCCATCATAAAGATTTCATTTCGAAAGAAAAGTACTTTTTACTTATAAAGGGAGTTTAGTTCCAAACTCTCAATGTGAGTATTACCCACTCCCTAATATTATCTTATTTATTTTTCTCATATAGACTCATCCAAACTAATAATAATAATTATATTATAATTAAATTAGTATAATTATTTTAATTAAATTTTATCTTATTAATTTATCAGAAATAATATATCTCCCTACTATATAATGGAAAATGAAAGCTCCACTCAAGCTATATGTGGACTACCGCCTCCTTGAATGATATACATCATTTTTCATCACCCCCATACATTAATAATTAAAAAATGTATATAATGAGTAAAAATTATATTTATGACATTATTAAGATTATATAAATGTAAATTATGAATTCCATAAATATCTAAACCACTATTAATATACCACTTTTTGTTCATTGAAAATATCGAATAAAATCCAAAACTCTAATGGAATGAAATTTGATCTTTATAAAACACTATAAATCATATATTATATTAACTTTAATGAATATTAACTATGAACTCGGTATCATAGTATGGGTATCCATATCAATATTGCAAATATTTTGTGAAACAAAAAAAATCCGTAAAATTTGATAAAGAGAATAAAAAATAACCGACAAATAAATTTATAATAAATTATTATTATTAAATATAATAAACGATAATATATATAAATATGGTAATTAAATAATTTATTAAATTGGTTATGTTTATTATACATTATTTTAATGTTATTTTGTTGAAATTGAGAGTAAATATTCCCATTTTTTCTTATCTCGGTTTTTTTCTTTATGTAAAAAGCCATATTCACCCTCTTTTTTGTTTTTTTTGTTTTATAAATACCTATAGATAATTTTTTTCATTGATTTAATGAAAATAAATGGATTAAAAAATCCATCATAATTTCCCCTTTTCATGTATTTTTTTAATTCAATTATTACTAAATACATAAGATATTTTGTAAACTAAATTATTATTTCTTTAAGTAAATACTATTATTCATGGTCTTCTTTCATGAATTGTTGGTTACATACAATCTAAGGAATTATTTTGTGGATATTTTAGTTCTACCTATGAAAAATATAATTTTTAATTCAAATATTATTTCTTGATGAATTTATTTCTAATAAAAGTATAATATTGTTAAGTATATTTCCCATTATCTCCAATAAGTTATTTCTCTTTCATATCTATGTTCTATGTTTCTAGAAATGTTTTTCATTTAATAATTTTAAATACAAATTTTTATTATTTCACTACTGGAAAATGGACATATCCCCACGGTTTTCCACAAAACTGTGTGGATAGGTACCCCTATACCCATGATTTTTAAAAACCGTGGGCATAGGTAAATTTTCAAGACCTATACCCACAGTTTTGAAAAACCATGGGTATAGGGGGTCTATCCCCACGGTTTTCCAAAACCGTGGGGATAGGTCCTGAAAATTCACCTATTCCCACCGTTTTCAAAACCCATCGGTATAAGGGTACCTATCCCTAAGGTTTTGGGGAAACCCATGGGGATAGGTCTCTCTTAAAATACATATACCCATGGTTATGAAAAACTATGGGAATAGGTTTCCCGTGTGTGCGCGGGAAAAAAAATTCTGCGGGAAGGAAATTTTTTTTTGGCGGGAGTCCTATACCCACAGTTCTTCCATCTATAAACATGGTTTATACAACTATATTTAACTAAATACAAATATATATACATAAAAGCAGTGTTGGGGTAGTGGTTAGGTGCTTCTTCTGCAGTGGAGAGGTTGTAGTTCGAAACCCGTAGGCCGCATTACTTTAGGACCTATACCCACGGTTTTGAAACTGTGGGGAAAAGCCTTTAACAACGTGGAAATTCGGTATGTTTCGTTGACACGGTAGAAAAAAACCTATACCCACAGTTTTGGAAAACTGTGGGTATAGGCTTGGGACCTATACCGATGTCATTCCAGCCCACGGTTCCCAAAACCGTGGGTATAGCCTATACCCACAGTTTTGGGGGCTATACCCACGGTTTTGAACCGTGGGTATAGGATATTTTTCCAGTAGTGTTTATTTGTGTCCTTAATTTCCCCATAAATATTTTTTAAAATACGTGTCTCTATCTTTTTTATGTGGGTTTCGATAAAGGTGATTTTTTAATAGTAAAAAGTATTTTCCATTCCCAACCATACATTTTATTTTCCTCTAATCATTTCATGTGGATTTCATCGATTTATTTTTTAGGAACATTTATTAATATTTATTTTCAAATAATTATTAAAAAATATCAATATAAACTTCCCTAAAAATTCATTCCAAGTGTGCCTCATAACTTCGTCTCTATACAACAATGTTAATAAATGTTTTATGATCACACTTTTTTGATATTATATTTTATTTTCCTATTTATCTCAAATATATCTATCAGGTATAGAGTTATGTTCCATGAATCCCCCTTTAAACACAGTTATGAGATACTTTTTTTTGGGTGATTGATTTTTTTTTGAGTTAACTAATCTAATTATTGAGGCAGTTTTTTGTGATACCATTTGGAAATATTATAAAACCCATTATTTTAGGGTTTCTTCATTATATTGAATTTGATTTATTTTATATGGAGCACATATATATATTTAGGGAGGTGGATTCTTATATTTCCCACCAATACATTTGTTATGATTTGATATCGCATTAGATAATAATGATAACTATTTTTCGTGAAACGTTGTTATGTTTCCAACACCTAATCCAATATTTAATCGTTTATAAGATTATAATTCCTTAGTGACAATATATATATATATGGTGGTATGGGGAAAATTTAAATTAAATTCACACACCATACACACAGTCCATAAAGTTAGTTGATAGACCCCTAAGGAATAGCCCACCCATCAAGCCTTATTGTATTCAGTAAATGGACCAAAGTGTAGTGGGTATGAATCCCATTACATGGCCCAAAGTCCCACTAACTAGCCTAAAGGCCCAATTTTTATTCCGCTACCTATTATTCCCTTTGTTGAGACATTAATTTCACTTTAGCCTCTCAAAATCACCACCCTATTGTTGAATGATACCACTTGTTGCTACATCCAATCGCCCAATGCCTTCGAGCTCAACTACCCTACCATTGGCCCAGCCCGTCATGCCATCACTAGTCATTAACAATTCCCATCTATTCATCACTAATTCTCCCACCAAAGTGTCCAAATTCTAGATCTTCACTTCCACCTATCATTGGATGATCCACTATTGAGCCCACTAATCACCGTGTTGACATTCATCCCAATGCTCACCCTGCCAAAAAGTCCAAATGCCTAATTATTTTTATTCTTATAGTATTTGATTCTAGGATTTGATGCAAATTTATGGGGTGCCTTAACCATAAGGTCAAAACCCAACTACAAATGCCATATAATGTGTTATTATTATTATTATCTTTTTTTCATAATTCATATTTATGATACATATCCATGTTTTCTAGATTCTTATGTTATATTCCTATGTTATGATCAGTGGATCATAATTATTGAGTCATGATTCTATAATCTTGTTTCATGGTATATGTGTGAACATTTTACATTAAATTTCTTTTCATTATGTGTAATGGATAAATATTACCATTCCATTTCCATCATAACCCTATATTTCATCTGTGATCATGTTTTCTCGCATTTTTTTATATAACCCTTAATGACATGTTGATAAGTTATTTCCATTATTGAACATTTGAATTCACCATTTCTCCTATTTTCCATTACATAGTTAATAACGATGTGGATAACATATAATGCATATATTATAAGATCATGTGTAGTGAAATTAACTATAAAATATCAAAAATATTGAAAATAAAATTTTTCATATAACTAGTTTCCAATGACAGTAATCCTTTTGGTTTTTTGTTTGTGCGTATATTTTCAATATGTAGTGATAAAATTTTTTATTTATCATAAAATATATACAAGTTTATATTGGGTACTCTCAATTGGTACTAGAGTAGATTTTAGTAATTTATTGGGATTAATTTAGTTATTTTCGGGGAATATTACTAGATAACTTTATATAAAACCCTATATATAATCTTAAACATGGGAAAACATCCTAGATTTTTTTCAAATATAGAATGTTTGATTTCTAAGAAATGAAATCCATATTTGTATAAAAACAATTAGATCCATGCTATAGAAAAAAATCATCTAGGGGTAATATCCCTAATAATGATGGTTGATTGTAAACTATATCTTCAAATTGTGCACAATAAGTGTCCTTAACTACCAATATGGTTTGAAACTCCCTGTTCTTATTCTTTTTTCCTTCCCATGCTATTTATGATACATTTAGAAGGATTTAAATTGAATTTGAGTATGTAATAAATAACTAATATCTTAGATAACCTAATAGTAAAATTAACATGGGAAACCTATATTAAAATCTATAGATTCATAATTTAGGTTAGTCATAACATTTATTAGTTTCATTATATATGATTATATTTCTACTTCTCATGAATTTAATAATTTTATCATAAATTAAATTCCTTTTTTTAATGTAATGTGTGAATCCTTGAGGAAATTATTTTGTAATAGTTTTCCCTTAGAATATAAGGATTTTACCAAAAAGTTACATAAGGACATAGATTCTAGGGTACCAAATCATGTTTCAATTATCAATAAACTATCATAAGGTAATAATGATAATGATAATCATGTGGAGCTCCCAAATGTTCCAAGGAACGAAAAAAAATTATTGAGTCCTTTATATTACTATATGTACCCTCCTTTAGCGGGTCCTCTAAAACACATATCACTAACTAGTAAAGAAATAGGATATATGAGGTATTCACTATCATCCAATACAAAAAGAATGAAAATGGAATTTAGTTATTTGCCATTTTGAAGAAGAGGCTGAATAATAGTGGACCCCCATTAGGAATACGATAAAAGTTAATGTTGACTCTAAAAAATTTATGGATTTCGAGAAAATATATTTATCTAAATATTTTGGCTAAAATATTGGCATGAATATACTAAGATAATTACTATAATTTGAAGAAAAAAATAGGAGGAATTAGTGGGTACTTATGATGTTAACTACATGAGACATTTGAGTTACACCACAATTTTTAATGCTAAACTTGAATGTAATATTATAAAATTATTTACTACAATAAACCAACTCATTGAAAGGAAATAACTATAAGATACATTTGTATCTATGAATAAATTATTCAATGTTCAATTAATGGGGAAATAGAAATTAGGGACTCTTAATATTCCAGATATAAGAAAATTAGGATAATGTTTCATGGAAACACAAAAAAAAGACATTATGGATGAAATAAATTTCAATCACCATATTTCCAAATTTCATGGAGAAATCATCTATAAAATTTCTTGATGGGAACCAAAAAATATTTTGTGTGTGGGAAGGTTGACCATAAACCTCTTAATTATCGATCAGAGGAAAAGAGTACAATCAATTCAAAGGAAGGATGTAAGGATGGTCCTAGATAATTATCTAGAAAGACTTCAAGGATTAAAATACATTGATTTTTTTATTTTAAAAATAAATTCCCCAACACAAGGTATAATGGAAATAAAAGGCATTAAAGAAAGGGAATGATGAAGATCTTATTCAATCACAACCATTGAAGAGATCTGTGATAATAAAGAGGTAAAAGGAACACTTATTCTCCAATATAAATATGAAAATGACTTATTTGATTCTATTTCTTTGAATTATTTCATTTCCTTCACATTATATATAAATATTGAGTTACCACCTAAAAACATGAACATTTATTTATCAATGAAAACACCTTGTGGCCTGATGATTTCAACCATCATATATAAATATTATCCAATCAAGGTTTTTTGGAAGATAATTCTTATTAATATATTTATACTTCCCATGATATAATTTTATATGATTTTAGTGGGTATGGGATCTCCTTGAATAGGTATCATATCAATTTTTAGTTCAAAAATGTTTCATTTTATATCTCTAATCATAATGACATTAAATATTAGTGCATGTATTATTGTGAGATCTCTTAGGAAGAAACCCTCTTAATAAAGGTCTTAATACCCTGTCACAAATGATAAATTGATAAAATGATTGGGGAAGAAGTCATCATTAAAAACATTCCAATTATATATAAGTATATAGATTTTTTTTATAATGAATTCCATGGAATTCTCCTAAAATATGGAGTTTATATTTCACTTAAAATCATATATATTCATATGAGTGTATTGAAGATTAATTATATAATGACACCCATTTAATTAGAGTAATTTAAGAATAAGCATTAGTATAATCTATAAAAATTTGTTATACACCCATGTTTCTCACCATAGGGTGCACGAGTTCTCTTAATTGAGCATAATGGTGGATCAATTAATCTTGACATATTTTATTTCAATCATAAAAATATCACAATTAATAAAAAGATTCTTATATGACATATAAATGAGTTTTTTGATCAACATAGAAGATCTTGATAACTTTTGAAGGATGATCTTTGATCTGGATACCATCAACGAAGGGTAAGGAGATACGATGTACCCATGACAATTTTCCACACAAGGTATAAACAGTATGAATTAGTAGTAATTATGTTTTTCACATTGAAATTATCTTATTAAATTTATGGTAAATATGGAAAAAATGTTTATATATTAACATGAAAAAATCTTGGTAGTCTTTAATGGTAATATTCACGTATATTCAATGATAAAAGAGGAATATTAAGTGTATCTGAATATTGTGATAGAGAACTTATGAAAGGTAAAATTATATT
This sequence comes from Viscum album, assembly GCA_963277665.1. Lineage (NCBI taxonomy): Eukaryota > Viridiplantae > Streptophyta > Magnoliopsida > Santalales > Viscaceae > Viscum > Viscum album. Next base: position 581,328,123 of record OY728148.1, read on the forward strand.
ATATATTTAGAATATAGGGACATTACCATTAAGATAACATATACATGAGTTAAGTCAATAATTTTAATTTATCTCGCAATGAGGATCTATTCAGGTTTAGAGTTTTAGATAACTAGGGCTTGACTCATACATAACAAAACTATATACACTATTCATGTATGTACCTTTGGACATCATTAAATTCAACCCTTACAGAACCATTTATATTGGAATAAATATTAAACCAACATCCAATATAATTCTCTAGAGAATATATTTCTTATAATAATGGGACTATTTTTCCTTTGGCGGAATTGTGGAATTGTGGAAAGTGGTTGGGAAAAGTGATTTTTTTTCATTATTTTAAAATGTTGATTTTAAAATATTTTTTTTAAATATTTTTAGTAAATGATTTAATTGAGATGTTTTCAATAAACGTATTATTTTATTTTAATTAATTAAAATGGTTTGTTTGAAAATATTTCAACAAAAGAATAATTTTATTGAAATGGCTTGGAATGGCTGGTTTGAAACAGTTTTGGCTTATATGGTTGTGTGAGTTCATGCTTTAAATTTGACCCTGAATAATGTGAATGTACCATTAGGATACAAAGGGATGTGACCTTGGATAAGGGGTGTGGGTCATCAGGGAACAAGAATATTGGCCACTCTACCATGACTTAGTAGATGGACAATAAACCGCTCATAGGCATGGAACTATTAGAAAAGCATTCATGAATCGGTGTGTGTCTGTGTATGTGTGTGAATAATGTATTTGGTATGCCAAATAGGAATTTGAAATGTTTTATAGAATTTATTCTTTTCTTTACAGGGAAATTGGTAGTGGTTTATAAAACTATTTTTCGGAGAAATAGTTTTGGATTTGTGATAAACTATTTTAAAATGTTTTACAAGAATTGGTTTATCTAAATGTGATAACATGTTTTATCCAAGTGGAATGAGTAGATATGTAATTTGTGGATTTCCTATTGAGTTTAATTACTCTCCCATTATTTGGAAGTTTATTTCTTTTTCAGATATCTTTTATTGGGACACATGCAAAGGTAAAGTATCAAACTTATTTTGTGGTGCATCATGATATGTGGGATATTTTGTGTGGTTGGAGCATGGATTATGTTGGCTATTTGGGGTTATTTGGGGTTTCGTTGAGTTTAGTTGGCATTGAATTCTAGTTTTTACTTTGATATGAGTTGTATTATGTCGTGGTACATTGTTTTAGTTTGGTTTTAATATCAATGGTATTACTTTGAGTTGTTTTATGTTATTATCACACATCATGTATTTTTCCTTTTTATGGTGACTTTAGTTTTGTTGTTTTAATTTATCAATGGTAAAATCATCTTATAATTGTACTGAATCCCTTGAAATTTATTTCCAGCTTTTGGGGTCTTCGGTATGTCACTTAAAAAAAAGTATCAATTGCATGTCAACTTAAGCCAATGAGGAGGGGCGATATATTACAAAGTAAATACTTGATCTATAACATGTTCTAAACTTAGAACCTATGCCGTTATAACACAATATATCCTATGAAAAAACAATCTTTAGAGGTATTAAATAAAATATATATGGTTTTATATAACAATACCACCCCCTGGTAAAATATTTTCTGCAAAAAAATATTTTTGAGAAAGCTATGTGGGAACTAAGATATGTAATGAGGAAAAATTAAAATCATTTTTTCATTTGAGTATTAAAATGTAATGGATGAAATTACCTTATAGTGGGTATAATATAGTTCCTTAGAAATTATAGTATTTTAATGTTATGATATATTGTTTTAAATTAAACATTAAACAAAAATGAACTCAATAATAATTAATATATGATAACTTTAACATATCTATTAAATAAGTTAGTATAACTATAATTCCCTATATAAAAAATTCAATAAATAAAGAAAATGAAATTTAATTAACTAATATAATTCATTAGTATGAAACTTGTTTTTTAATATTGTAGGGGAGCTAAGTTCATCATGGTTTTCCTGAGACCAAGCATAAGTAGAACCCTAAAATGTGTGGCCTAAAAAATGATTTTTGGATAAGTTCAAGATCATTTAAATTTCAATAAGATTCATTCTAACTGAACTACCATCAGTGATGAAAAATACTACTTATCTTATACTTCTGTCTTTTAAGAAATATTTAGGGGATATTTAAATAGAATCTAAGATGATATAAACATGAAATTATCAATGTAATAAATTATTAATATATATCATTTTTTATGATTTTTTATTTCTACAATAAATTAAAAAATGGATTTTTTTCATTTCCAATTTATTCAGTTAATTTATCTAAATAAGTAATAGTATCATTTTTTCTATAGAGTCTATTTTACTAGAAAATTCTATTTATGCACAACAATTTATATTTTAGGGTTAAATGATTAATTTAATAAAATATATTTTTTATGGTAATAATATGTCAAAAATTATGTAACCAGTAATTTATATGAAATAATAATAAAAAATTTTAATATTAATAATTTTATTTTCATACAAAAATAATTTAATATTAGTAATAATATTTATTATTAATTTAAATGTAAATTTTTAAAAATTTATAAATTTAAGTAGATTAAATGGAGTTCAGATTTTGGTTCAATAATGTTATAATTTCTTAATAAGGTTAATCTAAAATATTTTTTAAAATAATAATTTCCATAGGAAACATTAAATATATGTTAATAAGGGTAAAATATGGTTTATTAAAGTTTCTAGAATTTTTTTATGTTCACATAACTTGTATAACTTCTATATGACCTTTTTTATGAGGGGAATTCATACCCACTTATCTCTCAAAAAATTCCTAAGATAAATTATCCAAATCCCATGTGATTTTATGTTTACCCCTTTTCTAACTATCATTTAAAATGAAAACTCCATCGTTTTCACCTTTAAAATGACCTCGCATTCACTAACATTAAGGCACACATATCCATAAAAATTCCCTAGAACATAAAACCAATCTAATTCATTTAGATCCCTCATCCATGTTTTTCATCAAATTGATACAATATAGTGATCCAATTCCTCCATTTCCAAAGGATCCTTCATGATAATTTTCAAACCCTAAACATGAGTATTAGTCACTCCATAACATTCTCTTGTCTATTTTTCTCATCCAACCTCCTACAAACCTATTCTAACCATTGAAATAAAACAAAATTAATATCATTTGTATAACTAAACTTTTTAATATTAATGGAACAACCATTATCAATTTCCCTCAAATCCATTATAAAATGAAAACGCCACTCATGTTATGTGCTAAATACACCATACATAAATGAAATAAATAATTTCTCATCACATTTTTAAATGGATGATTCTAATAACATATTTAATGTATAGAATTATATTTATTTCATTATTAATATTAGAAACATATAAATTAAGAATTATTTTAATATTTACAAAATTATTGATATAACACCTTTTATTATTAAAAAATAATTAAACAAGCATGTCATTAATTCCATATTCACAATTCATAACTAAAACACTTTTGAAATGAAATTATAAATTTATAGAAAAACCTATCAAACATATATTCAAATAATGTTAATAATCATGGAATGAAGAACTTAGTATCAAAGTATTAAGTTCAAAATTGATATTACAAATCATCTTTTAAATAATAAAAATTTCCAAAATCTAATGATGAAAATAAAAAATTACAAAAAAATAATAATATATAATGAATGGTTATAATTTTATATTTTGAAAGGTAATATATATGACTATGTTTTAAAAATAAGTTACTAATTTTTTTATATTTTGTATAGATGAGTTTAATATGATTTCATGGAAGACAGTAGTAAAGGTAGGGATTTTTATCATCTCAATTTTCTTTCTTTGATACGTATTCCAAAATAAATACATGTTTATATTTATTCATGTTCATATAATCCCATGTGAATTCTATTTATTATAAAAAAAAAATTAATTAATGGGATTTAAAAATACAATAAAAGTTCCCCTTTTCACGGGTTTCTTTATTCAAGTGTTACTAATGTTATAATGGATTATATTAACCCAAAAATCTTTTCGTGGAGTTATAATGTTTCCTCATAAATATATATCTTATATGTTTTTTTACACTAAGACATTATTATATCATAATTTGAATTTATATATTCATAAATTTTCTTTTTAAAATCAAAGCATATTCTTTTATGGATTCCATTTTCAAAAAATTATAATGTTGTTAAAAATAGTTATCATCCTCTATAATTAAATTTTTCTATTCAATATCCATATTCATCTATTCCACAAATATTTTCTGATTATTATTTTAAAAAAAATTTCAGTATCTCTGTTGGTCTTTATATTCTTATTAAACCTTATTTTAATATATATTTTTTTTTCAATTATGTTGTGGGTTTCAAAAAAAATTATTTTGAAAAAAAATGTTAAAAGGTTTTTTATTTCATTTTAATATGTGTTTCTTCCACAAGACATTTACTTTGGATTAACTATATGTTTTTAAAGATTCCTTTATTTATTTTTTTGGGGGCTAATATTTCAAAATATTCATCCTGTGAGCTTCTAAAAAATGTTTTCAAAAATAATTCAAAAAATCCACTCTATATGAAAATGTTATGAAATGTTTTCTAAAGACTATTTTTAAACATTGCATCTATATTCCCCTTTAAACCCGATAAAATATATCTTTTAGGATGTTATTTTTTATACATCACCTTCTTAATTTCTTTTTTAGGTAATTATTTTGGGTGATTTCCTTTTTTTATCAACCAATATAATTCTTACTGTCATTATATCTAATAAAATGTGGAAATTTTAACAAACCAATTTTGTTTACAGAGTGTTTTCAGGATATTATATATGAATATTTTTATATGAAAAACATATCCATGTATATTGATGGTTTGGGTCCCATATTTCTTTCTAATACATTGGATAGGGTTCTATATCTGACGACAAAAAATTAGTTCATAGGTTTGTTGTTCCTAATCCACAAATGGTCTATAAGTTTGTGATTACTAAGACACTATTTAATTTCCTTGAATATTTTGGTCTATGATCCGTGATGGAATGTCCTTATATTATTTCTTATTGAAAATTATTATTTTTCGATTTTCTCATTAATCATAAGGTTCACCCATCCCCTTGTTTGATCACATTCTGATAATATAACCCATAATGAAAAATTGATTAGTTTTTTCCATACCAAGAGTTTGAGAGGGCCCTATATTATGTTTCTTATTCCACAAGTTATAATGATGGGTATAAAAAATAATATGTTCAAAATATGGTCTACTATGGTGAAATTATGGATAAATGTTCACAATTATATGAAATAATATTTTTTATATGACTATGATCCGAAGACAAATAACATTTGGTTCTCGGGATGTGAAAGCATTTATAATATGTAATGTTCAAATTATTTTATTATCAAAAAAAATATGCATTTTTAGCTTAGTTTATCTTAATGATATATGGTAATTGATTATATATGTTATAAATAGTTTATTATATAATATAAATGTGGGGGTATGTTTCCTTGAATGGTTTTTGGAGGTGAGTTGAGGGATTCTCTTTGATGTTTTATGTGATGTTATCATTTGATATGTGATATGTTTACTTACTTATTTTGGATAAACACATCATAACATTGGCCAAATAAGTGGGAAATAAATATATGGTCACTATAAATGTTTAGTTTATGCACTAGATAGTATTCCTTAGTGATTTATAATACACATCCTATAGGGAGTGACACATGGTAGGGATAATTTAGGGTAATTAAGTGTTTATTTATTATGAATGAATCAATAATTAGAAAATTTCTTCCATAAAATAAGTCTATGAATGTCTCACTAAAACCTATTGAGTTTCCAATGATTCATATATATTATATTATGTTAACTATTTTATGTTTATTTTATTATGCTTCTTCTTTTTTATATTTTCTCATTACTATATTGACACTATTGTTTGATTTTATTCTTCTTTAATTGTATTATAGATTAATTAATTATTTTAATGTTATTCTCGTTATTAAAAAATTTCATTATAAATATGATGTTTTTCATTCACCTTATTTTCTTTAAGTTTCTTGTTATATTTTCAATTATAGTCTTCCATAAATTTCATGGCTCATATTTAATTTCAATAAAATTATTTAAATTATATTCTAAGAAGGTTATAAATCTGGTTGAATTTTAATTTTCATGAACTCAGATGTATTCATTTTCAATCATCAAAGTATTTTCCAAATGATATCTTGATGATTATTTTATATCAAAAATTTTAGTTTTAACATTAATAATAAAAATATATGTCTTTTGGTTTCATTTAATGTTTCAAAAAGGTACATCTACTTTTTTATTATAGTTCAAATGATCATTTTTGACGTCTATTTCATCAACTACACTAAATGCCTTATAAATGGAATCACATGGACACTTTGGTAGAATCTTACTAGGATTGTTTATCCCACACCCTACATTCACACACTAGTGTTTACATTTTTTTTGTTTTATATAGGTTTTAAAAGTGAGACTTTGATAGTGGAAAGAATTCATTACTTCTTTATTTGATGTATTAACTTTGGATTTGGAGGTGACCTTGGGTCACATGAACATACTTTTATGGTATTTCATGTTTTCATATTATTTACTATTTCTCTTTAATGAACCACACTAAAATTTTTTCTGTATATTTTGCCTTGTGCTATGTCATGTATCATATTACATATATTTTTGGAAATTTCACATGGTATGTATTACTTATTTTATTATTTAATACCTATTTTTTATATATATTTCAAGATATTCATTTTATTTACATTAATATCCAATGAACATAAATATCAATTTAAATTCTTAGAACTACCCAATATTTTTTTATCTATATTTATAGGGTGAAATCATTCCTAAAGTTTATTTCTAATTTCATCGACACTTGTTTCCTACCTATGGTGATTAGAAACACACTTCATGAATTAAGGAATGCTGGCTCGAGTGGTGTGGGAAGTTCACCAAATATTTGTTCAACACAAAATGGTTCAAAAATCCACTTTTTATTTATAGATTAGACTTGTATTGAAGGTAATATAATCAAAACTCAAGATGTATGTAAAAATTGTCTTTCTAACACTTTTAGTGTTAAAACATGAGATTCCATGGGTTTCATGCTTATTTAATTAAAATCAAGTTTTATATCTCAATCATTTTCTCAATTTTTTATTATAATTAATGATATTAATGTATTTGAGAAATTTAATTTCACAACCCGGCCCAACAGTGATTGATCTACAACTTCTCTAGTAGTGCCTCGATAGGACATGGGCCAGTTTAAATCCCATAAAGGCATAACTAACATGGGAGGATATTCCATAAGTACATGTACACACTCACATACAACCATATACATTAAAAAGTGTAGAATAATAATCATAAATGATGAAAAATATAGTATATAAATTATGCATTTAAAATCTCAAGGGTGTACAAGTGTACTGAAGATACATCTGAAAAGAGAAAGGGGAAAAATACATGCCCAACTAGAAGGATGGCCCAACTTGAAAAACTGGAAAAAAATATGATCATAGAGCTCTGCTCTAAATATCCAATCCCTAAATATCATACATGGTCAAATTCACTTGGGTATCACAATTATCTACTATAATTGTCTTCGACATATTTATCTTCTAAATATGACACGACCAATGTTTCGAAAGCCGACACATGGTTGACTATATACATACCCAGTATGATGCACTAAAAGTTGAATTTGATGTAGTAAGAGACATTATAGGAATAGAAAACTAAACCCATATAAATAAAATAGAAAATACAGAAATATTTATATAGATAAATATGTGATCATAAAATAAACCCAAAAGACAAAGAGAACGGGGATATCCATATCATAGCTCAACCCAAGAAAAGATTATTCCATCAGTTCTAGGGTCCATCCATGATTCCTTTTATCTCATGTGTCTATAAATTAGAAACATACATGTCAAGAAACACTTGGCCACTATGACGTACAATCTATGGGAACAATCTATAGGTAGAGGACTCATGCACTACTACAAAAAAAGGTTTCAACTCAGTGGATAGAGGACCCATTCCCTAAAATTGTTTAAGGGTAACACTTTAGTAATCAGTAGAGGACACATGCCCTATCTCCATAGTAGGGTTACACTATAGTTTTTGGGGACCCATTCCCTGATATAACTAGAGGGTGCCACTCGGATATTCAAGTACCCATGAATAGACTCCATAGGAGGGTTCCACTCTATTAATTGTTAGTGGACTAATACCTTGTCTATGTAAGAGGGTACCACTCTAAAGGTAGATAGAGGACCCATGACCTATCCCGATAGGAGTGTTCTAATGAAATAGTAGATAAATGACCTATTCCATGTGCTAGTAGGAGTAATACACTCTAATGGTCAAGGTCCAATTCCCTGTCTAGTAAGAGGATGTCACTTTGATGTATTTAATGATCCTTCCTAATCAATGTCATCATTGAGAATCTCCTAAAGAAGCAACATGTGTAGGACATCTTGCATCATATATCAAGAGCCACCAATAAAGAAATTATCATGTTCTATAGAGAAAAATCAATTATTATATGCTATTCATCATAAAAAAGTCTAAATGATGGATATATACGAGGGATAAGTTTACTCCAAAGGGTATACAAAGTGTAAGGTGACCCACGTTGTGTGTGGTCCCACCTTGATTCATGGTTGTTTCCCTATTGGTACAAATATCAATACCCATTTATCCCTATATGGTGTGTATGAAAACTAAAAATCATGCCTCGTCCACCTAGGGTCCTACTCATGCTCCCGGTCTTTTTTGTATAATGTTTCTCATGCTCGTATACTCAAATACATGGCATGTACTCCAACATGGTTCCCACATGTGTCCTTTGGGATGTGTATATACATCCTGATTGTGTTTAGTATATGGCATTTGCCTTATCATTCCCATGTTTTTATACTCTGGCATTATATACTGGGTAACCAGCACTAGGTCACAGGGAATGGGGTTTCCCATAAAGCATGTGAGACTTATAGCCTCCCCAAAAGTAGCGCATCATAGATTTTCGAAGAACACAATTCATGTTCTTCCGCACTACACGGTGTGTATTCTAAATTATCCGATAATCCTAGATCCACTATGAAATCCCCTTAGATCCATCCCTTCCACTTCAGATCATTCCTCTAGTCCACCTGAAGTTGAAGAAAAGAGCATCCGTTTTTTAATTCTAGCTATGCAGTTGTCATAAATCAGATCTCAATTGGTTTGTTCAACTATTGTAAGCACAATTGTTGCTTGTAGATCCTCCCACTTCCTCACCAAATCTCCAAATTCATGGAGGACAAACAGATAATCTGAAAATCATCCATATCTTTTTTCTATTCACTAATTCATATTCCTCCCATGAATCTACTGCATATTTGGGGGGTCCGATCTTGCTCGATCCCACCCAGAAATGTAGAACCAAGACCCCATAGAGAAATTAGTGAATATAGAAAAGAAAAATGGATTAAAATCACATAAACCAAAGTTGGAACATTAATTTGAAAAGTATTCTTGGAAAAAAAATTATATTGGAAATACATGGGTGGGGAATACATGGCATTGTTCGGGTAAACTGAATAAATAAATTATATCTGATAAATGGGAGCATGAAAAGGCCCAAAACAAACACATATCAAAGGAATGGAATTGATAATTCACAATCAATTAATTATAAGGGAATAATTACACATATTAAGAGTCTTACCTATATTCAAATATTTGATTGATGAATTATTTACTCAAAAATAAAAGGAAAATATTTGTTACATTCATTGTATCTTTATATGCCCTGAACTGGAGGCTCATCATTTTCTGATCTTTGTTCTTCCAATGAAGGATAGTGGTGAAACAACCTCTAAATAATCCTAGATATAGGTGGATAACCCTAGAAATATTCCATAGAATTATATTTATATATCCTTTTAGATTATGTCTTTTAAAATAAATAATTAAATTAAGGAATTGTTTAATTTAATTTAAATGCACTTTCATAATAGTTTCTCTATCTGAACACCTATTGCCAACCAAAATTAGCTCACTTCTAGGTTAAACCATGAGATTCAAATTTATCTTTGTTCTTGTATTTTTTATTCAATAATCAGTTTAGGAGTTACACCATTTTCTTGAAAATGTGTGTGTGTATATATGAAATATATTTAATATTTTTATAAAATTAATTTCGGGCACACCAAGACTAAGAATGTAACACCCTAGGTAAATAAAGAATATGACATTTTCATATTTATCCATATTTGTGAATCAAATATTAATATTACTTTAAAGGGGATTCTATGCTCGATGGCGTACCCCATACTCAACAACGAGTTTCTTGGGAATCTTACGTTACACTCTAATAATAAAATAATTTTATTTTAAATGATAGTTAAGGCCTAGCCATTGTAATGGAGGGAATGAAAATAACTAACTACAATATTATTATATATGCTTGTCAAATATTTTTACTTTTTACAATAAATGTTAAAGGATTAAAAATGCGAATGAATCCAATTTTAAGCATAAACATTCTAATATTCTTTAAAATGTCGATTAACCGCCTTTTGATGGTGAACCTCTTTTAAATCCACTTTTTGACAATTTTATGTGTTATATAATCCTTCTTTAGAATCGGGACATCAAAATTTACTTTGTGTAAATTTTTGGTATTTTTCTGAAAAAGTTCAATTTTTAATGAATAGTGAAAAATGTTGTATTTTAATTCAAAACCTCTTTTTAATATAATTTATTTATATGATTAGATTATCTTTTTAATTGTTTTTAAATTGAAATTAGAATATATTTTTACCATTTAATCAAATAGTGGTAGTTGGAATTAATTTCATCTTGAAATTGTACTTAAACTAGTGACAATCTTTTGATACTTATTGTTTCACAAAAACACGCTATTTGCTCTGACAGCGGGAATTAATTATTAAATTAATTAATGTGACCTATATGTTTTGAATTTTTTAAAATGGACTTCATTTTTGAATTCGAAATATCAAATATAGCTTAAGGTGATGTTTTGGTATTTTTCTGAAAAACTTCAATTTTTGATGAATAGTGAAACCACTAAGTGGTACTTATAAAAACTGATTTTTCGTTTAAATGAAATTTTACCACTTCTGTGTTTTGAATTTCAAAAATCCGACATACATAGTTGTCATTAAGAAGTAAAATGTTGTTCAATGAGATTAAAATAATTTTTTGGTGAATAGTAACTTATTAAGTTTTTAATCGCGATTAGAGGTAATTACTGTAGTTTAAGGTAAAAATAATGTTTTAATAATATGATATGAGCTTGAAAAATGTCCTATCCTAATTGGATGTGTCATGAACGACCAATAAAATCCATTGGTCAACTTGGGGACCCCATGGAGCCACTTTGGTTGGGAAATGACATAAATAACTTTTTATTTAATGTTAAAGTAAAAATGACACAAACATGAGATGTTTTACTAAAACAATTTTTACATGGGGTTATACAAGTCAGATTTTTGATTATAAATAGTAATTGGAAATATAAGAAGATTTCATACATCATAGTATTTGTTTTATAATTTTTAGACTTTAAATAAATTAAATTATTTATGACATAATGATGATGCAGCGATTACCTCATTATTTAAGGATTTAAATAAAATGGAAGGATAATGTAAAATCTAAGACCAACACATGTCCAAAACTTATTGGATGAGTGGATTTAGAACCCTCATCACCTTATCCTTTAAATACATCAATGTGGGACCATTAAAATCCGAAACTCTTTTGAAAATAAAGTAACATTTTGTAACATTACAAGAGTGCCCCTCCTCTCCTCTTATAAATGGACCCCACCTCTACCTCCTTACCCACACTCCCAAAGCCTTTGGCTCGGACAAACCCTGCCCATTTTGTCTCTCCACTTACCTCTCTTACTCATTGAAGCCTCACTTTGGGCAGAAGTCTTCCCAAGGAAGCATTTGAGCTCAAACCAAAGGGAGTAACCCGATTTTAAGGTAATGTCTTCACTTGAGTCCTTTTGTTTTATTTTGCTTCTCCAACCCCCTAAACTCTTTTTATTCATTTATTTAGTAACATATCCAGTATCTTCAATATACTATGATGTTTTTATAATAATTATTCGAGCTACACTTACACACACCTACATCTAATGGTTAAAGAACATATTGTTTCCGTGGATGGCGAATTTCTGCCTCCCGAAACGATGATTGTTCAACATTCTTCTAACACCTTAAAAGGTGTCCATTAAGATGAAACTATATTTATATATGATATCTAATATGTTTATGTTTTACTTAATCTTCTGTATTTTTCATTTATGGCGTACCTTTATGGTTTCCATTATGGGTAAATGCGATATCTTCATTTAAGGAAGTGCGGACTACCGCCCCCTCAAAGTGATTTGATTCGCTAATACCATATGTCGTACGTATAAAGGATATATTTAATGATATTATATATGATACCATACTGGAATTAAAATACTATTATGTATCATTATGTTTTAATTCCATTAAATATGAAATAGAATTGGAAGTAGCGGTCATGCGTACGTACGGCTTACCGTCTCCATGAACGGTACATTTCATATCTTATCTCAAAATGTTATGTAATATTATAAGTACAAATATATAATGGATATAAATGTAATATATTACATCTAAATTATGGATATAATTCTGTAATTATAACATATATATATCTCTCTCATTTTGTTTTAATTCCATTAATATGACAAAAAAATGAATGTAGCCTTCATGCGTACGTACGGCCTACCGTCTCCATGAACGGTGCTTTTCGTTTTTTTATCTCCAAATGATAGGAATAGTATAAAATGAATATTTACTGGATATATATGATATTTCAATCATTAATACTATTCTGGAAATTATTTAATTATAACTACATGGGAAATCGTTTTTCAAACAAGTTCATTTTTGACTCATGTACCAAACATCGGCAAAAAACGTCTGATATGATCTAACATTATTAAACAATTATTTTAACATTATAATATGTGATATGAACTGAATAATAATATCTAAAGGAGGTACTTAGGAAATTTTTAATTTACCAAAGTTTATTATTCAGGAATATAAATAAATGAACAAGACAAGTTGGACTTGAGGTAAGGGATCCTACTCCTCTCTTTATTTTTAAGTACACTCTTTTATGTCATTCCTTATAAGATCATCTTTCTTGTGATTGGGATGTTCTTTTATATTACTCTTACTGTAATTTTTATGTTCATATGATGAGAGACCCTATTCTCTCTCATCAATCCATTTTGGAAGTTTTGAGTGGCGCCGTTAGACTGCCGAATTTACGTAAGATATCTAACCTCTCTCTTTGTCTTTAAGTACTCTCCTTTATGTCACTTCTTTTAAGCTCCTCTTTTTTATGATGGGGGATGTTCTTTTATATTCCTCTTGCTGTACATTTTATTTTAATGTTATGATATACCCTATTTGATCTCATCAATCCATTTTTGGAAGTTTTATGTGGCGTCGTTAGGCTGCCGAGTTTTCGTAAGGGATTTTTCATCTCACTTTTATTCCTGTGAGATTTATGCTACATTTGCCACAATTTCCTTTGAGTGGTGTATGTACTGACCAATATTTTACTCATTGTGTAATATTATTTCATTTATGATTATTTACATCAATGTTGTATTGTCCTTCTTTCACGGGGCGTATGTTTCGAAAGATACACATGTCGGTAAGGGAACCTTTCACCCTCCTCTTTTTAAAAGACTTCCTTTGTTGGGTCTTTTAATTTACATATTTTTATGTTGGGATATGTTCTCATATATCCTTATTGATGTAAATTTTATGTCCAAATGATGAGATACCCTTTTTTGATGTGACGCTGTTAGGCTGTCAAGGGAACTTCTTAACCCAATTTCGATTTCTTTGGGTTCAACATGTAGTTATTGAATATGTCATCCTTTTAATATGTGTGAATGACCTTTGATTATTTTGCACTTAATATCCACTTATATTTGGTGTATTCTTTTGTCACACATAATTATGTAATTGATTTATCCTTAAACCAAGGATACCGTCTTTGTATGGGACTTCGCCTCAATCTCTTTCATTGAGGAATATTTTGTTTTATACACAACCTTATTTTATACGGTGTATAAACCCATTTGACTTTTACGTTTATTCAAAAGGAATCTTTTTTATACGAAATATTTACTAAACGACAAAAGGGAATGTTTTTGTTGTACGTATGCGGCGACAACGACTTCTCCGCCGCCGTGACCATTATTTGAGTTTTGGCTTTCTCTACAAGCCATACCATTTTTTAAAAGAAAAATAAATACCATATTTTACTTTTCTTTTATTTTGGTATTGAAAATGGTTTTCATAATGTTTTTATATCAATGTGTTGTATTGATATCTTGTGATTGAAAGGTGGAAATGTTATGTTTCCTTTATGCATGTTTTATTTGATACGATTATGTTGAGGTTCTTGGGAATTATTATGAAGACGGGTGGTTCTGTGATAAACTAAGGGCGTATGAGCCTGATATAGCTCTCCAATGCATTGGGTAACGCGAAGGATTGAAACGTTAAGGTTTTTCCGAAGAGATTTAGGGAATATACTGTGATGGGTATTCCAAACGAAACCTAGAGGGTTACTCCCTACGTAAGAATGTTATGAATGCCTCAAGTTACCTTTATGTCTTATGATTTCTATGATTTATTCATGATTTGATGAGGTATGTTAAAGTTCTTATGTTTTATGGGTAAAGTATGATTTCATTCTTATGTATATATGTACCCATGTTTCCTTTCCATATTTTTATATCCCTTACTGAGCTTTTTATGCTCATCCCAAGTTTTTTTGAAATGTTTTTCACAGGTCAAGGGAAAGGTACTTGATATGATGATAGTGTCAAGGAAGTGTCAAGAAAGAATCCATGTTTTATTTTAAATATGTTTCCATTGATGGGAAAGAATAATTATCTCTTTATGTAACCACTTTGTTTATATGTGGAATGTAATGCATGTTTTATGATCTAATTCTCTAAAACTCTAAACCCGAAAAGATCCTCAATGTGTAATCTTGTAATAAATCAAGATTAAGTAAGGTTTAAGGTTGGGGCCTTATAGTTGGTATCAAAGGTCGTTTTAGATAACTTTAGAGGTTAGGGTATCCTTTAAGCATAAGTGAAATTACCATATTGGCTAGGATTTTAGGAAGTGTCATAGTTTTTAGATAAAATGAATGAGTAAGTATATCTTAGTGTTTATCTTACTCATTAGTAAATGATGGTTATGTTGATATACTCACACTGACCTTTTTGGTTTTACTAAATGGCTGGATCTAGCAGGCACCAAAGTGACAATTGGTTTGAAGGAAACTGTGGTGGTTCTCCGATTAAGAGACTGGATGAAATGGGGTATTCAATGAGGAAACTTGTGGTTGTTCTAAACCAACTATCAAGGAGTCATGTTCAACCACATGAAACTTGGTATTTTCTATAATTCATCATGTACGAGATGACCAATCGATGTGGAAGTTCAGGTAATAATTATAAAGGTGACAATTAGGGTTTATATGATCCTTACTTTTGAGGAAATTATGGGTTATTATATGTTATGATGGAAAATTAAAGGCATGAGATAAACTTGAGGTTAAAATATGTTATGTTTGTTTTTGAATATTTTATCCCATTTTGGGAAATTTTTTGAGAATTATATAGCATTGGAAAGAGGACAACACACAGACTGTGTGACAACCTGTTGCGTCGGACGAAGCTGTGGGAATCGAACCCACAACCAAAGTGTGATTGGTATTTATCGCCTACCACTGGACTACATGAATTCCCTGGTTAGTTTGACTGATTCTTTTTAGTTAGATGATTTTATGAATTAATTGTAAGTTGATTTTGGGTTATCTATGAAAATTTATTAACCTATCATGGAGGATATGTGATTAGGTTAATTACTTTTCAATACGAGACATTAAGAGAAACTGATGTTGTTTGGAGATAAATGTTACGATTTAACTTGGAAGACTATGTGACTAAATCCTTCAAATATTTGGGTTTCAATCTTATTTTGGTTTACTTTGAATAATTTTATGGACAAATTGATTATAGAATGGTCCTCGTTGAACTTTGGGGTTTGTTGGAAAAAGTTTAGTGATTAAGAATAGATTTTGTTTTTATAAAGGGTTATCCTTTTCTGGATTATCTGATCTTGTACTAATATTTTTGGTTTTGGTTTTGGTTAAAGTCTAAATACATGGGAAGTATATAGTTCTCTTTTGTGGATTAGGCGACTCTCTAGAAGTTGATTATAGTACTCTTAATGCGAACAAGTCTCCCTAAATACTCGTCTTTTGGAAAAAAAAATATGAGTTTGATTAAGGAATCTAGTAAAAGTTGAAATTCAACATGATGAGTGATTATGTTTCCTTGTGAATAAATTCCTCAATAAAAACTAACTTAAAACTAAAATATTGTCTATTAACTTTTCCTACTGGGGAATCGAATACCATTTAACCCATCACAAGTTTGTGATTTTCTTATGGTTAACTTTACCCTAGACATGTTTATTATCACTCTCTCTCAAGAACATGACCCTTTTCTTTTTCTTCCATGTCCATGTTTTTCAAACTTGGAATCCTAGTAAGGGTTAACTCGGGTGACCTTTGTACTTATCTTTCATTATTTTAAAGTGATTGTTTTACCGAATCTTGTTCTGATGTGGGATTTTCAAGGATGTTTCCAAGCTCAATTTTCAAAATTGCGAGGACGCAATTCCCAAAAGGGGGGAAGGATGTAACACCCCAGGGAAATAAATAATATTACATTTTCATATTTATCCATATTTGTGAATCAAATATTAATATTACTTTAAAGGGGATGAAATGATCGATGGCGTACCCAATACGCAACAACGAGTTTCTTGGGAATCTTACGTTGCACTCTAATAATAAAATAATTTTATTTTAAATGATATTTAATGCCTAGCCGTTGTAATGGAGGGAATGAACAGAACTAACTACAATATGATTATATATTCTTGTCAAATATTTTTACTTTTTACAATAAATGTTAGAGGATTAAAAATGTGAATGAATCCAATTTTAAGCGTAAACATTCTAATATTCTTTAAAAAGTCGATTAACCGCCTTTTGATGGCGAACCTCTTTTAAATCCACTTTTTGAAAATTTTATGTGTTATAAAATCCTTCTTTAGAATCGGGACATCAAAATTTACTTTGTGTAAATTTTTGATATTTTTCCGAAAAAGTTCAATTTTTAATGAATAGTGAAAATGTTGTATTTTAATTCAAAACCTCTTTTTAATCTAATTTATTTATATGATTAGATTATCTTTTGAATTCGTTTTAAAGTGAAATTAGAATATATTTTTACCATTTAATTCAATAGTGGTCGTTGTAATTAATTTCATCTTTAAATTGGACTTAAACTAGTGTCAATCTTTTGATACTTATTGTTTCATAAAAACACGCTATTTGCTCTGACAGCGGGAATTAATTATTAAATTAATTAATGTGACTTATATGTTTTCAATTTTTTAAAATGGAATTCATTTTTGAATTCGGAATATCAAATATAGCTTAGGGTGAAGTTTTGGTATTTTTCTGAAAAACATCAATTTTTGATGAATAGTGAAATCACTAAGTGGTACATATAAAAACTGATTTTTCGTTTAAATGAAATTTTACCACTTCTGTGTGTTGAATTTAAAAAATCTGACATACATGTTTTTCATTAAGAAGTAAAATGTCGTTCAATGCGATTAAAATAATTTTTTGGTGAATAGTAACTTATTATGTTTTTAATCGCGATTAGAGGTAATTAGTGTAGTTTAAGGTAAAAATAATGTTTTAATAATATGATATGAGCTTGACACATGTCCTGCCCTCATTGGATGTGTCATGGACGACCAATACAATCCATGGGTCAACTTGGGGACCCCATGGAGCCACTTTGGTTGGGAAATGACATAAATAACTTTTTATTTAATGTTAAAGTAAAAATGACACAAACATGAGATGTTTTACTAAAACAATTTTTACATGGGGTTATACAAGTCAGATTTTTGATTATAAATAGTAATTGGAAATATAAAAATATTTCCTACATCTTAGTATTTGTTTTATAATTTTTAGACTTTAAATAAATTAAATTGTTTATGACATCATGATGATGCAGCGACTACCTCATTATTTAACGATTTAAATAAAATGGAAGGATAATGTAAAATATAAGACTTACACATGTCCAAAACCTATTAGATGAGTGGATTTAGAACCCTCATCACCTTATCCTCTAAATACATCAATTTGGGACTTTTAAAATCTGAAACTCATTTGAAAATAAAGTAACATTTTGTAACTTTACAAGAGTGCCCCTCCTCTCCTCTTATAAAAAGCCCCCACCTCTACCTCCTTACCCACACTCCCAAAGCCTTTGGCTTGGCCAACCCCTACCCATTTTGTCTCTCCACTTCCCTCTATTACTCCTTGAAGCCTCACTTTGGGCAGAAGTCTTCCCAAGTAAGTCTTTGAGCTCAAACCAAAGGGAGTTACCCGATTTTAAGGTAATGTCTTCACTTGAGTCCTTTTGTTTTATTTTGATTCTCCAACCCCCTAAACTCTTTTTATTCATTTATTCTGTAAGAAATACAGTATCTTAAATATACTAGGATGTTGTTATAAGAAGTATTAGAGCTACACTTACACACACCTACATCTAATGTTTAAAGAACATACTGTTTTCGTGGATGGCGAATTTCTGCCTCCCGAAACGATGATTGTTCAACATTCTCCTAACACCTTAAAAGGTGGCCATTAAGATGACACTATATTTATATATGATATCTAATATTTTTATGTTTTACTTAATCTTCTTTATTTTTCATTTATGGCATACCTTTTTGATTTCCATTATGGGTAAACACGATATCTTCATTTAAGGAAGTGTGGACTACCGCCCCCTCAAAGTGATTTGAATCGTTAATACCATATGTGGTACGTATAAAGGATATATTTAATGATATTATATATGATACCATAATGGAATTAAAATACTATTATGTATCATTATGTTTTAATTCCATTAAATATAGAATAGAAATGGAAGTAGCGTTCATGCGTACGTACGTCTTACCGTCTCCATGAACGGTACATTTCATTTCTTATCTCAAAATGTTATGTAATATTATAAGTACATATATATAATGGATATATATGTAATATATTACATCTAAATTATGCGTATAATTCTGGAATTATAAAATATATATATCTCTCTCATTTTGTTTTAATTCCATTAATTTGACAAAAAAATGAAAGTAGCGTTCATGCGTACGTACGGCCTACCATCTCCATGAACGGTGCTTTTCATTTTTTTATCTAAAAATGATATGGAATAGTATAAAATTAATATTTACTGGATATATATGATATTTTAATCATTAATAATATTCTGGAAATTATTTACTTATAACTACATGGGCAATCTTTTTTCAAACAAGTTCATTTTTGACTCATGTACCATACATCGGCAAAAAAAGTCTGATATGAACTAACATTATTAAACAATTATTATAACATTATAATATGTGATATGAACTGAATAATAATCTCTAAAGGAGGTAATTAGGAAATTATTAATTGACGAAAGTTTATTATTCAGTAATATAAAGAAACGAACAAGACAAGTTGGACTTGAGGTAAGGGATCCTACTCCTCTCTTTCTTTTTAAGTACACTCTTTTATGTCATTCCTTCTCAGCTCATATTTCTTGTGATTGGGATGTTATTTTATATTACTCTTACTGTAATTTTTATGTTCATATTATGAGAGACCCTATTCTCTCTCATCAATCCATTTTTGAAGTTTTGAGTGGCGTCGTTAGGCTGCTGAATTTTCGTAAGAGATCTAACCTCTCTCTTTCTCTTTAAGTACTCTCCTTTATGTCACTTCTTTTAAGCTCCTATTTTTTATGATGGGGGATGTTCGTTTATATTCCTCTTTCTGTACATTTTATTGTAATGTGATGAGATACCCTATTTGATCTCATCAATCCCTTTTTGGAAGTTTTAAGTGGCGTCGTTAGGCTTCCGAGTTTTCGTAAGGGATTTTTCATATCACTTTTATTCCTGTGAGATTTATGCTACATTTTCCACAATTTCCTTTGAGTGGTGTATTTACTGACCAATATTTTACTCATTGTGTACTATTCTTTCATTTATGAGTATTTACATCAATGTTGTATTGTCCTTATTTCACGGGGTGTATGTTTCGAAAGATACCCATGTCGGTAAGGAAACCTTTCACCCTCCTCTTTTTAAAAGACTTCTTTTGTTGGGTCTTTTAATTTACATATTGTTATGTTGGTATATGTTCTCATATATCCTTATTGATGTAAATTTTATGTCCAAATGATGAGATACCCTTTTTGATGTGACGCTGTTAGGCTGTCAACGGAACTTCTTAACCCAATTTCGATTTCTTTGGGTTCAACATGTAGTTATTGAATATGTCATCCATTTAATATGTGTGAATGAACTTTGATTATTTTATACATAATATACACTTATATTTGGTTTATTCATTTGTCACACATAATTATGTAATTTATTTATCCTTAAACCAAGGATATCGTCTTTGTATGGTACTTCATCTCAATCTCCTTTCATTGAGGCATATTTTGTTTTATACACAACCTTCTTTTGTATGGTGTATAAACCCCTTTGACTTTTATGTTTATTCAAAAGGAATCTTTTTTAAACGAAGCGTTTACTAAACGACAAAAGGGAATGTTTTTGTCACAAGTATGCGGTGACAACGACTTCTCCGCCACCGTGACCATTATTTGAGTTTCGGTTTCCTCTACAAGCCATACCATTTTTTTAAAAGAAAAATAAATACCATGTTTTACTTTTCTTTTATTTTGGTATTGAAAATGTTTTTCATAATGGTTTTATATCAATGTGTTGTATTGATATCTTGTGATTGAAAGATGGAAATGTTATGTGTCCTTTATGCATGTTTTATGTGATACGATTATGTTGAGGTTCTTGGGAATTATTATGAATACGGGTGGTTCCGTGATAAACTAAGGGCAGGTGAGCCTGATATAGCTCTCCAATGAATTGGGTAACGTGAAGGAGTGAAACGTTAAGGTTTCTCCGAAGATATTTAGGGAATATACTGTGATGGGTATTCCAAACGAAACCAAGAGGGTTACTCCCTATGTAAGAATGTTATGAATGCCTCAAGTTACCTTTATGTCTTATGATTTCTATGATTTATTCATGATTTTATGAGGTATGTTAAAGTGCTAATGTTTTATGGGTAAAGTATGATTTCATTCTTATGTATATATTTACCCATGTTTCCTTTCCATATTTTTATATCCCTTACTGAGATTTTTATACTCATCCTAAGTTTTTTTGAAATGTTTTTCACAGGTCAAGGGAAAGGTACATGATATGATGATAGTGTCAAGGAAGTGTCAAGAAAGAATCCATGTTTTATTTTAAATATGTTTCCATTGATGGGAAATAAGAATTCTGTCTTTATGTAACCACTTTGTTTATATGTGGAATGTAATGCAAGTTTTATGATCTAATTCTCTAAAACTCTAAACCTGAAAAGATCCTCAATGTTTAATCTTGTAATAACTCAAGATTAAGTAAGGATTAAGGCTGGGGCCTTATAACAAATCCACACCATCTTACAGCCTAGATTTAGAAATATTTGTAGATGCATTTAAAAGTCATAAAAGTCAAGAAAATGGTCTCTTCAGTATTCTCACCTTCAGTATTTTCATCCTCAAAAAGAAAAACCCAAATAAAAAGGTTAGGATACTTAGTCAGTATCAAGATCTCCCACTCCCATGACCTCTATTACATTCACTCATGCTACCACAACACATGAACCAAGGGGATTATATTTCCACATAGGATCCTCTCTTAATGATCCTCGATCACTAATGGCTGTTATGAAATTGTGTTTACATCCTCTATATCTATCTCTCTACATTCAATAACATCTGTGGTTTTAGGCAGGTATATCCTCAACTATGACACATGAAAATAGTTTATCACCTGCTCTAACTATGGGGGTATTTTGAGGAGGTAAGAAATATTTTCAACCCTTTTCATGACTTCAAACGGCCTGATGAACTTTAGGGATATTTTCCTCCCAGATTAATCCCCACAATACTTGACATGGGGAGACTCTATGGAAAATATGGTCTCCCTACTCAAACTCCAAGAGACTATGACATAGATCTACAAAATATTTTTTCCTACTCTAAGAATTCCTCATATGCTCACAGATGACTTAGACTTTATCTCTCATCATCTTTACGATATGTGGCCTAATACGATATATACCAACAATATCAGTCCAATACATGGGTATATTTAAGGGTCTCTTGTATAGGGCCTCAAAATGCATCATTCCAATGGTAGAGTGGTAGCTATTGTTTTATGAATATTATACTAAGGTAAAGTGATTTTCCCAGATCCTGATGAAGTATAACACACAATCCCTTAGTATATCCTATAGAAATTGAATAGTGTTCTCAGTCTACCCAAATATATAAGGGTGGAAGGATTTACTCATCCAAATATTGGTCCCAGATTCCTCATGTTGGTATCACCAAACCCATGACATGAACAGTGCGTCACATTCAAAGGCAATTCTTGAGGTCACAACATGAAGGAAGATGGTCTCTCATATGTACAACTTCACCCAAACACTCCACCAAACTCATCGCCCTAATAGAAATTAAGCGCACTAACTTTTTGAGTCAGTAAACTATAACCCAAAATCCA
Source organism: Viscum album (assembly GCA_963277665.1). NCBI lineage: Eukaryota > Viridiplantae > Streptophyta > Magnoliopsida > Santalales > Viscaceae > Viscum > Viscum album. Next base: position 581,351,039 of record OY728148.1, read on the forward strand.
TCATGGAATCTCTCTTTCCATGAAATCCATTTCAAAAAGTCCATGGATATCCTATCTCATTTCCACTCAAGGATATCAAGAGGCTGTAAAAAACCTACCCGAAGTGTGTTCTTAGCCTTCACCTACTGACCGTTGATGTACTGAGAGATTAACTCATCCATTCTATGTCTCATTCCATCCAACAAAAATATCCCCTAAAGGTCTCTATACATCTTCTCCACACTGATATTAATAGACAAAGAAGGAGTGTGAAAATCTATCATCACCTTCTACCACATCATGACAAGGACAACCACCCATACCTAGAATGGGATGACTCGATTCCCTCATTCATAAAACTTTTATGGGGAATCATCTAATGATATCTGGTCATGTAATACCACATAGTTAATGTATCCCAACTTGGAATCTCTCACATGTTGGAGGAATAAAGGACTCAACACCATAGACTGAAGAAATGTTTCACCCTCCTCCTCAATCAGGGTCTGTTGCAAGGTATCCAAATACACTAACTCCATATACACCAAACGATCTTGGGAATTCTTTCTATGGAAATCTGCCACCAAATTTTTGTTCATTGGAGAATAAATTATTTAAAAGTCATAGTCATGTTGTAACTCCAACTAGTGATTATGTCTCGGGTTCATTCATCCCTATGTGAAGACATACCTGAGACTCTAAGGGTATGATTACACAAAAAAACTCTCCCTGAAGATAGTACCTTCAAATCCTCAGAGTGAAGACTACCACTTGAAACTCTAGGTCATGATACTAGTAGTTTGGTTCATTGGGTCCCAACTTCATTGACTCGTATGTGATAATTACATGCCTACGAATTAATATGAATTTTATCCCATATATTGAGGAATCACAATAAATTATGTGCTATATGCCCTCCTCCAGTCGTATCAGAATAGAAGCACTCATTATCCTTAGCCTCAACCCATTAATGTATCTCTATCACTACACATTTTGGGTAAACAGAATACCATTACATGTGAGAGTAGTCAAATGGGATACAATAATGTATAAGTATTCCAAAAACCTCTAGTATTACCACACCAAACCATGAAAACTATACACCATTAACACTCCCTTGGGTTTCTACCAAGAAATCACTAAATAAATATTCACTAGGTAAACATATATTACATTATTAGAGATATCATTCCCTTGAATGTTAGTATTGTGGATCCATAACTAGTACTTTGAGTTCCAAACATAAACTAGGTGCTCCTGAAAAAAATCTAGGATGATCCTCAACGGCTCTCCATGATCATCCTTTGATGGAAAGTATATGAGTATGTTTTCAATGAAGAAAATGATAAATTGATCCAAGTATTCCTGGAATATTTGTTTCATCATGTCCATAAACACAATGGGTGAATTTTTTACATTGATAGTCTTCACTAAGAACTCATAGTACTCGTAGTGACTTCATAATGACAAATTCAAAATATAAGCCTGGTGAACTATCAATTGGTGGTAGGTAGGCCTGAGATCAATCTTGATAAACCATCTAGCTATTTTAAACTGATCAGAGAGGTCATGAATCCTCAGAAAGGGGTAATTTTTCTTTGTCATCACCTTGGTCAGGGGATTAAAATCTACACAAATTCACAAGGTACCATATTCCTTTTTCAATTAAAACACTATAGCTACCCAAGAGGACACACTAGGTCTGATAAAACCCTTCTCTTAAAGGTACTATAACAACAACTAGAACTCTAGAAGCTCATTATGGTCCATTTAATATGATGCATAAGATATTGGAGTGGTGTTTTGGGTGAAAGTCAATTAAAAATTACTTCTCCCACATCATAGGTAGTCCCAAAACATCCTTGGAGAATAATTACATATAATCCTACAAAACTAAATGAATTTATATTCTACAGAGCTTGTTGTTCCAAGTGATGCACTCACTAACTAATGTGTAATGGGATACAACATCCTTCTCTCTAAACCCACTCATCCCTCTATGATATATATCTCTCCCATAGAGGATAATCTCTTCCCATTAGTGTGATGGAATCTAACTCATCTACAGTGATGGTCAATCTAGGCTTGGACCATGGAAAACCAATCCATACCCAATTTGATGTCATAATGTTTCATCATGAAAACTAGAAGGTCCCATGAGAGGCTCTCACCACTATGAGATATCTCATATTATCATTAGATAAAAGATATATTAGAAACATTCCCTATATGAACCTCAAGGAAAAGATATTGGGCTAAAACCTTAACTAGGATCTCCATCTCCTACACCAAGAGTAAAGATATAAAGGAATGACTCACAGCTGTGTCTATTAGTACTAAATGAATGATTATAATAAATATATATTGTACCTTCAATCATATCATGTGATAGTAGGTCATATGCTTCCATATCTTTGAGTTTCATATGCCCTAACTGCCAACTCCCTGAACCTAGTGTGGGCTTCATGGTGGTGGTGGTGAGAGGATCATGTAAAGCCATCCACCACCCACATATCCTCCTCCAAAATATATACACACCCATTTTCCATCTTTTCTACCTTGTGATATTCACTTCACTCTCCTGTGAGATCTATGGTTATAGAACTACCTCAGCCATAACGGTCAATCTACTATCAATATACACTCCATAGCATGTTGTTTCATGAATTCATGTCATATGTGACCTCTCTAATCACATGAATATCACTGCCCATCTTCAAGATTCCCCTATCCCCTTCTTAGTCACTATACTAATGACCATGTCCCCGAGTCTGACCCTGAGAAAATATTTTACATCAAGATCATGATGATTGTAACCTACTTGGTATTGTAGGTGACACATACTTATAATGACCACTACTAGCTCCATATTTTTGGAGTCCCTTTGACATGAATATCTCTATCACTAGAACACACTCCAAAACTCTAGCATAATTGGGAATAAAAAGGGGTAACACATTGTTATGAGTGTCTCTAAAGATACCTTGCTCAAAAAATTTAACCCATAAGTAGCCATCTCAAATCTTATTGAGCGAAGTTCTTTGAACCTCATATCATACTCTACAACTTTCTTCACTCACTACAACATCTCTAAAATTTTATAAATATGAATTGATCACAAGTATGAGGGATAGTACTCCTCAAAAAACAGCTACTGGAAGTTAATCCGTGACATTGCTGACTTAGCAAGAATTTATATAAATAGAATACACCAGCCCCCAACTTCTCTATGGAAAAGGTTGGCTGTTAGTGTAGCTTCCTGGTAACTTGATGTCTGGATAATCATAAAAACTCATATCATTAACTAGAGTCAATTATCTTCTACCTGGGGATCTATCTCACTATAAAACCTCAGTGTCTTGTAGCATTTGAACTCAATGATAACATCAAGACTGCACTCATCATCAGACTTATCTACCAATATGATATATTTATTAATTGGTATGGTTCTACTACATACCTACCTAGAGGAAGGATCTCAAAATATGTCCCCAAAACTGGGGCCTCATCACTCATTGGATCATTTTTATGATCAATAATTGGTATCCTAGAAGGTTTTCTTCATAGTGGAATCCTAAAAATTTAATCCAGACATACCATAGTTAGATGTGAATATATATATATATATGGAGAGATAACTCAAGAAGGGAAATAAAATAATCGATCCTATATGAGTCTGGTACCATTTCTCCCTACTACCAATGAATCGGTATGTCGAGTTGATAAGTTGGTAGTCAGTGTCCTAATCTATGGATATGCCAGTTGCCTCACCAATATTGGGGTCCCTGTACTGGGAGTCTCACTTGATACACTTTGATATTATTTCACTAAGTCCCAACTAAATTCTCATAAAGGGATAACTCCAAACACCATCCTGAGAAATGGACCACCTTTGATACCAATTTCGCATGAATCAACCCAAAGGGGATCAATCCACATCTACCCCAAGCCCACCTCCGAAGTCAGGGGCTTGCAACATGAACTGAAATGAGTAACTGATATGAAATCTATTTTTCTAAGTACCTATACACACACACAAAAATCCCCATGCATAATTGCAGAGGAATAATAATAAAATACAAAATATCTTTTTTGAAAATCAATCATGTAAAACCCCTATGTGTATAGGAGTATATTAGTATAATAATGGAAGAAAAAGGGGGGAAATATATGCCTAACTAGAAGAATGTCCCAACCATACCAAACCAAAAAATATAAAGTCATCGGAGATCCACGATCTGGATCTCAATGCCCTAACCATTGTATGTGGTGAAAGGCAATAAGTTATCCTTATGATCCTCTATAATCAATATCTTTTTTGTCTTCATAAGACATTACACGTGAAAGAAAATCACATACATGGGTGAGTGTATATATACCCCATAGGATGCCCCGAAAGCTTAAGAGGAAAAATTAAAATACATCATAAGAATATAAATCAAAACCCATAAAAAGAGAGTAAAAAATCCAACAACATGGATACATATATAAATATGTGCTCATAAAATATAACAAAATGAGAAAAAAGGGGATATCCATATCATATCATAACCTAGGAAAAGATTTTTCCATCAGTTATAAGGTCCATCAATGATGCCCATCATCTCACATGTATGTCTTGTAGAAACATACATGTTCAGACACACCTCCCCATTGTGATACATAGTGAAGGGGTGAAATCTATAGGTAGAGGACCCATGACCTAGTGTATGAGGAGGGTGTCATGTAGTAGACAGAGGACCCATATCCTGGCTCTATAGTAGGGAACAAGTCTAGTAATCGATAGAGGACCCATGGCCTGTCTCTGTATGATTGTTCCATAGTAGTGGTCGAGGGACCATGCCCTGATAAAAAAGTAGGGTTCTACTCTAATAGTATAGGACCCATGCCTTGACTCCATAGGAGGGTGAAACTCTCGTAATTGGTAGAGTACCCATTCCATGTCTCCATAGGAGGGTACCACTCTAACCGTAAATGGAGGAAACATGCCATGTACAAACAGGAGGGTGTCACTATAATAACAGATATTGGATGCATGAAATGTCCTAGTGGAAGGGAGATACTCTGATGGTTGAGAAAACATTTTCTCACAAGCATGACAGTTTTACTATGATGTATCTAATGATCTTACATGATCACTACCATCATCGAGTGTCGCCTAAAGATGCATCATGTCTCAAACATCTCACATTAAAACTCAAAATCGACCAAGAAGGCCTCTATCTCATTCTATGAAGAAAAAAACTTAGGATGGGCTACACATATGCTAAAATAAGATTCCAAAAAAAGGATATATAAGAGGTATACGTTTTATAAAAAGGAAGGGTATGTATCATGTAAGGGTACCAACTCAAGAATGTGGTCCTTACCTACTTCTAGTATTTGTCCCTTATGATACACAGATCACTTCCCATGTATTCGTACATTATGCGTAAAGGGACTACACAACATTCCTCATCCACCCAGGGTCCTTCCCATTCGATTTTCCATGTGCATTCAATATTTTCCATGCACGTGTACTCTAATTCATGATTTTTTTTCCTAAATGAGGTCTCATTTATTCCCTTCAATCCATGTCTATATACCATAACTATTTTTCGATACACTGCATGTGCCTGATCATTCTCATGTCAGTGAAATTTATTAGTACACATTAGGTAACCATCACTGGGTCACACGGTGTTTTGGTGTTCCACATGTTGTGTAAAACTTATAATCTCCTAAAACCCTAAGAATTGTGGATTTCCAAAGAACATGTTGTGTCTTCTTCTATACGTCACTATTTGTACTCAAGTTTATCATAAAATCCACAATCTGATATTCTCCCCTCCAAATCTACCTCCTCCGCTTTGAATCATTCCTCAAGGATGCCCAAAAACAAAGGATAGATCTTTCATTCATATTTTTTCATCCATCTAGTGGATGGAAATCAGATCTTTATTAGATCATTCAACTATTTTACGCACTTTAATCACCTATGGTGCCTCCCACTTTCTCACCATATTTCATAATCAATATTAGAATCATTAAAAACCTATAAATAATCATGATCTACTCTCTATTCTACAATATTTTGGCTGCTTGTGAACCTACTGCATATCCATTGGTCGAATCATGCTAGATATCTCCCATTAATGTCAACCAAAAAGGCGTCGTAGGCCAATCAGAAAATATTTCAAAGAAACATGGTGTAAAATTACGTGAACAAATGTTGAAAAAATATTTAGACAACCATTCTTGGTCCAAAATTTTTATTGGGAATAGACTGGGTGGAAAAACACTACGCTATTCGGGGAAAATCCAATAAATTAATTAAATTTGATATATGGAGGAATGAAAACTATCAAAAGAAAATATATCAAAGTAAAGTAATAGATCTTTATCAATAATTTAATCATAATGGAATAATTGAACAAACAATGAGTCCTGCCTCAATTTATATCCTTAGATAGTGGACAAAAAACTTTCCAATGGAGGAATATTTATTGTGTTCATTGTATCTTGATTCACCTTGATCTTGAGGCTCATCATCGTCTGATATTGACTCTCCAATGAATATGGGTGATGTAACCTCATATAAATGATCCCATGGTTATGTGGAAAACCCTATAAAACTTCCATACTAGAATATTTATATAGTTTTTAGGATTGTTTCATTTAAATTAAATAATTTTATTAATTAATTAATTTAATTTCAATGCACCAACCAACGGTCTCTATATCAAAATTCCTTGTGATGACCAACATTAGGTCACACCTATGGTATACCTCGCATTCTAGATTTAACTATGGTCTAAAATTTTTGGCTATGGGAATCTATTTAATAGTTAAACCGTTTTCTGGAAAACTGTGTGGGAATGATATAAAATATATTTAATATTTTTATAAAATTAATTTTGAGCCCACTGGGCCTTATAATCTCACATCATCATAGTTTCTTGCATTAAAAATATTTATAGATATATTTTAAAGAGATATAAGGAAAAAAGGGTCTTGGAATTTATAAAATTTTCATGGTTTGAAGTAATATTTGATTTCATGACCACTATGCATAGGATGGACACTATCTAAGTGATTATGCAACACATTATGATACCTATAGGAACTGACTTAGTATGGATTTTTTTCATTATGTTTAAAAAATTAGCTATATTATCAAATAGTAATTATTTTAGGTATTTTTTGAATTAATCTTATTGGCCTTAATTTTATCTAGTCTGATTGAGTTCTTAAATTTGTTAATAAAAGAGTTTTACTTTAAAAAAATGTCTTGTACATGATAACAATATTATAAAAACTATCTTTGAAATTTTTATGATGTGCTTAATGTTTGATGTAATTCATTTATTTTTAGTTTATTTATATTGCTAAATATCCATTTTTTAATATTCATAATGAAATATTATTGTATCTATTTAATATAGAATAATTCTTATTATGTTGATAAGTGATTTATTGGATTTAGTGAACAATATATTTAATGTGATTCATTAATGTTTTTAATTATAATTGAAAGATATTGGGTAATGTGTAAAGTATAAAAAGTTGAGATTTCATATTTCTTCATTTTGAGTTATATTTTCACATAATATCAAAAATTCATTAATAAATTTTATAACTAACATAATGTGTTTCAATGTATAAATAATAATTTATACAAAAAGGGTTCTCTTAACTTGTAATCAATATTTTTATATTATGTGATTTTTATAAATGACTTTACTGTATAAATTATAATATCATAAAAATAATCTTAAAAAATTTTGTTACATGTTTTGTTATAAAACAATGTCTTTTTTATATTATGTAGACTCTTATTTGGACATTTCTTACTGTTTTTCATGGTGGTATAACATCACTCGATGTTATTTTGGAAATATGGGAAATATTGTGTTATATTTTGTGATATTATTGTGTAGATATTAATCTATATATTTTAAATTTTGAGATGTAATTTGATTTGAATTTATGTTTCAAATTATATAGAGTATACCCTTTTATAAATTGTTGGAAAAATTATAGAATAATGTTATTGAGGGGTCTTATGGTCTATAAATTATAATAATCTAAATATTTTCAATTTGGGGGATTATTCTACCAATGTTTTGAATAGAGTAGAAATATAATGATAATATTAATATATGGACAATGTTCAAGAATTCATGAATAAAAAGATGTATGTTTTACATGGTGATATTGTGTAGTGAACCTGGCATAAGAACCCCAGATTTAGAACCTTATACCACTACATTGTAATAAGATTCAAGGAATTGCATCCCAAATGACCAAATAGTTTAGTAGTCTTAGTAAACTATATATATACATGATTTCTACATTACATTTGGATAAAAAAATTACAACATATTTGATATGGATAATAATATTATTCCATATAGTATAACCCTTCTTATTAGTTATTGTAAACATCATGGATTCGGGAGAAAGGAAATAGAATAAGGGTGTTTCAAAAATTCTCATTATGGGTTAAGTAACGTGAAGATATAATGAATAAATAAGAATAATCTATATTTAAAGGTAAATAACTAAACAAACATTCCATTTAAATAACTTGACTATCATAGTAAGATAAGGAAGAATCAATATGGAAAGTTAAATAACTAAATGCACACACCATTTAAATCATTAATGTAATAATGAAATGAATACATAGATTATATCATAGAAAAAATATCATTGATAATAATGATAACTAAAATTAAGGAAATTCCTAGTTATCAGACGTTATTTATCATGCACATGAAAACCTCTATAGTCATGATCTATTCTCCAAACAGGTTAAAACTACAGGTAGAAACCCATTTAATTTAGCCAACTAATTTTTCTCATGAGACCTCTCAATTCACCACGGGTCTATATAAAGTTTGGGAACCACCAATCACTACATATCCAAATGATTTCTCATTTATATAATAATTAATTTAATTAATGAACAATGTACCATGTCATAAAATATATTTATTGAGTAAAAGTTATATATATATATATATAATTAATGAAATGATTATAAAATTTAAAAATTTATATAAGAATGGTATATGGTTTAGGCAACTAACATATCCATGATAAATATTAAGAAATTTTAGGGGGAATTTAATGTCTAATGATGACCGAAAAGTGAATATTTTTAGGGGAAGTTAATTACTAAAAAATGAAACAAGTAAGTGAATTTTAATAATATTCTTTGTTAAAATAAGCATAAAATATATTCTATAATAATAAAAATTGTATCAATATGATACAAACCCATCAGACTAAAAATAATTGTTTTTTTCATTCAATAAACAAAGTAATGTTTAAGAAATTTTTAATATAAATACCGTTTTCATTTTTAAAATAACATTTTAAAATAAAAAATATTTTGAAAATAAATTTATTTGAAAATTATATTTTAAAGAAATTATTTAAGACATTTTTTAATATTAAAAATAAATATTCACGGAAATGATTTTTGGGAAATTTTATACATTTCATACAAGGTAAAAATAACATTACTTCTTCATTGAAAAAAGGATGGAAAACTGCCTTTTCAAAAAATGAAAATAAGATTCCTTTTAAGACATTTGTTAAAAAGTAAAAATTGGTAAAAATTTCATTAATTAATCATTTTTAAATGGCTAAAAACATTTTTGAAACAATTTTTATAAAACATGGTTTTGGAAGAAAATAGGTTTCGGACTGAATAGAGAAATGATGTTTGGTTTTCTAAAAAATATTTTCTAAAACGTTTTAAGTATGAAATAGTAGAAATGGTTAAATTAATATAATATAATCATCAATAATGATATTAGAATAAAATTAAATTTTTTATTAAACACTGATTAAATAATTTCCTTTAATATAAATCAAAGAGTAAATAATCCCGAATAAAATGATACTATGAGGTAAACCCTTGCAAAGATCGGAACCATGAAGTGAGAATAATATAATGAATCGATTATGACTATAAAATTTATATCCAAATAAAATAATTTTAAATAAGAAAATATTTACTCAAAATTCATTATACACATAGTCTTATAATATAAACAACAATGTGGAGGTAATATAACAAAATAAAAATAAATTGAGTTATGAAATTCATTACCACTTGGTAAATCTTTATAAAAACACACATAAATTAAATAATTAGAATTTAAAATAAAAAAATAATGAATAATTAATTATTAATTATATCACGTTTTTAATGGGAATTATGTACACCATATTAAATAAATTGTATGCAAAATATTAGAGTATTTCTGAATGAATTAAAATTGAGATTAAATGTCTTACCTCATGCATAATTTTGGTCATCTGTTATTTAACTTCATGTATTGTGGTTTTAAACATGTTATTAAATTATAATTAGGACATATAAATATTCATGTTATCATATATTATTCTTATCTTTAATTTTTTAATAATATTTTATTATTCTCATTGTTTCATACATTAATTGACTTCTTTTTCAACAATGTTTTGACTTGTTTGTTCATATTAATTAGATAATTAATTATTCATAAAAATAATTTAAACCTTGTTTAAATATAATATATACTCAATATATTTTTATTTAGATTAATTCATACAATTTAGTTATGGGAAATGAAATACATAGTTTATAGAGATGGTAGGTCGTACGTACGAATGCCCATTGTTTCAATTTTCTTATTGTATAGAGAGAATAAAATGTAAATGAAATATATATCTATGTGTGTGTATGTGTGTTATCATTAAATAATATTTTTTATTTCAAATATATCACATATTTTGGAATGTTAGGAACACTAATAAAGAGGAAATGTGAGGAGTTTGTATGAGGTTCTACTTTTCTAGTAGATAATACATGGTTAGAATGTGGTTTTTATAACCATGTGACTAAACGGTGCACAGAGTTTATGTAAAATCTGAAGAAAAAAATTGTATCTAATACGTTTTTGAATATTTAGGCTTCTTTTTCCCCTTTGGGGTTATAATTCAAGATTCCTCTTTAGTTAATGTTGGAGAACCTCTCCCAAGAAAATTCTTATTGATCAGGATATTTTCCTTGTCATTTTGAAGCCCGATTCTTGAGGTATGTCATCGTTCTTCTTTATTCTTGTCATTTTTTCTTATATCTACTTAGATATATTTCTCCTCTCCTCTCGATTTCTAAAATATACCCCTTCTATGGGAAGATATAAGAATTAAGATTCCAAGTATGTTGATATTTGGTCTTCTTATTTATAGGATAATAGATCTAAGGTAGTTTCATGGAATTCTTAATTGGTTTCATGAGTGTTCTTTGTTTGTTTTCTATTTTCTCAAAAAATATCAAGGTAGGTGGCTTCACTCTAGAATCTTCTTAGTAGAACTGATTTTAATGATTTCAAATTGAATATATTCTATTAAATATATTTTTAATTGGATGTTTATATATTTTTGGAAACCCTCTTTAGTGATTTTTTCATTAATAGTGGGAATTTTGAAAATTTATGTCCCTGAATAATGTTATTTGAATATTTATTTTAAAATAACAATTTTAAAAGGAACTTTTTCTAGAATTATAGTAATTGGATTTTTTTTTTAATAAAAATAATGTTTTTATTAAAATTAAATGGTTCATTGGAATTTTTTTGTTTAATTGTTTTGAGTAAAATAACAATTTTATTGAAATGGTTTGAATTGGTTCATTTGAATGGTTGCAGAACATATGGGTTATGTGAGTTCATTATCAATGTTCCCATGAATAAGGTATGTGTAACATTGTGGCACAAGTTGTGTGACCCTGGATTGGGGGTGTGTATCGTTGGGATATAAGGTAATTGGATGAGAGACCACTCATGATTATGGAACTATCAAAACATTGAATGCATGGTTGGTTGTGTGAAAAAGTGAAATGGAATGGTAATTCCAAAATGATATTGGGAAATTATTTTAAAGACTTGTTTGGTTTTTTTTGGAAATGTGACTTTTAGGAAAATTATTTGAAAATAGAACATGTTTAGTCTTGGCTATAATGGTTTTCTGAACACGTTTATTTTTAGTTATAAACTATTTTTTTTAATTGTTTTATATAAATGGTTTTATGTAAATGTTTCTAAATTTTCTATCCTAGTGGTGTGAGTATAGAAGTCATTGGTGGAAAACCTACTGAGTTTTATACTCACCCCTTATTTGGAACTTTATTACTTTCACATATTCTCTCTTTTGGGAAATGGGAAAATGGAAAGTATCGCATGTATTCAGAACCACCTCATGATACTTGGGCTATTTAGATATTGGAACATATAGATTATGGAGTATGTTATATTGTTTTCATCTTGGAGTTTATTAGTTATATTTCTGATTATTACTTCACTGATTAGTTTTTCTTCCTCTATTTCAAACAATGATTGGTTTTTTTATAAAGGATGCTATTGAGTTGTCTTTTAATTAATCACGAATTATATGGTGGTTGATTGGTTGTTGTTTTATTCTCTCTAGGTAAATTGTCCCCCACTTTTATTAAAACCATTTGACATTATTATCAACCTTTGGCCTCTTGGAGATGTCACTTAAAGACAAGTAATGATTCATTATATTGTCAAGCCAATGAGAATAAGTGGTTCATTACAAATGGAATCAATTTTTATGATCCAAAATCTTATTTAAGATAAGTGGAATCAGCTTGTTCCCTTATTTGTGGAACAAGTATTCATCAGTTTTCTTGGTCTTGGAGTTGAAATTCATTCTTTTCTATTCCTTGGGTTGTGATAAAATAAAGGAGTCTGATTGTTGGGACTTTAAAGTTAGAGCAAAAAAGATGTAGCTAACATTTTTTTGTTGAATGTCAAGTTAACAGGGATTTGGGTACATAAGTGTTTTGGATACACTTATAGTATATTGGAATCTCATTATTATATGTTTATCCAATGAGATGAGAATGACATGCATTGTAGAGGAATGAATTCCCACTAAGATTTAAAATTTCATTTTGAGTAATGATTTATGATTTTGGGAAAATGTTTAAATTTTAAAAAAAAAGTTTCAATTTTTTTCAAATGAATGACTTTGGAAAGGGAATAGTTGATGCATTTTGAAAATGGTATAATTTTCAAAAGCATGAATGGATTTTTCAAAAAAAATTAAACAAGGAAAAGATTTACTTTTCAAAATAATGTGTGATATTTTATGTGATAGAATTTTAAATTCTAAGGCTTTTGTTTCAAGAGAGTGATACTTATAGAGTTTTTTGTCTATTTAAAAAATGGCATCAGATAGATTTCATAGAAACCAACTGGAAGAAGTTGCAGAGAATTTGGTTACACCTAAACCACAAGTGAACCAAGAGCTAGTTGAGAGTATCATCCAAGAATTTAAAAATATGGACACAGGGAAGCAGAGGGATGATCCAAGACTTGTGGATCATTCGATCTAGTTATTGAAGCAGAATCCGCCCATCTTCTATGGTGATTCTAAATCCAAAAAGAAAGAGGTGTGGCTGAATATGGTGAATTTTATCATTGATTTCATTGGCACACCAGTGGAGTTGAGATTTAAACTAGCAATGCATATGCTCAAGGATCATGCTTTCGAGTGGTGGGATCTAGTGGTGCAGGCTAAATAGAATCAATATCTTAGTTGTGAGGATTTTGAGTAATTTTTTAATAACTAACTATATCCTCACACGTTCAAGATCTAGATAAGGACGGACCTCTTCATCCTAATGCATGAAAATATTTTTGTCACAGAGTACATGGATAAATTCACGAATTTAGTGCACTTTGCACCCAAATTTTCACTGAGTGCATCCCTCAAGGCATGCATCTTCAAATCAGGGATAATGCAGAAGATTCTCTCAAAGATTGCAGTTCTTTGTTTAATGGATTTTACAGATATGGTGAACAGAGTGATAGTGGCTGAACATGATATCTCATGAGCTATGGGAGGATAAAGTATGATCATACCTATGGGAAATAGTGGGAACTCAAATGCTGGGATCAAGTGAAAGAGGGAAACCTATTTCCAAGGAGGGAGTAGAAATTATAATCAAATAGCTAGATCAGTGAACCGTCCTCCATGACCCAATAGAAAAGTAGGCTATTTACAATGCGATTAGATTGACCACATAAATTTATAGTGTGTGTCCCAACCAATAACATTCCATAAATGTAAGAAAATGGGGCATCTTCTGCGCTATTGTCGTAGTGCTCAAAGGTCAGGTGCTCGAGATACATCTCTGGTGTCCCTAGAATCATATGCTTTGACAGGTCGGGGATAGCCAAATCAGACTCATAAACATAATAGGACTAGCCATGGTGATTATAGGAACACCATGACTCCTCATTAAGGGAAATATCATTAAGTAAACAAGGAGCATAGTGTAACAAAGAATAAATTGTATGAAGATGAGCAGGTGATTGTGGATGATCAGGTTGGACTGTCTATCATGATAGGTACTATTATATTTAATTCTACCCTTATTTAAGTGGTGTTCAAAACTGGTTCAATACACACATTAATTTCTTCTCAAACTATGGATTTTCTATTTTTAAAAATTGAGATGATACCCTCCATGTTAAAAGAGAAAAATCCACCCAGTAAAATAGAATGTTGAGTCGTTGTGTGTAGATCATGTTCTATAACCATTGATAGAGCTGGGTTAATGTGGTACTTATCAGTCCTATAGATATATGTATTTTATGTAATCCAGGGTATGGATTCATTAACAATATTATTTTATCACATCAACTGTTATAGTAGAATGGTTAGTTTTACAACTGAGGTGGGAGCCAACCATCTCTTCATAGGAAGAAGGTTTGTAAAGATAGGTGCAATGGGGTGGTAGGAACCATTAGTGGGAAACAAAGCTTAACAATTGGATTCGTTGAACATGGTATCGATAGAAGAGATCAAGGATATCATTTTCCACCATTTTTTGATCAATTTCTAGATGTCTTTCCCATGAACTTCTCAGGGTTACCACTTATAAGGAGATTGGGGTTTATGATTGATCTCATCCAAGGGACTAGTACTATTTCTCTTATGTCTTATAGGATTGCACCAACAGAGTTAAGATAATTGAAAATGTTTTTGGAATATCTAGAAATAAAAGGTTTCATTTAGCTGATCCAGTCTCCATTTGTAGTAATAGTCTTGTTTGTGAAGAAATCAGATGGAACTCTAAGGCTATATACAGATTATTGTAATCATAACAAACTTATGATAAAGAATTGGTATCCACTTACACTCATTTATAGTATATTTGATCAATTTAAGGGAGAACTATAGATCTCTAAAACTGACTTTTGATAAGGATATCACAAATTGAGAGTTCGGTAAGAATATATTCTGATTAGAACTTTTAGAAGAATATATGTCCACTATGAACACATATTTATGCCTTTTGGACTTACAAATTCCCTAGTAGTATTTTGGGCATTAGGGAATTATATATTTTAGAGATATCTATTTTTTTGTGTGTGGATGACATATTGGTTTATTCAAGGAAAATGGCTAATAATGATCAAAACTTGACGATAGTATTGAGAAATCATGAGTGATCATCAGTTTAATGCCAAATTTTTAATGTGTGATTTTTTGATACAAAAGTTATGCTTTCTCGACCATGTAATTTTTGAAAAAGGTATTTTTTTAATCCATAGAAGATAGAATTTATTGTCTCCTCCAAACTGCCAAATAATTTCTTTGAGATATGTAGTTTTCATGGTCTAGCCGGTTATTACCAACACTTTTTCTGTGACTTCTCCCAACTATCCTCACTAATAACATATTTAATAAAGAAGAATGCTCCATTAAAATGCACTGAAGAATTCCATAATTCTTTATAAGAGTTGAATTTTTGTCTTACATCAGAACATATCTTGAATTTTCCAGAATTAGGGTAGGGGTACGTGGTGTACTATGATACTTCAGGATCTAGGTTGGAATGTGTTCTCATGCAAGGAGACCATGTGTTTTATTATGGTTCAATTTTGTTGAGAGTTATTGAGAAGAATTAACCAACACATGACATAGAGTTAGTTGTGGTCATCCCTGATTTGAATACTTGTAATCACTATCTCTTTGCTTAGAAATTTACTTTTTTATGGATCATAAGATCATGAAACACATTTTATCATTACAGGATTTTAATCTAAGGAAATGAAGATGGATGGAGTATCTCTAGATATTTAAAGTTAACTTGATGTATACATTGATAAAAGGAAATTTGGTGTCTGGTGCATTAACCAAAAAGACATGCTATGTTGGCAAAAGAAGTCTTAGATGAATGGTAGTTGATGTCAGTCCTAGATAACATGGATGTAGAATGTGAATACTAAGGTGATGTTGTGGTCTTCTTTTCAATTTCCATGGTTCCTAAATTTTTAAAGATGGTTAAATAGGAACAAACATATGATACAGAATTCATGGTTATGAGTTAAAAAGTCAATAGTGGGGAGACTATTAACGGCTTGAAACTAGATGGGAGTTTAGTTTTGTGGTTTAGAAATCATATGATTGTACCTATGACTTTTTAGGAACAACTTTTTCATAATTACCACAATTCTAGATGGTCTATACAGCTGGGTATACAGAATATGTATAAGGCATTGAAATAATAGTTTTTGTGGATTTCTATGAAACAGATAGTGGCTAAGTTTGGGTCAAGGTTTTTAACTTGTTAGCATTTTAAGGCAGAACATCAATGATCAGTAGGTATTTTGTAGTCATTACTTATTAAAGTTAGGAAATATGATTTGATAGGCATGTATTTTGTTACAGGTCTCCCTAAAATAGTTCAAAAACATGATTCCATATGGGTGATTATAATGTCCCAAACATTACAAACATTGATATTACTTAAATGATGAAAAATATTCATTACAGAAAATAAAAAATCCAAAACAGGACTGTATAGGTGTACTGTATTTATAAATAGGGAAACATAAATAACTAGTTTATAAGACATCTTTATTGTCTCCCACTTATTTCGTAACAACTAGTCTGCTTTTGACATATAAAACATAATAACCTTCTTCGTGACCTGGGGAAAGAAACATATGAAAGGGTGAGATCATATGCTCAGTAAGGTTAAAAAAGGGAGATATCAATTATAACATAATCATAAGACATAAGAACATAGCATTTGAAAATATTATCCTATATATGAAAGATTGTGATATCATGCCATGTGATAAATCATGAAATTTCAGAAGAATCAATGAACATAATCCCAAAAGTCATAATATAAGACATAAAATATTGTGGCATCCACATAAGCATAGAAAGTAATTTTATTTTAGTCAAGGATCATTTCTAAGACCATCATAGCATACAAAGTCCATAACAGAACCAAGTTCACACCCCGCTCAAGCCTGGTATTACTAAACCAAGAACATTTCATGTTTTAGCCATGTCAATCTCATGAGATATAAATCATTACCCAATACATTGAAGGGAGATATAGGTCCCACCCTATCACATCCTGACCCATGTCGGGACTTGATCTATGACTACCACATTCCCATCACCATAGGCCATGGGTGGAAACTTGCACCAAAGGCACAACAAACTCAGGGAGGCCTTTTCCTCAGAACCTGTAAACACACACGCAGCCAGCTCAATGAAAAAGTGAAGAGTGAAAATAAAATGATATACAATACTACAATATATATTCCTCAAACCATCTTCATCCCCTAAATAATACAAGTATAGAAAAGGAAACTTGAAAGGGAAAGGGTCAAAATACATCCCCAATTAGAAATGTGACACAAATCAGTTATAGGTGGAAAGGATAAAACAGCTTAGAGATCCCCACACATGAATCCAAGCTACCACCACTGCACATAGTCCAAGAACCATGTATCCCTAAGCTCTTATAATTCCACAATCAATCTATATGTCTTCTACAAGGGCACACCATGTTCAGTAAAATCCCAAGAAGGGGTGAGTATAAAAATACTCAGTAGGATTCCCAAAAGGATCAAGGGAGTAGCAAGAGAAGTACTAAATAGGTGATTAGTAGATAGAACAAGATATAGTAAAAGATAGTACATATAAACCCAACAAGAGTGTGATGTAATATCATCCAAAAACAAGGAGAAAAAATAGTGATAATATAAACTTCTCATCGAGTATTTTCTACCTATAATAGGAGAGTATACTCGTCTAACCACGATAAGCTAGACACAGAAATCATGTGGAATACCCTTGCATATTCACCTCACTTGAAAGGAGAGTAGCCAAAACCCAAAGAGTGGGTAATGGAAATATGATATATATATATATATATACATATATATATATATATACATATATATATGTATGCTCAGTCACGGATTCCAAAATGAGGGAGTAAGGGGATCTCCATCTCACTAGATCAACCCAGGGAAATTGAGTGGCCAACAGTCCAAGAAGTAACCATTGATGCCTAGCATCCCACATGTCTTCTCTGAACTACACGTTAAAGGGGATTAATCACGAAACCTTAATATTATCCTCTTTTTGAGAGTCTGTCTCACCTAAATAGTTTAAGGTCATGTCATAATGACGCATCGTGGTTTGAAAAATCGCCCCTCTTTCTTTAGAGTCCAAAGTCAAGTCAGATCACATCTCTTTACTATTTCACATAGTCAGTATATATTTTAATATAGTTGAGGATCCATTCCCATCCCAGCTGGAGGATTCCACTCATCATTGGGTTTTCATGCTCTAGTGTGTTATGGGTTCATCACCAAGAAGTTTAAGGGGGACCCACTACCCAACCCACCTTTAGGGTACTGCCTGGTAAGAGTCGTCGATGGGTCCCACATCCCAACCTAGCCGAAGGGAAGCCTAGAAATTCCATCAGGGACCAATTTCCATCCCAACTAGTGGTAAACCTAGAAATGCTTTGTCCATCCCTACTGGATGGTACCTCTGGAAAAAGCATGTCGAGGAACATTGGCCATCCCTGGTAGATGGTACCTCAAAGAGGAACACTAAGGAACATTTTCCATCCCTTATGGGTGGTACCTCTTAGAAGAACACTGATGAACATTGTCTATCGGTGCTAGATGGTACCTTTCAGAATAACATTTTTGCACTCATTAGGTGTCACTCTGGATAGGTGTCACATCCATAACATCTCGCATCACAACTCGTAAGCCACTACAGAGGGCATCATCATGCTTCTACTGAAAAAACAATTAGGATAGGATACACACATGCCAAAATATAAGTCCAAAATAAAGAGATGTGAGAGATAATATTTTTAATGTACTATATAGTGGGGTGGTTTCCACACATCATGTGTCCCCACCTCATCACTTGGCCATGTACCTAGATGTTGTTGAGTACTAAACTGCGAACAAGTACCCCTAGGCATGTTAACTTACTCCCAGAGTACTTGAAAAACCTATTCAAAAGGCCAAAGTGTAACACCCCGGCCCCAATTACCCAGAGTCGGTGCATTATTTTAAAACATTGGCATGATTATAGGGAATCAAGTCCTGATGTATTGATCAGTTTATCAGTCTTGGAAAATAAATTACATACATCAATGTTACATTACATTATAAAATGAAAAGCAACAACTACATTATCTCCATTGACCACATTCATATCCCTTAGCCTATCCTTGCAGGTCAACCATAACGTACTTCTTCACGTCCTAGTAAAAAATAAAACATAGAAAGGGGTGATATCAGATTCTCATTAAGGATAACAATTTAGCAGAAACATTCATAAATAAGCATAAACATTTAAGGCAATGCATAAGACTAAAACAAAATCCTTTTAAACATAACATTCAGCATAATATATACAAGATAAAATCAAATAATTCCATTTAATTATTCAAATGGATGTTATACTAGTTTAATAATTGCATGAAATATCAATATCCACTTTCATAATGATGGAATTCATATTTCCAGACTTCATAACAACATAGTCAAGGCCTTGTGCCAAGACTACAAATAAGATTTTGTCAAGGCCTTTTTCCAAGACACTAGTTTGTCCCATGAGACCTACTGATGCTTTTTGGATCTATAGAGGGATCCACCTATCACTTACTAAGTCCAACTCATTCCTTATATGAAAAGGATTAAACATAACATAAACATTCGTATTAAAAATTGCATACAAAATGTCAATACTTTATCTATAAACCATGAATGGTATAAAAATAACACATCAATAGTCAAATATATAACAAACCCTTCAATACAATATTGAAGATTTGTATCAAAATAAATCAACCTTGATTAGGAATAATATCTTGTAAAGGATTTTGACATAGTTGAAATTGATCAGTAAAAAAAATTTGGGAGTAATATACCTTTTTCATGAAATCATTTAAAAGTAAAATAAAGGAAGTCATTCAAAATATTGTTTGGAATCAAAGTGTCCCATACCACTTTGAAACTTTTGAAAGTAATTATCATTTTAAAACATTCATGTCCATATAAATAAAACCTTAAAATTATTTTGGAAACACGGACATTAATGAGAAATGTTTAGAAGAATAAATCATTAAAACAAATAAAATGATGTTTAGTAACAAGTCCTTTAAAATGAATCCCTTTGAAATCCCTTTTATAAAACATGTACATGGATAATAAATATTTCTCAGTATATACTTACGTAAAAACAACCTCAGATAATAAAGAGATTGTGAAATCACCCCTTACCTTGCACTTTTCTTTGGTCGAGGTTACGTTTAACCTCTTGTATAATGACCATAGTATCTTTTTAAATTATACCAGAACCATATTTATATTTATTATATCATACATGATTCATTTATGACTTTATACTACCCATTGAATAATGACTTCCATGTTAAATTAACATTTTCGGTAATAATCGCTTTCTTTATTGTACGTGTTTTAACTTGTTATTCTTGATCATATCATTTAGATCATGATTTAAATACTTCCAGAATATAAACCTTGATTTATATATCATATATATTTAGAATATAAATATTTATAATATATAGATATATGAAATGGAAGGCACTATTTATGGAGACGGTAGGTCGTACGTACGCATAAATGTTGTTTCCGTTTTCATATCGTATTGAACGGAAGTATGTGAATTTCTGCTAATGACAAGAATGTGTGGTTGGATATGTCTCCTTTGAGAACCTATTGCAAACTTGTTACATTTATTTAGTACATTAATTTCTATAGAATTTTTTTTTCCACACTACTTTACTTTATACTCACAGAATATATTTTTCTTTTAGAAAACATTGTTGTGGCCTACTTAGTATATCTCGCACCCTACACAGGCCACCATTTCACTCATGTTTGTAGGCCCATGGATTATTTCTTTTTAACTGAGTTTTATTTGGGATATTAGGGGCATATGAAAAAGTTAACACTCAATATTCTCATGAAGATTACCCTTCAAGCCTTTGACTCTTTTTGTTTACTCTCTTATTGCATTATACCATCTGATTTAATTTTATTCCATATAAAATATTAAATCATCTAGATATAGATTAATTTTTATCTATTATTTTTCATTGTCCGTGTTTATTCTACTTTTATATCTATCTTCTGTTGCGCTATCATTTTTATAATGATTCCACTATTGTATTATATATTTATCATCTCTTATAGACTGTGCAACTCTGATCAAGAGTGTGTAGTCCCTCCCCCATACGACCTATAGACCCTATATTCTAGTTGGTCTCCTCTGGTGTATAGGGAGGCACACTTGATTCCATGTGGTGATTGGTCAGGCCACTTGTCTCATATTCAATCCGGTCGGGACGTTAATAATTTTTATTTCCATTTTGGTTACATTATCAACTCCACTCTTCTCAAGATTAATTCACCACATCAATTATGTTTTTAAAAAATAAACATTCTTCAATTAATTTTATACTCTCATTATATAACTCTACATTAATAATCATTCCAATTTTTGTAACACAATCTCTTTTGGGTTGGTTATAACACCCACACAAATGATGTTATAATGATTACTTCAGAAATGATTATGAAAAATTAAAAATTTATAGTATAATTTAATATTAATTATTTTAATATTTTTTATTAAAAATTGTTTATATTATTATTAAACTCAATATTAATATAAAACATTTATTCTTTAAAAATTTCAGAAACAATAACATAATGGACTCTATCATAGAGAATTGTAGATAAAAATACATAGTAACAAACTCGGATAATAAAAAAGAATCATTGAAATTATACTATATTACTTTTAGTACTTCAGATATTGTGAAATTTTAAACATGGAATGATGATTGAAACCATTATACCCAATAAATACAAGGAATTAGAAAGACATCAAAAAATTGATGACCAATATTAACAAAAAACATGTAATAGCTAGGTGAAAAATTAATATATAATTTATAAAAAATGATTATGTACCTAAACATGGTTATTAAATAGATGATTTATGGGAATTATTTTATTATTAAAAAATTTATTTTGGGTCTAACTAACTGATAATACATGAAAAGGGGTTGGGAAATCTTAATCTCATTTCATTTAATAAAAATATTTTTTCATGAACATAATTTTTCTATGTTTTATTTATTCCCTATATGAACATGTTAAATTTTATTTTCCTCTTTATTTTCTGTATATTTATATTTTTTATTATAATATTATTTTCCAATTATTCATACTTCCGAATTTATAATTTAAGTAAGTTTTCTTTCATCTGAATTGCCAGTATTTGATACATGTTTCATATTACGCACCAATTCTCACATATTTTGTGTATAATGTAACTAATTTAAATATTAAATCATTATTTTATTTCTATTAACTATATTTATTACATCATTTCATTTTCCTTCATTTTTTTTTAATAAAATTTTATCAAATCCATATGTGTTTCTTTCTAAAGTCACTTTTGAATCATGATTGTATATATATATACTTCTATTTGGAGAAAGTGTTTCTTATTTATCTCACAAACCCCATATATCTTATTATACTATAGATATTTTTTGATTTTAGATGTTTTGTTACCATTTCACATCATTTCCATTCAGAACTCATTAAAAATCATTTTTTATATGGATGAAAATGTATCTGTAACACACCAAGTTTTGATGGTCCATTATTTTGAATAAATTGAAATTTTTATTTATATCATTCAATTAACTAATTCAAACATTCATTTCATACTAAACTGACTTGTTGTATGTTACACGCAACACCGAGTTGGCGTACGATACACACAACACATGAGTATATATTTTGTTCAATGTATAAAATAACTATGTTGGGGTTATGTTATATGTTTCACCGAATGAATCTTGAACTATACACAACACTTACTTGGATTTCTATACAAGCAATAATGACCTTCCTTGATAGCTTGCATTGTATGCAATCTCAAGTTTCACTAAACAACGATATATTATTAAAATATTAATATTTAATAGGATATAAACTAGATTTTATGAATATTATTAACCACATTTTGAATTATATATGATATTAACATTAATATTATGTATTTTAAATACATGATATGAGACCAAATTCATTTTTTGGATAAAATAATTATTTTTCAATGAAATACAATTTTACCATATTTTGATGGAAAACCCTTTTTAAATATCATTTTTGAAAACATTATAAGCCCTATTTGACATAATAACCTCTTATATGGAATAATGACATCATACATTACCTTGTATGAAATTTGGGTATTTTCCTGAAGATATTCATAATTTAATGAATAGTGAAAAATTCTGCATTTTAATTCAAAACTGCCATTTCTTATAATTTATGTATATAGTTAGATTATATTTATTATTGGTTTAAAATTGTAATTGGATTATGTTTTTATCATTAAATACAATTTTTTTAATTGTACGTAATATCACATTAAAATTGGACATAAACACATATCAATCTTTTGATAATTTTTAATTCTTAAAAACTATCTTTCTGGTTTTGATTAGAGGAATTAATTTTAAATTAATTAATGAAACTTATGTGTTTTGAATTATGAAAAATTGATTTTATATTTGTAATTAGTGGGTCCAAATTATTTTAATATGTTACTTTTATTTTTTTGATATTATGAATAGTAACTACAATATTTTTTATTTACCACATTTAAAGGTAAATTGGGTAAATTAGGGTAACAAACAATTTCATAAAGATAATAAAACTACCCCAACACCTTCCAAAATCATATTTCTGGAATTAAATTATACCAATATCACCTAGGGGTTAGAATTGATTCATTTAACTGAATTTTTTCTATGAAAGTAATGTAATTTTAATTAAAACAAAAGAAAGTGACAACATGTCACTCTCATATATCTTATAATCATAATAATTTCAATGTAGTGACAAACTTGATAAAACGTCAAACATAAATAGTCTCTAGAAATATAATAAAATTATCTATATCATGTTAATTAATTTACTATTTTTATAGATTAAATCATTACAATTAATGATAACACAATAATGATGTAGAAATTATTTTATTAATAGAAATTTCAAATAAATTGTTTTAAAAATATTAAAAAAAATATTAAATGGACTAATTAATGTGATACACAACTTTTTTAGGTGAATATAAACTATTATAAGTGTATTAAATATTTTGGTTTGAATTTATCTTCTATATAGATCTTATTTAAAGTCAAATAAATGAATAGTGTCAAAATTAACAATATTGATATTTTATAAAAATAACATATGATTAATTTATTTAAAAAAATTACAAAGTGAAAACTATATGGTCTAAATTTTCATAAAGTATCAATTTATGGACAATTGACAACACACAAGTAAATATTTATAACATTTTAATTTTTAAAATATTATTTGAAAAAATAAAATTAAATAGATTAAATATGGATAAATAAAAATGTTAAGTTTTTAAACAAAATTAAAACATATCTAAATTTTATTTTTTGAGATTATTTTGATCCATAATCATCTTACCGTAGAAATAAATTAGTTTTAGAGAATTATAAACAAGAAATCCCATTATAATAAATTAATATTTGAAAACTTTCCAAAAGGGCCCCTCCACCCTCTTATAAAAGGACATCAACTCTACCCAATTAATCACAATTTTAAAGTAATTTGTATTGTCCAAAATCTTCCCAAATAATATCTCCCTTAATCCTAGAGGCCACCCTTTGGGTAGAAAATGTCAATAATTGAATCTGGTCGCCACTAATACAGGCACCAATTCTTTCCCATGACAGGGCCCGAAGGGCATTCCCTCTCCCCCTGGGCTGGAACAAGTGCCTGGGTATCAATAAATTTTATTTGGGAAGGATTTACTCTTGTATGAAAGCGTGAAACATTAACAATAATCAATAGTATAAATCAAAAAAATTCATGCCAAACAAGACTTAAGAGAAACCATATATTATTACATGGTTTTAAGTAAAGTAAAAGAGGTCCAAACAAAAAATAAGACCTCAAAAAATCATCCACAAAGACTCCATAGTACAATGGGTCATCACCCCCCGATCCATCTCCACAACACCACACCATAGGAGGGGAATGACAACCCGAACCACCTTCACCCGAGGCTTTACCTTTACCTGTTTCAAACATAATAAAGTCTACTTACACACAAGATGTGTCAGTAGGGTGTGATCCTAAGACCTATGTGATAACACCCAAATACTCCAAAGAGTATGAAATACAAGGTGAAAAATCATACAACTTTCATATATAAGGAAAACAGCGATAAATCACAAGAAATGAAACCTTCAATTGTTAACAATTTTCAAAATAAAACTTATATAATGTTAACACATTTTAATAATACATGTTATATACAATATTTTACACCCAAACACACCCTTTGAAAATGGTAAATACCATAAATCCAATGAGCACCAAAACCAGGAACACCCCTAGGCACTATATAGTCACGGGCCCAATGTACCTCATACCTCGGTGTAAAATATTTGTTTCCCAATCCTTTTCATTACATGATACACTAGTAAGGAACATTCCCATAACCTATTGGTCTTCATATATCATCCATATAGTTTAGTTGGAGTTGTTTTTATCCAAAATTCTAAGTGAAATAGGGACAAAACCCATCCAGATCACTAGCGTACTAGTACATATCTTCCCACCTAGGTACTCGGGCTTCCCCCTTTGTGGTCAAACAATTTCAGCATTCTGCATACATACCTATTAATATAAAAACACCACTAATGGTCACATAAAAATAATATAGTATCTATACACACTTAATACCACTTAAAACACACAATAAAACATTTTTGATTTTCAATAAAAAAACTTCTCAAAATCTAACTTTTTTTGCACCAAAAACTCATTGAAATCCCCACTTTTCACAATAGGTGAACACTTATAAGTCACCAAAATAAAAATTGCTTCCCAATACCTTTCAATGAAACAAAAAAATCAGTTATAGGGTATCCACATATGAACCAAGAAGTGATATCTTTTTAAAACCACCATTTTCACACAAACATGGCACTTAAAGTTCTTATGCTTCACAAACACCATTAAAAAAAATTTCATAAACATAAAAAGTAAATAAACATTAATAACATGATTTTCATCCCTAATACCTTTTAATAAAATCATTTATGTATTTATATGGTATCCCCAGATGAACCAATAAAATATTTCAATGAAAACCCCCCAAATTTCACATAAAATGGCACTTAAACTTCATTTGCTTTAAAAATACCTCTAAACCAAATTTTTGAACCAATAATAAAATTATATAAACATTACAGTATTATAAACATATCAAGCTAAGTTACAAGTACTTTATACACATGGAATCACCTACCAAAATTGTTAAAACATTGAATCCTTTGTGAGAAAATTCAATCGCAGCACCTCCACACCTCAAGGAAGGTATATCAAGCCTAAAATCAAAAGATTGGATCAAGAAAACCCAAATTAAAACACAATGTTTAAAACACTACCCTATGGACATTTGGGAATTCAAGGAAATTGGAAGAAAATTCATGAAAAATGGGAGGAACAAACACTTTCTTAAGATTGTGTGAAGTTCCTCCACCAAATCCCCCTTAATAATGGAGTTATAATGATGGTTTGAGAGTCTTGGTAGGCTTCAATGGATGAAATGGTCTAATGGGAGATGAAATGGGGATTTTTTTATTTCTATAAGGTCAAACATGGAATTTAAAAAGACTTTTTATGATCTGGACACCCTTTCATGGTTTAGTAAACTATGTGCCAAATAGTGCTGCCTATTCTAGCCACCCAAAACCATGAAATTCTCTTCAAATTTCATGGGGTTCCAAGAGGAAACCTTGGGGGGAAATATGGGACAAGTTTATGGGAAATAATACCCAAAGTAAAACCACCTTTCCACCCTAATCCTTAGCCAACTCAATGGTATAAACCACCCCCAACAACTTACCCCACAAGGGGTGCCACTATGAGTGTCAGAAATACAAATCCAAAACACCACAACATCATACCATCCCTTTGAAAAAATTGGATTAAATGTTCCATAAAAGACCCCAAAGACTAATTACATAGATCAATAACACAATAGTCACATAAAATTAAAGCCTAGAATGCCCGGAAACAAAGAGAAAGCTAAGATAAAAAGAGGATTTGAAACAAAGCATGGAATTCAAAATCTGGGTGTGACAATTCACCCCACCATAATGATTTCCTACCACAGAAAGACAAAAAAAGGCCAAAAGAAAAAAACCAAACCCAAACAAAGACCAATATGGACTCTCTTTCCAAGTTTTCACCCACCTCAAAAAGGCCAAACACCTCTAGTTGATCAAACAAATGAAGATAATACTCTCACCAACCAAAACTTACCCAACTTACCTGATATGATCAAATGTATTCAAACTGCATCACAAAAAAACCACGTCAAACTCTAACAAAAGTAGCTCAAACAATCCACATGAAACGAACAACAAACCCAAATAACGCTACCATAACCTTACTTAAACAAAACCATTGGGCATGCTCCAATCACATGTTTACCCAAGTAAGAAATTGGTGGCTAGATAGCCTCAAATGAGACTACCTCCAAATAAGAAAAAACTAAGGAGAAATATGAGTCACTGATATGAGGTGACCCAAATGGACTTCACACCACAAGGGACAAGATAATTTCTAAGACAGAATCTGGACACCAATTGGGGGAGGCACGAATGGTCTCCCCAACACAATGGGTAAACTATAATTAAAATTTTTCTAAGATATCTTCCGTAAAACTCATAGTGTGTATCCCTACCATAAGAACCAACCATCATAACTATCCATCATGGGCCGGTATAGAAAGTCCCAAAAATTTAATGAGTCGGGATGAATGCATAGTTAGTACGAATAGTTTGGGAAGTTGTGTGCTAACTGCACAGATCATTTTTTCTGTGTGGCTTCCTAGACCACATTCACTAATAATAGTTCACAAACCGTGTGATCAGACTTTCTAGACAAATATTAAATTGTTCTCCAAAAACCAAATGGAAAACAAAGTTGGAAGGAATGACATTGGGTGACAACATGGACATAAGTTCATCCCACCTCCTTACATAAAATGGGGAAAACAAATGCGATATGACAACACCATAGGTTTAAACTATTCGCATATTTCATAATAAGGATAGGAATTTGTACAAGGGTTTGAACTACCCTGGGATTTCCCTTGACTACGCATCAGCTTCACTTTGAAACCTATGGATGGAGATAAAATTATTGAAACATCTTCAGCCTCATAGTTAGGATTTGGAAACCTCTTGAATGGAACTTCTACTTTTAGTGCCATGAACAATATACCCTAATCCCATATGGGTTCACCAAGACATAACACATTCCAAACTCACTTTACCCTAACCCAACATTTCAATAAAATAGGGTCTTAAAAGATGCACACACATCACACCATGTTTCTTAGGGTGAGAAACAATAGAAGGAAAGGACACAGAAAAACATCTTCCTCTAAATCAGAGTATTTTGATGTTTTTCCAGGGGATACATACTCCAAACATAAAAGATACTCTCTAAGGATTTCACAACCTTCACCTCTACAGTCAAATGATTACACGATATCACAAGTCGTCACCAAACATGACTGTAGCGACTGATAGAAACTATACATGGAAATGGACCTTATCCCAAGTACCCAAAAAACACACAATTCCAAAAACTAGCCATAACAGCCTCTCATGACCAGATTTTTCACACTAGTGGCCTAACATGAACTCTTTCTTTGAAGATACTGATGAAAGAACCGATGGCTCTGTAAGACATCGGTCTACACTGAGAACCTTGAACTGCATTCACCTTCAACGACTCAAGAAACATAAGAAACTAAGGTCTATTTCAACCACCGAAAACCACTATCCCTATACAAGTGGATACACCGAACTGGAGAATAATATTGGTCAACTCAATATCCAAATCTCAAGAACAATGTTCTTATGTTGATCAACTGGAGGATCATCCAACAGTTATTCACCATGGGCCACACATGAATCATACAGTAACTATTTTTGTGGGTGTACCCTAGCCAACAAGAAAACCCAAGGACCTAACCAATCTAGTCATTTGGTCATAATATATCAAAAACCTAAAATGAACACATGAGGGGAGGCACCACATTGGCCTCCAAAACTTTTCCTCAAAAGAGACCACTAACCAATTCGTTATTCCAACTTATCGACAAAACACCAACACAAAACATTGTTTAAACAAGAGGGGTTCTTGATCTCAAAACATCCCACAATAAAAATCTAGAAAACACATAATCCACACCTCCCAAACACACATTATTAAAATATAACACATTCCTTCAACATCATTCAAGAAAAAATGTGTTGGTGGGCTGTGCATTTACCTACTGTATCTCATGAGCCTAACACATGCATGTTCACATGTCGCACGAGGCACCCACCTCATATCCATTATGAACGTTATCCAGTCATGACATTAACCATCCATATTCCTATATAAAACCATGTATTTTGTCACCCTTGAGAATAAAAAAGACCAAAATGAATCCTTTCCACTTTTCAAAATCAAAACCATTTTAACCAAAATTTCCCTTTCTCAAAACTTCTAACAATAATGAAAAATCCCAATTTAATTCATACAAAACAATTTTTAAAATCACCCATAATTCAATAAAACTAACTTTTATGCCTTTCAAACCCATTTCAAAACATTTCAACCCATTTCAAAATACTTCTAATTTTATGAAAAACACCATTTCATAAATCTCTATTTAATTAAGAACACAACTCTTCCTATTTCAAAATAAGGTTCTAAAATTTCATAAAACCTTTCAAATGCATAGTATTTACCAAATAAAAAACCATATACAACCCCCACACTTAAAATTATAGAACACTTAATTCAATTAAAATGACTTTTCCATGGGTTATAAAATTATATGGAAACACATTTCCAAAACTCCCCTTTAACATAATTCATACTTTCAAAAGAGGTGTAAACATATAATTTATCACTTTGAAATAATTATAAAATTTCATTTCTATAATTTCATAAATAAAACCATTTTAAATTTACTAGAAAATAACTACACAAAAATTCACACTCTTTATAATCAAGTCTTTTTCATTAAAACCCAACTTTCCAAGATTCCAAAACAAAAAGACAGAAGACAATTTGAGAGGAAATTAGTGTTGGTGGGTGACATGGATATATGGTTGGTGGAAATATTCCAATAACTTTACTATAATAGAGAGTTATTTTGGGAAATATCCCCAACTCCACATGGATTTTCAGACCCTGCGATCTCACTGAGACCATTGACCCAACCCTATTTTCATTTCCCCCAATCATTAATCAACCATGTGAAATAATGAACTCAGATAAAAAAAACATCCCATAGCGCCATGAACCCCATAATGAGTTGTTCTATCCAATAACACTACCCATAATAGGAATTTCAAGTCCCAACAATCCTCTCTCCAGACTATCTCAACTCTTCCCCAAATAACATGACCCAAACAGTTAACCTCCTATAATACTATTTTGTCACGAACCAAATCCAGTTTTCACTAATACCAGCACCAAATCCAGCCCATTAAAAGGCCCAAATGGATTTACATATCCCCATGGTCTGCAATAAGTTCTTCAGTATTAATAAAAAAAATTGGGAATGAGTTACCCGAGTATGGAAGCCTAAGACATTAAAAAAATCAATAATATGAATATGAAATTTTCATGCCAATCAAGACTTAACAAAAACAGGATCTAAATACATGGTTTATTAATAATTTAAAAGATGTACAAACATAAATTGAAATAGAATAAAATAATCCACAAAGACTCCACACGACAAGGGGTCATCACCCCCAAGTCATCTCCATAACACTGCACCATAGGAGGGGACTGACAACCCAAACCACATTCACCCGTGGATTTGACTTTACCTAGATCAAACATAATCAAGTATACTTACACCTAATGGGTGTAATTAGGGTGTGATCCTAATACCAATAGGATACCACCAAAATATTCCAAAGTTTATGTAATACAAGGTGAAAAAGAAATCGGTTTTATTATGTAAGGAAAATGGCGATAAATCCCATGAAATGCAACTTTTATTTGTAAACAGTTTTCAAAATAAAACATCTAGAATATTAACACAATTTAATAAGAGATATTATATAGTTTATTTTACAAAAAAAACACCCTATTACAAGGTTAAATACCATGAATCCAATTATCACAAAAACTGGGAAAACCCCTAGGCACTAGATAGTCTCAGGTCTTATGTACCTTATACCTATGTGTAAAATATCAATTTTACAATCCTTTACCAGGAACAAGAAACTAGTAGGGAATATAACCACAACCTTTTGGTCCCCAAATATCATCCATATAGTTTAGTTAGAGTCTTTCTTATCAAAAATTCCAAGTTTAATAGGGACAAAACCCATCCAGATCACTAGCATACTAGTACATATCCGCCCACCTAGGTACCCAGGCTTACCCCTTTGTGCTCAAAAAATTTCATCCTGATACATACATCCCTATTCATATAAAATGACCACTAATTGTTAGATAAATACAATAAAGTATCTCTACACACTTTATAACACTTAAAACACACAACAAAATATTTTGATTTTCAAAAAAATAGCAACTCAAAATCTCGCATTGTTTTGCACCCAAAACTCCTTGAAATCCCCACTTTTCACACAATTTCCACACTTATAAGTCACAAAAATAAAACATAAAGCCAAATAACTTTCAATTAAACCAAAAAATCAGTTTTAGGGGAAACCCACATGAACCAAGAAGTAATATCTTTGTAAACCCTCCATTTTCACTCAAACATGGCACTTAAAGTTCATATCTTCATAAAAACCATTAATTTTTTTTAAGAAACAAAAAAAGGAGATAAAAATTAAAAACATGATTTTCATACCTAAAACATTTCAATAAAATCAAATAAGTAGTTTTGGGGAATTTCTGAATGAACTAATAAAATATTTCTATTAAAAACCCCCAATTTCACATAAACATTGAACTTAAACTTCATTTTCTTTACAAATACCACTAAACCCAATTTTTCACCAATAATTAAATGATATAAACATGAAAATATTATAATCATAGAAATATAATTCACAAGTATTTCATACACATGGAATCACATACAAAAATTGATAAATCTTTGAATTCTTTTGTGTGAAAATTCAATCGCACCACCGCTGCACCTCAAGGAAGGTAGATCGAGCCTAAATTAAAATTATTGGACCCAAAAAACACAATTCTAAACCCTAGGTTCAAAACCCTACCCTCTGGTCCATTGGGACTTCAGGTAAATTGGAATAAACTTCATGAAAAATGGGAGGAACAGACACTTACTTGAGATTGTGTGAAGTTACTCCACCAAATCCCCAATCAAAATTTAGTTCCATTGAGGGTTTGAGAGGCTTACATGGATAAAATAGTTGAATAGGGGAATAAAGTGGAGAGTTTTTTATTTCCATAAGGAAAAACATGGAATTTCAAAATAATTGTTTTAATATGGACACCCTGGAAAAGTTTGGCTGTATGGTTTAGAAAACGGTGTGGCCAAACCGTGCAGCCTGTTCTGGCCACCGAAAACCATTCCATTCTCCACCAATTTCATGGGGTTACAAGAAATAAACCAATTGGAAAAGTTAATCCAAGGATAGTGGAAATAATACCCAAAATAAAACCACATTTACTCCCAAATAGTCATCCAAGTCAAGGGTATAAACCACCCAATCAACTTACCCCACAAGGGGTTCCACTAACAGTGTAAAAATCCAAATCCAAAACACCAAAAACTCATACCATCCCTTTGAAAAAAGAGTAGTCCAAGTACCATTCATGACCCCCAATACTAAGGTCATAGATCAATAACACAGTAGTCACCAAACATTCAAACCCAAAACACAAAAAAACATGAGAATGATAAGAACCAAAAAACGATTTGAAACAATGCATGAAATTCAAAATCTAGGTGTGACAGAAAACCAACCTATGGAGACCTTTTGTGAAAATCAAAAGGAGATACTTGAAAAATAGGTAATTTTTTATCACCACTTTCAAAATTATATCCATATTCTACTTCATATTATTTTTTTGTTTTCATAATAAAGTAATAAATATATTATATTATTCATTCTGAGATATTATTATAATTATGGGATAACCTTATACCTCCTTTTATCCATCATATGAATAACATTATCACCATGCGTGTATACATATGACTTACCATCTCCACGCCGTGGTGTAATTTTTATTCAAAAATACTAAATTTTTAATGGTATAATGATGAGTATAATGGATGTAAATAATTAATATAATGTAATAATTGTTCGGTACAATTCATATACCATCTAATTCCATACTATTTAACCATCACTGGAATGAAATCATCACTTGTGCGTACGTACGACTTATCATCTCCACAATGGGATGATATTAATTCTCCATGTTAACCATTCAATAATGATTATAAGGTATATATAATAAAAAAGAATGAAATATATGAAATAATAATTCTATTTTATTTATTTATATATATATAAATATATGTAATTTACTTTCTTCCATTCAATTAAAAAAGGAAACAAAAACAACATTCATACTTAAGTATGGTCTACCGTCTCCATGAACGGTGTATTCCATTTCATTTTCCTATCTATTATATATATTTATATATTGAATATATAAGATATATAAATCATGTTTAAATTTTGGAAGTAATTAAATCAAAATCATAAGTAAAAATAACAAGAATAAAAAGTCAAAACACGTATGATAAAAAAACAATTATCACCCAAAATGTTTCTTTAACATGGAATTGATAAATGAATGGGTAATATAATGTCATAAGTGAATCATATATGATGTCATGCATATTATTATGGTTCTATTAGAAGTTAATAATATGTTTAAACACACTATACAAGATTTTTTGACACATATGGATGAAATCTGACCTAAGGTAAGGGATAATTTTGGAATATCATTTTTATCCGATATTGTTTATATGTAAGTATTTACTAATGATATATTTATCGTCCTTGTCCATGTTTTATAATTTTGATTAATATTATTCTATGTATTTTTAAATTCATTTTTACCCATTTTTTTATTTTACTACATGGAATGGAAGGAATCTTTCTTTTGTTTACCATATGAGGTACTTTTTGACTTCTTTGACAAAAGTGTAGGGAGAATGTTTTTTTAACTTATACAGAATAAATGGATTTTCTATAGTTTAATGAAGCATTATTTCCATGAAGAATCTTTTAAAATATTTCAAGTTTATTTTTAATTAAATTATTTTCTTTTAAGGTTTTATGGAATTTTCAGAAAAGAAAACTTATTTGAATAAGAAAGGATATTTTCCTCAAGAATTAAGTTCATGTGTTTTATCAAAATTATTGTCCATCTAAGAAAACACTCTTAAATAGGGTTATGATTATGTCTATATTATTACTATGATTTGATAGTGTTTATTTGGAATGATATTTTATATAGATTATGTTATGATGGAATGATGTTTAAGAAACCCATTTTATTTCTTAGGTTATGCTATGATGATTGATTTATATTTTTGTGGTACATGTAAGAAGGATTTAATTATGTGATGGGTGAGACCTATATCTCCCCTTAATGCATAGGGTAAATATTTACATATCATTAGATAGACATTAATGGAGCAATAAGTAAATCCAGTTCAGTAATACAGGGCTGGAATGACAAGTAATCCTGGTTCAGTTGTACATGGCCGGAATGACATGTAAACCGAGTTTAGTAATGGACTTTGTCCACTAATATGTTCTTGGAAACAATGCCTTGGCTACTATGGAAATCATATTATGTTTTTGTTTGTTTGGGAAAATTCTATTTTTCATTCCAATTCTATTTTATCATGGTTAATATTCCATTATTATCTATGCCTTATGTACTACCAACATTTATTTCATGACTCAAGATGTTGGTATGTTTTTTTTCAAATGTTATGTTCACGTTTTTACATTATTATTTTTATATTTTGTAAGATATTTTCTATGATTACCCTTACTAAGAGTTTTAGCTCACCCATTTTCATGTTTCTTTTCCTTTATGATTTGAAGATGTGTATTAAGTAACATGTGTCAAAAAAGGGTTCTAGTTATGAATAATAAATCAGGAGAAGATGTAGATGTTTTATTAACTAGTTGTTTATGATTTCCAGTTTCAAAAGGCACTAAAAAAATATGGTATTTTGGAATGTGTTTGTGTCATGTATTAATTATATATCAAAAGTTATGTAATTCCCATGTGCATTAAGCTTGGGTCTTTACTGCTGGTATCAAAATGAAGTTTTAGTTAACCTTTGGAAACTAGAATGTGAAAACTTCAGTGATATCCCTAAATATATTTCTATGGTATGTCTAGGGATGTCCCTAAAAATATGCCTAACTCTAGGTTATAGTCCTGGAATTATGTTAACGATCATGAATAACCTATGATTATACCTAAAATGTTAGATATTGAATGTTCCCCCCCCCCTTCATTATGTTGTTTTCCAAGTGTGGTTTTTTCCTATCACACTATTCATTTTGTGTTGAAAAAAATGGATGGAAATAGTAGGATGCAAGTTAATGTAGAATATGATGGAAAATGGAATGATATTATTAATGATTAACCAAATGAAATGGGATTTGGAAGGCAAAAGTTCATTGTTAAGCCTAATCATCAATCACATAATATGATCAATAATCTAAACATTGGTGAGTTTCCTAACCCAGCTAATAAGATAAAGCTGAAATTTTATGGTGAACATAGAGGAATTAAAGTTCAATTTTCCTCATGTAAATAATGTGGGAAGAGTCATCATGGAGAATTTTTCAATGGAACTAGATGTTTTTTTTGGTGTGGAAAAGAAGGGCACAAAGCTAGTAATTGCAAAGGAAAAGTTTCAGTTAATATAATGGACAAGGATAATGGTATTTCTATGACATAAAAATGGTTAAATTTTTTAAATGTGGAATTTAAGATCATTATGTAAATTGATTCCCTAATGGAAAATACAATTAATAGAATTAGCATGGTCATATGGTTAGTATTTATGTCGATGATGATGAAGAGACTACAAATAATATATGAGATGAAAGAAGTATTGAGGAATACAATTATGAAGCTCAATCAATAGTTTAAGAAGTTAGTGGAATGATTACAATATTATCAAGAATAATTTTGTATAATAAATTTTATGGTATTATGGAATAAAGAAAAATCTATGAATTATTACATTATTGTTTGTCCTTAAGTATTTGAAAGTATATGTTGAATGATACCGGTAACCATTAAAATTTATTCAGATATTTTTTGAAATGCTTGATATGTGCATAATGATGGGATAAATAGATAATAAGATTTTTGATAGTATTAATGACCTCATGAAAGATATAAGGAAAAAGTGATATTATGGTTTGAGTATAAATATTTTTTGGTATTTTCAGTGTGTGGAAAGAGTTAATTTTGAAATAATACATGTTTTCACTGAGGATCAATGGTAACTCATTAAATTATAATTTTTTAATAGAATACATGATTAAGGAATTCAAATGTTTGGAATGTGATGACTATGAACTTAATAATGAGATATAAGAGACAAATGTTAAGTTGATTTAGTTCACCTCTTTCTAATGATTTATATTTTATTGTTTTGGAAGGATTGTAATGTTATCCATTTATAGATACTATAAGTTATTTTCTAATTGAAGTTTTTTTTATTAATGTATTATCTCACTATATGTGGACTTATGCATATTTAACTACCAGTTATAACCCTTATTTGAGACAGATGTAATGACCAATCATTCTATCACATGATCTTTTAATGTTTAAATTATAAAAAATTTAACTTCATTTCTTTAATTAAAATATGAAGTGAAAATTGTTCAAGGAACAACTGATGATGAGATTTTACTAGAATAAAATAATTATTTCTTCTCACATTCTTCAAATTTAGGGAAATTATCTTGAAAACAAAAATTTTTATCTTAGTACCTTTTTATCCAATAATTCAGATGTTCCCTTAAATAATCATAGATATATGTGTTTCTGGTTGTTATCTTTATCCAACCTTGTTCTCTATCATATCCATTAGAACTTAATGGTTAAATTTATCTTCCATATCAACATTTTCACTTCCCAGATATGTGATCCTATGTGGAAACCCATTGATAAGTTACATTGGGTAATCATTTTGTTTAAATTTCCATTTTAAAATGATGTTGTAGTATTCTTTTTTATAATGTGGGTTTCTATGAAAGAAACTTTAAAGTAGTAATCCTTTTATTACCCTAAAGAATTTTTTAGGATAAATTTATTTTAAAGGGGGTATAATGTAACACCCATAGTTTTTATGGACAATTTTTTTTAATAAATTAAAATTTTCATTTATGTCTTTCAATGCACTAATTCAAACATTCCTTTCACCCTAAACCAACTTGTCGTATATTACCCGCAATACCAAGTTGGCGTACGATACATGAAAAATTGATTATATACTTTGTTCAATGTATAAAAAACTATGTTTGGATTATGTTATGTGTATCACAAAAGGAATATTGAACTATAATCAACACTGTCTTGGCTTGCGATTCACGTATGATTGGCCTTCCTTTATAGATTGAGTTGTACGCAATATTGAGTTTCACTAAACAACAATATATTATTAAAACATTATTATTTAATGGGAGATAAACTATCAATTAAAAATATTATTAACACAATTTTTAATTTTTTATAACATTAACATTCATCTTATGTATTTTATAGACATGATATAAGAACAAATTCACTTTTTCGGATAAAAGAATTATTTTTCAAAGAAATAAAATTTTACCATATTTTGATGGATAACCCTTTTTAAATCTCATTTTTTAAAATTTAAAATGATATATTTGACATAATAAACTTATTATTTAGAATATGGATTGAAAATGTAACTCCCCAACCCTGGATTCTCAGAGTCGGTTCATTATTCTAATAAATTGGCATGATTACAAGGAATCAAGTCCCGAAAGACCAATCAGTTTAGCAATCTTAGAAAATATATTACATACAAGATCATTACATTACACTTTAAAACACACAACACAAAAAAAACCCTTTGATAACGCCATTGTTACCTTATCTTAACCCTACATCTCAAACATAAAACACTTTTTGGGATCTGGGGAAAATAAAACATAAGAAAGGGGTGAGCTTAGATGCTCAGAAAGGGTAAATAATTTAGCAGAATCTATAAACATTTTAGGCCTGATGTATAATAAAAACTATAGAATTTTAAACATAAACTTGAATATAATATGGAAAAAATAAATCAAACATTACCATATAAACATGCACATAGATATTTTACTAATCGAATAATCACATGTAATAACTAATTTTATAATGAGGGAATGCCTAACGTCGGACATCATTACCACATAGTCAAGGAATTTTTCCAAGACTAAAAAAAATTCAAGGCCTTATTCCAAGACACTAGTTTTTATCATGCGACCAACCAATGCATCGAGGATCTATAGCGGGCTCCACCCGTCACTTACTAAGTCCAATGCATTCCTCATATGAAAAAGTTGAAACATAACATAATCATTCATATTAAAACTAGCATAAGAAATGTCAATACATTAACCATAAACCGTGAATGGTATTAAAACAGAACATACACAGTCAAACATATCATAACTAATACAATAAAATATGGAATATTGTATTATAATAAATCAACCTCAATCAAAAATAATATCCAGTAAAGGATGCTGGAATAGTTGAAAATGATGAGCAAAACTTTTTGAGATAAATATCATTTGTGTAAAATCATTTAAAAGTCGCACATTTATAAAGGAAGTAATTTCAAAGATATAATTTAATCAAAGTATCCCATACAACTTTGAAACTTTTGAAAATAATTATTATTTCAAAAAAATCATGTCTATATAAATAAATCCCTAAAATCATTTTGAAAACATGGACATTAATTAAAAAGATTTAGAAAGGTAAATATTTAAAACATTTAAAATTATGATATTTATAAATATTACCTTCCATAAATCCTTATAATATTCATTTTCAAATCATTTTTATGAAAAATGGATATGGATGATAAAAATGACCCAGTAAATACTTACACATAAACAATCTCGGATAATAATGAGATTGAGGAATTAACCCTTACCTTGCACTTTCCTTTAGTTGAGGGTACATTTAACCTTATTTATAATTACCATTATATGTTATTAGATTATACCATAACCATATTAATATTTATGATATCATACATTATTCATTTATGCCTTTACACTACCCATTTAATAATAATTTCCATGTTAAATTAACATTTCGGGTAATAATCGCTTTCTTTATCGTACTTATTTAAACTTGTTACTCATGATTGTATCACTTAGATAAAGATTTAAATACTTTTAGAATATAAAACATGATTTATATATCATATATAATTAGAATATAAATATGTATAATAGACATATATATGAAATGGAAAACATTGTTTATGGAGATAGTAGTCCGTAGGTACGCATAAACGTTGTTTCCGTTTTCATATCGTATTGCACGGAACTAAGTGAATAAGATATATGTAAGTACATATATACATATATATATATATATATATCTCCAGTAGCATTATTATGTTATATATTACATACTTAATAATAATATATATTTTTATAATCGTCGAAGGATGGTGAACTTGGAAATGAATCTCATCGCGTCGTGGAGACGGT
Source organism: Viscum album (assembly GCA_963277665.1). NCBI lineage: Eukaryota > Viridiplantae > Streptophyta > Magnoliopsida > Santalales > Viscaceae > Viscum > Viscum album. Next base: position 581,391,258 of record OY728148.1, read on the forward strand.
AATACATATGTACGCACGAGCGATAATATATTTTCCTTAAAACTATGGAATTGGATGGTATATTAATTTTATAGAGACATTATCATGTTATTTTTATTTTTTATATACATATTAATCATCATTATATCCATCCAAATAAGATAGTGTTGAATAACAAATTACACCACGGTGTGGAGACGGTAAGTCGTACGTACGCACGCATGGTGACATTATCATTCATAGAATGGATAGAATAATTAATATGTTTGTTTCATATTTATAATAACATAAAAGTATATATAAGGTACTGGAGTTATTATATTGGTATGTTAATAAAAAATAAAGAGTAAGTGGAAGAAGAAAAGAACTTGAAAGAGGGTGGTGAAATCATTACCTCTTCTTCGGGTTCTTCCTTTTGATTTGATCAAAATCACTTTTTAGGTTGGATTTAAGATCACACTAAGGCCTCTAGGATGAAGGAAGGATATTTTGGATGACATTTGGGTGGGGTTGGCTGAGCCAAATGGCTTTGGAGGTTTGAATTTGAGAGAATGGTAAGTGCCCATTTATAAGAGGGGTGAGGGAACCTTAGGAAAAACTTAAAATATTATTTTATAATAAATTTATTTTCAGTTTCTAATGGCTCAAAAATGAATTATTTTACGGATAAGGTGGGAATGGGTTGAAGAACTCTCAACGAATATTTTTTAGATAGGTTTATGTCACCATATTAACCTTAACATTTATATTTAACTCTTAGTTAAATAGTTTGACATTTATCATGTCTCTTTATATTTTTATATTATATAGTTAAAAAAATTACATTAAATGCCAATAGAACCCCAATTGGTTAATTAATGTCTTATATATTATTATATAAGGCTTTCGGCCAAACAGTATATTTTTAGAACTATTATATAAATTAATAATATAATATTTGTTTTAAATACTATTTTATGTCAATTTTGACACTATTTGGTATTTGTTTTTTGTTAAAATCATAACAGCATGATTACTTCGCACAAAATCAATTTAATCAACCCTAAAATGTAATATTAACCTGTATAGTTATTTTACTTCATCAAAAGTATAATATTACATTTAATTGGGTATTTGTAAGATCAATTATTTTAATCTTTTATTAATAAGGTTATTACTGCATAATCATTGTGTCATAAATAAATTTAATTATTTAATGTCTAAAAATTATAAATAAAATAAGATTATTTAGGAATTATTTTTATCTTTATAATGAATATTTATAGTCGAATTTATCTTATATATAACCATATATTAAAAATGATTGAGTTATGAAAACATGAATTTAACACTTTCAATTGTTCCTTAAATTAAATAATAATAAAGGTCCTAATCTAATCCAAGTGAACCTAAAGGATCATATTTTATTACAAAGGTTGTTTTTGGTCGAATTAAACTTATCCAATATAATTAAGACATGTTTTAGGGTAATAATAATATCATTTTCACCTTTAATTACCCTATTTACTTTTAATTACGTAAATAAAAGTCAAAAGTTACTATTCGCCAAATATTATTTTTATCTTATTGAACCAAATTTTACTTAATGATATCATACTTTTCTCTTGGAGTTTTTAAATTCAATTCACAGATGTGGTAAAATTATGTTTTATGCAAATTTTCAAATTCTCCAAGGATGTGGGTAAAAGACGATAAAAAGTTCAATAAAATTTTTATAAATCTAAACTTATTATAAAATGAGTCCAATGAATTAAATTTAACTTATATAGTTAATATTTATCTATTTTTAACTAAAATAAATTTAAATTAAATAAATAATTATTTAAATAAAAATTTTGTTTTAACCAACAACTCAGTGTTTCTCACTATTCATCAAAAATTGAAAGTTTTCAGAAAAATACCAAATGTTTACCTTAAGATAATTTTGATATTATGAATTAAAAAATTAATTCTATTTTACCAAATTCAAAACAAATAAGTTACATTTATTAATTTAAAATTAATTCTTGTTGTCAAAACCAAAAGGCATATTTTTAAGAAATAATAACTATCAAAATATTGACACTTGTTTATGTCCAATTTCAAATTGAAATTACTTAAAATGACCAGAATTGGATTAACTGGTGAAAATATAATCTCTCTATACTTCCAAACCATTAAAATTAGTAGTTTAACACTATAAATTATTTTTATTAAAAAAAATTCTTTCAGTTAAAATATAGTATTTTTCACTATTCACCCAAATATGAAAGTTATCAGAAAAAACCAAAAATTTATTGAAACTAAATTCTTATGTCCCAGTTATAAAGAAGAAGTTTATTTTGTTAAGTTGAATATATAAAAGTTTCAAATATTGGATTTAACAAGGGTTCACCATTTAAAGGTGGTAAAAGTGTATTTTTTTAAAAAATACTTCTTTTATCTGAAGAAAATGAATAAGTTCTTATATTATGTATAAGAAACTAATAATATGGATTCTAAAATTATAAGGATTACATAAAGTTAAAAATTCAGTTAAAACTATTCATAACCACTTTTGAATGTCTAGTTTGGTAAGTCTTGGTGCACTTTAACTCAGTGTTGCTTTTAGTCCAAGTTTTTGAATTACATTGAAGAAATAACGTACTATGAAATCTTGAGGTGTTACATTCTTCCCTCCATCAATAAATTGGGTCCTCACCATTTGAAATTGTTCGTTCAAAATAAAAGTTTGAAAATTTAAAATACCATTGTGGGAAAACCCACATCGGAAATTGGGTTAATAAAATTTAGTCTTAATAAGAGGAAAAGGTAAATGAAAGGGTCCCCACCAAATTATGATCGAGATTAAGAGAACATTGGTGACAATTAGAGACACATAATTGGAATAAAAACACAAATATTTATATAGAGTGATTAAGGTCATCAATCACAAACAAGTATAAAGTTGAGGGCCTCAAATCCATCAATCTATGATGATTTAAAATACCATTGGTTCAAAAAAACATAAGGTAATAGGATATCAAATTTTTGGTTTTAAGATCCCTTCACTAAAGTTTAAGAATTAATTTCTTCATAGAAAAAGAGAAGAAAAAAATATATACGTGACAAGTAGGGTCTATCCTTTAACTAATTTCTACCAAAAACTCGTCTTTCACTATAAAAGATAATAGAACTTAAAAAAATATTCTATTTATCCTATTCTTATAGGGTTCCAAAAAAAATGAATTTATAATTCATCTACTAGACCTTTTAAAAAAACTACATCATTCAATCCAGGACATCACGTGGGCCAGTGGTAGGTGATACACTCTTGTCGCCCTTCGGTTGCGGGTTCAAGTCTCGTGGCCTTGCAGGATGCGACGGGTTGTCTCTCAACCTCCGGGTTGTCCTTTTTATGTCAATACAAAAATAATCTCATACTAGACTTGTCCAAAATACTTTGGTCCAAACTCACAATCCCAAATTTAAAATAATGTTAAACACAATGAAGATCCTTTTTTCCACGTAATAAAATTTGAACACCTTCATCATGTCTTCTTTTAAAACACTACAACATCTTGAATTACCATAAATGCTTATTCATTACAGTCATGCTCCTATATTCCATATAGAATACTGGATATTCTCCTTCTATCCAAAAATGTTGTAAACTCCAACAGTGATGGAATATACAAATCATTAATCAGTTTTTAGGTAGTCAAGAATATCCAATATAATTTATCCAAACCAATCATCTCTTATTCCAAAACCAATACCTCAGTATCAGGACCATATTAATAATTTTTCCTTCCATAAACCATGTATTTTCCAAAACGTTTAACTTTCCATTGAGTCACTTTTCATGGTTCCACACAATATCAAGTCCTTAATGAAATAGTATTGTAGTATAATCCTTTTATATTGTATAATTATTATAACATGTACATCATTAATACAATACTCAAATGACACAATACTTTAATAACAACATAAGAACTCTTAATTATTCCTCTTTATCTTCGATAGTATCATAACTTTATTATTATCCAATAGTAGCATTTGGGGTATACTCTGATGATTTGGACATTGATTCGCGTAGTGTCCCAACTCCTTGTTGATTAATAATTGTACATTTGAAACGTTTTTCTTACCCTTTCAAACGCATACTTGGTTTCCTTTTTCTCCACACTTATAACAAATTCTCATTCCCTTCAAGAATTTTCCAAGGTGATTATTTCCATAGTTATAACCTATGGTAAAATTCTTCCTTCCCCTCTTACCTTTATCTATCTTTATCTCTTCCATACTTTTCTTATCTTTATTTCCTTCAAATACATAGGACATAGAGAATTATTTACTTATCTTATTAACACATGATACTATTTCTTCATATGATGAGAATACGTGGGAGACTATTTCCCTTTTAAATTTTGGCTTAATACCATGAAATATATGATCCTTCTTATTCTTTCGATCATGCGTATTGTTGGAATTCTCATTCTTTCTACTAGGAACCATTTCTAAACAATGGCATAGACTATGTTAGTTTATGAATCTCAATTCATAATTTCAAACATGTAAACTACCTAACGTATGTTAAAAAGATTATGTATATAATCTATAATCATAAAATCTTTTCATTGAGGAAGTATTTACTCTTAAATCCTTCATAATTTCTTGTAATAAAAATGTGAATTATCCTTAGCATATACCCCGGGAGTGTCGTAACCAAGAGTGCAGCAAGGCCCGTTATCGTGTTCTTGGATACCCCGGGTCAAGCCAAAAACTCCTTAAAGAAGTTTTCACTCCTAGGTATATCTATGATAGAGTCGCCTCTACCTGTTCATATCTACATAGAGATGTATATCTTGGAAAATACACAAAATCTCTATATTACAAAAATTCAAGGAAGTTATTCTATACTAATATAGCAGAAACTTTCATAAATAAGAATAAACATTTAAGGAAATGCATAAGAATAAAACAAAAGCCTTTTACACTTTAACATCAGCATAATATGGAAAATATAAAATCAAATAATTCAATTCACGTATTCACATAGATATTCTACTAGTCGAATAATCACATGCAATATCAATATCCACTTTCATAATGATGGAATGCATAATTCCAGACTTCATAACCACATATTCAAGGCCTTGTTCCAAGATTACAAATAAGATTTTTTCAAGGCCTTGTTCATAGACACTAGTTTGTCTCATTAGACTTACCGATGCACCAAGGATCTATAGCGTGCTCCACCCATTACTTACTAAGTCCAATTCATTCCTTTTATGAAAATTTTTAAACATAACATAAACATTCATATTAAAACATGCATACGAAATGTCAATACTTTATCTATAAACCATGGATGTTATAAAAATAACACATCCATAGTCAAACATATCACAAAACCATTAGTACAATATGGATGATTTGTATCATAATAAATCAACCTCGATCAAGAATAATATCTTTTAATGGATGTTGACATAGTTGAAATTGATTAGAAAATAATCATTGAGAAAAATATCCCTTTTTTATGAAATCATTTAAAATTCATATAAATTAATTCATCTAAAAGATAGTTTTGAATCAAAGTTTCTCATACCACTCTGAAACTTTTTAAAGGAATTAATATCTTAAAACATTCATGTCTATATAAATAAATCTTTAAAACAATTTTGAAAACATGGACATTAATGAGAAAGGTTTAGAAGAATAAATCATTAAAACGATTAAAATTATGTTTTAGTAAAAATTCCTTTAAAAATAATCCCTTTGAAAAAATCTTTTATAAAACATGGTAATGGATAATAAATATGACCAAGTAGATACTTACGTAAAAAAACCTCGAATAATAAAGAGGTTGTGAAATTAACCCTTACCTTGCACTTTCCTTTGGTTGAGGGTACGTTTATCCTCATATATAATGACCATAGTATGTTATTAAATTTTACCAGAACCATATTCATATTTATTATATCATACATGATTCATTTATGACTTTAAACTACCCATTTAATAATGATTTCCATGTTAAATTAACATTTTGGCTAAAAATAGCTTTCTTTATCATACGTGTTTTAACTTGTTATTCTTTATCATATCATTTATATAATGATTTAAAAACATCCAGAATATAAAACTTGATTTATATATCATATATATTTAGAACATAAATATTTAATATAGATATATATATATATATATATATATATATGAAATGGAAGGCAACATTTATGGAGATGGTAGGTCGTGCGTATGCATAAACGCTGTTTCTGTTTTCATGTCGTATTGAACGGAGATAAGTGAATAAGATATTTTTAATTACATACATACATACATATATGTATATATATATCTATATCTATAGTAGAATTATTGTTTCATATATTACATAATTATTAATAATATACATTTTTATAATCATTGTTGAATAGTGAACGTGGGGATGAATCTTATCGCGTCATGGAGACGGTAATCCGTACGTACGCATGAGCGGAAATATAATTATATTTATGGTGAAATAATATGTAATTGGATGGTATATCATATATAAAGAATCATTAAAATGTTATATTTATAATTTACATAAGTTATACTCATTATTATACTCATCCAAATAATGAAGTGTTTGAATAACAAACTACACCACAACATGGATATGGTAAGCTGTACGTACACACGTATGGTGAATTTTTCATTCATATGATGAATATAATAATGAATATGGTTGTAAAATTTTTATAATAACGTCACAGTATATAGAAGATACCGGATTTATTATTTTAGAATAGAAACAACAAAGAAATTGGAAGTGGAAGAAGAAAAGAACTTGAAAGAGGTGATGAAATATTTAACTCTTCTTTGGGTTCTTACTTTTTTTTGATCAAAATGGCTACATAGGTTGAATTTATGAACAAATGAAGACCTCTAGGATGAAGAGAGGAATGTTGGGATGATATTTGGGAAGGGTTTGGCTGAACCAAATGGATTTAGAGGTGTGAAATTAAGAGAAGGGTAAGTACCCTTTTATAATAGAGGTGAGGGTCCCTTTAGGAAAAGCTTGAAATATTATTTTATAATAAAATAATTTTCAGTTTCTAATAGCTCCAAAATGATTTATTTCTAGGATAAGGTGAGGATGGGTCAAAAACCACTCAACCAATAGGTTTTATACAGGTTTAGGTTACCATATTAACATTATCTTTTAGATTTAACTCTTAGTTAAATATTTTAACTTTTATCGTGTCTTCTTGTATTCTTACACTATATGGTTAATAAAATTATTCTAAACTTAAAATAGAACCTCAAGTGGTTCATTAATTACATATATAATATTATTTAATCCATTTTTCCAAACCTTAGATTTTTAGAAATATTATATCAACCAATAATGTAGTATTTGTTTTAAAAATTAATTTATGTAAATTTTCACATTATTTGGTTTTTGGTTTTTGTGAAAGTCATCAAAACTTTATTACTTCAAAAATGATACATTGAATCAACCCTAAAATTTCATATTCTCCTAGAAAATACTTGGATGTCATAAAACTTTGAAATTATATTTATTTTAATATTTATTATACAATTTATTTGACTCTTTCATTAATAAGGTAATTATTGCATCATCATTGTCTCATAAATAAATTAAATTATTTAATGTCTAAAAATATATAAACAAATACCATTATTTATGAAATCTTTATATCTTTTTAATGAAAGTTTATAGTCAAATTTATATTGTGTGTAAACCTGTATTAAAAATGGTTTAGTTATTAAACTTTGAATTTATCACTTTTAACTCTTCTTTAAATAAAATAATAATAAATGTCCTAATCTAATCCAAATGGACCAAAAGGATCATATTTTATTCCTAAAGTATTTTTTTATCGAATTACACATATCTAATAGAATTAGGATAGGTGTTAGGGTAATTATAATATCATTTTTACCCTTAATTACCATATTTAATTTTAACCATTGTAAATAAAAGTCAATAGATACTATTCATCAAAAATTATTTTCATCTTATTGAACAAAATTTTACTTAATAATGTAAACATTGTCTTTATAATTTTTTAAATTCAACTCACAGAAACTTTAAAATTATGTTTTATGCAAGTATTATACATCTAATTTTATTATAGAAAAACTCCAATGAATTACATTGAACTTATATAGGTATTATATATCTATTTTGACTTAAAATAAATTTAAATAAAATAAATAATTATTTAAATAAAAAGTCGGTTTTGAATATAACGCAGTGTTTTTTACTATTCATAAAAATTGAACATTTTCAGAAAAATACCAAAAATTCACCCAAAGATATTTTTGATATTCCAAATTTAGAAATGAATTATATTTTATCAAATTAAAAACATAAAAGTTGCATTTATTAATTTAAAATTAATATTCATTGTCAAAACCAAAAATAGGGTTTTTAAAAAGTAAAAACTATCAAAAGATTGAGTTGTGTTTATGTAAAATTTAAATGTAAAATTACTTATAATGACATAAATTATATTAAATGATAAAAATATAAACTAATTATACTTCAAAACCTTCCAAATTCATAATTTAACAATATAAATTTTTTTAATTAAAAAAGTAGTTTTCAATTAAAACATAGTATTTTTCATTATTCATCAAAATATGAAAATTATCAGAAAAGTACCAAAAATTTATCCAAACTAAATTTTTATGTTCTTCTTCAAAATAAGATTTTAATTTCATTAAATTGGATATATTAAAGTGTCAAATATTGGTTTTAAAAAGGGTTCTCCATTAAAAGGTGGTAAAATTTCATTTTTTGAAAAATACTTCTTTTATCTGTAAAAATGAATTTGTTCTTATATTATGTATAAGAAACATATAATATGAATGTTAAAATTATATAGAATATATATATATTTCAAAATGTTGTTAATACTATTCATAACCACTTTTTGAACATCTAGTTTTGTAAGTTGTGGTGTGCTCGAACTCGTTGTTGCGTGTAGCGCAAGTTATTTAATTACTTTAAAGAGATAACATACTATGAAAACTTGGGGTGTTACACAAAGAGTTCATAACACTCATCATTGATCAGTAGGGACCAAAGCATAATTGTGTTGGCACACCTCCTCAAATGGCTCAAGAACATTTGATTGTTTCTCTTCATACATCTTCTTCACTCTCACAAGAGTTGTAGGTATCCCAAATAGTGGGTTCTCTTCATACCCATCAAAAGGATATTCCAATTATATTCCTTTAATGTTCCCACATTTAATGATATCACCGAAAAGGCTACCGTCAGTCCTAGGAATCAATCCAAAACCAAATTAAATAGATTATTCAATTGTGATCCTCCCATAAAATCACATGGGTTTGACAACTAGGTCATCCAAAATGGATACCCAGTGAAAAATTTTCATTTCATTGCAAAACATGTGAACCAGTCCCCATGGGTCCTGCACCTCAACTATAGATTAAGCACCCAAAATTCATCATGAAATTTTTTTGAATGGACTGTGGCCACAGTGCATCCGATGACGCATCAAATGGAATCATGTTTGCAAGATAATTCTAATGTAATATTTCTGAATAATAATAATTAATTTATTATTATTAATCTTAGGTGTTTCCTAAGCTCAAAACATGATACCAAGACATAAAATTCCAAAACCAATCTTAAAATAATAACCTCGATTAGAGTGGCATGTGGCCATAAAAGGTGTGTCCATCATACATGCAGTTTAGAATATATGTCTTTAAAAGCCATGTGTGCTTGATTCATACTGGCCCACAGCCCAGCACGCTACCCTAATTAGCTTCTCTTGACCAAGTGGCCCATCTGCAATACTGACTAGTTGAGAATCTAGTCCTCTACCTTAGATCCAGTCTATGTGCCCTCCACCTGGGGACCGTGCGGGTCCCTTCATCACTGCGGTGACCCCCGTTTTATGTTTTGGTTCCTCCTGAGATCATGGGCTGCGACCCCACTCCTTCTCTAGCCAAGTTGTGGCCAGGCTCTACCATGTTGAACCTGGCTAGACGACACATGCTGCTTTGGCCTCCTCCTACTATGCTCAACCAACCACACTCCCCCATCCTATCCTTCTTCGATCCCTGCCACCCCAGCTCTCTTCACAAGCATCAGATCCCGAATTCACCTCCATTCTTCGTTCAACCACATTTTCATCCTCCTCATCACGTTGTCATTTCACTCTGCCTCCAGCACCTTCTGGTGCTTTCGTGCCTGACTCGCACTGCTTTCTTATTCTGTACCTTGTACTGATCACTCCAGTGGTGCATTTTTAGATCTGAAAGATGATCAGATATCCCTAAGATGAAACCATCACAATACTTTCCTTGAATAAACAATAAATATAATGATTCATGCATCCAAAAAATTAAAACATATGTCCATAATGAATGGACGGTGAACGTGTTTCCAAACAGAGATCATTGGTTGTGTTCATGTGGTCAACGATGATTTTAAAATTTAATTATGAAGAAGAAGACAACACGATGAATAATAAAAATAGAAATTTAATTGTAACTCAAAAGTAGAAGAAATCATATTATCATCTGTTTTTTAATAACATTTCATTATTGCTTTTTTTCAGGTATTAACTGCTTCATTTTCATAAGCATGTTTTGTTAAATAATTTTTCGTTCTCCTTTATAGGTCAAAGTTATAATATTCAAAAATTATATTACCATTATATATAATGTATTTATTCATTCTATACATTTATGTAATCATTATTTATTTAATATAATGTTGAATGAACCCCATAGCATCATGGAGACGGCAGGTCGTACACACGCACAAGCAAATATATCATTCCCATAATTATGGAATGGTATTGAATTAAATGTGGTATAGTATTTTGATAATCAATATAATGTTATAATAATCATATATAGTTATTCTTTCCATTATTATACCCATCCAAGTAATTTGGTGCTGGAAAACATAATACACTACAGTGTGGAGAGGTTAAGTCGTACAAATGCACGTGTTGTGATTTTGTTTTACGTAGGATGGATAGAAGGTGTCATGTGGTTGTTTCATAATTATAATAACATCTAAGTATATAATTTATATTTTAGTTATTACTTTATAATGAAACAACTCATAAATATGAAGTATAAGAAGAAAGAAGTGTGAAAGAATTAGTAGAGGAGATTACCTCCTCTTCGACGTGCTTCCTCTAAATATCCTTTAAGGGTTATGGTCAATATATAATCAACCAATGATATTTGGTCAAGTTTTTGGGTCCTTTTTTGGTTATTATAATTTTAATAAAAAATATTGATTTCTCATCAATTAACTAATTTTTATATCATCAAAGTATACATCTTTAAGGTAATTATTTATTTCCTAAAAATTAAAGGTAAATTACCATGATAAAGAAAACCATTTTAGATTTCAAATGAGTACTTATAATTGAATTTATATTATATATAACTTTATATAAAAAACTATTTATTTACTAAAAGTTGAGGGAGGCATATTTAACTTATCATTAAATAAAATAAATTACTTGTCCAAATCTCATCCAAATGGTTTCCAAAGGAAACAATTTCAACCCAAGGATTATTTGGGTCGAAACATACTTATCCAATTACATTAATACAATTTTTAGTGTAATTTTATAATAGTATTCTTACACATAATTACCTAATTTACCCTTTTAACGTATTAATAAAAAATTTCGACGTTACTATTCAAAATGCCCAAAAAGAAAATAAAGATATTGACATAATTTGGACATACGGATTCCAAATATAGAATCAATTTTTCAAAATTAAAAACACATAATTTTTAGTAATTAATTTAAATTAATCCTCAGAAATAGAAAATGGTTTTTAAAAGGTAAAATATTATAAAAGATTGAAATGTTTCTACATCAGAATTCAATATAAAATTAATGATAATGAAATAAATTCTATTGAATGATGAAAATATATTCTATTTATACGTTAAAAATATAAAATATTATAATTTTACCATATAAATTATTTCAATGAAATTTTTTTCTTTTAATTAAAATTTAGTATATTTTTACTATTCATCAAAATTCGAATGTTATCAGAAAAAATTAAAATTTCCTCCAAATTAAATTTTTATATCTCACTTCCAAAGAACATGTTTTCTTATCATATAAAAATTATTAATGCATCAAAATCATAATTTAAAAATATTTCGTCATTAAGAGGCTGTAAAATTTCCATTTTAAAAGTATAGTTTCATATACATCAAACATGATTTATTCATTCCATATTAAAAAATATCTATTAGATGAATATGAAAAATATTTAATTAAGTATATGATATATATATATATATTTCATTAATTTCATTTACTAATAGTAATTCTCCGAATTTATTCATACAAAAAAATAAAATATATAATTGATTTATATTTTTCATAAATAATTAGTAGTGAATGACTTCACCATACATTTTCATAAGTTAGTTATATTTATTAAAACTAACCTAACAGTTATCTTAAAATGGTAATTTTATACTAAGGGCACCTAGTTGTTCATTTAAACTAACGATTGGGTGTAATTAAAGCTATTGAAGAATTGAAATTATTTAGAGAAAATATTTTATAAAAACATTCAAGCATTACATTCTACCACCCATTAAACTAAATTTCACCCCAAATAATCGTCACTTTCATATAAACTGATGAGGATATCTCTTCCTCTTCATATCCTCATGTTCCCATGTATCTTTCTTAAATTGGTGGTTCTACCTCAAAACATTAACAAAGTGAGTGGTCTTGTTTCATAGAAGTTTTTCTCTACGATCTAGAATCTATATCAGTTGTTCTTCATAAGAAAGATCTTGCTCCAATAGTATGGATTTAATGTTTAGTTCATGTAAAAGATTACATATTTAATTTCTTAGGAGAGACTCATGAAATACATCATGAACCTGAGAGAGATTCGGTGGAAGCGCTAATCAGTAGGCTACCTTCCCAACACAATCTGTAATTTAAAAAGGCCTAATATACCTAGGGATCAGCTTTCCCTTCTTTCCAAATATCATATCTCTATTCCATGGAGAAATTCATAGAGACACCTAGACACCCACTTCAAATTCTAGTTCTTTTCTTCGGTTGTCAGCATAACTTTCTTTTCTACTTTGAGCTGCTCTTATGTGTTGTTGAATAGAACTGGATTTTTTGCGATATCATCAACAAGATCATGTCCTAATAGATTTAATTTCATAACTTCATCCCAACAAGTTAGAGTTATACACTTCATTCTATAAAGGTATTCGTAAGAATCCATATGAATAATGGAGTGAAAAAAATTGTTGTAAGAAAATTAAACCAAAGGTAGGTATTGATCCCATACACCTTGAAATCCCTAGAGAAATCTCTCAACATGTTTCATAGAGTTTGAATTGCTCTCTCAGACTGACCGTATATCTAAGGATGATAAGCAGTGCTTAAAATTAACACTATATCCAGAGCATTCTAAAGACTTCACCAAAACTTTGAGGTAAAACTCGAATCCAAATTATATATAATGTAATGTGGTACTTCATTCAATATTATCCTTTCCTTTACAAATATCTTTGAAAGCTGGTCAAGAGAGAAATATTCTCTAATAGTAATGAAGTGTTCCAACATTTTAAGGAGATCAATTATAAGTCATATAATATTATGGCCTCTAGATATTTTGGAATGTCCCAATACATATTACATAGTGATTTTTTCCCATTTCCATTATAGTATGGTTAATGGTAGAAACATCCCCTTAAACTTCTATCTTTCAGCCGTAACAGGCTGAAAAACCAAGCACCGAGAGACATATTTAGAAACATCTACATTCATTTTATCCCACTATAAATACTCTTTTAGTTCCATATACATCTTTGTGATTCCAAGGTGAATTGATAATTAATAACTATGAGCCTCATCCAATATATCATTATATAATTCTAGTAAGGTATGAATACAAACCCAATTTCTGAACCTTATTATTCCATCACAATCAAGGTTGAATTCAGAAACTTTTCTCACCTTCTTATGTTGCTCAACATATTCCTTCTTCGCCTCATTAAAATACACTTATATAGATAGTTGAACATTTATTTGAGAAAGATAATATTTCACCCCTTTATTTAAAATTTCAAGATCTATCCATTTCTAACCCATAAATATTGGATCTTTTGTGAACATCATCATGGATCAGTTAGCATGGTCCTCCCGACTCAAAGAATCTGCCACCATTTTCTCTTTCCTAGAGTGGTAAATTATTGAGAATTCATAATCCTTAAACAACTCCAACCATCTCCTTTGATGCATATTCATCTTCTTTTGTGTGGAAAATATACTTTAAACTTTTATTATCAATATAAATATCCCACTTATTAACATAAAGATAAAACCTCTATATATTTAGTGAAAAGATTACTGCATCTAACTCCAAATCGTTAGTTGGGTAATTTTTCTCATGGATTTTTAATTTTCATGAGGCATAAGAAATCACCATATAATTTTTCATGAGAACACATCACATCCCTTTTTGGATGCATCATTATATGTTACAAACCATTCTCCATTTCAAGGCAGTGTGAGAACAAGTGAATTAGCTAATCTTCTTCGTAGTTTATTGAAATTCTCATCACATTACTCCATCTATATGAACTTAAATTATTTCTAAGTCAAATTGGTGAGTGTATTAGATGATCATGAAAAATCCTTCACAAAACATTGATAATATCCAGTCAAACAAAAAAAACTTCAGATCTTAGTTACCATTTTTGGTATCGGCCAACTTTCAATAACTTCTTTTTTTAATACATCCATATATATCCTCACTCTTGTGATTATTTGACCAAAAATTAAACTTTCTAAAGACAAAATTCACACTTGCTATATTTATCATAAATATTATCTTTTCTCGGGGTCTTCAGTACAATTCTCAAGTGATATTCATGTTCTTATTTTCCCTTCAAATAAACAAGAATATTGTCTATAAAGACTACAAAAAATAGATCAAGATAAACTCTAAAGACTTTGTTTATTAGATCTATATAAATATTGGTGTAATTAGTAATACCAAAAGGCATCACTATAAATTCATAGTGTTTTTACCTTCTAAGGAATATTTTCTTTGGTATATTATCCTTCCTAACCTTTAATTATTCATATATTGAATGATGATAAATCTTGGAAATGTAATAAGCTCCAATTAGTTGGTTGAATAAGTCATAAATGTGGGTAATAGTATATTTTTTAATGATAGTGATCTTGTTAAGTTCTCGATAATCAACACAGAGTCTCATTGATCCATATTTATTCTCAACAAATAGAATTTTTTCACCCTAAGGTGATGCAGTAGGGAATATGAATCCCTTATCAAGATTCTATTGGAGTTGCCTCTTTAATCCATGAAACTCAATTGGATTCATTCTATAAGGTGTCTTTTAAATAGGAATAACACCTTGTATGAGTTCTATTTAAAATTAAAATTCACAATTTGGTGGAAGACCTGGTAATTCTTCCAAAAATACATCATTGAACTCTTGTAAAATGGGTGTATTATTATTTTTAAGTCTCTCTATAACTATTTCAGATAGATAACTTTCATTTATAGGGATCAAACCCAAAAGATGGTACAAATTTTCACTAAAATTTTATACTCATACTTTCATCGATAGATGATCATAGATTGATCTATAAAATGAAATGTGACTTACCTTCCTTTGAAATTGATATGAACTTCATTTAGATAAATCCAATCAATTCCAATAATCACATCAAATTCCACTATATGAAGGATTTCATTATATTTGAGAATCACTTTCCCACAAAATACAACCAAAGAAGAATTATAGACTTTTGATGAAACTATTGTGCCATTAGGGGTTGTTACAACAAACTCAACATCTAATTGTTGAGGTAATACGGAGATACCCTTAGATAATATTTCAGAAATAAAAGAGTGGGTGGATCCATAGTCAAATAAAACATTGGTTACTTTTGAGTGGATGGTAAGTTAACATTTCACCACTTCATTATCAAACTCCACATCTCTAATAGTGATTTCATGATACTTTCCTTTTCCTTTTTCCATAAGATTTTACTGATGTCAATCATCATAAATAACCCTTTGATTAGGGTATTGATTGGAATAATGCCCCATTTTATTGCAATTGTAACATTGAGGTCTAGGAGGTTTTTTCTATGTATCTTTTTCTCTATTCACATCATTATAAATATTTTTCCCATCACGTAGGCATTAAAATACCTATTGACCTTATTTTACTTACTTAAAACATTTACTAGTCCCTTTAAGACAATTTTATCCATTTTTATTTCCAAACATTGAGCATAATGGAAAACACATCTTCTTTTCGGTTTGGTATTTAGATTTCACTTGAATTACATTTTTCTCTTCTTATCAAACCCATAGGACTGATGGGTTACTCCAATATCTATCTCAACATTGAGAGAACATCGAATGATTTATTCATGTCTATTGAATTCCCTTAGGCTAATTCCATTTGGGGACATGGTTTTAAGCCACTAAAGTATTGATAAATTTTACTCTCAGGTTGGATAATAATTCCAAAAAAAATCTTACCTTGAAAGTCTGGTAAAATATTTATTGTAGGTACCAACGGATTCATTATCATTTTTTGTAAGTCCAAGGAACTCATTATCCATCATTGTTCGAATAATACAAGGAAAGTACTTATTGAAACATAAGTTCATGGACTCATTCAATTCCATGGATTCAATTTCATATCCTTGCCTCGTATTCTTAATAATGTTCCACCATTGATTATATTCACCTTCAAAATGAAAGATTTTTATGATAAATTTATCATGTTCTAAACATTGGAGAACTAAAATATATATTTTGAGTGTTAATGATCCATTTTTCAAACACTAATTGATTATAAGACCCGCAGAAATAAGGTGGATTCTACCTTATGAATAACTCAATAGAATTTTGTTCCCTCCTTTTATCATTTTGAAGTCCTGCATGATTCATAGCTTGAAAAAGGTGTGTGAGAATAGCTATAATATTTTTCATTCTAGCTCCCATAACATTTTGTTTTTCTTAAGTATAATCATTTCATTTCCATCATATTCTGTACTAACATGGTTCTTTTGGGTCCAATAAATTATCTAAAACATAGAATCATAGTGTGAGAAATACTAATCATAATGGAAAAACCACATAATCAAGAATAAAATTACAATTTAGGACAACTTAGGTTTTATCATAGGACATTCATGATCATTTATAAAACACTATTATTGTAACATATACTTCTACATATCCTTTTGGTTCTTACTAAGTTTTTTTAATCATATTTTCCAAAGGTTAACTATACCTTTCCTCTAATACCAGCTATATTGCCCCATACTCTACATAAATTGATATTATTTAAATATTAAAAATATTCATTAAAAATTATTAAAAATCCATGTAAAGACAATATAGGTATAGTGTCTTTAGAAAGTATAAAACATAAACAACTAGTTTATAAGACATCTTCATTGTCTTCCACTTATTTTGTCATAACTAGACCCATTTTTGACATTTCTTAATTAAAACCCTTATTCATGACCTATGAAAAATTAAGATATTAAAGGGTGAGATTATATTCTTATTAAGGGTAATAAAGGGAGATATCAATCATATCATAATCATAGGACCTAAGAACATAGAATTTGAAAATATTATTCTATATATGAAAGGTTGTGATATCATACCATGGGATAAATCACGAAAGTTCATAAGAATCAATGAAAGTAATACCAAAACTCATAACATAAGATATGAAATTTAGTGGCATACACAGAATCATAGAAAATAATTTCATTTTAGTAAAGTCACAATATCAATACCATCATAGAGGACAAAGTCCATTACTAAATCTAGTTCACTCTTCTTTCAAGCCCTGTATTACTAAACAATGATCATTTACCATTCTAGCCTTGCCTATCTCATGAGATATAAATATTTACCGAATTAATTGGAGGGAGATATAGTTCGCATCCTTCTCATAATGAAATCATTATTACATGTTCCACAAAAACATAAATCATTCATCATATTATAACCTAAGAAATAAAATGGATTTCTTAAACATCATTCCATAATAATCCATATAAAAAAATGGATTTCATAATTGTCATTCCATCATAAACAAAATCAAATAATATTAATAATATGGATATATATAAATAATCGTATTTAAAGAATGTCATCTTATATAGAAAGTAATTTTGATAAAACGCGTGATATTAATTCTTGATAAAAATATCCTTTCTTCTTCAAAAACATTTTATTTTCTCAAAATGATACATAATTATAAAATAAAAGATTTTACTTTAAAATAAACATTAAAGCATGTAATGTAATATTTATGGAAGTAAGGAATTATGAAGACGTAAAAATCTGAACATTTTATAAAATTTGAAAAATATTCTCCTCGTACTTTTGATGGGAAAGTACAAAAGTACCTCGTATTGAATAACAACAAAAGATTCCTCTCATACCATTTAAAAAATTAAAAAATGGGTAAAATTGACTTTAAAAAATTATAAAATAAAATAAATAGTATTACATATTTAAAAAACATGGATGTGGAAGATAAATATACCCCAATAAATACTTGAGTATAAAGAATCCTGTATAATAATGAGATTGAAAAAATATCACCTACCTTAGGTATGATTTCATTTATATGTATCAAAAACAAATATATAATTATATAAATAATGTCATTGAATTATTTTAGAATCAGATTCATTTTTATGATATCATATATGATCATATTATCAACTGTTGGTTAATAACATTTCATTATTACTTGTTATTCGGGTATTAACTCCTTCGTTTTCTTATGCATGTTTTGTCGAATAATTTCTAGTTCCCAGTAATAGGTCATAGTTATATCATTAAAAATGATATTAAAATTATATATATCATATTTATTCATTTAATAAATTTATATAATCATACTTTAATTAATATCATGTATAATGAATCACATCGCTTTATGGAGATCGATGGTTGTACGTACGCACGATCAATGATATCCTTCCCATAATTGTGGAATGGTATTGAATAGAATGGTGTATGATATTTAAAATTCGCTATAATGTTATAATAATAATATATAGTATTTATTTTCATCATTATACCCATCCAAGTAAGGTGGTGGTGAAAAAAATTACACCCTGACGTGGAGACGGTAAGTCGTACGTACGCATGTGTAATGATTTCATTCTTCATATGATGGATAGAAGGAAGAATGTTGTTGTTTAAAAATTATAATAACAAATCAGTATATAATTGAAACTAAATTTATTAATTTATAATGAAAAAACTTATGAATAGTAAGTACAATAATAAATAAGTTTGAAATAATTGGTAGAGGAGATTACCTCTTCTTCGACATGCTTTATCTAAATCTTCTTTTAGAGCACTAGAGTTGGTATTTTAAAAATACCAAAACCTCTAGAATGTAATTATGGAAGTATATAATAGAAAAGGGAAGGTTATGGCCGATATTCAAGACTCAATGTGAAGTGAAGTTATGAGGAATGAGGTGCCCTTTTATAATTGAGGTGAGGGGAACTTTTGGGATCCCCAAAAATATTAATTTATAATAAAATCAAACCTAGTCCAAAAGCCTCCCAAATGAACCTAATTAGAATAAAAGATTATATATGTTTCAAATATCATCTACCAATAAATTTTTTACATGTATTTCTATAAATTTAGAACTTATCATTTTAATTAACACTCATTTATCTTATTAAATTTTTAACTAGGGTAACAAATATTTCAATATTAAAAGGGTGCCATATTTACTTATTTGATGTCAAGCAGATCATAAATAAATTACCTCATAATATTTTAGACCATATAATAATTTTTCTATATTTATAAAAAAATGTATTATGATTTTTAAATAATTTAATAAAACGTTATTTTATAAACCATCACTGGTGTTAATTTTAACACTAATAAAATCATTATTTCATAAAATATTAAGATAAATAGTTAACTTTTAGAAAACCATTTTATTATATTTCTTATTGCTCAAGTTCGTATATAAAATTAATTATTCATATTAATTATCAAAAAATATTTTAATTTTAATATTTTTAACAACATTTATTTGCTATCTCTATTAATAAAATAATTACTACATCAATTTTTTTAATTATTTAATATACTTATATGTTGAATAAAAATTAAAAATAACTATGTTGAATATAAATCTAATATATTTCATAATAATATAATTAGTTGAGTTTATCTTCTTTAATATCAATTATTTAAAAAGTTATACTTGTTAACTTATGAATATGAAAACATTAACATAACTATAAATAAAATAATATAAGTATCACAATTTCTTCTATAAGTATCTAAATGATCACTAAATCGAAAATTAGATGGTTATGGTTGGGATGTACTCAACCCAAAATATTTTTTCAAGTATTTGGGTCCTTTGATGGTTATTATAATTTTAATAAATAAGATTATTGATTTCTCATCATTTAATTAATTTTTACATCATCAAAGTATAATTATTTAAGGTAATTATTTATTTCATAAAAATTACAAATAAATAACCATGATAAATAAAATAATTATCTTTCAAATGAGTACTTATAATTGAATTTATCTTCTATATAACCTTAAAGAAAAAGTTATTAATTATTAAAATTTGAGTGATACATATTAAACTTTTCTTTAAATAAAATAAATTGCATGTCCTAATCTCATCCAAGCGGCTTCCAATAGACACCATTTCCACCCAAGGATTATTTAAGTTGAAAAAAATTATCTAATGATATTAATAAAATTATTAGGGTAATTTTATAGCAGTATTATTTCCCATAATTATTTGATTTACCCTTTTACCGCAATAACAAAAATTACCAAAGTAACTATTCATAATTATTTAAAATAAAATAAATCTATTTAAATAATTTTGAAATAAACATTCAAAAAATGGAACCCATTTCTCAAAATTCAAAATAGATATTTTTCAGTGATTAATTTAAAATTAGTCATGTTGTCAGAAAGAGAGAATGTGTTTTAAAAGCTAAAACATTACAAAAGATTGAAATATTTTTACATCTAAATTCAATGTAAAATTAATTATAATGAGATAAAATATATTTAAAAATTAAAATATATTATATTTATACTTTAAAACCATTTAATATTATAATTTAACAATAAAAATTATTTTGATGAAAAAAATTGTTTTTAATTAAAATTTAGAGTATTTTTAGTATTCATCGAAATTTGAAAGTTTTCAAAATAATATTAAAATTTCATCCAAAGTAAATTTTAATATCACACTACTAAATAACAAGATTTTTACCATATAAAAATTTTAAATACGTCAAAATCATAATTTACAAAAGATTATCTCTTAAAAGGTAGTAAAATTTCCATTTTACAAATATAGGTTTTTATACATCAAATTGGGTTTATTCATACCCTATGACAAAAATATCGATTTTATGATTATAAAAAAAAAATTATTAAGTATATAACATATATATTTCAGTAATTAAAATTACATATAGTAATTTACTCAATTTATTAATACAAAAAAAATACAAAAATATAATTGATTTATATTTTTCATAAATAATTGTTAGTGAAAGACTTCACCATACATTTTTAATAAGTTATTATATTTATTTTTTATAACCAAATGTCTTGGTTAATATTGTCATTTTATACTAAGGGAATCTCACCATTTGTTTAAACTCATGATTTTTTGGAATTTAAGCTATAGAAGAATTAAAATTATTTAGAGAAAATATTTCATAAAAACATTCGGGTGTTATTGTGATTGTGGATTTTCTCATGAGGTCATCTCATTTCATCTCTATTCATGAAACTCATACATTGGAGGATATATCCAAAATATATATCCAATAGGTGTTAAAAGGAAAAGGGATGCCCGTTTCGATAGTCTCATATAAAGATTTGAGGTCCACATCTCATTTCTGGAAATCCTTACAGAAAGAACTTGGCACACAATTTATTATGAGTATGGTGTATCATCCTCAGATGGATAGATAATCCAAAAGGATGATATAGACATTAGAAGACATTTTCAGGCTTGCATAATGTATTTTAGTGTCTCATTGGAAGATCATATACCCATAGTGGAGTTCTCAAAGAATAACAACTATCATGCCTCAATACATATGGATCCTTTTGAAGATTTGTCTTTGCATCTTTGTCATTATCCACTTTTTTGGAAGGAAAAAAGTGAAAATTCACTAGTTGGTCTGATCCTTGTCCAAGAAACAACAGAGAATATTCATTTGATCAATAAATAGATAGAGACAGAAAATAGTCCTCAGAAATTATATGTGGTTCATCATAGAACATTTTTGTCATTCACAGTTAGTGGTCATGTGTTCTTGTAGATTTCTTCAAGGCTTGGACATCATCTTTTTGGGAAGTATAGAAGGTTATATCCTTGATAAATTGTTATTTTGAGATATTTTAATGGGTTGGACATGTGGTATATCATTTGTAAATATCATTATTGTTTAGTTTAGTTTATAATGTGTTCCACATATCTCAGTTGAAAAAATATCATCCTGATCCTGACCATGTGATCAGATTTGATCATGTTGACCTTTATTTGTATGCTTCATTAGTATATTTCATTGTTCAGATTACAGATATGCAAGATAAATCCTTATGTAGAAAAATAATTGGTATAGTATGAGTTTTATAGAAACATGGTCATATTGAACAAGAGACTTAAGAACGTGAGAAAGAAATGAAAGAGCAATGGCCAAAACTCTTTCAGGGTAAGAATGGTTTTCTACTTTCTATGGATGAAAAAACCAATGCTGGGGAGAATTTAGTACCCTTTGTCTCTGTCACATATCCATTTATTTATTATTTTCATGAATATAATATTTAAGGGTGATGTTTTGGAGAGTTTGGAAAATATTTAGAGATTTTTTGGGCTAAAGGGTAGGCGCATAGGATGCGCACAGTTTGTCTAAATTGTGCAGAATCCTAGGAGAGACCATGAAGAGTTTTAGATAGTGGATATTATATTCAATACTATGGGCACAAAGTTAATTAGTTCATATGAGGAGGTCATGTGAGGGTCTTCCCAAGCAGTAGCTAATGCACGGTTAGCACACGGCTTGTATAACCATGTGACTAAACTATGCATAGGGTTTAAGAAACATCCTTAAAAAGTGTATCTCATACATTTTTTACTCTTTAGGATTAATTATTCCTTCTATATAGCCAAAATTAAATATTTATATCTATTAAAGGTTGGATAACCTATCCCAATCTAATTCAAATCGATCTGAAGCCTTCCCTTTCGGTTTAGAAGCCTCATTCTTGAGGTATGCCATCGTTCTTCTTCGTTCTTATCACGTTTTCATAGATATAATTATCCTTTACTCTCGGTTTCTTATATATACACCCATTATGGGTAGATATATGATTTTTGATGATAAATATGTTGATATTTTTTTCACCTTGTTGATAGGATAAGAGATCTAATGAGGATTCGTGGAATACTTACCCAGTTTCATGAGCGTTCTTTGTTCGTTTTTTGTTTTCGCAAAAATCATCAAGGTAGGTGGCTTCACTCTCAACACCTATTAGTAGAACTAATTTTAATGATTTCAAGTTCAAAATATTTTTTTTAATTGATTGTGAATTTACTATTTGTAAATTATTGGAAACCCTCTTTAGTGATGGTTTGGTAAATTGAAGAAATCATTAAAATTGGTGTCCTTGAATAAATTTCATTGATTCTTGATTTTAAAATGAAATTTTTAAAGGGTATTTTTCTAATATTGTTGTAATAATATTTTATTAAAGTTTTTTAAATAAAATTAATGGTTTTATTGAAATGAAATAGTTGGTTGGAATTAGTTTGTTTAATTGTTTTCAATAAAAGAACTATTTTTTTGAAATGGTTTGAATTTATTTATTTGAATGGTTTTATCATATGTGGGTTTTGTGACTTCATGTTTGACATACCCCTATATAAGGGAAAGGTACCATTGGGGTAAAAGGTATGTGACCCAGGATCGGGGGCATGTGTTAGTGGGGCACAAGGTAATTGGAAGATATATTGCCCCTGTGTATGGAAATGTTTAAATGAATCACGCATGATTGGGTGTGTGAAAATATAAAATGGATTGGTTATTCCAAAATGATATTAATAAATGGTCTTAAATACTTAATTGGTGGTTTTTATAGAAATGTGAATTTCTATAATATTGGTTTAAAATTTAAATTTTTTATTCTTGTTTATAATGGTTTTTGGAACTTGTTTATATTTAGTTATAAACAGTTTTTCATATTAGTTTTATATTAATGGTTTTGTATAAATTTAGATGACTTTTATATCATAGTGTAATGATAAGGGAAGTAATTGGGTAAAAACTACTATGTTTTATACTCACCCCTTCTTTGTAACTTTAGTTATTTTTTAGGTGCAGTCTTCTAGGACATGGGAAAAGGTAAAGTATCCCATGTATTTAGCACCACCTCATGATACATGGGATGTTTGGTGATTGTTGAATAGAGATTGTGTATCATGGAGTCTTGTTTTAGTCTTGTATTTTATTATTTGTATTTATAATCTTTAATTTTATGATTATTATTTCTTCCATTGTTTCAAACATTAGTTGATTTTGTTATAAACGATACTACAGAGTTGTATTTTAATTAATCATGCATCATATGGTGGTTTATTGGTTATAGTCATTGGTTGAATTTTTATTCTCATAGGGTAAACTATCCCACAATGGTATTGAAACCCTTAGACATTTATTTCTAGCCTTTGGTATCTTGGATATGTTTCTTATGTCCAAGTAATGATTTATCATATTCTCAAGCCAATAGGAATAAGGGGGTCATTACATGTTTTCATTGTTGAAAACAATATATCATCAAAACAATTCCTCAAGAAAATATCCATTTCCTTTACCAAATAAATTCTTAAGACATAAAACATTCAAAAATTCTTTTCTATAAAAATCATATTCTAAAAATAATCTTTTAAAAAAATCCTTGTAAACTTACAAATGAATCTTCAAATAAATCACAGCATGTAATTTTTTATATGTCATACAAAGTAAAGAGAACAATCCTAATGCATTTTAAAACAGTTATAAAATTTCCTTTTTTAGAAAATGATAATAAAATTACTTTCAAATAGTTTGGTAAAAATTAAAAAATGGGTAAAAATTCATTAAAGAATCATTTTAAATGACTAAAAAAACTTGTAAACATTTTTAGAAAACATGGTTTTAGAAGAAAATTGGTTTCTGATCAAAGAAAGAAATGAAGTTAGGTTTTCTCAAAAACACTTTATAATATGTTTTATGTAAAAAATATTAGAAAATTTAATTTTTATTAATAAATAGAAGAGAATAAAATTAATGGCTTTAATAAATAAGGATTAATAATTTTCTTCAATGGAAATCCAAGTGTAACCACTCCCGAATAAAATTAGATTATTATATAAACCCATAAAAGGATCATAACATTGAATTGAGAATCATACAATGAATTGATTTTTTGTATAAACTAAAAATAAACATAATATAAGTTTAAATAAAACAATATATATTCAAAATTAATTATACACATAATATTATAATATTAATGACAACGATGAAGTAATGTAACACAATGAAAAGAAATTGAGTTTCGAAATTCATTACAACTTGGATAATCTTAATTAAAATTAAAATAAATGAAATAATTAAAATTTACATTTAAAATACAATAAATTATTAATTATTCATGATATTACATTTTAATTGGGTGTTATATATAACATATAAAATAAACTAGGAGTATAACATAACAATATGACTCAATGAAATGAATTTGAGACCAAATCCCTTGTCACGCGCTTCCTTTTGGTGGTATATGATTTAACCTCCTATATATTGGTTTTGAAATTGTTATTAGATTTTAATAAAAACATTTTAATATTTATGACATAATATATTATTTTTATCACTTGTTTGTTAATAATCATTTATTATTTTCATTGTTCTGTGTGCTAATTTCCTTATTTTTAATGTATGCTTTGACTTGTTATTTTTTTATTTTAATAAAAAAATTATTTCAGCATATATATAATGTAAAAAATTATTTAGATATCTTATATATTAATAATGTATTTATTTTAATTAATCTTTAACATTTTTTGATTGGAAATTAAATGCACCATTCATGTAGATGGAAGGTTGTATGTATGCATGAACAGTGTTTCCATTTTCTTTTCATATTAAAGTAAAGAAAACTAAATTATATATATATATATATATATATATTCATTATAGAATAATTTTTATATCATATATATAACATAAGTTTAGTAAATTATTCCATAATAAATTCCCTGAAATCTTGAATGAATCACATCGTTTCGTGAGGCTGTAGTTCATCGTACACATGAAAGACGTTATTGAATTCCCACAAAATGGAAGGGATAAACTTAATGGTTATATAATAATTAAAGAAGAATAAATTAATAATATATATCATACATATCATATATAAATAGTAATTCAATTCTTATGAAAAACCGTTAAAGGGGGTAATAGAAAAAACAAACGATATTTGTTTATGTGGTGGTAGTTTACCGTACAGGCAACCGATGATTTGGTAACCCATTTGATGGATATACGTGAAGTTTTAGCCATATAATTAACGTAAAAATATCTTTATATATATAAGATACTATTTATATATAATCATGGTATAATAAGAATTGAATTTCGTAGAGAATAAAATTAAATAAAAAACTCTTTTAGAAGATCATTACCTCTTCTTCAGGTGTCATTTTAATGTTTTCATTAATTCCTTAAAAGTTTTACTTTCACCCAAAAATATGGATTTTTGGACTAGGGAAGGTAATTTTGGAACTTTTTTATCATTTAATCTCATATCCAAATGGATTGATATGTGATAATATGTGAGGGGAGTGAGTGCCCATTTATAGTTTAGGAGGGGTGGTATTCTTCAAAATACTCAAAATTGTTCACTACTTGGAGGTATCCCTTACATCATGATGCTCCAAGATTGAAAATTAATGTTTTTTAAGGATTATATAGTCATCAAACCCCTCCAAAACACAATATATCACATTTTTTAAATATTATTTCCTTTACTCATATGTTTCCTTATTTTATAATTTTGGTTTTTTATTAGGTTAACAAGTTTTCTAACTAAAGTAATTTATCCTTTAAGAAAAAATTATTGTGATAATTATTAGAAACATTAGACCCTATGATTCTAAATATTTTATAAAATTTATAAAATAAAAAACCTCTTTGTGTTGAAAATTAATTTTAACACAAGAACATGTAACATGTAAAAATAATGCTTTAACCATAATTGTGTTTACTAAGTTTTTACTATTAAATGTCAATATAGTCATTATAATAGAAATATTGGTCCATTAATTCACTATATTTTATTTTTATTAACATTTATTAATAAAATTATATAATATATGATTTTTTAGTAATTTTAAATCATTTATTAAAATTTAATTTTTTATAAAATAACATTAAGTTCAATTTTGACGCTATTTATATAATTTGAATTTAAATATATCCATAAAATGATATAATTTGATTATATTAAGTTAAAAACTATGTAAAATTGTGTTTTAGTCTATAATATTAATAAAAAAATTAATTCTTTCAATTTAATTCAATTTTAATATTTTTTTATTCATTTATTTTAGTTAATTATTACCTAATTAATTCTTGCGTTAGCATTTCCTATGGAATTTAAGTATTTATTTCATCTCTAAAAATTAATGATAAATTATTATGATGACTAAAACTCGTTTATATTTCAAAATTGTATTTATAACCAAACCTATGTAGTTTTCCCTTTATACAAGTGGTTTATATAAATTAAATCATGGAATGAACATTTTTTTCTTTTTCTTTACATAACATAGTATAGGGGTCTCTATCATTGAAACGTGTCCCGAAAATTAATAAATTTTTATAATATCATCATAAGGATCTATATATGTCCATATAAAGGGTTTTTAAAAAAAATTAGTTTATTTTATACCTTATATACTAACTTTAACCACTAAATAAACTTTTTTCCCTTTAATCATTGTAATTAATTTTAGCTATTTTCCCTAATAATTTTGGAAAAAAATTAAATTCACCAAATTATAAATTATAAATTATTATGATTTGAAATATGGAATACATTTTTTCTATTTTAATTCATCTAAGTGATAAAAATTAGTTTGAAATTAATCCTGGAGATGATATGAGAAAGATGATTTTTAAAGTGAAGGTGTTTAAAAGTTTATAATGATTTTACATAAAAATTCAATATAAAAATTATTATAATGACATAAATTGGATTAATATATATATAATTTAACTATTTTTTACATTAAAACAAATTAAAATTATAAATTATTCAAAAAAAATTCCATTTTCAATTAAAATTCATTATTTATCATTATTCATCCAAAAATGAAACTTCTTAGAAAAATAAAAAAATTAACCTAAATTCATTTTTATATTATTATTTAAAAAATTAATTTTATTTTTTCACATAAATTTTTTAAAAGTGGTTAATTTTGAATTAAGTGCTTCAAGCACTATTAAACAATCTTTTAGAAACAAAATATTATTTTTCAAATAACATTTATTTTTCTTTGAAATGATTATTATAATATTTATAATAGATAAATATGTGAAAAATATATATTTTAATATTTTAATTAATCTTATTGATTATAAAAATTCTAATGTCTATGAAATAAATATTATTTTAAATAATATTATTAATTGTGTTTAGTTCTTCAATAAAACTCAGTCCTGTGTGTAACGTAAGCTACCGAGGGAACTCATTGTTGTTTATAATTAAAAATAAAATAAATGATGTGTGTAACGCAATATAAACTCCAAATTATATTTAATTTATGATAAATAATTAGTTTATATAATATTCTAGGTTGAATAAAATGTTATTCTTTTAGAATTTTCAAGGTGTTAAATTTTTTACTATAAGAGGTATTTGAGTGGTAAGAGAAGAGGTAATATTTAATTCTTAAAATATTCATATAACCTCTAGTGTGGAAGTCACCATGTACATGTTCTTGGTAAAAATTAATAAGTGTTTTGAAATAATTACTGATGAAAATTTTCTTAGATTCATGTCTTGGGAATATTTCAAAACCCTGTTTATTCAGTGGAATTATCTTCAGAATATAAAAGTAGAGAAGGAAATGGTTTTTTATTTCTCTAATAAATCAATCGAATAGTAAAAGATAACATGGAAAATTATAATGATTTCATTAGTTTCTCTTATTTCATAGTCATTAATGACTCATTAAAATCTCATTTATTTGAAATTGATCTTTATTCAAACTTTACTTATGAAGTTTTTCTTTATGTCCTGACATTATAAAAGGAAGTGGTCAATTTGGCCATTATATTATAGGTGAATTTGTTGGTACTTCCTACTTTAGAATAAGATTCCATGCCATATAGTAAAAAAAATAATGGTTATATGAATGGACATAATTGATTGAAAGATAAAATCATATGGAAACTGTTAATAATGGGAATCTTTCCTCTTACACCATTCTCACCTCTCTGATAAAGAGGTGACATATTGTTTCCTTCCAGTGTTGTAAAGCAATTAAGTCGATTCATTATGGTTTGAAATATTGTAAAATATGTTGATGTTATAATCATATTTTCCATATTTAAAGAATCTATAAACAAAATTATCAACAGATAAAAAAATCTCAGATATAGCACAAATATAGGTATAAGTATGTGAAATTTCTTTTATAAGATTAATTAGGGGTTGAACTAGAGACAATTATGAGATAAATTATTAGTATATAATTTTATGTATTTCCATTAATAATATATATATCTAACCTATATGTTTTATAATGAAACATTGATTTTTCAATTTTATATCCATATCATTATGGATGTTTTAAATATGTTTTAGTTTGATTCCATGTCATGTAAATGGTAAATATATATATATATATCTGTGTGTGTGTGTGTGTGTGTTTG
The DNA here is from genome assembly GCA_963277665.1 of Viscum album. NCBI lineage: Eukaryota > Viridiplantae > Streptophyta > Magnoliopsida > Santalales > Viscaceae > Viscum > Viscum album. The sequence goes on from OY728148.1 coordinate 581,421,320, forward strand.
TGTGTGTAGGGTAACCATTTATTTTTGTTTCCTAACCAAAAATACAATTCATGATTAAGGTGTAGTGTGATTATTTTTCTATTTCATCTTGATAATGTGAATTATGAATTTTTGTGAGACCTATTTTAGGTCTCAACCTTTTAAAGTGAGATTATGATTTATTTTAATTTCTTATATATTTTGCTTTGGGATGATAAATTTTTTTTATAGGGACTAAATCCATTAATTCATGATGTTATAAATATCTAGTTCTTGTGCTAAAATTATTGGTTAATCATGATAAATTTTTGTTAAAAATTAGTTAATAGATTTGAATGATATAATTTTATTTTGTTTTACTTATTTTATTGGTTTCTTCAAATTACTTTTCATTATGAAAAAATTAAGGAGGTAATTTTTATAATTATTTAAATATTTATTTATTCAAAAAAATTTATTTGACCAGGATTATCCTTCTATGATATAAATGAATCACATACCAAATTTCTAAACTAAACAATAGTTTCAAATATCACTTATAGAAGTGATAATATTTTCTTTTAATTGGTTTCATGGTTAATTGATGAATATTTGGGATAAGAAAGTGGTACAGTGGGGATAAATTTGACCCAAATGATATCACATTCGTGTATTTTTGTTGATATTTTTTTGTTGTAATATTTTATTTTATTTTGGAGTTAAAATATTAGGTTTATAAATGTTTTTCAAACATGAAAGAGTATAGTTAATTCCCATGAAGGATCCCATAAAATTGAATAATAAAAATGGGTGTTCTCATTTTATATATATAATGTTTCATGTATTCTCATATCATTCACAACAACCATACATAATTTTTAAACCAAATATATATATTTTTAAAAAATTAATTAAATTTATGAGTGTTTTTTCCACCCCACTGGTTTATAACCATCCACCAAGTTCTCCACCAATATCCCCCCATGTATAACACTAATATATATTAATTTTAATATCAAATATTGACTAATATGGAATAGTTATTCATGTAATTAACTTATTTATTCATCCTTTCCCATGTTCTTACCATCCCTTTTGCTCTGACAACACCTCAGGGACATCATGATCTAGTGTTTTGGAAGTTTTTTTGAGTAATTATATTTATTGAAAATTTTAACTAATACTTGTGTTTTTAAAACCAAATTTCTATCAATTTTATACCTATTTGTTATATTCTTTAAATATTCGTAAATTATTTCTAAATATTCAATGTTTTCATGTTTAATATAAGGGTTTTTCATGGGTTCATGGTTCTTTATTTATATACTAATTTTCATACACTTAAATTATTTTATCAAATTATAAAGAGTAATTTCATAATGAAATCACTAATAATCATGTATTTTAGATTCTAATTGAATTTTAAAAGGGTTAATTCATGTTTCGAAAAGTTTTACTGACTTTTATTGATGTGTGTGGTTTTTATTAGATTAAATTTGGGATTTACATTCTATCTGTTATGTTTTGTGATATTATGTGTTGTTTGTGGTTTATGTTTATTTATATGATAATTTAATTAAGGATTTTATTCTTGATGTATTTAAAATGATTCCTATCATGAATTTTTATCCCATGTGTAATTTAATGGACTTCTTTGTGAAACCTAAAATTGATTTCATGATATGTTTGTAATACTTTGTATCTTTCCCTTCCATTGATGGTTTATATAGGAATAAATTATATTTGATATGAATTGTTCATTATTGATAAAAATTTAATAATGGTGAGTCCTTGAAGTGGTATTGTGTTTTGAGAGAGGGTAACCAATGTTTAAGTGCTTCTAAAATCCATTTTTTATTTAGGTATTTTTAATTAGATTATTTTTTACTATATTATTTTAAATTCTCACAAGTTTTATTTTTATCCTTTATTATCTATAACATGAGTTATAGTGTGGATATTGTTAGTATGTTTTTATTGTATTATTGAAAATTTAGTGATGTTCAGAAATGACCACAATAAGAAAAATGAATTTATGTCTTGAAGAAAAATGAACCTACTATAAAAATAAAAATGAACCTACTATATGAGGTCAAAATTTGGTACCATATGATTTCAATTGATTGTATTTCTTTTTAAATCTACCATAATATTAAGAAAAAAGTGAACAAAATAATTTTCCCTAAATTTATCAATTCGGTGTAATGTATTGAGAAGATTTAATGAATTTAACACTTAGAATATTTTTGAGGTATTTTCTAAGAGTATGGATTCAAAGAACAATCCTTATGTTGAACATAATCTTTTACACTAAATGCTTGACTTCAATGTAATCCTTTCATTAGATAATAAGACTTCAAAATATAGAGAATTTTTGGGGGTTTTTTCTAATCTTAAGACTTCATAAGATAAGCCTTCTGTATATCATATGACATTTTTATATATTTATATCTTCATCATAAACCTATAAGATGGTCATAAGACTTAAACAAATACATGATTTTTGAGGTTTCTGTTGTCTGAAAAGTTAATATCTCATAATTTAAATTCTGAAGAAATAAAAAAGAAATTACTTATACAATGAAAGTGTGAGGTTATTAATATACCTAATTTCATATCCATTTATGAGTTAGGGTCACTTAGTTATTTTTTTTAGTTGAAAACATGTTCCATTTTTTATTATTATTTTTTATTATGAATTACTTTATATTTTCATGATTTTATTCTTTTGGTTTTATTATTCCTTAAATTATGAATAATTTATTAGATCCTGTGGAAATTTATATAGGTAAATTTTATGATTTTTGTAAAATTTCATTAGATATGATCACACATTTATAAGTATACAGACCATTTTCAAGGAACATGAAGTGTTTAAATAAAATTTATTTGTAATATGAAATGTTTGTTTTGAATATATTATAGTATATTTTCAAGAATATTTATATTAGTTTCAATGTGTTCATTTACTATTTTTTTAAATTTTATAACACATTGGGTTATATACCATTTTTTAGTTTTATATATTGTTGATGTTAACCCAGATGGAAATAATTTTCTTATTATTTTAATGATGAAATTATATATAACTTGGGGAAGGAATAAATTCTACGGGATTCATGATTTGAAATATCTTTTAAGAACGAACATTTTTTATAGATTTGGGTATAACTGGATCATGATAATGAGGTTTATGATATTTTTAAACTGTAATATGTGATAACCCTTATAGATCAATTATTTATCTCATCCAAATATCAATTATTTGATCTATTTATATTGGAGATAACCACGGTTCCATGATGCTCATAACTAATCTCGCTCATCTTGATTCTGTAGTTATTAATTATTTCTATTATTTTGTGTTCTTATTCATGCTGGGTTATAATACCCATAAATTGTAATATTTGGCTTATAATTACCTTTGAAAAAGTTATATGTTCTTTCATAATCAATAAAATGAAATGATATTAGTTGTTCCATGGTCAAGGTAAAAGGTAGGGTCTGGTTCTCCCTCTACTTCAAAATGTAGCTTCTAGGATGTTCCTCCAAGTATGAAAAATGAAGTGTGATCAAGTTAATCCACCATGTGAATAAAATAATTATCTTGGTCTATGACTCCAAAGTTTGAAAAGGATGTTGTAAATGGTTGTGACCCCCTTCAAAAGATAGGGAGTCCATTGTGGTGGGTGGAATCTATAACTATGTTTTTGAGGGGAGAATAATGCACCAGGATAATTTTGATCTGAACTACTATAAAAATCATTATGTTTGTGTCTACTTTTCATTCAATATAATAACATAACATTGATAATAGGATAAAAAATATTTAAAGTTTTTAATTAACCCCCCCCCCCCCCATCTTGATTATTAACCCATTCTCATTAGGACCAGATAATTAGTAGCGAAGGAGTATCCATAATATTAGCTTATATTTATAATATTAGTTCGAGTAAAATCTGAATAATAGTGGTAAAATGGAAAATATATATTTTCAAATGGTATAAATGAATTTGAATTATTTTTAGACACCTCAAAGATCTCCATTATTTTACGGGACTAATTATAACTTCTAAAATTTCTTCTGGAGGCTTTTCTTAAACATTGGATCATAGATTGTTTTAAAATCATGGTAAAACCATACAAACTGCCTAAATTTGATCCTACAAAAATTATTGGTAATGATTAATTAAATTATGTGATAAATTATAATGTTATAAATATTTTATATTTAATAATTAATAAAAAAATTATATTAGTATTTTTGTATTAAAAACGTCACCTGAAATTTGAAACAATCTACAGGTTACTCATCTTGATTCACATAAATTGATAACGAATAAATTAAGAATGTTTAGATTTGAGTATCAGTATTTTAAAATAAGATAATAATAAATAATATATAAAAATTTTCAATGATTTATAAGTATTTCAGATAGAATGAGTGATTTTTGAGAAATTTTAAATAATTCTATTCTAGTCAAAAGTGTTTTAAATTTCTTACACACATAATTACATGTGAAAAATGTAGCAATTGATGAAAAAATTTAAAACAATTCTATATTAAAGATATTATTTTATATTAACTATAATATGAGTTATAGTTAGAAACTACGGTGCAATGACAAAATTTTTAAATAAAAATTATTTCTTTAAATCCAAAAATTAATGTTAACACTTGTTATTTGAATTTTCAATTTCAAATCAGTGATTGAGACCAAGTTGTATAGGTTTAACTAGGTAAAAAAAAGAATGTATACTCATGAAAAATAAAAAGTAATTACCCACAATATAAGGATAAAATGGTAATATAGATAATGAAGTTATGTGTTATGAATATAGAGAAATATGACCCATTAAGCTCAAATTTTCAAGAAACAAGTATTATAAGAATAAGATAAAACATTAAAAAATGGAAATAAAGAAATGGTATCTATTCCCAGTTACACTACATATTCATATTAATGTTATGAATCTAGTTCAAGAAAAAATGAAATAAACTTATATCAAATAGCATCATAAAGGTAGGTAAGTGAACCTGAATACGCTACCACTTTTGAATCTGATTTTGATCCCACTAAATTTTAGTTTTACAAAGATATTGATAGATTCAATCATATGTTTTAAAATATTATTTTATTAATAAAAAATAATAATATTAAACATATTGATACTCTTTCTGAAAATGTAAAAATTAAAAATACTCCCTTGAGGTCAAATGATAAATTATGTGTTGATTAAGAAAGTGTTTAACTCGATAAACATATACTTGGTAATTATTATTGTAAATGTGAAGTATCTCAAAGAATTAAATTTGATTCATTTTTTTATGAAAATGGTAATCATTGAAATAAAATTCAAAGGTTAAAGGAAGATCTATCCACTTTTTTAATGAAGAACAATATATGATAAAATGATGAGTTTCAATAGAATAACTTTAAGAAAAATGGAATTGGTTATGATAATAATTTTATGAAGATGTATTAAATTTTTTTATTAAATATTCATGTTAAAAATTTTCAAGTGTTAGATTCTTTAGATGCCCTATGTAGAGATATTATGAAAATATATGTTTTTTTATATTTCTATAGTATATTTTTCACACTAAAGACTTTATATTAAAATGATTATCTTCTAGATTGTATGTAAACTCTTTCATGAAATCAGTCTTGATTCACAAGAATTATTTTACTAAACTAATTTGAACTAAATTTATATGGGCACCAAAAACATCTTAAATATGTTACTATATAAAAAATTTCGTGGAATTATCAAATAAGATGTTTTGTAAATGGATAGTGGGTATTTTAAACATATGACTAGTTATATATTTAATGTTTTGTCTTTCAATAAGTAAAATGGTGGTACTATTACATTCAGTGATAATTAAAATGGAAAATAAAATGGTTTTTCAGAAGGTTTAATTTCAAATCCAATTTTGTCTTAGAGATTTTTCTAAATAAGGTCTTAAAGCATAATTTAATATTTTTTTCACAACCTTGTTCTGATAATATGAATGTAAAAATAGAATATGGAAATGTATAGTTTTAAAATAATACTTTTCATTATTTTATAAAATAAACAAAGTTAATATTTATTAAATTAATCTTTTATACCTAACAAAATATAATTTCAAATGCTTAAATGATGTACAATTTCACAGTGTTTTATAGATATAATATTTTACCATAAAACTTTATGGGTGTTTTATAATATTTATACAATTAAAAATTTATTATATCTTCCTATGTTAAAACCATATAACACCTATGTAAACAATTCATGATTCAAATGTAACAAGAATAAAGATTCATTCAAGTCTGTTCAAGAGGTAAAAAATCTACAATACTTCAACTTTTATTTTATATTCATTTGGTTACTTGAAAATTTATAGTCTTGTAGGTAAATGTTATGTGTTTTTTGTGAGTTATAAAATATTGAATTTGATATGTTTTTGTGTATAATGGTTAAAAATTTAATTTTTCTTCCCCTAGAACTCCATAAAAATGATGTGTATAAATTAGAAGAATTTACAAGAAATTGTTAGGATACTGTTAAATGAGTATACTTTTATAAAATATTACAGGTTAGAAGCTTCTAACTCTTCATTTTATTTTTCTAATCAAATTATACTGTGTCTATTTTTAAAAAAGACACATTATGAAATCTATAAAGTATGGAATCTAAGAATCTGTTATTTTATAGTATTTATCTATAAAGTTTATATTCTTAATACCAAAAATTCATAAGAAAAATTTGATTCAAAATAAAGTGATTCTATTTTTATAGTGTATTATAATTCAATTAAGGATTATATAGTTTATAATAAAGAAACATTTGTAGTTGAAAAATATTTTGGTGTAATTTGAAGAAAATCATCCAAATAAAAGAAAATAAGATTTTTAAAAGGTTGAGGAAGAGTTTAGAGAACTAAAATTTGGAGAGCATAAAAATTAGGATTTGAATTCATCTACTAAGGGGGGTAGTATCTATCATGAAAAAAAAATAAAATTCCTTCAAAACCATATAATTGAAAATAAAGTTAGAGATATCACTGTGGGTGTTAAAATCATAAATTATATAATAAAAGTTTATAATTTTTAAGCATATATTTTTGATTTTGTGCCATAAAATATTAATGAATCCTTCTCAGATTCAAACTAGATTATGAAAATTCATAAAGAAGTAAATAAATTTGATAAGAATAAATTTTAAACTTAGTTTAAACCATAAGGATTAAAATAATATTGGAACTAAAGGGATCTTTATAAATATGTTCTATGAGTTTAGTAAAATAATTAGAATCAATTCTAGGTTAGTAGATTAAGTTTCTAATCAAGACGAAGAATTTTATTTTAAATAATCATTATACTTAATTACTTGATTATAATCAAAAAGAATTATTTTGGAATATTCATCTAGTTATAAAAATTAACATTTTCAAATTGATTTCAAAGGTTAATTTTTTAATGGATATATTTCTGAAAATTGTTTTTTAAAAGTTCCAATGGTTTTTGAGTAAGAATATAAACTTGACCATGTTTGGAAACATTAAAAAGATATTTATGGTTTGAAACATGATACTTGAGATTTTTATAGGGAATTTTTAGTTTTTATTCTCAATAACGATTTTGAAAATTGAAAATTTAGTCAAACATTATTTATCAAAAATGGTTCCAAATATAGTTTAGTTATTAAAATATATGTTGAAGATATTATATTTGGATCCTCAAGTTATTTAATTTTTTGAAATTTTTTCCATGTTAACGTCTTTAGAGTATGAAATGAGATTTATGTTTGAACATAAGTTCTTTCTGGGCATGATAATTATTTATAGGAACATTTCAATTTTTCTTAATCAATAACAATTTTTAAATATTTGGTTTAAATATTTGTTATAAATGGTTTTCAAGGATAAAATATTTCAATGTGTAGTTCTTAATAACTAAATTTAGATGAACCAATAAATCCTATAAATAATAATATGTGTAGATAAATTATTATTACCATGTAATATTTGACAGTATCTATTCCAAATATGATGGTTTTCGATTATATGTGATCTAAATTCCAAACTAATCGATAATAAATTTATTTAACGGAATATAAAATATTAATTTAGTATCTTAATATATCTATAAATCTCATATTATTTTATCCTAAACATACTTTATTTGAACTATTAAGTTTTTTAGATTTTGATTTTAGTATTTTAAAAATAGATAGGAAAACAAAAATACCATATGTGTTACTTTCTTGTTAAATGTTTAGTTTCATGGAGTTATATGTAAACATATCAGTCGATTTATAGCCTGATGAGATTCAGTATGTTAATGTTTCTTCCTGTTATTCATATTCTTATACAGTAAACAAAATCATCCTGATTTTTGTTTTACTTATGATAATAACCTGATTTATTATGATAACACTTATTTTATTAGGAAGCCTCTAAAATGAATTTTCCATCATCAATGGGGGCGGGATAACCACCCCAACCAATCCCCATGCCCCACCTACCCTGACACACTACCTATAAAAGGGATGTATAGCCCCCCATGAGATGAACTACTGATAGAAGGGAGACACCATATCCATGAATAAAATACATATATTTCAATTTTCTTCACCTTTATCCACTATTAAAATTTCATACTCTTAAATTTTTTTCAAAAAAAATTATCATCCTGAAGAATAAAAAGGGGAGAAAGGTGTGTTTATATTTTAAACCTTATTCTCACTACCTGGTTGGATACTTCTCATAAAAATATTCATTTCATCTTAAACTTTATTTTTCACCACATTGTGGGATAATTTAAATTATTTATATAATATTATTTAGGTACTTCCATATTATATTGATTATTTTTTTATTTAATTAACACCATAAAGGGTAGTTTATCACCAATTTAGATAGTTTTAATTTATTTCTTTTTCACCACCTAATTCGATGGACTAATTATTAAATTAGTAAACAAAAGAAAGCATTAATGGATTAATTCAATGTATTGATTTAATTATTTCAAACCCCCATGTGATTGATTAATGAACCAATTAATTTGGGATATATATAAAATATATTAAATGATAATATTATCCTAATTTTAATGATTTTCATGCCATTTTATTTTCTTTATCCCAAATGTTATTTACCATTATATTCTTATTTTGAATAATAATAATGTTTTTATCTCTTTCTCTACTACTTATAATCATGTAAAATATTTTGAAACTCAAATTCAATACCCTTAATATTAGCATATGTTATTACATTCCATGGAAAATGGATTTTAAAATGCATCTCAAATCGATGGATCTCACAGAAACTTTAATGACCCAGGTATTTATAGAATAGTAATTTTTTATTTAAATTAATAATTATTAATAATTTATTAATTTTACATTAAATGGGGAAGTTTTTTTAATAGTGTACTCGACACACAATAAGGGGTTTCTCCGAAATCTTACGTTGCACACAACATTGAGATATACTAAAAAAATAATAATATAATATTATTGCGGTATTTAATGCCTAGACTCTGTATTGGTGGGAATTAAATAACTAACTATATTATGATTAAACATGTTTCTTAAACGTTTCTACATTTATCTAATGAAATTTAGAGGCTTAAAATAAGGATGAATCAGATTTTAAGCCTGAAATACTTTAATATTCTTTAAAAGGATGATTTGCCACCTTTTGATGGAAAAAGATTTTTAAACCTAGTTTTTTTAACTTCTATATGTTTCATTTAAAAAAATAAACATATTATTTAGAATAAGGACACAAAAATTTACATTGGGTAATTTTTTGGTATTTTCCAGATAAAGTTCATTTTTTAATGTATAGTGAAAAATACTGCATTTTAAGTCAAAAACTGTCTTTTCATCTAATTTATTTATATGTTTATATTATAATTTTAATTGGTTTTAAAGTGTAATTAGATTATATTTTTATCAATTAATCAAATTTTGGTCATTTTAAGTAATTTTTCTTTGAAATTGAACATAAACACATGTCAATCTTTTGTGGTTTTTACTTCTGAAAAACACGCTTTTTGCTTTTGACAACATGAATTAATTTTAAAGTAATTTATGCAACTTCGGTGTTTTGAATTTGGAAAAAATTATTCCATATTTGGAATCAGGTGGTCCAAATTTTTTAAATTGGTACTTTTTATTTTTAGACATTTTTAATAGTAACTTTAGTAAATATTTTATTTGCCATGGTTAAAGGGTAAATTTGGTAAACAAGGGTGAAAAATAATATTATAATAATATTAAATTACCCTAACACGTGTCATAACCAAATTTTATGAGATATTTATTACCATGGTCATCCTTGGGTCGATTTTAGGACCCCATGGAGCCACTTTTGTGTGGAAATGACATTTAATTACCTTAATTTAAAGTTAAGGAAAATATAACCTAAACATGTATCTTTTACAAAAAAACATTTATATGGGACTATATAAGTGGTAAATTAGACTATAAATAGTAATTATAATGATAAAACTATTTCATAAATCATGTTATTTTATTTATAATTTATAGACATCAAATAAATAAATTTATTTATGACACAATGGTGATGTAGTGATTACCTTATTAATGAATGTTTTAAATAAATGAGATTATAAAAATTAAAATAAATTTATTTTGATACTTTTTATACCATACAAGAATTTATATGATGATTATGAATTTTTATCTTTAAATTAATGAAGTTTTTTTGATTGAATGAAGTTTTTATGGATTTTTAAAAAGTCATGATATGAATAGTATAAAAATGACATAAGTGAGCTTTTATATCAATTAATATTTTATTAAATGATATAATAGTACTAAAAATCTATGATTTAGAAAACTGAAATATATGGTATTTAAAATTTCATTAATGATTCATTTTTGGGACTCTTTTCATTTTATATTAATTATGGTAACCATATATTATGAATATACAGGAAGACACACTAAAAGTTAAACAATTTTTATAACAGTTAAAGATAAAAGATAATTTTAATTTTGTGAACAAAACTTATCTAAAACCCAATTGATGAGATGATTTAGACCCATACTCAATTTAGATTTTAAATATATGAATTTTTTGTTATTATAATTGGAAAATCAATTAATAATAAAATAATACTTTCAAACTTTCCTAAAATGCCCCTCCTCCCTCTTATAAAAGGACACCACCTCTAACCCTTTCTCAAACATCTCAGGCCCACTTTTCTATTAAAACATCTACCAAAATAATCTACCAACATCCCTCCCTTCCTTATATATTCCTTCACTTATTCAGAAGGCAATTCATGAAATCCCTTTGGCTCAAATCAAAAGAAGTTACCCGATTTGAGGTAACGTATTTTTTGAAGTTCTTTTCCTTTATTTTTTCTTCTACACTCCATATGCTCTTCTTATTCTTTTTTTTACATAAAACACCAGTATCATAAATATACCATGTTGTTTTTATTATAATTATTCTAACTAAACTTACACACACCTCCATATAATGGGTACAAAACATACTGTTTCTGTGGAAAGCAAACTACTGACTCACGAAATGATGATTGTTCAATATTCTCCTACCACCTCTAATGGTGGAAATTATAATGTCACTATAATTGTATATTATATGTATTATATTATATTTTTTTATTTTATCTCTAATATACTGTAATTATCATTTAGAACATACCTTTATGGTTTTCTTGTTGGATAAATATGATAATTTCATTTGAGGAAGTGGGGACTACCGCCCCCTCAAAGTGATATGACTCATTCATGCTATTCATGGAATGTATAAATAATGGAATTAATGAAATTATGTAACATATATAACATATATATTTTGCGTTATTTATAATATACCTATTTATCATTTAGTTTTCATTCCTTTAAATAAGAAAAAAAATGAAAGTAGCGTTGATGTGTATGTACGACTTGCCGCCACCATGAACAGTGCATTTCATTCCTTATATCCAAATGCTATGGACTATTCTGAATACATATATCCTCTATATATATGATATATATGATATCTAAATTTTTAATATCATTCTAGATATAAAATAATTTTTACCACATGGAATATTTATAATTATAACAAGTTTATTTTTTACTCCAGTTCTGAACATCGACAAAATGTCTTATATGAACTTAAATAATTAAATAATTTTTATGGAAAGGTAATAAGTGATATAAAATAAATAATAACAATGAATTTTTTTTTAATCAAGTATAAATTAAGTTAATTTTATTATTCAGGAAATTAAATGATGAACAAGTCTAGTCAGACACGAGGCAAGGGAACCTTTCACCCTGCTCTTTTAGTCAAAAACTTCTTTTATGTTATGTCATTTAATTCCACTTTTCATATGTTGGGATATATTCTTAAATATACTTATTGTTTTACATTTTATTTCCAAGTTATTAGAGACCCTTTATCTCTCATCAACTCATGTTCTAAATTTTAATTTGACATTGTTAGCCTGCCGAATTTTCATAAGGTATTTTGTCTCAATGTCCATTCTTTGGGGAATATTTTTATTTATACATTAATTTATTTTATATGGTGTATAAACCCTTTTTACTTTTAATTTGATTCAAATGGAATCCTTTTTCTACATATCATTTTACTAAATGGTAAAGAGAATGTTTCTTTTTAACATACACGGTGACAACGACCTTTCTGCCACCGTGAACATTATTTGATATTTAGATTCCTTAACAAGTCATGATGTTTTTAAATGGAGAATAAATACCATATACCCTTTTTACGTATTTTTTATTTAAAATGGTTTTGAAAGCGGATTTACTATTTCAATATCTTGAAATTATTTCTAGTGATTGAAAATGAAATTTTATGATTGAAATGTTGATATTTGCAATCATTTATGTTTGATGATTATATAATGGTACTTGGACATTTGACAGGTGGTTACATGATAAACCAAATTATAGGAGGTTCTATGATAAACAAAGGATATGTGGTTGCATTATAACCTCCAATTCATTGGGTATGGAAGTCGTCTATATGGCTATAACATTTATAATAATGATTTTTGGAAGTCGATCGTATGGTTATTCCATTTAAGTGTGACTATGTCCAAAGATTACCTTATATGTGTTATATGTTCTTTCTATGGGTTTTATGGTAATATTTTTGTTAAAAAGGCTAAGAAATGAAATTTTATTTTTTTGAAGTGTATTTACTACTTCGTCAAGGTGAAAATTATTACTTATGATAAAGTATTCATGGTTTACATGTTGTTTTAAAAAACTCACATTTTTCCTTCTTTATGTATCCCTTATTGAGATTTTTATGCTCATCCAATGTTTTGAAATATTTTTTAGAGGAATTAATGATGAATTGGGTCAATGATGGGATCATGGAAAATTAATTCTATTTAAATCATTGAACTAACCAAGTATCTTTTTTTAAAAGATTTTTTGTTTTATGAAAATAATGGATTGTGAGTAGAACTATCTACTTATAATATTCAAGTTGTTATATATAAGATGTGACCTAATTCTCTAAAACTCTAAACCTGAAAATATCCTCAATTTGAATTATTAACATAATTCAAGATTATGTAATGTTTAAGGATGGGTCTTTATAAAAACCCTCAAAAATGAAGAAAATTAAATGATCTTCCTTAAAATTCATCTCGATGAGGGATTAAAATGTGAATACCTCAGAAAAAAAGATCCAAATAATATTTATAAGAGATTTAGAGAGATATATGATCAAAAAAATTATGTTTTTCATCTTGTGACCCATGATGAATGTAATGGATTATGCTTCCAATACTATAATAGGATATTCGATTATAATTCTTCTATTTATAGAATTTTATCACAGTTAAAGTATTGTGGTAATGGTAATATGGATGTTGATATTCTTGAAAATACATATATGAATTTTCATGCATCTCACATTATCCTATAGTAGTAATATATCTTGTTATGGTATATAAAATATTCTAATCACATGTCATAATTACTTGTTTCATAGAAGAACAATGAAATTTTGATTAAAAATCATTAGTCTCATCTAACTGTTCAGCAGTATCATTTTCTGAATAAAATTCTATATTTCATGAAAATAATAATAGAAGATGTTGGGAAAATAATTCTTGTGGTAAATATGATTTTGGTTTCTAACACGGTATAGGATGTGTTGTTAAAAATGGACACATGCGAAATTAAAATCATAATCACTGAAATATAATTTCAAGAAATATGAGGAATCTTGAAGATTCCTACTATAGGTTTGGTTAAAAGGAATATTTATCTTTAGTTTTCTGAACCCCATATCATTATTATATTCTCTTTAAATTTTCTCTTGAATCAGATAAGAATAAATCATTCTTTTCTGAGACATCCTATAAAGGGAAACAAAATTGGGTTAATTTTACTGAGAATCATGATTCATCAAATTATGATTTCAATTACACCAAAGTGTTTTATTTTATTTATGCATTTCATGAGATTATATATTGAAATAATTTATAAAATATTTATTAGTTATAGTATGTAATATGATGTTTTTTCTATATGATTTATATTTTTTAGGTTGTATTATTTAAACTTCAAAATGTATTTCTTATAATATTATTGTATTTACATTGAAGCATTGAAAAGAATTGTGTAAATTATAATGACATTATCAAACTGGATAGTGAACCACACACAAAATTCTTAAGAATAAAAAAAATTCTTATCTTAAACCTACAAGTCCAATTGTGAATATTATATCATGTCATGCAGATCTGATAGAATGTATTCATCAAGTGAGTTTCTCTTTACCTAATGGGTCACAATTTTGTAAAAGAGATGTGTTTTCCCACAAAGTACAAAGAAACTTGTTATTTTTCAATTATATATACCAACATGGGTATAATACTCAAACTATATCTAAGAGAAATTAAAATTATATATGCATTACCATTAAAAAATTTGGTTAAGTGTCATTTACTATAAAAACTTCCAAAACTATCTTCCATATTGCATTATACATATATGTGTGCAATTGAAACAAATATAGTTATAAATAATGGAAAAAATAATAATTAATTTGTGTCATGTTAGGTTAGTATATCCTGATTATGTAATGATACAAAAAATAATTTAAAGTTCACCTAAATATTCAATAAAGGTCCAAAAGATCTTTCTACTAATAAAAATTCCATGTGTGGCTTGTTCGCTTTGAATACTGATTGTGAGACTATCCCCAACTAAAATTATGTCTAAAATTATATCCTTTATTAAATGTATTTTAGGGAATATATGTTGATCAATTAATCCATTGTTTGGGCCATTTAAGTATTTTATTGTATTAATTGATGAATCTAGTAGATGGTCAGACATATGCTTTCTTTAAACATGTAATATATAATTTTCACAATTTCTTACTCAAATGATTAAATTTTGAGCACAATTCCAATATTATTTAATCAATAAAGAAAGGATTGATAATTCTAAATAATTTAACACTCAATATTTCAGTTATTATTTTATAGAAATTGTGATTAATGTGGATCGTCTAGTCACCCATGTGCATGCACAAAATGGTTTAGCTAAATCACTTATACAACACCTCCAACATGTTTCTAGCCCATTAAAAATTAGAAAAATTATTATGAGATCTATATGGGGTCATGAAATAATGCATTCCTCATAATTAATTCATATCATTCCATGTTTATATCATATTCCCTCTTAACTCTAATTGTCATTTAGCCAAGAGTCGAACATCTCCCACTTATGAATATTTGGATAAGTAGTAAAATTAACAATTTCTCCCCCATAATGTACAATTTTGGGACCTAAAAGAAGGTTGGGAATATATATATATATATATAGGATTTGAGTCCTTATCTATCATCAGATATCTTGAACCTCAAAATATTGATGTATTTATAGCATGTTTTTATAATTTCTAATTCAATGATGAAGTATTCCAAGAATTTGGGGAGAAGATAAACAAAGGGAGTATATTTATTAGATTGTGAAAATATTATCTTTTCTTAATCCACCCACCCAGAAGTGTGAGATAGAATTGAAAAAATATTTACCATTTTTGAAAGCTATAAAATCAATTTCTTGATAGATTTTTTGATTTATAGGTTGTGACTAAATCACTTATTCTACTATTAATGCACTTGATAGAATTGATACCCTAAATAAAAAAATTCATAATAATGTTATAAAAATATTTAAAAAACTAGAATTATGGAAAACCAATTGGATATAAGGATATAAATACTTGGAAAATAAACAGAATGGGTATAATTGAGAACCCCATCATAGAGGTCTATGTTCCATAATAAACAAGTAGTATAAAAGTTCTTAAAAAACCACATGATGAGAATCATAAATATAATTAAAAGGATATAAAAACACCTAATAATTTAGAAAGTAATAAAATAAATCATAATTATTCCATTATAGGTGATATATCGAATCAATATAATATATAAAATATTGATGAATTATTTTCATATTCTATGCAACCTGATATAGAAAATGAAGACCTGAAAACAATTTTTTTATGTAAAGTCCAAAAACAGCTGATTAGGTAAAAAAGAAAGATGTAGTGCATGATGAATTAAATTCACTTAATTGGTGAAGGGTTTTTGGACATATCGTGCATATACCAAAAAATATGAAGCCTTTGGGATATTAATGTGAATTTTGGCATAAGTTTAATAAAAAATGATAATGTAAGATGAAAATGTATTCTTGTCACACATGGTTTTTTTAGAGACCCAAAATTGATTATGATGAGTTAAATTTTCCTATTATGGATGTTATTACTTTTTGATATCTATTCAGCCTTGAAATAGCTATAAATGATAATATTCATCATGTGGAGCTATTATAGGTTATTTATATGGATCACTTGATAGTAGAATATATATGATAATAATTAAAGAATTAAAAATACCCTATGTATTGAAAATGAAACCCAAAGACCTATACATAACTAAATTTTATAAATATATACATGTATTAAAAAATTCTATTTGTATACGGTACAATCATTTGAGATAATATTTATTAAAAAATGGTGTGTAAATAAACGCACATGCACATGTGTTTTTATTAATAAAACAAAATCTAGATATGGAATCATTGTTATTTATATCGATAATTTAAATATCATCAGAACTATAGAAGTAATCATTAAATAAATTAGAAACATAAAGGGTAAATTTGAAATTTATGGCCTAGGATAAAGCAAATATTGTTTTGTATTACAAATTGAGATTATGCTTAGTTGTATATTTTTACATCAGTTAAATTGCACAAAAAGGTTATAAAAAACATAAATATGAATAAATTGAATATTTTAAGTACTATAATGGTTGTTTGGTCTTTAAATGAAACGAAATATAAATTTATATAATGTGAGAAAATGGGTAGTTGGTTGGTCCATAAGTACCATACATCTATTTTATCAAAGAACTAATGTATCTTACTATTTTTACACATCCTGATATAGCTTTTTCTACCAATTTATTAGATTATCTTTATTTTAGACCATACATAAAGACATTTGAATGTACGTAAACACATTTTTCATTGTCTTTGTGGAATAATTTATTTGGTTTTATTTTATTCTAACAAATTAGAAAAGAAGATAGATGGTTTTTTAGATGAAGTTTATTTATCTGATCTGCATAATGAGCGATCTTTGATTGGTGATGTTTTTTATAGTTGGAGGTACTTTAATATATTCGATATCATAAAATTATACTCTCATTGAAATTACTTTGAATCATGTAGAAGTAATAGCATTATAAGAATCATATCGAGAACTTGTTTAGTTATGGTCTATGACTCAACATATTCAATTGGTAATTGGATTGCCTGTGGATTATAGCCTAATAATTATATTTGAATATAATAATTCATTCATCAATAAAATTAATGAATTATTTATTAAAAATGATTAGACGAAAAAAACAGTATTGAAATTTTTCTCCTTTACACAAGATTTAATGAATAAAAGAGATACTAACATGTAATATGTTCAATCGAGTGACAAATTTTCAGATTCATGTACAAAATAACTACCAATTGCTATATTTGTAAATATTATACATAATACATCGATTCATAGATTGCACAAATTTTAATGTAATGTAACTTTGAAGTGGGGTCAATGTGACTATATTCTTTTTCTTATTCCGGTTTTTTCCACTAGGTATTTTCAAAACAAGTTTTTAATGAGGCAATGTTGAAACATATAAGACATTGTTATGTGTGTATATCCCAAGGTTGAGTGTTAGGCATCAATTTATTAGTAGTTTCATTTTTCAACGAGGGTGAGTTACCCACCCCTAATAAACCCCCACCCCCACCTACCCAACTACACTTCCTATAAAAAGATATTTAATCCCCCTAGAGATGGAATGGAGATAGAAGGGAGATGGCAGAAGCATTAACAAAATACATATATTTCCTTCCTTCTCACCTTTATCTACTATTATAATTTTACTATTTTCAGTACCCCCCCCCCCCAATCTTCAATATTATCTCTAAAACTCCATTTCATTACTATAGGAATAAACACACTGATGTCAACTACAACTTTCTTAGATAATATGTTCAGAAAATAAATATTATTTCAAAATATTTTTCTTTATACGGTTAATATTTTGACATTTTTACTAGAAACCTATATTTATAAATTTTTGATGAAATTAAAATTGAACATGGTTTGATATAAATATTAATAATGACTTTAAGGGGATTTAATCTATGCTTTTAGGATAATCTATTAATTCTGTTAGTATACGTGATAAAATTTTATATTTATCATTGAATCATTCTATAATTGTTAGAAAAAATTTAATTCATTAAAAATTAGTTCTCTGAAATATTTATAATTATACGCATATTGTTTAAAATATTTTTAATTAAGTGGAATCATAGTTATGTGTACAATTGACCTTTTAAGTTAGTTTATTTCTCTGTAATTTCAGTTTATTTTAGGGGAAGTATATTTTACCATAAAATATTGATACATTTAAGTTGATATTTTCTTAATATTTTTTATAAATTTCAAAATGAGGTTGAAATTCTTGAATTTACATTTTTTTTAATTAGAAAAAATGGATATAATATTTCAGTGGCACCTTGGTCTATATTTCTTATTTATGTTTTTATAATTGAAATTTATTATTACTATATAATTTTACTTTCTCACATATTTTATTTTAATACTGTATTATGGTTAACCTGAGTTCAAGTGATTAATTTTTAGATTATTTTTAGTTTGTTCTTGAGTTTTTTTCAAATACTAGAACTAACTACAAGAGGTAAAATGAACTAACAAAAACAAGAAAAATAATCATACTTTAATAAGAAAAATGAACATATTGTAAGAAGTCTAAATTTTGTATCATTATATTTCAATTGATTGTATGGATTTAGGATTCCTCCTGGATATTGAAAAGGTCATTAATCTAATCATTTTTCCCTGAGCATATGAATTAAATATATTCCTATAATATATTTATAAGACTTAAACACTTAGATAAATGTTCAGGTTTATAAAAATAGTCTAATTTTAGAGAATAATCCTTAAGATGAAAATAATCCTTTAAGATAAATATTTTTATTTAGTTAATGCCTTCAAGATGATTTTAAGACTTCAATGCTTCAATAATTGTTGATGTTTCGATTTGGTGAATGATTTCAAATTATAATTATTGCGCTGAATATAATCTTTTTTTCTAAGTGTATGACTTCTATGTAAATATTTAAGATAATCATTCGACATCAACACATATAAAATTAATATGGTTTATGCTATATAAAAATTCAACATTCCAAAATTTATATTCTAAATAAATAAATGATTAAGTAGAATATACACTGAAATTTTGATTTTATTTATGAATATATCATCGTGATAATTTATGGCCTATAAACACTTAATAAGTTTTTCATTTTCTAATACAAAAAATGGTCTTTTTTTATTATTCTTCTATATTATGAATTACTTCATTCTTGTTTCAAATATTTATTTTGATATCATTATTTATTTTATAGTAAATAATTATTTTTATCCAAATAATTTGATTTTGGGATAATTTATTCAATTTTTAAAATTTTATTAAATATGATCCAATTTTTATAAGTACAATATCTATTTTTATAGAAATATAAATGTTTTAATTTGAATTACTTAAAATAAGAAAATTCTATATCACATGTATTTTTTAAAGTTTAAAAGAACATTAATTTTGGTTTTTATGATTTCATTTAGTGTTGTGTTAATTTTAAAATAAGTTATATTTTATATTCTATTTTAGTTTAAAAAATTATTGAACTAATACAATGTTGGAATAATATTCATGTGCATTAAATGAAGAAACCCCATGTTACTTTGGGAAGGAAGAAATGAAACTATCTTCACGAATTGAATCTTATTTTCATGAAATAAATATATGTATATTGAGTTTAATAGAACCAAATCAAGAAAATGAGGTTAAGAATATTATTGAGTTATAATGTGCAATAAACCTTGGACGTTATTTACTACTCTAGATTTAACATCAATAATTTGATCCATTACTACTAGAGAAAACCTTGTTACCTTGAAACCTAGATCATTTCTTGTTTATATAGTTTCTATAGTTCTTTATTCTTTATATTATTTTTTATTCTTAATCATGTTGGGTTTTAATACACCTTGAAAATGAATGGGTTCTGCCATAAATGATATAATAAAATGGGTATTCTTCTATGGTTTAAAAAGGCAGTTATGAAGGATTGTGACTCCCATTAAAAGATAAATAGTCCATTATGGTGTGTTTCGTCTCTCTCTTAATTTGTGAGGGGTGAATATTAGAGTAAGATAACTTATATCCGAACTAAAATTCAAATAATTGGGTTTATTTCTCTTTTTATTTCCACTAAACTAAATTAATATTGATTTTTGGTTAAAAAATAATTAAAATTGTTAATTCAGCCCTATTTATTATTCATCCATTCTCATCAGGACCAAACACCCAATACGCAACTCCTATGTGTAATTTGACTACCATTACGTATATGGATCTTTATATGTGTGTGTGTGTTTCACATACCATTATAATATGATTACCTCTTCATATATTATATAAATGGTAATTTATATAAATTACATGTAATATCAAAAGGTTATAGTAGTTATTAGATATTAGGAAAACTCTAGATTCTATGATATTGTCATTAATATTTGTCAAATATTATAGATAAAACATTATCAAGGGACCTAGATGTTTTTCAAATACCAAGTGTTGGGGATTATAAGAATTTATAATTATTCTCATAAATTTTTTACTTTGTGATCTCATGTACATGATGTCATGAGCATTGAATCACAAAAAAGATTAGTGGTCAAGCCTATCATATGGCATGAAAATTGATTTTTCAACACTCTAATATAACAGTGGAGTATCTATAACAACCCTAAACATACACCCATATACTTAGTGATAAATACAAAATATTTTAATATCTGGGTTTGAAAATGATAAAAGGGACCCACTTTTCCATCCAAAACATATAACATAAAACTAAAATATTGGATAACTTATATACCTAAGGACATTATAGGTTTTGAGTTTTATAGAATTCGGTAAAAAAACTTTCTAAGTGTCTACTTCTACACAGTATCATTTTTTCCCACAAAAAATGTTCTTGAAAAATTTATTCTTGTTTAGCTCAAGGTAACATCCATATCTGGAAATTTTCTACTCAACCTTATGCCCTATGAAAATTCATTTGAAAATATAGGATAAGAAATACAAAAAACATAGTAAGGGTAATTAAATTAAAAAATCTCTTTTTCTAGTGATGTACTTGGAATCCCATAAAATGTTTACCTTTTCAATGTTATTATTTGAGCATATAAAATAAATCATATCCACATAGACAAAAACTTTTTTATCAAATAAAAACATTAAAAACTATAGAAAGAAAATAGAAACCCTTTTAGGGAAAGTAGATAATTATATTCAAAACCCATTTTCTTTTATGTTAGAAATAACTAGATCCCAATTCGATCTAAATGAGAATCCATCCAAAATTAACTCACTCCTTTATTTTGAATACAAGAGATATAATACAATAAATTATATATCTATATCAGGATCACCCTTTATATATTTTCTATCATGATCACATTTTAATTTATGTTGTATAGGGGAAATTAGTTTATATAAGTTTTGTTGGCCTCACCCATTTGTATAAGTTGTATTTGGACTACCCATTTGTATAGGCTTCTTTAAGATCACTCATCATTATCAATAATGTTCAAGTATTATATCATGAATAAAATATTTTATTCTTTCACCTTTTCATCATAAAACCCAAGAAAATATATTTTCAACCAATAATCAATATATTTTTAGTTTTATGATTAATATAGAGAGAAATTCCCCTTTCCTTGAATACTATTTATAATGAAAAAAAATCAAAAATATTATGGAAAGGATTTAATTTGAAAATCACCATAGAAACTTGTATTGGAATCTTAAAAAAATGATAATTCGTTATGGTGGGTAATTCCATTCATGTCATATATGTTAAATAAAAAAATCACCCATAAATTATCTATACTTTAAAAAACCATTAAATATGGTTATAAAAAATCATTTATGTTTAAATCATGGATACAATAGGTCATACATATGCATGATTAATTTTTCCATTTTTCAATAAATATAAGGGAAAGAAGGTAAGTATTATTTTATAATTCTATAATGATGATTATATTATAAATATCATATTTTTAATGTTCCAAACCAGGTCAACCTAAAACTTAGAACCCAACCTGATCATTCACATACCTAAAGGGAATTCCCAATCCCTATAGGCTGGAAACAAGCACCTGGAAATCAAACATCAAACCATAGAGAACAATTTATCCCAACCTAATAAAAAAATGGAATATATATACACAAAGTGATAAAGAATAGTATAAATATAATAAAATATATACTATAACTATAAGAAAAACAATAGAAACATAAAAAATATAAAATTAATCTTAACTATGGTGTAAAATTTTAACTGCAATGTACCAAAATCAAACAGCTACTCCATGTGATTGCACGATGTAACTCCCACTATCTCACCACCAACTACCCAACACATTTGACATGAAACCTCACTGCCTCACTATGGAACCTTATTTTTCCATGCATTGGAAGACATAAAAAGGTCTACTCAAAACCAAAGGAGCGTGCGGGGTGTGATATAATAGGATCCATAGGATCTCACATAGGTTTAACATAAAAAATCTCTATATATAAATTCATTTTTACTCAATTTAAATAAAATGTGGCATTAGAAGAAGTAAATAAGTTTTATAGAAAATAATTTAAACATTTCCCCTTTATTAAAGTTCTAAAAACAAAATTAGTTATATGAATTTCATAGCATATTTTATATATCATATTTCACAAGTATAAACATTCATGTCAAGGATAAAAAAACAAAAAAAAAATTAATAAAAAATAGAATCATGGGTATCATCACTAAGGATCACTATAGGTCAGACTTATAGACTACTAATACCACAATCAATCAAGTATAAAATCTAGTACCTAGAACATAGACCAAGGAAGTAGAGGATACCCCATTAGTAACCCCCCCCCCCCCAACAATGTCAATATCTATCCCCTAGAAAAATGGAACGAGGAAATAGAGGAAATCTCTATGAAAAAACTTCTAAATAATTAAAAACAAGTGGACGATGACTTCAAACAAAACCTTCCACCAAATTAACCAAGGTAATCCATGTGATCATTTTCACAATTCATTCTAAATATTTGAAACCCCATTTCAAAACCATTTCATAAATCTATTTAAAAAGCGGGTCTTATTTATACTCATGCTACAAAGAAGACAGTCAGGGGACTCGACCTTGTGACCACTACACAAAACCCCCTACCACCACAGCTGCCTGTGTGGGACCGATTTTGTAAATCTATTTAAATGCTTTGAAATTTCCCTTTTTCTACCTAATAATCAAAAAACAGGAAAAACCCATTTTTTGTTAAAAAAATATTTTTAACACACAAAAAAGAATCATGAAAATCCCTTGTATAAATCAATTTATAAATAATGAACAATAAGGTTTATCAAAATAGGCTATAGATGGAACCACGTACCTCAAAACTTGGGCTACAAATACCCACAACAGGATCCACCAACAACAAAACCCAAGAACTCCAATAGATACCCTAAAAAACAAACACATATATCACCATAACCATCAAGGGGATGACCTCTAGAATAATATCACACAATAGATCTAGAGAGATTAACTACAACCTCAACGAACATCATATGCCAAATGGTTTGATCAGGAAGGAACGATGACTCAAAAAATCACTGAAGAGGAGTTTTGGTTTTAGAGAAATGGAGAAAAAGTGATAGAATGGGAACCCAAAACGAAAATAGTTAAATAAAACTTCCCTCCTCAGAGAATTACACAACATGTAACTCCTTTACACATCATGAAATCCATGGTCTTTAAGTGTGTTGAGAAATATGTTCCCTCAAATTAAAAATTCATTATTTAAATAAAACATAACATGAAAAAAAATCATATTGTGTAAACATTCACGACATTTATCCCTTTCATGGCTTACACCTAGCAACACTTGCACATTGTGTAACCTCATTACACAATGTAAAATCCTCCTACAGCTAGAAAAAATGACTCGTTAAAGCATAGACCAAAAAAATGTGATTTCACCATTATAGGTATCCTCCAAATTCATTATCATCCCTATATAGAAAAGGAGAAAAGGAAAAAAAGATGAGGTTAAAGACATACCTAACATAATAGTAACGGGATGTTACAAACTCTCCACCATTAAGACTGTTTATCCCTGAGAATTCATGTAGAAGATTTAATCCCTGGAAAAAGAGGGAGGTCACTTCTCCCTCATCAACAAATCACGCTCCCAAGTCTCATGAAAATCTAATCTGTGTTTCCATACTACTCTGAACAATGGAATCGACCTCCCACACAAGAGAATCACTTTAGAGTCAATGAACTTGACTAGTTTCTATAAAATAGAAACATATGAATCTAACTCAATTTCATCCAAACTCAGAATGTTAACAGGATCAGGATGGTACTTTATAATATAATACATATGTAAAACATCATGAATAACTATAAAATAAACCGGTAATGCTAACTTATAAGAAATGTGCCTGAGCCACTCAGTGACCTCAAACAGTCAACCATATATCAAGGAAAACTTTCCCTATTTTCCAAGCTAATAGTGACCCAACCAAGTATAAACTTTCAAGAAATCCCAGTCACCAATGGAAAACTCTAAAGGAAAACATTTTTTATCTACATAAGATTTTTATAAACACAGGGATGTAACCAGATGTCGATGTACATCCTGAATTTTCTCAAATGTCTCCTAAACCAAACTTGGTCTGACTAAAGATATTTCAACTACCTAATCCCAACAAAGAGGTGATATGCATGGGTGACCATAAAACTCATAAAATGAATCTGTTCTCATCAAACACAAATACCTATTTTTATAAACAAACTTAACCAGTCCCTGATGAATATCCAATGATCCACCAAATCCAAGACTATCACACCTTGATACATCATTTATTTTATTTTTTATTTTTATTTGACTTTTTAAAATTTTGTTGGGGTTCAGGTTGAGTCCCGGACAAAAAAACTTTTCAATTATGTTAAAAAGTGCATATTTTTCAACTGATGTCACTGGATGCATGGGTGGAGCGCGTGTTGGAAACCTCATGCGGCTCCGCTTAGGCATTTGCACGATTCGCCTGCATTCGGAGAATTGAAATGAGTAAAGATGGTGAATTATTGTGTTATTTAAAAAATTTATTGTTAATAATTTTACTATTATTATTAAAGTGAGATGAATATTTTTATCATTTTTTTATTTTTATGATTATTAATATTATTATTAAAAAGATTCATTAACATTATCATAATTATTAAAAAGTAAATAAATATTATTATTAATCTTAACGTAATGTCAATTATTATATGAAGGATATTACTAACTATAATTTTTCTCTTATTGTTATTATTATTAGTATTAAAGTTTGATTATTATAAATATTTTTAATGCCTTATAAAAAGTTACCTTTGTTGTTATAAAAGTTTTATTTTTATTATTAAGGTTTTATTTTTACTATTATTGTTTTAATTATTATCATTAGTTTTTTCTTAATTTGTTTTATTTTAATCTTATTTTGTTTTTATCTTTATTTTTATTTGTTACCATTTTATCTTTTTTTATTTTATTTTATTTCCCTTATTTCCTAACCCTTCCCATGGACTCCCCCCACCCTATTCTTGTGCCGCCACACCCCCTGCTTTACCCTCTTCTTCCCATAGCCCAGCACAGCACCCGCGCCTCCTACACGGTGCCTCCCTCTGTCAACCTCCTACCCAGCTCCCCCTCCCCGCACCCTTATCTCGCACGCCATTCCCCCTCGTCCTTCCTAGCACTACGCATCCAGCAGCCGCACATCGCCAGCTCGTGCAACACCCTTCGTTCGCCAATCTGCCACCTTGCTGGAACCCCTCCCTCGTTGCGGCGCCCAGCCTACCGGCGTAACCCTCAGACCTCTCACACCACCAGCCCGCCTCCAAGCTCTGAAACCTTTGGCCCACCTTTTTCGCTTCCCGGCGCTCCTAGGCCCGGTTCCCGTCCACCTCTCCCAGCACCAACATCCCCTGTCTCCATCCATCGCCCACTCCACCACCCCACACAGTAGCGTCGCACCACCATCAACCTAACTCGTTAGGTTTTCCACCTCACTGTCGGCCTCCCTTCCCTTTTCTTCCCATGAGCATCGGACCTGACCCCCGACCTCCATGGTTTATCATCGCAGCATTGCACCATCGACCTCAGCGCTCTAGCCTTACAGCAACGACGGACCCCCTTCCCACCTTCTATGAGCTCCCTACCCGAGCGTTCACCCAAAGTGATTCCCCTCTACCTGCAGCCCTTGGTGTTGATGGAGGATGTTATGTAATGTTTTTTTCATCTCTGTGCGGAGTTGTTGGATTTAAACGTACTTTTGGGTGTGTTCCACATTCTGAAATTTTACCCCTGTGATGGAAAGTAGAAATGGTTGTGTATTGGTAGTCACTGTTGAAGATGCTTTTGTAGTCTATGTTGCTATCAGTGGCAAGAAAGGTCACCAGGAGTCCCTCCAGTGATTCTGCAGCTGTGGTAGCTGCTGGTTTGTGCCCTGACAGCCCTTCCCTAACCTTCATAAAGTCTTCGGTGTGACTCTTCCTTTCTCCAGAGAACCTTATGAATGACACACACTTCTTCAGCCTGACGCGCCTCTATCTCGGCAGTGTGTCTCCCCATAGACCTATTGTCCTGCCACGTAGTCCCGGCGCGACCCCCTTTGTCATTCCCCGATTGTTGTGCAATGGCCCACGACCCCTTTAGTGCACTTTCCATTAGCCTCTTCATGCCTCTTGCAATGTTTCCAACTTCGTTCCCCTTTTTTACTTCGCCCAACCACTGCCTGTACATTGCACACTCCTTTTTTTCGACCAGTGATAGTCCCTGATGGTGCGCTCCTCCTCTTTATAATGGTCGCGCAACACCACTGATCGAGCACGTCTCCACTCCAAATTAAGGTTTTCACTATTCTTGATCAAGTGGTAAATATTTAATTTCGTGTGTGTTGTGTTCATTTATATTGGTGAGAATTTATTTTTAAAATAATTGAGTTTTTTTGTATAAAGCTATGAGTTACTTTTTGTGTGTAAAAACCCATATTTTATAAAATGTAGTTCAAACTTGAAATTAATAAACTCTTTAATTAATGGTATTGATTTGGGGATAGTTTTTTGGGCATGCCTGGTGAGATTTAATACTCACGCCTATAGTGTTTTCCTATTTTTATTTTCTATTTCAGGTTGACTCGAGCTTTCTCACCGTGGGAAAGAGTTGGTAGTAGTTTGGCGAGCAACTCTCGAGGTCATGAGGAGTTTTAGTCATGGTCAGGTTAGTTTATTATTGTTGGTCTTTCTTTCTTTTCGTATTCTTTATTTACTTTGTGTTGTTCTATTTACCTTCCGCTGCTTTATTTATTTTCATTAGGATAAATCATTCCCTATTGATTTTTTTGATGCCCTGGCACTTGTCGCCAGCCCGGGAGGATTGGGAATGCCTCTCTGGCCATGCTGCGGACCGGCTCGGGTGACCGGTTCAAGGTCGACCCGGGTTGGTTTCTAACAAAATGGTATCAGAGGGAGGTTGAATCCTGAGCGGACCTTGTTTCTCAGAGCACCCATTGTTATTTGGGGTTATCATGGTAGAAGGATTAGAATTTTCGGGACTCGGGCAGTACGGACGAGAAGGACATCATGAACCCTTGCTCATTCTGAACCTTGGGTTACTAAGGGATGTTCGGTTTGTTGGTTTCCTTTGATTATTGTGAATTTTTTTATGTTGGGAAATGAAATGGGAGCCTGTAAAGTGACCTTCGTGAGCTCGCATGGTCTGGAAATCCATGTGGAGCCAAGGACATTACCCTAGAGTGCTCCCTGTGACGGTGGCATGACTGGTGTATGGCCTCCAACCATACATCCGAGTCACCAATCGCCACTAGTTTCTCCTTGTGGTTTTTCTAGGTCTTCTTTACTTTTAATAATTGTTTTGAAAAGTTTTATTTTGTAAATTGTAAAAAGTTGAAATTGAAATGGAAATGACCATGTATTTATTATGTTCTTTGTTTCCTTGTTCCATAGTGTTCACCCCCATGACAGATTGATGGATGCCCAAGGTGCAGCTTCGGGTGGTCTTCCCCTTGCAAATTCTCTAGTTGATCAACCCATAGACTATGTTTTGGAGTTCTGGAAGTTGAATCCTCCTCAATTTCATGGTCAAGTAGAGCCTCTTGAGGCAGAGTAGTGGTTCATATGATTGAGAGGAAGTTCAGTTTCACTGGGCTTCCTGAGTCATTAAAGGTGAAGTTGTCTACCTTTATGCTTGAAGGCCCAACTTGGAAATGGTGGAAGTCCATGTCTTGGAATAAGCCTCGGGAAGATTTAACATGGTAGTTTTTCAAGTAATAATTCATCCAACAACACTTCTCTGAGTTGACGAAGCTGAGGAACAGTGTAGAGTTGTGTTGTCTTCAGCAGGGTGTTGAATCGGTACTAGAATTATACTGACGTTTCATAGACCTAGTTTCGTATAATCAGTGGTTTGTTGAGAATGATCCCATGAAGGCTCGACAATTTGAGTATGGACTCCGACCTGAGCTGCGATCGAAAGTGGAGGAGATAAACCTAACAACCTTATTGGTTGTTGTGGGGAAAGCCTTTTTGGATGAAGAGTGGTTAGCAAGAGGACTTGAGGTGGTGAATTCTCCAGCTTTGGAAAGCAGTGCAGAGGTTTGTGATAAGGAGAATGAGAAGCGACCTAATTCTAATGGTGCTGGTAGTGGAATCAAGAGACTTTCAGACCTTCAGTCATCTTCTTCATAGCGCAATGTCATGATCTATTACCAGGGTGGAAGGCGGGGTCACAAGAGGTCGAAGTGCCCGAGTGCTCCGAGACCCTGCCACACCTATTGACGTTGGGGTCACTTGCAGTGATTCTGCTGTGTTGTTTCCAAGAAGCGTGTTGAAGCTAGACTTGGCTCGTCGAAGGTTACCTCAGCACGTCAGTAAGAGTAGAGCGATGTTTGGGGACCAGTTTGAGGTTTTCTATTTTTAGTGTTTCTTGGGTATAGTATTCATCTCTTGTAGCATTTTGTGGTGTTTCTTTTCTTTCAGTTATAAGAATGGTTGTGGTTGAACCTCTTTGAAACGTTTATTTTATTGTAAGTGTGTTTGGTGAAATTCTGGTTTGTGGGTTATTTTTGGGAATTTCTGAAGCTTGACTGCGAGGCAAGAGATGCTTCAATCATTGGTGATCCAGCCATAGGCTCCGGAGTGAAGCTGGCACGTAGTCAGGAGAACCCTAGCGGTGAAGAAGGGCCTTGGTTTAATCTCAATCCACAGTGTGACATGGTTTATTTTTTTCCAAGGGTGGGATTTTGTTGATATGATGATGGTGGTAGTTTTTTTGTACTACCAGTTCAACTTTTCCTCCCCCCCCCCTCATGGTGGGGGGTTTTGGTCCATGCGGGAAGTATTTATGTTCAGTTAATCTCATTATCTCTTATGATGGGGAGACCCACAATGGGTCTCGTAGAGTTACACCTAAAAATAATTGACAGTTAGCCCAGTCCTTATGGCGGGGAGTCTATTCGGGCCTCCTAGTGTCAATATCAGAGTTTCTTTTCATGTATCGTTTGGTGGTAGGTGGTCTTGTGAGGAACCACCTGATCATGAATTCGTCCTCTCGAGTAAACATTGAGATTGGAGTACATCTAATGGTTTCGTTGGACTAAGATTATAGGGATAGTCTTAGAGGTGATTTAAGTTCATTCATTCCTTAGTTGAAACAGATGGCTTGGGTTCTTCTTGGTGATGATTAAGGTGATCATGTTTTAATGATGAGTTGTGTGTCATGGGTTTTCAGTGTCTATTAAGATCGATCAACTAGAGGCGCTTAAACTTTTGGGGGTGAGTGACACTTAAGGAGTTTCATCTTTGGGTCTTGATCTTGTTTTGGATTTCCGAGGGCAGAGAGTGTTATGTTGGGGAGAATTTTCACACACAACTCCATCTTTTATTTTATTTTATAATTTTCTTTGACTTTTTAAAAATTTGTTGGGGTTCAGGTTGAGTCCCGGATGAAATTTTTTTTAGTTATGTTAAAAAGTGTGTGTTTTTCAGCTGACGTCATTGGACATATGAGCGGAGCGTGTGTTGGAAACCCCGTGCAACATCGCTTAGGCATTTGCATGATTCACCTACCTTCGGAGAATTGAAATGAGTAAAGATAGCGAATTATTGTGTTATTTAAAAATTTTATTGTTAATAATTTTACTATTATTATTAATGTGAGATGAATATTTTTTTCATTTTTTTATCGTTATGATAATTAATATTATTATTAAAAAGTTTCATTAACGTTATCATAATTATTAAAAAGTAAATAAACATTATTATTGATCTTAACGTTATGTCAATTATTATATGAAGGATATTACCAACTATAATTTTTCTTTTATTGTTATTATTATTAGTATTAAAGTTTGATTATTATAAATATTTATAATGTCTTATAAAAAGTTACCTTTGTTGTTATCAAAGTTTTATTATTATTATTAAGGTTTTATTTTTACTATTATTGTTTTAATTATTATCATTAGGTTTTTTATAATTTGTTTTATTTTAATCTTATTTTGTTTTTATCTTTATTTTTTTTGTTACATTTTATCTATTTATTATTTATTTTATTTTTTCCCTTATTTCCTAACCCTACCCACGGACTACC
Source organism: Viscum album (assembly GCA_963277665.1). NCBI lineage: Eukaryota > Viridiplantae > Streptophyta > Magnoliopsida > Santalales > Viscaceae > Viscum > Viscum album. The sequence goes on from OY728148.1 coordinate 581,452,726, forward strand.
CCAGCCCTATTCTTGCACCGCCAGACCCCCTACTTTCCCCTCTCTTTCCCATTGCCCCACACAGCACCCGCGCCTCCTGCACGGAGCCTCCCCCCGTCAACCTCCTGCCCAGCTCCCCCTCCCTGCACCCTTCTCCCACATGCCATTCCCCCTCAGCCTGCCTAGCGCTACGAATCCAGCAGCCGCACATCGCCAGCCCGCGCAGAACCCTCCGCTCGCCGCTCCACCACCTTGTCGGCGCCCCTCCATCATTGTGGCGCCCAGCCTGCTAGCGTAGCCCCCTAGACCTCTCGTGCCACTAGCTCGCCTCCATCCTCCACAAAATCCGACCCTCCTATTTTGCTGCCCGGCGCTCCCAACCCCAGTTTCCATCCGCCTTTCCCAGCACCTATAGCCCCTACCTCTGGCCATCGCCCGCTCCGCCACCTCGTGCGGCAGCGCCGCACCACCATCCGCCTATCTAATCCGGTTTTCCACCTCATGGTCGGACTCCCTTCCCTTTTCTTGCCATACACATCTGACCTGAGCCCCGACCTCCACGGTTCAGCATCACAGCAGCGTAACCTCGGCCATAGTGCTCCAGCCTTGCAGCAGCAACAGACCCCCTTCCCACCTTCTGCTGGCTCCCTGCCCGAGCATGCACCTGATGCGCCTCCCCTCTACCTGCATCCCTTGGTGTTGATGGAGGAGCTTATGTAACTTTTCCTACATCTCTATGCGGAGTTTTTGGCTTTAAACCTACTTTTGGGTGTGTTTCACACTCTAAAAGTTTACCCATGTGATGGAAATTTTAAATGGTTGGTGTATTGGCAGACACTGTTTAAGATGCTTTCATAGTCTATCTTGCTATCAGTGGCAAGAAAGGTCACCAGGACTCCCTCCAGTGATTTTGCAGTTGTTGTAGCTGCTGCTTTGTCCCCCGAAAGCCCCTCCCTGACCTTCGGAATGTCTTTGGTGCGACTTCTCCTTTCGTCGGAGCACCTTATGGACACCACACGCATCTTCACCTTGACCTGCCTCCGGATCAGCAGTGCGTCGCCCCGCAGACCTACTGTCCAGCCACGCAGTCCTGTCTCGACCCTCTTTGTCGTTCCCTGGTTACTGCGCAATGCCTTGCGACCCCTTTGTTTAACTTTCTAGTAGCCTCTGCACACCTCTTTGCAAGTCTCCAACATCATTCCCCTTTGATACTTCATCTAAACCCTACTGGTACATCACACACTCCTTTTTTTCAGCCAGCGATATTCCCTGCTGGTGCATGCCTCCCTTTTCCAACGGTCACGCAACACCACTGGTCGAGCGCATCTCCGCGCCAAATTAATGTTTGCACTGTCCTTGTTTGAGTGGTAAATATTTAATTTCTCGTGTGTTGTATTCATTTATATTGGTATGATTTTTTTAAAAAAAATTGAGTTTTTCTATATAAAGTTATGTGTTACTTTTTGGGTATTGTTTCATAAATCTTAAAGTGGTTTGTTGATAATGCAGACGATGAGAGCTATGTGTTGAAAACATGTCGAGCTATTTTTCTTGTGTATTTTGTTCGTTTGGATCGTTTTAAGTCTGTGTTTATGTATTTTAGTTTTTTTTTTTCAGTTGCAGTACGTTGGAAATACTTTTCCGTGATTTTGTGGTCGTCAGTAGGTTGCGCATAATTGTGTGTGAGTGTGAGACATGCTGCATCGTCATAACCGAGCTGCAAATTGAGGTAGGTCCCCCACTACACTCACCTTTAAATTTAGAATTTATTAATTCCTTGATGTTTTATTAATTTTAATAAATGGTATATACTATAAGATAATTAATTTTTAAATGATTATTTGGTGAAAAAAGATCCATTTATTTTGTACACGACGCTTGAAATATTTTCATTATGAGTGGACACCCAGTAGTGAAAGAATGCCAGTTTGGCCTTTAAACATAATTCAAGGTATTTCAAATGAAGTTCTGTTTTTAAAGATAAATGATTTCTTCTGAACAAGTGTTTTGGGTTTTCTTGAAAATGAGGTTTTTCTTTAAAGTTGGTGAAGGCCCATTTGGCACTTTAATAAAATAAATTATTTTTGGAAAACACACTTTGGTGTTACTCAGGGGTGATCATCGGTGTGCGTTGATGGCATGAGTTTTTTGTGATATTTGTGCCTCATGACTGATTGATTTACATTTTGGACACACCCCTTTTTATTTCATGTGTTAACATGGGAACCTGGCACAGTGAATGAATCTTCTGAGAACGATTATTGAACTAGTTTAGATTACACACTGGCTAGTGGCCCCATAGAAGGGTAATACTTAGTTATTGCTACTATTGGGATTGGGCCCCTCGGTTAGGCCATACAAGGCTATGCCGAGCGTTAGGGAGTGATGACATCATCGAGTTAGAGCATGCCTTCAGGATGAGTCACATGTATAGTATGTTATGGACTATTTATGATCTCCTAGGTTCGACCCAAGTTTCCATTAGTACTTATTTTTATGTGGAGGATGATTGAGGTACCTAGTTCGATTACAGGTCCTCGTTTGCTACTTCCCCATTGGCCTTATTTTGTGTGTGTGTGTGTTGTGTGTGGTTTTCCTCTTGATTGAAAACTATGTTTTAGATTTTATATTGGTTGTGAAAATGTTTTAAAAGTGTGATGCATAAGATCCTTCAAACATTCAACTTTTACTTAAACTAAAAAGGTCAATGGACTGTTACTTGCTTTAGAGAATGAAAGTGTGTGTAAAAAACCATATTTTATACAATTTAGTTCAAACATGAAATTAATAAACTCTTTATTTAATGGTAGTTATTTGGGGATAGTTTGTTGGGCATGCCTACTGAGTTTTAATACTCACGCCTATAGTGTTTTCCTTTTTTTAGTTTCTGTTGCAGGTTGACTCAAGCTTGATCACCATGGGCGAGAGTTGGTAGAAGTTTGGTGAGCGTCTCTCGGGGTCACGAGAAGTTTTAGTTGTAGTCAGGTTAGTTTTTTGTTGGTGGCCTTTTTTTCTTTTCGTATTATTTATTTACTTTGTGTTGTTCTATTTACCTTACCCTGATTTATTTATTTTCATTGGGAAAAATCATTCCATCCTTCTTTCTTTTGATGCCCTTGCGCTTGTCGCCAGCCTAGGAGGATTAGGAACACCTCTCGGGTAATGCCATGGATCGGCTCGAGTGACCAGTTCAGGGTCTACCCGGGTTAGTTCATGACAAAGACATTGGCATTAAGCATATATTCCAGGATATAAATTACTTTCTATGTCTGTCAATTTATATTTTTATGGTAAGATGTTATCAACTTGACCTAAGTTCCTATTTCCTCTTAGTGACTCCTCTAGAACCTAAAGGTAAACCTAGGATCCCTATCTAAAATAATGATAAAAGTACTCACATGTAAAATAAAAATCTCTTTCACAAACAGCTTACCCATATCATCATCCTTAGTAGTATCCTTGATTGGAATGAAATGAGTAGACTTCGTCAACTGATCAACAACCACCTAGATAGAATTCCTCCCTCAAAGAGTCTATGGTAATCCAATAAGAAAATCCATGGATACCCCCATCCCATTTACAGACCTTCACTGGAAGAGGCTAAAGCAAAGCAGAGTGTTTCAAGTTATCTACCTTTATCTGTTGGTGGGTGTAATAGTGGGACACATAATTTGTAATGTCACGCTTCCTCACCGACAACCAGATTTATCATCTCATGTCATAATACATCATCATAGTTCCTGGATGAATGGACCACGATGATATATGAAAATTAAACTAGAATAAACTCCTCATAAATTCTACTATTAAAACACACTTTCCAAAGTGGAGTATACCACCAGAAGTGATAGACCAAACAGAAACGTTCTCCCCACTATAAAGGCTTCCTTGAATTTTTCTAAAGATGTTATCCTATTACTGAATCTATAAAATAGACTCTAGAAGAGATGATGATAATTGAACAAAGGTTGGAACCATAACCTAAAAAATCCTCCTAAGCATCCAAGTGCAACTGAGCAAAAATCCTAATAAGGTTCCACTCTTCCTTCGACTCCAAAACATCATGCAATGGTACTATTCAACTAATATCATCTGAAATTACATTTCCCTTCCCAAAGGTGTAGGAAATATGAAAGTCAAATTTCTGAAGGTATTCTACCCATCATCTTTATTTTAGATTCAAGTTCTTCTAAGAAAATATATCTCTCAAACTCTTATGATTAGAGAAGATCCTGAACCTCTCCCCTAAAAGATAATGTTTCCAACATTTAAGAAGATATATAACTGCAGAAAGCTCTAAACCATGAGTGGGGTAATTATTCGCATATAGTTGAAGATGGTAAGAGTTATAAGATATCCCATGGTCATCTTCCATAAGCACACATTCCTAAATAGAACTAGAATAATAAAATACATCATGTGTCTCTTATTGTGATCTGGTAAGTTCAGAATAGGAGTCGATGTACGAAGTTGTTTTAGTTCATATAATAAATACTGAAACTTTGCTTCCTGTATTAATTTCATCACATTCCTAGTAAGAGCAGTCAAAGGTAACTTCATCTTAGAGAAATCCTTATGAAACATTTGGTAGTATCCTGTAAGACCAAGTATGCTCTGTATCTCAGAGACATCATATGTCTTCTTCCAAGAACAAATATCCTTAACCTTCTCAGGATCAACTGATAAGTAATGTTTTGAAATAATGTTCCCTAAGAACATAACTAATTAAATAAAGAAACTGTATTTCTAAATATTTTCATACAAATGGTGACTTCTAAGAATTTTGAAAACTAGAATCAGATAGTCCTCATGCTCACACACATATTTCAAATAAACCAGAATATCATCCACGAACACTACCACAAAAGTGTTAAGATATTGATAGAATATATGATTCATTAAATCCATAAAAACTAAAATAGAATTATTTAGACCAAAAGGAATCATAATATATTTGTAATGGCCATAAAATCTCCTAAAATCTATATTCTCTATAACAGACTCTGAAACTATGAAGTTATGATAAACATATCGATGATCAATATTTGAAAACCACTCCCCCCCCCTTTAAATGATCAAATAAATCATCTACACAAGGAAAATGATAATTATTCTTAACTATTACCCAGTTTAACTTCTGATAGTCTGCACACCACCAAAGTGAACCATCTGTCTTATTGGAAAAGAGAACAGGGGATTCTAAGGAAAAACACTAGGGTGAAAAAAACCTTTTTTCAACAGTTCATCCAACTGAATCTTAAGCTGTTTCATCTTTACTGGTTCCATACAATAAAAAGGTATTGGTATCACTTGGGTACCTAAAACCAAGTTAATTGTAATCTCTACCTCTCTCTATCTGGAGGAAGACCATAGAATTCATCTAGGAAAACATTTAAAAGGTCTGAAACAACAATGAGAAGATTGAAAATAAAATAATAATCATCGTGATCAAATGTAACAGTAAACAACAAACTCCTGAGCTCTTGGTGGGAATGTCCTTCAAGACCATACCTTAAGACCTCATCCCCCTGAAACACATGCGATATCTCATTGATAATAACGAATGAAACATGTTGATGATAATAATGAAACTCTTCTTTATGATTATCAGGACAATTCATACCAATGATGATGTCAAATAGATCTAGATCAAGAATGATAAAATCATAGACCAACTCTACATCATCTATCGTTAATGAATAAGGACACTGAAAACCTTACTCATTCCTATTTCCAAGAGCTGTCAGTAAATCAATTAAAAAGTTAATAAGCTCTATTGAAAGGTTGAGGATATTAACAAAATTTTAAAATATAAATGAGTGGGAGGAACTAATGTCAAATAAATAAATTGCTATAGAAAATGCAATAAGGATAGTACCTCTCACTGTTACCAAACTTGCATTGAATTCTACTAAACACTCATCTACTATATGAAAGTAATTCACTCCTGAGGCCTTTGGCTTAATTCCTTTATCCTATAAAGCATTTAACTTCCCCACAGTAGCCTTTGGGGTTGAGGAACCCTGATCATAATGAGTCGTAGTCACATACTGATAGAAGTTATGTAAGTGACCAATGCGTCCACAACTGTTCTGCGTCTTCACAGGCATATGACAAGAATATATTGTGTGTCTGACCTTACCACACTGATAGAAAGTCAATGTGACACTGTTATCTGTGGATAATGGTGTAGAGTAGGTCCACTATTGAGACCCACCTGCACCACTCCTGTGATGATCATTCCACGTCCTCTTCTTCCCATGCATGCCACTGAATCTGCCACTAGATAGAAGATAAGGGGTTTAAAAAACCAACCTTTCCTACCATATCCATCTATACTATCATAGATCTATCTACCATATCTTCATAGGAATAATGTTTCAACATAAATACATGTTATATGATATTCAATTGAAAACCTTATACATATTTCTGAGCCTTCAACTAGTCATTCTTCACCACATCCATAGATAAATAAACTAAATCAGAAAATCGGTTGATGTATGTCAATACCAAATGCTATCCCTTTTGAAAAGAGAGGAACTGCATAAAATTTTCCAGCATCAGTGAATCTGGAAAAAACTACTAAAAGAACAAGGTTTTGACGCCCTACCAATCCCATTCCACAAGTTTGTTTGCTTGGACCATAGAATTCCACCATTTCTTGTTGGAACCCTCGATCCCGAATGCTGAAAACTTTACCATGATATCCTCATGTTTTTCCAGAATTTTTAATATTTTATTCATCTTATCTATCTAGTCTCTCTTCATCTTGAGGAACATTCGTTACTACAAATTATAGTGGCTTCTCATGCCAGAATTGCTATGGTCGATCTCTCGATCCTCCTACTCCTGATTGTTCCTCAAAAACTATGTTATGAACCCACAGTACATCCTGATCAATATCACAAACTATTTATATGATAGAGTTGATGATATTATGAACTATTGGTGGATTCCCATGAGGAGAATTAGCTAGACCCTCATGAGGAACTCGTGGAAGACATATCAAAGGCATACTACTACACACCAAAACATAAGAATGGTCAGACAACAAAAAAATCATAGTTGAAATAAGAAAGCTCAAAAGTTGAAATTGAGATTTTAAAAAAACACAACACTAGAGACACATATCCCAAAATCTCATGGAAACTTGAGTCTCCTCATGACAAGAGTCGGCCGGAAGATTATTGCAACATACCTCTCAGGTTCTGAGAATCATATCTCTGGTCAAAAAGACGTCCCAAGATAAGGACTCATGGGGAAAAACAATTATCCTCCCTCTTATACCATTTATAATAAATCAAACCGGTTTTCCCTCAAATTTTGAAACCCAAACCAATTTTTTACATACCCGAAGGGTGTTCCTGATCCCCACATGCGAGAAACAAGTACCCCGAGCATCAAACATCAAACTAGAGGGAATAATTTCTCCCAAGAAGAACCAACACATGGAATATATATACTTGAAGAGATAAAGAATAGTATAAATATAATAAAAAATATTCCATAATTGTAAGGAAAACATCAGAATTTTTTTTAAAGGGTCAAAATTCTAAGGGATAGGTCTGACTACAAAGGACCAAAATCAAAAAGCTACTCCATGTGATGGTGTGGATGAAATACCACCATCTCTCCACCAGCAACCCAACCCAGCAGACATGAAATCTCTCTACCACACTATGTTTCCTTTCCATTCCCTACATTGAAAGACATACAACATTCTAAACACCACCGAATAGGTGCGTAGGGTGTGATTTAATTGGAAAAGTAGGATCCCACCTGGGTCTTTTATAACAATTCTCTGTATGACAATTCTTGTATACTCATTTTAAATAAAACATGGAATGATAAGCAGTAAAGTAGTTTTATAAAAAACATGCTAAAAATTTACACCTTACCACCATTCTAAAAAAAATATCATATATCAACTTCAAATAATATTTTTGTATAATCTTTCTCATGTATAAACTTTCATATCAAGGCTAAAACAAAAAATCTCAGCAATACAAAATAGAATCACAAGTATCATCATCAATAATCGCTATAGGTTAGACTAGAAGACTACTCAAACCAGAATCAATCATGTGTGAAATTGTTTTCCTAGAATAAAATCCTAAGAAGAAGAGTAATACCCCATGAGTAACCCCCCCCCCCCCAATAATATAAATATCAGTCCCCTAGAACAATAAGCCTAAGAAATAGAGGAAATATTAAGGATAAAACCACCCCATAATAACAAAACAAAAATCGATGATGGCCTCCAGATATACCTTCCATCTAAGTACCCAAGGTTACCCATATTCTCATTTTCACAATTCATTCCAATGATTTGAAAATTCATTTCATAAATCAATTTAAATGCATTGAAATTACCCTTTTTCTTCCCAATTATCAACAACTAGGGAAAAAATATTTTAAAAACTCTTTTCAATGCACACAAAACAGTCATTCCAATCTCATGTATAAATAAATTTATAAACTATGAAAAACAAGGTTCATAAAAAAATTCTAGAAATTGAACCACCTACCTAAAAATTCAAGTCACAGATGCCCATAACAGGATACACCAATGAAAAACCCCAACAATGTCAATAGATACCCTCAACAAAAAACACCCACCACACCAAAAATAACAAGGGAACAACCTCTAGAATTATATTTCACAATAGATCCAAAGATATGAACCATAACCACAATGATTTTCAAACACCAAATGGATCAATCAAGAAGGAATGGTGACTCCAAAAATCACCAAAGAAGAGCTTTTGTTCAAGATAAAAGGAAAACAAGTAGTCGAATGGGCACCCAAAACCTAAATGGCAACCTAAGACTTCTTTTCATGGGTAATTACACGTTGTGTAACTCCTTTACATGTCATTAACTCCACTGTGTTTACGTACAATGATAATTTTGTCTCCTCAGATTAAAAATATATTATTAAAATCATTCAAGATTTGAAACAGATCATCACAACATGTAACCTTTCACAGAATGAATCCATTTCATGGCGCACACCTAGAAACACATATACATCTTGTAACCTTGTTATAAAGTGTGAAATTATTTTTCATCCTATAAAAAATACTAGTTAAAGCTGGGAGTCCATCAAATCTATGACTTAACTATTATATGTATCCTCCAAATTTCTTCTCAACCCTATACAGACAATAAGAAAAGGAAAACCATGATGAGGTTAAGGATGTACCTGATAGATCGGTAATGGGATTTTATAATATTATCTCTTTAAATACACTTATATATACCATCTATGTGATGTGGTGAAGAAAAACGAATTACATTTCTTCTAGTATGTGGAACTCCTCACATATGCATGAATGACATTATAATTTTTAATTGGATCGAAATATAAGAGAATTGATGGTATCTTATCATTCAAGAATTAAAATTATTTAAGTAATATAATATATATATATATATAATAAATTTATCATTATAAAAATCTGTGAGATTCTATGATCAAAAATGAATTACATTGGTTAACAAGGTTATACTCCAACGTACACACAAATGAGGGTTTCATTTTCCATTTGGCAAAAGAGGATAAGGGTGAAGGTTATTACATCAACATAATAGAGTATCAGTATATGGTAGATACAAGTGTTATTATATAAAGTTTTTTAGAATTTTTTTGATAGGGGTAGAAGAAGAAATAAAAATAAAACATTTTATATTTAGTTTTACCTCTCCTTTAGAAAACTTCCTTTTCTTTATAACTTATTCCCTCTATAGTTGGAATTATACCCAAAATAAAACCACTAGGATGTAGATATGAATTTTTTGATGGTATTTGTGTAAGTATTATCTAATATACACTAATAATAATTTATGAGGAATAGATGAGAGGATGTTCCCTCTTATAAGTGAGGGGAGAGGCACTCTAGGAATTACTTAAAGTATTAAATTAATATATATAATTTTTTATTCTCAAGTGGAACCAAATCGACATAATTAGCATATAATATTTTTAAGAGATCATATCATGTCATAAAATAAAATTTGGACATATTTAGGTGATTTTCTCACCCTTAACTCTCTATTTTAACCACCCCCCCCCCCCACCTGTTAACCCATTACATGATTACTATGGTATAAATGTTTCATATAATATAGGTGTCAAAAAAGTTACTATAAAAGGAAAGGATGCCCATATATGGAAGACTTATGATATTTTAAACCATATCAAATTCACTAGTCCTAATATATGATTTTTATTAATTTTAAATTATTTATTACAATTATTTGTTTATTATAAAATATCATTGATGTCATTTTAATAACTATTCAAATATTTTAACTTTAAAACATCATGAAAATTATGAAATTAGAATATAAACTCTTTAAATATCACTTATAAATTATTAATAGCCATAAAATTCATGTGACATCATAATTCATTCAGGAAATATTTCGTTTTTTGTTTTTAAAATAATTTACTTAATTTTATAATTCTTTCAGAAAAACCATTCCAGTGCTATATAATTATTTACATTAATTACATAATAACTAAAAAATATAAATAAATTAAAATTAAAAAAAACTTTGTGTTTAAAATAACCATTACTATTTATTAAAAATTTATTTTTAACCTTATGTGGACATATAAGATAAATTTAAAACAAAAATAGTTATTTTTTGTATTTCTCTTTACTTAAATAATATATAAATAATTTTCAAAGAAAAATAGAAAAAAATTACTTAAAATAAATTATTTTTTGTATAAGGATAAAACTCACTCATTAAATATATTAAATGTAATATTTTCTGCCATTTTTAGTCCATGCCATATTAATTTTAACTATAATTAATTAATTTATCCTTATTAAGGTGATAAATATTTACCATGGTTACTATTCATAATGAACCAAATTAAATAGAAGAATTTATAAAATTTGGACTAAATTATTAAAAATATTTAATCTACTATTAAATTTTCAATTTTCATTAGTGGTTGAAATTATTTTAAGATCAAATTTCAAAATTCATTAAAAATGAGTTTTTAGATAAATCTTTTTTTCGAAAAAAAATAAACTTATACCAAAATAATGTATAATGAAGATTATTAAATAATTGATTATATTATTTATAATTAACAGTTACTTATTATAATTTATGTTCAAATTCACTACATAATGGGAAATTAAAATTAAAACAAATGACAATTTTACAAAAAAAAATAGGTATTTTTTCACTATTCACTGGAAATTCAATATTTTTATAAAAATCCCAAAAAATTATTATGATAATTTTGATATGATAATTTAAAAAAATTATTATTATTATACAATAAAATTTTTAAATTTTTTATAAAAAAAATTATAATACTTTGCCACAAAAATAAAAAAAAATATTTTTGAAGAAAATGTATTTTTAAAGTATAAAATATATTTACTAAATATTGAGTGATTATTTCCTAATAATTAATCAAGAAATTTTTCTTAAGTGTGACCAAAATATATTTTCCAAAATTTGGTTAATATTTTTTATAACTACTAATTTAACATCTAGTCTATAAAAGATCTATAATATTCCATGGTTCATTAAAGCTCAATGTGATGTGTCTTCTGTGATATCAAACATAATATTCTTTTAAAATCATGGGGTATTAATTTATCACGCCCCCCCGACTTTAATAAAAATTTTCCTTAAAATTTAAAATTGATCTTGGTAATAAAGGTTTTAAAAATTGAAATTTCCTTTTCTAAAAATACACATCATAAAAAGCATAAATAAAACTTCCTCTTGAAAAGAGGGAAGGGGAAATATGAAGGTCATCTTGATTAAGACATAAATAGGTTTTTATAAATAATAACTATATTAAGATGTGAAATCATGTACATGGAAGAAAAAATAATGTTAAAATTATGATGGAATGTGACAAATCTCATTAATTATAATAAACTGAATGATCTGGAAAAGATAATAACCACAAAAATATAAATCCATGAGGTGTGAAAAAAGCCATTGATTTATTAGAAATTAAATTAATATGATAACATTTATTTAGGATCATTTTTCTATAGTTGATTAATTCATTTATATTCTAGAGTAAAAACATAAGTATATATATACTTTATTTTTGTTAAATCCATAAATGCAATTTCATCCTTTGGTTAGTTATTTCAAAAAGTTCCCACTTTTATCCCATCTTTTACTCTAAATTATTAGTATTAATATTTAATTCCTAAAGTACTATAATCATCTTATTATTTTATAGTTACCCAAGATTCTAATGAATAGATATTATATATTTTTAGATGAATGTGCATTACATTACATAAAAAACAACTTAGGACAGTAGAAGTTTGGAATCCTTTGAAACATGGAGACCAAAATATGGGTTCATTGGTAAACCACATCATCACCCACTATGATCTTCATAACTGTAACTCTTCTTATACATGTCAAATGCAATACATTTATTTCTTAAAAGATCAATAATGGTAAAAAAGAGAGATATATAATAATAACATGAACATAAGGGTTTGAGAACATGAGGATAACATTTAAAAAAATACCATATATATCAAATATCATAATCTTCATTCATATAATAATGATTATAAGTTCATAAGATATAAATAATAAGTGAATAAAATAACATCTTCTATGAGTTCATAATATTAGTATAATGCATATATTTTTTTCATGTAAATAAGAATATAAAATATTATGTCAAGTATACCCACTAATACATTCATATAATGTTATGCTTGGGATAACCACCCATGTACCTACTTCGAGCTTGGGATGACCTCTTAGGTCCCCTTTTTCGGGTGTGGGGTGTCATATGGTGCACCATTTTACAAGATTAGTATGACCTCCTATATACCCTTTCTGGGCTTGGGATAACATCATGTGTACCCTTTTATATCATATACCATTAATCATTACCCAATTCATTGGAGGGAGATATAGGTCCCACCCGTCACATAATGAAAATCATACACATGTGTTCCAAAAGATCATAAATAATTCACCAAATCATAACCAATTAAAAGAAATGGGTTTCATATACATTTAATCTTATCATAATATAAATAAAATAAACTATTTTCATTATCATTTCATCATTTCATAATATCATAACCTATGAAAAAAGAAGCATGTTTCATAATGTTTTTATCGTGGTATAGCCCATGGAAGAGAAACAGGTTTCATAAACCTCATGCCATCATAAACATAAACTATTCAAATAAAGAATAAGAATGTTATGCTTGGATCATATACCTAGTAAGGCATATGTAACATAAATGTATGTAATATTATATGTAAAAAAATTTGATCCTTCATTTAAAACATTTCTTGTAGAAAATATCCTTTCCTTTTTAAAAAAAATTTAAAAGATAAAAAATTGTGAAAATAATTTTATTTGAAGATAACCACGAAAACATTTATGTTAGCTTCAAATAAATTATTTTCATGAAGAAATGAATTTTTTCCATGCCTTACATGTTGAAACAAATAATCCTTCCACATTTTTGGTTAAATCCAAATGTGTTTTGGTTTGAAGATGATATGAACATTAATTTGAAAACATATATTTAAAAAGTAAAATATGGGTAAAAATGTATTTTAAAAATAATAATATAATAATAAATAACTTTTGAAAATATTTTAAAAAAAATTATAAAACATGGTTTTAGAAGAAAATGGATTTCTAACTAAAGAGAGAGATAAAGTAAAATTTTATTAAAAACATTTCCTCAATTATTTTAACTAACAAAGGGTGGGAAAATATTAAAATTAATAAAAATATCATGAATAACTAGAGGTAATTAAATTAATGAGTTTATTTTGTTATTTATAATTTTATTTTATCATCATAAACATAATTATAAATAATTTTTCTAAATGATGATACTGTAACATAAAATCATTACAACTTTGGTAACATTGAATCATAATCCACTTAAAGAAGTAACATAAAATGGAACATAAAATATAATGAGGATGAATATATTCATGATATTACATTTCAATGGGGGTTTATATACACCTTCTTAATGAATGTATGTGCACAACATAACATACATCTCGAATAATGGAAATTGAGACAGCAATCTCTTATCGCTTTGGTAACATTTTAACCATAAACCCCATGAATTATACATCATCATATGGATATGTAAATACACATAATATATATTAAAATAATCATAAAATACATTAATTTTCATTAAATATACCAAATCAAATAAATACATGGTGAATATGGAATATGTCTCACAGTATATAAAAGTGAGGCAGAAATTCCCTATTTTAAGTCTTGAATTCCTTCATACTCTTTCAAAAAACCTATATAATACATATAATAAATATAAATTTATCATAAATATATTAAATAACCATAATTAAATATATCATACCATATATTATTTTTTAAATCCTTTTATTACCCTTTTATTAACAATTTTATATTAAAGTCGCATTTCGTGTATTAACCGCTTTATTTTTCACATATGTCTTGATTTTTTATCTTATACCATATTATTTTGATCATTATTCCATCATATCTAGAACATTAATCATGAAATAATTATCATGTGTATTTATAAATTATAATTTTATGACTAAGGTTTTGAGAAATGGATTATAATATGATAATAGTGATGGTAGGTCATTCATACACATGAGTAAAATTTCCATTTATCAATGACCGTTATCAAAAGTAGGTTTGTAATATAAAATCATAATAGAATGATAATAATATCATAAATATGATATTAATTATCTAAATATACATATTCATATCATTCATTAGGTTTGGGGATGAAAATAGAGTCACGTCGCTTTGTGAAGGGGGTGGTCCACACGTATATGAACAGTGTTATCATCTTTCAATGGGAGAAATTTTAATAAATAAAATGATACATTATCTTTTAATAATTATAAATATGTCATTAATATTAGTATAATTTTATTTATTTTACATTTATTCATTAAATTTTTTCTTATTATCTTCCATGTAAGTTGTTAGTAAAAATGAATAACATCACCTTGTGAGAAGGTAGTCCACTATACACACGAACAATGTTATCGTATCCCCAACAGAATAGAAATTAAAAAAGTTATATATTATATAATGAATATATAGGTATAATAATTTTATAAATATCATATATACTATATACTATATATTAATCATCATAACCAACAATGAGTGGTGTTAATGAAAAAAATAATGCATCGGTTCTTCAGGCAGTAGTCTGTCGTACAAACAAACGATGATTTCATAACCCATTTGATGGAAATGGATATGGTTTTAGGTCATTAAATTAAAATAAAAACATACAATTATTCATAATATAATGATTTTATTATATCATCGTGTTATAATAATAAATAATGTATGTGGAGGAATAAATAAAAAACTCTTATTGATGAATGTTTCCTCTTCTTCATGTATCCCCCTTAGTTTAGAATCAAGATCATTTATATGAAGTATTTCTTCAAAAATAATAATGCTTCTAGGATGAGAAAATATAATTTGGGATTTTTTTTCTTTCTGTATTTTCTGAGCCAAGAAAAATTAAGGTGTGAAGAGGATAGGATAATGGGTGTCATTTTATAAGTGAGGTGAGTGGCACACTTGTAATTTTTTGAAAAAAAATCACCCAAATTTTTTCATGTCATGAGGACCCAATAATGGAAAATTATCAATAATAAAATATATAAAGTATAAATATGCATATATAATGTGTTTTTTAAATTTTTTGAGTTATTTTTAACCGTTATAATTTTAGTTAACCCCCCCCCCCTCGGGTAAACCCATTTTTACCTTAACTGTGGTAATTAGTTCTTTCTGTTTCACTATTCATTTTAGTAAACAAGTATATTGAACTTATTAGAAAATTTAAATTATGATGGTTACAAATATGGAATACATTTTTCCAAATTTCATTCACATAAGTGGGAATTTCTAATTTAAACTTAATATCACACACCCGATTAGAAATGGGGTTTTTAAGAGAAAATGCTCAAACTTTTACAATGTTTTTATATCAACGTTCAATATGAAACAGATTAAAATAACCTAAATTGGATTATAGGATTTAAAAATAAAATAAATTTACTTTAAAACCAATTTAAATTATAATTTTTCTTTAAAAATAAATTAAATGAAAAGGAAATTTTCAATTAAAATTATGTTTTTTTAATAATTCATCAGAAAACTGAAACTTTATAGAAAAAATAAAAAATTATATACAATATAATTTTGATATTCCAATTTAAAAAATTATTTTATTTTTTAAAATAAATTTTCTTAAATTGGTAAAAAATAATTTTATAAAAATGGTGGTAATGGTAGAAAAAATTATTTTTTAGAAAGTACAGTTTTAACAGTAAAATTGGATTTATTCTTATATCTTTTGTAGAAAATGTAACAACCTAGCCCAAGAAGACTATATTTGGTGCCTCAAACATGGTGTGTAATTTTTTTATAAAAATATTCTGATGAAATTACACATCACATTCCATCATAGTGAATCTTCTCGATCAATGTTCTTGAAAACCATATACAACTGATACTTTTCATCAAAACTAAAATGAGATAGGCTTCATAATGCATCCACTACATAGAATTACTCAAATATGACCATTGTAATAATCCTGTAAAAATAGATTAAATATGTAGGGTGGGTACAACAATGCTCAGTAAGGGGTTTTAAACCTAATTAATGAAATTTATTTTTAAAAACATCCTTTAAAATAATTATACATCTATAAAAAAATTTATTAAAAGAAAGCAACATTTCATGTAGAACATCATCATAAAATTTCAATAGTTACTAAAATTATTTTTAGGGAAATATGTTACACAATAATTTATATATTTATTTAAAATATACAAATAAAACACTTTTTAGAATATGTATACTACTACACAAATTCATGTAATGTAGTAAATAAGCCAAGAGTTGATCAAACTAAAATATAGGTGGCAAGAAAGGGTGCAGGTACAAGTTAGAATAAGAAATAATACTTTCTTATAATTTCATAAGTAACAATATCATAATTCTCTTAAAACATAAAATACAATTCGTGAAATGACAAAGGTACAACTAAGTTAATGTTCTGAAAATAGATGCTACACTTTATTTAAGAATGACTTACCAAGTATATACATCATTATGATAGGTGAATTTATTACCATTATCATAAGTAAAATATTCTTTTCCAAGGATATTATACTAGTCAAATAATTACATGGATGGTAAAATATTAATCACATAATGAGCGAATGAATAATGCAGTAAAATCATAACATTCTATTGAGGCCTCATGCCAAGACCATACATAATCATTCTATCAAAGCCTCATGATATGACCTAGTTTGTCTCATGATACCTACCAATGCATCGAGATATTATAGAGGGACTCAAAAGTCACATAATAAGTTTTATGTATTCCTCGTATCTCTAGAAAGTATTTAAATCAAAAAATCCCATACCACTTTGATTTATTAAATTATATTATGTCTTTTATTCAAAGTGCCCCATACAACTTAAAATAATTAAAATCCTAATCCATAAGTTATCATAATGAATAAATTTTATTTTTCAATTTATATTTAAATTCATAAATAAAATGAATCATTCATTAAGTGTAAACAATAATCTATAACCTATACGGTTTGTTAGTTATACATTAGGCTATGGCTAAATCAAATTTATCAATGACATGCATCAACAACAGGCACACTTTTGTACATATGATGATAACAGGTGCACATAAAATGATAGATTTTTTATTCATGTCACATAAAATATTGAATCTTAAATTTAAAACCCTTCTTTCGTAAAATTAAACATTTTATATACTCAAATACATGTTTTGAATTTAAGATTCATATTACCATACACTGATGAATAAGAGTGTAAATTAAATCATAATCTTTAATAATAAATAGTATTCTTTGTGGTAGATATTTTTTAATGTATAACATTCATTCCATGTGAGATAATGATGCACAAATAATTAAACACACTTCACTATTTTCATGTATATGTATATGTATTAAAAAAATAACTTCCAATTAATTGTCCTAAAATTATAAATTCAGATACATGTAATATCATTTGCAATAACATGGTGATGAATTCTGTTAAAATTTTTAGGCGCACAATAACAAAACAGTGTTTTTTTATTATTTTGTAATGTTAAATTACATTGGTAATCATTAAGATAGACATATATGTAATTGTGGTACTTATATATATATACACACATTGGGGTTTTGAAATCAGAACTAAAAGAATATGTATAAGGATGGGGATCACCTTTTAAAAATAATATTTTATCTTAAGAATATATGAAGCTTAATCAAATTAGTATTAAATATATTATACATATATATGTATACTTATACATATATGTATTAGTTTAGAAACTCAAAACCAGTCTTAGTAAACCCTTTTAAAAGTAATAAATCCATAAAAAGTTTAATTATTTATAGATAATTATCACTTCAAAAACCAAAAAATATATTAGGTTTGGAAGATTATATAAAACCATGTATACACAAAGTGTATACATGTGATTTTCAAAACCAAAAAAAGATTTGATAAATACTTATAAGTATCATAAACTTCAAAAACATTATCTAATCACTTAAAATCAATTATTTTCAATGCTAATTTTGATTAAAAATTTATATATATATATATACATATAATTGTATATGAACAAAGTGTATATATGGGTTTTTCTTATAAAAAATGAAGCTAAGATAACCCTTATATGAGTTATATGAATAAATAACATCATTTAAATAAAAATATTCATCATTATAAAAGAATAAAACTTTATAGGTTTTATATATAAACATATCTACACATATATGTATATATAGGTTAATCAAACACAAAACTAAATACAAAACCCTTAACTATCTTCAAGTGAGATTGAGTTGAGTAGTGGTTGGATGGAGGTTGAGGAGAGGAAAACCTACAGGGTTAAGGTAAAAATGAATGTTTATATAAATGGTTTATATATATTTTTTATATACCACAGTTCAACATAACAAAATATAAACACATAGACTTAAAGAAAACTGAATCTAACTACTCATAAAAAACAAAAACCATAATCAACTAAAATCCTAAATGGATCGGCTGTCTAATAATATATATATATTTTGAAAAAAAATCATGGAAATAGTTTGGTTTTTTATTAAAATAAATCACACTTAAAGTCTTATGGAAATAAGAAAGTGGAAAACCAGGTCGTGGATAGGGATATGAGGAGTCATGAGAGGGGAAGAAATAGTGGAGGAGAGTGATGGATACTGGTGAAGTGTGAGGAATAAGAATTATAAATAAATAATTAGTGGAATAGAATTAGATGGTCATAATCACCTTAGACCGATCAGACAGATTTAGTGGATTATGCGGTTTTAGAAATAGATGTGCGGTCGAGATCAACAATGGCTTGGATCGGATGGTCGTGGGGAAACCGCAAGTTTTAAAAAGGATGAGTGGTCAAGATCAGCCGCAACCCGATTAGACCATTAATGAAAAATATGGTAAAAAGGACTGGGGATGGATTTCAAAGTCTGGATCAAATCAAATTGTGAGGATCTCTTTCGGAAATATTGAATGACTAAGATTATATCTCTTGTAAAAAAACGTGTCCCGCATTAAAATGGGATGAGATCATATACCGCCTTATAAGCCACAATGCGGTCTTCATATACCAAAAAATAGCACACAATATGGGTTCCTTACACATGGGACCGCACCCATGGGCCTCATCACACCCTCACCTGCGTAGGTGTGCTACATGCCTCACCCCATGTGCACAACTAACCAGGCCCAACACATGGGTCTTGCACGTGCGTTCAAGCCTCACTCTACACGGCTTGGGCATGCCTCAGCATGCACCATGCATGCACAGTTATAAGGTTTCCCTAACCTTAGATGTCTATATGAGAAGCACACTCATACTTTGAGGGATTAGCCTTCAAGGATTCCCTCGGTTAGGAGGGAACTCACACACAATTTTTTCAAAAACAATTATTAAACTCAAAAATGTTATAAAAACAGAACATATATATTAGTGATTATGTATATATTATTTTCTTATTATAAATGAAATCATTTCCACATGTTTGTGTTCATTTTTATTCTCAATACATTAAATTTCTAAATTTTAACTCCAATTAAAATATTTCATAAATATATATTCATTTTAACTCATTTTAAAAGAAACACCTTGGTTATTAATGTTGTATTTTTTAAAATCCAAATTTAAACTACACCTTCAATTGGAAACAATATTTTTATTTCACTAAAGATAACACATTGATAAATTTAAAACATTTTCAAAAATTTGAAATTATTAATATAAGTAAATATTTAGAATACTTAATATTATAAAATTAATTAAAATACTTAAAATACCTAACAGTTATAAAATTTTATGACCATTACAAAAACCAACAATTATCTAATGACCAAAATGGCCATCAACAGTCATAGTTATCTTCAAAGCATTATAAATACTTGTTTAGGGTGTTACAAACCTCAAAAACCAATTCATCTTGTAAGAATGGTTCTCTTAATCCCCTTGATGCTTAGTACGGTTTCCATTGTTCATTCCATCATTTTTTTCATTGTGAAAAAACCCAAAGGATATTCACTACTTTCTTGGTATTTATTCTATGTGGTGGTCTCCTAGTAATCCTGATAGGCCTTCTAGTAGGTATTCTAGGTTAGATATGGTATTTTGACCTTATTGAAAATGTATGTTTTCATCATTTCAATTGAATAAAACATGCCTTATTTTTATTCTGCAGGCACTTATTTTGGATGGCACCATTATTAAACAAAACAAAATAACGCTAATGATTAACAAAATATTATTATTACAAATATAAATATGTATGGGGAGTCACAAAAAAACACACAAGATGAATGTTCAAAATTTGAATAAATATATAATATATTTATTTCAGTAAAATAATTCACTAAAATTTATTTGTTTAATTTACTGAGGTAAAACATGTTGAGGTACATAAAAATACATTTTTAGAAAATGATTTCCTTTATTTTAAAAAAAATTATTTTCATTTATAATTTATTTTGTCACTAAAGAATTCAATATATTTTAATTTATAAAACTTATATTTTTTATAATATAGCATATCTTAATCAAAATCTCTATTCTAATAATTTTGTGATAGGTATCATGTTAAATAATATTATTTTGAAAGTTTGTCATGTTTTGTTTAAACTTGGTGTTGTGTGTAACGTAAGATAAACTTGGTATTTTGGGTAACACAAGACAACATAGTGTTGTATGAAATGCAAGATAAACTTAGTGTTACATGTAACGCATTCTAAAACTCTTTTTTTCATTTTATTATATCTGAACTTGATGTTATGTGTAATAAAAAATATAAAAAACTATTAAATTTATTTGAAATTATGAATGTCCTAAAATCTTCGGTTGTTACAGATTGAACATGTGGTATATAAATGGATAAAGGCATATTCTTTATAACTTAACTAAAACCAAAATGGATAGCACATGATAAGATAATACACCAAATGAATAAACTATAATATGAATAAATAATACATTAATATTCAAAATTCAGTAATAACACACAAATTTAAAATTAAATGATTCCATAGATAATTGACTAAATTTTCTAATTAACCTTAATAGCTAAAACATTAATGAATTATAAAACCTAAATAATTCTATCATTCATTTCCTTATGAATCCCCAATAATGTAATATAATTATTATAAAATAATACTTCACATTAAGCATAAGAGTTATATATACAAGAATCATATAAAACATCTATCAAAATATCATTAGTCCCCTTAAAATCAAATCACAAAAAACCTCAAATGGGGTGTTCATGCCTATGAACTTATGATAACCCTTAAACTTATAAAAAAATAATGTTATCAATAACTATTATGTTAACCTTACATGAAAACAAACTAATTTTTAAATTTATTTAAACCCTTTCTTTGATATTAACTATAATATCCCTAAACAAGAACTCCTAGATCCTATTCTAAAAACATAATATTTACATTTATAGACTCGATATCAATAAAAATGACCTTATTCCCACCATCCAAAACATATATCATCAAATTGAAATATTTAATCGCTTACATACTCAATGAATATTTATGTTTAAAGGTTTATAGAATATAGAATAACTCTCTCAAAGTGGACACTTCTACACAGTATCCATTTTCCCATAAAATATGTTCTTTATGAAGACATGCTTGATTTTTTTATGTTAGACTCTATATATGGAATATTTTACTCATCCTTAATTTCTACAACAAATAATTTTATTATGAGGGATGAAAAAAATCTCTATAAGGGACATAAAAGTAATAAATCTATAAGCCTGGTGAAAAATATGTAAACCCATAAAATCTTTACCATTTCCATGTTATTATTTGAGAATATGATGTAAATCATATCCATAGGGGAAAAAATTCTAAAATAAAACCTTTAAAAGAAATATAAATCAAATATAACTCTTTTCAGTAAACTTAAATAATCATATTCATAACTTGTTATCACTCATGTTAGAAATAACTAGAGCCTAGTTAAATCCAAATGAGTAACCACCAAGATAAACTCCCTTATTCTTTCATTCAAAGAAATAAAACATTATCCAATAAATTTGTGAGATATATCAAGATACCCTACCATATAATAAATATTGGTCTCACCCATTCATATAACACATATCAAGCTCAGTTTTTTATAAAATCTATATTAGGATCAACCATTTATATAAGTTATATCAGGATCACTCATTCATAAATGATATATCTATCTCACCCATCAGTATTAATAATGAATAACTATATCATGAATAAAATATTTTACTATTTCACCTTTTTATCATAAAACTCTAAAAAACTATTTTCATCCCATAATAAAAAAAATCCATTTACACATAAAAATATGTAGAAATTTATCTTTTCTAGAAAATTATTCTAAATGATTTTTTAAAATATTTCTAAAATTATTTCATTTAAAATTAATATGGAAACATTTAATGATATATTAAATGTAATAAAAATTCATTATGGCCAGAAATTTCAGTCATCATATATATATTAAATAAAAACATTCTTTTACTTTGGTAAAAAAGATTCAAAAGTGACCCATATGGAAAATACAAAAAAAAAATTAAACCATTATAATGAAAGTAAAATATGGTAACAATAACCTTTATAAACATTTAATAATTAAAAAATTACTTTATTGAATCATTTTAAATAACATGGGCGTGTAATACATAGAGTTTGAAGGGAAACTTTAAAAATTATTTTTAAAAGAAAGTCACTTGCCTCAAGTCTCATATGTCACATATACTTCTTACTCCCTCAATAATAAACCTTTATTAATCATTTAATTTATTGTTAACTTTTTTAATGTAAATTATTAATTTTATTTTATTTATTATCATTTCATATTCAATTACTTAATTATTTAAGTTCATATTGGACGTTTTTTTACCATATTCGGTTCATATGTCCAAAATGATTTCGGTGGGTTGACTATGGTCAAAATGGTAATTGATCCATGCTATCTAGAATAAAAATAATTATATAATTACAATATATATTAATTAATTTTTATTTTCAAACCAACCGTGAAATATTTTTATGAAAATTGGATTGTGTTACAATCATGGAGATGGTAGACCATACTTACACATTAGTAACGTTCTCATTTTTTCAGGAAACATGGGGAAAAGATAGTTAGTATTATTTTATCTTTCCATAATGTTGGTATAAAAATAAATATAATATTTTCTCTTTAAATACACTTATATATATAATCTATGTGATGCGGTGATGAAAAATGAATTACATCGCATCATGAAGGTAGTACTTTACATGTACGCACATAATGGAAATGTAAGAAAAATAGATGATATATTTGGTTTTGAAATGATTACTGTATAAATTTATAATAAATATATAAATATATATATATTAAATATATAATTATAACCACCAATGATAGGAGGTGATGGAAAATGAATTACATCGTTTTGTGAGGTGTTAGCCCTCAATCCACAAGAATTATTGTTTCATTTCCAATTTAGAAAAAGAGGAGATAGGGAAAGGTTATTACATAAGAAGAATATCAAATTAATATCTAATAAATGATAATTTTATTATATTCTAATGTTTTTAATATATTTTAAGGAGGTATAAGTATAAATAAAAATAGAACATCCAATTAAAAGCTATACATATCCTTATAATAACATCCTTTCCTTTAAAACATATGCCATATAAGGCTGGAATTATGCCCAATATATGACCTATAAGACACATATATAGTCATCTAGAAGATATCTTTTTAGGTATTGGCTTATATATTGTTTTAAATTTTTTTGAGGAAGATATAATAGGATGTGAACTTTTAAAAGTTAATGGAGGGGCACTCTTGGAATTACTTACAGTATTAAATTCATATAAATTAATTTTTATTATCATGTGGATCTAAACTAATGTAATTTGATTCTATGAATATTAGGATTTTAAATAATATCAAATAATAAAATTTTGTTAATTTTATATGAGGTTTTCACCCTTATCTTCTTTTTTGACTCTCAATAACCCTTATTTCCTGTTCTCTTGAGTCTCAGGTATTTGGAGTCATTTCTGCTCTGGATATTGCTAAGTAGAGGGGTTTGAATAGGATATGGTTGGAGTGTTATTCCCCTATAGTTTTTCATACAATCAGAACCTCTTCTAATCATATCCTTTGGTGGCCTATGAATAGATAGATTAATTTTTGTTTCAGTTTCTCTCATCTATTGACTTCATTATTACCCATATTTTTTGGGAGGGAAATGCT
Source organism: Viscum album (assembly GCA_963277665.1). Taxonomy (NCBI): domain Eukaryota; kingdom Viridiplantae; phylum Streptophyta; class Magnoliopsida; order Santalales; family Viscaceae; genus Viscum; species Viscum album. The sequence goes on from OY728148.1 coordinate 581,477,596, forward strand.
CTGGCTGATAATCTGGCTAACAATGGAGTATATGGTGGGAACCTTTATTGGTCTAATAAAATTCCATAGGATTTCATCCCTATTTTTAAAAGGGATAATTGTAGTTTTCCTTCTTTTAGACTGGTTTGACTTTTTATCCTGATTGATTATAGTGATCAGTGTGTCACTTTTAAGGTCTTGATGATATTATTCCTTTTCTTAAAAGGGATTGTGTCATATATCCCATGTTTTGTCTTGTGTATGTTGACTGTTAATTTTAAATAAAGTATCATTGATTTTTGTAAAGGTATCATTTTTCCTTTAAAATGGTATCTGAAGAAATTGGGAGATGCTTGTCACAGATTTTCATGTTCTTTCCTCGTATGTTTTTCTATTTTGAGCAGAGTTCGGGAGGTTGGGTTTATTTGTTTTCTAGATATTTTTCACAGGTTCTATGTTTACTTCTCATTTATCTCTCATCATTTCTTGTAGTTTTGATTCTATTAATGTTTTTTATGTGTCATGGTTGAAGTTTAGCTAGGATATTTATCATGGCTTGCCTTAGATGATTGGTTTCGATCTTCTTGATGACTCGACATTAGCTTGGATAGGTTGTAGTGGCTTGGTTATTATGGATATGTTGCTTGGAGTCACAACAGAGAGATAATTCATGGTGTTACAACATAGGCATTGATGAATCAACTAGTTCATCTCTGGTCATGTTTGGTGGCCCTGGGGTGTCTTCGAGCAGGTGTAGGGGGCAGATGACTCCATTCTCCATCATGCACCACCCCATGCTGGTGAGTTTTTCCTCGCATAGCTATGTGGTCTTGATCATCATGCACTTGTGCACTCCCTGAGACCTAGGTTCATCTATGAACTACTTCTCTATGTGCCTCTATGCTTTTTATGGCTTTCGTGGTGAGGTTTTTTCCTGGGAAATGTTTTTATTGGTTTTGGTACATTGGGGTCTTGGGACGTTGATGTTAAGGCATTTAGTGCCTTGGTTATGTGGTTTTGGTGGGTTCTCCCCTTACCCATTTCCTATAAATGAGGGTTGTTTTTTTATAATTAATAAAGGGGTTTTCCCAATATTTTCAAAAGAATATAAAATTAATGAAAAATTGAACCATAAATGAAACATTTTTTGTATTTTAATCCCCTTCCAATTCCCTTGTATTGTGATAGGATTTTTTTACTGAATTTAAAAAATTTTAAAAAATATTTTTTATTATAAAATATCATTAATGTAATTTCAAGAAATATTTACATAATTTTCATTTAAAAACCTAAATATAGGTATTTAATTCACATATAAACACTTTAAAAAATAAAATTTCACAATATTATTAACTATAAAATTCATGTGAAACCATAATTCCTTAACAATATATTACTTTTTATGTTTTGAAAATCACATAGTTTATTTTTATACTACTTTGAAAAAACATTGTGTTAGTGTCGTGTAAGTGATTTAATAAGTTATAGAATTACTAAATATAGGAAACAAAATTAAGATAATAATAATAATTTTATTATTTTCAAAATAAACTCTAATATTAATTTATAAATTATTCTTTTCCCTATGTGAACATATTAGAAAAATTTAAAAGAAAGATAATGACATTTTTTATATTTCATTATATAACATAATATATAAGTGATTTTTAAATAAAAATAGAGAAAAAATTACCATAACAACAAATAGTGGATGAGGATGTCTAAAAACACTAATAAAATAGATAAAATTAACGTTTTAGAGTTAATTTTAGTCTTTTTCATAATATTATTAACCTTAATTACCCAATTTATCCTAATCAACATGATAAATATTTACCTCTCTTTATAGACATTATAAAAAGAAATAAATGGGACATATTTACCAAATTTTTACCTCCTAATTAAAAATATGGAATCTATTTTTAAATTTTATATTTATATAAGTGTAAGAAATTAATTAAAAATTTATTCAAAACACAATGAAAAATAGTTTTTAGATAAATTTGTTTTATGCACAAAAATAAACTCCCAAAATATTGTATAATGATTATTATTATGTAATTAATTTTATTATTTGTAATTAAAGTATAAATATTTTAATTTTATATCAAATTCAATTCATATCATAAATTTAAAATAATTTATATGATAGCTTTATAAAAATCAATATATTTTACTATTCACTGAAAAATAAATCATTGCAGAAAAATCCCAAAATGTCACCCTAAGATGAGTTTGATATGAATATTTCCAAAATTATATCCTTTTTATAAAATAAAATATCTAGAACTGGAAAAAAATAATTATAGTATTTTCTCACAAAAAATAATAAAAAATCATTTTTGAAGAAACACTATTTTTAAAGCATTAAATGACTTTACAGAAAATTGAGTGTTGATTTCCTAGGAATTTGTCAAGAAATTTATATTGAATATGAATTAACTATATATATTTAAATTTTTTAATACTATTCACATTGTCCAATGTAAATTCTAGGATATAACCATGTTATAATGTTATGTGATTTATTTATGATCAGTGTTACACTTCTTTTTGATATCCAATATAATATTCTTTTTAAAAATCTTGACATTGTAATATCAGGGTCAAAAAAAGGGAATTAAAATTGAATTCGCAAGTTTTCATATATTGGATTGTTATTTAGGTGATGATGTTGAGGGAAAAACATAATTGTAATGGACCGGACCCCTCCGGTCCATTCCTTTGTTGAAATCGATTTGGTCAACACGGCGCGCGTAACAATGATAATTATTAATGATAAAAACGAAGAAGATTTTAAAAAATAAATTAAAAGATGTTTTTTCAGTTTGTTATATTAAATAATAAAGATTGTGATATAAAGTGCGTGATTAATTAAATTAAAAGGGGTCTTAATTCTAAATAAGAATTTAAAAAAATAAGGCGTTTAGTTTAATATTAATTGAGAAATTGTTGGAATTATATTAGAATAATAATAATAGGTGTTGCGTTATTAATATTATTCATAATATTAATGAGAAATTAATAAAATGAGTTATGATATTTATTGCAAGTAAATAAATGAAGATGCGTAGCATAAGTGTTATTATTATTATTATGGCTTGAAAATATTTGGTGTTAATTAAATTAAAATGGTTTCAGTTTAATCAATGTGAAATAAAAGAAATATAATTGAATAATTAAATTGACGTATGTTACGCGACATTGATGTGGCATGGTTGGATTCAGATATCCAACGCGGTGGTTTAATGTAGTCAATGCGATGAGCATAAATATTATTGTTATTAAAAATAATAATGGCGATGAGTTAATAAAATGAAATAATGAATTGTTATTATTATTATTGAAAAAGAGTAATAACAATGATGACGTAAAACTATGTGAGAGAGATTAATGAAATTAAATGTATTAAAAGGGGGTTGAATATGTAAGTTATATTAATTTCGTTTTGTCATTTAATTCAATTAAATGAAATGGTTTTGAGTCACATGGAATGGTTTTAGTTTAATATAAGAATAATTATGGTAATATAATTTAATGAGACTAAATTTGAACATTAATGATGGGTATTATTAATATTAATTTTATTAATAATGGTATTGAAGTGAGATTGGAGAGAGATTACAAAGTGATGGAATAATAAAGAAAATAATAAAAACCATAAAGGAATGAAGGTTGGGGCATGTTGGGCATGGAATTAGGAAGAGAGGCGCCACTTTTGGTGTAGTATTAATTATTATTCTGATAATAATTTTGGAAATAAGGTGAAATGAAAAAAATTGAAATCTTATGATGTGCTGGGCGTGAGGGGAAATAAAGGGGCATAAATATAATTGTGATTGGAGAGAGAAATTTTAAAATATAATAATGATTAAATGATAATAATGATAATATAAAAGTGGAGTCAATAATGGGGGATTATGCGCTTCACATTAAGACATGTTGAGCGTGGGTTCTTATTTGAGGTGGAAAGAAAATAAGTGTTAAATTAAATTAAATAATATAATAATAATGTTTTTGTTTTGGGTTATATAATCTTAATTTGACCGTAACTTCTTCATATGGTGTCGGAATGACGAACCGTCAGCGGCACTGTAATCCTGTAATTAAGACGGTCATTTTAAGACCAGTGATGGATACCTTTTTATGAGTTATGTCTCGGGTCAACGAAACACACATATTAATAAAATTAACGTCTTATTATTAAAACGCGTGGAAACCGCGTGACGTGTCGTGTGTTGAACAGTCAAAACGCATAACAGGTGTACGGTCACATTGTGTATTCATCAATACACGCTGCATACTGTTTTACCTATTCGTTGCCTATATAAGAAAGGGTCGCGGATTATTTCTAGACCAATCGTTTCTTCTTCGCACGACGACGCTCTTGGACGATCGAGAAGTATTCCTCCTCTAACTTCTTTGTCCGAGCTCCGAATTACGATCCGTCAGCGGCCACAGGATCGTAGCGACGAGACGAAGCTTCTAAGCCCGGACTTGTCACCTTTCCTTCCGGCCTTCCTTCTCCATCTTCCATCCTAGTAGGCGTTTGTCGGGTTTGGCGAAGGCGGAGGACACCGAAGGACATCATCGGAAGCGACGTGATCGAGACCTTTTGAGGTAGGGATCTCACCTTTGTCTCTCTAATTTGTGTATCATGTGTGGCGGGTATCCTTTTGTTTTCATGAGAAATGGTTGAACCTTTAAATAAAGATAATAACTGGTTAAAGAATGGGGTTGTGAAGTTAGTGATTGTTGTTAAATTACTTTTTATATCCTGTGATATTATATTTGTGAATTGAATGTGCTTCTACCTACTGAAAATCACAGTCGTTGGGGGCCTTTGCTTATGCAATTAAATGTTGCCCTCTCCTTCTACATTTTCTTATGGATGGAAACTTCATGAAATGTGGAAATTGGTTAATCACGTAAAGTTGACTTTTTAAATGAAAATCTAGAACCCTTGTGTGATCACCCCGGTTGAACCAAAATGGAATAATGAACATGTGGGTGTCGACTTGGTTACATGGCATGTGTTGGGGGTGTTTTGTGGGCTGTTGTGGTTTGGGTGAGCAGCGGGGCTGCGACGTTTGTGTGGTGATCTTATTGGAATGGTTGATGGTGGAAATGTGGAGGTGTGAAATGTTTCGTAAACGATGGGGTTGAAATGGGAAGTGGTTGGTTGTGGAAAATGCCTTTATTTATGAAAAGTGTTTTGATGATGAAAAGTGTTTTGAAGTAAAATGTGTTTTCAATTGCGGAAATGTTTTGTGTGTGGAAAGGGTTTTATGTGTGGAACTTTGAAATAAATGAATGATGGAATGTTGTATGGTTGTGATAATCTTTTGTAAATGAAATGGCATGTGGTTGCTTGCGTTTTACCTAACCTTGGTTGTGGATGGCAGGGATATGTTTGTGAAAGGTTTTGTCTGGATGATAGTTGACCAGTAGTAATAATTGTTAAACCATTTCATGAAACATGAAAACCTAAATGGGGTTGGGGGATGATTGTTTGGTTGTTGATGCATGCTTCGTGGTAGCAGTGCCGAGGCACATGCTCAGTTCCTCTTTTTAAGAAGCCATAGGTTGGGTTGTGTGTTTGGTATATGTATATATATAATTGTATCATTGTGTTTTGTTGCACCACACCCATGTCAATCACCTAGTGCCGAACACTCCCATTTTATGGGAGAGGGTGTTCCCCCATAGTTACTAGCTCTTTCCTGCTCCTTCTTCCATAGGCTATGATGGCTTGAGGTGACCTTACACCCAAGAATCTTCGGGTAGGTCTCGGAGGCTGTGATGGCTTGAGGCGACCTTTAGCCCAAGACTCTTCGGGCAGGCTTACCGTTCCCAAGAACCTTCGGGATGAGGCCCAGGTGTCTGCGGGCGGGTTAGTGGTTGTGGCCCAGGTGTGTGCGGGCGAGATGCGTGGTTATGAGGCCCAGGTGTGTGCGGGCGGGATGCGTGGTTTGGCCCAGGTGTGTGTGGGCGGGAAGAGTGTGGTAGCGTCAGGACGTTTTCCGTTAGGAAGAGCAGCATCTAATTAAGTGAGAAATGGTGCGGGGTACCCAATACTTTGTTCTATATATATACTAAACTTGTTTGTGTTACTTGGTTAGTGTGACCAGTGAGGCTGGGTGCATAGTTTTTCCTTGTTAGTTTCTGGTTCTTCTGTTTTCTCACGGGACCTTAGGGTGTCTCACCACTTGTGCACGAGAGATTTAGGTTTCCCTACTGAGTATACTTGTATTCTCACCCTACGTTTACTTTCAGGATTCCAGGAGGACTACCAGGGCCGTGCGGGACCCTACTAGTCGGGCAGTTGGAGTTGTTGCAGTTTTTGTTCTCTTGTTTTCTTTGGCATTGTACTTTTGAGCTTCCTTGTACTTGTACCTTGTTATAAAAATTGTTTAAACAAGCATGTGGGCTTGGTTTGGGTTTATTTATATACACTTGTTCTTTTCCCTTTTTGGTGGTTGACTTGTCCTATTTCCCGATCCAAAATAATAAAAAGGGTAATGCCTCCCATATTTGAGAAAACTCATACCCTTGGTGCTAGTCGCCAACCCGGGGCCTACTGGAGGCGGGACTCGGGGGTCATTATCTCCCTTTCACCATTGCCAGCTCAGAAGGGGCATCTTTGGTGGGAGGGGGTCATGACAGAATGGTATCAGAGGCTGATGGTTGAGAGATAGGATGGAGTCTGGAGTTAGGCACAGTGAGGATTGCATGGGATGGTAGGGCAACAGTGTTCGTTAATCTTGGTGCGTGACATAGGCCAGGGAAGACCGGCTAGGACACGGGATTTTAGGGCCCCCCGTGATCCGATGCAAGGACTCTGAGCCTACCGAACGACCAAGTGAGACTATATTGATTGCAGGGTAGAGACCCTAGGGGAGGTACATACATCATCATGTTTTTGTTTTACTTGATTTGGGTGTTCTGGGAAAAAAATTAAAATAAAATGATAATTAAAACTTTGTGTTTTTCATTACTACTTGGGCTTAGGCGTTCCCTGGTTACCGAACAACTATGGCACCTGGACGTCAACAGAACGACAGAGGAGTGGGACACAGACAGTTTCACGCAATAGAAGTGGCAACCCTAGCAAGGCCAGAGATTGAGAGGGATGTTTCCGGTTTTACTTAAATTCTCTCACTTATGTTTTGTTTAAATTCAAGATCATCACACTCCTTTGTTGGAACTCTTTTGCTCATTCTCTGGGCCTGGACCTTGTTTTTGTGAGTTTTTAATGCTATGTTGTTTCCCGCTTTTCTTTAAATGTACGTGAAGAGCCCTATCATGTGGGGAGGGGAAGACCTAATCCCTAATCGAGACGCATTAATGTGGATGTGATTTAACCCGTGCAGGCGTGTCAGTGCCGCCTAAAGCGGATAATATCTCGACATGGGAGAAGGAATTCCTCAAGCCATGTGTCCGGGCAGTGTGTGGGTTGTACGTTGTTGGGTGCAGTGTAAGTTGGAAAATCCTAATATATGGAAGTGGGAAGGCTCAGTCCTTAATCGAGATGCATTAATGCGGATGCGATTAAACCCGTGCAGGGGAGTCAGTGCCGCCTAAAGCGGATAATATCTCGACATAGGAGAGGGAATTCCTAACTCACATAATTAGGGTTGTCGGTTGTTTCTTGTTATGACAAGAGGCCTGAGAGGTATCTTAAGGGGTGGTTGTTCGGACCTTTCCCCCTTTTATGGGTTGGTTTTAATTCTCGAGGACGAGAATGTTTTGAAAGGTATCTGATGTAATGGACTGGACCCCTCCGGTCCATTCCTTTGTTGAAATCTATGTGGTCAACACGGCGCACGTAACAATGATAATTATTAATGATAAAAACGAAGAATATTTTAAAAAAAATTAAAAGATGTTTTGTCAGATTATTATATTAAATAATAAAGATGGTGATATAAAGTGCGTGATTAATTAAATTAAAAGGGGTTTTAATTCTAAATAAGAATTTAAAAAAATAAGGCGTTTAGTTTAATATTAATTGAGAAATTGTTGGAATTAAATTAGAATAATAATAATAGGTGTTGCGTTATTAATATTATTCATAATATTAATGAGAAATTAATAAAATGAGTTATGATATTTATTGCAAGTAAATAAATGAAGATGCGTAGCATAAGTGTTATTATTATTATGATGGATTGAAAATATTTGGTGTTAATTAAATTAAAATGGTTTTAGTTTAATCAATGTGAAATAAAAGAAAAATAATTGAATAATTAAATTGACATATGTTACGCGACATTGATGTGGCATGGTTGGATTCAGATATCCAACGCGGTGGTTTAATGTAGTCAATGCGATGAGCATAAATATTATTGTTATTAAAAATAATAATGGAGATGAGTTAATAAAATTAAATAATGAATTGTTATTATTATTATTGAAAAAGAGTAATAATAATGATGATGTAAAACTATGTGCGAGAGATTAATGAAATTAAATTTATTAAAAAGGGGTTGAATATGTAAGTTATATTAATTTCGTTTTGTCATTTAATTCAATTAAATGAAATGGTTTTGAGTCACATGGAATGGTTTTAGTTTAATATAAGAATAATTATGGTAATATAATTTAATGGGACTAAATTTGAACATTAATGATGGGTATTATTAATATTAATTTTATTAATAATGGTATTGGAGTGAGATTGGAGAAAGATTACAAAGTGATGGAATAATAAAGAAAATAATAAAAACCATAAAGGAATGAAGGTTGGGGCATGTTGGGCATGGAATTAGGAAGGGAGGCGCCAATTTTGGTGTAGTATTAATTATTATTATGATAATAATTTTGGAAATAAGGTGAAATGAAAAAAATTGAAATCTTATGATGTGCTGGGCGTGAGGGGAAATAAAGGGGCATAAATATAATTATTATTGGAGAGAGAAATTTTAAAATATAATAATGATTAAATGATAATAATGATAATATAAAAGTGGAGTCAATCATGGGGGCTTATGCGCTTCACTTTAAGACATGTTGAGCGTGGGTTCTTTTTTGAGGTGGAAAGAAAATAAGTATTAAATTAAATTAAATAATATAATAATAATGTTTTTGTTTTGGGTTATATAATCTTAATTTGACCGTAACTTCTTCATACGGTGTCAGAATGAAGAACCGTCAGCGGCAGTGTAATCCTGTAATTAAGACGGTCATTTTAAGACCAGTGATGGATACCTTTTTATGAGTTATGTCTCGGGTCAACGAAACACACATATTAATAAAATTAACGTATTATTATTAAAATGCGTGGAAACCGTGTGACGTGTCGTGTGTTGACCAGTCAAAACGCGTAACGGGTGTACGGTCACACCGTGTATTCATCAATACACGCTGCATACTGTTTTACCTATTCATTTCCTATATAAGAAAGGGTCGCGGATTATTTCCATACCAATCGTTTCTTCTTCGCACGACGACGCTCTTGGACGATCGAGAAGTATTCCTCCTCTAACTTCTTTGTCCGAGCTCCGAATTACGATCCTTCAGCGGCCACAGGATCGTAGCGATGAGACGAAGCTTCTAAGCCCAGACTTGTCACCTTTCCTTCCGGCCTTCCTTCTCCAGCTTCTATCCTAGGAGGCGTTTGTCGGGTTTGGAGAAGGCGGAGGAAATCGAAGGACGTCGTCGGAAGCGACGTGATCGGGACCTTTTGAGGGAGGGATCTCACCTTTGTCTCTCTAATTTGTGTATCATGTGTGGCGGGTATCCTTTTGTTTTCATGAGAAATGGTTGAACCTTTAAATAAAGATAATAACTGGTTAAAGAATGGGGTTGGGAAGTTAGTGATTGTTGTTACCTTACTTTTTATATCCTGTGATATTATATTTGTGAATTGAATGTGCTTCTACCTACTGAAAATCACAGTCGTTGGGGGCCTTTGCTTACACAATTAAATGTTTCCCTCTCCTTCTGTATTTTCTTATGGATGGAAACTTCATGAAATGTGGAAATTGGTTAATCACGTAAATTTGACTTTTTAAATGAAAATCTAGAACCCTTGTGTGATCACCCCGGTTGAACCAAAATGGAATAATGAACATGTGGGTGTCGGCTTGGTTACGTGGCATGTGTTGGGGGTGTTTTGTGGGCTATTGTGGTTTGGGTGAGCAGCGGGGCTGCGACGTTTGGGTGGTGATCTTATTGGAATGGTTGATGGTGGAAACGTGGAGGTGTTAAATGTTTCATAAACGATGGGGTTGAAATGGGAAGTGGTTGGTTGTGGAAAATGCCTTTATTTATGAAACGTGTTTTGATTATGAAAAGTGTTTTGAAGTAAAAGGTGTTTTCAAATACGGAAATGTTTTGTGTGTGGAAAGGGTTTTATGTGTGGAACTTTGAAATAAATGAATGATGGAATGTTGTATGGTTGTGATAATCTTTTGTAAATGAAATGGCATGTGGTTGCTTGCGTTTTACCTAACCTTGGTTGTGGATGGCAGGGATATGTTTGTGAAAGGTTTTGTCTAGATGATAGTTGCCCAGTAGTAATAATTGTTAAACCATTTCATGAAACATGAAAACCTAAATGGGGTTGGGGGATGATTGTTTGGTTGTTGATGCATGCTTCGTGGTAGCAGTGCCGAGGCACATGCTCAGTTCCTCTTTTTAAGAAGCCATAGGTTGGGCTGTGTGTTTGGTATATGTATATATATAATTCTATCTTTGTGTTTTGTCGCACCACACCCATGTCAAGAACCTAGTGTCGAACACTCCCATTTTATGGGAGAGGGTGTTCCCCCTTAGTTACTAGCTCCTTCCTGCTCCTTCTTCCATAGGCTATGATGGCTTGAGGTGACCTTACACCCAAGACTCTTCGGGTAGGTCTCGGAGGCTATGATGGCTTGAGGTGACCTTTAGCCCAAGACTCTTCGGGCAGGCTTACCGTTCCCAAGAACCTTCGGGATGAGGCCCAGGTGTCTGCGTGCGGGTTAGTGGTTGTGGCCCAGGTGTGTGCGGGCGAGATGCGTGGTTGTGAGGCCCAGGTGTGTACGGGCGGGATGCGTGGTTTGGCCCAGGTGTGTGCGGGCAGGAAGAGTGTGGTAGCGTCAGGACGTTTGCCGTTAGGAAGAGCAGCATCTAATTAAGTGGGAAATGGTGCGGGGTACCCAATACTTTGTTCTATATATATACTAAACTTGTTTGTGTTACTTGGTGAGTGTGACCAGTGAGGCTGGGTGGATAGTTTTTCCTTGTTAGTTTCTGGTTCTTCTGTTTTCTCACGGGACCTTAGGGTGTCTCCCCACTTGTGCATGAGAGCTTTAGGTTTCCCTACTGAGTATACTTGTATGCTCACCCTATGTTTACTTTTAGGTTTCCAGGAGGACTACCAGGACCGTGCGGGACCCTACTAGTCGGGCAGTTGGAGTTGTTGCAGTTGTTGTTCTCTTGTTTTCTTTGGCATTGTACTTTTGAGCTTCCTTGTACCTGTACCTTGTTATAAAAATTGTTTAAACATGCATGTGGGCTTGGTTTGGGTTTATTTATATACACTTGTTCTTTTCCCTTTTTGGTGGTTGACTTGTCCTATTTCCCGATCCAAAATAATAAAAAGGGTAATGCCTCCCATATTTGCGAAAACTCATACCCTTGGTGCTAGTCGCCAACCCGGGGCCTACTGGAGGTGGGACTCGGGGGTCATTATCTCCCTTTCACCATTGCCAGCTCAAGAGGGGCATCTTTGGTGGGAGGGTGTCTTGACAATAATGAAAAAAACTAAAAACACAAGAAACTAGAAAATGAAAAAAAAAATACAAAGAAAGGAAATAAAGAGAGAGAATGTATCATGGTTTCAATTATTATTTTGGTTTATTAGAAAAATTATTCTGTATATCATAAGGTTATTTATGAAAAAAATTTACCACATTAATATAATTGCATATTTATTTCATGGTTTTAAAATGTGTGATTGAGTAATTTAATTTTTCATCCCATTGTTCGGTAATAAAATTATTTTAAAATATATTTCAATTAAAATATCCAAAATAATGGAAATGAGATCACCCAAATGTAATGGGATTTATCATTTTAATTCCATTTGTTTAACCACATTATATTTTTCTTTTCCAATCTAACATAACTAGTGGATTTGTAATTTAATTTATTAAAGATATAATAAAATAAAAATCATAATAAAAAAAAGAACACACAAAAACTATTTTTAATAACAAATCCATCATCTCATTAAAATTGAGATAACAGTCTTATACACTATTATGACCATGGTAATAGTTAAATTATTTTTAAAAAAACTCAACCATTCCCATGGATATGAGAGGAACATCAATAATAAGATGATAAAGAAGAGGGAAACTAATTAAAATGCATATAATCTTCAGGGGGTGAATTAATAGAATGAACCCACCACCCCCATCTATAAATAGTGTCTGAAATTCATTCCATTCCACTATATTATAATAATAAAAAATTAAATGGTGTGTGTTAAAGTACATGGAATATATTCAAATCAACACCCCTTTTTTGTTTTCTTCACTGATGGTTGATTTTCATGTGTAGTCCATTGAATATATACATTAAGTGTGTTGGTCGGTTGGATTACATGATATGGGGTACAAAAATAAATGGTGTGTAGTAGCCTTTTCCCCAAAACAATTCTATAAAGTACATTCATTGTGAGTACAGTTCTCTATAGGACATGCACTGTGGGAGTGGCTACCCTAGCATGTACTCTAGCCATCGAGGTGATGTATGTTTAAAACATACACAAAATTATATTTTGAATTTCACACCATGTATATATATTTTATGATATAAAACTTATTTGATACTTGAATTTATACATAAAACCCTATAAATTAACCATAAATTCTAAAATTAAGTATTTAAATCACATCAAAGTACATATTCAATAAAATATTACTTTTTTTGTTTAATAAAACACACCAAAATAGTATTCAAAAATAAAGTGAAACAAACTACCCTAGGATTACTAATTACTTTCCCTAAAGAAAAATCATAACAAAAGTCTCCATGAAATCAGAAGATTAAAATCATGATCATCGTTAAAAACCCATTAAGTGCAAAATAAAATTATTTTAATTATCTTAAAAAGTGACACACAATCACAATGATTCACTCATATAAAGAATAAAAAAATGTTCCATTCATAAAATTTAATGTTAAATACCATTATTAAAAAAATTTAAAATTAGTATGAGATTCTAGTTTTTTATTTAAAAAAACTCTATTCCTCAGTCTTCATTCACTCATATTTCCTAAAAATATAAAACAAAGGTTATCTCAAAGATAAGTGGAGGGTAAAAATTTTATAGGTCATAAAAGAAAGTTTATTTTTAAAATATTTTTCTAAGAGCATTATTTACTATTTTGGTAAAATAATATTTTGTCTCAAATATTTATTTATGACATATATAATTTAAAATTTATTTTGAATGACCAATTTTATAAAATTTACAACAATTTTTTTATTGAAAATAACTCATATTGTCATGAAATCGAGACCATTTATTAACCACAAATGTGACTAAAATAATTCCAAAATAATTCTTCCCAAATAATGTAAAAGTAATTTCAAAATATAGTGTTAATTAAATTTCATTAGATTCATGAAAAATATATTTTATAAATCATAAATAACTAACATGAAATTTTTGAAATTGTTTTCTGAAATTTCTAATGCAATAACCAATAAAAAAGTGGTACATGATAGATTTATGTAGTTATCAAGTTAATCAACCTAATATAATTTCCTTAAATAATATTTTAAAAAAATAAAAATATACACTCATCTGATTCTCAATAGAATAATTTCATCCTTTTTTGACATTGAATAAAATTATTAGTGTGGTATTGAGGTACCTATGTAACACATAATATGGAACATGGCCCCCCATATGCAACACCAATTTGGAGAAGGGAGATTAAACATGGCATGGTACAAACCTAGGGAAGAAATGAATGAATTTAAATAATAAAATAATGGAAATTGAAATGAAAAATAATACTCCTTTGGGATCAAATGTTAGAAAACAATTTCTTAGTAGACACCCTCAAGTTGTATTGGGTATGCATGTGTATGAACACACCCATGAAAGAATTTGGATGTTTATTAAATGGTAAAAAAATTAAAAGAAGTCTATGAATCATATTGAGGGAGAAAAATAGTTAAAAATAAAAATAAAAATTAATTTTGATACTAGTCATAAGGTATCCTCAGTAGAAGAAATGTATCTAATATCCCCCACTATTTCTTAGTAGTGAGAACATCATTTTAAATTGAATCTATGGTGTTATTAGCAAAATATTGAAATTTATAATATATTTCATGAATAATAGGGTCAACATCCTCAACTAAGTTATTAATATTATAAACCAGTCTCACATTTGTGGGAGAAAAGGATGTTCTGCTAGAAGTTGAAGACTCTAGGTTTGTTAGAGGGGATGAGTAAAGAAAATAAGAATATATTAATATACTAAAAAATAATTTCAATTCTCGCTTTTATTTTTTCCACTTATCCCTCAATACTATCCAATTTTTTATCCAAAGTATTAAAGGGTTGGTCTATATGATATATATGAGAGAGACCAATAGCTCATCCAATAGTGTGGGTGGTGGTGTTTTTGTGGTTGGGTATGATATGGAAGCCCTAGTAATGGGTGGATGAGGGGTGGAATAGGATGGTGTGAGAGAAGATGGTGACAGAGGGATTATTGATAAAACTATTCTGGGTACTATATAAATTTCACAAATAGAGGCATTATGGTTTTAAACCACCACAGCAGGTGTAGGATGCAATTGGAAGAGTAAATATGTTCCCCATAATTATAGAGCATTATGATAAGAATAAGCATAAGATAATACAGCTAATAAGGTGACCCTAGAATTTTATTTGGAATATAGGATGAAAAAAACCCTTAGTGTTTTGTCAAATATGTGGCATAGAAGCCACCATTTAGGTTACCCTAAAGGTCGGTAAACATGGGATGTAAATAATAGGTGAAAAATAATAGTATTTATGGGTAGTCATATTTAAAAATGAACCTGAGGATCTCCTAATCCCTAATGGAGAAAACTTTATTATCCTCTTGTAATGAAAAAATTACAGTTATGAAACATATGTGGATAAGGTAGAAGTTAGGGGACATGATCAATAATCTCTTTTATGTGGTTTTAGTGTACTAGAAACAGGTCCCACCAAGATCCCACCACTTAGCGATAAGGTCTTATCAGTCCAAGAAGGTAAGGGTTCCTATAATGGTTAGGGAAGTGGAGTTTTGGTTAAATTTTCACCCTGGTACAAACTCACTCTTGGTATGTTAGAATAGTCATCCTCTAAGGTGGAACATGATATACCACTCCATTCAACTTTGATCCACCTAATACAATAGTCCATCATACTCAGAAGTGGATAAAAACTCCAAAATAAATCAAGGAATATTGAAGTGGTGATGTAATTTATGATGAGACAATGTGTGTTGACCAATAAATATTATATCACATCTAAGATTACAAGATATTTGGGAATGTTCATATCATGAAAATGAATGCTGAGATGAATTTTGAAACACCAGAATCATTTTATCAGTCTCAATATAGGATTTGATGATTACAAAATATATAGAGGTATGATTAAGGTTCCTAGGAAACAAGATGTGCTTTTACACATGCATGATCTGATAGAGTATATCGGTGTGATGTCACAATAGTTAGTGAAGGAGTCAGTGCTCATACTAATATATAAGTTTATGGTTGTGGTGATGATTTATACAAAAATCTAATGATATAACCTTATGAGGAAACCCTAATAGTTTAACCAATTGTGATATCAATAAGAGAACTACTTCCTATTACTCTATTGAATCCATAATAACTCTTCATTATGTGGTATAATCTTTAACTGAATAAGGTGTGGGGTGATTCTTTCTTGAATTAGATTGGTCACCTCTTTCTATTAAGACCAAAAAATAAAAAGAAAAATGAAGTGTAAAAGGAATGAAAGGAAAAAAATTAAAATATTTATTTAAAAAACACTGTTTTTCATTCAAGAGTATATGTCTTGTAAGGTAGACATGGAATCAACCCATGTAATTAGAATACATTCCATGACCTATAGTGTAACTATAGTGACAATGTACACAATGTGTGTGCAGTGAGTATATGTTGTTTCTTGGAAGTGGATCTCAGTGTGTATGGGTGTGTGTGTGTGTGTTAAGGTTACATAGAAAGTGAGATAATTAGGAAATAATGGTAAGTACATGAAATATAGTGAAAATATATGTTTTATTATAGAATTTTTTTTCTTGAGGTATGCACTGTCTAGAGACAACATGTTAACTTCAAGGATGTAGAGATAATACATTGTTTATATTGAGTATCCACATCATGTGTTATTTAAATGATTTGTAGTGTATTTTCTTCCCATGTAAAAAACTACATATCATGTTTTCTTCATGTGTCCCCATGTAATACTATTCATTTTCCAAAAATCTATCAAATATTCTAAATCCCTAAAGAGTAATATAATTAATGATATGAGTGTTCAAGGGATACTAACTTGGATTATGGAAAAATGCATGAGATTAAAAATATGAAAACTCACTGAGTAAATAATTTGGATAACACAACCTTAGACTTTATGAGAATATATTAAATATGGGTGGGGTTGAGAATATATTTTCTAGACAAATAAGGGGTATGCGTGAATTTAATTTAGACTATATGCTATTTATGACCATGGAAAAACAATGTTTATATGTCTATTTTTTATTTTTATTTTATAAAACTATAATAATATCCATATATTTAAATTCTTAATTATATATATATATATATTATATATATATATTATTACTATTTATATAAATATGAACATATTGTAAGGTAATACACGTGATATTTGGTTTTGGTTTGAGAAAAATCATGGAATTATCCTAGTTAAGTGAACTTGAGCTTGTGCCATTTGGACTTAAGTAGAGACCCTACCAGTCAATCAAATTCAATAATTTGTTTTATATTTATTATTAATAATTTTTATTATTTAGGAAAATATCACATTCCATGTCATAAAAATATGGTGGAAAACTAATTACCCTTTCTAGGTTTAGAAGAGGTGGGTATAAGATGCATAGTTTCTCTTTGGGATATTAGTGCATCCCTATATTAACCTGAAAATTATCAATAAATTATTCTAGAGCATGTATGGTACCAACCATTATTTCAAAAAAAAATAGATATTGACATTAAATGTTATCATGGTATAACATATCCCCATTTAAAATTTTAGTACATCAAAAATCATTTTTAGGAAAATTTAATTCCAAATTTTTTGGATTTTCATCATAATATGACTCCTATATTGAAACCAAGTTAGGGGACTCAAATTTATAATATTTACAATTATACTCATTAATTATTATCTCTGTTATCTTTTGTTCCAATATTCCATGTCTTTTTAACTTTTGAAAATTTTCTAACTCGTGTTCGGTGAAAATATTCATTATTGATAACAAATTTTCATTTAGATTCATGTTAAAATGATAATATGGTAACAAAGGTGATTTATGTTTAATATTGAAAAATCATTATCCATAAATGGGTGGTGCTTAACAGAAAATTATTATAATGCATCTAAATCATATAGATAAAAAACTCTCCAATTGAGGCATCCCAGCCTCTGGTGGAATAATCACTCATATGGATGTCAGAATGGGGTACACAAGAAAAATAAATATAAGTGAAAATGAGGAAAATTCATAAATTAACTAATTTTCACTCAAAACTCACACTATATACTACCATAGAAACAGTAAAAAATTGTTGTTCCACCGTAAGGCATATAAATTTATTTTTCCATACTCTACTATATTAGGGGAGTATATGAGTTAACCCCAGTGGGGGGTAATATTGTAGTTACAAGTTTTGGGATGATTTATGATTATTCAGGTTAAGATAATGATAATAAAATATTAATACAAAAAATAAAAAAACACATTAATGTTGGAAAACAAACAAAAAACAAAGGGAAACTAATAAAAAGAATTGTTTGGGGATTCAATTCTTATAATGATTTATTATAAACATTATCCTTCAGTACATCAAGTCATTTAAAATTCAATTTTCCATAGGGATTCAATTATACCATCATTTATTGGTCCAAAAATGAGTGGTTGTATTATGTAATTTTTTAACCCATGGTCCAATGATTACATTCATTAAATGTATCAATTTATCAAAAACCCAAAATAGTGGAAACATTTATTCCCATTATTCTCGATTTTTCTCTTTTTAATTACTCCTTTTTTTCCAGGATTATATTATTTCTGATATATAATCATATTGGTGGATTTCGAGTAATATTAAAAAAAATTGATTGAAAAAAAAATATCCTAATACAAAGATGATGAACTAGAACCATTTATTATGACACATCTATCTTCATATTATAACACTTGAAATGTCCTCGACCCTCTCATGTTCATGGGATTAGTTAATGAATTGATTAAAAACTCAACCATTCCCATAGGTATAAGAGTAATATGATATAGAATAGGATAACATGGATAAATACAAAATAAAATTAATGTAAAACACCTACAATATTTTATGGGTTTATTTGGTAGAGCCACAATTCCTCCTCTCATTAGTTAATAGTCCTAAAAATAATGATCATGTAATAAACTAGATTCAAACACTTAAATATGTTGATAAAAACATACTCTTTACATAATAATATGATAACAAATCATACAACCACATTATGACCACCCATAATCAATAGAAATTATTGATTAACTTACATAACAAAGACCTTTTAAAGTTTATATCATCATAGAATTAGGAAAAACATTACATAAAAAACCCCATATATTTCTCACTAAATATAAATTTTCCCTATTATAGTCTAACTTTCTTATTCCATAATATGTCTTTTGTGTATCTCAAAAAATTCACCACACACAATACCCATCTATATGTATCATATGTATTACTCTTTATCACAACCCATGGAAATGGAAAAATTGTAAGGGTAAGATAAAATAATTGATAAGGGGTATCGTACATTCTAATCTATAACAGAATAAGTACGGCATGAATGATATGGAATGAATAAATGATAAGTAAATAATTCCCCATAACTAATCATATAATCTCAATAATAAATGATTTTATAGTGATGTATTGTTTAATGTAATACATCATAATCTTACCATCAAGGCCTCAACTAAGAATACAAACATATTATTGAGGCCTCAAAAAATACATTATAAATAATTGGGTACGTATATGCCGAATTCCTAGCCTAGTTTTTCTAACGATACATACTGACGCATTGAGGTGTTATATGATATTTAGCCTCATGCATAACTTACTAAGTTTAATGCATTCATAAAATCAAAGAAATGAATAAAAATATAAAATACAATCAATATAACTTATTAATAAATAACTTTCTATATTGAACCAAGTATAATAAATTTTAAAATTTCCAAATATATATTCAACTAACCATAGTAGTTAATATTCATCCATATATAACTAACATGTATATGGATTTTTAATATTTCTCTGATCAATAAATAAGTTATCATACTTGATAAACACCCCTATTTGACTTCTATATAATTGAGTGTTTACACTATATATAGTAATGATAATATAAATAAGCTAATACTATAAATGATATAGAATAAATCCATGATAATAGGAAACATATACTTGAAAAATATTATCAATTAATTAGAAATTAATTTTTTATATTCAATATAACCTCGTGGTAAAATAAATTGTAAAATAAAAGAAAATATTTTAAAAATAGTTTTCCATTAAATCTTATTTTTTTTAAAAAAGTTAAAATTTACATTTAAAATTATTTTTAAGAGATGTTAATAATACAATTAAAAAATGATTTATAAAATAATTTTCAGTAATAAATTCTTAAAAATAATCCATACAAAATTTATCAATGTGATTCCTCTAAAACTTTTGTTAAGAAATTTAAATTGACCTATTTGGAATCCATTTAAAACGATTACATTTGAACATTTTAATAAAAAATAAATGTTCTTAAAAATTGTAAAGACCCGTAAAATTAAAGGAAATTTTTTCTTAATTTTCTTTGGATTTTACAAGAACACAGTTTTTGACGGCACCTGATTCTGAGGCCCGGTGTGCCCGGAATCATTTTTCGAAGTTTGGCTCGGGTACGTTCAGTGAACGAACGAGCGTGTTTTTCTAACTTTTGAACTGGTGCTCAGAATCGAATTCCGAGGGCATCGATGGAATCGCAGCGCCGGTATTTGCTTGGAAATGTCTTTTCCGGAGTTACGTTTTCTCGGGTGTGGTTTTTAATTTTGGGGGTTAACTTATGAAATAAAATGAAAGTGGTGCGACACTTTATTTTATTTCACTTAAATCCACTTAAGCCAAGTTAAGTGGATAAGGTGGGACCCACGATATCCTACCCACTTGGTAGGATATTTGTGAGGTGGGTCCCACACGATCCCCACCATTTCTTTCCCTCTAAGTAACGCACCCGAAAACCCCCTCTTTAATGAAAGTCAACCGTGCGTTTTTTTTTTGTTAAGAAACGCCCCATTTAATTGGGTTGTTAAATTGATACAATTAATTCTTCAAATTAATTGTTCGTTTCTTATCTTTTGATTTTAAAATTCATAAGTTGATAATAAAATAATAAGAGGCCTTGTTTTATTATTGTTGGGGGTTTGTGTTGTGTTAAACTTTTGAGAGAAAAAGGAGAAGATTCTTCGTTCTTCGACGAAGAACGCGAAGAACGCACCACCGCCGACGAAGAACGCCAATCTCCGATGGCGGACGACGGCGAGTGACACCTTCCTCAGAGATCACCTAACTCCAGCGGCGATTCTCTTCTTCTGCGGCGATCTTCTTCTTCCGCGATGGTTAATTCCGTGACGAACGCTCGTTCGACGACAACATTGAGGTAGGGGTTTTATGCGTTTCTTTTTTTGTTATTTTATTCCGTCATTTTTCCCCATTCAATTGAACCGCCTGTTATTGCATTTACAGGAGGAGGTCGGACCGCACGAACACGGCCGACACTCCTCCCCTTTTGGTTGTGGATTTTTGATGTGGCGAATAAGGCAACACGGTGCTGAAGCAACACGCAGAAATTGTAAAAGGGAGAGTAGAGAAACGCGGCGCCGCCGCACCGCGCCGTGGGAAGAAACAAATCCGCAGCACCGTTGCGCCATGCCGTAGAAGATGAACAAGGGACACAGCGCCATCGCGCCGCGCCGGAGGACCTCAAAAGCACCGCATTCGGAACGGGGGCGTGGCGGAGGGGCGTAGCGCCATCGCGCCGCGCCGGACGGATGAAGGTCACAGTCGATTCTGGGCCGCGGAGATACAGCGGAACCGGCGGCCGGTACCGGGCCGCTGGCATCGGAGCAAAGGGACCGACCTTGCTGGTCCCATGGCGGCAGAAGTCAACTTGCCAGAGCAGGCCGGCCGGACCATGGAGGAACCGGGGGTTCGAAACCCCGGATGGCTGGACAAAGCGGCCCCATTAAAGGGGTCGCGGATTACTTCATGCGGGGGCAGCGCCCCCTGCCCCGAAACAGTTTGGTCGTTCGGCTGAACCCCTGGCGGTGCGCCAGCGCGCCGCGTGCAGGGTGGCTGCCATGGCCGGTCCGCCAGACCGGGCCAGGCCGGGCCGTGCCCAAGCGGGCCGGAGCCGGACCCAGGACGGGTCGACCCATTTCGGGCCGACCCTGGGGGTATCGGGCCGGGTCGGACCAGGCCCGAACACCCTAATACCGAACATTTTTCGGTCTGTTTCCCATAACATGAGCTATGGGCCTCCGATCGACACACCGTCAGTTGTGATGCGATCCTTGTATCGAGACGGTCGTTTAGGTATATCGAACTCAATGTTTTGGAATACTTTGGGTTCAGACGGGTTGGTTCATACACGAAACCAACCGGTCCCTCTCAGCGGAAACGCTCATAACTTAAGCTCCGGACGTCTGATTGACCTTCCGTCGACTTTGATGGATTACTCTTAGGGAGACGGATCTTTTGGCTTACTCTACTCAAGGTTTTCATGTATTTGTAGTACGGTCGGGTTGGTTTTGACTTAAAAACCAACCGGGCCCCTGGGACGAAAGAGCCAATAACTCTCAGACCGGGCGTCCGATTGACGTGTTGTCTGTGACGTTGAGTTCCTGTTGTCGATACGAAACTTTTGGATACATCAACTCTGGACTATGTTTCAGTTGATTTATCAGCCCCTCGGCTCGTGGAGCAGACTCTCCCGAACGAGTTTTCTGTGTGTGGGAACCCTAGAGCTGGCTGCGACTACGACAACGACTGTACAGAGATCCTCAGTGGATTCGACGGCGATGACTACAGCACTCACCAATCCTATGTGGATCAGTGCTACAGATCCTATGTGGGTCTGATCCTGTGTGGGTCAACGCTCAGCGGTCTTGTATGGGCCAGCGCCTACAGATCTTGTGTGGGTCCAATCTTGTGTGGGTCTTTGCGGGGGTTAGATACCTATCGATCTTTTGTGGTTCAGATCCTTTGTGGGTCATTGAGGGGGTTAGTTTCCTATCGATCCTGTGTGGGTCAGATCCTTTGTGGGTCATTGCAGGGTTTAGTACCTATCGATACTTTGTGGGTCTGACGGCTTAGATGACTCAGTGGCTATATCTGATCATCTCTATCGTCATACGAAGAAGTATACCTGTGTGAGCTGAATCATGTTTTGCTTTACTATGTGGATTGTGTTGTTCTATCCTGTTTGGATTTACATTTTGCTTTCCTGTGTGGACTGGGTTGTACATGGGCTCGGAAGTTGGAGCGTACTGGAATTGATGACTTAGGTATATGTATGGGTATATACCTAAGCAGTGTCAAATGTTACTTCGTGATTGTATCTTTCCTTTGTGGTTATCCTTTGTGGATTCTGGGAGACCTTCGGGGGTCTCGGGGTCCCTACTGAGTAGCTTATACTCACCCATGCATGGGCTATGCCCGCACTACATTGTGTTTGTTGTAGACGACGGACAGCGCTGATCGTGGTTGAGGCTTGTGGAGCAGGTCGGTACCAGGAGGTGGACCACTGGGCGGGACATACTCGGAGCGGACGGCTGGACCCGAGGAGCTATGGAGGCTATCTGTACTCACCCTTCAGGTAGTACTTCATGTGGATGGCTCGATGCTGCGGCTTTACTTTCAGTTGTTTTTTTTCCTTTCCTGTTGTACTCTACTTTCAGTTTGGGTTTGTATACTGACCCACTTACTTTTCCGCACTTACTGTTGAACCCAGTTTTTACTTAGTGTTTACTTCTACTGCTTGCTTGCTTTGTGGTGTTTGTTTACTTTACAAAGACAATTCCTTCCCTTTTTACCAGGAATTACACCTTGGTGGTAGTCGCCAGCCCCTGGCCTATGGAAGGCGGGCTTGGGGTAGTCACAGCACAGGCCCCGAGGACGGGTCTTCACAAAACTTTTCATTAAAAATTAGTTAAATATAGAAAAGGTAATTCATGAAAGAAAAAAAAGAATATAGATATGGAGGGAAAATATTTTAAAACAAAAAGGATAAATAAGGTAAAAATTTCATAAAAACATTCATTTGTTAACTTTGAGAAACAAAGGGGAATGTGAAGAATAATTTAAAACCATGTAAATAATTATATTATAATAAAATATATGTGGTTTAGGATTGGAATATGATTTTTGGTAATGGAAATTTAAATATAAACAATCCTGATAAGATGTGAGATTGTAAGGTAAATCCTTTCCAAGACTATAACAAGTAAAGTAAGAAAATATCAATTAAGAGATTATGTGAAATAATTATATATCCACATAAAAATAGGTAAAATTTAAACATAAAGAATAATTGCTCATATTACACATAAACTTTGAATAATATAGTCAATAAATAATTGACATAACACAATGAAAGGTAATTGAGTTGAGAATATGATTACCTACAATTAATGCTTATTAAAATGCTCTCTAATATCCCTATATAATAAATTTATATTTATTATACACTTTTATTGGAACCAAAATTATATTTTTAATTCTATATTTCATTCTATTATAATTTTTTATTACCCACCTAATAATAATTCTTTGTTAAAATCAACATTTTTTGTGTTATGTATTCAGTTTTCTATACCTCTTTTGATTCGAAGGATCTGGTCCATGAAATTTGGTAAATGTTTCATCTTATATAGAATTTTATTAAAAATTATTATCATGTGGTTGAGATATTTATTGAGTTATATAGTAACTTTATTTAACTTATGTTATTGGTTCACATTGAATGCTTAAAATTTTCTTTTTTTAGAGCATATTGAATTTAAAAATGAATTGAATTTATAAGTAAATATACATTTGAATATTACAATTCCATATATTTTAAATATTCATAAATTAATCATTATTACATAATATTAACTATACCAAACATTCCATAATTATTCATGACATAATAATTATAATAATGTTCATATAGGTGGTAAAATTAATTAAAATAAGAACATGTCCAAACGACTGAATGAGTAATAACATGTTATTGATATTGATAATATAAAATATATATAAGATTAATCATGTTATAAATATCATATTTAACTATTAAATATTTTTTTAGAACTATCCATGTAATATGGTAGTGAAAAATGAAATATTTCATTTTTGGAGGTGGTCATCTTCTCCTAATGACCCCAACCCTATCAGCCCAGAGTCGGTAGTTACTTTATTAAATTGGCATAAGATTCTAGGAATCATTTCCTGATGGTCCAAATAGTTTAGTAGTATTGGTAAACTAGAGAAATGTCTTAATTTGAAATTTCAATTGAAAGAATATAATATAAAAAGTGATTTCTTTGAGAATTCCATATTTCCCCACAGCGCATCCCTACATATCAATCATAAAACACTTCTTGGTATCCTAGAGAAATTAAAAAACAAGAAATGGGTGTTCTTAGATTCTCATTAAGGGTATGCATAATGTAGAATATATATTTAATAAATAATCATGATCCATATTTCATGGTTAATAACTAAAACCCATTCCATTTAAATAATCACTTGAGCATAATAGGGAAATATTAATTGATTATCAAATAAATTCATATAAATAATCACTTGAGCTAGAAAATATCAACAAATATTCTAACTGGTCAAATAACTACATGGAAATTAATAACAGATCTCTTAATAAGGGAATTCATAATGTCAGGAATCTAAAACATATTGTCAAGACCTTTCACATGACAGTACAAAACCTTGAATGAACCCCATTTTATTTTGTCCAACTATTTTTTATCATGGGACCTACCAATGTGTCAAGGGGGTATGTAATTTTGGTCCCCAGCCATCACCCAGTAAGTTAAATACTTCACTCAAATGAAAACGATGAAATATAATCAATATAAATATTCTTATTAAAAAAATATAATAGGAAATGTTAATACTTACCATAATAAAATAAACATAATCACAAACCATCCAGGGTAATACAGTTAATGGTAATAAAATTGTACATCCTTAGAAAAATTTTGAATGAAACATCCACATAAATAATAATATGATATCAAAAAATCATATCCAAAGTTTACCATAAGAAAAATAAAGGTCTGATGTCATTGATGAATACAAATACCATTAAAATGTTATTTAAAACATTTTTTAAAAAAATAAAATATTCTATTTGAAAATAAGTTTCATAAAACTAAATTTTAATAAAAAAAATTTAAAATTTTTTTATTTTAAAATATGTATAGACCAATAAATTAATCATTAAAAAATTGAGTGGTAAATATGGTAGCAAATTCCATACTTGTAATTCACCTTAAAAAAGGATTCCATTCACATTTCTTGATAAAATCTAAATGGGCCTTTTTTGAAAAACGATATGATGATTGCTTTAAAAAAATTAAAAATTTAAAACTGGGTAAAAAAGACATTAATAAATCTTTTTTATAATTTTAAGAACATTTTTAAATGAATTTTTAGAAAACACGGATTTTAATGAAAAATGATTTTCAACCGAAGAGAAAAATAAAGTAAAATTTTCTTAAAAATGTTTTCCCAATCATTTTAAATCCAATAAAATTATACTATTACTTTAAAAAATCATGAATTTCAAAATTATAAGAATTTTTTTATTTTAACATTTCAATATCAAATAATTTCCCCAAGGGGTACTTATAAATAAACAATCTTGAATAGGAATGAAATTGTGAAATAAACCCTTAACACTTCGGTAAATTTTGAATCATAAGACCCATAAAATAAATAAATTCAAAAAAAGAATTAAATACTATTTAGATAAATATATTTCTGTTATAAAATATCCAAGGGTCATTATATGAACTACATAAAAAAATAAGTTGTGAATATGGTATATATCATATAGAAGTAAAGGTGAAACAAGAAACCCTTACCATACGTATGATTTACTTCATATGTATTTGAAACCCAATTATAATAAAAAAATTATTATAAATATATCACATAACTATACTCACATATTTCATACCATTTATGATTTACTTATAGTATTTTATCATCCATTTATAAACTTTTCTTTGTTAAAATCATTGTTTAGGATGATAATTTCTGCATTTTTCATGTGTGTTTTAGTTCAGTAATTTCATCCCTTTTACTTTGATCATGGTTTTATAATCTAAAAAATTTTAATATTTATTTAAGTATCATATATATTTAGTATATATGTAATTATATTAATATATATAAGTTATATATAAAAAATGCATGACACCTTTCATGGAGATGGTTAGTCGCACGTATATATGAACTTTGTTTCCATTATTTATTCATGGATGGAACGGGATAAAATAAATATTCATTCACCACTATAAAATAATTATTATTTAATATATATAATTTATTTTAATAAAATCCATCCACATTACAATTCGTGTAAAAATAAAATGAAAAAACATTTCACATTACTACATGGAGGTGGTAGTCCACACATACGCACAAGCATCATTTATTTCCAACACATTATAAGGTAGTAATTCATATGTCGTTTTATATTTATATAATTATTTTTAGTTTATAAATATTAAATATATTCATTAAATTTATCCTTATTATCTTCTTTATAAAGTGTAAGAAAAAAATTAACCCCATCACTACACGTAGAGATAGTTTGTCGTACAAATGAGTGACATTATCGTATCCCTCAATTAATGGTAAGTAAGAATATATATGTGATATAATAATTAAAAAATTATTATAATTTCAGAAATATCATATAAATATTTCAAATATATCATTATGTCTATCTTTTAAAGGTGGTAATGTAAAATGAATTGCATCAGTTTGCAATGTGGTAGTCCTCCGTACACACGATCGACGGGTTCATTTACTATCTGATAGATGTTAATATGAATATGGGTTATTAAATTATCATAATAAAATATAATTATATACAAGATACTTTTTTATTATATTATAATATTTTAATATTATTTAAGGATATAGGAGAAGAAATAAAACTAATACACATGTTTAAGAATTTTACCACTTCTTCATAGTGCCTCTTTTGGATTATACCTAAAGAATTCATAAGAGGGATTACAAATAAAAATAAGGACTATATTATATTGGAAGGTAATTCAGGAATATATTTTGTTAGTTATTTTTTAATCCAATAGTCATTGGATGTGTGAAGAGGGGAGGAGAGGGGTTGGCCTTTTATAAGGGGGAGAGGACACACATTGAATTTTTGAAAATATAAAGTGATACCAACATTTTTATCACGCCAAAATCTTAAAGGATTAGTGGTTATGGAAACTTATAGGTTATAAGGTCAAAATATTTCTATAAAATTGGTTTGTAAATGTTTTAATTCATATTTTAGCATTATTTTCTTAGTTTAATCCCCTGGTAATCTAATTTTGACCATAACCACAATAATTAATTTTTCTTGTCCTCCTAATTCGATGATTTCCCTTCTACTATATCCCTAGACCCGAATCTACCTATGTCACGAATCCACCCTCCCCTGATGGGGTATGTATGCATTCAAAATCAGGAATCCTAAAGGAATGATCATCCTCCCATTTTTAGAAGGCTACAAACTCTGGAGCCAATACCAGAGCCCTGTTATTTCAATGATTCATGTATACATATGTAAATCTTGTGGACTTGATGATGGGTTAAGTTTTATTTCAACACCTCTAAAACCATAAAACACATGGTCGTAGTGGTTTTTATTCTTAAACAAACAAAAAATATTCTCATAATCAGGCATTTTTTGTGGAGGTTTAAGTTTCATGGTTTCATTCATGTTGACCCCTCCAATAGAAACATTTGGTTCTTTTGGCATCAAAAATACTCTGTCGAGCTGGTTTAATATGTAAATCAATTCATCACTTCCAAGGTGAGAAAATATGATATTGTGATCTTCTTGATTATCGTCTACAGTAGCTGTGATCCTCTTCAAAGGAAAACCTTATGGGGTGACTTAAATGCCTTTGATTCTGGAAATATTCCTTGGGTTGTTGGAGGGGACTTTAACATTGTGGATAATCCTAAGGAAATGAAAGGCATAGGCCCTTTTCATATGAAGGTAAGTGGGGATTTTTCTCATTTCATGGCATGGAAAAGATTATGTGATCTCGGATTCTTAGGGGACTGTTACACCTAGTGCAACAATCGGAGGGGTTCTCATCATTCGTGGAGTCGGCTGGATTCTTAGTAAACATTCAAGCCGCAACTGTGTTCTCAAATACCAAAGTGTGTCATATGGTTCATGGGATATTTGATCACTCTTTCTTATTAGATAAAATTTCATCTAGGAAGGATCACCAAGAGTGGTCTAAATTCTTACAACTATGTGATTTCACCTCGGGGTTCCAAGACATGGTTTGAGAAATTTGGAATAAACTGGTGCAGGGTCACATGTGGGTTGTTGTACAGGAAATTTTCAGGGGAATCAAGAACTGCCTCTTGGTGTGGTTGAATGAAATCCCCTCCAGAGATAGTGACATTAACGATTCCATGTAGGATGAGGATAACCTTGATTTATGGCTGGAATAAGCATGGGATTATCACATCTTCAAGGATCTCTCAGTCAGGAAGGAGGCGGTGGTGGAGCTGCTCTTGTCCCAAGAATGCAAGGTAAGGGAAAATTTGAGAATTAAATGGCTTAAAGAGGGGGATAGAAACACAGTTTTTTTCACGCTTGCATCAACGATAGAAGAATGCCTATCAAACCTAACATCCTCATGGAATATGGAACTTATACGGACGATATAGAAGTTTTGGGAAACATGGATTACTCATTCTTTAAAGACCTTCTGGTTGTCCCTTACTCTTGGATGCCAAATGGGTATAATGGAGAGGGAAATGGGATCCTTGAAATCATTCCTAAATGTGTTTCTGACCAAACTAATGAGAATATGACCTCTATACCTGATGAGTAGGAAATCTATATCTCCATCAAGAAGATTCACTCAGATAGTGCTCTAGGCCTGGACGACTTCCTAAGATCCTTCTATAGGGCCTGTTGTGATGTGGTGAAATCATATATTGTTTTGTTCATCCATGATTTCTTTAGGGGAGGTAGTTTGTTGCGGTTCTCATGCGCTATAACCATGGTGCTCATTCTTAAGATAATAAAAACTTCCTTTATAGCTCATTACATACCAGTGTATCTCTGTAACTTCTCATATAAAATCCAGGAGAGTATCCTCAATGTGAGACTGGCTACCCATCTTCCATAGTGGGTTTCTATAGAATAACATGTGTTTGTAAAGGGCTTCTCCATACAAGGTGAAATTTCTCTTGACCAAGAAATGGTAATAGATACTAATTAAAAAACCTTCAGATCTAATATCTTCGTCAATCTATACATGAATAAAACTTACGATCGTATGGAGTGGGGTTTTATTAACAAGGTGATAGAGGGGATGGGTTTCTCTCCCCAGAATATTGATCTTGTCTTTATATGTTTCAGCTCCATGTGGATGTCTATTTCTTTCATGGGAAAGTCCTTTGGGATCTTTAAGGCCACTCAAGGGCTGAGATAAGGCAGCCTGATCTCCCTAAGTATTTTCATCTTTTCCCAAGATGTTCTTAGCTGCCTCATTCATAGGAGTATTGCTAGTGGATATATCCTAACATTATGGAGGAGTAGGAGAGCACAATACATTTCTCACTTCATGTATTCTGACAACACCATTATTTTTACTATCGTCGGTAGATCCTCGATTAGAAGCCTGATCAGGTCTCTAGAGAAGTACTGCCACTAGAGTGGCCAAGTGATTAACAGGGAAAAAGTCCTTTGAAATATATCATAAAAAATCACTTCCAAGCAGAGCATATAAGTCGAGCACACCCTCTATAAGATAAATAGATATTTCCCCATGGAATACCTCAGGACCCCAATCTCTCTCGGTATACTTTTGATCCGAGACTTTGATTATCTTATCACCTAGTTTGCAGACTGAATTCTAAACCATAATAACAAGTATTTATCCTTTTTTGGTCACATTTCCCTTCTTAATAGTGTTCTTTTGGATACTATAGGCCATGCACTCTCGACTGTTAAAGCCCCGAAGGGTTTTATCACCAACATCGACAAATTACTAGCTGGTTTCATTTGGGATCCCCTTTCGGAATGGAAATTCCATTAGGCTTTTTGGAGGAAGGTGGTATCAACATGTGATGCCTTTAAGACACCCTGAAATTCTTGTATGCAAAGCTGATATGAGAAGTTGTGGATCAGAGTACGCTATGGGTAAGAACCATGCATGCACAGTATGGTATTCAACCATTAGGGGAAGGTTGTGGGTCCCCATTCTGGTCCGATATCTCCCAACTAACCTCGGATCTACACCATATCTCTCAAAGTATTATCATTATAGGTGATATCTTCTACTTTCATTAAAAATGTGTAGGGAAGGTGATAGGTTTCTTGATATTCCCTTTCCCTACTCTCACTTTCAGGTAAGCCAGCCAACACCTAGCCATCATCAACGTAGCGCTGAATGAGTAATTTTAGGACATATTAAACCTCATTGATCTATCTTTGGATCCTAATCAGTGTGTGTTCACTCCTTCCTCTTCCAAGGTTTTTAACACTCAGGACTATCATCGTACATGGGTAGTTCCTACTTTTCAATATTGTTGGAATGAAACTTTATAGTCCAAATCCATCCCCCCAAATTACAATTTTGTATTGTGGAAGATTAAGAACAGGGAAATCCCTACGTGGGAGAAAATTAAACGATTTGGAATTCTGATAGTGTCTCATTACCCCTACTATGTTGACTACAAGGAGGAGAATGTTGATCTCCTTTTCTTCAGGGGAGAATGGGAAAGTGTTGTGTAGACCTATTTTGTTGAGTTTATGTGCCTTTTCGATCAAAACATAGTTGGCTCTCCATTTATGGAAAGGTGGTTCCATGGAGTAGGGTACAAAGGGATGGAGAAGACTGTCTATATTTTGATCTTGCAAGTGGGGTGTTGGTCCATTTGGCCAGCCAAGAAAAATATGAGGCATGATGGGGCTAAGTCAACCAGTCATGATATCGTCTCTAAGAAAAAAATATCCTCCTTGACCTGGCCCATCTCTTCATCAATTGGCTAGAGTCTTCCTCCCTCTGATGGATGAACATGTGTTCACAAGCTACCTAGACTGTCAACAATATTTTTGGAGGCCACTATATTTTTTGGAACCCCCCCCCCCCTCCAGGGGCCTTAAGCTAAATACCGATGGATCTTTCAATAGAGGGGTCTTGATAGTGGTGGAGTTGTCTTGGACATTCATGGATCTGTTTTTTTGGCCTTCTCTGCTCTTCTTGTCCATGGTTCCACACTCTAGGATGAAGCCAAGGCTTTGTTATGGGGATTCAATATTTTACACTTGAAGGGAAGTGTACTGTTAGAGGTGGAAACATACTGGAAAATCCTCGATGATGTTTTTCATGGCCTTTTCCCAATTCTGTGTTTAATTTCCTATATCATTAAACAAGTCAGAAGGATGATCAATAGAATTATCAAAGTGAGACACTTGTAGAGGGAAGGTTAAAAGGTTTCAGATCACCTTGCTTCTCTTGGGGTCACTGGATTTTATCTGATATGCCTCCACAATGTGCACACTTTGAAACCCAAAGGGGTTAACCTGATTAGAGGGGATTCCCTCAGCCTTCATTATTTTAGACCTCCTTTGGTGATCCCCCTTCCCTGGGGGGGGTAGTCTGTTTCTTGTATTTTTCCTTTTCGAAATAAAAATTCAATTGTGAGTAAAAATAGAAATTATTAATTTGCATTATTCATTAAAAATCATTCTTCTCAGAAAATTATTGGAAATTCACCCAAATAGGATCTTGACATGTAGGTTTAAAAAATGAAGTTTATTTTCTCAAATAATATTTATAAATTTGTTAAAAAAAATTAAATTATTTGTGCAAAGTACGACTAAACTGTCTTTTAGAAAAATACTATTTTTTATAAAATATTTATTTTTCATTAAAATTTTTCTTATTTTATTTAAAATAAATATATAACCATTTATATATGTGTAAACCATATATTTTTATAATTTATTTAGTATTATTCATAACCAGATAGTCTATAATGGTTATGCTTAAATAATAATATTTTATTAGAGTATTTTATTTCATTTAAACACGGTGTTTTGTGCATCGATATCTATCGAAGAGATTGAATTTATTTAAATATAAATATATTTTATAGTCTTTGGGTGTTACAATGTCTTATAATATTCGTGTTTCATGTCATATACACTATAAAACATGATATTCTCCCTTTAAAATCTTGGGGTGTTACATTCCACATTGCTAAAATAAATTGCATCCTCAAGATTTAATCACGATTTCACTAATCAAAGGTTTGAAATTTGAAAATACCATTATTTTAAAACCATTTTTTAAAAAGGGTTAATAATATTTATAAGAGACAAATGGAAGTATTAAGGTCATCTATAATAATGAATTATTGGGTATCTAAGTAGGAGAACATTGTCCGGAAATGAAAACATTGTTGTGGAAGAGAAAACTAAGGACCAAGAATTGATATGGTGTGATAGAGAAAATGGTCATGAAAATTTTAACCACAACAAATCCGTAAATTTATAATTAGTTAAAAGACCATTGATTCAATATAAATGAAAGTAATTGGAATACAATTTTTCTCAAGATATTTTTCATAAAAAAGATGGATTATTATACTATTATGATAGAGAATATTATAAAACATACATAAATTTTCATCATTTGATTATTTATCGATAAAGTTCCACTTAATTTCTTAGTCTATGAAATTAACTTCAAAAAAATGAATTTTTTTATTCCTAAATCATTAAAATTAACTTTTAACCTAGCATAACATCCCAAAAATAATGATAATTCGTTCCCCTGATATTTTTCAAAACCGTTATGGTTAGAATCAGTTATCCAAATGCACCCAAATTTCAATATCATTCCTTCTATAGATAGTTAACCTCAAGGATCATCCAAAATATTTCTGTCTAAATTAAAAGTCCAAAACATTTGAAGGAAGGTCACTAAATTTCCAAAATCAACATAACATTATATTCCCTAAATGAAATAAAATATATTTTGATGTCAAATACTAAATATGTGAATAACTTGATCACATTAAAATCCAAATGAAATCTTTAATTATTCAAAAAAAATTAAATCTTATATTTTTTAATATATTTAAGAAATAAAAAAAATGTTGTTAACTCCTAAAACGATAACATAAACCATTAAATCACTATCTAATTTGAATATTTCTAATACTATACCATAATATTTTTATTATTATCTAAAAATAAAAGCACATATTAATGTTTATCCTCCCTCAATCATGTGTTTTCCAAGAAGTTCAACTTTCTATTGAATGAATTTTCATAATAATCAGTATCATTCAACATATACTCTCAAATCCTTAAAGAAAATGTATTTTAGTGCTATCCTTATACATATCATAATTCCTATAACTATAATATCATTGATAATATACAAAAATAACATATTTTTTGAATCCAATCAAAAGAACATTAATCATTCTACTTCGATTGTAGTAATAGAATAAATGAAATACAAGCATTGCTATATTATCATAGTTGAAGTGGAGATGGATATGGGTTTTTATATTAAAATAATTACATCTCAGTATAAATGGAATACTAGAATTGTCATATTATCATAGTTGAAGATGTTTTCAAGGAGTAAAAATAATAAATAATACAAATAAACACATTTAACAATTTACCTTCTCTCTAGAGAGCCTCATTAGGTTTATACATAAATCCTTATTAAGAGGGATTAATTTTTAAAATAATTCCTATAGGATGTGGGGATGTAATTAAAGATGTTATTAGGGTATTTACTGGAAAAAAATTACTTTTTAAGTCTAAAAATGAGAGGATAGGTGGTGTCCTTTTATAAGTGGCGAGAGGACATGATTAGAATTTTTGAAAAGATAAAGTGAAACCCATGTTTCTCTCATTAAAAACCCTAAAAATGGATCATCCTCTATACTTAATGGTTATAATGTCGAAATATTTCCATTGAATTGGTTACAGACAAGTTTTATTTCATTTTTAACCCTTCTCTTCATAGTTTAACCCTAGTAAACTCATTTTTATCTTAACCATAGTAATTAATTTTTATATTTTCACTACTTATTTTAGTAAAAAATAAATTTGACCCTCTTATATAATAAAATTTATTCAAATTAAAAAAATAGAATCCATTTTTCCATATTCAATTCACATAATTGGTAGAATTCAATTTAAAATTAAACCTACAAGCGTGCCTAAAATGGGTTTTCTAAAAAAAATAAAATTTTTTAAAAACAAATATCATAGTTCAATATTAAATTGATTAAAATGAACTAAATAAATTAAATTTTAATATAATTCAACAAATTTTACATTAAAACCATTTTAAAATATAATTTAACCTTGTAAATAATTAAAATAAAAAATCTATTTTGAATAAAAATCAGTATTTTTAACTATACATAAAAAATAATCAATTCCAAAAATTCGCAAAAATGAAAAGAAAGATAGTTTTAACATTTTGATTTCAAAAATAAATTATATTGTTTTCAAATACATCTTCTAAATTTATTAAAATTTAATTTTAAATTATGTGTGAAAAGTGAATCTAAACCATCTTTTATAAAAATATACTTTTTCATAAACCATTCATTTTTATTTTGAATGGTTGCTATTTTATTTATCATAAAAATATGAATATTTATACATTTTTATTCTAAAAAAATTACAATATAGTAAGTATTATTTCTACTTCTCTAGGTTATAATGGACATGTTTAAAAGAAAATGTTTTAATTGAGTATTGTGTTTTGTTTAAACCTGTAATTGTGTGCATTGCTATTTATTAAAGAGAATAAATTTTATAAAAATAAATATATTTTAAATATTATGGTTGTTAAATTAGCTTCTAAAATTTGTGTTTTATGAAGTATATTCTATCAAATTGGGTGTTCATCATTTAAAATCTGGGTGTGTTATGTTGCACATACACGTGAATGATATGTTAAATTTTCAATAGATAGAAGGGGGAAAAGTTAAATATTGATTTATCATTAAAAAATAATTATTATGTTATAAATATTATAATTTTTTATTTAATTCAGCTTTATAACCATCCATGAGAGTCGGTGATGAAAAGTAAAATACACCACTTCATGAAGGAAGTAGTCCACACGTACACATGAGTGTCATTTTTAGTTTCCATTATATGAGAATGAGATAGGTAATGGTTGTTCTATAAATATAATAAAATTTACTTAAACTAATACCATATATTATATTATGTTAATAAAATTGTAAAATATTTAATTTATGTTTAAGAAGAAAGAAGCTTAAATGAACTTGGTTTTGATGATTAGCTTTTCTTTTGGTATCTTCCTTTTGATTAAACTTAAATCCATTGGAGGAGAGGATTATGTTCACTATGAGATAATAATAATGTTCTATGGGATGTTTTTATTGGTTTTTTTTGTTGAATTTTTATAGAAAATAAAACTCATAATTGTCTTTGAAGAAGTTAGATTGAGTCCCTTTTATAAACAAAAAAATGTCTATTTCAACAATATTCCATCTTTAAGGGTTGTGTATGTAATATTAAAAATTAAAAGAAACTCATAAATGGAAAATTTATCATCCTTGTGACAACATAAAAGTTTTTTATTATTTTTAAATAAATTAATAAAAAATTAACATTATATACCCTTTATAATCATTTTCAAGACTATTCACATAATTTGACTTGAAAAATATCAAGAAAAAATAGAGTTAAAATATAAAAACTAAATAATCACTTATCCTTTATAATTATCTATGAAAATATTGTAACATCATCACTCATACAAACCTTTTCACATTTAATTTTTTTTAAATTATTTAATTGATTTTTTGGTTGACTACACAGGCATTGTGTCGACACTATATAAGCATTTTTTATAATTATAATATTATTTAAAATTATAAATAAATGAAAAAAATAAATTTAATTTATTATTAATATATATTATTATATTTATCCATTAATTATATATTTTTATCTTTTCATTATCATGTTAAATTATTAGGTGAGTGAGAAAGGTATTTTTATATTAATTTTATTATATAAAAGTAATGTCATAATTAAAGAACGTGGAACCAAATTAATATAGTATCAAAGATAAGATAAATAATGGTATAAATACAATAATTAAATAAAATTTACACATGTATAAGTTTAATTTATGGCCCTATCATTTATTTTAACCCTTTTATTATCGTATTTAACCCTTATCGAGGTGACTAATTTTTACCCTGGAAACTATTATTTATAAAAAAATGAAAGGGACCTTATTTCATAATTTGAATATGTTTATTCCAAATATTATACCCTTTTCACATGATTTAGTTTCTATAATTTTTAAGAATAAATTTTAATATAAGTTTGCAAAATGTAAAGGAAAATTGTTTTTAGACAAACCACCTTTTAAGCCCCAAAATGAGTTTACCCCAAAACCGTGTATAGAATTTATAACCATTACATTTATTAGTTCATAACTAATGAATAGAGAGTTATTTTTCATTAATAACAAATAAAAACTAAATTTAACCGTGTAGTTAATTAAATAAACAAGGGTAAAAAAATATTTCCTTTGTTATAATAAAACATCACATTGGATATAAAATGTCATACATGGGATTCATAATTTTGTATTTTATTTTTAAGTGATTTATTTAAATACATGAGAATATATTTAGTATATTAAAAATTCTATATAAAGTTTGCTGTATTTATTTTTTCATGATGATGACATAAAAGTGATTTTATTTATAAAGACGGTATTTTCACTATACACTTAGAAATATACTATTTCTGTAAAATCCTAACAATTCACATTAAGATAAATTTGAAATTAAAAATTCATAAAAAAATAATTTAACAACTTGAAATCATAAAATTCATAAAATTATATTTTAAATGAAATTTAAAATAATAATAAAGATGCATTTATAACTTCAAATCCTGAAGGAATTTAGATTTTTATTTATTAGGGATAATCCCCCTTTTAATTGGGTAGAGAGGGAACCCTTACATAACCCATAGGCCTAAAGGTATAATGCCTTGTACATGACCTGGAGTCTCATAGGCATAGTGAATAATACATGACCCAAAGGCCTAAATACCAAGCTACACGTGTGTCACAACCCAATTTTTATAGTAATATTTGTTTCTGGATTAAATGTGTGTTGAATTATATAATATTATACACTTAAAAAATATAGAGAAAATAAATAACAATATTTCATTACTAAATAATGTTACATTAATATAAAATGAAACCATTTCAAATTTCAAACATTATAACTATAAAAATATATAAAATAGAAAAGATAAAATGGGAAAATATGGATCACCCTAGTCTAGAAGAATCATCGACCCACTACCAGCACTATAGAAAAGAGAAAATATTTGAAAATAAATCAACATTATATAAAATGTAAATATAGAAAATTGAGAGGAATTGATTTGAATATTAAGTAAAACAATTAAATGGTATATATATGAGGTAATGTGATAATTTGAATAGTAATGTGACCATTTTAATAGTAACCAGACTGTTGGAATAGTAATGTGACTATTGATAATAGTATCCTAACCATTGGGAATAGTATCTTGAACATTGGAATAGTAATTTTATCTCAATATAATAAATTACATTATAAATAATATTAATCTTGATAAATTTAAGTAAATATAAATACTATAATTAATTTTAAAAAAAATAAATATCATGATTAAAAACTCAAATAAAATATGAGTACATTTTTAATAAACTATATTTTAAATTATTTCATAAAAGTCATAATTTTTATATAAAAATTTAAAATTAACTCTTTTCATGATTTATTTTGATGAAATTAATATCATTTATTAAATCATAAAATATAAATTTTTTATGGGTGTTTTTTAGTAACTTTCTCAAAATACATCAATTTTAGAGTGAATAGTAAAAATACTATTTTTCGCATAATTGGTGTATCTTAAATTACATCATTCATGATGTAATAGTGAACTCATAATTTATAGAACTATTTTGAATCTATAATATATATAGTTTCCTAAATAATTCATTAAAATACAATAAACATGATTTCCAATCCTAAAAACCACTTTCCAAAACCTAAAGTCAAAAGTGATTCCTTAAAATTAAAATTTCTCTTTTTTCCAATTTCATTTTTAATAAACTAATAAAATCTATTTATAAAGGGGATTTAAGTTCTTAAACTCATAATATTATATTTATATATGGTTTATATTATCAAAAATTCTCTATTATAAGCTTTACCTTTGATATATTGTTTTATTTAATCTTTTATTCTAAAAATACCCCTCTCCTCAAGTATAAAAAACTCCAGTCCCTCACATAGGAAAACCACTCATACCGCACTTTATAAACCCTAAAATATTTCAAAATAATACCTTTAAATACCCTTACAATACTTGGGGAAGTTATAGAATAAACCAACTCAAACATCATGGGATTTTATTGGGGTACAAGAGAAGTTACATCAAGGATTAAGTAAGTTTTGGTTAACTCTTATTTTTTTAATATCTTCTTCTTCCCTTTATTTTTTTCAACACACGTTTAACAAAAAATCCATATAAGATTAATTAGTAAGTAATAATACAATTTATTTGTTATTTTACCCTATTTTAATTATTATATTTACAATATAAAATTTACAAAATTCTCATTCCTGCTCTTTTGGTAATGTCTCGTCAAAGTTTGGTTAACCACCTATGGAGAAATTTTCAAGTCAATTATTATAACCACCATAATGTATGGTTATTATTTAAAATATATAATAAATAATTAAATAATTATATGTATTATAATATTTTGTAATTAATTATACTAATTTATAAAAGAAATTTAACAAAATATTAAATTTGAGGAAAAATGGAAACTTTTTAAGTAAAATGTGATATCAAAATGACTACCTAATAACCAAGGAAATTAATAATTATAATAAAATTTATATAATTGATAAATAGTTTTAAAAATTAAAATAACTCACTTTTGGATCAATTTCTTAGTAAATCTATATTTATTATTCAGGATGTTCAAAAGTGACAAAATAAAGTGGGATTAAAGTAAGGAGGCTATCAAACCAAACTCATTTTTAGTGGGTTATCCATATTTCATGAAATATTTGGTACAAATACTCCAATAGTTTTTCTTAAATATAATTTCATTATTTTTTTCTTTTTTGGGGGATATTAATGTTTCCTTCTTGATTTTATAACAAATAAAAATATTTTCCAAAACAACACTTCTTTCCAAAACACATCTTTGATTCCTTTTGAGTTGTTACTTCTTCACTCAATAATTATGATTCCTATACCAAATATGTTTAAATTTTTAATTTAGGAACCCCAATTGTATTCACAAAATTAGGATTAATGAAATCAATTTGAAACCCATTCTTTTCCATTATTTAGTTCATGACTATGATTATAACATGTTGTATGTTGCATGCATGATTATGTAAATATTGTGATGTGATGGGTGGGCATAGAATTATATATCCCTCCAATGCATTGGGTAATATGACGTATATCATGATATAATGTGTATTATGTGTGAACAAGATTCTTTCTTTATTTACAATTATGATCTTATAATTATGAACATATATTATGTATGAACATGATGCAAGATTTGTTCAAAACAATGTGTGCTATTTTAAAACTATGATATGATGTTTCATTTTTATCAATTTCCATAATCCATGCCTTCATTAAATATTTCCCTCATGATATTAATCATGATCATATGATTATGTTATCATTATTATAATTATGCTCACCCGTGTTTTATTGAATCGTGTCTCTTATTAATCCACTTGTTCGAGGTTTACCTCACCCCTTATGTGATGTATATCCTCAGGTTATTACATTAACTAAGGAAAACATGATTTTAAAATGATAGATAATAAGTATTTAAATAAATAATAATAATTTGATTATGTTCATGTTATGTATGATCCAAATTTTCATAAGACACTAAGAATCTTGATCCAATATTTGTATCACTATTACGTTCTCTATCTTTATAATGATGTAGTAGTTATATAATGAAAAGTAGGGTCTCTATAGTTCGTATCAAATAATGGTTTAGTTAATTTGGGAATTTTTATTATGGAATGTTAATGACATAACATAGGGTATGTCTAAATATATGTAAATATCCCAAAAACATTATTTTAGAAAAATATTAAACATATGGATCCCATAAGATATTCCCTTAGTGTTAGTTGTGTAAAAAATATATTATTCTTGATTTTTTGAATTAATTATTGTAAACCTTTTCTATTTTAGAAAATGGTAGTAATAAGGAAAAGCCTGGCTAAAACTCATGTGAGAGACAATGAAACTATTTCTTGAATGATATCCCTAATACTAGGGGTTATTGAGTTCAAAAATTCATGGAAATTATTACCTAGTTGTCTTAGGATATGAATAATAACCTAAAAAATGTTGAACATATTCTTTCACATAATAATGATCAACTAGTGATTGATAATTTTATGTGGCAATGACCATCGACATTTTTTGGATCTTCTTATTCACTTGTTATAGAATAGTGGGTTAACTCAATGGAGAAGATCTTTTCTGGGATCTATTATTCTAAGATGGAGAATGTGACCCTTTTTATTTATTATTTAGATGGAGAATCTTATCAATGTTGGAAATTTATAAATAACAAAATTCTTAAGGATCAAATGGAAAATATTTATTGGTAACACTTTAATAAAATAATTTTTAATAAGTATTTTACCACTAGTTGTTTTTACAGACCATCCAATTCTCCACTAAAAATTCAAGAAGATCATGAATATTCTTTGTAAAATCCATAAATCAAGTGGGTTTTGATACTATATGAAGAATCATACCTTTCCCAAATGGTT
Source organism: Viscum album (assembly GCA_963277665.1). Lineage (NCBI taxonomy): Eukaryota > Viridiplantae > Streptophyta > Magnoliopsida > Santalales > Viscaceae > Viscum > Viscum album. The sequence continues at coordinate 581,519,111 of OY728148.1, forward strand.
GAGTCAAAGGAATGTATCAACCAGGTGAAAATTCCCATTATTAGGGAATACACTAGTGTATTTCCTAAAGAGTTATCAATACTTCCCTTAGATCGTAAGGTATATTTATGAATATAACATATACCCAGTTCCACTCCTATCTCCAAATTACCCTATAATATAGCCACTGAAGAATTTGAAGAGTTAAAGAATCATATGTAAGGTAATTTTGATAAAGTGTTCATATTACCTAGTGAATCACCATAGGGTATGTCAATTCTATTTATTTAGAAGAAGTATGGATAAATGTTGTTTTGTGTTGATTATAGAGATCTCAATGAGATCACCATAAATAAAAAGTATCCAATTCCAAAGATTGATGACTTATTTGATCAAATATAAGGAACTTAGTACTTCTTAAAAATTTGATATTCATTTTGTATATCATCTACTAAAGTTGAATAAGGATGATATTCTGAAGAATACTTTCCATACAAGGTATAGGCACTATGTGTTCATAGAGATTCCCTTCGGACATAATAATACCCCTTCAATATTCAGTTATTTGATGAATAGATTCTTTAGAGACTATATCTAAAAATTTATTGTATACTTTATCAATGATATTCTCATTTACTCCAAGAGAAGTGAGGAACATTAAGAGTATTTAAGTATTATTCTAGAGACATTAAAGAAGGATAAAATGTATGTTATGTTCATCAAGTGAAACTTTTGGACGAATCGAGTCACATTCTTGGGGAACATGATCACAAGTGAGGAAATATCTATAGATCTATCAAAAATAAAGGAAATTAAAAAATGTACCATACCCATTAGTTTCAAAAAAATCTTTAGATTTCTTAACATAGATGGGTATTAGTGATGTCTTTTGAGGAATTTATCATGATTTCTAGCCTAATAACTAAGTTAACAAAGAAAGGGTTAAAGTATGTCTGGATAGAAAAATGTGATGAAATCTTTAAGGAACTCATGAAGATTCTAATAACTATGCTTTCACTCACACTACCAACATGTGGATAAGGTTATGTGATATTCAATGATGGTTCAAATAATTTCTTGGTTTTTTACTCCTATAGATTGATAAAGTGATAGCATATGCCTTATGATAGTTGAAGATCCATATGATGGACTACCTGATGCATGATCTAGAGTTAGTCTATGTGACCTTTGTTAGGAATATTTGGTGTAACTAACTCTATGGTGAAAATTGTGATATATATACTAAACATAAGAGTCTAAATTATCTATTCACATAGAAGTAGATCAATATAAATTAAAGATAATGGGAATATATAATAAAGGACCATGATTTGTCTATTCACTACTATCTAGGAAAGGAGAATAAGGTATTTGATTCTCTTAGCAGAAAGGAACCTATTACTCTATCCATGATGTCTATAGAGAAAGACCCAAGATTCCTATTTATCTAAAGGATGGATTTGGAAATAATAATATAAGGTAATACATCATACCTTTCCCAAATTATTGAATAACCATATATCTAATAAAAGATCAAGGAGGCACAAAGGGATGATCTAGAGCTACAAAAGAAGGTGAAAGAAGTATATTAAGAGAAGCTACAGGAGTTACACATCGATGATGATGGTTTGATTTGGTTTTGAATGAGGATTTTTGTGCCTACATAACTTAAGATAAATAAGGGGCTATTTGATAATTCAAAGACCTCATCATTCTTTATCCATCCTGGAAGTACCTAAATATACTATGATCTTTGACAGAACTAATGTGGGAACAACATAATGAATGATATTGTAGGGTATATCTCAAGGTGTTTAGTATATCAATAAGTTAAATAAATGTGAAAAAATCCAAAAGGGATGATGTAACCATTTATTATAACCACTTTTAAATAGGGGAATATAATAATGGTATTTTTCACTATTATCTCGAATACATATAATGGAAACAATGTGATATGGGATTTGGTTTATTTACTCATAAATAATGCCCACATTATCACTATTTGAGAGGATTTATCTCTTGAAAAACATTCCATGATGTATGTGAAAGAATTTGTGATTATTCATGGGGTTCTACTTTTAATTGTCTTTGATCATGATCGAAGGTTCACATTTAACTTCAAGAAAAGTATTTAATGTGATTTGAGTACTGAATTTAATTTTAGCACAGCCCATTACCCCCAAACTGATGGAAAATCTAAAATGATTATTCAGATGCTCAAGGGAAAGCTAAAATCATGGTCAATGGAAATCAAAGGTGGATGGGATCAACATATCCATTTGATTGAGTTATCATATAACAACACATTCCACTCAAGTATTCAGATTTCCCCATATGAAACTATGTATGGGAAGTGATGTAAAACACTAACTTGTTGGGATGAATTTGGAGAAAAAAATCTACATGGACTTGATCTTTTAAAAGAGATGCTAGAGAAGGTTTAATCTATACAATATTAAATAAAAGTTACTCCGAGTTTAAAAAAGCATTATGTTAATGATCATCGAAGGGACTTGGATTTATATATGGGAGAAAAAGTTTACCTTCGAATATTACCTTATAAAAGAGTCTTGCACTTTGGAAATAAAGGGATTATTTTAAGGTACAAAGAAAGGGAGTCTTAGACCAAGGTACATTGGCCCCTTTGAGATCCTTGATCGTATAGGAGCAGTGGCCTATCATCTTTCACTTCCACCATGTTTGAATCAAGATCATGACATGTTCCATTTATCCATCTTGTGGAAGTACATACTCGATCCCTCACTTGTATTGAATCCAGAGGTGGTGTAACTAGAGAATGACCTCTCATATCAAGAATAACCTGTGAAAATATTGGACTATGGAGATAACATTCTATGCAACAAAAAATCTAACCTTTTCAAAGTGGTGTAGAGGAACCATAAGTATGAAGAAGTAACATGGGAACCAAATGAAACAATGAAATAGAAGTACCCTCCTCTATACTTAACTGAGAATATGAGATGAAATTTTGGGGACTAAATTTCTAAAGGGGGAATAATATAATGAACCACTGTTCATTAGTAATATTTGTTTCCTCAATGAATGTATGATTTATTATATAATATTCTATGGATAAAAAATTATAGATAACCCAAAAAAAATTATTTCATTGCTAAATATTACTAAATTAATCAGTAATGAAACTAATGAAAATTTAATACCTTACAACTAGACAAAAAATATAAAATATAAAAGATAAAATGGGAATATATAGATCACCCCAATCTACTATAATCATCACCCACACTGCCAATACTATAAAAAAGAACCAAAATATTAGTAAACCAATCAACATCCTAAAAAATGGAAATAAAAAACATTGAGATGAATTGAGTTGAATATTTATTAAATGAATGAAGTGGTACATATAGGAAGTAATTTGAACATTGGAGTAGTAATGTGATCATTGTAATAGTATCTTGACTAATGGGCTAATTATGTAATTATTTAGAGTAGTAACCTGACCATTGGGAAAATAATCTTGAGTGTTGGAATAGTAATTTTACTTCAATATAATAAATTTTGATTTAAATTATATTAATTTTTATTAATTTATGTAAATATAAATACTACAATGCCAAAAAAATATCACGAATAAAAACTCAATGAAAATGTAAGCACACTTTTTTATAAACTCTATTTTAAAGTATTTCAAAAAAGGCATAATTTTTATATTCAAAATTAAAATTTCATATTTAGATAATTATTTTTATAAAATGACCATAATTTTTGAAATCATAATGTTAAAACTTTTTGAGGATTATTTTTTGGTATTTTTTTTAAATACGTTAATTTTTTGGTGAATAGTAAAATTATGTTTTTTAATTAACCAATGAATCCTAAATTACACCATTCATGATGTAATAATTAAATAATTACTTCTAGAACTTTTGGTTCGGCTATTATATATTTAATTTCATAAATGAGTCATTAAAATAAAATAAATTTAGTTTTCAAAGCTGAAAATCCCTTTCCAAAACCCAAAGTCAAAAGGGATTCCTTAAAATAAGAATTTCCTTTTTTCCACATTCCTCTTTAATAAACTGATGGATTATAATTATAAATTGTATTTAAAGGATTAAATGATTTTTATTATATTTATATAAGAATTATATTGTCAAAAAATCACTATTACAAGTTTTTCCATTGATATATTATTCTATTTAATATTTTTTTCTAAAAATATTCTTATCCTCAAGTATAAATAACCCCACTCTCTCCCCTTATAAACCCTCTTAGTCCCTATTATACATATCCTAAAATCTACAAAAATCCTCCCTCTCAATCCCCTTATAATTCCTAGGGATGTTCAGGTGTAAACAAACTCCAAACAATAAGGGTTTTTTAGTGGGGTACAAGAGAAGCTACACTGAGGATTAAGTAGGTTTTGATCAACTCTTATTCTTTTATTTCTTCTTAATCCCCTTCTTTTTTCACCACCTATTTCAAAAGCATGATATATAAGATTAATTAGATAGTAATTTAACATTATAGTAATTATTCTATCCTAAAATAACTATCATATTTACTATATATATAAATTTAAAAATTATATTTCCTCCTCATTAAGTAATGTCTCGTCCAATGCATGTTAACCACCTACAAAAAATTATTATAAAAACATTCATGGAAGGATATTATGAAATTTATGTAACATATAAACATATAATTATATATATTATATGATTCTAGAATTAATTATACAAATTTATAAATTACATTTAACAAAATAGAAAAATTGAGGCAAAATGGGAAATTTTTACATAAAACATGATATCAAAATGACTACCCTATAACCATGGAAATTAAAAAATATAATAAAATGAATATAATTTATAAATAGAGGTAAATATTAAAATAAATAAATTTTTATCAATGTTTTATTAAATCTATCTTTATCATTTACGAGGCACAAAAGTTATGAAATAAATTGGAATAAAGATGAGTGGATTTTTGAACCCAAATCCTTTTCATTGGATTATACCTATTTCATGATATATTTGGTATTAATATTCCTACACTTTTCCTTAAATATAATTTCCTTATACTTCACTTTTATTTTTTTTGTATATAAATGTTTCATACTTGATTTTATAACAGACTAACTGAAAGTTAAATTTTTATTGAAAACATATCAAGTACAACCTTGCCTTAAGGAGGGTGAAAATGGTAATGACCTAGTGCATATTCATTAGCAAAAACCTTACAGTCATTGGGTAAGGAACCCGGACTAGTGTGCAAAATCAACCTTTCCCCTCGCACGCCTTTTTTGGAAAGAGCATCAATTGCATCATTCCCCTCCCTCCACTTGTAGATAATAGAATTTCCCTAACTTAGGAGAGTCCTGCATTTCCTAATAATATAAGCTAAATACCAATATACCTTACCATCTTTAGTTAACATCTGAACTAGAATAGTTGAATCAGACTTCACTTTACAAATGTCTATGTTGAAGCTCTTGCAAAGTGATAGCTCGATGTCCATGGCACGTGCCATGGATCCAATAGACGTGACTACACCATAATATGAACTAAAGGAAAGGATAATAGATCTCCTAATGTCCCTTACCCCCCCCCCCCCCCCCCCCCCCCCCCGCATAATACCATCCATACAAGTGTCATCCACATTCAATTTAACACCTGAATGAGGGGCATTACAGCATACCCATCGGCCCTGCTGAATCCCTGCACCTCTATGTGTGTAAACCCCGGGAACAAGCTTCTTAAAAGAATAATTATCCAGCCCCCCTTTAATAAGAGCACCCATTTCCACCGCCATCAGTTTAACTCGTGTCAAAAGAAAGGTTTGAGATCACTTGATACTGTCTATAGCCTTGTTCCTTACTTCCAAAAGAGTCTAACATGCCACTGCAAAAATCATATCGTGGACATTGATTTAAGCCTCTGTCTGTCTAGCACCCAGAAACCAAACCTCCAGGAAGTTTTGAAGTGAAACCCATCATCCACTATTCTGCAAACACTACCTCAACAAATCCCATAATGTTATCTCCCATTCCCCGGTAAAGAATACATGTTCAACTGATTCACTTTTAGGATAGATGCATCAATGAAAAAGATATTCTAGAGCCACTCCCTTCTTCTGAAGGTTATCCCTTGTAGGAATGGTTTGATGTATAAGTCACCAAACCAAATTGATTAATTTTCCAGGAATTGATTTACACTAGAGTTTGGAGTTTCACTCGTCGCCACTATCCCACACATGTATATGGTTTCTATAGTCAAGTCTGTAGAACCTTCCTGGCCTTGATCCCGCAAACACACATTGATATGGTTCCTCCACCAGCCTAATTAATTTGTAAACATCCTTCTTCTCAGTGTATAAAAGAGAATTTATAAATACTAGATACCCGATGGACTCTTTTACAGTGGTATTCAGCACCAGACACCCTAGAAAAAAAATCTCCTTCCCTGCCCGATTGTCCATCCAGAGTTTGATGTCTCCCCATCCAACAATCTATCTTTCGTGGTCTTATAAGACCTCCAGGTGCTCACTCATGCATCGTCCAAGATTAGATATCCTGTTGTTTTGATCATCCCATTCCCTCCAGTCCTCCCCAAACCTATTTTTCATGAAAGTTTCCCATAATGAAGTCCCATCAATCACCTACCATGAGAATCGTGCCTGCATGGATTTAATGATTTCAACCACACTTTTCAACCAAATATCACCCTACTCAATTGGTTTGTCAAGCCGCTTCCATGATGCCCAATGGCACTGTCCAACCTGATATGCATCCCACAAAAAAGAGGTCATGATATTTTCAATTTTAATGATCGTACCCTTGGGGGGTTTGATAATAGAGATAATATGCATTGGAATCAATGTAATAATTGTGTTGATGAATGTTATACTCCCATAAAAAGAAATGAATTTACTTTTCTAGTTACAAATCCACCCCATTATCCTATTCAAAATGTCATAAAAAATATCCATCTTTATTCTGGCATTGGAAATTAGAGCATCGAGGTAGATCATGGGAAATTAATGTTGTTTCATACCCAACCTTTCCTGAATTTCCCTGTTATGCCTCCCAGAACATTTATTGGAAATAAACATATTACTTTTCCTGAGGTTTACTCGTTTCCCACTAAACATGCCATAGGTTGACATAATATTAATAAGTCTATCTACTAATCATTTATTACCATTAATTAAGAAAAGCATGCCATCCGCAAAAAATAATATGAGAAACTAAGTTGTCCTATAATTTTTTCTTGAATGGAATAATCTTCCCATCAACCATCCCCTTGAGAATGTCCCATGAAAGCACCTCCTAGGCCAAAATAAAGAGACTTAGAGACATGGTATCTCACTACCTCACCCCCCAAACTGTTTCGAAAAAACTGAAGCCTTTCCCCATGAGAGAAATTGTAATCCATGAGGAAGCATAGAACCTGAAACATGGATCATAGAACCATTCATGGAAACCAAATTTCCTCATAACATTTAACAAAAATCTCTATTCAAGTCTGTCATATGACTTATCCATGTCCACTTTCACCATCACACTGGATCCAATCATTTTTTTATTCAGATCATTCACCATTTCTCTTGCAATACTGATACCACCTTGAATGCCCCTACCTTGCACAAATCCATGTTTCTCTTCAGAGATAATCTTGGGTATCACCCTTCTGATTCTTCTATTTAAAAGGCTGAAAAGGATCTTTTATACAAATTTTAATTAACATATTGTTTAGTACTGGTTAATTTCATTGGGATCGCTGACCTTGGGAATAAGAACTACCCTTGATGCACAAGCAGCACTATTGAGTTCTCCTCAGAAGAAGAAATCCCAGACCTCCCCCTTAACCTGCTCTCCAACAATCTCCCAGGCCTCACAATAAAATGCCCAAGGAAAACCATTGGGTCCCGGTGCACTTTCCTTCTTCATTCTGAGAACTGTTTCTCATATTTCATCATTGGTTGGCATGTCTATCAGATAAATCATATACTTATCCTCCACTAGTAGAGGTATAAATTACAAGAAATACATATCTTCAGTACCCCTTCTATACTGATCTACATGTAAGGTATCCTTCTCTACCATAAGCCCCTCAAAATGGTTGAGAGCAATCTTCCCTACAACCTGAAGATCAGAAGTAAACGTGCCATCATCAAGTCTTATATTTATCTTATTATCCTTTCTTCTTTACTTCAAGCAAGCTTGAAAATAATTTGTGTTCTTATCCCCTTCCTTAAGCCATAGTGCTCTGGATGTTTTTCTACTAATCCTCTAGATTTCCAAAATCTTTTCATTCAGAAGGTTTTTCTTATCCACAAAACAGGAAAACCTGTCATTATCCTAGGCCTTTAGAAGGATACCCTCTATTTTCTCAATATCAGATTTTATGTTTTCCAGGATTAGGTCCTCATCCACATAGTTACCATCCCACTTTTGCAAGGACTTTTTAAGCTGCTGTAATCATCTCATAAGGTTGGCCCATGTAGGTCCCTCCATCGGTTGTTCCCATGAGCTCTTCACAACCTGCATGAAATCACTTTTTTTATGCCATCTTGAAGAATAATAAAATTGTTTACTCCATGTCTCACTCCTTTGTAGCGTAAAAAGAATAGGATCATAGTCTGACACTAATATGTAAAAATGTGTCACTGAGGCTTGAGAAAAAGATTCCATCCCTTGATGATTGGATAGGCAAGGATCAAGCCTGATCCATATCCTGCTCAGTCCTTTGTAGTTAATTCATCAAGTGAATTTTCTCCCAATAAAATTCATGTCCATAAAACACTAGGCTTCTAAAAAATCCATGAAGTCTTGCATTGCAAAACTGCCCGATGATATACCTCCTCTCTTCTCTGATGAATCTAGAATAAGTAAACCTCCACACAAATCCTTGGAGAAGACGTCACCTCCACTTGAAGAGTATCCTCATATGAACACAAAAAACTCCCTAATGAATTACCATCACTTGAAGCATTGCTAGATTCTGCAAGGGAAAAGGAAGGCCGGGAAGGGAAAACCACATCGCCACTTGGCCCGACTCTCATCCAAAATGAAAGCATCAATCCCATCAGGACAAGGAAAATCTCCAGAAACCACATCTATGATCGTTTCTAGCCCAGGCCCAAACTAAGTCATCCCAGGAAGACATCTGCACACAGAATGCCAATTTGGAGAAGCTGGAAACTGCCGCTTACTACTGAAGACCCCAGGAAGCCACAAAACTTTGAAAGAAGGACAATGACGGTCTATCATGTACAAAAGTGGCAATCAGGGATAACTTATGAAAACTCACTTCCTCTTGAAATTCCACATCTGAGAAATCCACCACAGGCACACCATCAATGAATTTCGCACAACAAGGAGCCATCGGAATTGATCGAATGTGAGGCTGACCTGAGCGAGATAACCCAAGTTAACTTATCAGAACCTCTTTGAAAGACCGCACACCCGGATCCTCTGAATTAGAATCCTCCATTATTGATTTCCAAAGGCCACCAGGTGGTTCTTTACTAGACAGCAACAACCCATAAAGCCGAGAGTCCGTCGTAGAATCCTCTGATGTTGAGCTCGGTGGCTACAAACTAGCGGCCGACGAAGAAGGAGGTGAAGACGCAAGTGCAGAGCCAGAAACCATTCCTTCAAGTGGTTTTTTTTCAATACAATGATATTATTAAATAACTCTTCTTTCCAAAATAGATATTTTACTCCACTTGAGTTTTTTCTTCTTTGCTCATTAATGATGATTCTTATACCAAATAAGTTTTTACCTTTTTCATTTTTGAACCCCAATATTACTCATGAAATCATTATTGATGAAATCCTTATGAAACTCATTCATTTATATGGACTAGTTCAAGACTATGATTTTATTACATTATATGTGGCATTAATTATTTTGTAAATTTTATGATGTGATGGGTGTGCCTGATATTATATATCCCTCCAATGCATTGGGTAATATAATTTATCTCATGAGATAATGTGAATTCTATGTGAACATGATTCTATATTTTATCACAATAATGATTTTATGATTATGAATATATTTTATGTTTTAACATGTTGCAAGCTTTGTTCACGACCATGTGTGGTATTTGACCACTATTACATGATGTTTCATTTTTATGAATTACCACATTTCATGCCTTTATCCCATGTTTCCCTCATAATATTAATGATGATTATATGCTTATGATATAATGATAATGATTTTTCTCACCCATGTTATATTGATTAATGTTCCTTAATCAGCATCTTACTGGGATTTTAACTCACCCCTTTCTTTGATGTATATCCTCAAGTGATTACATATACTAAATATAATGTGATCTTATTGGGATAAAGATGAATTCTTTAAGAAAATATTTTATTATATTAATGTTATGTGTGAGCCTAATTTTCCCAAGACACTAAACCTTCTGGTCGTGGATTTTTATCTCTATTAAGTCTCTTATATTAAAAAAGATGTAATATTTATGTAATGAAAATTGGGGTCATTATAATGAGAATTGTCCCTACCTAGAATCTACTTCATTATAGGTGCCTCACTCCCCATCCTGCATGGAAGATCGGCTAACATTTCCCCATACAGAACTGCATGGTTCCTGGTACTGATGGTGATTTCCATACCCTCTCATTATTCTAATCCCATTATATCATTTATGGTGTCTTATACTTTCTTTGATTTGTCTTCTATGTCCTACTATAATGGTCATCTGCACGTACTCTTGAATTTGGTTCTAAAAACAAAACTGTAACATTTTTGGATTTGATATTAATAAATGTGGCACAATTTTTTTCATCCAAACCTTACAACATAAAAATGAAATATTGGATTGCTTACATACCCAATGCCCTTTTTGGTTTAGAGTTTCATAGAATTAAGAAAAAGTCTTGCAAACACAAAACTCATGTATTCAAGTGAATATTTCTCTCACTAAACATAGTTTTTCTTATTTCACAATAGGTCATCATATTCATCCATATGAAACCCATATAAAAATAATTCAATTAACATAATTCTTAATAACTTGGGGAAGTGGAAATATATAAGGGTGAGCATTAACTATCACTAAGGGTAAACATAAGAATTAAGAATTAAATATCACCAGTGATCATAAGAATATCATAACAGTATGATGACATAATCAATGTTCATGAGAATAACATAATAATATTCATACCTATCAATACATGGAACATCAATCATGAAACATGTAATAAAGATTTATCAAAACAGAGAGTCGTAATAATCAATAATCATGATCCATGTGATTTAAATCTTAATCATTGGAATCATTAAAACCCCATATAAATCATAAATAAATTGTATTGGTAACTTGGATCATCATATTTTTAACTCATTTTAAAACTATGTTAGAAATAACTATTACCCAATTAAATCCATAGGATAAACTCTCTAGTAACTCCCTTATTTTTTTCCTCTAAAGACAAGAAACATTACCCAATCAATTTGAGTGATATCTCGGTAAAAACATCATATAATATGTATTGGAATCACCTGGAACTGTCTAGGTACACCCATCATATAAGCTATATTGGTATCACCTTGATATGTCTAGGTGAACCCATCATATATGTTATACCAGGATCACCTGTGAACTATAATGGGCCTCAACCCTTTGTATAAGATATACCAGGATCACCCATTCATTATCAACAATTTCCAGTTACCATTAAAAAATAAATAATTTAGAGTCCTTCACTTTACAATCATTATAATAATAATTTTCCTTTCATATCTCGATTAACTCATGGTAAAAAAGGGTTCTGTGTCAATATCATATTCCATGAAGAGAAATAATACGGATTTTATTAATACCAAATATTCCCAGTGGTGTAAAAGTGACGTAAAGGGTTTCTATCCTTGATGAATGGAAATTCCATTAAAATGTCATTAAAATTATTCTTGAGAAAAATTACCCTATCACTGTGAGTAAAATCAAAGGATTCCATCTTATATGGAAAATTATTTTGAAGGATTGCATGGAAAATTTCTTAATGAAAATATCATTTAAATATTGAAAACACTTATTTAAAATATAAAACATTCATAAAAAAGAAATAAAAAAAATTCTTCTAAAATATCATTCGAAATATAAATATGATTCTTTAAAATATTGAATTTTCATGATCAAGGAAAATATTATTCTTATTAAGTATGTTAAATCAAATATTGCTTACAAATTTTTGGTAAAAGTAAAAAATTTCTTAATATTGAAAAGGACATGAAGATTAATTTTAAAAAGATTTTGAAAAACCCATTGTGGTTAAAATTTTAATTATACAAACATATTACAAAAATTATAAAACCATTTTTAGAAAACATGGATTTAAAAAAAAGATGGTTCTCTACTGAAGAGAGAAATGAAGTCAAATTTCCAAAAAAATATATTTTAAAATAATTTTAAGTACCAAATAAAGGAAAATGAAAAAAATAATTAAGAACATCATTAGTAACTAGAGGGAAATAGACTTAATGGGTTTATTATAAAATTATCAAATAATTTCCTTCAATGTAAATTCACGTACAAATAGTCCTGACTAAAAAGGATATTGTAACATAAAGACTTTTCTACCTCGGTAACTCATCCATCATAGGACTCATGAAAGAATAAAATCAAATGAAACTTGAAAAATCATGATCATATAGAGATTCATGATATAACATATCAAATGGGTAGTAGATACACCTTATAAAATAGTATGGGTGTATCACATAACATATGTCTCAATGAATATAATTTCAGACAAGAAACCCATATAATGATCATAGCATTGAAGTGAATATTTTTAAATGAGGTGATTATGTCTATAAAATATAAATCCAAAAAAATAATTTGAGATAAATAATATGATAATAAAAATTCATTTCACCCATAATCATATAATATCAAATAAAATGAAGAAATAATATAACCCAATGAAATGAAATTGAGTTATAAAATTATTTACCACTTGGTAACTTTCACATAAAATACCCTTGGATGAATTAATTCAAATTAAAACTTAAAATAACATGATTTTTGAATTATTCCAGATATTACATGTAAAATTTTCAGAAAATACACTATATAATAGAAATTATGTGTATAATATTAAAATATGTCTCAATGAGTGAAAATTGTGACGAAGTCCCTTACTTGTATGGTAATATCTAGATCAAAATATCAAGAAAGGGAAAACCGCATATGGGTTTGTAAATCTAAATAGTTTTCATGAAAATAATGTTAAATTACATTCATGTGTATTATATAGACCACATAATAAAAATAAGTGGTGAATATGGAATATGTCTTATAGAAGTAAAAGAGAGATGAGAAACCCTTACCTTGAGTCCAACTCATCAAGTATGATATTTATATTCCTAAATAATAAACATATAACAATTATTTAATTTATTAAGAAACTTTTTATTGTTTATTGATGCTTTTATTTCACATGATACAATGTTATATAAAATTACTTAATCAATTAACTTTATGCTAGATGTTTTGATGATATTCAGTTAATGTGTCCAAAATGGATTTGATATATTTACTATGGAAAAAAAGGTATTTTTAAAACATATACAGAATAATAATCATTAAATAATTATAAATTTTATACATAAATTATACTTTTAAAACCAATCATGAAATATGGATATAAAAAATGATCTATGTTATGACCATGGAAACGGTATGCCATGCGTACACAAGAGTAATATTTCCATTATTCAATGATCATTATAGAAATAATGTAAAAATTATTTTATTATTATAGAATGATAATTATATCAGAAATAAAATATTTTTATTTAAATATACATTTATATATAATCTATGTGATTTAGTGATGAAAAAGGAGTCACAACTCTTTTTGGAGGTGGTAGTCCACATGTACGCATGAACGACATTATTATTTTTCATTGTAAGAAATAAAATGATATATGATATTTTTATAATGATATATATAACATAGATATAATAATTATTTCATTTATATCATATATATTAAATAAATATATCTTTATTACATTCAATGTAAAGTGTTAGTGAAAAACGAATCACATTGTTTCGCAAGGTGGTAGTCTGTTGTACACACGATCGATATTATGGTATCCCCCACAGAATATAAATTATAAAGGAATGTGTAATTTTATAACTCCAAAAGTATAAATATGTAACAAATATCATATAAATAATTTAAATCCATCATTATATAAATACTTTATATGAAATGATGTAAAACGGATGACATCGGTTTGCAAGGCGATAGTATGTCATACACATGAATGATAATTTTTTATCCCATTCGATGGAAGAGGAGATGAATTTAGCTTATTAAATTATCCTAATAAAAATTATGTATATTTTAGATATGTTTTTATTATATAATAATAATTTTATAATATTTGTTTCAATTTGAAGAAGAAATAAAATAAAAACGCTCGGTTAAGCACTGTACCTCTTCTTCATAAAACCTTGTTTGGTACCACCAAAAGCCTTCATAAGATGGATTTATGATCAAATTAATGTATAAATTACATGGGTATGGAGTTAATTAAGATATTTGGGTAGTTATTCTTTGAGAAAAATGGCTTGGAAGTTGTGAAGATGAGAGGAGAGGGGTGACCTTTTAAAAGTGAGGTGAGTGGCACACTTGTAATCTTTGAAAAGAAAAAGAAATACTGACATATTTTACATGAAACGAGGCTCCAAAATGGACTATTTTCAATATTTATAGATTATAAGGTATAATTATATCTTTAAAATATATTTTAGTAAAGTATTTAGGTCATTATAACCCTTATATTTTTAATTTAACCCCCAATAAATCTGTTTTTACCAAGACCATGGAAATTAATTTTTACTAACTTTACTATTAATTATGGTAAAAAATGGGTTCACCTTATTATATAACATAAATTATTTTGATTATAAATATAAAATCCATTTTAAAAAATTAAATTCACATAAATAGAAATATATTATTTAGGATTAAACTTGCAGATGAAAATGTGGGTTTACAATAAGTGTGTTTTTCAAGAAAAAAAAAGATTTTATGTTAACTGTATGACCAATGATAATAATTATATGAACATAAATTAATATTTATATACTTATAATAAATAAATTTCATTTATATCACTCATAATTAAGAGTTGGATTCATTCATAGAAATAGAGTAACATTATGCACTTTAAAATATTTCCATAGAAATCCCATTATTAAACCCAAAAATAATATTATTATAAAATCCAATATAAAGTTGATTAAATATAATTTAAAGTGTTTAAATATAAATAAGTAATAATTATTTTACATTAAATCATATTTGAAACATAATTTTACTTTTAAACTAAATAGTTTATTAAAAATTAATTAATTTTTTACAAAAATAGGTAATTTTCACTATTCACTAAAAATTTGATATTTTCTAAAAATCAAAAAATGTCGCCCTAATATAATTTTTATATTGTAAATTTAAAAAAATCAAATACATTTTATAAATGTGGTAAAAATTAATTTTTATTTATATTCACAAAGCATGATGAAGCCACCTTTTAGAATAATACAGTTTTTTCAGAAAACATTCCTTTTTCTTTCAAATGATTCTTATATTATTCTATAATCAATAGATAAACATTGAATTTATTTTATACATAGCTAAAACATATAATTTTCTTTATTTATTTATTCCTATTAATACCCACCAATTTAAACGATGTTTTATAATCGTATACTATATTACAGTTCATTTATACTCAGGGTTATGTGTGCCACATGCAATTTGAAGAAATATATTTCACTAGTCACTTAAGCATGGTGTTGTGTGTCAAATGTGTTATCAAACAAATTTTTCTTTTTTAAAATATGGTGTTTTTCATTCTCCTCTATAATAAATTTCAACCTTATAATTTTAACTTGATCAATAATTAAGGGTTTGATATTTGAAAACACTTTTATTGAAAGCTCGCATCAAAAAAATCTTTAATAAAACCTCCACCTGAAAAGAGAGAGTGGGAAGTATGAAGTTAGTTGGAATAAAACATAACTAGGTTTACTAGTTGAAAAAATTAGTTGTAATTTAATATATGGTCTTGTAAGAAAAATATAATTCCCAAATAATTATAGTGAGTGATAGAGATCATCGATAAGAAGAAAGTGAATGATCATGAGAATGTTAATAACCACAAAACCATAAACCAAGTATATGTGAAAAATGTCACTTATGAAATCTAAAATGAGGTTTATGGGACAATATTTCGATTAATGAAACATTTCATATAGTTTAATAATTTCATTACTATCTAGACTAATATAATAATGAAATATACTTGACTGATAAGTAGAATTTAATTCCTTATTTATTTTCAACCACAATATCATATTTTTCTTCAAGCGATGAGCATTCAATAAGAATTTTTTATGTCAGAAGAAATAAATATATATTTTTAATGTATCACATAACCATATAATGGATAATCAATCTATTCCACATATCATTAGACATTTACCAAAACCAATATGGTTAGTAAGTGGTAAGATGTTTCTAAAAATGAATAAACCTCCAAAATGAAACAAAAATACCCAAAGTTCAAACTAAATCATTCCATAAATGAATAACCTTATATCCCACATAACCTCATCAATATCAAAAGCGTAATGAGATTTTCAAATACAACATAGAGTCCATTGGAAGGTATTTTACCCTTGTAGACATTTAGTTGTTGGTTCAAGCCTCATGTGCTTTCCAGATGAGATGGTGCATCACCCAGACCTCAGGTTATCCTTTACCTATAATTATACCCTTATAAAATTTCTATGAATATGATTTATGACCTTAAAATTTACCATAGTCATAAAATTTTATATTAAATATAAATTATCTCAACACCTCTAATATAATTATCAATCATAAAATCATAAACCTATAAGGGTATCCATAACCAATAATATACCCTCACATGAGAACATATTAATCTCCAAATTTCTCTAAACCCTACTCTAATACAAATAATAATGGCCACATACCTGCAATCCTGGATCGAGATCTAAAAATATAAACATTACATTTTTGGATTTGATATCGAAAAATGTGACCTAATTTTAACAGTCCAAACCTTACAACATCAAAATGAAAAATTGAATCACTTACATACTGAAATAATTTTTTTGGTTTAAGAATTTTTTAAAATTAGGAAAAAATGTTACACAAATAAAACCCATGACTTCAAGTGAATATTTCTCCCACTAAACCCATATTTTCTTATTACACAATATTTTATCATCATCATCCATATGAATCCCTTATATAAATAATTCATTTAATATATTTCTTGTTAACCTGAGGAAGGGAAAATATTAGAAGTGTGATATCTAATTATCTATAAGGATAAACATAAAAATTAAAAATTTGGTATCATAAGTGATCATAAGAAGAAAATAAGGTTATTATGACATAATCAGAGTTCATGGGAATAACATAAGAATATTCATACCTAGAAATACCTTGATCATCTATCATGAAACATGGAATAAATCGTTATCAATTTAAAGATTCATAGTAATCAGTAATCATGATCCATGTGATTTCAATATTCATAAAATTAATCATTAAATACACATAGATATCATGAATAAATTTTGTTGGTATCTTTTATCATCACCATTATAACCCATTTTAAAGTTTTGTTAGAAATAACTAGATCTTGGTTAAATTCACATGAGAAACACTTCGGTAACTCCCTCCTTATTACATTTACAGAAAATAAACATTACCCAATGCATTGGAGAGATATTTGGTCACACCCATATTATAAGATATATTATACTCACCCAACACTATATGGGTGCACCCATAAAATAAGCTATATCAGGATTACCCAGCTTTATCAGGGCACACCCATCATATAAGTTATATCGAGATCACTCATGAACTATAATGGGGATCAACCCTAGGTATAAGATATATCAAGATCACTTATTCATCATAAATAATATCCAAGAACCATACATAAATAAAACATTTAGATTCATTCACTTTTCATTCATAATAATAATCAACATTCTTTCATTTATTGATTAACCCATGTAAATGAAATGGGTTCCATGTTAATCTTATAATATTTATAGATAATGAATAATTGTGGTATAAATACCACATCTCTATAGAGTGTTATTAAAATAAAGGGTTATTGCCTTTAATGAATGGAAATACCATTAAAATGTCAGTAAATACTATCTTGAGGATAATAAGGTTATCACTTTGAGTAATCCCAACAGATGTCATCTTATATAGAAACTTATTTTGAAATAACACTTAGAACATAACTTGAAGAAAAATAACCTTCCCATTTTGAAAAACCTTATATAAAATATAAATATTATTAAAATTTAAAGAAATAATTTTAATTTAAAATAAAATTTAAAACATAAAAATAAAGCTTTAAAACATTTATTGGTCATGATGGAAGAAAATTTTGTTCATTCTGAGTATGTTAAAATAAAGATTCATTTCACATTTTTGATAAAAGTAAAAAGTAACTCATATAAAAAATGACATGAATATTACTTTTATTTTTTAAAAAAATCAATTTATGGGTAAAAATTAATTTATAAATCATATTAAAAAATTTTGGAAAATATTTTTTGAAAACATATATTTGGAAGAAAAATGATTTTCGGCTGAAGAGAGAAATAAATTCATGTTTTCATGAAAAATTTTTGTTTAAATCATTTTATGTACGAAAGATATCAAAATGGTGCTATTACCTAAATCCTTCATGAATAACCATATGAGAATAAAATTAGGTTCTTTATTAGACAATTATAAAATAATTTACATTAATGTAAATTCAAGAATAAATAATCCTAAATAAAAATGAGTTTGTGACATAAATCCTTTGACACTTTGGTAACTCTTCCATCATAGGTCCTATGAAAAAATAAATTCAAATTAAATATTAAATATCATTTGCATAATGATATTCATGATATAAAAATCAAATGGGAAGTAGATACACCTCATAAAATAATATATGTGTATAACATAACATATATCCCAAAGAAGATGATTTGAGACGAGCAACCCATATAATGATCATAACGTTGAAGTGAGAATTAATCAATGAATCAATTATGTGAATGAAATTTAAATCCACATAAAATAATTAGAGATAAAAAAATATGATAATAAAAATCCATTACACAAATAATCTTATAATATCAAAGAAAATGAATAAGTAATATTACCCAATGAAAATAAATTGGGTAATAAAATTATTTACCACTTGGTTACTTTCAATTCAAATCTCCTTGGAAAAAATAATTAAAATTAAAATATATAATTCCATTATGTATTAATTATTAATGAAATAACTTGTAAAAGGGGTTTTATATACACTATATAAAAGAAATTATGTGGATAAAAATAAAATATTTTTCAATTAAGGAAAATTGAGACGAAGTACCTTATTGCTTTGGTAATCTCTAGATCAAAACCTCATAAAAGGGAGAATGTAAAATGGGTTTTAAATCCAAATAATTTTCATTTAAATAATCATAAAATATATACATGATAATTATTTACATTACATAATAAATATAATTTTTGAATATGACAAATGTCTCACCGATGTAAAAGCAAGATGAGAAACCCTTACCATGAGTCCGACACATCATGTATTTTCTTTATATTCCTGAATAATAAATGTTTTTAATTAATAAATTTATTAAGAACCTTTTTAAAGTTTATTATTCTTTTTATTTGACTCATTGCCATGTTATATACAATTAATTAATCAATTATGTTTATGCAGAATGTTTTGATGATATTCATCTTATGTATCCAAAATAACCTTGGTAGGTTCATTATGGTCTAAGGGGTCATTATTAAACATATAAATAATAATAATAATGATATAATTATCATTTTTATAGATAAATTGTTATTTTAAAACAAATAATAATCATGGTTAAGAAAAAATAACTATTTTATGATCATAGAGATAGTCACTCGTATGTATGCATGAGTAACATTTCCATTTTTATAAGATAATTATGGAAATAAGGTAAGTATAATTTTATCATTATAAAATGATAAAATATATTAAATATAATATATTTAGTTTATATACTTATATATATATTCTATGTAATTTATTGGTGAAAAAAGAGTCAAATCTCTTCATAGAGGTGGTAGCCCACACGTACACATAAACGACATTATCATTTTTCAATCAAAGAGAGAAAATGATATATTATCTTTTTAAAATGATAAATTTGTCATTAATATCATAATTATTTAATTTTTATAATAAATATTCATCAACTTTATCCTTATTACCTTTCATATAAATCGTTACTAAAAAAATCAAATTGTTACGTGAGGAAGTAGTCCTCCAAAAACATGAGTGATGTTATTGTATCCCCTATGGAATAAAAATTAAGAAGTTATTTTTAATATCATAACTCTATAAGTATAAATATATTACAAATTGAATATATATATATACATATATATTAAATACATCATTATAAAAAATAGTGAGTGGTAGTGATGGAAAATGAATGACATTAGTTTGTGAGGCGATAGTCCACCATTCACATGAATGATTGTTTTGTATCCCATTTGATGGAGTAGAATATGGATTTAAGTTAAACTATTAACCAAATAAAATATAATTATATTATATATATTACTTTTATTATATAATCATAATTAGATAATATTTTAAATATTCAGAAGAAGAAATAAAATAAAAAAAATACTCGGTTAAGAACGATGCCTCTTCTTCAGACAACCTCCACAGGTAAGTACCAAAAGCCTCATTAGGAAGGATTTATTATCAAAATAATGGATATAGATCATAGTTATTGAAGTAATGAGGATATTTTGGTTTGTAGTGGCTGATACAGTTGGAATTGAAGGTGTAAATAGGATAATAGAGGGGGAGGCCTTTTATAAGTGAGGTGAGTGGAACAGTTCTAATTTTTTAAAGTGAAAATGTGTATAAGTGTTTTTTAATTGCCACAAGGCTCAAAAATAAACATTTATTAGTAATTATAAATTATAATGTAAAAATATATCTATTAAAATATATTTTAGACATGTTTTTATTTCGTTTTAATGTTTATATTTTTAGTTTAACCTTCGGTAAATTTTTTTTACCTTAACCGCAATAATTAATTTGTACAGTTTTCACTGTACATTACTGTTAAAAATTAATTTTGAATTAGTATATAATATAAATTATTAGGATTCAAAATATTTTATCTATTTTATAACATTAAATTAACATAATTGTCACAATTTAATTAAACATTAAACCCTGAGACAAGATGAAAAAGTGGGTTTTCAATAAGTGTGTTTTTGAATAAAAAAATGATTTTATAATAACTCTATAACTAATAATAATAAATATATGAATCTAATTTAATATTTTTATATATAATTTATACATTTAATTTAAATTACACCTCAATATGAGTTATTTTAATTAATTTAAATGGATAAACATTATGCACTATAAAACAATTTTCAGAAGAATCCCATTTTAAAACCCAATAAAACACTTATACTAAAATCTAATATAAATTTAATTAAAAATAAATTAATTGTATTAAATATAAATAAATAATAATTATGTTACATTAAATAATATTCAAAACATAATGATACTTTTAAATTATATTATATTTTGAAAAGAAATGAAATGTTTACAAAAATAAGTATTTTTACTATTCACTAAAAAGTAAAAATTTTATAAAAAATAAACCAATTTAACCCAATGATTATTTTAATATGATGAATTAAATAATTAATACCATTATTTAAAATAAATTTTCTAAAATATGAAAAAATTAATTTCAATGTAAGCATGCAAATCATGTTGAAACTGCTTGTTAGAAAAATATTAATTTTTTAGAAAACATTTCTTTTTCTCTAAAATGATACTCATTTTATTTTTTAATTAATAGATAACCATTGAATTTATTTTATACATGATAAATCCATATAATTTTTATAAATTATTTAGTATTATTCTTATTCTTCAATTTAACTGGAAAGTAAAAATGGTATACTATATTAGGTTTCATTTATACTTGGGGTTGAGTGTACCCTAATATATTTAAAGAAATATATTTTGTGGGTTATTTTATATCAGTGTTTTGTATTTAATACTCTATATAATATACGCACCATTTTTAAAAAAAAATTAGGGTGTTACACATGCTCTTTTTTTGGCATAACAGCTTCTATGGATCAAAAGCCCCTGGATCATAAGACTGAAGTGGCCTAGAGGCCCAGAGACTGAAAGGATTAAGGTGATCCAAAATATGTGGGGCCCATAGGTCTGGATCTAGTGCTCCAACTTCCTAATAAGATGAATATTTCAAGTAGCTATAATACTGCTACAATTCTTCTACATTACTGATATAATTGTTTTTAAAATTATATATTCATAATTTATTAATGATTAGATGTAATTTTAATAGAGTATTGTTTAATTTAGTACGGTGTTGTATTTATTATAAACTCTAGAGCATAGCAGTATTTTGAATATAATTACACATTGAAATCTTAGGTTGTTAAATCCACCCTAAATAAATTTAATCCTAAAATTTTGATTTTTTAATTCAAACATTAGTGTATCATAATATAGTAATAAAAACTAATGTGTATTTTTGATTGATAATTAACTTCAAAGTCGCTACTAGGAATACTATCTTTTCTTAATAAAATATTTCTAAAACCATGTATGTTTCATTATAAGACATATAATTTTTTGAAAGTTTTCAAAATCATGCATTAATAACTGAGCATTGTTTTTGACATAAGACTCGATAGATTTATCTTCCACTTGATTGGGTTGAGAAATTATTTTACAGTATAATTAGAGAAAATGAGAAAATTTTCTTAATTTATTTTATTCCATTCTATAAGCACAATTTTTTTTTGGTTTTATTTCATGAAGTTTTCCATCTCTGTTTCATATCATACTCTAGAAGATAAATAAACATGACAAATTTTTCATTCCTGAAATACTAAAATTAACTTTTAACGGATCATAAAATCTAAAAATGGATAAAAACTTGTTCTTATTTTCTCTAGAAATTTAATAAAACAAAATAAGTTTAGTAAAATTTATGATAATACCCAAATGAAATAAAAATAAATCATAATATTAACAAATAATACATTAATCTCTAAAGATGGAAAAATAAATCCCAAATATCAACATAAATCATTCCATAAATAACTAACCTCAAAACTCTTAAAAATATTCCTATAAAAGATTTAAATAACAAAATAAAAAAAAATTGATCACATATTCTTCCAAAAACAACTTAAAATTTACCTCTATGTAATGTTAGTCTCTCAAAAAGTCACATACCAAAAATTAATATACTCTAATAATATATTCTTTAAAATATAATAATTTTTTTCCAAAAAAAATGAACCACCACAAAACCCCAAAATAATCAAATATGTTTCCAAAAGTTAACTCAATCATTATTCATAAAATAATATCAACACTTTGATATAAAATCCCATTTTTTTCAAATATTTGTCTATCAGATTAATCCTATAATGTTCTAAAAAACTGATAACCCTTTATAATAATAATAAATAATTACCTCATTATCAAAGAATGTATTTACCCTAAGGTTTATCTATACCTTTTATCTTATATCCCAAAAAATAAAAAACATGTTAAATAACCAATATACTAATATAAATACTAAACCCATGTATTATATCTAACTTAATCATGTAGTATATGTACAACCCTATAAAAGTATCCAAAAATATATTCAATCCCTAAAAATATATATTTACATATGACTTATAAAGTGTATATATTCCTTTTATCTAATGAAAAAAAATTAAACTTATCCACATCTTATGATATTTATAGCTCTTAAATTATTCTTAACCAATAGTATCCTAACCTCTAAAGTAATCCAAATACTGCTTTGATAATACTTATAATATCTCATACCTATACACCCAAATCTAGTTCTAAAAACATAATCATGACATACAGGATTGATACCAACTAATGAGACCCAATTTTAAGCACCCATTATCAAAATAAATTATTTTTACACTTTCATACCCAATACCTTTATAGGTTTATATATTTATAGAATCAGGAAAAATATTACCTAGTGAAATCTTTATCTTTCTCACCTTATGAAAATATTTACCCTTATACCCACTTTTTCTTATTCTATAATAATTATTCAAAAAATTATAAAAAATTATCCAAACATGATACCCTTCTAGATATATCATATGTATTACTCACCTTCATTACCTAGGAAAATAGAAACATAATAAGGGAGATCTAAAAAGTGTAGTAAGGGGTAGCGTGCATTGGAATTTATCATAGAATAAACAAGGTTTCCATGATATGGAATAAATAAATGAAAAAATAATAATTTTATATAACTATTCATATTATTTAAACAATATATAACATCATATGGATGAAAAAAATAATTTTAAACATCATAATATTACCATTGTGGCCTCATCTGTGACATCATACATACCGTCGAGGAATCAGCCAATACATCATAAATAATTATGAAATCAAATGCTAATTAACCAATCTATTATGTCTCATGTTTCCTAACTATAAATCTAGGATATTTATAATATAGGTCTCCACCCATCACATAATATGTATAATTCATTTTTCTTATTAAATAAATGAATAAAAAAGATAATATATAATCAATATTGTTTTCAATTAATACGTATTTATATTAAATAATTTATAATGATTATAAACATTTATCAATTGTGTAATCAACCATTATTAGCATTTGATAATCATCTATATACAACTAACATGTATAAGTATTATCAATTATTCCCCAAATAATAAATGAGATATCATTCTTGGTAAACACCCCCAATCTGACTAATGTAAAATGGGTTTTTACACAATATTGAGTAATCAATATATGAATAATTAATTTCAATAATTGATATAGAATATATCCATAATAAAAATGAGCAAAAATAAAGGGTACCATCAATTCATAAAAAATTAATTCATTTTGATAATGATAATTCCATTATTAAACTGAGAGAAAAATGAATGTAAATAATTTTAAATGAGTTTCTATTTAAATATTTTGTAAATTTGTTTAAAAAACAAAATTACTACTCATATTCAGAACTATTTTTATAATATTTCATGAATACCTTTAAAAAATAATTTAAAAAATAATTTACAATAATTTAATATTGAAAATAATAAACACTAGAGTAGGAAAATGTATATAATAAGAAACCAATATAAATATGTCGAATGAAATCTCAATAAAAAAAGTGTAGGAAAACAATATCATTTTCTTTTGAAAAATTAATAGAACAGTGGAAATAGATATTTATTTGTAAAATCAACAAAACATATAAAGTAATAAAAATAATTATGAATGGTTATGAGTTGTAAAAATATCTTCATGAAAAAAATGTTTAAAAATATATTATTTTCACACTACTGTTAAGAAAGTATAAAATGACATATTCATAAAATCACAAAACAACCTATTATTCATTTTAATATAAATTTATTTTTAACATAATTTTTCCTAACTAAATCACTTAAATATAAAAAATAACATTCATGAAGAAAAATAAATAATATGGATATAGAGTAAAAATTTTCTTAGTAAAAAAGGAGAAATAAAGTTAGTTTCTCTTAAAAACCTTATTTTTATCATTTTGAGTACCAAAGAGGTGTAAATGGAATAAATTTATAAAAAATATATAAATATATATATAATAATAAAAATATGTGTGTTTTAAGATAAATAATAAACAATTTCCCACAATGGAAATTGAAACAAAAACAATCCTGATAAAAAGTGCGATTGTAACATAAACCCTTACTAAGAGAATCATATGGGAACTAAGAATATTTCAAAATATATATTATGTAAAATGTGTTTAGATACACATAAAATTATTTTAAATACAGTATAAAAAATTATACTTCATGACACATATAATCTTATCATAACATATTCAATGAAGAAGTGACATAACCCAATGAACAAAAAATGAGTTAAGAATCCCTTTACCCTAGATTCCAGAATAGGAAGATGGGATCTAAAATTAATGTATAATAAATTTTTATTTATTATAAAATAATACAAAATACATTTTATTATTCTAATTACTAGACACCATTCACTTATAATTTCTTATTTCAAACTTGGTTATAATTCTTTGATAAAATCAATATTTTTGCGTCAACTATTCTATTTTTCAAGCATGTACTTATTGGATGGTTTTGGTCCTTGAACCTTATTTCATTAAACGTCTATATAATTTTAAAGAAAATTAATATCATATTTTTTACAAATTATTTGATTTCCTTATTCAATTTATGGAAGTTATGTTAATAATTCACATGGAACACTTAGAGATTCCCTTTTTAGTGATTATTGAGTTAACAAAAAAATTGAGTTTATAAGTAAATATTTTTTCTAATATTACTACTAAAAATTTATGAAAACATATTACATTTATAATTATTATACATTATTTACTATAAATAATATCCCTTAATCATTTATGAAATAAATATTATAATAATGGTCGTATAGGCGGTAAAATCGACCAATACAAAAACATGTCATAATGAAAAAATGAGTGAGAAAATGCTATTATATATATATAATATAATATTTAAAGAAGCTTAAAATTTTTATAAATTTCATATTTAATCATTAAATCAATATTTATAACCATCCATATATGGCGGTAATAAAAAAATTAAATATATCGTTCATGGAGATGGTTGTCTGTATGTATGCACGTATGACATTTTTAATATACAATGGATGAAGTGAATCAAGTTAGATAATGGTATATATTTTAAAAATATTAATTATATTTTATATATCATAGTTATTTATTAAATTTTTCATTATAACCATCTATGAGAGGTGATGATGAAAAATGAAATATAGTGCCTTATAGATATAGTAGTCTGCATGTACTCGAGAGCGGCACTTTCTTTTTTAAATTAGATTAAAAGGATATGGGTGATTTTTTTACATAAAAATATTAAAATTTAAATTTACTAATGATATTTATGTTATTATTTTGATAATTTTATAGAATATTTTAATTATTTTTAAAAGGAAAGAAACCTAAATGAACTCAATTAATATGATTACCTCCTTTTTTGATATCCTCCTTTAGATTGAACTTAAGGACTTTTTAGAAGAGGTTTATAGTCAAACCAGAGGCTTTGGGATATTTTTAATGGATTTTTTAGATGTATTTTTTTTATAATTTTGAGATAAAACCAAACTTATATGTGTCTTTAAAGAGGATAGACTGGGTATCATTCTATAGGAAAAGAATCAATAGTGATTTTCTAATATATGATCATTAAGGGTCAAGAATGTAATATTAAAATATAAATGTAGCTCATAAATGGAACATGTAAGTTTTTATAGACCATTTAAAATTTAGTTGGCTAATTAAAATATTCTTATTATTTTTAAAACAATAAATAAAATATTTTTTGATATTAAATACCCTTTAATATCATTTACCGAAACATTCATATAATTTTACATTAAAAATACCAATATTACAAAGGATTTGTAATATAAACACTTAAAAATAAAATATCCTTTATAATTTTATGTAAAATTCATGTAACACCAAAATTACTCCAAATATTCTCACATTTAATGTCTTAAAATTATTAACTATATTTTTCTACTATTTAGGAGAAATATGTACCAATACTGTGTAATCATTTTAGATAATTATACTATTATATAAAATTTTGATATATATATATATATAATTTATTATTCATAAATATTATAATTTTTGTTCATTAATAACTTATTTTTATCCTTATCATTATCATGAAAATATATTAGTCGAGTAATAGTAACATTTGTTTTGTACTAATTTCACTAAATAATAGAAATTTTATAATCAAATAAAGTGGTTCAAAATGGTAAAATACTAAATTATTGGATAAATGAGTCTCTAAATACACTCATATAATCAAATTTAAAAAAATAGTGTGTATATTTGGCATTATCTCTACGTTTACCCCCTAATTAACTAGTTTAACCCTTATCATGGTGACTAATATTTACAATTACAACTATTCATTGTGAAAAAATGAAATTAAATTTATTAAATAATTTAAAAATTATGATTAAAAATATATAAAATAATTTAAAATATTCAATTTATATAGATGTAAAATATTATATATAATATAATTACACAATGGACAACAAAAAAATATTTTTTGAAACACACCCTTAAAAGAAAAAAAATAAGGTATAGAATTGATACTCATTACATTTATTGGTTTATAAATAATAAAATGAATCTTATTTGGAATTAAATTCTATTCCAAATAAAATATAATCTCATAATTACTTAATTAAATAAAATGATCAAGAATAAATTATTCCTTAGAATAAAACATCACTGGAGATTAGAAATGTCATACATGGGCATCCAAATTCAATATAATATTTTGAAATGTTTTATTTTAATCCATGATCGTATATTTTCTTTATAAAAACACTTCACATAATTTTAAGTCATTTTTATGTCATGATGATTTCATGAATATGATAGTATTTGTAAAAATATATTCTCTCTATTCCTGTAAAAAATTATAAAAAATCCAAAAAAAATATTGAATGATAATTTGTAATTTTAAATTAAAAAAGTGAATTTTATTTTAAAAAATTAAAAATATAATATTCAAAAAATAATGTTTTAAATGAAAATACAATATATAAATAAACTCCGCTTTTATAAAATAATGGTTATTATAAACTTTTAGTCTTCTTCGCCTTATTTCATATCAGTTTTTGATGACTGTTAATTTAATTGGATATTATATATTAATAATTTATTAATGTTTAAATACCCCACCTTGGTTCACTCCATATAATAGTTGGAATAGACAGCCACATGACCTTAGGAACGCCACCCCATACACTAGAGGTAGATGACTAGTAGCAAGGGTAAAATGTGGTCAAGTGGGATAATATACCCCCATATCAGAGTACACAACCATAATACAATAACAAAACATCATAAACATCATATTAAATAAAAATAGTAAATAAACTAAGCATGATATAATGAAAAAAATCATTAAATGTATGAAAAATCATTCCATAAATATAAAAAATGATCAACCACTAGGCCAATAAAAAATAAAAAATAAGCAACTCAAAATATTTTTACCAGAATCTACATCCAACTGAAAGATGTGCCACATACTAGTCTCCAAAACCCTTTTGATCTGCTACATCCCAATCATGAGACCCAACATGATCTGCTCTAATCAATCACACTATCTTGGGTCTCCACCCTATCTTTTGTGAATCTCATGATCATCCCAAAATAAGACATATGGTTTGTATTCACATTAAGGTGTATTTATATGGTTGAGAAATGAATCATTGTAGGCTACTTTGAATAGTGAACATATTTACTACTGTCATAAGTGCATGATCATGAAATATTCCAAACATAGTTTATAATAACTAGAATGAAAATAAATAAATAAAACCACCATCAATCCCCAGTCTTGTGACCCCGACTAACTCAACATAATTCAACCAATGTTATAATGTCTCTGAGCACATCATGGGGACTCCACCAACCATAGTAACATCGCATACCCATGGGGATCCTCATATCACTCGAGCTAATCCAAATACACATCATCAATCCTTAGGTCCATGATCTCGATCGACCATACCTACTTCATCTAATATTTAAATGTCTTCGATCCTAAAAATCACCTCAGGTGATATATATCTTCACTTTTTGGATCCCACTCATACATCAACCAACTCATTTGATTCTATCCGAGATAGGTATCTACCCCCAATATATTGTGATACTAGATCCCAAACATACCTAGTGTCTAAGGGTCTCATCGATCACATCAATTAATTCCTGGGAATCCTAGGAAATCACATCTGTTCCAATCCCAATGGATGATTCCTAGTCATCATAGAAAATTACATATCATCATAAAAAAATCAAAATAAATATTTTAAAATATTTATCAGAATACCCACATCCATCACCCTCATCTCATCCCATAGGTCTTACATGTTTGTAACAGGTTCTAAGAGATACCTACTACCATCTCTACCCATATCCACATATACTATCTCAGGGTCATTTCACAATGGGGGAACCCATGGGGGTTCTCTAAGTCATAACTGTAATGGAGGCATCCCACTTAGGATTCTCAAGGGTAGTACATGGGTGGATGCATACCTCTTGGGTTACTTAGAACTAGTATGTAGATGGTGGATTCTCTATCTATTTTAGAACATGAGTAGAGGAATCCCTCTTGGGATCTTCATTCATGACTAGTCTCTTGAGAAAATTATATTATCTTAAGGAACATTCTTCCCATCATGGTCAACAAGTCACTGGGGAAACCACTAGGGTCCCAAATTTCCGACTTGGTTAGTCCACACACCCAACCTATTCTTAGTTCATCCTAGGGTATACCTACCTAGGATGCCACATCCTACAAGGGTGATGGCCCTAACCTCATCCCCTATCTATGTCACTCTAGATTGGCCTGAACATACAAACTATATGCCTCTTATAAACATAACCATGTCCACCAATAATGGATAGTCTCATTCTAACATCAATAAAGGAATTTCTAAAACCCATTCCACATCATCCTAACATTATCATGACCCTTATTTGGGTCTCATCTATTATATCGCTCATAAGTCCTCTGGATTCCATTACCGAAGGAGTAACCTATATGTCATAACATGATCAACCGAAATCAATTATTATAAATCTTTATTACACCCCAAGTGTTCTACTGTAGTGTTCTAAGAGTAAAAAAATCAGTATGGAATCTTCTTAATCCCATTATTTACATTAGAGTTTGAAATTCTCCAGACCCCCTCAAAAGGAATAGTACATAGTGTGTACTCTAGAGTACACTAAGAGTTCTCTCAAATCCACACCAAACCATGAACTTGTACACGCCTTGGTATCACTTAGGGTATATTTTTTTACTACTAAGAGATTAGGGAACACATGGGATTTGGTCATGTATTACTACATGGATAGGGTGCAACTTGGGTCTAGTCATGTACTACTAAATGGCCATGTCCCCCTTACATGTGGTGCCTGCCCATGTACTAGGAAACATGGCCATGTCCCATTACATGGTGTGTTCTAAGATTATATAGTGAGTTCCAAAAATCTCTATCTTCCCTATATAAAAATAACCCATGTTTTGTGTTCTTAAAACTACACACCGTGTAATCTAGATTTCTTGACTAAAAACCCCTTTATTTGTACTAAACCCCCCATTTTCTTTGAAATAGATACCAATAGACCCGCATAAGGTCTCTAGAAATAATAATATCAATTTAAAACATAAAAACAGCCAAAATAAGGTGTTATTATTGCTTAAAACATAAAATGGTCATACGTTATGGTGAAAGTGTTGAAGCCTCGAGTATAAATCCTTGCCCCGTAACCCCTACAACTTAATCTAATATCAATTTCAACAGTGGATGGAGTTATGTGAATCCTTATTCCCTCATTCCCTGTCAGTATAGCTATAATTAACAAGGGTTAACTCCCCCCACCCCCTCATTATATCATTTTCATGAAAGGGTAGTCGTATAATTAATTTATTTATTTATGAAATTAAATTAAATTAAATATCAATTTGAAACTTTTGTCTCAAGTCCTAAAACATGAATTGGATTTAGACCTCAACTAAGAAAAACCCCCCATTATAGATGAAACTTAAGATTTATAATCTCAATAAAACTATCTACTTAAGAGATATCATCCTTCCTAAGTGATTGGATAAAATAATATTAA
The DNA here is from genome assembly GCA_963277665.1 of Viscum album. NCBI lineage: Eukaryota > Viridiplantae > Streptophyta > Magnoliopsida > Santalales > Viscaceae > Viscum > Viscum album. Next base: position 581,551,023 of record OY728148.1, read on the forward strand.
ATTACTTAAAATTTAAATATTTCACAAAAATTTGAATGGTGAAACATTCCCCCAAACTTTTATCGTAGGGTAAGAACTCTATTCTAAGACAAATATAGTGCCCCTAAAAATTATTTTAGGTCACCTCATAGGAGAAAATGAACATTTTACTCCTTATGAGCATCTGAATCCAAAAAATAAAAAAAATGTTCTCATTTTCAAAAAAAAATTAAAATATGGGTCTTTGAAATCTCTCTTCCATATCACTTCTTGTACTTAATAGGAATTAGTGGGAAACAACTTAAAATGATTTCACTATAATAATTTTTATAATAAACTCTATCTCAATGATCCTCCAACTAGTCCAACAATATCCATAGCTATCCCAACATGAGATACAATCAACCATGATCGATCTAATTCTCCCCACTATGGGAATATCATTATCATAACCTCACCATAAACACTATCATCTGCAAAATAAACTCTATCCATAAATGACCATAATTAATGGGCATGGAAAACTCACTCACATCAAAACACAAGAATGAAAACATCATCCACCCATTCTCAGTTAACTAGAAATGGAAATTGTTGTTCTCATCAAACCACTTAGAATGGGAATCAAATAATCTAATGTCATGTCATGCATTCCCCACCATAAGGCTTCCCTTACACCATTACTTTTTTGTTGACCTCAACAATTCTATCATGGATACACCAATAAGGTTTCATCAAGACCCTTATAAACACAATGTTCCAGAGCATAATCCAACTAGAATCACACATAACCCTCCCACACATGTCGTCACATAACAAGGATAAATCCTCAAGATAGAGTGATTCCTTAATGAATGTCTAAAATGCTCTAATTATATACTGAGATACAAACCAAGAATATAATCAAACATTCCTAAACCAATGACCATGCTCCTCAGGCATTTTAGTTACAACAAGACAAAGAACCCTAAAAAATCCTCTTCAAATATAGGAACTTTATTTACTACAAACTGAATCACATCCTTAGTTTCCACCCAAAACCATTAAATTTCGTAAAATTCTATACAAAATCTCTCCCAAATAATAAAATGCATCCTATCAATACGACAAAGCACCTGACCAGTCATTCCATTGAAATCTCACCTTTATACCAAATCAGTCACTATGACACATTCTCTAAGGTTATTTCATTCAAGGCTAATCTCACACAAAATAAGTTCATGTAATTACCATGTGCACACTATAAACTCAAATTCACCTCCCAAGAATCAATATAAAATGATTTCATATAACTATTCTTCCTGACTTATAGGATCTAGAAAAGCAGGATCAATCCCTCTCATGGGTATCCCTCATTCATCACAAATATCTGACTTAATAAAAATTGTGTCATGTTTAAAGGTATCTATTTATCTCACCTATAACCAATAATTCAAACCTCCCATAAATATATAACTCAATAAAAATATCTTATTCCCATATCAAAGACCATCTATGGTGTTAAAAATCCAAATTCCCACTATGGGGTCACATATATGTATAACCAGCATCTCATGAAAAATATATCCACCCTCCAGGAACCAATCCCCTTAGACAATTCACCTAAAATACTACTACACCAAGGAACCCATCTCATCAGTCACTATAATAATAGCCAATTTGATCACTTTAGAAGATATATATCAAGGGAAACCACAATATATGGCTTAGTTAAAATGAATTGAATTTCAATATATAATGCAAAACACTATATAGGTTGTTACTATAATTTTAAATAATTTCTCAAAATTTCACATCACATAGGTATACTGACTTTTTAGTCATATCCCTTTGATGATTAGTATCAAGAAATACTAACAAGAGGTCCAGTTAGATAGAATTATATTCCAATGTATACGGGAAAATGTTATATGGGTTTTTACTAGAACATTAAATAATATAACATACATGGTACATTAAACCTACATCTACCTATGTTGATTTGTATCTAGTAAACCAACATCACCCAGTGAAATTAAGCAGATATTCATTCCATGATATAGGGAAAATTTCATATATATTTTTACTCATACTTTAACATACCAAATTCATGTAACAACAACCCACTATGTGATTTACACTAAGGAACCACATAGATCGTTGACCTACTAAAGTCACCAAAAATCAACTACACTGAGGAACTACACCATCATCATCAACAAGTGACTCAACAAATATCCACATGACCTACCATTAGAATAATATATATATACATGTCAGCCCAGTTGAGTTAAATTCTACTAAGTACTTATACTAGAATACATCGGCTGAGAAGTTTCTAATAATTTTAATAATTAAACCTCTCATTAGTGAACAAGTCACACTAGTAGGTGCCTACATCTCATATGAATCATGCATTATAACTCACCATGTATGATACACATATTTCCTTTACAATCCAAGAGTCAAATCAAAAATGGGTCTCTTTCAAAGTGGCGAGAGCTAGAAATCCAACTAACCATAAATAAAAAAATTATGTGAATCCCCCAGGGTGAAAATCACATCAAATGTAACATCATATACCAAATATATCAATTCTAAACCCATGTAAACAAATACTACCTACTAGTGAATCTGTTCATGATACCCCATCCCTATATCCATCATGGGCTCCAACACATTCCAATATATCATGGCCACCACAACCCAAACGGTAAGAAAAGAAAAAAGGATCTAATAGAACATTGTAACACCCCTCCCTAGCTCACTAGATATAGTATTTGGAACAAATCACCACATGACCCCATGAATGCTCTCTAGTATCCCATAGACTACTAACAAGAATCAAGGTCCAAGGATAGTATAGTGGGGAGACTATACCCCCATATCAAAGTGATCAATAATAATAAAATTAAAATAAATCATACACATTAGAGTACATATAAATTTTAAATAAACTGAAAATGATATAATGAAATGAAATTCAGTAAATTCCCATAAAAACCATTCCATTCATAAAACAACTAATCACTCATTAGGTTGATCACATATAAAAAATAAAAAAAAAATCAATTCACTGGGATCTACTACCAAAACTGATATATACCACATACCTAGTCTAAAAACCCTATCGAGCTACTCCATCCTAATCATAAAACTCCACATGAGTGGCTCTACATGTCCATGAAATCCTAGTTCACCACCTTATCAGTTGTATATCTCGTGATCCACCTAAAAGAAGAGAGTAGGTATGTGCACACACTGAGGTGCATGTGTAGGGGGTGATAAATGAATCTCAGTAGACCTGCCCCTATGGTGAACCTGTATCTTACTTTCATAATTCCATTATTATTAAATATTTCCAACCTAGTTGGGAATAGCTTCAGTGAAAATAAATAAATAAAATCATTGTCAATCCTTAGGTCTGTGACCCTAAACAATTCAGACATACTTCGTCCAGTGTCAAAATGTCTCTGAAAACATCATATAGACCACCCCAAACCCATTAACATCACCTTCCCTTGGTCATAAACATATCACTCATGAAAATCACAATACTCATTTTAGATCCTTAGGTTCATGAAATCGACCAATCACACCTACTTTCACTAGCTATGGAATGTCTCTAAGCATGAGAATCACCTTAAGGGACCTATATCCTCATTCAAGGAGTAACACACTTTCATATCCACTAATTAGTAACATGTCATAGTAATTACCTAGAATCCATCATCCTTAATCCCATATGCTTAGCCCCATGGTTATACCTCTTAATTATTTATGTTAGACCAATGAATGATTCTTGAGAGGGTAAACCATGGGAAATCATATATGTCCAAGAATTGATGATTCTTTGGTGACCTAGAAAATCAAATGGAACACCCTCCTTTGATCCCACAAACAATATCACGGATATCCAGTATCACATGACTCCTCTGTTGATCCATCATAGGTACATACACTTGATCCAATTAGGGTATCCAATGCATTGATTGAATGGATCAATAGTCACCCTTGATATGACCAAAAATCATTTGTGGGAATATACGCCACCTGGATTCTTGAATAGCCATTCGAATCTTGGGAATCATAGGTACTCACAATTTTCTACTGGTATCCCCATTCAAATCCCAGTACCCATTAATTTGAAATGGTCTCATAATATAATATTAATTCCTACTATCATCTAATTAATAAATATACATGTTCACATGATCTTTAATATTATATCTAATGTATCACCTCAAGGTATCCACTCCTACATCAATAAAATCATCATATGTTAGCCACTCTATGATTCTTTCACCAATATACTATGGAAACAAATTCCAAACATATCCAGTATCCTAGGGTCTCATCTATCTCATTAATTGATTCATGATAAACTTAGGAAATCATATATGTTCCATTCCCAATGAATAATTCCCAAGTTTCATGGGTAGTCATATATCATAATAAATAAGAATATATCAAAATAAATATATCATAGGGGCTGGTCAAATACCCATTCCAATAACCATCATCTATTCTCATCAAGATTACATGTTCAGTATGGGTTCTTTGTTACTCCCATTACCATCTATACTCATTTATACATACACCAGCTTCAGGTCATATCACAAAATGGTCACCCATGGGGGTTCCCTAGGTTATAAATATAGCTGAAGCATTCTAATCATGATATTCAATGTTATTATGTAAGAGGAATAATCATTATTTGGATTCATATAATTGGTATACAGATAGAGGCTTACCATTCCAAATCGTATGGTTCATAACATAAGCAGAGTCATACCTATTGGGATCCTCAGTCATAATTAGTCTCTTAGGACAATTCTTGTCTCTCAAGGAACACACATCCCATAAGGGTCAACAAGACACTAGGGCACCCACAGGGGTCCCCTAGGTCCCACTCGATTAGTACACTCACCCAAACCAATCTTAGTCATGTCTAAGTTCTAACTATCTAGGCTAACACATCACACAAGGGAGATGTCCCCAAGATTATCCCCTTTCTATATCACTCTAGGTTTTCTCAAACACCCAACATATTTTCCACTTTTAAATAAAAAATATTTCCTAAAAACCAAGGAAATATTCTTGCTAACACCAATCAAGGACTTCAGTAAACCCATACCACATCCTCTAACCATTCTCATGACCCTTATCAGGGTCCCATACCATGTATCCCTCACAAGACCTCTAGATTAAATTACCAAAGAATGATACTCTCCCCCATAACTCATTCTTCAAAAACCACTTATTAGAATACCTTAAAAATCCTATGAGTTCCCCCATCATGTTCTATGTGTAACATAGTATTAATGGACTCTTCTTGATACTATTTATATCTCTAGGGCATGAAATCATCCAAACCCCCTCAAATGAAATAGTACACACCATATACTCTAGAGTAAATGAATTTTATTCTCAAAGATAAGCTTGGAAATGTAAATATATAAGTCGTAGGATCACTTTATGTGTGTTCATGTACTAACACATGACCAGGGAACACATGGGGTCATTTAATGTACAACTACATAACCAAGGCACACCTAAGGTCTGACTATGAACTATTACACGACTGTGCCACCCTGACATGCGGTGTCTGCCAAGGTAATCAACTACATGGAAATATCCCATATAATGAAGTGTACTCAAACTACATGGAGTGTAGTCCCAAAAACTACCTCTTCCCCAGACAAGAAGAAAACATGGTATGTGTTCTTGAAACTACACACCGTGTGATTGTAATTTTCTGAACGGAACCCCCCAAAATAACCATTTCTTCCAAAATAGCTAAAAATCAAACCCCAGAGGGTCCAAAAAATCATAATAGTGATTTAATACATGAAAACCAATATAAGAGGATCTATTACTTAAAATATAATTTTTTCAATCCTCAGTGCATAATTATCATAGCTTCAGGTCTAAATACATGCCTCGTAGCCACCTCACCCATACCCAATATCAATTTTCACTATGGACAGGCTTTAAAGATACCCCTTCCCCATTCACTATTAGACCTTATTTTGTGTGAAAGGGAGAACTCTCCCTAACCTCCGTATGTCATGTTTTGTAAATAATAAGTGGAGTATAATTAATTAACTAATTAATTAAATGCCCATTTAAAACACTGTCCCTGAGTCATGGAACCTAATGTGGGTTTAATCCTTGCCTAAAAATCCACTATTCTGGACATAATTATAGAGTTAGAATATAAATACAACTCTGTGATCAAAATATATCCCCATTCAAACATTCATAGATAAAATAATATTTAATTAATTAAATATTAAATATTCAACCAAAATTTAAATGGATCAAAATTTCACCAAACACCTATCCTAAGGTAAAAAACATATTTTGAGACTAATAAATTGGTATGAATAATTATATCAGTTCATATATGAAGTCAAAAACCATTTTACCCCTCACAAGCATAAAAAACTAAAAATTATAATTTTTTCTCTATTTAAAAACCTCTAAAAACATGGGTTATTACTTACGATTACTATTAGTTTTAATTTATTGTTATTTAAATAATTTCATTTTTGTGTGTAATATAAGCTATCAAACATAGTATTTTTTTAAAGAGAATTATGTATTGAAATATCATGTCGTTACAATATATGCCTATATTTTAGAGAAAAGGTTAAGTATTTGGTATGTAATATAGTACATATCGTGTAGTAAAGTCAATGCTACATTTTTTTGTTTTTTCCATCGATGGTTGAGCTTTCAGTGTCACCCATTAAATATTAACACAACATGTGTCAGTTGGTGGGATTAAAAAGTGTGTAGTCACAACATGCATGTTGTTTTGTAACTTTTTATCATCCAATCACTTCTGGAAATTACATACACAACATGTAAAAATATCTACATGGAATTCACTATCTAAGAGGGAAACAAGGAATGTACTTTGCCTAGGTGAGTCATGTATCTTTTATGTTGGGACCAAGTTGGATGGAGAAGGTTGTCTGAAGAGTTAGCTTTTGTATAGTGTTGTCTTTTGTTATCAAAGAAGTTAAATCAATTGACTTTGTAAAGGAATTGAAACTAGAAGATGCTTTGCTGATATTTATTTCACACATATCATAAGTTAGGAGAACTTGTGATGAAATCCTTATTAAGGAAAGGATGAGAAATGATGATGCTAGTCCTATACAGTTTTTATTGGAAGGAATGATGCTTCTGTAAGATAGGGAAGTTTCAGAACATCACATTGTAATTATGACGATACTAAATCTGGTCTATCAAAGAATATATATCATGATAGTGGAGTTCATGATGAAAGCTGGAGAATGGTTATGGTAAGTAGTGAAGAGAGAAATGAAAAATCAATGGACAATATGGAGGCGGCACAAAAGCACAGTTTAAGGTGGCACCGTTTTCCAGTGTTTGCCAAATTTTAGGGCCTGAAAATCAGGAGTTGAAGAAGTGTGTTTTTGTTAATAGATTTTGCGTGCAAGATTAAAGATGGTTTATATTTTTGCACGTAAGGACTGATTTAAGGTCAGAAAATCAAAAAATGGAAAAGGCATGCAGTGCATGAAAAATTGGATAGAGTGTGAATAAACTAAGGTTGCGTGAAATATCAGCAGGATGCGCGAAATATATGCGTGATGTGTGAAAAAATAAAGCAGTGTGCAAAATATAAGTAGGATATAAGAAAAATAAAGTGGTGCGTGAAATAGGGAAATGAATTTTTTCACGCAAGATATTTTTTGAGATCAGAAGCTCGAAAAATGGAAAAGGAAGGAGGTGCATGAAAAACTGGAACATTGCGTGAAATATGATGTTGCAGGAAAGAGTTTTTATGTACATGAAGAGGTTTTTACACATGGATTAGTGTTTTTTGTGTAGGGTTTAAAAGGCCTATAAATATGAGGTGACCCCCTATCATTTAATAATGCTCTCCACTTAGAAGAAATCCCGAGCTCTGGTGCGTGTAAAATTATACGCTAAGTGATTTGTGTGAAAAGAAATGAGATTGTGAGAAAAGAGGATAGTTGTGAGAAAAATAGAAAAAGTTTCACAAAAAAGGGAAGTTGCGTGAAAAGATAAATGTTGTGCGAAAAGAGAAAAAGTTGCACGAAAAAAAAGGAAGTTACACAAAAAGGTTTTTTGCACCAAAAGATAATTTTTACGCGTAAGCCATTTGAATTGCGCGCAATGTATCCTAAAGGATACATGAAAAATTTGGGGTCTTCGCACATATTCAGTTGTGTGTATGTGAGTTCTTACCAGCATCTAGGTAGGAAATTGAAGACTTGTACTTCATAGAATACAACTGTTCAATTGTAAAGAAGAACTGAAATACTGTAATTCCCTATTTGTGTTAAGAGGGTGCACACACACTTGCAGATTGTTTTACAAGTGCTATATGAGTATAAGGGTATATACTTCTCATTGTATTCCACATCAAAGGATTTTTTTCTAGTGGATTGTCTGGTACTGGATTATTTTCGTACCATACCTAAGACGTAGCTACTCTTGTTGAGTAGTGAATCTTGTAAATCTTGTGTTCATGTGGTTGTGTGTGTTCAGCAGAGAAGAAACTCTTTAATAGAAGGCAAAGGTTGTTTAAATTAGAAGGAAACATAAAAAGAAAAAGATATCACTGATTCACCCCCTCCCCCTCTCAGTGATACTTGGATCATGACAGGGAACTTCAACTTTTAAAAGTACATGGTGTGGGATTATGAAATACACACCATGTATATATCTTTTATTCTCTAAAACCTCATCGATCCATGAAGACTTCTATAAAATCATATAAATATTCCATAAATTCCAAAATAATGTATTTAAACCACAAAAAAGAACATATATGATAAAATCATACCTCAACTAATTAAAACACACCATAATTTTATGTATTGTTTGTGTACATCAAACACCACTTTTTTTATATCATTGGATGTTCTGTTCTTGAAACATCTGCATTAGTATTTAAATTTTTATTATAATAAATTCATATCATCATTCATTTACTTTGATGAATGATGAAAACCATTAACATTTATGACTATGGTGAGGTATCTTGTGTTGGGTTTATCACTAATGTTATGAAATTGATTCAATAATAAAGAAAGGATTTGTTAATTTATAGTATAAAGAGAGATATATAATGAAATTTTCACTAGGATGATAGTATATTCAATAAATAAATGGTCATGGTAGAATAAATAAAGTATGTATGGTCAATGAAAGAAAAAATAAATCATGAATGGAATATGACATAAGATATGCATCAATCTTTATAAGATATCTTGAGAAAAATAGATTATACTACATAATGTGTGTTTATAGGAAATGTTTTCATTGATATAACTTAACCTTATCACATTAGGGGCCTTTTTTACTACACACTACTCCTCGTATATGAGTGAAATTCACTACTATCAAGATAAGGTCTTTGAGATTCACAGAAAAAGTTATTTCCAAATATTTAAAAATTCTAATGAAGTATATTTTTAGGAAATAATAGGCCCTAATAAGGGGGTAGGGTAATATTCAAGTTTGAAAAATCACAAGTAAATAAATAAATTCAATATTATTCATGTTTAGAATAATTATTGTTAAATTTATTAAATCCTATTTTTCATAAGTTATTATTGAATAAAAGGAAAACTATTTGATGAATGGATATTACTATTAAAGGATTGTTAACAATTTTGTAGGATAATTGAGTCAAGTTAATTAATCATATTTTATCTCATAAAATATTATTTATTTTACAAGTAAATGATAAAATATTTATGACTTTTATAACATTTTTACTAGGTAATAATTATCACATATGGTTTATTTATAAAGTTAAAATTAGTAAAGGGGTAGAGTGAAATATTAATGTGTATTAACCTACCAATATAAACCAAAATAAGATAAAAATGAAATTATTTATTCTATGAATTTGAAAAATTATTTCTCTTCTCTACCACTTATGAGCATGAGAAATCATAGTTTGGAGCACCCCTATCAGGTATCTCATTCCTGGATCAAGTAATTGGTTCTCTGGTGAATGTGGGTATCTATAAATATGCTTTTAATCTCTATTATAAAACACAATGATCATATATTACATGAAAAATTGATTTTTAAGCACATGTGGAACTTTTATAGCGTTCTTACTTCAGATGATTCAATATAGGATAATTAGTGATGAGAATGATATGCCAATGATTTCATGTATAAAAGGGTAGTTTTTTATTTAGTGTCATTAATATTTAAATCACTTTAGGTACTTACACTGATATCAAGGTACTTTTAGTATCGAATTCTTTGTTAATATGTCTCTCTTATTTTAAAAGAAATCATGATTCAATGATTCTATGAAATACTCATTACCAATAAGTGGTATCTGGGAGATTTTTTGGTTTACTAAGTTAAATGTTTAGTTATGTTCTCTATGATTAAGATAAAGGGAATCAATGTGGTCGAAATTCCCTGAAAAAAACAGTGATATGGGTTTGAATGGATGAGTCAAGGCCATATGAATATAATTTATTCATAAACATGAAATATTAAAACTTATATATATATATATAATTATAGACGTTGGTGTAAGGAACATATAGACACAAAAATTGGTTATGTTAGAGTGAGACCATGGGGGTCATGTGTCCATTTTCCTAGAAGAAAAAAACATAATAAAAAGGATTATTAGCGAGAAATACACATTCCATTTTATCTAATAGTCCCTCCAATATATTGTAGGGTGAAATAAAAATATTAATGAAATGTTTTTAATCATCAATGTAACCATGTATTCCCTAAATGACCTTCCTTTTACCAACCCAACTACCCTACCATGTTAGTCCAACTCGGGCTAGTCCATGTCGGTCCAAGCTTTACTGGTCTGGGTAAGGCCCTACTCAAACCACCTGAAATCCATTTGATGATGGTTTTAAGGCTTGGAATATCCATAAGAATAAAAAAACATATAAATTTTATAAATTTTTAAAAATGATTTTGGTGATGTTATAATTGTAAATTATGAATTAATATTAGTGTAATTTATTTTAATTCATGATTAATTCCCTTAAGAAGAATTATTTTAAATATAACTTTACTATGAGAGTTTAATGAGTATCAACTAGTCATGATATATATTGGTCAATGTATGATTGGTGGTTATTTTTTATATTCTTATTCAAATTTGGATTCTTTATAATAATTAATTAATAAATAATGATATGTGAATAATCCACTGACCTCATTATATATATAATTGATTGTGTTCCCATGATAGAAATAATTTATATGTATCCCAAATTTCTGTATTCATAGGACTACCTTGCATGTGATTGAGTATTATTATATAACATGGAAGATAAATGAGATATAGTTTACACCATGGTTTGGTGAAGCACTAGAAGTGAGATATTTACATTGGATGTGGGAAGTGGAAACTCAAGTCTTATATGACAAAAGGCATTAAACCAAGTATCTTGGTAGACCCATCATCCATTGGATGAATCAACTATTACAATTAGCTCATGATCATGTTTTTTATTTACTAAATGAAAAGATTATATATATATATATAGTTTATACATGTTCACATTGAATAAAAATAACAATTCATATAAAAAAATAAATTAAAACGTGATGAATATTTTTTATTTATGCATGGTTAAATTATTAGTGTGATCATATATTATAATTCTTGATAAATTAAAATCAATTCTATTCACCATTAAAAACATAAAATCCCTCAAAAAAATATTTATTCAAATTTTTTCTATCAATTGAATTTCAAAAAAACTATAATTATATGGTTCGTGTATACCATAGTTGAGAGTGTCGCTAACTATTGAAGAGTTATTATAAAAGTAGTGGGTAAACTTAACTAAAATTTTATTCAATGAAATAAACCTATCCATATTAATGAAAAATTAATAGAAAATAATTGAGTAAATTCAGGTTTAATGTGTTTAAGAGTTCGGAATCCACTCAAAAAAATAAAATATTTTTGTGTCAATGTGGTTAGCTAGTCAAAATCAAATCTTAATACTCTCAAAGTAGTGTTGTAGCCATAGATTTTACTTTGATGACACTTTTTACCGATACATTAAACTAGAATATTTATTCAATAGAATGTTTTGAATCTATTATATGAGGGATACTAGGATTTGATAAAGTAATGTGTGGCATTTAAATATTAATAAATAAATAATTTTTATAATATTGGTAATAAATACAAAGTACTAATATACTAAATTTATTTTTGGTAGATAAAATATAAATCACTACTTGTAACTAAATATCATTATGATAAATTCAAGATAAAGAAAATATTTAGACATCAAATAAATTCTAGGAGTGGCACATGTTCTTTTATATATTAATGTGATAAGAAACACAACTTTATGTGACGGAGTTCTCACTTCTTTTTTATCCTTCCCAAGGAGAAATAAAGTTGGAAAACAAATCATATTGATGATTTATATCAATAAATCATATTGATGATTTATATCAATAAATCATATTGATGATTTATATCAATAAATCATATTTATGATCCATTATTTTTCTAGTTCATTATATTATCATTAATGGCCAGTGAGTATCATAAAAACAAAGAAGACAAGGATCCATAAACGATGCGTACTGATATCGAAGAATTGTATTAAGATAGAGAAATTATAGAAATGTATTAGATCTCTATTGCACTATATAGGTTCATACTGGGATAAGGGAATCAATAAGGACCTCACATATTCAATATAATTAGGGTCATTGAGAAAACTGAGTCCCTAGGTTTAAAACTAAACCAAGATCTAGCAACTGATCACATGCTCTCATCTTAACAACCCAACTTCTTTACCTTTAGAGTTATCTATAATATGAAAAAAAAAGAATTTTCATCCTAGTATATTGATTTTGGTTCTTCAATATGATAAGAATATTAAGAACACAAACTATTCAACCCTTATAGTGAGAAATAAAATTAAGGTAATGGAAAAGGGTTCGAGGGGTAAACTAAATCCAAAGACACCAACACAACACCTCTCCAAAAATACAATGGTACATAGTAAAATTAAATAGTAAGAAACTATATACATTTATTTTGGAATGAAATTCTTCTATAAAAATAAATTCATGGTTATGGAGAAGAATAAAAGTTATGATTCTAATCAGGTACATTTTTCTTTAAAGGAAATCAATTTATTTCAATAATTTAGTCATTGTATGTAGTTTTTGTCTCAAAAATTTGTATTACAATACAATAACTAGTTAGATTTGTGAATATTTAAATTTTTGGGTGGATATTTAGGTATAAAATTTTGGAATTCAAGCAATATAGGAAGTTTGGGTTTATCATCTGTAAAGACTTGAAAAATCCCATGTAATTTTTGTAAAATTATATGGAATTGTTTCGAGTTCGTAGTTTCTGATGGTGCATGATTCTGAGGCCCGGAGTGCTCGGAATGTTTTCTTCTAAAGTTTCTAAGTACGTTCAGTGTGTTTTTGACCAGGTTTTGGTAACTTCTGAACTACTTCTCGGAATCAAATTATGAGGGCACCATTGAACTCACAACATCGGTATTCTCTTAAGAAGGCTTTCGACTCGACGGCAGATGGTCAAGAATGGAAGTTAGATTTTGGGGTTTTAATAAAGTTAAATAAAAATAATTGTTATCTTATTTTTATTTTTGAGGTGGTTAAAACCTCTAAGAGGTGGTTAGTATTGGGTCCCACCCGCACATAACCTCCCTTGGGAGTATATATTTGGTGGGGACCACCTGGGTTATAACCCTTGGAACCCCCCATTTATGTGTGATGAAACCCTTGAACTTCCTTCCTTAAGTGCCCACCCCCTGAATTAATTAATTTAAATCTTTCAATTAATTAATTGAACTCATTTGAATTCATGCCAACCATTAAAATAATGGATAATCAATTATTTTATTTTGGTTTCCATCATTCTTTTGGGTGGAGCTTGGGAAAAGAGGGAGATTGGGAGAGAAGGAATTTTCCCACAAAGAACGCCTCTTCCACCAACAAGGAATGAACTTCTACCAAGGCAAGAAAGGAAAGTGTCACCCATGAAGAACATCGACGTCGTCTTCAAATTTGTCTTCCCCAAACTCTTCTCTCACCATCAATTATCGATATGAGGTAGGGGTCATTTTGATTGATTTCAATCTTCATTCTTCTTTGTTCTTGAGCTTCGTTAATGGATGATTGCTACCACCCTAACACGGAGGGCACGGGCCGAACAAACACGACCTGATTCCCCTCTGATTTTCTTCGTTTTGTGGATGACGGTGGTGGAGAAAGGGCGTATAGTGACGGGTCGTACACGAAAGGAACCGGCGGCGCAAGGGCCACCAGGTCGCTCGAGGATCGCGACGCCATCGTGCCCCGCGGAGGACCAGGTCGCAGCCAGTATGGGCCACGATGGAGCAAGGCGGCCGGACGGCTGCCGGAGGGGCGTGGCGCCATCACGTCACGTGGGTGGAAGGGCCATGGCCAAGAGGGTCGTCGCGGTCGGACGGTGGGTGTGGCACCATCGCGCCATGCAAAGCCACGATGGACAGAGGAGGGATGCTGTCTCAGCTAGCTATCGGCGGGCTCGGCACAGGCAGGACCCTTCGGGTCTCGTGGTTATCGGGTTGTTGCCACGTGTCGGCCGTTACAGGGAGACGGGGTGGTGCTGACCCCCCCCCCCCCTCGCTCGATCAGTGAAAGTCTCACATGATGCGGCCACCCGCTGGCTTCAGTCGGTGGACCGCCTCCCAGCCATGCAGGTCACGCCACCCGCAGGCCAGGCCGCTGCGTGGGTTGGGCCACCCGTCGCGGGTTGGGCCGTCCATCGCAATTCGGGCTGGTTTCTGGTGGGCTAAGCCAGTTTTGTCTGGCCAGGTTGGACCCGCAGACCAGGTAGGTCCCCAGTCCGGACCCAGGTCAACTCGGCCCAGGTCGGGTCAGTCCGGCTGGGCCGGATCGGACCCAAACCTAGTTCTGACCCAGTTCACCTTTTTGCCCATATCTAGGGCTACGGGTGTCTGATTGATGAACTGTCTACGCCGAAGGAAATCTTGGAACAAGATTTCTCTTTTGGAATAAACCACTCAAGGTTTGGATGCAGTTGGGGTATGGCCATTTTGGATTTAACCTAAATCCAGCCGGGCCCTCGGAGAAAAAACGCCAATAACTCACAGACCGGGTGCCCGATTGACGCGTCGTCTATATCATCAGTTTCCTTATTATGATATAGAACTAAGGGATACATTAACTCGAGACTTCATGATATTTGATGTATTGACATTTGTCTCAAAGAGTGGACCATCCCGAAATTGAACGTGCTGTGTGCGGGAACCCTATGGCTGGCTGCGACTGAGATGATAAGATCCTATATGGACCTACTACTGTACCAGGATCCTCTGTGGGTTCAACAGCAACGATACTAGACCAGGATCCTCCATGGGTTCGATAGTGATGATACTGGACCGAGATCCTTCGTGGGTTCAACAGCGATGACTTCTGTACCGGGATCCTACGTGGGTTCGACAATGATGATTACTATTCCAGGATCCTACGTGGGTTTGACAGAGGAGATGATTCAGTGGCTACATCTAATCATCTCTACCCCTCTACATGAGTTGTATACCTATGTGATTTGACTCTTGACTTTAAGTTGTTATCATCGAGATGATTTACTTTACTTAATTTGTAGAATGGGTTGTGCTTGGGTTCAAGTGTTGAAGCTGGATTGTGATTGGTAAATTAAATATATGTAAGGGAATATACCTAATTAGGGAAGTTTGTTACTTCTTTTTTGTATCTTACTACTGTGGTTTATCGTTAGTGGATTACGAGATCCCTTCAGGGGTCCCAGTGTCCCTTACTGAGTATCGTTATACTCACCCCTGCACGGGCTTCGCCCACACCTTGTTGTGTTCTATGCAGACGAGGGTCGGTAGTGATCGAGGCTGAGGGTGACGGATGGAAGGCTGCTCAGTGATGGACTAGATGGCACGTACCTCAGGGAAGAATTGTTTGAGATCTGTACCTACCCTTCAGGTAGGATTCCCCGGTGGACGATCCAAGAGAAATTTTCCCTTTTTACTTGTACTTGTACTTGTACTTCAGTTGGGTTTGTATACTGGCCCACTTACTTTCAGCACACTTTTCTTTTCTATATTTGTACTTGTTTCTTATACTGCTTGTGTTCAAACTTTGTGTGTTACAGTTTTAAAGGCAATGCCTTCTGTTTTTATCAGGGTTTCACCTTTGCTGCTAGTCGCCAGCCCCTGGCCTATGGAAGGCGGGCTTGGGGTAGTCACGGAATGGGCCCCGAGGATGGATCGTGACAAATTGGTATCAGAGGAGTTGGATCTACCATATAAAATGGACTATGATTATTTTAACAGCAATAGTGTTAAGTTTTTTGGTGTGGTTATCAGTTTAGGGAAACCGGTGTTGGTGCGGCGGCCGTCGTATACATACACTAGGACTCTATCTTCTGATTTCCGACTTAGTGCAGGAAAACACTGATTGCATGTGTGTTTCCTTTGAAAATTTTTCTTTGTGATTACTTTGTCTCAGCTCACCAGGTATATTTTTTTGACTGTGGTGCACCAGTTTCTTTTCAGGATGGCCCCACGCAGGCTGCCAGCCAGGGTTTCGGGTTTTGTACGAGATGGTATGCCACCGAGCAACGAGGCCTCGGTGTAGGGACCCATCACAGTGGAGGCACCAGTAGTACCAACACTCGCTCAGCCACCGATACCACTAGCTCTATTAGCAGAGATTACATGCCATCTGAGTGCATTGTACGAGTTCCAGCACCTGAGGCCGCCCAGGTTCAGGGGAGAGACGGACCTGTAGGTAGCTGAGGATTGGCTGGAGGCTGTTGTGAGAGTTTTCAGGTTGGTAGGGACACCATCCGACCTTATGGTGATCCTTTTCGCGAGTCTCCTACAGGAAGCAGCAGGTAGATGGTGGAGCCTGATGCTCCAGGTGCATGACAAGGCATCACTTCTCTGGGCAGACTTCAAGAGCCTCTTTCGGACAGATTTTGTTCCAGCCACCCTTCGTGTAGTGCGGATTCAGGAGATGCTTCATTTATAGTAGGGAAACAAGATGGTGGAACATTACTCAGTGAGGTTCGCCGGCCTCTCACGCTACTCCACAGATATTGTGTGGGACCCATTCTTCAGGGCTTGGACCTTCGAACAGGGACTCAGGCATGAGATCAGGGTTTCGATGATCTCCCTCAACATCTCGACGCAGACAGGGTTGCTGGAGAGAGCCTTTCTTATGGAGAGTTTTTGTAGATCATTCACCAACAGCAAGACCCACCACTGCGTGATACAAAGCAGATTCTTCTGCAGCCGGTAGTAGATACATACCACAGAGGTCCAAGCAGAACAGGACATCTGGTGGGAGAACCCAGGATATAGGTTCGGTTGTGGGGGGAACATGAGACCGAGCCATCCATACAAGGAGAAGGCAGTGCTATGCATGCGGCGGGTAGGGTCACATGGCTCCTGACTGGCCTACCCACCATGTATATGAGCATCTTATAGTAGAGGGACCTCCCAAGCAGGGGAAGATGTTCGACCATGGTGGTCTTCTGGGAGAAGGAGTACGTGGCCGAGGAGCTGGCCGAGTAGCAGGTGGTCGATGACATTTCAAGGTCCTACCACCACCACCACCAGGAGGTCCACCTCGACCACAGGGAGCTGACGAATAACGGCGGGCTCAGATCCAGGAAGTAGAGGCCTACGACCATGGTGAACCTAAGATGATTTGAGGTACTATATGTTTCTACTCCACCCTTGTTGTTGTACTTATAGACACATGTGCGAGTCATTATTTTATTTCTTCTTCCCTCATGCATAGCTCAAAGATTCTGGTGGAGCCATTAGCTCGATCCTTACATCTATATACTCTTACAGGAAAGGATTTGACTATTACACACTGGTGCCAGTAGTGTGAGCTCACTCTAAGAGGCAAGAGGTTCGGATGGAATCTTCTAGTACTGGCGTGGAGGCCTTATGATGCCATCTTTGTTATGGACTGGTTATCCACAGTTCATGCTCATATTGACTGCATTATGTAGAAAGTGTTGTGTGTCCGCGAGGATGGGATGAGGTTTACCTTCACCGGCGAGAAGGGAGCCTTTGCAGTGCAGGATAGACTTACCCAGAGGAGGGTTCAGCCGATCACACATCAGTTGGCTAGCCTCATTTTCGAAGCGGTTGATGTACAGAGTCTGAGTTTTCCTACTGTGGTGGATTAGTATGTGGATATATTCCCTGATGACATACCGAGACTGCCTCTTTGTAGAGAGGTAGACTTTTACATTGAATTGTACCCCGAGACGACACCGATATTGTCATGAACCAGCCCGGGTACCCTGGTAACTCGATAACCGAGCCGGCCCTGACATAGCCCGAAGGGCATTCCCAATCCCCACAAGTCGGTGACTAGCACCTGGCATCATACAACATACAAGTGGGAACGATTTTTGCAACAATAATACGGAAGAAAAAGAAACAAGAAATTATGCATAACAAAAAGAAACCCCATTGGGAGTAATGTACCAGAAAAAAAAGAGGCATAAAAGCCCAAAGTACTACAACCCAAGTACTAAAAAGGAAAAATCAGTCCCAAGGAGACTTTTCACCAACCCATCAAATATAAACTAGTCATAGGATTCCACACTCTCTAAGTGAACTCAGAAAAATGTGTATACACACATCCCTATGAAACTAGCCAAATGAGACTTGTCACCAACCCATCAGGGATGTGACCCACCGCAAGAATGTTTTAGAACATTTTCGTAGAGTAGAGTGAATCCAAATAACTCACTAACTACCTAAGGCTTCCATGCACTCTTACATGATGGGTGAACTATTTTAAGAATGCTTAAAATACGATCAATCTCATTCTTCCATTTCAAAAGTGCCAATTTTATTCTATTTAAACCCAAATTAGGTTTTATTCAAAACATTCCTTTTTCACATGATAAAACCAATGGGTTTCTATCAAATCATTTTTAGCCATTTTCACCAGTTTGAAATCCATTCAAAACCAATTCCATCATCACACAATTTATTTCCACTATTAAATTCAAAAATTTAATGGAAATCATTTCCATCATATCCACAATTTAAATTAAACAATTTAAATCAGAAAATTTCCATAAACACACCCAATTCAATGGAATTGGGGTTTTCCAAATTTTCATGCCAAAACCATTTCAAATATCTCAATTCACTGGAATTGAGTTTTTTTCAATTTAATTGAAAGAAAATTTGAGAAACTGAATTTAAATAAACAATTGAAATAAATCAAGAAAAAATAATGATAATAAACTTGGTAAGTTGGGATAGAACCACCTACCTCGAAGGTTTTGACCAAAACCACAATGGTCGAGAACACTCAAGAAAACCGGGTTTCGTCTTCAAGAACCCGCCTTAGATCTCTTCTCCTAGAAATATCAAGACCAAATATCATCATATTTGGAATCCATACACTTAGATCTACCCATAACGGGCATAGATCTACGAAACTGAGAGTAGAGGAGAAGTAGATCTAAGTAGATCTAAGAAACCAATCAAGAACGATAAATAACGATCACATACCTCAAGAATCTGGCTTCGATTTATAAAGAGGAGCTTTTCGATCTCCTCTAGAATGATGGAATATACTTCTATGACCTTAGGAGAAGACAAATCCCAAGTTAGGGCCGCTTAGGAAGAAAAACGAGTCACTTAGAGGCAAAAACGAGTGAGATCCACAATTTAAGGATCTAATTTAAGTGTCCCCATGGTTAGTTTGCACGGTTTGACAAAATGTGCACTATCCGTGCGTTAGCTACTACCTTAGCCACCCTTCTCGCATGATTTGGCCGCACGGTTAGACAAATAATGCACTTCCCATGCGGAAGCTACTGTCTCTAAGATCAACTATGCATGGTTTGGCCGCCTTGTTTAGACACCCCGTGCGCCTCCTGTGCGACTTCCCCTTTTCCTCAAAACATCATTTAAAGTTATCTCGACTCTCCCAAGTCACTACTCCAGAACAGAGGTACTTAGAAACATCAAAAGTGCCTAAAAACGTAACGTGATGTTACAACCTCCCCACCATAAGATCTTTCTGTCCCCAGAAAGCCTATGAAGAAACCTCCACGTCAAAAAGATGATGTCACTGCTCTCTCATTAGTGCCTCCCTTTCCCACATCTCATGAAAATCAGAACCATGCTACCATAGTATATGGACCTGGGGTATCGTTTTCCCACGAAGTACCTTGGTCTCAGAATCAACAACCCTGACTGGTCGTTCAGTCACAGATAAATCTAGTTCAATCTCAAGATCCCACCAACTCAAAACATGAGATAGATCAGAGATATACTTTCACAGTTGTGATACATGGAACACATTATGTATTGACGTCATCTCTAGTGGTAGAGATATATGGTAAGCAACTTCCCCTACATGACCAACAACCTCAAAAGGTCCCACAAAACAAGAAGCAAACTTCCCCTGCATCCCAAGCCATAGATTACCTAATCAGGGTGAAACTTTCAAGAACACCCAGTCACCAACTGAGAACTCTAAAGGTCTACGGTGACGATCAGCATAAGACTTGTATTGACTCTGTGCTGTCAACATTCTCTGACGAATCAATTGGATCTTAGTTGTCATCTCTTGGACCAAACTCAGTCCAACCAAAGAACTTTCACCAATCTCGGACCAACATAAAGTAGATTTACAAGGACGGTCATACAATGCCTCAAAACGAGCCATTTTATCATATACTAGTAACTTTTGTTATAAGAAAACTCAACTTGCCCTAGATGATCATCCCAAAACCCACCAAAGTCGTGAACACATGCGCATAGCATATACTCAAGGATCTGAATAGCTCTCTCTATCTAGCCATCTGACTGTGGATGGTAGGTCATGCTTAAACGGACCTGAGATCCTAGTGCCTCTTGAAGGCCTCTCCAAAAGTGAGATGTGAACTGAGGAACCCTATCAGAGACCCTAGCAAATGGAACACCATGAAAAAAAAAACAATTTCATTCACATAGATATTTCCCAACTGCTCAAATTTGGTTGTATCTTGAATAGGTATAAAGTGATCCGACTTGGTCAGCCTAACGATCACAACCCATATCACATTCTTCTTCCTCTGGGTTTGACTTAACCCAACCAAAAAGTCCATAGAGATTTCTTACCACTTCCATGTAGGGACTAGAAGTGGTTGAAGCAAACCTGAAGGTTTCTAGTGCTCAGCTTTCACCTGCTGGCATGTATAGCAACGAGATACAAACACAGCAATGTCTCATCGCATACCTGGTAACCAGAACTACCGCAGTATGTCATAGAACATTTTTGTGGTTCTTGGGTGCATAGCCCACTAGGAGTTATGGAAATCACCCATTACATACTTCCTTGCCGATAATGGTACAACGTAACGGTTTCGATAACACAGAACTCCCTCTTTAGAGAACGACCACTGAATTTTGGTCTCCCTACCATAAAGAGAGTCCCTAATGCTATAGAATTCATCATCCAATTTTTTTCCCTGAAGAATTAACTCAAGGAGAGCAGATGTCAACTATACACTGGCTATAGAAACTTCCTTCCCCTTCCACTGAATTCCAATATGCAATTGAGCAAAAAGATCCATCAAACTCCACTCTTCTGAACATTACTTCACGGCCTATGAGAGAAGTTTCCTATTTAACGCATCTACAACTACATTCCATTTCCCTAGGGTATAGGCAATGTCAAAGTCAAAAGATTACAGGTACTCCACCCAATGCCTTTGGTAGAGATTCAAATATTTTTTAGAGGAGATATAACTCAAACTCTTGTGGTATGAATACACAGTAAACCATTCTCCATAAAGGTAATGTCTCCAACACTTAAGTGAGTACATTACAGCTACAAGTTCAAGGTCATGGGTAGGATAGTTCTTCTCATGAGGCTTAATCTAATGATACCCATAGAAAACAACATCATTACCCTGCATGAGGACACATCCCAAACCTGAACCCGATGCATCACAGAAGACCACATAACCTATCCCAGCCTTAGGAAGAGTTAACACCAGCGTAGTAGTCAAAAGACGCTTTATCTCAACAAAATAACTCTGAAATTTATCATTCCAGGAAAACTTCACTCCCTTTCTAGTCAGACCAGTCATTAGAGAAGCTAAATTTGAAAAGTCTTTAACAAATCATCGATAATATCCTACTAAGCCCAAGAAGCTCTGAATCTCGAAAACATCTCGTGGTTGTTCCCATGTCATAACAGTCTTTCCCTTCTTAGGATCAACTAATATTCCTTCTTCTAACATAACATTACCCAAGAATTTCACTTCCTGAATCTAGAAATCACACATTGAAAGCTTTTCATAAAGTCGGTGATTCCTTAGAAGACTCAAAACTATTCTCATATGATGCACATGATCCTCCTCAAACTTGGAGTAGATAAGAATGTCATCCAAAAATACCACCACAAAATTATCTAGATACTCTCGGAAGACCTTGTTCATCAAATCCATGAAAAATGTAGGAGAATTTGTTAGGCCGAAGGGCATAACAAGGTACTCATAATAGCCATACCTACTCTGAAAAGTAGTCTTATGAATGTCAAGTTCTTTTATCCTCAACTGATGGTAACCCGATCGAAGGTCAATTTTTTAAAACCACTTTCCCCCTTTCAATTGATCGATCAAATCATCAATTAGTGGTAATGAATATTAGTTCTTTATCATAACTCGATTGACCTTTGGATAATCAACACATAAGCAAAGAGAACCATCAGCCTTCATGGCGAATAGAACTGGTGCTGCCCAAGGTGACACACTCGGGCGTATAAAACCTTTCTCAAGAAAATCATCTAACTGAAAATTTAGTTCTTTTAGTTCAGCTTGATCCATTCGGTAAGAGGGAACAGAAACTGGTTGAGTACTAGGCATTAAGTTAATAGAAGAATCAACCTCTCTTACTGGTGGAAAACCAGAGAAGTCAGAAGGAAACACATCAGAAAACTCAGTGACGACTAGAAGAAGATCACCACACAATTAATATCTCTATAGATCAAAGAAAAAAATAGATATAACTTTCCCCAACTCTGGATATAAGGTTCTAGCTCTGCTTGACCTTGGGTCCCATTCTCCTTGAAAAACAAGAGGCACACCACTGGGTGTAGTAAGGTAGACCCGTCGAAGATAATAATCAATCCGGTCTTTATTGGCAATGAGCCAATATATCCCAAAAATGACGTCCAAATATTTCATGTTGAGAACCAAGAAACTCCAAGAATGGTCAACATCTCATAGAGAGAAGACACAAGCAGAACTACGGAGACCCTTCTCTCTCATTGTACCAAGGGGTGTAGTAATATCCATTGCACAAGATAAAAGTTCCATAGGTAGAGTAATCATATTAACAAAATGGGTTGAAATAAATGAGTGAGAAGCACCAGTATCAAAAGGAGCTATCACTAAAGATGAAGCTATAGTAACGGTACCTCTCACAGTTGCAGGACTTGTATCAGCTACCTCTGGCGACTCTACCACGCATGAAAAATCTTCGTTCCAGATGCATGTGGTTGGAACCCTTTAGTACGTGAAGTATTTGATTTCCCCGTAGTTTCTGGAGGTGTTGATGATCCTGTTCCACTACGTGGAGTAGAGAAGTGATGGCAGAATCTCTATAAGTGCCCTAAACATCCACAGGAGCTATAGTTCTTGGGTGCCTCAGTGAAAACCCTCTTAGAATGTCCTGGCTTTCTTCAATGATATCAAGTCAAAGAATCCCCTCTCATTGCTACTGGAGGTATGGAATGACTCTTTTTTCAAGAACTTCCATGGGAAATGTCAGACTATCGTTTTCCTTTAATGGAACCAACACTTCCACCAGGAGGGAAAAGAACCTCCTTCAACCCTGACTTCCCTTCTAGGTATATCTCAACCATCAAGGCCCTATCCAGTACATCAGCATAAGTGGGTAGCTTCAGTAAGAAAACCTTAGAACGAATATCTGATCAAAGTCCCAACTCGAATCATCGAGTCTTCATCCTCTCACTAGATACAATCTCAGGAGAAAACTGTACCAAATCAGAAAAGCAATTTGAGTACTCAGTCACAGTTTTGTTGGTCTACTAAGCTTAATAAAATCCACAACCTTGGCCAACACCATTGATTTTGGATAGAACTGGTTAGTGAAAATAAACCTAAAGTCTTTCCACTCAAAACCCTCATGTTTCCTAGTCATCACCATCGTGTCCCACCATCTCGTACTTGGTCCCTCCAGCACGAAGGTGGCACACTTCACCTTGATCAAATCAGGTGTAACGACCCAAAGTTTTTCAATAGAAAATTCCCTTCTTATATCTATGTCATAAAAACACAAAATAATGAACTAATAAGTGATAAGTGACCTTTAAACATAATTTTTGTCACCCCTATGTTTGGAATTTTAAAAATCCAACATACACGGTTGTGTTCAAGATAGTTTTTGGAGTCTAATGAAACAAAAATAATTTTTGGTGAATAGTAACCTACCCTTATGAATAGTAACCTACCCTTATGAATAGTAAATAAGAGTAACATTACCTCTGAATAATAAAATAAAATTTAGACATCTTAGAAAGTGATAATTTGACCTTAGTAAACGTTTTTGGTATTTTATAAGTCATAAATAATTAATTATAATTAATTAATTAATTTAAAAGAATATTTACTTTCCTGAAATATATTCATAAATTATTGAATCAATGTCTAATAGTTTTTAGATAATTTTATAAGACCCTAAGTAATTTTTGAAAGAACTGCAAAATCAGTTTTAATTTTAAAAACTGTTTTTTTTAAGTAAATTATGATTTTAATTAAATATTAAATTCATAATATTTATAAAATTATTTTTGAAAAATGGAATTCATTTTTGTATTCTACACTTTGAAAAATGGTTGGGGTAAAATTTTGGTATTTTTCTGAGATACTTGAATTTTTGATGAATAGTGGAATCTGATAATTCACAATAAAAGCTAAATAATGTATTTATTGAGTCATTGATGATGTTCTGCTGATGTAAGCCCACTTGGTTCGGTATTACATTATAAAATTACTATTATTGGTCATCCAAGAATCACTATTCCTTGTCTTAGGTGAAATTAATAAACTAATCAATTTTATATTAAGGAAACCCCTCTCCCCTCCACTATAAAAGCCACCCTTCACTCCCTCTTTTCCTCACACCTCTCAAGCTCCAAGACTTCTCTAAATTCTGCCCAAACACCTTCCCTAGATCATCCCCCACGTCCAAAAGCTGATGGTCTCATCAAAAGACCATGACTAGATTCTTTAAAGAGGATCTCAAGAGAAGGATTCTAAAGGCAATTTCTCTCTCTCTTCTCCTTTAATTTCCTTTCAAGTTCAAGTTCCTTTCTTGATCTCTCTCTATCTATCTTCATCCAAATTGTTTTGTAAATCCATTATTATATGTATACTGTAATATTATGATTATAATGTTATATTATATCACCCCACACCCTTTCCCCTTTCTTTTATTTTATTAAAGAGAACATTGTTCATGTGGTGATAATTTATCACCTTCAAAAACAACATGCTCTCTTCTTCCATTTATACCTTCAATATGGTCATGAAACCATTTTTATGGTTGAAACAGAATGTTTTATATGTATTATGTTCTATTTTAAGTTCTGTAAATAACCTATGGACATAATACTAAGTGAAAAGTTAAAATGAGTTGGTTGTGATCCAAAAACCGCTCAAATTAGCCCAAATAATCTTCATTTAATTATTATCTAATGATTCGGCCACATGGATCTAATATATCTCTTTATAAAATCATTCAAGATTCTGTAATATCATTAATTACATGTAACATCAGTTCTGGATGTTTACCCATGATCTACCCAAACATCAAATTAAGAATACAAGTGGACCGCTCAAGAAAACCATGAAAACGAACATCCCCGATCAATGTTTTTAAACTCTATAAGTCAACCAAAGGAACATAATATGAAATAATGAAACCAGAATGAACCATATTAATGTATAAAAGGTTATGGAATTTCTAATTAATTAATATAATGTCATTATACAGGAAATTAAAGAGAAGGAGGCATTCGAGTACAAGGTAAGGGGAAATCTCGAACCCAATTTTCTTCCTTCAGGTTCTCCCTCTTTCACTCCATTTTTGATATGGTTACTCCTCAAAGATCATTTGTTAATAATTTCCTTTACTTTTCTGGGATATACATGTTTGTCACTGGTTTTTATGTCCATCAAAATGTTTTCCAAAAGAACTCTTCATTCAAGATCTCACATTTTACCTCTCATTCAAGGTTGATGGTTCTTATATCAAGTATGTTGTTCCCTCTTTCTTTTGGGAACCCAAAGCTTATGAATGTGTTATTATGAGATGAAACCCATTCCTTTCCATGGGTTACTTATTTACATGTTTGATATGTGTTCTATGTGGCAAGCATGATAATGATAATGTTATGATGTGACGGGTGCGCCCGGAATTATATAGCGCAATATGAATGTTTAAATGTGACGGGTGCGCCCGGAATTATATAGCGCTCCAATGCATTGGGTAAAGTGATGAATCTAATGAGTAAATATGAAATGATGCGTGAACATGATGCTAGATTTTTTCACAAATATGTGTGGTAGTTAACCACTAAGACATGATGTTTCATTTTTATGCTTTGCCACATTTCAAGTTTATTGTTTATGCTCCTCTCATGTTCAAGATCTTTTTCCTATGTCATGATTATGCTCACCCCATGCTATATTGTTCTTATCTATCCTCTTATTGGGCATTTATCTCGCCCCTTTTGATGTATATCCTCAGGTGGCTACATTTACTAAGGATAGGAAAAGTGCTACTAAGAAGCTATAGAAGAAGAGATTAAATGAATTTTTATGCTTGATGTTGTACTTGTTATGTGTAGTCATAGTTTTCCCAAGACACTAAACCACTGGATCCTCCATGTGTAATACTATTATGTTGTTTATCTTTGAAATGATGTAATAGTAATGTAAGAAAAGGCTGGGTCTCTATAGTTGGTATCAAAGGAAAGGTTTAGTTAATTTGGGAATTAGGATTAGTGAACCCTAAAGAAAACCTCTAGCATGAGACTAAGTACAAATATGCACACAAGGATATTTACCTAGGGATCCCATATGTTATGTTTTTGGTATAATTATTTAAAAGGATAAGTTATTTATGACTTGTTTACTTATGTTTTGTTCTAACCTTTTCTATTTTAGAAAATGGTGGGAACCAGGAGAAATCAGGCCAACAACTCTTGCGAAGGCCAATGCAACGATTGCCCGAACGACATCCCCAATGATTTTGGAGGTGGAGTTCAAAACTTCACGGCGATGCTTACCCAATTATCCTGGGTTATGAATAATAACCATAATAATGGGGAACGTCCTCCTTCACCAAAGAGGGAGCAACTAGCTATCGAATGTTTTATGTGGCAACGACCACCGACATTTTGTGGATCTTCTGATCCACTAGTTGCGGAACAGTGGGTCAACTCCATGGAAAAGATCTTTTCTATTCTTCACTGTTCCAAGACGGAGAAGGTGACTCTAGCCGTTTATCATCTAGATGGAGAAGCTGATCAATGGTGGGCTTTGATTAAGAACACCAAGCCAAGGGAGGAAATTGAAGAGATGGAATGGGAAGACTTTAAGATAATGTTTCTTAATAAGTACTTCCCAAGAACTCTTCGCACGAAGATGGAGAGAGAATTCATAGAGCTCAAGCAAAAAGAAGGAGAATCTGTCACAACCTATGAAGAAAATTTCACAAGGCTCGCAAGGTATGCTTTGGGTTTTGTTATCAACAATGATGGAAAAATTGATAGATTCTTTAGTGGATTAAAACCACATCTTCGAAAAGCTCTTGCAATTCGAGACTTTGGGAGTTATGAAGAAGTTGTTCGGTGTGCTCTCAAAGTGGAGATGGAGTTTAGAGAATGGTTCTATGGCTATGCTGATAAGAAAAGAAAGATGGAGTTTCAAGCTGGTGGATCTAGTGATAAAGATGGGAAGAAAACACAACGACCCACTTGCCAAAAATGTGGGAAGTTGCACAATGGGAACTGCCTCAAAGGGATGGGGAAATTCTTCAAGTGTGGGAAAGAAGTACACCTAGCTCACGAGTGTCTAAGAGACATGAAAAGGAAGGGTAATGTAGCCGATGAAAGGAGAGAACCACTCATGGTTCAATGCTACAACTGTAAGGAGCTAGGGCAGTATTCAAACCAGTGCACTAAACCTCGAGCTTTCGAGGGTAATCAGCGCCAACAACCACCAAAGCCAAAGGAACAAGGGAAGGCTTATGACATCACTACTGCGGAGGTGGAACATGATAATGAAGTCGTACAAGGTACACTTCCTATTCACTCAAGAATGGAAAAGGTCTTATTTGATTTTGGTTCTACGCACTCCTTTATATTTTGCAAGTTTTCTAGAACTATATAATCGAAGCCCTGAAACCTGGAAGTAGAGATATCTGTAAAAACACCAAGTGGTGAAATCATTGCAACCCAAGTGTTTGATTCTTCTCCTGTTGACGTATGTGGGAAGATTCTTCCGGCAAATCTCGTAATACTTCCCTTGCTGGAATTCGACGCTATAATGGGAATGGATTGGCTCTCGTTATATAGAGCACATATCAATTGTTGGGAAAAGGAAATATATTTTCATATTCCAAACCATCCCATGATCCTATACAAATGCAAGGAAGATCATGACACTACTGGAAAGGGGGTCTATCCCCACACATCTATCCCCACGGTTTGATAAACCGTGGGGATAGTCCTTCTTTGTTTATCAATGCCCACGGTTTTTTAGAACCGTGGGTATTCAATCCACAATTTTATCGGGCCTCCTCCTCACTCCGTCTCGCGCTCCTCACTCTCGTGCTCCCCCGCTCTCGTCCCTGCTCGAACCCTAGGTTCCAGATCTCCGCCTCCGGCCCTCTCCCCCCCTCCCCGACCACTGCCTCTCGGGTATCCGACCTCCGCCTCCCAGCCCTCTACTCCCCTCTCCGACCTTCCACCTCCTGGCCATCCGACCACCGGTACCCGGCCATCTCATCCCCACTCCGGACTCCACATCTGCTCCCGACCTCGACCTCCTGGCCGGCATTTCCACCTCAACGTCTCGGCCTCCGCCTCCCTTCCTCCAGCTCCAGCGACGTGCCCCTTCCCCCTGTAGGATCCCTCTCCTCCGGAAACGTCCCGGCAGATTCATTTCATTTAGGTTTGTAATTTTTTCTGCTTGATTTTTTATTCTTTTTAAACTAATCACCGATTCTTATATCAACTCACCAGCAGATTCATTGCATTTATGTTTCATCAATTTTTGGGTTGAGGTTAGAGTGTGGTTTTATAATGGTTGAGGCTTAAATAGATAAGCTCATTAAAACCAACTGTGTTAGGGAAGTCCAATACCTCACATGTCTGGACAACATTCTCCTAGTCATGAATAAGAATATAAAAATTAGGATCTATATTTACTTCTGAGATCTCAATCACCATTTCTCAAAATATGATTTCCCCATCCTAGCAACAGAGTTGCTGATTGATGTGAATGTCGATTTCCAGGCTCCGTCCATCATGGATGGTTATTTTGGATACAATAAATCTGGATTTCTTGGTGATACATAGATGGAATTGACCTAGAGTGAAGTCATAGGGTCTAGGATCCTAAAAAATGTATCTTCTTAAAAGGATCAGAAGAAGATGGTTCTCCCTGAGAACACTAAAAAGCTAAAGCAACATCATACTTTTCATGTTTTTTTCTGATAGAAAGATGACAAATATTAAACCGAGTCAATTTTATGTCTATCACCATGATAATATTCAATAGGATCATAACCAATAGGTATCCTTATAATTTGAAATAGAGCTTCAACACACATGTTTATTCTAGGATTAATATCCGACTTTTATAATTCCAAAAGAATGATAGAGGCTTACTTGTGAACCTGGGGAATTAAAGAAAAACCACTCTTGATAATCCCCTTAAAATATTTAATATGAGTTGATGTGAAACTCAATTGAGTAATGACTGCTTGAGGTTGGAGTAAAGAAGAAATGTCTATAGCAGTGAGAGCTAATAAAATGTGCACTGAAAAATTTGGATTTCCTTAGCCACCTTAGCTCTTACTGTCAGAGGGCACATCCTCATGATCCACTAGTGGTGGTGATAGTACATGATGTATATGGGAATGCTTAGTAGACCCCATAACCACATTATCACTCCTTTATCTAACAATAGGCGATCCATGAAGAATTGGATCTACTGTTTGAGCTTCATCCTCAGCCTCAAACCTTCCGTGAACATTAGAAACTATAGAAAAATATTCAACTAAACTTTCCTTGGGAAAATAAATATATGTTACAATAACTAGCTCCTCAACCTGATGAAATTATTCATTAGACTAATCAAATTGGCTATGATCAGCCTCTTCTTGACATTGAATAAGCTCAACCATGGTAAGATTTACTTCTGGAACCAAAGTTTCAGTTCTGAATGGTACTGACTCCTCCACTCTCCTAGAAGGTACCATCTTGATAGGTGATTCATTCGTAGATAGTGAGGTCTGAGATGGATCCCTTTGATCCATACCTTCCTAGCATATTTCCTTTAAGGATCTTGAATTAAAATCCCAAAAATAACCAATGGTATTCAATAAGATAACATGTAAAGTGTCATTCTTTTGAAACTTCACTACACCCCCTTCATCGAGATCCAATTCTTTTGTCTTCAAAACTAAAGAAATCAACCTTCCATAAGGGTAGTAATTAAGCTTACCCTTTCCATTGTAACAATGATGCAAAAAATGCATCACGTGCCTTGGAAGATTCGATTTTAGGTTATTTATTGGAATATACAACAAATATATATCCTGGAAAAGAGATTTATCCATTTTACTAGATTTCTAAACTATTCCAGTATGAACAAACTTACACAATACCTTCTATTCTACTTGAAAATATTTCACGGGCTTCTTTTCAAAATTATAGGTTCCAAATAAAAACTTAAACACTTCTGATGGCCCAAATGAGCCTATTTCAACAAGCATATGACTGAAACTAAACTCTCCCTCATGGGGACAATGGAACATCTCATCCTTTTTTATAGAAGAAATCATTAATGAATTTCCATTGACATTTGAAGAAATTACATCTTTATTTTTATTAAAATGAAACCCCACATATGGAGTGATTATTTGTGGGTTCTGTCAAATTAAGTGACTAAATTATTTATATTCTATGTTATTTTAGAACTGAATTATGTGTTTTTTCTTCACACATTCATTATACTTCAATATCATTTATTTTTGTACACTCTGCATGTATTAATGTCATGTGAGGTAATTATAAATGTCATGCTAACTAGGTGCCTTTACTCATGGAACTACACGTTGTCTAATATCATGACACATCATATAGGCAGACATGTTTTGTTGGTATGTCATACACAACAAAAAACTATATAGATTTTTTTCCACACACTATGTGAGTGAGAATACACACCCTATAGTGTATAAGGGTTCATATCACGTTGCCTCTAATACAATATATGTTTATTATATTTCTGATGGAAATTAAGAACTAACAAGAAGGGTTCCTATTGTGTTCCCTGTCATTTCATGCAATGCATGAATTACTTTTAAATTAATTAATATTTTTTAATTTATTAAAAATTATAGAAAATTTGAATCCCTAGGACTATTTGGATGGGAAGTTCAGATAAATGAATTAATGCATTAATTGCATAATTATTTTATTACTTTTTGACTTTTATCTTAATAAACAACAAATAGAAAGGAATTATAGCTTACTTATAATATGATATTGTAACCAGTTGGG
The DNA here is from genome assembly GCA_963277665.1 of Viscum album. Lineage (NCBI taxonomy): Eukaryota > Viridiplantae > Streptophyta > Magnoliopsida > Santalales > Viscaceae > Viscum > Viscum album. The sequence continues at coordinate 581,582,901 of OY728148.1, forward strand.
GACATCATTTAAAAGGGGTCATGATTTAAGAAAATAAATACTTATAAAATGAATATAAAAATATGAAATATTATACTTAGACTGTTTCTCTCATGATAAAAAATTTTAGGAGAGGTGGAAGAGGAAATTAAATATGTTTTGCTAGCTACTAATATGCTTTGATTAATTTAATAATGAAATTGATTGTAATTAATTTTTTAAATATGATTTACATTGTTGACTGAAAGATATTTTTTTCTTGATATAGAATGTATAGAAGCTGGATGTATCATGCCGATCGGATTTCAACCGAGTTTCAAAATAATTTGGAGAATTTTTTAGTTTTTTCATTTAACAATGTGTCAGATGGAGGTTGTATACAGTGTACCTGTTATAATTGTGTTGGAAGACCATGGTTAAGACGAGAAGAAGTTAGTTACCATTTAACGAAATTTGGATTTCAAGCAAACTATAATGTTTGGTTTCACAATGGAGAGATGAACCAATCTTCGACTGTTCATAAACGAAATGAAAGAAGTGACATGGAGAATTTGAAATTTGATCGGTTTCCAAATGTGCATCATTCCGAGAGAGACAGTATGCCAGTGCAAGAAGACAATGACATTAGTAGACATAAGGAAAATACTGAAGGCGATGATGTTGAGAGAGTGAAAAATTTATTGGATGATGCCAGAACTCCAGTATATCAAGAATGTACTAAAATGACTAAGCTGGAATTTTTAATGTGGTTATATCATGGGAAAACCATGTATGGGATTTCTAATACCGCCATTGATTATATTCTTACATTTTTGAAGGACTTGCTTCCTGATGGTGCAGATATTCCCTCAAATCATTACATGGCATGGAAGTTAATTAAGCAGCTTGGATTTGCTACTAATAAAGTCCATGCTTGTCCGAAAGATTGAAGTTTATTTTTGGAGGAAACAGCTGACCGTAATGACTGTAAAGTATGTGGTACATCTCGATGGAAGACAAATGCAGATGGAACACCATCTCGTGTGCCACAGAAAGTCATGTGGCACTTTCCATTGATTTCCAGACTTCAAAATCTATTCATGTCTCCAGAAATCTCAGCCAATATGCGATGGCACGATGTTGAGAGAATTAAAGGTAATGATGAGCTGGTCCATCCTGCAGATGGATTAGCATGGAGGACATTTGATTCACAACATCCTGATTTTGCAGCTGAGGTGCGTAATGTCAGATTGGGCCTATCATGTGATGGTTTTAATCCGTTTGGTCAGATGCTTACTGCTCATAGCACGTGGCCGGTTTTTATTCATGTTTATAATCTTCCTCCGTGGATGTGTATGAAAAAACCATTCACTTTCTTGAGTATACTGATTTCTGGACCTTCAGATCCTGGTAATGATATAGATGTCTACATGCAGCCTTTAATAAGAGAATTGAAACAACTTTGGGAATTAGGCGTGCAAACATTTTATGCTTCTTCAAAGAATACGTTTCAGATGCGTGTTTCCCTTCTATGGACCATAAATGATTTCCCTGCCTATGCAATGATGTCTGGGTGGAGCACGAAGGGAAAATTATCATGTCCCGTTTGTATGAAGAATACACGATCGAAAAGGCTTAAATATCGTCGTAGTTTCAGTTTCATGGGGCATCGTCGATTCTTGCCAATGGATCATCAATACAGGAAGAATCGTCGGAGGTTTGATAATAATGTTGACACTGAAGAACCACCTCAACGTATGTCTGGAAGTGATGTGCTTAATGAATTGAAAGATTTCAGCTTTTCATTAGGGAAAGGTCAGTTGAAATCTCAAAAGAGGAAGACTTCTGATACTCAAGTCACTTACAATTGGAAAAAGAGAAGTATTTTTTTTGTGTTTCCATATTGGTCTACTAATTTGTTACGTCGTTGTTTAGACGTAATGCATATTGAGAAAAATATATGTGAATTGTTGCTTGAAATTCTTTTGAATATTAAGGGGAAGACCAAAGATGACTTCCGATCTCGTCGGGATTTATTAGACTGGGGTATTCGACCAGAACTACACCCTGTTTGTATCGGTGAAAACAAATGGAAAGTTCCCTGTGCTTCTTATGTGATGACACCGACAGAGAAAGATCAATTTCTGGCAATATTGGAGAATATCAAGGTTCCAGATGGTTATTCCAGCAACATATCTAAACGAGTCAACAGAAGACATTTGAAATTGAAATCCCTAAAAACTCATGATTATCACATCATTCTTCATGAATTGATTCCAATAGCAATTCGGAATTTGCTACCCAAAAATGTAAGAGTGACGGTGATTCGCTTGTGTCATTTTTTTAGAGACCTTTGTGCTAAAAGGTTATCCAAAGCATTATTGATAAAAATGCAGCAAGAGGCACCATTAATTCTGTGTGAGTTGGAAAAAAATTTTCCTCCATCCTTTTTCACTTGCATGCTGCATTTAACAGTTCATCTTCCAACTGAGGCACTTCTTGGGGGACCAGTCGCTTTTCGGTGGATGTATCCCACTGAAAGAAATATGTGCACAATGAAATCATATGTCCGAAATAAGAATTATCCTGAAGGTTCCATTGTGAGGAGTTATCTGGCCCAAGAATGTATGGATTTTTGTTCAATGTATTTGTCCGATGTGACCACAAGACATAATCGACCAATGAGAAATGAAGATGAGCAGTATGAGGAAATTCAACCCTCGTTTCCCTCTCTTCCTCAAACAGGTGGAATTGTCGGGTCATATACATTGGTTACATTGAGCTTTGAAGAGCGGAATATGGCACATCGTACAGTCTTGTTTAATTGTGGTTTGTTCGATGCCTATATCAAGTAAGTAATTTGAATATCTATATGTCATCTCATATGATATCATATCACATATAACTTATACTATTATTATAATTTTATATAGGGAACATAAACAAATTATAGGTAGAGTTCATCGATATTTGCCATTGAGAAGGAGAGAGGCTATACATAACCAAGAGTTCCCAGCTTGGTTGAAATCAAAGGTATGACCATTACTTTAAATACCTTAAAATATAGATATATGTTTAATTATATTAGTCATATGTATTCCAGGTATTGAGTTTACCTGCTGAGTTCATTTCTCAAGAATTAAGAGCGTTGGCTTTTGGTCCCAATTCTTTGGTTCGTGACTGCAAATCTTTAATAATCAATGGATATAAATTTGTCACAACCGATAGAGCAATGAAAATGAGAACACAACATGATGGCGTTATGTTAACCGCTGGAACAGATTGTTATGCCAGTGCATCAGATAGTCGACCTCGATATGAAGATGTGTACTATTATGGACTGGTTGAGAAAATATTGTTATTGGATTACTACTCTCAAGGTCGAGTCACTATGATGAAATGTAAATGGTTTGATTCAATTACACGACATGGTACATTTATTGATGATTGTGGATTTAGAGTTATTGACATGAGTCGATTCTTGCATACTGATGAACCATACATTTTGGCATCAATGGAAAAACAAGTGTTTTATGTGAAAGATCATTTGAAACCTGATTATGGTGTCATTAATGAAGTAATCCCAAGACATATTTTTCATGATGCTGGAGATGAAATTGTCACTATTGATGTATTTGATGATGCAAATTGTCCCATTGTGAGAGATGATGTTGAACCTGAGGTGGTGGAGGGTAGTATATAAAAGCAACCATATATATTCAGAGTTCATTCAGTTTAACTTGACGTGAGTTTCTCAGGTTGGTACTAATGAAAAATGTTATGACATTATTTGTCTTCTTTGAATTCTAAGTTGTATGTATGATTTGTAAAAATTGTTGCTAAAAAATATTTATTTCATTCTTATGCAGATTATGAAGAAAACTACAAAATCTCGCAAGAAGAGATTATTTGATGTTGATCCTGTTAGACGCGACCCTGAGTTGTCTTCAGTGAGTATAATAATTCTAATATTTATCTTCTGCATTACATATAATGTAATCTTCATATTTTTGATCAATTGTTTTAGGGACATATAACTCCAGAGTGCCCTCTTCTCACTATGGGACCGAGCAGGGATTCTCCTAGGCCTAGGCGGAGCTCCCGTCTTACCACTCCCCCCACTGACCCATCATTGGACATCCCATCTACCACACATGTACGCCCTCCGCTTGAGACCCTTGGGATGTTCCCATACATGCCGCCATCATCATCCCATTTACCCTCTTTTTCCCATTCCATGTCCATGCCGACTCGACCGATGTTCTCACCTGCACAATTTCCATATCCATTCATGTATCCCCAGACTTACTACGCATATTCTGACATGTCTGCACCACCTCCTTTTCCTACCATCCTTCCTACACATATTGAGTTTGTTCCTTCAGTTTCCACACCTATTCATGAAGATCAGCCGGAGCATGCTGTGGAACAGATACTTCCTTCGGAGGATGTTGATCCAGCACAGTCTACAGATGCCTCACAGTCTATTCAGGAGCCTGCATCAGGTGTTTTTATAAATCTTTCAAAATATAGCATTTCACTTCTGTCCTATTGTATTGTCACTTAACTCTTCTCTTTTCACCTATTATCTTATTTAGTGGGATCTTCTAGTAGGCGACGTGGATGCACTCGAATGAGGGATGCCTGGAATCGTGAAACTCAGATTATGGTGGATTATAATCCTCCAAATCAAATGGTAGGTAAAAATGCTAAGGAGTGTAGAAGTTTCATGGCTACTTTATCCAAATATCATGATATCGTTCCAGTGGAACCGGTCTCATGGAGACATATCAGTGCTGACATCAAGGATAGGGCATGGGCGTAGATATGGGTATGGAAATTTTATAAATTTATATTTATATTAGTAATGTATTTATATGACTTAACATGTTCATTGCAGAGTCGATTTAACTTTCCTAACGGTGAAGCTGCCAAAGCTGCTAGGTTGAGTGATCTTGGAGAGTATTGGCGGTCATACAAACATGAGTTATATATTGGTTGGAGGAGTAGAGTGGGTACTGAGTTAGAGGGTGTACCCACAAACCCTGACTGTCCAAAAAGTCAATATCAAAAAATGACCGCACATTGGAAGACTGAACGGTTTAAGGTACTACCAATCTTTAATGATTTTTATATAAAAATTTAATTCTTATTACTTGTATTGTTTTTGTGTTTCTTAGGTAGTGTCAGAGAGAAACAAAAAAAAAACAAAGATGAATTGACATATTTACACACATTAGGGCGCACTACAATGCCCGAGCATGAGAAACAATGGGTACGTTCATCTGAATTAAAACAATGTCCTTATTTATAACATGTCATCATAATTTATTCATGCATTCCCTTGGTTAGTCTATGTATCCTGGAAATCACATCTTATACTAGGAGAAGACTTGTCTATTTTTTCTAAACAAGTAGTATATTTCCTTGAAACCCATTTCTGAACACCATTTCAGAAAACCACCAATTGGTTATGACTGCCATTTACCTCAATGTTTGTAGGTCTTTGTTGCAACTCACTTCAATCCAATTTTTTTCATTTCTCATATATGGTTGTAATCCAAATTTATGCATTTATCATATGTAGCAAGCTGTATTGGGCATTGAAGGTCCTGTACCTCGTGCCAAATTATTCTTCTCCAGTAGAAAAAAAAAGATGGAACTGCAGTTAATTCACAAACACAAGATAAAATTGTAAGTTTTTTTTATTTATATTTCAAACATTTATACGAAATTCATAATTTAATATGTTTATAATTTCAACAGTCTGCCTTGGAGGCCATGGATGAAAAGGAAGCTGACAACTTAGGGCCAAATGATCATTTGAGTCAGGTGTTAGGTGCGGATCATCCAGGAAGAGTCCGTTGTAGGCCAGGCAAAAACATTGTCCCCTCTAGGTATTGGTCATCATCGGAATCCTCTAAGGCCTCTGAGTTGGAAAGCTCTACTGAATTAGCTGCAACAAAGAAAATGGTATTAGAGGAGCGTGAAAAAATTAAGCTAATGAATGAACATTTCATGAAAGCAATGTCAGTTTTGAGTCAGTTACTACCATCAGAGGCTACTGCCACTTTTCATTCATGTATGGCATCAATGAGCTCTTTAAATTATGCCTCGGGTGATTCCCATGAGGGTCCTAGTGGCGGTCAGGGTGGTGGTGATGGAGTTGGTGAGGATGTTGGAGCTGGTGAGGATGTTGCTGATGCTGTTGTTGGTGATGATATTGCTGCTGATGATGCTGATGGTGCGGTTGGTGATGATGTTGATGATGATGATGATGCTGGACATGGGGATGATGATGATGGCGATGGGGGGGATATTAATCCCCTCCATTTTTGACTTAGCAGAGAGACTTCTGTTGGAGTTTATTTTTTTTGTATTGGTGGACTGCTGTATGTGAATTTCTGTTTAGACTGTTTGAAAATTTCTGTTATTTGGGTTGTCTGGGCAGGGGGGAGGGCTGGGCAGTGGGGAGGGAGGGGGGGAGGGCTGGGCAGTGGGGAGGGAGGGGGAGGGGCTGGTCATGGGGGGAGGGGGAGGGGGGCTGGGCAGGGGGAGGGCTGGGCAGGGGCTGGGCATGGGGGGAGGGGGAGGGTGGCTGGGCAGGGAAAGGGCTGGCCAGGGGGAGGGGGAGGGGGGCTGGGCAGGGGGAGGGCTGGGCAGGGGGGGTTGCTGGGCAGTGGGGAGGGAGGGGGAGGGGCTGGGCATGGGGGGAGGGGGAGGGGGGCTGGGCAGGGAAAGGGCTGGACAGGGGGGGAGGGGGGCTGGGTAGGGGGAGGGCTGGGCAGGGGGGATTGCTGGGCAGTGGGGAGGGAGGTGACAATTTTTAACTTGACATGATATTTGGACATGACATGAGTTAAACAGGTTTGGGTTAGACATAAAGTGGTTCAGGTTGTGAAATACTAGAGAGAGTAAACTGAAAATTGTCCAATCTACCCTACTTCATTTTCTATACATTTCATATTTATATACATTCCATTTTGGTTAAAATACACTACTGGAATGTATAAAAATTCTATCAAGAAAAGAAAAAATGTGTAGACTCCCAATACTTGAATGATGTCAATGACACCAATGACAATAAGACCACTACACTTTCTAACCAATACTTGAATGCTCATGAATTTGTCTCATGTATAGAAACCAGCAAAGGAATTGCTTGCAAGACTCAGGAGGCTTCTAATCCTGTCATCCCTGTTGATACCAACAAAAACATTTATTCTACAAGGGATGTTATCCTGAGAAGCAAGAGTAATCTAGCTGAAAGGGCTCATGTTAAACCTGACAATGGCCTGGTAAGTTCTCTGAAACCCCAGCATGTGAATGACTCACTTATTTTAGCTGGATCAACATCTCTCATTTCCTGTTCTCCTGAAGTTAACACTGTGGTTCCATCTCATGCTAGCAGTTCCAAGATTGCTCAAACAGGTACCCCTAATCACCCTCTCCCTGCACTTCTTAGCACTAATTGCACAGTCAATGAAAGGTCTTTGCTAACTGATGCTGATAAATATGTTTCTTCTGAAATGGGCAAAACTAGCATGGTCCCTTTATATAATACTTCTTTTGTCCATACTGTTTCTCCTGCTATTATTTTGCATTCTGCTATAGAAAATTCTGCTACTCCTGCTGCTGGACATCCTGTTCTCAACACTCAAGTTATATCCTAACTGAACTCATATTTACTGTGGAGATAAGGTGACTATTGTGATGTGAATTATGGTTTTCAGAGCATTGAAGGTTCACAAAATAGAAATATATTCACCAAAATCTTGGCTAGTGTCAGGTTGAAATGATTGATGTGTAGTCAATGATAACATTACTAATATATGAAACACCAAAAAAAAAGTTTATAAATATAAATATATTCTTAGTGGTTTAGAATACAGGTGAACTCTCTTGAAGAAAATTTCTCAAACAAAGACTCTGGAATTCAATCGAAGTAAATAGTTGAGGAAAAAAGTGTTATGAGAAATCAATAAAGAAAATTTTATACAGATGATCATTATGAAGGTGGGATATTGGTGTTACCATTATAACCAGTTGGAGTTTCATATAATCTACTACTAATTATATATTATTATTATGAAAAATCACATTTATGGAAAAGTGGTAAACCATTTGAGATTACACACAGACATCACCAAAACAAACATGAAATAGTCGAATCAATGAACAGTAATTTAATCCTATTATAGGATTTAACTCTTAGGAGACTCCATTTTAGAGGTGAATCCTTCCCACACCGATCTTCATTAAGATAGATTTCAATGTTGTATGGTACGTTGTCCAAAGTCTGGATGAGATCTTCCACAAAAATAATCTTCCCATTGAAACCATTTTCTAGTATGCCAAGATGATTGTGGATCCAGACACCTTTCTCCTTAGAGTGGCTAGCCTGAAGATGCCTCCCCAGTAACTGGTCATATTCCTCTTATGTAGTAATTACCTGAAGGATATTATCACAAAAAGCTTCCTTACAGTTGATGATGTTTCAAACTAGTCATATTCTATCAATTCCTTAACACACTAAGGGATATCAAATTCAGTAACCTCCTTGACAGCATGCACCCGGTCAGATATAGATTAATCCTATGCTGAAGAGTCAATCCCCTTAGGCGAGTTTACCTCTTCTGGATTGGAAACCTTTAGAGGTATATTTCCTTTTCTTGAGGATTGAGTAACAGGAGGGATAGGTAATAAATAGTAATATTTCTTTCTACACAGCCTTTGAGAGTGCTAGATAAACCCTTCTGGATCGATAAGAGTGTTTCCCCCTTCCTTTAAGTGGTTATAATTTATTCCCCATCCATGTCCACTTCCTTAGACTCAATGAGCGCATCTGAATTAGAATACCTTTCTTTATTGGGAGCCCCTTAGGTGAGTTTACCTCTGTGTGTTTTGAAGGTTAGCTTTGGACTCTTAGTGTATTGGATTTGTAGCTCCAGTTCACTTCTAGAAGCATACAGTGACATTAGAATGTTGTCTATAAATTGTTCTCTATCTTCTAGGATCTTCTCATTTGGTTTTGTTGTATGCTAAATAGATGTAGAAATGTTGATGCACAACAGGTTCATAGCAAACAACAATGATGTTCTTGTTGTTTGTTCTTCTCTGATGCTCGTGTATACTTTTGTACAGGTTTGTATGTGTGTTCTTCTTATTCTTGGTTCCACGCCTTCTCTACAATTCTGTCTGGTTCTCCTTATTTTATGTTCAGCGGCCCAAAACTGTGCATGTGGATATCCTCATGAATCATATAGTTCAATGACATGTCATTAAATATGTTTTTCCAAAAAGAATTATTATAATCAGTAGCATTAATAACTATAATATGACCCATAGACAAACAATCGAAAATTATATATAAAAGAGGTAAAGTATGGAGCTGTGTCACAGTTGCAGTGTCACTGAGCAATGTCACTAAAGAGCGGTGACTCAGGAGTGGTGATTTTTCCTATCTCTGAGTGGTGTAAAAACCCATTTTCATAGGAGCAGTGACTCATACTTTGCGAAATTCTAGTACTAGTGTCTTGAAGTCGTAGAAGTGTGTTATATACTTTTTGAAAATTCTAGAGCGGTAGCTGTTTCACATCCTTTGTGAATTTTATGGAGCGGTGTTTGTTTGGACCGATAGAAATGTCTGTTTGGATCAGTAGCAGTGTCTGGCCCTTTTCCATTTTTTTGGACCGGTATCTATTTCTGGTCCATTGATTTTTTTCTGGACTGATAGCTATTTCTGGCCCTTTTCCATTTTTTTCTCCAAAAATATCTCATGGGATTTAGTGAAATCCTTAATTTGTTTGACTTGATCATTGAAGGCTTGAGTAACTGGGGTTAATATCATATTTTCCACAAGAAATTTCAAGTTATTATTCATTTCATGCTTGGAATTGTTCCTGTAGAAATAATAGTCAACTTTTTGGGGTAATTTCTAGTTGGTAAGTGGAAGCCTCATTTGAAAACTGCTTGATTATATTATAAACATGGTCACTATTCTTCGTGATTTTATCCAAAGTATCATGGTCTGTTTCACTAGGCAATGCATACAATTCCTTTTTAATCATAATTTTGAATGGCTCAATATTAGTGGAGGTTGATGTATCCGCAGCCGAAGTATAAGAACCTTTAATTAGTTATCCAATTTCAGTCTTCAAAAGAGACAAATCATAGTTGTCAAGATATGTAACAAGGTTTTTAAGATCCTCCATAATGTTCTCCATTGTTGTTTTATACTATTTAGTCAAACCATTAATCCCAAGAGTCAATTTATTTACATCATTTTCATTCTTGGTGTTTCTTCCAACAATGGTCTCCAAGGTTGAAATGAGATTAGGCTAAATCTCATTTATTACCATCTTGGAAACAAAGGTAGAATCTGACATACTGATACCAACATAATAATAGGTAGAGGAAGAAGGCACCAACTTCCTAAACAGTTCCAATTCATACTTTATATTGTTCAATTCATCATTTAACTAAAGGTTTCCTTTTCTAGAATTCTCAAATCATTCCTGATTTTAGTTTGTACTAACTCCTTAATGGTAGATTAGATATCATGTTGTGACTCTCCAAATAAGACTTAGTGACATAGTCACTACAAAAAATGGGTACTGATGGAGTAGGAATAGGTCTGGGTTCCTCAGCAGGTGAAATATCAAAATTGGTGGTAGGTCTTAGGTGAAACAACTTTTACAGATCCATTGGATTGATTGAGATCCCATGAGGAAATTCAACTACTTCACACTCTCCTATAAATTTGTACAAAGTATCCATCAATGTTGGGTTAGAAGGATGTGGTACTTTAATCATTTTTAAAATGGGAGTTTTCTCCCCATCAATCAGATCTTCTCCTACCACATCTCCACTATCAACATCCTATTCCTGATTAACTATCATAGTAGAATTTTTAAAGGATGTATGATCTAGAATTTTTGGGTTCTAGATTTCTGTTTTTTTGGATTTTGGTTTGCATTTTGGCTTTTTCATTCTGGTTTGCATGATTAAGGTGAGATTCCTTTGTCTGCTTCTTTTTTGGGCATTTTGGCTTTTGCATTCTGGTTTGAAGGATCAAGGTGAGATTCCATTTTGGCTTTTTCATTCTGTTTCGTTTTTGGGCATTTTGTCTGCTTCTGTTTTTGGGTTCTGGATTTCTGTTTTTTTTCATTTTGGATTTTGCGTTCTGGTTTGCAGGATCAAGGTGAGATTCCTTTGTCTGCTTCATTTTTGGGCATTTTGGCTTTTTCATTCTGGTTTGAAGGATCAAGGTGAGATTCCATTTCAACTTTTGCATTCTGCTTCGTTTTTGGGCATTTTGTCTGCTTCTGTTTTTTGGGTTCTGGATTCTGGATTCTGGATTTCTGTTCTATTTTTTGGGTTCTGGATTCTGGATTTCTGTTTTATTTTTTGGGTTCTGGGTGAACTGTGTGACCTCTTTTCCTTCTCCAGGTAAACCATATATACCCACAGTTATATAAACCGTGGGTATATATGCTGTTGTGAAACAATCTATACCCACAGTTTTTAACCGTGGGTATATATGTTGTGCTTTTAAAATGTATACCCACGGTTTATCAGAACCGTGGGTAAGATGAAATATTAGTGGGCTATACCCACGGTTTTCAGAAAACCGTGGGTATAGACCTATTGCGACGACACTGCAGCGCACGGTTTTTAAAACCGTGGGTATATCCTATACCCACGGTTTTAAGGGCTATACCCACGGTTTTGAACCGTGGGTATAGGTGATATTTCCAGTAGTGTGAATCTCCTTTGAGAAATCCTTCAATGGTGTGGGTGATGATTCCTTATGAAGAAGCATACCTCGCCCAAATGTTTGAGTCGAAGGAAAGTTCCAACCTTGAGGAAATTCCCATCGTAAGGGAATACGAAGATGTATTTCCCGAAGAGTTACCCGGAATTCCCCCGGATCGTGAGGTAGAGTTCTCAATTGAACTCATACCCGGAGCTACTCCTATCTCGAAGTGCCCCTATAGGATGGCTCCTATCGAACTGGAGGAGTTAAAGAAGCAGCTGCAAGAGCATCTGGACAAAGGGTTCATACGCCCTAGTGCATCACCTTGGGGTGCGCCAGTGCTCTTTGTGAAGAAGAAGGATGGTACCATGCGGCTGTGTATCGATTATCGGGAACTCAACAAGATCACCATAAAGAACAAGTATCCTCTCCCAAGGATTTATGACTTGTTCGACCAGTTAAGAGGAGATCAATACTTCTCAATGGTGGATCTTCGTTCTGGATATCATCAAGTAAAGGTGAAGAAGGAATATATTTAGAAGACTGCCTTCCGTACAAGGTATGGGCACTATGAGTTTTTGGTGATTCCCTTTGGACTTACTAATGCCCCTGCAATATTCATGGATTTGATGAATAGAGTCTTTAGACATTACCTCGAAAAATTTGTGGTAGTGTTTATCGATGATATTCTCATCTACTCCAAGAGAAAGGAGGAACATGAAGAACATCTAATACTTGTGTTGGCGACATTGAGAAAGGAGAAGTTGTACGCCAAGTTCAGCAAGTGTGACTTTTGGATGAATCAAGTCACGTTCTTGGGACATGTGATCACAAGAGAGGGAATTTCTGTGGACCCTTCAAAGAAAAAGGCAGTTGAGGAATGGACCAGGCCCTCTAGTGTCACAGAAATCCGTAGTTTTCTTGGATTAGCTGGGTACTACCAACGTTTTGTGAGAAACTTCTCACGATTGTCAAGCCCGCTAACTAAGTTAACAAGGAAAGGGGTAAAGTATGTATGGACGGAAGAATGTGAGGGAAGCTTCAAGGAGCTAAAGAGAAGGCTAATCATTGCACCTGTGCTCACACTACCGAAAAGTGGAGAAAGTTTTGTGATATACAGTGATGCTTCAAAGAAAGGCTTGGGTTGTGTACTCATGCAAAATGATAATGTGATAGCCTATGCCTCACGACAGTTGAAGATCCATGAGCAGCCCGATGCATGATCTAGAGTTGGCAGCCGTGATTTTTTCCTTGAAAATCTGGAAGCACTACCTTTATGGTGAGAAGTGTGACATATACACCGACCACAAGATCCTAAAGTATATATTCACACAAAAGGAGCTCAACATGTGTCAATGGAGATGGTTAGAGCTAATCAAGGATTACGATTTCTCTATTCACTATCATCCTGGAAAGGCGAACAAGGTAGCTAATGCTCTAAGCAGGAAAGAACCTGCTACTCTATCCATGTTGAGGATTGAGAAAGACCATATCTTCTTGGATATGCAAAGGATGGATTTGGGAATCGTAAGGGTAGGGGATACATCCTACCTTGCCCAAATGATTACGCAACCATCCATCCAACAGAAGATTAAGGAAGCACAAAGGGATGATGTAGAGATACAAAAGAGGGTGAATGCAGTAAGGGAAGGGAAGTTGCAAGAGTTCCATATCGACGATGATGGTGTGATTCGGTTTGGAATGCGGCTTTGTGTGCCTTCATCACCCGGAATAAAGAAGGAGCTATTGGATAATGCACATAGCTCAACTTTCTCTATTCATCCTAGAAGTACCAAGATGTATCGTGATCTCCGAGAACACTTCTGGTGGGATAACATGAAGAAGGAGATTGCAGAATATATATCAAGGTGCTTGGTATGCCAGAAAGTTAAAGCTGAGCGGCAAAAGTCCAAAGGTATGATACAGCCATTGCCTATACCCATGTGGATATGGGAAAATGTTACTATGGACTTTGTCATGGGTCTTCCGAAAACGTCAAGAGGAAATAATGCGATATGGGTTGTGGTTGACCGACTCACCAGGGCTGCCCATTTTATCTCTATTTGGGAAGACCTATCACTTGAAAAACTTGTAAGGATATATGTGATGGAAGTAGTGAGATTACACGGTGTTCCGCTCTCGATTGTCTCTGACCGTGATCCAAGGTTCACTTCTGAATTCTGGAGGAGCCTTCAACATGATTTGAGTACTGAATTAAATTTCAGCACGACCTATCACCCCCAAACTGATGGCCAGTCTGAAAGGATTATTCAGACACTTGAAGATATGCTAAGATCCTGCTCTCTTGAATTCAAAGGTGGTTGGGATCAGCACCTTCCACTGGTTGAGTTCTCATACAACAATAGCTTCCACTCGAGTATTCAGATGGCTCCGTATGAAACTCTTTATGGGAATCGATGTAGAACTCCAACCTGTTGGGATGAAGTTGGAGAACGAAAACTACTTGGTCCCGATCTTGTTCAAGAGATGATAGAGAAGGTTCAAGTCATCTAGAAACATATCAAAGCTGTTCAAAGTCGGCAAAAGAGCTATGTTGACAATCGTCGAAGGGACTTGGAGTTCGACGTTGGAGATAAAGTCTTCCTTCGAATATCTCCATGGAAGAGAGTCATGTGATTCGGGAAGAAAGGGAAGCTAAGTCCAAGGTACATTGGCCCCTTTGAGATCCTTGATCGTATAGGAGCCGTGGCCTATCGACTGGCACTTCCACCGAATATGGCTCAAGTTCATGATGTGTTTCACGTATCACTACTGAGGAAGTACATTCCAGACCCCTCACATATACTAAACTCAGAGGTGGTACAGTTGGAAGATGATCTCTCATACGAGGAGCAGCCGGTAAAAATTATAGACCGAATTGATAAGGTTGTACGCAACAAGATAACCCGCCTTGTCAAAGTGTTGTGGAGGAACCAAAAGTTTGAGGAACCAACTTGGGAACCGGAAGAGGCAATGAAGGAGAAGTACCCTCACCTGTTTGTGTAAAGTGAAATTTCAGGGGCAAAATTTCTTAATGTGGGAAGAATGTAACGACCCAAAGTTTTTCAATAGAAAATTCCCTTCTTATATCTATGTCATAAAAACACAAAATAATGAACTACTAAGTGATAAGTGACCTTTAAACATAAATTTTGTCACCCCTATGTTTGGAATTTTAAAAATTTAACATACACGGTTGTGTTCAAGATAGTTTTTGGAGTCTAATGAAACAAAAATAATTTTTGGTGAATAGTAACCTACCCTTATGAATAGTACCCTACCCTTATGAATAGTAACCTACCCTTATGAATAGTAAATAAGAGTAACATTACCTCTGAATAATAAAATAAAATTTAGACATCTTAGAAAGTGATAATTTGACCTTAGTAAATGTTTTTGGTATTTTATAAGTCATAAATAATTAATTATAATTAATTAATTAATTTAAAAGAATATTTATTTTCCTGAAATATATTCATAAATTATTGAATCAATGTCTAATAGTTTTTATATAATTTTATAAGACCCTAAGTAATTTTTGAAAGAACTGCAAAATCAGTTTTAATTTTAAAAACTGTTTTTTTAAGTAAATTATGATTTTAATTAAATATTAAATTCATAATATTTAGAAAATTATTTTTGAAAAATGGAATTCATTTTTGGATTATACACGTCGAAAAATGGTTGGGGTAAAATTTTGGGATTTTTCAGAGATACTTGAATTTTTGATGAATAGTGGAATCTGATAATTCACAATAAAAGCTAAATAATGTATTAATTGAGTCATTGATGATGTTCTGCTGATGTAAGCCCACTTGGTTCGGGATTACATTATAAAATTACTATTATTGGTCATCCAAGACTCACTATTCCTTGTCTTAGGTGAAATTAATAATCTAATCAATTTTATATTAAGGAAACCCCTCTCCCCTCCACTATAAAAGCCACCCTTCACTCCCTCTTTTCCTCACACCTCTCAAGCTCCAAGCCTTATCTAAATTCTGCCCAAACACCTTCCCTAGCTCATCCCCCACGTCCAAAAGCTGCTGGTCTCATCAAAAAACCAAGACTATCTTCCACAAAGAGGATCTCAAGAGAAGGATTCTAAAGGTAATTTCTCTCTCTCTTCTCCTTTAATTTCCTTTCAAGTTCATGTTCCTTTCTTGATCTCTCTCTATCTATCTTCATACAAATTGTTCTGTAAATCCAGTATTATATGTATACTGTAATATTATGATTCTAATGTTATATTATATCACCCCACATCCTTTCCCCCTTCCTTTTATTTTATTAAAGAGAACGTTGTTCATGTGGTGATAATTTATCACCTTCAAAAACAACATGCTCTCTTCTTCCATTTATACCTTCAATCTGGTCATGAAACCATTTTTATGGTTGAACCAGAATGTTTTATATGTATTATGTTCTATTTTAAGTTCTGGAAATAACCTATGGACATACTACTAAGTGAAAAGTTAAAATGAGTTGGTTGTGATCCAAAAACCGCTCAAATTAGCCCAAATAATCTTCATTTAATTATTATCTAATGATTCGGCCACATGGATCTAATATAACTCTTTATAAAAATTTTCAAGCTTCTGTAATATCATTAATTACATGTAACATCAGTTCTTTATATTTACCCATGATCTACCCAAACATCAAATTAAGAATACAAGTGGACCGCTCAAGAAAACCATGAAAACGAACATCCCCGATCAATGTTTTTAAACTATATAAGTCAACCAAAGGAACATAATATGAAATAATGAAACCAGAATGAACCCTATTAATGTATAAAAGGTTATGGAATTTCTAATTAATGAATATAATGTCATTATACAGGACATTAAAGAGAAGGAGGCATTCGAGTAAAAGGTAAGGGGAAATCTCGAACCCAATTTTCTTCCTTCGGGTTCTCCCTCTTTCACTCCATTTTTGATATGGTTACTCCTAAAAGATCATTTGTTCATCATTTCCTTTACTTTTCTGGGATATACATGTTTGTCACTGGTTTTTATGTCCATCAAAATGTTTTCCAAAAGAACTCTTCCTTCAAGATCTCACATTTTACCTCTCATTCAAGGTTGATGGTTCTTATATCAAGTATGTTGTTCCCTCTTTCTTTTGGGAACCCAAAGCTTATGAATGTGTTATTATGAGATGAAACCCATTCCTTTCCATGGGTTACTTATTTACATGTTTGATATGTGTTCTATGTGGCAAGCATGATAATGATAATGTTATGATGTGACGGGTGCGCCCGGAATTATATAGCGCAATATGAATGTTTAAATGTGACGGGTGCGCCCGGAATTATATAGCGCTCCAATGCATTGGGTAAAGTGATGAATCTCATGAGTAAATGTGAAATGATGCGTGAACATGATGCTAGCTTTGTTCACAAATATGTTTGGTAGTTAACCACTTATACATGATGTTTCATTTTTATGCTTTGCCACATTTCAAGTTTATTGTTTATGCTCCTCTCATGTTCAAGATCTTTTTCCTATGTCATGATTATGCTCACCCCATGATATATTGTTCTTATCTATCCTCTTACTGGGCATTTAGCTCACCCCTTTTGATGTATATCCTTAGGTGGCTACATGTACTAAGGAGAGGACAAGTGCTACTAAGAAGCTATAGAAGAAGAGATTAAATGAATTTTTATGCTTGATGTTGTACTTGTTATGTGTAGTCCTAGTTTTCCCAAGACACTAAACCTATGGATACTCCATGTGTAATACTATTATGTTGTTTATCATTGAAATGATGTAATAGTAATGTAAGAAAAGGCCGGGTCTCTATAGTTGGTATCAAAGGAAAGGTTTAGTTAATTTGGGAATTAGGATTAGTGAACCCTAAAGAAAACCTCTAGCATGAGACTAAGTACAAATATTCACACAAGGATATTTACCTAGGGATCCCATATGTTATGTTTTTGGTATAATTGTTTAAAAGGATAAGTTATTCATGACTTGTTTACTTATGTTTTGTTCTAACCTTTTCTATTTTAGAAAATGGTGGGAACCAGGAGAAATCAGGCCAACAACTCTTGCGAAGGCCAATGCAACGATTGCCCGAACGACATCCCCAATGATTTTGGAGGTGGAGTTCAAAACTTCATGGAGATGCTTACCCAATTATCCTGGGTTATGAATAATAACCATAATAATGGGGAACGTCCTCCTTCACCAAAGAGGGAGCAACTAGCTATCGAATGTTTTATGCGGCAACGACCACCGACATTTTGTGGATCTTCCGATCCACTAGTTGCGGAACTGTGGGTCAACTCCATGGAGAAGATATTTTCTGCTCTTCACTGTTCCGAGACGGAGAAGGTGACTCTATCCATTTATCGTCTAGATGGAGAAGCTGATCAATGGTGGGCTTTGATTAAGAACACCAACCCATGGGAGGAAATTGAAGAGATGGAATGGGAAGACTTTAAGATAATGTTTCTTAATAAGTACTTCCCAAGAACTCTTCGCACGAAGATGGAGAGAGAATTCATAGAGCTCAAGAAAAAAGAAGGAGAATCTGTCACAACCTATGAAGAAAATTTCACAAGGCTCGCAAGGTATGCTTCAGGTTTTGTTATCAACAATGATAGCAAAATTGATAGATTCTTTAGTGGATTAAAACCACATCTTCGAAAAGCTCTTGAAATTCGAGACTTTGGGAGTTATGAAGAAGTTGTTCGGTGTGCTCTCAAAGTGGAGATGGAGTTTGGAGAATGGTTCTATGGCTATGGTGATAAGAAAAGAAAGATGGAGTTTCAAGCTGGTGGATCTAGTGACAAAGATGGGAAGAAAACACAACGACCCACTTGCCAAAAATGTGGGAAGTTGCACAATGGGAACTGCCTCAAAGGGACGGGTAAATGCTTCAAGTGTGGGAAAGAAGGACACCTAGCTCACGAGTGTCTAAGAGACATGAAAAGGAAGGATAATTTAGACGATTAAAGGAGAGAACCACTCATGGTTCAATGCTACAACTGTAAGGAGCTAGGGCAGTATTCAAACCAGTGCACTAAACCTCGAGCTTTCGAGGGTAATCAGCGCCAACAACCACCAAAGCCAAAGGAACAAGGGAAGGCTTATGCCATCACTACTGCGGAGGTGGAACATGATAATGAAGTCGTAAAAGGTACACTTCCTATTCACTCAAGAATGGAAAAAGTATTATTTGATTCCGGTTCAATGCACTCCTTTATATCTTGCAAGTTTGCTAGAACTATAGAATCAAATCCCCGAAACCTTGAAGTAGAGATATCTATAAAAACACCAAGTGGTGCAATCATTGCAACCCAAGTGTTTGATTCTTCTCCTGTTGACGTATGTGGGAAGATTCTTTCGTCAAATCTCGTAATACTTCCCTTGGTGGAATTTGACGCTATAATGGGAATGGATTGGCTCTCGTTATATAGAGCACATATCAATTGTCGGGAAAAGGAAATATATTTTCATATTCCAAACCATCCCATGCTCCTCTCCAAATGCAAGGAAGATCATGAATCTCCTTTGAGAAATCCTTCAATGGTGTGGGTGATGATTCCCTATGAAGAAGCATACCTCGCCCAAATGTTTGAGTCAAAGGAAAGTTCCAACCTTGAGGAAATTCCCATCGTAAGGGAATATGGAGATGTATTTCCCGAAGAGTTACCCGGAATTCCCCCGGATCGTGAGGTAGAGTTCTCAATTGAACTCATACCTGGAGCTACTCCTATCTCGAAGTGCCCCTATAGGGTGGCTTCTATCGAACTGGAGGAGTTAAAGAAGAAGCTGCAAGATCATCTGGACAAAGGGTTCATACGCCCTAGTGCATCACCTTGGGGTGCGCCATTGCTCTTTGTGAAGAAGAAGGATGGTACCATGCGGCTGTGTATCGATTATCGGGAACTCAACAAGATCACCATAAAGAACAAGTATCCTCTCCCAAGGATTGATGACTTGTTCGACCAGTTAAGAGGAGCTTAATACTTCTCAATGGTGGATCTTCGTTCTGGATATCATCAAGTAAAGGTGAAGAAGGAAGATATTCAGAAGACTGCCTTCTGTACAAGGTATGGGCACTATGAGTTTTTGGTGATGCCCTTCGGACTTACTAATTCCCCTGCAATCTTCATGGATTTTATGAATAGAGTCTTTAGAAATTACCTCGACAAATTTGTGGTAGTGTTTATCGATGATATTCTCATCTACTCCAAGAGAAAGGAGTAACATGAAAAACATCTAAGACTTGTGTTGGTGACATTAAGAAAGGAGAAGTTGTACTCCAAGTTCAGAAAGTGTGACTTTTGGATGAATCAAGTCACGTTCTTGGTACATGTGATCACAAGAGAGGGAATTTTTGTGGACCCTTCAAAGACAAAGGCAATTGAGGAATGGACCAGGCCCTCTAGTGTCACAGAAATCCGTAGATTTCTTGGATTAGCTGGGTACTACTGACGTTTTGTGAGAAACTTCTCACTATTGTCAAGACCGCTAACTAAGTTAACAAGGAAAGGGGTAAAGTATGTATGGATGGAAGAATGTGAGGGAAGCTTCAAGGAGCTAAAGAGAAGGCTAATCACTGCACCTGTGCTCACACTACCGAAAAGTGGAGAAAGTTTTGTGATATACAGTGATGCTTCAAAGAAAGGCTTGGGTTGTGTACTCATGCAAAATGATAATGTGATAGCCTATGCCTCACGACAGTTGAAGATCCATGAGAAGAACTACCCGACGCATGATCTAGAGTTGGCAGCCGTGATTTTTGCCTTGAAAATCTTGCGGCACTACCTTTATGGTGAGAAGTGTGACATATACACCGACCACAAGAGCCTAAATTATATATTCACACAAAAGGATCTCAACATGCGTCAAAGGATATGGTTAGAGCTAATCAAGGATTACTATTGCTCTATTCACTATCATCTTGGAAAGGCGAACACGGTAGCTGATGCTCTAAGCAGGAAAGAACCTGCTACTCTATCCATGTTGAGGATTGAGAAAGACCCTATCTTCTTGGATATGCAAAGGATGTATTTGGGAATCATAAGGGCAGGGGATACATCCTACCTTGCCCAAATGATTGCGCAACCATCCATCCAACAGAAGATTAAGGAAGCACAAAGGAATGATGTAGAGATACAAAAGAGGGTGAATGCAGTAAAGGAAGGGAAGCTGCAAGAGTTCCATATCGACGATGATGGTGTGATTCGGTTTGGAACGCGGCTTTGTGTGCCTTCATCACCCGGAATAAAGAAGGAGCTATTGGATAATGCACATAGCTCAACTTTCTCTATTCATCCTGGAAGTACCAAGATGTATCGTGATCTCCGAGAACACTTCTGGTGGGATAACATGAAGAAGGAGATTGCCGAATATATATCAAGGTGCTTGGTATTCCAGCAAGTTAAAGCTGAGCGGAAAAAGTCCAAAGGTATGATACAACCATTTCCTATACCCATGTGGAAATGGGAAAATGTTACTATGGACTTTGTCATGGGTCTTCCGAAAACGCTAAGAGGAAATAATGCGATATGGGTTGTGGTTGACCGACTCACCAAGGCTACCCATTTTATTTGGGAAGACCTCTCACTTGAAAAACTTGCAAGGATATATGTGAAGGAAGTAGTGAGATTGCACGGTGTTCCTCTCTCGATTGTCTCTGACCGTGATCCAAGGTTCACTTCTAAATTCTGGAGGAGCCTTCATCATGCTTTGAGTACTGAATTAAATTTCAGCACCGCCTATCACCCCCAAACTGATGGCCAGTCTAAAAGGACTATTCAGACACTTGAAGATATGCTAAGATCCTACTCTCTTGAATTCAAAGGTGGTTGGGATCAGCACCTTCCATTGGTTGAGTTCTCATACAACAACAGCTTCCACTCGAGTATTCAGATGGCTCCGTATGAAGCTCTTTATGGGAAGCGATGTAGAACTCCAACCTGTTGGGATGAAGTTGGAGAACGAAAACTACTTGGTCCTGATCTTGTTCAAGAGATGACAGAGAAGGTTCAAGTCATCCAGAAACATATCAAAGCTGCTCAAAGTCGGTAAAAGATCTATGCTGACAATCGTCGAAGGGACTTGGAGTTCGACGTTGGAGATAAAGTCTTCCTTCGAATATCTCCATGGAAGAGAGTCATGCGATTCGGGAAGAAAGGGAAGCTAAGTCCAAGGTACATTGGCCCCTTTGAGATCCTTGATCGTATAGGAGCCGTGGCCTATCGACTGTCACTTCCATCGAATATGGCTCAAGTTCATGATGTGTTTCACATATCACTACTGAGGAAGTACATTCCAGACCCCTCACATGTACTAAACTCAGAGGTGGTACAGTTGGAAGATGATCTCTCATACGAGGAGCAGCCGGTAAAAATTCTGGACCGAATTGATAAGGTTCTACGCAACAAGACAACCCGCCTTGTCAAAGTGTTGTGGAGGAACCAAAAGTTTGAGGAAGAAACTTGGGAACCGGAAGAGGCAATGAAGGAGAAGTACCCTCACCTGTTTGTGTAAAGTGAAAGTTCGGGGGTGAAATTTCTTAAGGTGGGAAGAATGTAACGACCCAAAGTTTTTCAATAGAAAATTCCCTTCTTATATCTATGTCATAAAAACACAAAATAATGAACTACTAAGTGATAAGTGACCTTTAAACATATTTTTTGTCACCCCTATGTTTGGAATTTTAAAAATCCAACATACACGGTTGTGTTCAAGATAGTTTTTGGAGTCTAATGAAACAAAAATAATTTTTGGTGAATAGTAACCTACCCTTATGAATAGTAACCTACCCTTATGAATAGTAAATAAGAGTAACATTACCTCTGAATAATAAAATAAAATTTAGACATCTTAGAAAGTGATAATTTGACCTTAGTAAACATTTTTGGTATTTTATAAGTCATAAATAATTAATTATAATTAATTAATTAATTTAAAAGAATATTTATTTTCCTGAAATATATTCATAAATTATTGAATCAATGTCTAATAGTTTTTAGATAATTTTATAAGACCCTAAGTAATTTTTGAAAGAACTGCAAAATCAGTTTTAATTTTAAAAACTGTTTTTTTTAAGTAAATTATGATTTTAATTAAATATTAAATTCATAATATTTATAAAATTATTTTTGAAAAATGGAATTCATTTTTTGGATTCTACACGTCGAAAAATGGTTGGGGTAAAATTTTGGGATTTTTCTGAGATACTTGAATTTTTGATGAATAGTGGAATCCGATAATTCACAATAAAAGCTAAATAATTTATTAATTGAGTCATTGATGATGTTCTGCTGATGTAAGCCCACTTGGTTCGGGATTAAATTATAAAATTACTATTATTGGTCATCCAATACTCACTATTCCTTGTCTTAGGTGAAATTAATAAACTAATCAATTTTATATTAAGGAAACCCCTCTCCCCTCCACTATAAAAGCCACCCTTCACTCCCTCTTTTCCTCACACCTCTCAAGCTCCAAGCCTTCTCTAAATTCTACCCAAACACCTTCCCTAGCTCATCCCCCACGTCCAAAAGCTTCTGGTCTCATCAAAAGACCAAGACTAGCTTCCTTAAAGAGGATCTCAAGAGAAGGATTCTAAAGGTAATTTCTCTCTCTCTTCTCCGTCAATTTCCTTTCAAGTTCAAGTTCCTTTCTTGATCTCTCTCTATCTATCTTCATCCAAATTGTTCTGTAAATCCAGTATTATATGTATACTATAATATTATGATTCTAATGTCATATTATATCACCCCACACCCTTTCCCCCTTCCTTTTATTTTATTAAAGAGAACGTTGTTCATGTGGTGATAATTTATCACCTTCAAAAACAACATGCTCTCTTCTTCCATTTATACCTTCAATCTGGTCATGAAACCATTTTTATGGTTGAACCAGAATTTTTTATATGTATTATGTTCTATTTTAAGTTTTGTAAATAACCTATGGACATACTACTAAGTGAAAAGTTAAAATGAGTTGGTTGTGATCCAAAAACCACTCAAATTAGCCCAAATAATCTTCATTTAATTATTATATAATGATTCGGCCACATGGATATAATATAAATCTTTATAAAATCATTCAAGCTTCTGTAATATCATTAATTACATGTAACATCAGTTCTGTATATTTACCCATGATCTACCCAAACATCAAATTAAGAATACAAGTGGACCGCTCAAGAAAACCATGAAAACGAACATCCCCGATCAATGTTTTTAAACTCTATAAGTCAACCAAAGGAACATAATATGAAATAATGAAACCATAATGAACCCTATTAATGTATAAAAGGTTCTGGAATTTCTAATTAATGAATATAATGTCATTATACAGGACATTAAAGAGAAGGAGGCATTCGAGTACAAGGTAAGGGGAAATCTCGAACCCAATTTTCTTCCTTCGGGTTCTCCCTCTTTCACTCCATTTTTGATATGGTTACTCCTCAAATATCATTTGTTCATAATTTCCTTTACTTTTCTGGGATATACATGTTTGTCACTGGTTTTTATGTCCATAAAAATGTTTTCCAAAAGAACTCTTCCTTCAAGATCTCACATTTTACCTCTCATTCAAGGTTGATGGTTCTTATATCAAGTATGTTGTTCCCTCTTTCTTTTGGGAACCCAAAGCTTATGAATGTGTTATTATGAGATGAAACCCATTTCTTTCCATGGGTTACTTATTTACATGTTTTATATGTGTTCTATGTGGCAAGCATGATAATGATAATGTTATTATGTGACGGGTGCGCCCGGAATTATATAGCGCAATATGAATGTTTAAATGTGACGGGTGCGCCCAGAATTATATTGCGCTCCAATGCATTGGGTAAAGTGATGAATCTCATGAGTAAATGTGAAATGATTCGTGAACATGATGCTAGATTTGTTCACAAATATGTGTGGTAGTTAACCACTAAGACATGATGTTTCATTTTTATGCTTTGCCACATTTCAAGTTTATTGTTTATGCTCCTCTCATGTTCAAGATCTTTTTCCTATGTCATGATTATGCTCACCCCATGCTATATTGTTCTTATCTATCCTCTTACTGGGCATTTAGCTCACCCCTTTTGATGTATATCCTCAGGTGGCTACATGTACTAAGGATAGGACAAGTGCTACTAAGAAGCTATAGAAGAAGAGATTAAATGAATTTTTATGCTTGATGTTGTACTTGTTATGTGTAGTCCTAGTTTTCCCAAGACACTAAACCTCTGGATCCTCCATGTGTAATACTATTATGTTGTTTATCTTTGAAATGATGTAATAGTAATGTAATAAAAGTCTGGGTCGCTATATCAGGTGTCTCCAAGAACCCAAACAGACATTCAATCTTACACAACCATTCCTCAGCATGTTGAGGGTCAGTGGAACCTTTGAAATATAGTGGCTTCTGGAATAGGAACTCTTGAGAATTACTTCATTGAATATCACTATGAGGATCTATATCTGGAGTCTGAACAGGAACTAGAGGTGTCACCTGTCCTAGAGCTTGGACAGTGCGACCAATCACCTCAACGAGACTCGGATCCACAATAGGACTCGCTTGCTGAGATTTGGCAGCAGCCTCTTTTTGGATCCTATTCTCATGTATTCTCATAGGCATGTTTCTATACAACATAAAAAGGCATAGATTAACACTCAAGACGAGTAACAAGGAAAACTATTCTTAATAGAAGGGATAACAATATTTGGATTCCACTCTATCCAAAGAAAAATAGGGAAAATACTAGAACTAATCCATAAGTCGTATTTCCCTAAACAACCTTGGTGACTTAAGGTTCATTATGGTGAGATCTGGCCAGGCACTCAATCAAAAATACCTCCTAAGTCCTGACAAGAAAACTCAAATGCATATTGTCATCAAGGAAAGATTCTTAACCTCCCTCTGATACCATTTTGTCATGAACCAGCCTGGGTACCCTGGTAACCAGATAACCGAGCCGGACCTGACATAGCCCGAAGGGCGTTCTTGATCCCCATAGGTCAGCGACTAGCACCTGTAATCATACAACATACAAGTGGTAATGATTTTTCCACAAGAATACAGAAGAAAAAGAAACAAGACAGTATGCATAACAAAAAAAACTCCACTGGGAGTAATGTACCAGAAAATAAAGAGGCATAAAATCCCAAAGTACTAAAACCCAAGTACTAAAAAGGGAAAATCAGTCCCAAGGTCCCTGAGGACACAACTAACCAAGACCATAGATCAACAACTGGATCCACCTCAAAGAGATCCCTTCCCTTTGCTCGATCCTGGAAGAAGAAAATCTACAAACACCTGAAGGAAAAAGTAGGGTGTGAGCCTAAGCCCAGTATGATACCACCAAAGATTCCATAATAGATTCCATATATAGATTATCCAAAGAAAATATTTCAATTTTTAAATAAACAGGTTTGGTAACTAGAAAGAATATTTTAAAAAAACATTCTATACATTTTCAAATGATGGAAAATTACTTTAAGCAAAGGTTTTACAATGATGGAATATTCCTAAAATAGTGGCTTAAGCAAAAAATTTATATAAAATAGTTTTTGTAAATTCAGCAGGCATGTGAAGTAGTTCAAAAGAATTGTCATACATTTATATCTCAAATATAAAAAAGTAAGCGAGAAACATGGTCATCTGCCAAAAGGTATGATAGTATTAACCAGTAATAAGATTCCACACTCTCTATGTGAACTCAACAAAATGTGTATACACACATCCCTATGACACTGGCCAAAGGAGACTCATCACCAACCCATCGAGGATGTGACCCGCTGTAAGCATGTTTTAGAACGTTGTCGTAGCGTAGAGTGTATCCAAATAACTCACTAACTACCTAAGGGTTGAATGTTCTATTAAATGATGGGAAAACTATTTTAAGAATGCATAAAATATGATCAATCTCATTCTTCCATTTAAAAAATGACAATTTTATTCCATTTAAACCCAAAATAGGTTTTATTCAAAACATGCCTTTTTCACATGATAAAACCAATGGGTTTCTATCAAATCATTTTAAGCCATTTTCACCAGTTTGAAATCCATTCAAAACCAATTCCATCATCAAACAATTTATCTACACAATTAAATTCAAAAATTTAATTGAAATCATTTCCATCAAATCAAAAATTTAAATTAAACAATATAAATTATCAAATTTCCATAAACACACCCAATTCAATGGAATTTGGGGTTTTCCAAATTTCCATGCCAAAACCATTTCAAATATCTCGATTCATTGGAATCAAGTTTTTATCAATTTAATTGAAAGAAAATTTGATCAATTTAAATAAATCAAGAAAATACAATGATAATCAACTTGGTAAGTCGGGACAGAACCACCTACCTCGAAGGTTTTGACCAAAACCACAACGGTCGAGAACACTCAAGAAAACCAGGTTGATTCTTCAAGAACCCACATTAGATCTCTTCTCCTAGAAAGATAAAGACCAAATATCATCATATTTGGCATCCACACACTTAGATCTACCCATAATGAGCATAGATCTAAGAAATTGAGAGAAGAGGAGAAGTAGATCTAAGTAGATCTATGAAACTGATCATGAGCGATGAAGAACGATCACATAACTTAAGAATCAAGCTTTGATTCATCAAGAGGAACTTTTGGATCACCTCCGGAATGATGGGAGAACCTTATCTGAACTTAGGAGAAACAAATCCCAAGTTAGGGCCACTTAGGAGGAAAAACAAGGCACTTAGAGGCAAAAACGAGTGAGATTCACAATTTAAGGATCTCATTTAAGTGGCCGCACTGTTAGTTCGCGCGGTTTAACAAACCGTGCGCTAGCCGTGCATTTTCTAAAACCTCGGATACCCTTCTCACATGGTTTGTCCACACTATTAGACAAACCGTGTGCTGCCTGTACAGAAGCTACTGTCTCCAAGATCAACTACGCACGGTTTGGCCACACGGTTTAGACAACCTGTGCGCCACCCGTGTGACTTCCCCTTTGCCTCAAAACATCATTTAAAGTTCTCCCGACTCTCCCAATTCACTAACCAAAAACAGAGGAATGTAGAAACATCAAAAGTACCTAAAAATTTAATTTGATGTTACAGATATCCACACCAACATATGTGATGGCTCCTGCGGAGCTTCGTGAGATGTGGGTACAGCTGGAGGACTTGTAGGGGAAGGGATTTATCCGACCCAGGGTTTAACCCTGGGTATCCCTGATTTTGTTAGCCAAGAAGGTGGATGGGAGCTTTCATCTGGGTGTTGATTATTGGCACCTAAACCAGGTGACCGTGAAGAACAAGTACCCACTCCCGAGGATTGACGACCTCTTTGATCAGCTAAAGGGAGCACGTTGGTTCTCGAAGATAGATCGTCGATCGGGATATCACCAGCTCAGATTATGGGATGAGGATGTGCAGAAGATGGGCTTCAGATGCCGATATGGCCACTATGAGTTCTTGGTTATGCCATTTGGCGTAACCAACGCACCATTTG
Organism: Viscum album; assembly: GCA_963277665.1. Classification (NCBI taxonomy): domain Eukaryota; kingdom Viridiplantae; phylum Streptophyta; class Magnoliopsida; order Santalales; family Viscaceae; genus Viscum; species Viscum album. Next base: position 581,611,087 of record OY728148.1, read on the forward strand.
TGTTCATGGGACTCATGAACATGATCTTCTAGTCATACCTTGATTGCTTTGTGGTAGTCTCATCGATTTCATTCTGATCTACTCAGCTACTGAGGAGGAGAACACCTACCACTTTTAGGTAGTACTAGACACACTCCGAGAGCACCAGCTTTATGGTAGGCTATCGAAGTGCCAGTTCTGGATCCAAGAGGTACAATTTCTGGGACATTTCATCTTAGAGTCTAGAGTTGTAGTGGATCCAGCGAAGACCGAGGCAGTACTTGCCTCGGAGCCACCCCAGAGTGTGATGGAGGTACAGAGTTTTCTTGGTCTGGTTGGGTACTATCAGAGATTTTTTCCAGACTTCTCCAGAGTTGCAACACCACTTTTAGCGTTGACAAAGAATTGGAAACCCTTTGTGTGATCAGAGAGATACTAGTGGAGTTTCCAGGAGATGAGGTAGAGGCTGACTAGTGCGCCCATCTTGAGGGTACTGGAGGAGGGTGTTGGGTAAGTAGTCTATTGTGATGCATTAGGGATCGGGCTCAGACGTGTCCTGATGCAGGAGCGAGCAGTGATAGCTTATGGTTCTTGTCAGCTGAGACAGCAAGAGCAGAACTATGCCACTAATGAACTGGAGTTAGTAACAGTGGTCTTTGTCTTGAATATGTGGCGACACTATCTGTTGGGCTAGTGTTTTACAGTCTACTCTGACCACCATAGTCTCAGATACATCTTCTCACAGAAGGACCTGAACTTGAGACAGCGGCATTGGATTGAGTTCCCCCAGGACTATGACTTCGAGATAGTCTATAATCCTAGTAAGGGGAATGTTGTAGCAGATTCTCTGGCCAGGAGATCAGGCATTCAGCTTCTAGGAGAGGTGACGAAGCAGTTTTCCACATTATAGATATCCTTTATGGGTCGAGATGGATCAGCCTTTCTACAGTCTCTTACAATCACGCCTCCACTTCTTCAGAGAGTTAGGGAGGTGCAGTGTGGGGATGTTGACTTTGAAGCTCAACATGCACATATATCCACAGGACAGCCACCTGATATATTTTCTGTAGGTGGGGAGCACGTCATTATATTTAGGGGATGTACCACGGTACCAGTGTCACTTCAGGAGGAATTGTTGAGGGAGTTTCACATGTTTCCTCTAGCAGTACATCCAAGTGTGGAAAAGATGTACCAGGACCTCCGATGACAAACCTGGTGGCCAGGTATGAAGAAGGAAGTAGTAGAGTTTGTCTCATGATGCCTCACTTGTCAGCAAGTGAAGGCAGAGAAACAGGTTCTAGTAGGTTTAGTTCATCCATAAGAGGTCCCAGAGTGTAAGTGGGACGGGATATCCATGGATTTCATGATGGTACTTCAACGTACATCCAGAGGTCATGACTCTATCTGGGTGATTGTCGACCGACTCACCAAGTCGGACCATTTCCTACTGATCAGAGAGCAGGGTTCAGTAGAGAACTTGGGATGCCTCTATGTCTAGAAGATTGTACGGCTTCATGGTGTTCCATCGACAATCATCTTCGATCGAGATGCTCAATTCACTTACTGGCTATGGAAGTGGTTGTAGGAGGATTTCGGGACGCAGCTTCACTTGAGAACCACCTTCCATCCTCAGACGGATGGCCGAATGGATAGGACCATTTAGACTCTCAAGGACATGCTCCGTGAATGCGTTCTCAACTTCGGTCACAGTTGGGAGGATCACTTACCCTTGGTAGAGTTTGCGTACAACAACAGATACCACTCCACCATCGGGATTACACCTTTTGAGGCAATGTACGACCAACCTTGCAGATCGCCTTTGTGCTAGACTGACCAAAGGGAGTCAGCACTCATGGGACCAGAAATGGTGCAGGCCACGACAGAGAAGGTGCAGGTCATCCAGGAGTGGATGTAGACTGCACAGATAAGGAAGAAGTCCTATGCTGATAGGATACGGAGACCTTTGGAGTTTGAGGGTGGTGACCACATCTTCTTACGGGTCTCACCTAGATGAGGTTTACAGAGATTTGGTCAGGGTAGAAAGTTATATCTAAGGTTTATCAGACCCTTCCAGGTCCTCAGCATAGTAGGTGAGGTGGCTTACAGCCTGGATCTTCCACCTCAGTTGCACCGGGTGCAGGACGTTTTCCACATTTCTCCGCTGAGGAGATATGTGAATGACCCGACTCACATCATAGACTGGGGTGAGCTCAACATCGACGACGGGGCCACTTTCTCAAAGGTTCCAGTGGGTATCGAGTATCGACAGGAGATAGTCCTTCATGGGTTGTCGATACCTCTTGTGCGTGTACGATGGCAGCACGGGTACCTCCAGGAGAGCACATGGGAGCGGGAGGATCAGATCCATGCTTAGTACCCCCATTTGTTTCTCTAGTTTTTAGTTTGGGCTTTCAGGGACGCAAAGCCCTGAGGTGGGGAGAATTTAAAGACTTGGAAAATCCAATGTAATTTTTTTTAAAATTATATAGAATTGTTCTGAGTCTGCAGTTTCTGAGGGCGCATGATTCTGAGGCCTAAAGTGCTCGGAATGTTTTTTTCTAAAGTTTCTAAGTACGTTCAGTGTGTTTTTGAGTGTGTTTTTGTAACTTTTGAACTAGTGCTCAGAATCTAATTCTGAGGGAACTTTTGAACTCGCAGTGCCAGTATTCGCTTAATAAGGCTTTCGACTCGACGACAGATGGTCGAGAATGGATGTTAGATTTTGGGGTTTTTAATAAAGTTAAATAAAAATAAGTGTTAGATTATTTTTATTTTTGAGGTGGTTAAAACTTACAAAAGGTGGTTAGTGGTGGGGCCAACCAGCACATAACCTCCCTTGGGAGGATATCTTTGGTGGGGACCACCCAGGCTTGTCACCCTTGGAACCTCCCATTTATGTGGGATGAAACCCCTGAACTTCCCTCCTTAAGTGCCAACCCCCACAATTAATTAATTTAACTCTTTATATTAATTACTTGAACTCATTTGAATTCATGCCAACCATTAAAATAATGGATAATCTATTATTTTATTTTGGTTGGAATCATTATTTTGGGTGGAGCTTGGGGAAATAGGGAGATTGGGAGAGAAGGAATTCGCCCATGAAGAATCCCTCTTCCACCAACGAAGAACGAACTTCAACCGGGGCAAGAAAAGAAAGTGTCGCCCACGAAGAATGCTGACGTCGTGTTCAACTTCGTCTTCCCCAAACTCTTATCTCACTATCAATGATAGATACGAGGTAGGGTTCATTTGGATTGATTTCGATCTTCGTTCTTCGTCATTCTTGAGCTTCGTTAATGGCTGATTGATACCACCCTAACACGGAGGGCACAAACCAAACAAACACCACCTGATCCCCCTCTGATTTTCTTTGTTTTCTTAACGACGGTGGTGGAGAAACGGATGCTTACGACGGGTCAGCTCCAAAAGGAACCAGCGGCATAAGGGCCACTGGGTCCCTGGAGGAGCGTGGCGCCATCACGCCTCCTAGAGGACCGTGCAGCCGCGGGGCGGCAGCGGCGGCGGCCTCAGGGTTGCGACTGCCTCAAGGTGTGGGGGACGCAAGGCGGGGCTGGTGCACCGGTGTCGTGGGGCGGTGGGGGCCGTAGGGCGGTGGTGGCAGCGGGCGGCGGAGGCCGTGGTGCGGCGGGGTCGGTGGGCGGTGGAGGTCGTGGTGGGGTGGGGGCCATAGGGCGGTGTCATTGCGTCATCGCCTTCATCACGGTCAGTGATGTTCTGGTCTCCGCATCCATTCATCATCATTGTACAAAGTATCCTTATTCCATCACGAAGGATACACCATTCAAGGAGAAAGGTAGAGGGGTTAGGCCATGTTTGTTTGGACCACACCCATTGTGTTAGAGCGGTAGCAAGAAGCTCAACAAGAACTTGAATGAAGAATGTCAAACCCTAACCTCCCTCAATGACTATTCCCAAACCCACAAAAAAAATCATCCGCGAATCAACTAGTTAGAGAGTTGATCCGCGTTACTTGTTTTAGAAGAGAAGAACATGGGAATATAAATAATCATACAAAACTAAACCCCTACCTCGTTCGTTTGTTTACATCTATTAGGAGGGAAGGACGGTCATCGATTGAAGACGTCCGACGTTGGAGGATGTCCCGAGGAAGAAGTCAAAGTCGTGTGTCGGCATTCTCCATTGGAGGAGAATAATCCTCCAATTGTCAGGTGTCGCGGAAGTTTACCATCACTTCATCTCTTGGTGATTCCATCCCATATCCTCTGCCCAAGCTCCATTTAAATAGGATAGTGGGAAGGTATGTAACGATCATGGAATTTATAACGGTTCATTTATTATGAACCATCCTAAATTCCAATGACGTTGTTACTTAATATTTAAAAATTATCAAGACAATTAATTTACATTGGTGAAATTAATTGGGAGGATTCCAAGGGACTTCCCCACATTTAAAAGGGGTTCAGGGGGTCCCCACATCTTTAACAACCACATGGGAGGTTTTACTTTAGGTGGTCCCCTCTTTTAAACCATCCACATGGGAGGTTTCAACAAAAATATAAATAAAATTAAAGTTTATTTTATTTTATTTCAATTTCCACAAAAAACCCAAATTCTATCTTTCACCCTTGACCTACTGTCGTCAAGGTGAAAGTCTCATTAAGTGAAAACTGGCGCTGCGAGTCCAGTGGTGTCCTCGGATTTTAATTTTGTGCACCGGTTCAAAATATAGAAAATCCTGCTCATGCGTTTATTGAACGTACCCAAAAAAAGTTCAGAAATTCATTCCGGGCACACCGGGCCTCGAAATCACGTGCCGTAAATTTTCATAGACTTGTAAAATTTCCATGTAATAAATAAAATACATTTAATTTTTGTGTCTTTACAATATTTCCCATGTATTCCATGAACGAGTCATATCACTTTGAGGGGGCGGTAGTCCACACTTCTTTAAATGAAATTATCGCTTTTACCCATAATAGAAATCATAAAGGTATGCTATAAATGAAAAACTACAGAAACATAAATAAAACATAAACATAATATATATATATAATATATAAATAAAGTTTCATCATAATGGCTACCATGATAGTCAGTAGGACATATTTGAACAATCATCGTTTCATGAGGCAATAGTTCATCGTCCACAGAAACAGTGTGTTCTTTACCCATTAGATGGAGATGTGTGTATGTGTAGTTCAAATACTTCTCATAAAAACAACCTATTATATTGATGATACTGTTTTTGTTATAAAATAAAGTAATAACAAGAGTTTTGGGGGTTGGATAAGTAAAATAAAAAAAGGACTTAAGAGAAGATGCTACCTTTAAATTGGGTATCTCCCTTTGGATTGAACCAAAAGGTTTATTTGAAATGTCTTCTGCCTAAGGTAAGGCTTTTAGGTAAAATATAGGTATCTTTATAGCTTATTTGGGAAGAGTTTGGATGAGCCAAAGGGTTTTAGAGGTGTGAGGAATGGGTTAGAAGTGGTGTCCGTTTATAAGGGGAAGGTAGGGCTCTTTAGGAAAGTGTGAAAATATTATTTTATTATATAATGATTTTCGGTTTCTAAAGATCCAAAACTCATTAAAGTCAAATATAAGGTGACTAATGGTCAAAATAAAATCATCCAATAATAATTGGACAGGTTTTGGGTATTAGTTTAATCTTTCTAATCTTATTTATTTAAATCATTTATTAATGAGGTAAACATTGCATCATTATTGTGTCATAATAAATTTAATTTATTTTATGTTTAAAATTTTTAAAAACTAATACCATGATTTAGGAAATATTTTTATCTTTTAAATTAATATTTATAGTTTAAAAGATAACTTATATAACCCCATGTAAAAATTCATTTACTAAAAGATATATGTTTATGTCATTTTTGTCTTTACTTTAAATAAATTAATATAAAGTGTCATTATCACTCTTAAGTGGCTCCAAGGGGTGAAAACATTTACCCAAGGATTCCCATGGTAGGAAATGTAGTAAAAAATATGATTAGGACACATGTTAGGGTAATTTTATATTATTATAATAATATTTTGTTACCCTTATTTACCAGATTTACCCTTTAACAATGGTAAATAAAATTTTTACTGAAGTAAATATTCATATTGTATCAAAATAAAATTTACCTATTTACACAATTTTGACCTCCTTACTCTAAATATGGAATCCATTTTTACAAATTCAAAACACAGAAGTGACAGGAATTAATTTAAAATTAATTCTCGCTGTCAAAACAAAAAACGTGTTTTTAGGACATAATAACTATCAAAAGATTGATACTTGTTTATGTCCAATTTCAAAGTGAAATTACTTACAATAACCAACATTGGATTAAATGATAAAAACATAATCTAATTAAACTTTAAACCCAATTAAAAATATAATCTAACCATATAAATAAATTATACTAAAAGGCATATTTGAATTAAAATACAGTATTTTTCACTATTTATCAAAAAAAATGAATTTTATCAGAAAAATACCAAAATTTTACCCAATGTGAATTTTTATGTCCCTATTATAAATAATAATTTTCTTTTGTCAAATAGAACTAATAAAAGTGACCAAAACTAGATTTAAAGAGGGTTCTCCATCAAAAGGCAGTAAATCAACAATTTAATGTAAATTATGCTTAAAATTAGATTCATTCGCATTTTAAGCCTGTAAATTTTTTTGGATAAATGTAAAAACATTTAACAAACATGTATAATCATATTGTAGTTAGTTATTTTCATTACCTCCAATACAATGGCTAGTCATTAACTACCATTTAAAATAATAATATTATATTATTATTATGCAACGTAATATTTCAAAGAAACCCGTTGTTGGTATCGGGTACTCCATCGAACATAGCAACGCCTTTAAAGTAGAATTAATATTTAATTCACAAAATATTAATTAAAATGAAAATTTATTATTTATTTATTTACATGGGATGTTTCATCCTTCCCCCCTTTTGGGAATTGCATCCTCACAATTTTAAAATTAGGCTTGGAAACTTCATTGAAAGTCCCATATCGGAAAAAGAGTCAATAAATATATCACTTTAAAATAAAGGAAGATATGTACAAAGGTCACCCAAGACAAAAGATACTAGGATTCCATGAAAACATTGATATGGAGGAGAAAACAAACCTTCATGTTTTGATGGAGAGTGATTGAAAAAATGATTAAGAGAAAGTTAACCACCTGAAACTCACATACTTGTGATGGGTTAAACAGTCTTTGATTCCCCAGTATGAAAAGTTAACAGAAATTTTTTTTGTTTTATATTAATTTTAATTGATTAATTTATTTATGATCTTAACTAAAAACATAAGTAAACATACTTACTTTTCATGTATACTTTCATACTTTACTAAATTTCTACCACAAACTCATCTTTTCTCCAAACAATGAGTATTCAATCTAACTTTGTCACATTAAAAGTTCTATAATCAACTTCTAGAGTATCTTTCCAAAAAAGATTAATTGTATATTTACCCTATCTTTACACATCAACCAAAACCAAAATGGTTAGTAGAATATCAGATAATCCCCAAAAAGGATAATCTTTTACAAAAAAACTACTCTTAATCCCCAAAATTTTTCAAACAATACCCAAAGTTTAACGAAGACCATTCAATACACAAATATCCTTAAAATTCTTCAAATTGATCCAAACTAAGATTGAAACCAAAAATTCAAAAGTATTTGATCACATATTCTTCCACAAAAATCTTAACATTTATCTCCAAAAACATCGACGAATCTTAGAGTCTCATACTGATGTGTAATTATCCTAAACGCATATTCTCAGTGATAGGTTAATCATTTCCATAGATAACCCAAAATAAACTTATTCTTGATTCATAAAATCATCTAACTAAAAAAATTAGTCATACTAACTAGGTACTTCACGTAGTCCAGTGGTAGGCGATAAATCCCAGTCACACTTTGGTTGTGGGTTCGATTCCCACAGCTTTGTCCGACGCGACGGGTTGTCATGCGGTCTGCATGTTGTCCTTTTTCAAAAACTATATAATTTTATAACACTCTCAAAAATAGATAAATTCATCAATAATAACCACAACATATTTTAACCATTAAGGTTATCTAATCACATTCATTTTGCATCCCATAATGTATAAACCTATAATTGCCTCAAATTCAAGGATCATATAAACCCAAATGGTTCTTTATAACTATATCCACAAAATAAAAGATAATTATTCCTTGAATAAAATTTTCATATATCAAACTTCAAGGTTACATATACTATAAAAATTATTCTAATGTAATCTCATCATCAAAAGAACCTTAATAATTTTAAGCATTTCACCATCCTAAAATCTACCAAAACACTTGAATCCCTTATATGTTGAGTTCTTACTCAATCCTAATTCTTCATGATTCATTAACCATTCCTTTACAACTTATTCTAAAATACTACTTTCATACAAAAAAATCATGAATCATATCCTAAGATTCAATAATGTCTAAAAATCAGTTAAGAAATAATCTATACCTTTCATTGGTCATTGTCAGTTTCCTCATCCTCAATTAGAATGGAATTAGGTATTGGTAAACATATATTTGTATGATCTTGGTGATCCCATTATCTAACCTTCTTCATAGGAATTTTTTTTGTATAATGACCATGCACACCACATTTAAAACATTCAATTGATTCCTCAGAAAGAACTTATTTCCCTTTCTTAGAGTCAACTGGATGCTTCATTTTTCCGTGGAAGGTTCTTGCTTTATGACCTTCACTTCCACATCTATAGAATCTTCTCTTCCCTTTGAAATATTTTCCTATTTGTTTCTTTCCACATCTTTGACACCTAGGTTTTTGAAAATACTTACCTTTATGATTATTACCTAAACATCCGTAGGGATTTGTTTCTCGCATATATGATGCCTTATAAAAATCACCATGGTTCAGGTGGTCAATCATGACTCTAGAAAGTTGGTTGAGAATAACCACAAGAGTTATCATTGTAGCTCCTATATAATTTAGTTGATCATTCAGAAAACTGTCACAGTTTTCTTCACATCCACTGTTACTTTGGTGCCTGCTAGATCCAGCCATTTACTAAAACCAAAAAGGTCAGTGTGAGTGTATTAGTAAAATCATCATATAATATCTTATGAGGAGGGTAAATACTAAGATATACTTATTCATGTTATCTTAAACTCATTCAATTTTTCTAAAATAACTATGACTCTTTCTAAAATCCTAACCGTTATGGTAATGACACTTATGCTTAAAGAACACTCTAACCTCTAAAGTTATCTAAACCTCCATTTTATACAAACTATAAGGACTCAGCCTTAGACATAACATAATCTTGAATTAAATAAATAATTCACATAGAGGATATATTTAGGTTTAGAGTTTTAGATAATTAGTCCATAACTATAACATATCAACTTGAAAATTACATGTAGACACTACTACTCAGTATCCATTTTTTCATAAAATAAAAACTCTTAAAAAGAACATGTCTAGTTTTATGTTTTAGATAGAATGACTTTTCCATGATCTCATCCTCGACCCTATTCATCTTTAAGTCATATGGAAAAAAATTCAAAAACTTAGGATGAGAATAAAAATATCCCTAAGGGTTACAAAATAAGGAAAGAAAACATTAACCCATAAATAAATACAAATAAATGAAATCATACTTTTTGATCATAACATACCTCATGAAATCATAAGATTTATGAACAACACATAGAAATCATAAATCATAAAGGTAACTTAAGGCATTCATAACATACTTACATTGTAGATATCATGGCTACATCGGGAGTCACATTTGTAATACTCATAACATTATGTTCTCTAAATCTCTTAGGATAAACATTAACGTTTACCTCTGTCACGTTAACCAATGGATTGGAGATCTATCTTGGGCTCACCTGCCCTAGTTTTATAACAGAACCACCTGTATATGTAAACAATTCCCAATAATTATAACATATTCATAACACATTAAACAAGCATAAAGTAAATATAAAATTTCCATACTTTAATAACAATATATCATTTCAAGATATTGACAAAATCAGTTCTTTATAAAACCATTTAAAACATTTAATAAATAGATTTTTGAATCAAAGTGTCCCATACCACTTTGAAGATTTTAAAGGAATTAAAATTTTAAGACACTAATTTTCATATAAATAAATCCTTAAAACCATTTTTATAAAATTGAATTTAATTAGAAAGATTTAGAATAATAAATACTTAAATCCTTTAAAACTATATTTTATTTAAAGAGTTTTTAACAAAATGAGAGATGCTTGAATAAAAATATTGATGAATAATATCAATCAAAGCTTATAATATCACGAGAATAGAGATATTCATGATATAATATGTCAAAGGGAAGTATATACACCATATAAAAGTGAATTTTTGTATAACAATAAATAAGTTTCAATGGAAAGTAAATTGAGACAAAGTCCCTTCCAAAGATCATATCCTTAGATTGAGGACAAATCAATGACATTAATATATGTGAAAAATATAAATACACCCAATGTAAGTGGATATTAAGTGTAAAAAATCATAGTTTATTCACAAATATTCATAGCATGACATAATCAAGAAGTATAAGTTTAACCCAAATAAATGAAATTGGGTTAAGAATTATCCTTACAAAAATCTGAAAGCCTAACAACGTCACTTTAAAATTCATAAAATGGGTTGATGAGAGAGAAAAGGATATATCATCACTTGGACATAAAATTTACAGAAATAAGAATATATAAGAACATATCCCAACATAAGAATATGTAAATTAAAAGACATAATAAAAGGAAGTCTTTTAAAAGATGTGGGTGAAAGGTTCCCTTACCGATTTGGTAACATACGAAAAATACATCACATGAAAAAAGGATCATAAAATGAAGATGTAAATACCCATAATTTAAATTATATTATACAAATTATACAATAATGGTCAGTACATACACCACACCAAATTAAATAGTTTCAAACATAGCATGAATCTCACGGGAATAAAAAGTGAGATTAAAACCCCTTACCACATTGTAATCAATCGAGTCATATGGAAAAAAGTTAATAACCTCCAAATTAATCACAAAATACCATAAATATAAATAGAATCATGATATTATATATAAAATGGTATTACACAATACACCACATGCAATAAATAAGTGGTGAACAATGGAAATCTCACAGAATTAAAGTGAGATAAGAAACCCCTTACTTCATGTCTGACTTGACTTGTTCATTCCTTGTTCTTCCTGAATAATAAACTTAAGTTAATTTATACTTGATTAAGAACATTTTTAAAGTTTATTATTCCTTTTATATAACTAATTACCATGTTATAAACATTATGTAATCATTTAAGTTAATAATGGTCATTTTGTCGATATTTGGTACTTGAGTCAAAAATGAACACCTTATAATTACAAGTTGTCCATGTGTTCAAGAGTCCATTATCTACATAATAATATTAATGATTTATATATCATATATATCATATATATCTTGTATATATATATATATATAATAGTAAATAACATTTGGAGATAAGAAATGAAATGCACCGTTCATGGAGACGGTAAGTCGTACGTACACATGAACGCTACTTTCATTTCTATTTCATATTTTAATTAAATGAAAACTTAATGATACATAGTTATATTATTATTACAGTATAATATAATATATAATTTCATTAACTCCATCCTTTATACATCCCACGTATGGAATGAACGATTCATATCACTTTGAGGGGGCGGTAGTCTGCACTTCCTCAACTGAAATTAACGTGTTTACCCATAATGGAAACCATAAAGGTATGCTATAAATGAAAATAAAAATCATAAAGAAAAAATAAAAATAATGTATATATATATATCATATATATAAATACAGTTCCATCATAATGGTCACCATGAGAGGTGGTAGGAGATGTTTGAATAATCATCGTTTTGTGAGGCTGCAGTTTGTCGTCCACAGAAACAGTATGTTCTTTACCCATTAGATGGGGGTGTGTGTAAGTGTAGTTAGAATAATTTTCATAACAACAACATAGTATGTTTATGATACTGTTGTTGTTATAAAATAAAGTAATAAAAATATTTTAGGTGGTTGGAGAAGTAAAATAAAACAAAAGGACTTAAGTGAATATGTTACCTTTAAATTGGGTATCTCCCTTTGGATTAAACCAAAAGGTTTACTTGAAGTTCCTTCTGCCTAAGGTAAGGATTGTAAGTAGAATAAAGGAATATTTAGAGATTATTTGGGTAGGGTTTGGATGATACAATGTGCTTGATAGGTGTGAGGAATGGGTTAGAAGTGGTGTCCTTTTATAAGGGGGAGGGGGGGCTCTTTAGGGAAGTGTGAAAATATTATTTTATTATATAATGATTTTTGGATTCTAAATATCAAAAACTCATTAAAGTAAATATAATATGACTCATGGTAAAAATAAAATCATCCAATAATAATTAGATAGGTTTTGGATATTATTTTAATCTTTATAATCTTATTTATTTAAATCATTTATTAATGAGGTAAACACTAGATCATTATTGTGTCATAATTAATTTAATTTATTTGATCTCTAAAAATTATAAAAAAAATACCATCATGTAGGAAATATTTGTATATTTACAAATAATATTTAAAGTCAAAAATATAACTTATATAAACCCATTTAAAAATTTATTTACTAAAAGATATATGTTTATGTCATTTTTGTCTTTACTTTAAATAAATTAATATAAAGTGTCATTGTCACACTTAAGTGGCTCCATGGGGTCCCAAAATACACTCAAGGATGCCCATGGTTATAAATGTATTAAAAAATATGATTAGGACACATTTTAGGATAATTTTATATTATTATAATAATATTTTGTTACCCTTATTTACCTGATTTACCTTTTATCCATGGTAAATAAAATTTTTAGTGAAGTAAATATTCATATTGTCTCAAAATAAAAGTAACCTATTTAAAAAATTTGGACCTATTTATTCCAAATATGGAATCTATTTTTAAATATTCAAAGAACAGAAGTAGAAGAAATTAATTTAAAAGTAATTCCCACTATCAAAACAGAAAAGCATGTTTTAAGAAATAATAACTATCAAAAGATTGACACTTGTTTATGTCCAATTTCAAAGTGAAATTACTTACAATTACCAAAATTGGATTAAATGGTAAAAAAAATTATCTAATTAAACTTTAAAACCAATTAAAAATATAATCTAAACATATAAATAAATTAGATTAAAAGGCAATTTTTAATTAAAACACAGTATTTTTCACTATTCATCAAAAAATGATTTTTATCCGAAAAATACCAAAATTTTACCCAAAGTAAATTTTGATGTCCTGATTCTAAATAAGAATTCTATTTTGTCAAATAGAACATATAAAAGTAACCAAAACTATATTTAAAGAGTTTTTTCCATCAAAAGGTGGTAAATCAACCTTTAAAAGTAATTTGTGCTTAAAATTAGATCCATTCACATTTTAAGCCTCGAACTTTTAATGGATAAATGTAAAAATATTTAACAAACATGTATAATCATATTTTAGTTAGTACTGTTCATTCCCTCCAATACAATGTCTATTCATTAACTACCATTTAAAATAATAATAATATATTATTATTGTGCAACATAAGATTTCAAAAAAACCTATTGTTGTATATCGGGTACGCCATCGAACATAGAAACCCCTTTAAAGTAAAATTAATATTTAATTCACAAAATATTGGTTAAAATGAAAATTTATTATTTCTTTATTTACCTGGGATGTTATATTTCTGCCCAAAATTTACCTCTATAATGAAGTTAGGGTAGTTTTTAGGAGAAATTTTCAGGGGTTGTCTAAGCCAAAGGTCTTTTTATGTGTGAATTAAAGAGAAAGGGAGGTGACCTTCTATAAAATAGGTGAGTGTCACTTTAGAAAAAATCATGAAATATTAATTTATTTTAAATTTAATTTTAGTTTATAATTTTTAAAAAGTATTTTATTTAGATGTTAAGATTAGTATGGGTATAAATCCTCTAATACAATGTTTTTTATACAAGTTTAGTTCATGAAATTAACCTTATATTTTGGGATTAACCCTTAGTTAAACAGTTTAACACTTACCGTGTCTTCTTGTATTTTTATACTATAGGGTTAATTAATTACAATAAAATTTATTGAGAACCTAAATTGGATCATTAATGAAATTTTTAACCTTATCTAAGTTAGTTGTATGAATATTATATTTTTAGGATTTTTATATAATTTAGTAAAATAGTATCTGTTTTAAAAACTCATTAATGTCAATTTTGAAACTATTTAGTAATGGGTTTTTTATAAAGTCGTAAAAACTTCTTTACTTTGAACCAAAGGTATTAAATCATCCCCCGTATGTCAATTTTATCCATAAAATTCATGGATGGTATAAATTTGTTCAAGTTAAATTTATTTTAATATTTATAAATTTATTTATTTGAATCATTCATTAATAATGTAATAATTGTATCATCATTGTTTCATAAATAAATATATTTATATAATGTCTAAAAATTATAAATAAAATACCATGATGTAGGAAATAATTTTAGATTTAAAATTAATATTTATAGGCAAAGAGATCATTTATATAATCCTATATTAAAATTTTTTTAGTAAAAGATACATGTTTATATTATATTTCTCTTTACTTTAAATTAATTCTTATAACATGACATTATCACACCCAAGTAGCTCCATGGAGTCCCAAAATAGAGCCAAGGATTACCATGGTCATAAATATATCATCCTAAAGGATTATTACATGTGTTATGGTAGTTTTATATTATTATAATATTATTTTTTATCATTATTTACTTGATTTACCCTTTAACTATGGTAAATAAAAATAATTACTGTAGTTACGATTCATAATGTCCAAAAATAAAATGTAAATATTTATAAAATTTGTAATTTATTATTCTAAATATGGAATCCATTTATCCAAATTCAAAACACAGAATTTTTAGATATTAATTTAAAATTAATTCTCGTTGTCAAAATAAAAAATGGTTTTTAACAAGTAAAAACTATCAAAAGATTGACATGTTTTTATGTCCAATTTAATTGTGAAATTTCTTCCAATGAACTAAATTATGATAAATGAAAAAAACTATAATTATACTTTAGAACCACTAAAATTTATAATTTAACACTATAAATTATTTTGATTAAAAAATTTGTTTCAATTAAAATTTAGTATTTTTTACTATTCATCAAAATATGAAAGTAATCAGAAAAGTACCAAAAATTTATCCAAAATAAATTTTTATGTCCCGATTGTAAATAAGAATTTAATTTCATCTAATTGAATATATAAAAGTGTCAAATATTGGATTTAAAAAGGGTTCTCCATTAAAATGCATAAAAATTGCAATTTTTGAAAAATACTTCTTTTATTTGAAAAATGAATTTTTCCTTATATTATGCCTAAGAAACAAAAAATATGAATGTTAAAATTATATGGGATATATAAAATTAAAATTTTGGTTAATATTATTCATAACCTCTTTTTAAACGGCTATTTTGATAGGTCGTGGTGTGCCTGAACTCTTTATTGCGTACATCGCACGCAATTGAATTATTTAAAAAGAAGAAGAATACCATAGAAGCTTGGGATGATATGACCTATATGCTTGATTTAATCCATAAATTGATCTTTTAAACATAAATTCCTTTTAGTAATTGGTTTTTATCACAAAATCTTCTTGTTGTGTTATATGTACATTCTTTTGATGGTTTTCGTTAAGGAAATTCCTTTTGACCTCCATATGCCAAATCTAATAGTCATGGTAAGTTAATAGGGAAAAATATTCTGATGGATTTAAACATGGAAACTTGAGGAAAGTTTTCAACAAATTAAATGGCTTGAAACTATATAAACCCTTTATCCACAAGCTTTTCTTTAAAGTTATTCAATTTACCTTCCATGTTTATCTTTCTCTTGAATACCCATTGACGCCCAATAGGATTTACATCAAATGGATGATTGATCAGAAGACAAAAAAGGTTTTGATATATGGATTCTATATCATAATTCATGAATTATTTTCACCTTGTATATTATAGTCTCTCTACTATCTCTTTTTAGGAGAGAGGATCATTATTATCAATCAATAATGAGCCACAATAATCAGTTACTAGAAAACCACATCTATCTGGTTCTCTTATCTCTCTAGCGGTCATAGATAATACTTTTTTTAGGAATAACTTATTCCATAGAGACATGTGTAATCAGATATTGTACCAAATCTTGTGTATCTTGAGCATCAACTTCATCGAAGTAAATATTTGTCCCACTATCCTCCTTTAGGATGTGCTCCCACTCAAGAAAAAATAATATCTTATGGAAGTCACTATATTGGTTGAAAGGTTGTATAAATGGTATTCCCTTATCTATTTTGGATTACCTATAAATATATACATCATGCCTCAGGGTTTTAGTTTATTTTTTTATAATCCTTAACAAACACCTCACAATCCCATACATGAACATGTTAAAAAATAGGTTTCTATCCACTTTATAACTCTAAGAGAATATTGTTTGCTACTTTAGTTGGTACTCGGTTAAGTAAGTATAATGTCATCTATAATACATATCCCTAAAAGGATAATGGATATCTTGCATGAATATTCATCCTCCTTACTGTTTCCAATATGGTATGGTTTCTCCCTTCACCAACACCATTCCAATATGGTGTATAAGGTGGATTGAGTTGAGATAAAACACCATACTACCTATAGAAATTTGATAAAGACTTGGTTAAGATATTCACTATCTCAATCCAATAAAAGTTTATTTATCTTCCTACCAGGATGATTCTCAACCTCATTATTGAACTTTTTGAGCTTCCTAAAGGATTCATACTTATACCTCATTAAGTAGATATAACCATACCTACTCAAGTCATTTCTAAAATTAATAAAGTATGGGGATGCACCAATATCCTCTATATGAAAATAACATATCATTTTTTACCAAATCTATAACCTCTATGTCCCTTTAACCATGACCACAAAATGGTGATTTGATCAATTTACCTTGTAAATAAGTGTGGAATCTTTCAAATGTCTTAAGTTGAAAATATTCTAAGTAACCATTATGATGGAACTTTTTCAAATGCTTCTTGTTTACATGACCAAGATAGTCATTCCATAACTAGTCATTAATTGAGTTATATGTATTTGTTTTATTATCTCTTTCCAGTATTTAGTTTTCATAATTTAATACATAAATAATTTTATTCAATTGTTCCATACAATAACATATTCTATCATTATAAAATTAGAAACCTTTATTTCCAAAACAAAAAAAGTTCATCCATATCTAAACAATTAATGGAAATAATTTTCTTGGTAACATTAGGTGCATAATAATAGTACATTAAAACCAAATTTAATCATATCTATAATGTGATATGGTAGTCTCGAATGGATAGATCATCCATCCCCACTCTATTGGTAGCCTATATATCCACCTCATCTCTAGTAATCATCTAAATAATAGTTTTCTACTATATGTGGATAAAACTTTGAGCACCACGGGTCATATATAATACCCGACATGTTGATATGGAAAGATGAAATTCAATAATTAAATCACTTAAAGCTTCACCTTTTTTGATCAACGTGATTCAATTCCTCTTCTAGTTTCCTTTCCTACCACATGAAAAACATACCACATCCTATTCATTTACTTTCATTTATATCTTCTTTTTATTATAAGGATAATGCTTCATATCCTTATACATTAAATAAATATTTAGTTCCTTTAACTTGTTATTTCTCTTCTTATTTTCCCTAAGGGAAGTGGGTTTTTCATGTGTCGTGTCTTTATAAAGTGATTTAATAAGTGTAATAAGTTCTAAAAGTGTCTTTTCACTATTTCTCATAGTATAATTCATAATAAAACTAGATATTTTTTCATGTAGTGGGGATAAAATGAAATTTGTGTTTAAATAATTAGGGTTATTAAAACCCAATATGTCTAGGTGCTCAATTTTTCATTCATATCGACAACATGTGTCCCAACAAGCGCCGACTCTCTAAGCTTTCACGTGAACAGTGCATTGGTGATCACATATCTCTCTGTTCTCACATTTTCCTGATAGAGATCCTTAAGGTGAGTATGATGATATGCACATCAATGTCCTCATATTAATTTATAAACTCTTTGGACATGATGGATTTCATGAAACATTGGACATCCAAAGCGTCGTTCACATTCTTTAAATAGAGAGACACTTCTTCCTCATTGGCATATTTTGAAATGAACCCATGATGTTGGTCTTCTAGAACTTATAATTTATGTTCATGGGGTATTTTAACATAAAATAACCTATACCATTCCTAGAAATTCATGCTTGTGAGAAGGTTATACTTCTCAAGTATAGATAACTTTTATATTTTCTATGTATTTTATTTTCCATTTCTAAAAATTAAGAGCATATTATTTGTCCTTTTCTATTACAAAAACATATTAATAAATATAAAATTAATTAAATTATTATTAATCCCTTGCTATTTTTAAAAACCAAATATCCCCAACCATTAGTTTCAAAATATCTTGTTGCTTAGATATTATAGTGGTAAGGATCCATATTTTCCATCTCATAATCCAGACATGTTTTAGAAAATCTATTCAAAGGGATTTAGGTAGTTGTAACTATTCAAATACATTAACTCGTAGTTACTTGATCTTTTGAGTGGACTCCACAATACTAAAATATTTTTTTATGGTTTCCTCAACATTTTCCGCTTAGTTAAACCAATTCCTACTTGGTCAGTCAATACTTGATATGAACTAAGTTAACTTGACCAAAACTTTCAAACAAAAAGTTCCACAGTAATTGAAATCACCCCAACATGGTTTGGTCAAGCACTTTTAATTATGAAATCATTTTTAACATAAGTATTGGAAGGCCAAGTCGACTTAACATTTTATTTTCAGGTATTTTTTCCCTTATTCATAAATCTTATTTTATCTTCTCATGTTCCTTGTTAATATTAAGTGGATTTTACTTAACCAGTTACCCATGTATTATAAAACATATATGCATAATTTAGTTATATATTATTCTATATTTCATGATTGTTAATTAATTTATTAGGTGATTACACACCATCTAAAAAAATAAATAGTTAACTATTGAAATAACTAGAATGAAATATTGGTGGAATGATCATGAGATTCTCTAATGGTTAGTTTATCTATAGGATGATAAACTACCCATATACCCTAATGGAAAACACCTTTAACCATATCTTGGTTCATGTTTCATCATTCATAATTTTCTTAGATGTATCTTCTTGATTGGTTTCACCTCGGATTCTTAACTTGGACTTTCTTCTCTCAACTGGGACATCTATCCTTACATAAGATTTTACTCACAAGCAGGTGATGGGATCCAACAGATTGGATAATTAATGTTTATATAAAAGAAAAAAAGGCCATGTAAGAACTTATAAAATAATTGTTAGGGGATGAATCATAGGACATTAATATAATTTAATCAAAATAAATTAAAATAAACAAATCAAATTCAAAGGGATGCTCCAACATCATGATCATCCACACACATCATGTGATGAGCATACATTTGAAATCTTGTTATCCATCACTTAGATTTGTTCTTTAATTAATATAATGAACCATGAATTAATCCAATTCATTAAATTTATCTTAATTTCAATCCAACCATCCTTAACCCACCATCATCTATAATTTAAAAAACATTTAAAATTATGTAGTTAATAAGTGCACTTAGAGGAAACTGTGTATGTTATTGAAAATTTCAACATGGAAATAAATTTAATAAATAATTTTTTATCCTATGACATGAAATGTACTATAAAATGGATGAAACATGTAACACGTAATCAATAGTTTTAACTATATATTTTTTTATCTCTATGAAAAAATTAACACTTTTAATAGAAGACTACATGGAATGTAGTAATTTACATGGCATGTACTTTCCTTCTAATCGTGTCCATGGAACATGCCTTAATTCTATCCATGTTACCTAATTTGGATGTATGTGAGGTATATGGAATGTACTGAGATTACACTATGTGAAACCTCAATTTTTTGTTGCTTGTCAGTCCCCATTCCATGTATCTGATACACATCATTATTTTGACACCTCGTGTTCTTGACCATAAGAAAATAGGGACTATACTTCGTGTACAGTGGTTACAAGGAATGTAGTTCTTCAATATATGTGCCAAAATGTCTAGACCTAGACACTAATCCATTTTTTTGATCATGGATCCCATTATTTTAGATCCATCTAACATTATCATAAGATCTATACACAAAAATAAAATTACATAATGTGTATATTATAAGTACATGTTGTGTCATTTGGTTTGTGTCCAATAACAATCTTTAGCACCTATGTATGGTATTAATTGATTTCTTCTTCATTTTTAATCACTAACTAGTTATAGTCTTGTTATCTAGAATGGAGAAAGGGAAGAGGCAATGATTTTTAGATATTAAAACAAATCATTTTAAGTAAAATAAAATTAAAACACGTGAAACTAATAGAAAATAATAAAAAATTATAAATTAAACATGCGACCTCTCTGATACCACATGTATGTTTTCGGCACAATGGATGTGTCCTTTAATGGTGTGACTAACTCATCTTTTAGTCTTAAATCATGTGTAATAATTTATTCACATGATCAAAACATCATGTAAAACAAAAAATTTAGATTACATGACTAGATAAAAACACTAGAACCAGAATAGGAGGATCTTCGTATTTGATTTGTAATTAATTTATGAGTAAATATAAAAATACCACAAGTACATCTCCCCGAACACCATAGGCTGGAGACTAGCAGTAAGGTCCTAGGGTGTGTCTTTGGGGATATTATTCCCTCATGGATCATAGTATACATAGTGATAAACAATATATAACAGATAGAAGAAGTATAAACAAGAACTAAAAGCAGTGGAAGTGTATTATAATAACCGAATATAACTGGTTAATTCCAAATTAAAATAATGAATGTTTGAAATAGAATGCTACAAGTATAGACAGTGAAAATTATAAATAATCAATATAATGTAATGAAAGAAAAATTTCCCAATGACTAGATCCACGAGCATCCTAAGCTCTAAATCGGTCATATGCTCCTAACTCCGAGTTAGTAGCAAACAGAACATGAAATCAACCTAGGTCCTGTAAATATAAGGTCTACTAGAGTACCCCAGTACAATGGTAGCCTAAGAAAGGTGTGAGATAATAATCTCAGTATACTGGCACCCATGGTGTCTAGACCAATTTAGTTCATGAATATAAATTAAGTCAGTGTATAGGTATAGAGATATATTAAAAATAAATTAATAAATAAATAACAAAATTTCTAGGTTCCTAAGGGACACTTTATGGCTATGCCAACTTCATCCCATGCCAGAGTCCAATCTATCCCCAAGTTTATAACATTTAAATATACATTTTTCCATTCTTAATACTTATCAGAATGCACATGTTACTATTTACCATTTAATAACACATAATTGAATGAGCATGTTACCATTAATAACACTTGGCTGAATATCCATATCAAGATTCGCTATTTAATAACATATAATTGATTGATTATTCTACTATTCAATATACTTGGTCAAATGTTTGTGTTACCATACACCATTTAATAATACATAATTGAATAGTCATGTTACCATTCATAATACATGGACAAATTTATATGTTACCATTCACCATTTAAAAACATATAATTAAATGATCTTGTTACCATTCATAATACATTTTTTAATGTCTATGTTAACATTCACTATTTAATAACACATAATAAAAAACATCACACTATTACACATATCCCAATAATCATTAATTAATTTATCAATTAATTAATCATACTCAAAATTTCGATATATCATAATTAATCTACCATTAATTATCTCAACTCACGATATGAACATATCAAAATTAATATACCATTAATATTCTTGAATCATATATCTTGATATCTCATAATTAATTCATAAATTAATAATCACAAACCAATTATCTCAATATCTTTTTATTAATCCCCAAATTAATTATCTAGATCCCAAATCCCTGAATCTAATTATTAATCCTTAAATTAATTATCTAAATGGGAAGCCCCTAAATCTCATAATTAATTACCCATTTAATTATCTGTTACAAAAATACTTCAATTAATCAATTTTCAACATTAATTAACCCAATTTAAGAATTAAAATTTCTAAATAATGCTAGAAATTATACAGTTTAAAAACACATATCAAAACCAAGATTATGGGAAATGAATATTGGACCACCTAATTGAGAAAATACATTTAATAATTTCAATAAAGGACATGTTCAAAACATGAAATTTTACAAAAAGACATCAAATTACAAAGAAACATCAATGCAATAATCCAAGAAAGCATAAAATTTTAATCACTACTTTTTAGCTTAGAATATAGTTCACCTCTATTGTAGGGGTTTTATTATAAAAACATAACTTTTTATCAAACAAATAATTTTATTCAACAATAACAATTCAATTTACCAAAGAATTATTAGGAAGGAAACTAATGATTTCTTAAATTAAAAGGGAAAATAAAAGGGTTACTACCTTAGGAAGTAGACCAAGACGAACACTCAACACTTGATGATTTTATCAGGGACCACTTGAAGAATATTCCTCTCACCTCCGATCATATGAACATTTTTATAAACATAAGGACACGAATCCCCTATATATATATTTGAATAGCCCTTTATATGTGAAATGGGATCCTTACATACATGCTCATATATGCATATAGTCGTTAGTACTCATGCAAGTATGAATTCTCATATTATACGTAATCACACCTAGACCCATATATGTATATTCACTACCATAGATGAATATACATATAATAAGGGAGCTTACATATACATATTCCAACCAATTCATATGCGGTTAAGTTTCCTTTGATAACAAAAACCCCAAACCCACCTCAAGGATGACCAAACGCACTACAAACAATTCTAGGAACCCTAAATCACCCAACTAACACAAAATAATTTGGTCCAAACCAAGTATCTGATAAATAACCTTACCTTATACAGTGGTGGAAAACCAAATCAAACCAATCTTCTTTTCCATAGGCAGTAGATGTCAGAACACACATGAAGATGTCCCGAGAAGCCTTTCACATTCCCTAAAACTAGAAGAAACATAAAAACTAGGGTTAACCATAATCCTAGGTTTTCATCTGAATGAGAGGGGTGATGGGGAGACCAAATATTAGACATAATGGAAAAATATAAGGAACTGGAGACCTTACCTCTAACAATCGAAGATAAATCAAAAGAAAAATGGGTGGAAATCATCGATCTAAGGAGGAGTCAGAGAGGGGGGTTGTGCATGCCTAGGGTTCTAGGGAAAGGGGTGTGGCACAAGGGTAACCCCTTTGGTTTCCATTTTTCTAAAAAACTATACTTAATAATAATAATAATAATAATAATAATAACAATTATATTATTATTATTATTGTTAAAAAATTTCATTATTTTTACTTTTCACTTATTTTCATCTAATTTATTTATATTTTAAATTTATTTTAATTAATTACATTTCAATAAAAAACACACCACATAAAGGTGTTCCAACTCTTGTAATTGTGTTCTGAAGCTCGGTTTAAAAATAAATTCCAACCCAGTAAACACAAAATCTCAAATTCCTTGGGATTTTCACATTGGCTCAAAACATGGGCTGTTACAACCTTCCCATCGTAGAAATTCTCATCCCCTATAAGACTTTTGAAATAACATAAAAATCACCTAACATACAAGGGTTGTTAATATTTGTTCAAATAGCCACATTTCATTTCAAAATTCTCAATGCACCTTCAAGAATCATTTAATCACACTACACTTAAGCTATAAAAACTCAATCCAATTGTCATTTTTCAATAAAAACACTGAGATAGAACTTACCCAGGACCGTTTAGCTAGAGGCATGATCACATCATCGTATCATTAAACATCTTGAAAAACTAAATTCCCATCTTAGGCTTCATCATTAAAGAGGGCCAATTCTAAGCCACAATACCTCCCACCATCAAAATTTCTTACAAAAAACACCCCTAAGTGTTCTAAATACACTCCTAGAGTGACTTATAAAATTGGTAAAATGGTTAATTACCCCCCCCCCCTCCATAGACCTTAAAGTAAATTCAGGTTGAATTTCCATTAAAGGCCCCAACTGACACATACAACACTTTCCTTCACCTGATTATGTGTCTAAAAATGGTCTTTCACCAACCATATACATTGAATAAGAATGATAACAATTCATTCCACTTCATCTGACTTACTATTCTAATAATGGTCATCTTAGAGAGCCAATGTATTCCAATATGAATTGCAACACCTTATCCTAAGGCATCATGTGTTTATAATGGACACGTTCACTGAATCCAATACATGTATTTCGGTGATTTTACTTGTAAAAATCGTCACCTGTCCATTGTAGAACAATTTCATCGTAGCATGAACATGATTTTAATCTAGATCCAATCCACTAGAATCACCACACCTTTTTAAACTTCACCTCAAAGATCGAAAATAAGTCCAAGACGACATCAGATTCAAACTACTAGAGTCCAAGGAACTAACTAAGGTAGTACATACTCTATACTTGGAAAAGAGACATTGGTACAATTCTAAACATTCATAATAGATCAATGATTGTGCTCATAGTGGAATATGCCTGGTGGCCATGTCAAAGGAAATTGGCTGGCATCCAAGAGTCCATTAAAGGCATTCCTACTTGGGAACCCACATATCACGTAGGACTAAACAATCCTTGATATGAACCACATTTCATCATGAAACACATAGAAAACCTCCCAATAAGTCCATCATCTTTTAAAAATTTAGTGTGGTGTAATACCAATGCTCTTTTAGTGCCTCAAAGATGATGTCATGATAGGGGACATGCTCGACGATTAACAGAATATACTAAGAGTATTTTCATGGTTTCCAGTCAATAATAACCAAATTAATGGAGATAAGAACATTTAAACCACAACTGGTCAACTTTCCATGAAAGAAGCTTGGTTTTGACTGCCGACGCATCACCTTAAACTAATCACAAAGCCTTAACTTCTGAGGCATTACATTATTTTTTATGCTTTACCATCAAATTCCACCCAGACCAATGGTGTATCACTATGCTTTCACACATATTCAACCACATCAATATCATTGTTCTGAGAAAGCACCAACATGATTTAAAACTAGCATCCTCAAAGGCATTCAAGAAAAATCAATCATTTCCAAATGGTCCTTCTAGGTGTGTTCCTTCTACATGGAAGGGCACGTATTCACCAAAACCAACATGATACTCCCTAACTAGGAGTTTCCTAGTTACCAAGAGAAAAAATAAAATGTCCATACATATGCATTCTAGAACATATTTGGCTCAAACGCACATATAAAGCTCCTCTGATCCACGCTCACATACATCACAGTACTTCATCATAAAAGCCAAAACAAACCTATTCGACATATAAAAACACCTGATATTCATGGAAAGTCATCCCAATCATTAGGTTGAATTGATTCCTTAACTCGCATGTCACTCTACTATGGAGATGACCTGATAAAGTATTTAATAGCCCAAGGCTCAATGATTACACTGAACTCAACCGGTTCGTTACAACACTTAACACTCAATGAGAACTGCATGTGTAAACTCATACTACCCCAGGGTTTCATAAGGAAACAACACATCCTTGATATTTTCCATAGGCTTATCATACATATGAATTCAAGTATTATATGTCCCATACAAGAGATTTAGTTCATCTTCGTATTTCCCCATATGATCAATAACCTGGATAAATTCATGCCAAGTCATCCACCAATGAGGAAAAGAAATGTTCAAATGACGTACGAAGCAGCTGAACGTGCCTGAGGCATGTCATACCAGATGAAACTGAGAATTAATCGATGATCACACCCATATAAAAGTCCATGAAAAGAATGAACACCCTTCCAAACAAGGGGGTTATTGGAATCAAAAAGTCCTACTAGTGACAACGGCACCCGAACAAAACTAAACATCAGAAATATCACAACATTAGTAAGGAATTAAAGCTCTAAGGGTTATACATACCATGGGATATACCCATATGAAATAAAAACTTTCAACCCTATCACTAGGTCACTCTAAACAGAATTCATCGGGATCAAAATCCGATCATCTAATCCATTACTAAAAAGAAAAATCCCTTTGTAAAATGCTATTTTCCCATTCCAAGGCTACTTTTGAGAAGATTAAACTACCTTTATATGAGGGTTTTATCAAATAACCCACTTCAGGTTCCATTTTAAAGTCTTTACATTACTTCTCATTTGATCTTTCAATGTATAAAATATTTTATTCAAGTACCAGACATAATAGTCAAGTCTTATAAAACTCCCTTTTTAAAGATTTACCATTTAACATTTATCGACATCCCATTTTTTTAGGAAAATTATAATAGAAATTCATTTTTAACCAATAAGGATACCTACTAGGGTCTCTCTAAGACAATCTAGGTTCATCATAATGCAACTCAATAGTAGTTGCTTAGTTTTTTTTAGTTTGAAAACACCCAAATAGGTCACCCAAAAAAACTTCCCCAACTGACCT
Source organism: Viscum album (assembly GCA_963277665.1). Lineage (NCBI taxonomy): Eukaryota > Viridiplantae > Streptophyta > Magnoliopsida > Santalales > Viscaceae > Viscum > Viscum album. The sequence continues at coordinate 581,637,799 of OY728148.1, forward strand.
ACTTGGGCCCAGTTGTGCATTTTTTAATTTAACCAATTCATTTCAGATTAAAATTAAACATCCTACACTAGTATAACCATTTCAAACATTACATGGTCATATATAATGCTTCAGTTATATGGGTGTCCATATATCAATCCATAAAGCACACATACACTTTACAGTTTGGAATTTGGCTCAATTTCCTCAAAACCAATTCATTTTAGCATTTTCAATGGTAGCCTTATAATTTTAACAAATTCAATAAATATACATATATAGTTCAAGGATGGTTTGACTGCATGGTTACCTTTTCCTAGTTTTAAGGCGCGCATACACCTTACAATTGAAAACTGTCTCCTTTTGTAATTGCAGCTATTTAATTTAGCCAATGAAACCAATTATATTTATCCCATGCAACCATTTATATATCAAAACAATCATGTTATTACAAGAAGTTAACACAGAGAAACATTCTAGAAACATAGAGGCATGTAATAACACTCAAGGTACACAATCAAAACCATAAAACACCCTATATATGCAACTACATGATATAAAATATTCATATCATTTAAATTCTATATGTGCATAATATGATTCATGTAATGCTTCATCATTTACAAACTATTACAACTCTAAAAATACCATAAACTTCATAAATCAATAAGCACTAGAAAAATACACCAATCACAGTAAGTGAAATCAAATCAATTATAACATCGAATAGTATAAGTAACAATACCATCCCAAGACAGTTGGACATTTTCCGTATGTGGGGATATTAGTCCTAGGAATGGCTATTTACTATGTTTTAACACATTCATAGTCTCATGTCTACCAACCCAAAACAGTAATATAAAGGAAAAAATTTACCTCTAATACCATTTTGTAACATCCTATCCCAACTAACCACTAAACCTGTACCTAGACCGGTCACCACATGACCTCAAGCACATCTCACCAAACACCATATGCTTCCAACTAGTATATATGGACTAGGGTGTGTATGTGGGAGACTATTAACTCATATATTAGATTATGCACATTGATAAACAACATATAATAGATAGAGGAAGAATAAATGAGAATAGACAGCAACATAAGTATATTATAATAACTGAATAAATGTGCTCAATGCCAAATTAAAACAATTCATATGTGACAGAGGAATCTATAAGTACAATAATTAAAAATTATAAATAATCACTATGATTTAATGAAATAAAAACTACCCAACAACTAGCTGAATTTGTATCACAAGCTCCAAATCGGTCCTGTTCTCCTAAATCCCAGGTACTAGAAAATATCACAACCAATCAACCTAGGTCCTTAAAATATAAGGTCTAATCAGTTACCAAAGTGAAATGGTGGCCCAAGAAGGGTGTGAGATAATAATCTCAGTAGGTCAGTAGCCATGGTGTCTTTCCCAATCCAGACCATGAATTTAAATTAAGAGAGCGTGTAGGTACAGATAAATATTAAACCTAACTGAATAAATAAATAACAAACCATCCATTTTCCTAAGTGAAACTTGATGGATATTCCATCTTTGGCTCGTGCCAAAGTCTGATCCATTTCCAAGGGTTATCACAATTTAATGTCCATGTTACCATCCATAATACTTAGCTTATTTTCCATGTTACCATTTGCCATTTCCTAACACATAGTTGAATGAGAATGTTACCATTCATAATACTTGGTTGAATTTCCATGTCATAATTACCCATTTAATAATACATAATTGAATGAGAATGTTTTCATTCATAATACTTGGCCAAATTTAAAAGTTACCATTCACAATTTAATAACTCATAATTGAATGAGCATGTTACCATTCATAATACATGGATGAATTTTCATGTTACCATTCACAATTTAATAACACATAATTGAATGAGAATGTTACAAATTATAAGGATTAGTCAAATTTCCATATTACTATTCACCATTTAATAACACATAATATACAAAATCACACAATTAAACATGTCTCAACAACCATTAATTAATTCATTAAATAATTAATCATAATCACAATTTTGATATCTTGTAATTAATCTACCATTAATTATCTTAAATCATGACATAAATATCTCATAATTAATCTAATATTAATTATCTTAAATCATATATCATGATATCTCATGATTAAATCATCAATTAATTATATTAGACCAATTATCTCAATATATCATAATTAATCCCCTGATTAATTATTTAAATCACAAATCCCTAACTAAAATAATTAATACTCCAATTAATTATCTAAATTGAAATCCCCTAAATATCATAATTATTTCATAAATTAATTATCCATTTCAAAAATAATTAAATTAATCAATTGGACACATTAATTAACCTAATTTAGGAATTCAAATTTCTAAATAATTCTAGAAATTATACAATTTTCATTCACATATAAAAATCATGATTGTGGGAAATGAATATTAGACCCCCTAATTGGGAAAATACATTTAATAATTTGAATGAAGTCCATGTTCCAAACATTCCATGTTCTAATAATATATCAAATCATAAAGAATCATCAATTCAATAATCTAAACAAGCATAAAAGTATAATCATAAATTTTTAGCTTAGAATACAACACACCTTCATTGGAGGGGTTTTATTATAAAGACATGACTTTGTTTATCAAACAAATAATTTATAATAAATAATAATTTCATTCAATAATCGCAATTCAATTTACTAAATAATCATTAAGATTTAAACTAATGCATTCTTAAATTAAAAGGGCAAGGAAAAGGGATCCTTCATCTAGAAGTAGGTCAAGTTGAACACTCAGAACTTCATGATTTTATCTGCAAAAACTATAAGTTTTTACCTCCCACTTCTGAGCATATACACCTTCTCATATACCTAAGGACACATATCCCCTATGCACATATTCACATAGCCTTGAATATGTGAAAGGGGATCCTTATATACATTCTCATATATTCATATACCCGTTAATAATCATGCATGTATATATTTTCATATTATATGTAAGCACACTTATACCTATATATGTATATTCATTTCCATGTATGAATATACATATAAAGGGGGAACTTTAATATAAATATATCTACCTATGTATACAAGGGTAAGTATCCTTTGACAATGGAAACCTCGAATCTACCTCAAGGATGACCAAACACACTACAAAATAATCTCGGAACCCTAAATCACCCAAAGGACACAAAATAAATTCGATAAAACCAAGTAGTAGATGTAAACCCTTACCTAGAATGGTGGTGGAAAAATGAATCGAACCAATCTTCTTCACCTTCATCAGTGGATGTTGGAGCACGCATGAAGAGGTCTCAAGAATCATTTCACATTCCCTATAACCATAAGAAACACAAAAATTGGGGTTAACCCTAACCCTAGGGTTTCGAATGAACAAGAGGGGTGATGGGGAGACCAAAATTTATCAGGAAGGAATAACTGAAGGAACCAGAGACCTTACCTCTAATAATAAAAGAGAAGTTGGAAGAAATGGGTGGAAATAGTCAATCCATGGAGGATCCTAAGAGGTAGGTCATGCATTCCTAGGACTCTAGGGGAAGGGGGTGTCACACGTTGGGTAAGAGGAACCCCTTTGGTTCCCATTTTTCTTAAATCATATACTTAATATTATTTATATTATAATTATTATTAAAACACTTCATTATTTTTAATTTTCACTTATTTTTTAATTTATTTCTATTTTAATTAATTCAATCTCTTTAAAAGAAAACACACCAATTAAAGTTTCTCTGACTCTCATAATTGTGTTCTAATGCTTGATTTTAAAAATAGACTGTCTAGTAAACAAAAAAGTTCAAATTCCTTTGTATTTTCACATCAACTCAAAACAAGAGTCATTGCAAACAATAATTGGAGGATCTTCGTATTTTATTTTTAATTAATTTATGAATAGATATAGAAATAACTCAACTTGTAATTCAAAATTATTTTATTTTTTTTGGTTATCTAGATCTCATCATACCATCTTTGTGCAATAGGATCTATTTATATAATCCTTATAGTGGTGATCCACGTGTGCAACATAATCTCTTAACATTGATGTAGAATTGTTGAGTTCTAGCACGACTAATCTTGATTTCTTTTATTGTTTGTGGTTGATCACATGTGTATTTTTATCAAAGGAGAAGAAAAATTTTTGATCTCTCAACGGATTGTGAAAGGAAGAAGATATAATTACTCTTACTCTTGATCAGGTCTATCTCTATCCATTGTTCACATGAAAAGTGATTTAGGAAAGGGATATGATTATATATTTATTATGGAAGGTTTATAATTAGAAAATCACACATAATACCCTAACCAACTTTAATATTCTTAGTTAACACCATATCCATTAATAATAATATTTTTATTATTAAAATATTAACATGATAAAATATTTAAAAATATAAATAAATATCATTTATAATCGAACCTTTGATCTCATTCTGCATTCCCTCATCAACACTTATCAATATTAGAATAATGAATACTTGATAAATAAATGTCATTATATTAATCTATGATAAATATAATAAATATTATATTTTCCACACTTGTAAGTAAATATTTATTATAATTATTTAACTCGCCTATTCATTTAAAATGGTATGATTAAATTATAATGATCAATCAAACTGAAAAAATATCATTTCTTCAAACTTGTTAAATTTATTACCTGAGTTTAACTAGGATTGGGGATACACTAAGTGTGTGGTCCTCTAGGACTCTTTCTTAGTGGAATTAGGTATAACTACCTAACATCCAAGTTAGAGTCTATCAATATACCAAATCTCACATAGATAAATAATTTAATGTCATATGACATCCAACCTACTATGAATGCTTATAGTGTAATATAATCCATTAATCTAAATATCTAAAATAAAGAAGGTTGTGTTTTGATGTTATCAACCTATATTATTTATGTCTATTTCTTTAACTTTCCCTGAATGGGCTTTCCCACTGAACATTATACCCATGGATTTATGCACGCAACTTTATTCCCATTAAAGGGAGGGAGATAGAAACATCCATAATGTGATATAATAGATAAATCCTTTCTCACACTATAATTTAATGCAATATCACTCATGAATCACAAAATATATCATATGTAACCCCAAGAATGTGTTTTCATGGTTTTTATAAATACATCAAAGTATAGGATCATGATATCTGTCAATGATAATCTTAATGTATAAGGATCAATAAACATATTGGTATATTGTATAATCCAATGAAACATGGAATTTTGGATTTCTTATTGATCGGTATGTTCTCACAACCTTCTATCTTTTATATTACCAAGGGAACACCATGGGAAGGTGTTCAATGTATTATGATCATCCTACCCTAGATAGATGTTATTGTATGTGTATAAATAAATAATATCATTCATGCATAGATCATAGTTCATGAATAATATAATGGAACCTTTAGGTTCTCATAATAGTGGCGAACTATTATGACCATTTAGTATGACATTTATTCTTTGGACATTATCACATAAAAATTTCACATAGAGGAATAATAAAAATGTGATGAGAAAACTTCACTAATAATGAAAGAATGTAATCAAGTGCCAAATTGGTTGGTTATTGGGAACCAAATCCAATAATAAGGCACTTAAAAGGTGAAATATAGATCAACATAAGAGAGGAAAACTACCAATGTCACATGAAATTAATCTCTCCAAGAATATCTATTTACAAATAGAGGAAGAGATGGAAATAATGATGCTTATATAGTTAGATATATCATGTATTCCATGTTATATAATTTTTTTGATGTTGCCTATGATTTAGGAATGGTGAGAAGATATCAATCTAATCCAAGAGAGCTATATTGGGATTTTATTAAAACCATCACATAGTGTTTGGGATATATAAAGGATATATTCTTGGTATATGGAGGACATGAGTAGATAGTGATGAGGGGATACACTAATTTAATATTCCAGATAAATCAAAATGATCTTAAATAATAGTAAGGATATGTGTTCTCCCTAAATGGTGGTGTTGTGGGATGGATAAGATCAAATAATCTAGTTTTAGTTGATTCTATATTAGAATATAAGTATATAACGGATTCTGAGGTATCTAAAGAAGTGTTTTGGATAGGTATATTTTACTCAAATCATGGAATTATACTTAGTAGTATAAACCCAATTATAGTTTTCTATAATAATAATGAAGTAGTGGTGCTTACTAAGGAGACTAGATCACACCAAATGATAATGCATATACTTATGAAGTTTCAACTGTTATGATATTTTACTAAATAGAGTAATGTTTCAGTTAGTAGAGAAACCATAGTAGATAACATGGATTCCCCCTAAGTAAATTCATAACTTAGTAGAATTACGATTCACATGTGAGAGATAATGGATTCAAAGTTATTATCAACAGGCTCTAGTGTATGTGCGAGTGTTGTGAGAGCGTGTTCCCTTGACCCAAATTATATATGTACATTGATTACCATTACATGTAAAAAAAATTATATATACATGTGTTTCACTTACCATTATAGTAATTTTAAATTTTCATGTACTATAAATATAATAATGTATTTAGATTACATTAAATGTCAAAATATTATATAATTTCAAATCTATAATGAGAACCACTAGATGTTATAACATTTATCTTTAACATATGTATTATAAAATAGTTATATCCTTATAAAGGCACATAGATTATGTTTGACTATCAGGTGATAGAGGATTATAATCATTGATACATTTTCTCTTGATGTTTATATTTGGTGATCTTGAGTTCATGGGATCATAAGAATTGGCACACCAATAGGAACACCACATGTTTTTTTTCTGTCATTAGTTGTTCTTATCTGTGAACATGTGTATTGGTCTTATGACCTGAGATTATTATTAGTGTATATCATTAATCACACAATTTGATGAAAGCTAAAAAAACATGAATGTTTATATATGTTGTGAGGCATATTTCATTGGATTCATCGTTTATGACATTTCATTGATTGAATAATCAAGAAATCGTTTATCTCTTGATTATAGGAAGAGATATCTTAGGCCAAGTTGAACACAATGGTATTTCGTTCAATAAATCCATTTACATGGTACAAGGACATAAGTATATCAAATATAGTTAAGGAAAGAATAAATAAATCATGTAAGGATGGTGATATAAGATTTTCATTTAGAATTATGAGATATCATGAGATAAATATGAAGGTTTCATATATAGTCGAAGATCCTGGTGGGAGAATAACCATTAAGGTTTTTATTGGATTCAATATATCAGTCACCAATTGTGCATGACATAAATTTCAAAATTGGTAAAATTTTTCCATCAAATATTGGTATAGGAAGCTCAAAACCTAGAGTGGATATTTTTTATGTTAAATTTATAATTAATTTAAATTAGATATGAAAAAAGATTAACTTATATTATGATATTTCTTTGATGAAGATGTTGATCATCCAAAACCTTTTTAGATTACCTTCATTTTGTAGGGAGGAACCAATTTAGATCCCATCTAGAGGTGATCCAAACTGCATCCTTTGATCTCTGAACAACACTAATGGAATGTTGGGTGTTATCACGGTGGATTTATCGTCTTGTGTCATTCGCCTTGATCATAACAAGATCATTCAATCCTAAAGGATTATCTCTTATACTTATTATTCTTGAGAGGATTATAAATATATTAATCTAGAGAGATGTATATTATTTGTAATGATTCTAAATTATTGATTAACAATACACAAAAGACATAACAATCTATTTATACAGTTGTGGTTTAGGTTAATATATTATTTAATTACACAATAGACTTTAAATAATATAATAAACCCTATCTAAACCCATGCTATATACTATTATTATTGTTAATTTTTATTATGTTTTCTAACTGGAACACTGATAAAAATTATTTTACTAAATTGTAAATTAATTTTTATCACCATATAAGATCTTGTTATGCTCATCTTCCTAGGAATTTATTGAAGACCTGAATACATATTTATTAAATAATTATTCATTATTAAATATTCTATTCACAATCTGGTGAATAAATATTTATTAAATAAAATAGATATTCTATTCATGGTATACTGAATAAATATTTATTAAATATTCATGTAATTAAATTATTTATTTATACATGAATAAATAATTATTTATTACCTTGTGTATATTTGTGATCAATAAGTCCTAAATAAAATTATTCCTCATTCCAAAGAATAATATTTATTCCAATTATTAAATTCAGATAGAATTTAATTGAGATTAGTGAAAAAAATGTAGTGTCTGGCCCTCTATGCTTCTTTCTCATTGGCATTAGGAAGTCTTACACAAAGTCCAATATTACTATCTAGTAGTAGGTCAAGGAACCCAAGAGAAAAAAAATTAATGTTTCAACATCAACAACTACACATGAATTGTTATTGTGTAATATAATCCCTTTGTCACAATATCTCATCGACATGGTTTCACATCTATGTCATCAAATAATATGCTTCATCTCTCTTTCTTTGACTATCAAAAATAAACTCAAAATTACACCATTTACATGGAATTTAATGAAATATTTTCATTTCAATCAAAGGCTTAAGATATCAACTTCTATAAATATTGAAGAGAAAAATATTTCCTCGACTTATTAATTAATAACACATCACTCATGACACACCCAACATATCCAAATTTTCCATGAACTATATCATCAAGGTTTAAAAAATAAATCTAAGTGTGTAATTCATAACATAAATTTATAATAATCATAAAGTCTATATACCAATACACACACTCGCATATAGAAATATCTGATGACACATAAACATGTAGAATTTATAAAAGTGTTTTTGTTCTCATAATCTGTAGTCCTGGAGATAACCAAGTGATAACTTCATAAAAAGAAGTCTTGTTATCTTATAAGAACTCACACGTGATAGTTAATATTATATGTTTCCCAATATAGTATTTTATCCGACTATAAAACTATATTTAAGAATATATTCATGGAATTTCATGTTTCTCGTCATATTAGGGAACTTATATGACTTTATCGATGCAACACATACACTAAGACATTATTACATTAAATTCATGAAAAACATAAACTATATTTAATACTATATATTATTAATACTCAAATATTTTAATATAAATTCAATCCAATATACAAATAATTGGTTATAGAAAAAAATATTATAGAATCCTACTTAGATTAGAGCCAACAACCTATGACTTTCAGTCTATTAGACCTCACATAATGATCATGTTTCTACTGAGTTAGGTATTTAGTCAATGGGATATCCACATTACCTTTGGTGGATATTATACTCACTGTTATTTTACCTCTTTGAGAAAAATCCCACAAGATATGATACTTCTAATGTATGTGCTTCATCCGCTGATGTGACCTTGGATCCTTTGAAAGAGTCACTGCTGTAGTATTATCACAGTAGAGTGAAATATAATGTTTAATTATAAGTATCATTTCATTATCTTAGATTAATTTTCATTTCCAAACTACTTATCTAGTTACCTCATAATTCGTAATATACTCATAATCTACTGTAGAGTCTGCATCCATAGCTTTTTTAATCTCTTCCATCTCACAATACCACTATTGAGAGTGATGATGTATCTCATTTTCATTTTTAGATCATCATGATCTAATTATAAACTAAAATCTATATATACTGTTATGATTAGTTTCTCATATTCTCTATAAACTAGGAATATAAACTAAGAATATATCCTTAGTATGCCTCAGATACTTAAGAATAATCTTTACTTCCATCCAATGAAGGTCACCTAGGTCAGCCTGATATCTTACTAACACACTTAAATCATAGGATACATATAGAATAATACAAATAATATCATACATGTCTAAATAAATCATTGAATTATATATAATCATTTCCATCCAAAACCTTTTATCATGTTCCTAATGACACATTTTCCTGGAAGATGAATTCCATGTGACATTAGAAAAAATACCCTATTAGATTATTCCATACATAATATCTTCAATATATTTCCAATATAAGTACCTTGAGATAGGATGAGAATCCTCATGGATCTATTATTATGAAAGTTAATCCCAATAATATATTCTACTAAACCTGAGTTCTTTATAAAGAATTATTTATTTAATCAAACATTAAAAGAAGGTAAGACTGATATTTTGTTTCTAATAAGTAGTATTCCATTGACATATACTATTAATAAAATGACTAAACTCCCACTAAACCCATTGTAGGTATAAGGATATAATTTTTTCTTTATGAAAAAAATCCTAATATGGCTTCATAAAATCGAATTTTCCATGACCATGATTATTACCATAACCCATAAATGGGTCTTTGAAATTTGTATTCAATTTTGGCATCCTTTGTGGTTATAAACCCTTCAAGTTGTCTCATATAGAAATATTCATAAATTTTCCCACTAAAGAAGGTTATTTTAAAATATATTTTATAAATATCATAGTCAGGGTAAGAAATAATATTATTCATAATTATGATAGATTTCATCATTGAAACCGATGAAAAGGTTTCATCATAGCCTATGAATTGATGTTTTTTGAACCCTTTTGTAACTAGTTGTGCCTTATTAGTAAAAAAATTCCATTAATTTCTAGTTTCTTCTTGAATACCATTTTAAAACCAATATTATTTACATTATCTAGATCATTTACCAAAATCCAATCTTGGTTTTGGAACATGGAATACAATTCAGGATTCCAAAATTCTTTCCACTTAGAAGAATTTATTCCACTTACTTTTTCCTTGTAGGTTTTAGGATCATTATTATCAAATAAGAATGATTTACCTTACTTAGTGACTATAAAACCATATCATTATTGTTCTCTAAACTCTCTTGTAATCCTATATAGTACGTGTGTCATTGGAACATTCTCTTACACTAGGATTTATGGAATTTTTTCATGTCCCAACTCATTTGTATATTGATCTTATTCATCATCAAGGTATATATTTCTCCCACTATCTCATTTAGTGATGTTATCCCATTCAAGAATTATGGGATATATATTAACCACAAATTTCTTATCTATAGGTTCATATAGATAATATTCTTTAGTTTCTTTTGGATTCTCTATAAAGATACACTTAGTGGTGAAATTTTGTTTCCAGAAATGGTATTAAAAAATGATTTTCAACCTCACACTCATATATACAATAACATTGGTTTATTTTCATACTAAATTAGATATGGAATACTGGTTTCTACGTTATTTTGCACTCAGTTTAGTATGTATATTGTTGTTTGTAACACATATCCCAAAAAAGATAATGGAAGAATCACACGACTCACCGTTTATCTCACCATTTACAATAGGGTAACATTCCTTATTTATCTTAAACAATTACACTTAGGCATATATAGAGGTTTGAATTACTATATAATCACAAAATATCATAAATAATCAATAAGGTATTAATTAATATATTCTCCACCATAGTCTGAATGGATTTTCTTAATATTCTAACCAAATGGGTTCTCAACTTCATTATTATATTCCTTTAATTTTCCAAAGTAATATGATTAATATCTCATATAGTATGCATATCCATCAACTTAAATCATTATTAAAAGTTATAAGGTATGAGTACCCACCCCATGATTTAACAGTAAATGGTCCACACACATTCGTATGAACTAATTCGATAAGCTCTTTATCCCTTTCAACTTTTTCATAAATAGGGGTTTGTTCATTTTTTCTTGTAAACATGTGTGGCATAAACCAAGTGTTTTTGTTAAAAATAATATAAATATCCATCATGGAATAATTTTTTTAATGATTTTCATTTATATGACGTAGATGGTGATGACATATATGGGTGTGGTATGAGTCATGTGAACTAATTCTGTTACAGATTTCCATTACTTGGTTTATATAATCCAAAACATACATATGATTATTTAAATATTCTTTACCATAGAAAAAAGTTGTCCTTATAAAATAATAAAGATTTATTCCAAAATTTGAAAATAATTCCATCTATATCAAGTCTGAATACCTCAATAATGTTTCTAGTAATAAACAGAACATAATAAGATTCATTTAAAACCATGATCATTCTAGTTGGAAGTGTAAGGTGGTGGTCTCCATTCGCCATAATAAAAATTCTAGATCTATTAGATACTTATATATATACCCTATATGGTGTAATATTATATAATTGAATTGGCTCATGAATTTTAATATATATTTAATCACCACATGTTTTATCTAATACCCAATTTGTATATGAAGATAGATTGTATTTGATAAAAAACACACAAGTATATTCCCCTTACTATTTTTCAAGTGTATGTGTCCTTTCTTTCAACATGTGGAACAAAAAACATCATATTACCTTGATTTTCCCTTGATCCTTCTCTTCTTGGTAGATCTTTGATTAGAATATTTAGAGTTAAATCTATTCACATGACCTTTTCTTTTATTTCACCATAAGTAAAAATTTGTTTCATTCTTCATGTCCTTGAAAACTTGTTCAAGTAATGTAATAATATCTTGGAGTGACTTATCAATGTTGTTCATATTGAAATTAACAATAAATTTGGAGAATCTCTAAGGGAGTAAAGAAAGAATGAGATCAATTTGCAGTTATTCATATAATTTAAAATATAAAACCTCTAGTTTCTCAATATATTCAATGAGTTTGACAACGTGATGCCCATATGGAATTCCTTCTTTATGTTTATTATGAAATAATTACTTGGATATCTTGAATTGTTCCAGTCTATCTCTCTCCTTATATAGGCCATGAAGATGTTGGAGCATGCTGTAAAAATACATGTCTTCATGATACTTCTTGAGTTATGTAGACATGGATGAAATTAGTAAACACTAAACTTCAACCACATTATTCATTTTTTTATCATAGATAGGTAACTCTTCATTACCCACATCTTTTTCTAGCATATCTGGTTGTGATGATTGTGGCATTGAATATTTCCATTCAGGGAGCAACACAACCTATGATAATGTGAACCATTATTATAAGTTACTAATAGTATGGAGAAGGTATTTCTACAATATTTATTATAGTGATAATTTGGATGATGAAAATTACATAAATTTACAATTATAAAAGATAATATTATTAGTACATAACTTGATTAAAATTTATGTGAGACATGATGAATAAAATTTTATTAAGTGTCCCACTATTTTATCAAGTCCAAATAACCCTCACCATTAAATTCATAATATTTAGTCACTAAATACATTATAGTGGCAAGGATTTATATTTCCCATCTTTATGATCCAGACTATGGTCTTGAAAAATATAAGAAGGTATTTGGGTAGGCAGTATTTCCAACTACAAACGAGAAACTCCTTTATCTATTGATTGGACTCCCTAATCAAAACATCATAACTAGAATTTGCTCAATAATTACTTTCAAATTGGTATTAAACATACTATGATAGTTAAATTAAATACATGTTTGGATAATTCTACCCATCATCTTAGTTAAGACTCCCTGATAGTTAAAAGTGCCCCTAACTATTGTATTTACCAGCAAATTAACTATTGTTTCATATTAATTTAGACAATGGAAGGAATAATAAATTTATAATATGTTGAGGGATTTTGTTTTATTATGATTAAATATTTAATTTTTTATCTTTCAAATGTATTGTTAATATTTAGTAGAGTCTTATTTAGTGGTTAACCATGTTTTGATCAATGATTTATTCATAATCCTTTTATTTAATTTCAATCTTTGTATAATAATCCATTTATTTATATCACCATAGTCTTCCATCTATAAAATAAATAATACATCATATATAAATAAATAAATGAATGAATTGATCATTAGTTTATCAAACAGTTGATTTATTGAGTAGAAAATAAATCAGCCTTTGACCTAAGGGAAACTCATTACATTGTACTTGGCATGAGTTGAAGCATTCAACATATCCACCTGTGTATCACCTGGGTTGGAATCAACTCGGTTTTGTATTTAACTACCTCCACATGCTTTGGGATACTCCTTTTAATACTTGTTTGTATAACTATCATGTAGGTAAGGGGAACCAAATGATTTATTCAGGGGAATTATATAAATTTCCTTGGAGACATAGGTCCTATATAATAATGGAGGGGTATTGACTCACATACCATAATATTTAATTTAATATTAAATAATTTCAAAACAATTAAATAATTTAAATTTAATAAAACCAACACATACATAGGTCTTGGTCAAGATCACGGTCAGTCGTACGTGTGAAAATAATAATTATAAGTACACTGGATAACATTCACTTCATTTCATTCTTTATTATTAAGATAATAATTCTTTAATTAAATAATTTATTTATTTATTTATTCACTTTTATCTTAATTACCATCTGATTTTTCTCAGTGATACCAATAATTAATGTATTCATGGTTAATAAAATGGAATGACCTACGAATATAGATAATTCTAATAATATAATTAAGATTTTTTAATTCTTTAAAAACATTATTACATAGGAAAAAACATCTGGTACCAACAATGTAATTAGGCTTTAATTATATAATGTATTTTTTAATGTAATTTAATTATTTCCTTTATTGGGATACTAAATGATGTGTACTCATGAGATATATGAATTTCTCCTTGATTATTGCATACCCAAGATAAACACATGGGGATTCAGTGTGTATCTCATTCGGACTAAACTTTGTGTAGTAACCAGCTACATATATTGTGCTCCACTTGTTGTGTGTCTACATAACCCACTGATTGACTCAGTGTGTTCTCTAGATGGAATCAAACGACATGTACTCCAGCTATATGTTTTTTGTTTTTGTTTTTCATGTATCTGTAAAATGTAACATTTGAGTTGGAGTGTACATCTATCACGAGAATTAATGGGTTACAAGATGTGTGCACTAGATACACATCATGAATCTCATTTATTATCCAATATATCAGTCACACGTGGATAGAAACCATGTATTTGACCATAAGTTAATTTTTAATTTCACCATTATACCATGTAGACTACACAGCATGTATGCCAGCTGCACAACGTATTCTCTAAAAATTTGTCTGTCAAACTTTCATGGTAAACACATGGTGTATAATAAATTCACAACATGTTATTACAACTTGGAATACTGTGTATCCAATGAAACATCCAAGAATAGAAAACTTAGGTACACAACATGTACTCTAAATGCACATTGTGCAGTCCATTATATCGACCAAAATTCTTAGCACTTCCCATGTAACACCTCTATTTTTTATGAAATATTTTTTTAGATATATTAATTTCTTTGATTGATTTTGTTACATGAAACACTGAGTTTTAATGAACCATAAAAAACTATTAATATTATTATTTGAACATTACTATTATTACCTAGCCATCAAACTTGGAATAATAAATAGTAATAAAAAAATATTAAATATTAAGTATAGTGATTTTATATAAATAAAAAATATTGCTAAAAAGGTACTTAGTTTTTAGTAAAGTCTTTATATGTTTTGAAAATAATATTTCTCAAAAAAATGTTTTTTATTGATTTTTATAAAAAAAAAATAAAATTAATTTCCAAAAATATTAGAAATTTTATTTTAAAAAATATAATTCATTTTTGAAATCTACATGTCAAAATTATCTTAGAGATTATTTTTGGAATTTTTATGAAAAGATTAATTTTTTGATTAATAGTGAAAAATACGTGTTTTTATTGGCATTTTCATTTCATTTAATAAATGTATAAGTTTAATTTTCTTTATATATTGATGAAAAGTAAAATTAGTTTAATTAGATATTTATTAATACAATTTAGTTCATTAGAATAAATTTCATGTTGAGTTTTTATATAAATACTTTTTATACTTTCGAACATTTTCTCTTTGGGAAACTAATTTCTTTTTGTGTCTATGGGTTTAATTTTAAAATTAATTCTACTGTAATGTCTGAGAAATTCTATGTAATTTTTTTTAACTATATGTAATTATTCCAAGATCACACACTTTAATGGAACATGATTCTGAGGCCCAGTGTTCCCGAAATAGAATTTTAAACTATTTTTAAGGTACGTTTAGTAAACGTGCAAGTGGGATTTTCTAACTTTTTAACTGGTGCTCGGATCAAAAATCTGAAGGCACTGTTGAACTCAAAAATTTGGGATTCACCTAGAAATGAATTAACTTCAGCTGATAAGGGGTGATCGGAAAATTTATTTTCCACACTTTTTGAGAAAAATAGTAAAATAATTTAAAAGATTTATTTTATATATTTTCTTACCATTGAGTGGAAGACAGAGACATTGTGGTGCAGTAATGAGGAGAATCAATGGATCTCATTAATGGATCGATAACTCACAGCATAACAATGCTTTAATGACGTGTAACAGTAACATTGTTTCATAAATGAAATAGTGTAACTACTAGATGTTGTAGCGCAATGGAAGTGTTTCAATGTGTTTCCTTTTAATAGTCTGACGTGTTGGAAGAATGAGGATTAAACTATGGGAATTCTCTGATGAACCTCTGGAGGACTTCCACTTCAATGATGAATGAAAAACAACTACAAACGTCAACATCTCTGATGCCCCTCGAAGATTGGAGCCGGAAGCGACGAACAACGATGACGTCTTGAAACCTTGAGGATGAAGCATTGCGACAACGAACATCAAAGAGGTATGGGTTACTTTATTTAAGGTTCTTCCCCATTATTATTCTAAAAGAAAAATTCAAATTAACCCACGAACAGGTTAATTCGTGAATCATTTTTTTGTATGGGAGGATAACTTTATTTGGGGGATTCTCTATCCAGTATTATTTTATTTTATGATATGATTTAACATCTCCCTTGAGCCTCCCCGGCTTTAAAACTTCTAACGCAGAGGGCGTGGGATGAAATGAAAAAAGGCCCAAACCCCTCCATATGTGCTCCCCTTGTGAACGGATTGTCCAAAATGGCAGCACGGAGCATCTGAGACCATCGTAGTGATGGCGGCGACCTGAGAGGCCCATAGGCACAGATAAACTATAAAATAGACAACTGTAGAAACTCTGATGGCCTGAGGAAGGTGTCGTCGGCATATCACCACAGGCGAGGTGGCGCCGGAGATCAATGGAAGCAGCTGATCCATGCCGGATGTGTGGATGGGGGTTGCGCCAACTGACTGCATGAAATAGGAGGCGTCTGACCCTCGTCATCTATGCTGGAGGACGTTGGTGCACCCGTCGGTGTGTCGTGGCAGTAGGAGGCCATGATCGACTGGCCGCAGCAGCAGGGTGATGCAGAATCAGGTGGGCACTACGTGGAGTAGTGGCTTGCGTCCAGGCCACTCAGGTGGCTAGAGAGACCCAATTGCCCAACCACGGCTGGAGGAGCCTCACGTGACCGCGGGGCAGGTGGGATGACTAGACATGGCCGACTGCTACATCCCGACAATGCGACACACCACCGGCTTGCACTACGTGGGCCAGACATTAGGTTGGTGGGTCACACCCCCATCCAGAAAACTGATCCTACACCAACAGGCCGGTCATGCATCCCAATGGTCCGGTTCTGTGGCCCAGTAGGATGGACCTACACCGGCGGACTGGACTCGCACCCAGTGGCCCGAACTAGACCGGCTAGTCAGGCGACCTAGTGGGCTGGACCCTCGGTCAAACCAGGTTCAGGTCTAGTGAGGCACATTGGTGAGGTCGGACAGAACCAGCCAATACCCAAACCAGTTTAGGTCAAGTCGGTCGAATTAAATCGAGGTAGTGGGACCCCTGGGCTGGGTTGGTCAGGTTAGTCCGACCGGGTCAGGTCAGTCCGACCGGGTCAGACCTAGCCCAGATGCAATAGGCCCTTGTTTATTAAAACGCATGTATCTTGCAAACCGGGTGTCCGATTGACAATCCATTTACGGCATTGGGACCCTTTTGACAAGGAGAATATTTTGGGATTCCTTAAAGAGGATTTCATGGAATTTGAGATGTGATGAATGGATTAATGAGCGTTTCTCCTAGGTGTGCAATATATGGAACCCTACAGTTGGCAGAGACCTGGGGACAGTTTACTTTTGACTCTATGAGACTCAATTATGGCCCAGCGGGAAGTACTTTTGTGTGAATTTAAAGTCCCATGGTGGGAATCACTTCTGTGTGACTTCGTAGGCCCATGGTACGCGACGAAGAGGAGTACCTCAGTTGGACAAGATTAGTTGGAAGCACTGCTATGTGAATTTTCAAGCCTATAGTATGCGATGGAGAGGTGTACCTAAGTAGTCCAAGGTTAGTGGGAATCACTTCTGTGTGACTTGGAATGCCCATTTTACTCAATATAATAGTATTTCCCCAATATCTGAGGTGTTCGATAATGTGAATAATGATTCTTCTATCACTACCCTAAATGTATAACAAGTGTAAGTTATATTGTGCTTCATGCTTTACTTTGAAGATTGTTTTGTGGTCTTTAATTTTTTTTTGGGTCCCTATTGAATACTTTGTTACTCACCCCTGCATGGGCTTCATCCCCACATGTTGTGTCTAGTGCAGACGATTGACTTTTTGACAGAGACTTTGGTGGACCATGACAAAGAGGTGCTCAGGGAGACGGGGCTGAAAGATGCCATAGCAGTGGACTTGGGGTCCTAGGACCAGGTGGGGCCTGGTAGGATCTAGTGTATGGGATGTTCTACTTCGGTTTCCAGTAAATACTCTACTCTCATGATCAAGTGGGTTTTTTCACTGATGTCTATCAGAGTTTCCTTTTTTTACTTTGTTGTTTTTAGTTCCTTTCGTGGGTTTGTATTCTATCCGACTTGTATTATTTGTACTTGTACTCAACATTGTTTTAGTGATCCTTATTTCCTTTTTAGTGTGTGGGACTTGGTTGGGTGTTTTTGTGCATACAGGTACTCAGAAAAATGCCTCCCACTTATAGGTTAACGCATTCGGCGCTAGTCCCCAACCCCTATCCTTTGAGAGGTAGGCTTGGGGTATTCACTGGATGGGCCATGGGAGAAATATCATGAAAAAGTGGTATCATAGGGTGGTTGGTCCTACCACAAATATAGGGAGTCTACTATTTTGTTTTAGGGAAACCGTTTTAAGTGTTGCAAGATCAACTTTCAGATTCAGGGAGTCTAGTATTGGTGAAGCAGCTGACATATCCAAACACCATGACCTTGAATTCTAATTTTCGGCTCAATAAATTAAAACATTGGCTGCATCTGTGTCTCTTTATGTTCTTATGAATAAGATTCATCTCACCAGGTATACTGTTCTGATTGTGGTACATCTTGATCTATCGAAGGATGTCTTCGCGTAGATGACCTGCCAGGATACCAATACGTGGTTATGAGGACATCCCACCTAGTGATGAGGCATCCATTTAGGGACCGATTCTAGAGATGGCCCCACCGGGTCATGCACCAATGCAACCACCACCCAATGGTCAGTATCTACTATTGACAGTTCCAGCTGAGGATGCGTGCAGACTCAGTGCCCTGCACAAGTTTTATGGATAGAGACCTCCCAAGTTATAGGGAGAGATAGATCCTCGGGTCATTGAGGACTGGCTGGAGTCAGTGACGTGGATCTTTCGCTTAGTGAGGACACTACCTAACCAGATGGAGATCTTGGCAGTGAGCCTTCTGCGGGGCTCACTAGGGAGATGGTGGAGCATAACCACCCATACACAGGATGAGGTGACCCTCACCTGGGAAGACTTCGAGTGTCTTTTCTGGTATAATTTTTTCCCTGTGACCTTGCGTTCTATTAGAATTCAAGATCCTCTTCATCTACAGAAGGGTAGCATGATGTTGTTTTAGTACTCAACAAGGTTCGCTGATCTTTCTCGCTACTTGAAGGATATGGTGAGAGGCCCTTTCTTCAGATCTCAAGCCATTGGGTAGGGACTTATGCAGGAGACCGGGGTGTCGATGTTGTCTCTCAGCATCCCTAATCAGAATAGGGTGCGGTAGAAATTCCTTCTAGTAGAGAGCTTCTTGGAGGACTAGGTGCTGATAAAAAGAGTTGTCAGCAGACCCCAGGTGGTAGAGTCTTCAGCAGGAAGCAGATAGCAGACACGAGGGACCAAGTGGGCCATGTCTTTTATGGGATGACCCCAAGACTCAAGTATGGTAGAGCATGGATACTAGACCAGAGGGAGTCACTTGGAAACCAGGATTTTCTTCTTGTGCGGCAAGCAGGGACACCTGGCATGTGATTGGCTGACCCTCCATACAGATTACTGGAAAATGGTCGAAGGGCTTCCAAGGTAGAGGCAGAAATTCGAGTGAGTAGGTCTGCAGGGCAGAAGATGTGGATGGGGGGTAGGCCTAGTAGAAGGAAGTGGGTGTCATTTTGAGGTGTTACTGCCACCACCCACAGGTGGTCCTCCCTGACCTCAGGGAGCAGGCAGATAGGGGTGAGCACAGTTTTAGGAAATTGAGGCTTATAACCATAGTAGTCAAGATATGATCTGAGGTACGATTTGTGTCTTCTATACCCTAGTTATAGTTCTTATAGACATAGGTTCTAGTTACATATTCCTTTCCATGGATCTTGTTCGGAGCTTGGAGATTCTGGTGGAGTTGTTGTCTTGATCCTTACGACTACAGACTCCTACAGAAGGGGATTCGACGATTACACACTGATGTCGATAGTGTGAGCTTACTCTAGGAGGCAAGAGCTTCGGCTGGGATCTCCTAGTATCATAATCAATGACTTGTGATGTCATCTTGGATATGTAATGGTTATCCACATTCCATTATCAGATCGATTATTTTAGGCATACGATGTGGTGTGTCCACGGATATTGGACCAGGTTTTTCATCACCGGTGAGAAGGAAACCCTTGCAGTGCAAGACAGACTTTCTCAAAGGAGGATGCAGCTGATCACTCACCGGGTGGATAGACTCACCCTCAGTGTAGTAGATTAGAGGAGTCCAAGCTTTTCTGTATTGGTGGATGAGTACGTGGATGTTTTTTCTAAGGGTGTTTCAGGACTACCTCCTCGTAGGGAGGTAGACTTTTGCATCGACATGTACCCCTGGATGGAATTTATATCCATATCAGCATATTGGATGGCTCCCGTGGATCTTTGAGAGATGAGGGTACAAGTGGAGGACTTTCAGGAGAAGGAGTTCGTAAGGCCCAGGGTTTCACCATGGGAAGCCTCGGTGATTTTTTCCAAGAATGGAGACGGGAGTTTGAGGTCGTGCGTGGACTTCTAGCGACTGAACCAAGATACCGTGAAGAACAAGTATCCACTACCAAGGATCAATTACCTCTTAAACTAGCTGAAGGAAGTGAGTTAGTTACCAAATATGGACCTCAGATCAGGTTATCACCAATTTCGGGTATGGAATGAGGATTTACGGAAGACAGCCTTCATGTGTAGATATAGCCATTATGAGTTTCTGGTGATGGATTTTAGTGTGACAAACACCCTATCAGTGTTCATGGGACTCATTAACAGGATCTTCCAGCCTTACCTTGACCAGTTTGTTGTGTTCTTCATTGATGACATCTTGGTGTACTCGGTGTTAGAGGAGGAGCACACTACACACCTGTGGATAGTCCTAGATACAATCTGACAGTACTAGCTTTATGGTAAGCTCTCAAACTGTCAGTTTTGGATATGGGAGTTCCACTTTCTAGGAAACATCATCTCAGAGGATTGAGTTGTATCAGATCTAGCGTAGATAGAGGAGGTTCTTTCTTGGAAGCCACCTAGGAGCATGACTGGGGTTCAGAGATTCTTGGGGTTGGTTGGTTACTATAGGAGGTATATGCCCAAATTTTCTTGATTCAAAGAACCCTTATCGGATTGGACATGGAAGAGATATCCATTCATGTGGATAAAGAAATGTTAGCAGAGTTTACAGGATCTGAGGAAGAGATTGCTAGTGCCCCATCTTGAGACAACTAGAGGAGGGTTTTCGGTATATATTTTACTGTGACGCATCAGGGATCAGACAAGGTTGTGTCCTGATATAGGAGAGAGCAATGATTGCCTATGACTAATGACAGTTGAGGCAGCATAAGTAGAACTATGTGACCCACAACCTGGATTTAATAGTAGTGGTCTTTTCCTTGAAGATGTGGTAGCACTACTTGATGGGTGAGCGGTTTACAGTATACTCTGACCACAAGAGTCTCGGGTATATCTTATCCCAGAAGGACCTGAACCTGCGACAGCTAATATGGATAAAGTTCTTCCAAAAATATGACTTTAAGATAGTCTATACTCCTAGGAAGGGGAAGGGGGTGGTAGACATGCTCAGTAGGGGGACTAGTTTACAGCTGCTGACTGAGTCGATAGAGCAGTTAGCCGCGACATAGATATCCTTTTTGAATGATGGTTGAGCTTCTTACCTTCAGTAGATTACTGTTACTCCCCTACACTTACAGGGAGTCAAGGAGGCATAACTGGAAGATGATGACTGCAAGGCCTGACATGCTCAGTTATCTTCAGGACGGGCTCTTGATGGATTTTTGATAGGTGGGGATCAATTCATCATTTTTAAGGGGAACACCGTAGTAACAGTGACATTGTGGGAGGAGGTGTTGAGGTAGTTCCATACTTCCCCATTGTTAGTACATCCTAGAGTGGTGAAGATGTATCAGGACCTCTGATGTCAGTACTGGTGGCCAGGGATGAATAAATCAATGGATGAGTTCATTTCACGATGCCTCACTTGTTAGTAAGTGAAGTCCAAGCATTAGGTTCCAACAGGCTTAGCCCAGCAACTTGAGGTACTAGAGTGGAAATGTGATGGTATCTAGATGGACTTCGTGATGGGGTTAACTTGTATATCTAAGGGGTCATGACTCTATCTGGTTATCATTGAATGACTCACAAAGTTGGCTCACATCCTACCCATCTGGGAGTAGGGACCGGTAGAGGACTTGGGATGCCTCTACGTAAATAAGATAGTGTGGCTTCATGGGTTGACTTTTATGATCATCTCAAATCGTGATGCTTGTTTTACATCCTGGCTATGGAGGGGATTACAGGAGTTTTTCGGAATGCAGTTGCCCTTAAGCCTAGCTTTTCATCCCTAGACAGATGGTTAGATGGACAAACCATACAGACCTTGGAGTACATGCTATGTGCCTGCATCCTAGATTTCAGTTGCAGTGGGGAGGATCAACTTCCACTAGAGGAGTTTTCATACAACAATAGCTATCACTCCACCATTGGCATGGAAAAATTCAAGGCTTTGTAAGGGAAGCCTTGCAGATCACCCTTATGTTGGACAGACCCAGGGGAGTTGATACTCATGATTTCGGAGTTGGTCTGGGCTACCATCGAGATGGTGAAGATCATCTAGGATTATATGAGGACTGTACAGAGTAGGCATAAGTATTATTCTGATAAGAGATAGATACCCTTGGAGTTTGAGGAGGGTGCTCATGTATTCTTTTGGGTCTCACCCAGAAGAGTATTGCAGAGATTTGGCTAGGGTGGAAAGCTATCTCAGAGATTTATCAGACCTTTTCAGATTCTGAGAAGAGTTGGAAAGATGGTGTACCTCCTAGCTCTTCTCCCACAGATGTAATAGGTTCATGATGTTTTCCACATGTCACAATTTAGGAGTTACGTGCATGATCCATCACACGTCATCGATTGGGGTGAGCTGGACATTGATGATGGGGCGAAGTTTGTGGAGTTCCTGGTGGAGATTGAGAATCGACAGGAGCAGGTCCTATGTGGGCACTCGATTCCTCTGTTGTGCGTTCGATAGAAGTATGGGAATCTCCAGGAGAGCACATGGGAGAGAGAGAGGCACAGATTCATGCTCATTACCCCCATCTATTTTACTAGTTATTGTTTTGGCTTTCAGGGACATAAATACCTAAAATGGGGAGAATGTAATGTCTTGTAAATTCTCTGTAATTTTTTTAATTATATGGAATTATTCTGAGACCGTACACTTTAACGGCACATGATTCTAAGGCCCGGTGAGCCCGGAATGGAATTTTTAACTTTTTTAAGGTATGTTTAGTAAACGTGTGAGCGATATTTTCTAACTTTTGAACCGGTTCTCAGATCAAAAATATGAGGGCACCATTGAACTCAAAATACCGGGATTCACATAGAAATGACTTAACTTTGGCTGGAAAGGGCCGAGCGAAAAAATTATTTTTCATAATTTACGAGAAAAATAATAAAATAATTTAAAATAATTATTTTATTTCTTTTCTCACAGTTGAGTGGTGAACGACGATGCTACGGTGTAGCGACGAGGCAGCGATAAGGTGCATCGATGGAACTCAATAATGGATCTATAAATCACTACAAAATGATGATTTAATGATTCAAGATAGAGATTTTGTATCATAAATGAAACTGCATAATGACATAATGTCACAGTGCAGTGGAAGCGTTGTGACGTGTTTCCTTTTAATAGTCTGACGCATTGGCCGAATGAGGATTTAAATACATGGATTCTCTAACGAAACTTCAGTGGACTTTCTCTCCAATGAAGAAAGACAAACTGTTGGAATCACCTATTTTGATAATCCCAAATCATGTTTAAATAATTGACCATGATATATTAAGCCATTTTATAACCCTTTTAATCTGTATTTATATTGTTTATCATGAACAATTTATATTCTTAGTCTCATAATTTAGTTGCATCAGCTTACAGTTTACAATTATCTAAATATAAGTTCATTGTTAAAGGCTACTGGTAAGAGCCTTCTATTCAATGTCACCATTATATCTCACTTTTACTCTAGGACACTGATCCTAGAAGGTTAATGTTGAAGATATATTGTCACTTATATACCGGTACAAGGTTACTGTCACAATTCTACCATTGATCTGCTTATCAAAGCTCACAGATAAAGGGTCACCATCACAAGTTCACTACTATAGCAAGGCTTCTGTTAGAAGTTCACTGTCAGACTCTTTCTCAAGTCTTCTGTTGAGAGAATCACTATTCAAGTCTACAGTTGGACATGTCTACCGTTAGTAGAAGGATACCGCTATACAACTCCTACTATCGAGATAGTCGACTGTTGTTCAAGGTCTACTGATGTAAATATTCCACTGTTAATGAAATTACCTGTTGAGATAAGTCTACCGTTGGAAAGGTCACTGTTGAAGTAGTATTATGTTATAAATCTTCCATTAGAAGCTTATTGTTGGAGTCTACCGCTGATCAAGCATACTGATGAAGCCCACAGTTGAATAGCCTACCGATGAAGTCCACTGATGAGGAGCTACTATTACATAGAGTAACAACTACCGTTACAAGACATACATTGACACAAAGTTAACTGTTACAAGCCTACAGATAGAGATCCTACAGATGAAGTCCACAGTTGTATAGGCTACCGCTGAAGTCTACTGTGTGACATGCATCTGCTACCAGTCTAATGATATTCTATTATTTTCTTTACCAATTTTATTACTATTTTTATAATGGTCATGTTTGGAAAAATTAATTCACCTAACATTATTTAATTTTATTTACAGGAATATCAGGAGACAGTACGATGTACGAGGAAGAACGCATGTTGTTGAAACATTTCTCTTGTCGGCCCCTGCTGAAAAAAATAAAAAAAGCTCAGCTGGAAAAGTATATATATATATATATATGAGTAGAGACAGACATCAGTACAGAGATATATACAGAGAAGACACAGAAATAAGAGATAAGCATGGACATATTGAATATACACAGAACACTCATAAGAGAGAAACATACACAATCTGAAGAAGAACACTGAATCACTCATTCTGAAGAACAGAGAGCTTCACGAAGATCTATTGAAAGAACCCTTTTCAAGATGTAGTGGTGTGCTGTAAAGAGCTTCAAACCCAAGAAGTTGATCATCTCTACATCAAGAAGTTAGAACCTGGAAGTTGCGACACTCTGTTTTGGAGGCAACTTGCAGAGAAGGACCAAAACTTCATTTCCTTCATTCCAACGAGTCCAGAGATGATCTTCCAACACAACATAGCATTATAAACTTATCCCTACTATCTTTAGCTCTACTGTGTTTAAATACTTTACATTTGTGAGCATTGTGTATGTGTTATACACACTGACACTTGTGCTTGAACTGAGGGATACTGAAAATCCCCCTATCAAACTCTCTTTACATTTGTTTACCACGTATAACTATGGAAGAAGCCTTGTGTTGTTTGGTAGTTATATTTTTTCCACGTATAACTGTGGTAGAGTTTGAAAAACCTGGAAAGTTTGTGAAAACTATTGTAAAGCCTGATACAGGCTGTGTATCACTCTTTAATATAATTTCTTGGTGGCAGGTGATCACCAAGTGGAGAGGACTAAGTCTTGACTTAAGACTAAACCTCTTGTTTAAATTGTTGTGTTCAACTTTCCATTACTCTGTTTTACATTTATCTGTTGTGCTTATATTTTCAAAGACATAAATTTGTTTTTACATTCACTCTAATAGTTAGTTCTGGTTAGTGAGTATATGTGATTCATTTAGTAAACTTGTTTCAAAAGTGTAATTAGTTCTCATACTGATTCAACTGAGGAGTAATCAACCTTTGAGAAACATGTTGAAGAATAAATCACTTATATCTCAACTGCATTAATTGACTGGGATGTTTTAATTTGGTTGATTTTAATCCTAAAAGTTTTTAACAGAAATTTTAATTAGAACTCAATTCACCCCCCTCTTGAGTATCCACTCCGACCAACATTTGGTATCAGAGGAAACATTCTTATTTATAAATTTTTTTTCAGAACCTCTTTTTTTCAAATTTTGATTTTAGTTTTATCTTAAAGATCCTAAATTTCTGTTAGTTCTAAATTTTATCTCTTTAATATATTTTCTAAAATCTAGTTATGGAAAATAGACTAGAAGGTCGTGCTTCTAACAAGCCACCTTTCTTTAATGGTGTGAATTATGCTCAATGGAAAATTAAATTGAAAATTCATTTGGAAAGTATTGGTTTTGATATTTTGTCTGCTATAGAATCAGAATATGAGATCCCCAAAACTGCTAGATCTACCTGGGATGATGCTAAAATTTATGAATATAACAATAACTGTAAAGTTATGAATGACCTTTACTTCTCTTTAGGAGATGATGAATTTAAACGAATTTCTGCATGTAAAATAGCTCATGAAATCTGGGACACCTTGGTTGTTTATCATGAAGGAACAACCAACGTGAAGGAAATGAGATTAAATACTTATACTATTAAATATAATAATTTTAAAATGAGACCTGATGAACCCATTTCTGACATGTACCTTAGGTTTAATGATATTGTCAACACCATGAGTTCACTGGGAAAAGCTGTTCCAGAGAAGGAGCAGATCATGAGAATATTGAGATGTTTTCCAGACAGATGGAGAGGCACTTCTGTGTCTATCCGCGAGTCATGTGACATCAGCAAGCTACATGTTAAAGAGTTGATTGGTAAACTAATGATGTATAAAGAAGAACTAAAAGTGAACAAAGAAGAAGATGATGAACCCAAGAGAAAATCCATGGCATTCAAGTCTACTACTTTAAAGAGAAAAGACAAGGAGAAACTACATGTACCTACTGAAATTTCAACTAGTAAATATTCAGATTCAGAAATTGATGAAGAAATGGCTCAAATAGCCAAGAGATTTAAGAAGTTCTATAGGAAGAAGAAGTTTTTCAGAAAACCAAACTACAAGGGTAAGTATGATCAACAATGTAAGTGGAAGAAGGATTGGAAGAAATTTGATAAGGAAGATGATATAGACTGCTATGAATGCAAGAGGAAAGGACACATCAAGGATGACTGTCCAAATTTAAAATTCAAAAAGAAATATGATTATAAGGGAAAAGGTTATTAAAAGTCTATGAAAGAAACCTGGAGTGATTCAGAAGACAGTTTTAGTGAATCTGATGCTTCAAACTCAGAACGGAACAAACATGCCAATCTATGTTTTATGATAGAGACGTATGAGGTAACAATTAATTCCCCTGTGCATAATACTTATTATTCTAGGAATGAAAGTGACTCTCATAATAATGAAGATATAACTAAGGAAGAATTATTTAAATATTTAGAAATGCTTGAGGACACTTTTAATGAACTCAAGGACAAATATAAGTCATTAAAAAGACAGCATGCTTTAAATGTGAATTACAAGTCAAATCTGGACATAGAAAAAAGATAAATTTGCTACACTTCTAAAGTAAAATAAACAGTTAAAATTATCTAATGAAAAATTCAGAAAGGATATTGATAATTTCACTGTTGGTAGGGATACCTTGAAACATTTTCTAGGAAAACATATTGCTCCAAAATATACAACTGGCCTAGGATATCAGCCTAGATAGAGACAAATTAGAAAAACCAAATTTGTTCCAAAATCTGGACAATTCACTGCTAGTTCTGGACTATCTTTTGAGAAACAATTTTCTAAAGGACCTAACAAAGTATTTATGTCTCAAAATATGTGTGTTGGTTTTAGAAAACCTATCGAGAAAATATGGGTTCCCAAAGTTTTATTGGATAACCTTTCTAGACCCAAGAAGATTTGGGTACCAAAATTACCCCATGTTTAATCTATTTTGCAGGGATGTTGCTTAAAGAGTTCCTGTAAGACCCTATGGTACTTGGGCAGTGGATTTTCAATACATATGACAGGATACTATTCTTTCTTCAAGAGTCTAATTAAATTTGATGGTGGGCATATCACCTTTGGAGACAATGCAAAAGGAAAAATCATCGGCTTAGGCCAGATTGGTAACCCAGATACAATATTAATCTCTAAAGTACTTTTTGTTGATGGATTAAAGTATCATTTACTTATAATATCTCAATTATGTGATAATGGATTTAACGTTAAATTTTAAAATGATTCATGTAATGTTTTTAATTCAAAAAATGATTTAGTTTTCACTGCATGTAGAAATGAGAATGTATATGCTGTTGATTTAAATTCCTTAGCCAAAAAAAATGTATCCTGCTTAAATGCTTTTCATAAAGAGTCTTGGTTGTGGAATAGAAGGTTAGGAAACTGTAATGTGCACTCACTTAGGAAGCTATCTAAGAAATGTTTAGTTAGAGACTTACCTAAATTAGAATTCCCAATTGATAAAGTGTGTAATCCCTGTCAAAAGGTAAAACAATACAACGTTTCTTTCAAACCAAAGAAAGAAGTTTCAACTTCTCAACCACTAGATTTGGTTCACATGGATTTGTTTGGACCATCAAGAGTTTCAAGTTTAAATGGGAAGCACTATGTTTATGTTCTTGTAGATGACTTCTCTAGGTATACTTGGGTATACTTTCTATCTCACAAAAGTGAAGCTTGTTCCTATTTTGTCAAATATTCCAAGTCTGTAGAAAACCTTAGTGGAATTAGAATTAAGACCCTCAGAAGTGATCATGGCTGTGAGTTTGAGAATCATGAGATTGAATCTTACTCCTCACACAATGGCTATATTCACAAATTTTCTTCCCCTAGGACACCTCAACAAAATGGAGTTGTAGAAAGAAGAAATAGGACCCTTCAAGAAATTTCTAGAACTATGATTAATGAGTATGACTTACCTATTTATTTTTTGGGTTGAAGCTGTAAATACAACTTGTTATGTTATCAATAGAGTTTTAATTAGACATGTTCTAAAAAGTACCCCTTGTAAACTTTGTAATAATAGGAATCCTAAGGTTAATTACTTTATAGTTTTTGGTTACAAAGTATTTATTCTTAATACTAAAGATAATCTTGACAAATTTGCTTCCAAAAGTGATGATGGAATTTTCCTGGGTTATTCTATCTCAATTAAATCCTATAGAGTGTTCAATAAGAAAACCAAATGTGTGGAAGAATCAGTTCATGTCAAATTCGATGAGACTGATCCACATGAGCCAAAAACCTCTCTTAAAAATCTTGAGGAAGATTTTCCAAATATGAACTTTAATGATAAGAATAGTGAATCCCCTGTAAAAGTATCCAATTCTGGAAATTTTCCATAATCTGCTCCTACCGATTCTGAACCAACAGACAACAATGAAGAATCTAGTTCAATCCTTCCTAGAGGTATTAGGACTCTTAATAATTATCCTCTAGATGTTTTTGTAGGTGATTTAAATATAGTAACACAAACTAGAGCTTATCTAAGAAACCAGGTTGAACATTAATCTTTTCTTTCACAGCTTGAACCCAAAAATATTAATGATGTTATCAATGATGAATTTTGGGTAATGGTTATGCAAGAAGAACTAAATCAGTTCGAAAGAAACAAAGTTTGGGAATTAGTGGAAATACCTAAGGACACGTTGACAATAGGCACTAAATGGGTGTTTAGGAACAAAGTTGATGAGTCTGGGAATATAGTTAAAAATAAATCTAGGCAAGTTGCACAAGGATATAGTCAAGAGGAAGGAGTAGACTATGAGTAGACCTTTGCACCTATAGCTAGACTAGAAGCTATTAGGATACTACTTGCATATGAAGCTCATCTGAATTTCAAACTTTATCAAATGGATGTTAAAAGTTCTTTTCTAAATGGGTATATAGTTGAGAATGTTTTTGTTGAACAACCTCTTAGTTTTACAAATCCCCATATTTCCAATCATGTTTTTAAATTATCTAATGCTTTATATGGCTTAAAACAAGCTCCAAGAGCATGGTATTATAGGCTCAGCTCTTTTCCTATTTCAAAATGTATTACCAAAGGGATAGTTGATCCTATTATTTTCATTAAATGGATTTCTAAAGATGTTTTGATAGTAAAAATTTAAGTGGATGATATTATTTTTGGATCTTCTAAAAATTCATTATGTACTGATTTTTCAAAAATGATGCAAAATGAGTTTGAAATGAGTTTAATGGGAGAACTCAAATTTTTCCATGGATTTTAGATCTTTCAAAATAAAAATGGTATTGTTTTGAATCAAAGTAAATATATTAAGGATCTTTTAAAACATTTTTATTTGGATGGTAGTAAACGTAGTGACACACCTATGAGTACCACTTCTAAGTTGGATACTGATGAAGCTGGAGAACCAGTGGATCAAACCAACTACAGAGGTAAGATAGGGAGTCTAGTCTATCTTATAGCTAGCATACCTGACATCATGTTTAGTGTATGCATGTGTGCTCACATTCAAGCCAATCCAAAAGAGTCTCATTTAACTACTGTAAAAATAATTTTTAAATATCTCAAACATACTCCCAAATTAGGATTATTTTATCCAAAAGGACAATCATTTGATTTGTTAAGTTATTCTGATGCTGATTTTTTCGGTTGTAAGTTAGATAGAAAAAGCACCTCTGGGACATGTCACATTCTAAGCAAGTCACTAGTATCTTGGTGTAGTAAGAATCAAAATTCTGTTGTATTATCCACTGCCGAAGCTGAGTACATAGCTGCTGGTAGTTTTTGTGCTCAAATTCTGTGGATGAAACACACTTTAATGGACTATGGATGTCAATTCAAACATGCCTCTATAAAGTGTGACAATAAAAGTGCTATTTACATTTCCAAAAATCCAGTATCTCATGCTAGTAAAAAGCACATTGATGTGAGACATCACTTTTTGACGGATCATTATCGAAAGGGTGATATCAATCTTGAATTCATTGGCACTAAACATCAATTTGCTGATATATTCACAAAGCCTTTGAATTCTAAGAGGTTAAATTACATCAAACATGAGTTAGGTATGATTAACTTTAGCATAGTAGACCTCACAGTCAGACCTCACTGTCAGAACTCACTGTTAGACCTCACAGTGAGACCTCACTATTAGACCTCACAGTCAGACCTCACTGTTAGACCTCACAGTCAGATCTCATTGTCAGACCTCACTATTGGACCTCGCAGTCAGACCTCGCAGTCGGACCTCACAGTTGTTCCTCACTGATAAACCTAACTGTTATATCTCACTGTTGCACCTCACTGGTGTACCTCACTGGTACATCTCACTATTGGATACCTCGCTGTTTGTCTTTATTTTTGCAGGAATTCAAACCATTTTTATTCTTATTTATTATTTCTATTTTATTTTGTTTTAATCCCTAAATGATAAAACCAAAGGCGACAAACATATCTCAATCCACCTTCCTCTCTCAATCTCGAACATTGATCTCAAAATTCCTAAACCCTAACCCTTCACCTAAACCCTCAAACCTCCTTCAATCTCCATGGCCAAAACCTAGTGACCCCTGACTGTCAATGAAGATGCACCAAGGCCAAAGAGAACCCGAGCCGAATCTAGTGGCACCAGTAATACCCCGACGGGACCTATAAACCCATATCTGACCAAGAGAGAAATATTTTCTGAGAAGGAATTAAGTGAATAATGGCTACTTTCGAGCAAGTCATTAGTGCTGAAAGAACTAGATGCTCAAGGATGGACCTAATGTTTTTCCAACAACAATGGATAATACTACCCGAAGATTGTGAAAGAATTCTTTGAATATCTGAAGTTCGAAGAGGAAGATGATGTGCATAAACTAATATACAGAGTCAATGGAAATGAAGTCAGCTTCTCATCTGCTGAGTGGGATTCCTGTTTGAGAGTTCCTCATGAAGGAGTATATGATTACTACTCTGGAGTGGCTCCTCCAGATAGTAATTTTTTTAGTATGAAAAAGCTCTGGAAGAATTGACAGGAAATAGAAAATCAAGGAAGATCATTGCAGCTGAGATGAATGGAGAAGACAGGCTTTTGTTAAAATTCATTCAGCATGTAATTAGTCCCAGGAGAGGAGATTTTGCAGTGCTGAAGTACCAGGACATATTTCTAATGTACCTAATGAAGCATAGAAAGAATATTAACCTATGTAGGTTACTGATGGAACAATTGGAGGATATGAATAAGGTAATCTCAAAGTCCAATGCTCCATTTCATGAAAATATTATTTCAATAATGCTAAAGGTAAAGGGTGTGGCTGGAAATCAAGAAGAAATGATAGTGGCCAAGAACAGTGTTTGTATCTCCAAGGTGATTAGAAAATTCATGAAAATTAGCTATAATCCCTGGAAGAAGGCATGGGTGAATGATGAAAGAAATGTATATGAAAAGTTTACCCCTACTACACACCCATCTAGGCCAAAAGACAAGAGATATCCAGGTCTGAAGCCTGATGAGCCAGAACCATCTTATTCAGATGAGGAGGAGAAAGTTGAAGGTGTTGTGGACCCTTAAAGAGAAAACACCCTCATTGATGATGGGAGTGATCTTGATTTTCCTAACAATCCTGTAAGGACAGTAGCTTTCGGAGCAACTATCCCTCTAAAATAACTTCTAAGAAGAGAGACTGTTCTAAAGGACAGTGATACTAAGACCACTGAAGAAGAAGAAGCATCTCATAATATTTTCAAGGACACCTCTGAAGAGGATGAGGCCACCGAATCAGATCATTCTGTTCATGAGACAAAGGAGGATTCTGATAAGGATAAAGGAAAAGATACTTTTGGTGAAATTGATGATGAGGGAAATGAAGAAGAAGATCTCAGTTTTATCCCTCTGATAAATAATACAGACAAGACAGTGTCTGATCAGGAAGTAGGAGTGGCATCTACTGCCATTGATATGGAGGTCATTGATGACTTATTGGAGACTGTGACTCACCCCACTAGTGAACCAATAGTGCAAACTATTGTTGAATCTAATCGAGTTGCAGAGGAGGTTGTGGAGTTACCTAGAGCATAACAAGTAAAGGAGAATACTCATGAGAGAGCTCTAAGTGAGAGGGAGCATCTTGGTTCAGTTTATGTGCTATATGAAATAGAGTGTTGGTCATCAGATCCAGGATACATGGTACTTGGACTCAATTATAGAGATTCTAATGAGGAAGACCAGCCTCAAAGGGATTCTATTATCCTACCTGAAAGTATTCCAATAGTTGTGGCTGACAATTTGGCAACCAAGGAGGACCTTGAGTCTTTAAAAGTTGAAATGAAAAATTCAATGAGAGAATCAGTGGAAGATTTGAATAATAGCTTTGTTGAAGAGATGAGGAGTGTGGATAAATCCTTGGATCTATCTCTAGGATGTGTTGTGTCTTGTCCAGTTAAAGAAATGTTGGATGAGGTTAAAGTGTGCCATACTCAAATTGAAAGTTGGACAGGAGCTGTGGTTGCTCTGAGACAATCGGTTGCTTCATTGATTTCCATGAGCAGCTCTCAAAACCAAGTGAATGCTGAGATTAGATATATAAAAGAGTTATTCAAGCAGTTTTTGGAAGTTTTAGAGGCTTTTAAGACATCATTAAAAGAACATATGAATAGTTAGGATGCACTTGTTCAGAAGGTGATTGGTAACTTGACTCAGTCTTTCAAAGAGACAGTAGCCTTCTCGGTCAAACCCCTTTCCTTATCTAGTTCCTCTGTGAACAATGACCAGATCATAAATGTGATCTAGGAAGAGCTTTCTAAGGCCAGTACTAGTGGAACCTCCAATTCTCGGGTACTTTCTACCACTAGGGAAGTCAAAATTTATGTTCTTGAACACTTTCAAGCAGCTACTGCTACTCAGGAAGCCATTAAGAACAAGGTAGATTCTTACTTTGAGAAGATATATGCCAAGCACCAAATGACCAACCAATTCAAGCTTTTGATAGAGAATATTAAGTTGCCTCCAGTGAATCAGGAATTCAGGGAGCAGGTCAGCAAACTGAGAGAATTGACCCCTACTTTGGATAAATTTTTGGAGAATAAAGATGATTTCTTATCCACTATGGAAAGAAGAGGAAACATTATTATGGATTTCAGAAACCTTCTTCTACCCTTTCTCCATGTGGATTGTAGCCCTATCATCATCCCTCCTGCCTTAACTGCATCTCAACACAGTGGTTCTTCCACGATGTCTCCTGATGAAGCTATCAGAAGCCTTAATCCACTAATCCCTCAGTGAGCTACCCACTACAGACCCACAGGAGCTTTTGTTGCTGCCCCTCCAGTCATTCCTCTAGCAATTCCCAAACTTGATGATCCACTGGCTCATCCTCCATCTTCTTCTTCCAAAGAGAAATATCCCTTACCTACGGATGATGTGGATTGAGTCTATTTATGTCTTTTGATAGGGACTTTGTATTCTTTTTGGTTCATGTAATGTACTTTCATTAATACAATATTTCTCTGTTTTCTCTATTTTTGGTTTCTTTTTTCTTATCACAAAGGTGGAGAAATACTGTGCTAATTCTTGACTAATCATGTGATTGGGGATAAATATGCTAATATGCTAATATGATACTGTGTTGAATATTTTCTTCCTTTCTCTCTGATACCATGTACCAATATTTTCTGGTTCTCTACTCTTATTAATCTTTCATTACTTGAGACATTTTTTATCTATTTTTAGTAACTGTATTATATATTATATCAATCTTTAATACATACTGAAATAATTTGTGATTATTAAAACGGGAGAGATTTTTGGACTCACCTGTTTTGATAATCCCAAATCATGTTTAAATAATTGACCATGATATATTAAGCCATTTTCTAACCCTTTTAATCTTTATTTATATTGTTTATCCTAAACAATTTATATTCTTAGTCTCATAATTTAGTTGCATCAGCTTACAGTTTACATTTATCTAAATATAAGTTCAATGTTAAAGGCTACTGGTAAGATCCTTCTGTTCAATGTCACCGTTATAGCTCACTGTTACTCTAGGACACTAATCCTAGAAGGTTACTGTTGAAGATCTACTGTCACTGATATACCGGTACAAGGTTACTGTCACAAGTCTACCATTGATCTGCTTATCAAATCTCACAGATAAAGAGTCACTATCACAAGGTCACTGTTGTGGCAAGGCTTTTGTTAGAAGTTCACTGTCAAACTCTTTCTCAAGTCTTCTATTGAGAGAATCACTATTCAAGTCTATTGTTGGACATGTCTACCGTTAGTAGAAGGCTACCTCTAGACAACTCCTACTTTGAAGATAGTCGACTGTTGTTCAAGGTCTACTTATGGACATATTCCACTGTT
Organism: Viscum album; assembly: GCA_963277665.1. Lineage (NCBI taxonomy): Eukaryota > Viridiplantae > Streptophyta > Magnoliopsida > Santalales > Viscaceae > Viscum > Viscum album. Next base: position 581,673,719 of record OY728148.1, read on the forward strand.
AATGAAATTACCTGTTGAGATAAGTCTACCATTGGAAAGGTCACTGTTGAAGTAGTCTGATGTTACAAAGATTCTGTTAGAAGCTTACTGTTGGAGTCTACCGCTGATCAAGCCAACTGATGAAGCCCACAGTTGAATAGCCTATAGATGAAGTCCAATGATGAGGAGCTACTATTACATAGAGTAATAGATACCGTTACAAGAAATCCACTAACACAAAGTTCACCGTTACAAGACTACAAATAGAGAGCCTACAGATGAAGTCCACAGTTGTAAAGGCTACCATTGAAGTCTACCGTGTGACATGCATCTGCTACCAGTATAATGATATTCTATTATTTTCTTTACCAATTTTATTATTATTATTATAATGGTAATGTCTGGAAAAATTAATTCACCTGAAATTATTTAATGTTATTTGCAGGCATATCAGGAGACAGTACGATGTACGAGGAAGACCACACGTGGTTGAAACATTTCTCTTGTCGGTCCCTACTGAACCAAATGAAAAAATCTCAGCTGGAATAGTATATATATATATATATGAGTAGAGACAGACATCAACACAGAGATATATACAGAGAAGACACAGAAACAAGAGATAAGCGTGGACATATTGAATATACACATAACACTCATAAGATAGAAACATACACAATCTGAAGAAGAACACTTAAGCACTCATTCTGAAGAACAGAGAGCTTCACGAAGATCTATCGAAAGAACACTTTTCAAGATGTAGTGGTGTGCTTCAAAGAGCTTCAAACCCAAGAATTTGATCATCTCTACATCTAGAAGTCATAACCTGGAAGTTACGATACTCTATTTTGGAGGCAACTTGCAGAGATTGACCAAAACTTCATTTCCTTCATTCCAACGAGTCTGGAGCTGATCTTCTAACACAACAGATCATTCTAAACTTATCCCTACTATCTTTATCTCTACTCTGTTTAAATACTTTACATTTGTGAGCAGTGTGTATGTGTTACACACACTGACTCTTGTGCTTGAAATGAGGGATAATAAAAATCCCCATACCAAACTCTCTTTACATTTTTTTCCCACATATAACTATAGAAGAATCCTAGTGTGTCTTGGTAGTTATATTTTTCCCACGTATAACTATGGTAGAGTTTGCAAAACCTAGACAGTTTGTGAAAACTGTTGTAAAGCCCGATATAGGATGTGTATCACTCTTTAATATAATTTCTTGGTGGTAGGTGATCACCAAGTGGAGAGGACTAATTCTTGACTTAAGACTGAACCTCTTGTTTAAATTGTTGTGTTCATCTTTCCATTACTCTGTTTTACATTTATCCATTGTGCTTATATTTTCAAAGACAGAAATCTGTTTTTACATTCACTCTTATTGTTAGTTCTGGTTAGTGAGTATATGTGATTCGTTTAGTAAACTTTTTTCAAAAGTGGAATTAGTTCTCATACTGATTCAACTGAGGAGTAATCAACCTTTGAGAAACATGTTGAACAATAAGTCACTTATATCTCTACTGCCTTAATTGACTGGAATGTTTTAATTTGGGGGATTTTAATCCTAAAAGTTTTTAACAGAAATTTTAATTGGAACTCAATTCACCCCCCTCTTGATTATCCACTCTGACCAACACAAATGATGAAGAACTTCAACATCTTCGATGCCCCTTGAAGATCGGATCCGGAATAGATGAACGACATCGACGTCTTGAAACATCTATGATGAAGTGTTGCGGAAAAAAACATCAAACATGTAGGGGTTATTTTATTTAAGGTTCTTTACGGTTCTTATTTTAAATGAAGAATGCGGATTAACCCACAGACTGGTTAATCTGAGAATTGTGTGTTTATGCGGGAGGGTAACTTTATTTGTGGGATTCTATATCCAATATTAATTTATCTTCTTCTATGATTTAATATCTCCCCAGAGCCTCCCCATTTTTAAAACTTATACCGCGGAGGGCACGAGCTAACATGAACAAAGGCATAGACCATCTGCATGTGCACTCCTTATGAACAGATTGTCTAAAATGGTGGAAAGTCATGTCTGAGACCATCATGGTGATCGTGGTGACTTGAGACGCCCATAGGCACAAACATACAAGAAAACGGACAATCAGAGCAACTTCGGTGGCCCATAGAAGGTGATGCCAACGCGAAACCGACGTGGCACCGACGACAGACGGTAGCGGCCGGTCCACGTCAGCCTCATGGAGGGGGTAGCGCCAACAGGTTCCATAGAATAGAAGCTGTTTGTCCCTCACCAGCTGTGTTGTGGGATGGTGGCATGCCCATCGGCGCACTTCTGCCGGAGGGGTCGTGGCCGGCTAGCTGTGACAGCAGGTTTATGCGGCACCAGGCGGGAACCGCATGGAGGGGTGGCCCGTATTTAGGCCACCTGGGTGGTTGGAAAGCTACGATCACTTTTCCATGGCTGGAGGATCCCTGAGCAACTCCAGGGTAGGCGGGAAGACCCAATGCAGCCGACTGTCACGTCCCGGCCAGGCGGTGCACCACTGGCCCACACCGCGTAGGTCGGGCTTTGGGCTGGCGGGCCGCACCCCTAGCTAGTGGTTCAAGCCTGAACAGGTGGTTCAGGCCTTCACACAGTGAGCCAGACCTATTCTGGCATGCTGGACCCACGTCCTTTGGGTCGGGCCATACCAAACTGGGTCGTCAGGTGACCCGATGGGCTAGACCCTCGATCAAACTGGGTGGGGTCTAGCGAGGCCCATTTTCCAGGCTATAACAGACTGACCCAGACCCAAAATAGTTTAGTTCGAGTTGGTAGAATTAAAATAGAGTATGTTCGACCCCCAGGCCAGGTTGGTCGGGTCGATCCTACCGGGTCGGGCCGACCAGGTCAAGCTGGGCCCTAACACAATTGTTCCTTGTTTACTAAAATGCATGTATCTTGTAAACGAAGCATATTATTGAGGATCCATTTGAGGATTTGTGACCCTATCGATGAGATGGATCTTTTGACATACCCTGAGGAGGATTTAATGGATTTTAAGATGTTATTAATGGCTTGAGGAGTGGTTCTCCCAAACGCACTACGTACGAAACCCTTCGGTTGGCTGACACCTAAGGACTGCTGACTTTCAAATCTGTGAGACTCAACCATGGCCCAGTGGGAATCACTTCTATGTGACCTTGCATACCCAAAATGGGAATCACTTCTGTGTGACTATGTTGTCTCACGGGACGTGATGAGGAGGAGTACCTCGGTTGGCTAAGATTAGTGGGAAGCACTTCTGTGTGACTTTTCAGGCCCACGATACACGAGGAGAATGTGTACATAAACAGTCCAAGGATAGGGTTAATAACTTTTGTGGGACTTGGAAAAACCCAATATACTCAATATAGGGAGGTTTCTCTAGAAACTGAAGTGTTCGATGATGTGACTGATGATTCTTCTATCACTACCCTAAATGTATAACTGGTGTAAGTTGTATTGTGCGTTGTGATTTAATTTGAGGATTGTTGTGTGGTATTTATTATTTGTTTTGGTGTCCCTACTGAGTACTTTATTACTCACCCCTTTATGGGCTTCGCCCGCACATGTTGTGTCTAGTGCAGACGACCGACGTTTCAATGGAGACTTTAATGGACCAGGACCTAGAGGTGCTCAGGGATACGGGACTGACAAATGCTATGACAGTGGACTTGGTGGCCTAGGACCAAGGGGGAACAATAGTATTGTGTGGAAAGGATGTTCTACTTTGGCTTCCAGTAGCTACACTACTCTCATGATCAGGTGGGGTTTTCCGTGGACGACCATCAAATTTTTCTTTTTGTACTTTTTTGTTTTCAGTTATTTTGTTGGGTTTTTATTCTAGCCCACTTGTATCAGTTGTACTTGTACTCATATTTTTTTGTGATCCTTGTTTCCTTTTTAGTGTGTGGGACTTGGTTCTGCATGTGTTTGCATACATGTACTCAGGAAATTCCTTCCAATTGCAGTTTGATGCCTTCGGTGCTAGACGTCATCCCCTAGCCTTAGGGAGGTGGGCTTGGGGTAGTCACAACATGGGCCTCAGGGGATGGATCTTGACATCTACCACTTCTATGAATTAAATTTGAAAAATTGTGTTCCATAGGTCAACATATTTTTTTTATCATAATTAATAGTAAAAATAGAAAAAATTAATTATTATGGTTAAGGTTAAGATATTTGGATTGTGATCAACTTCCACTTATCTTCTCCCAAATGTTACCCTAATAGTGTTTATTGTCTACCTAGACCTTCCCCCTCCTTAAGGGGAGGTAGATTACCCAGTTGAGCCATGTCATACTTATCCTAGGGTTATTGACCATTTCACCCCTCCAACATACTTCCATATTTTCCTCTTATCTCTCTTAGGTCGAAGGTTCCCTTGTTTTAAAATAGAGTCTCAATATTTCATTTATCCATGTTGGAATTCATGGAAGCATCTAACCTTCATCGTTTCTCCTTGGTGACTTTATTCAGCATCCAGCAGCCATGTATATATTATTTTGAAAGATTATTCAACTCCATTTGGGGGTTAAAATCTAACATGATAGTATGTTTTCTTGACTCGATGAATTTTTGGACTAGGCTTTCAAATGATGAAGATCTCACTCTCACCTAGTTCAAAGGTAAGTGAATTGATGATAGCATTTAGTTATTTATTTTTTTATGGTCTTATGATTTATTATGAGGTGTGACCCCTTAATGTTAGTGATTTGGTTAATTCTTTTTGGTTTACCACTACCTTTTGGAAATATTGGTACTCTAAGTATGATTAGAAATTTAGTCAATCAATTATTCCCTTGAGCGAGCGGTGACGACGACATCTGTGTTGGCCTTCCCCCGTTTGGGGGGGAAGGGAGATTCATCGACCAGTGATAATCCAGGTGTTTTCCGACCCTTCTCAAACCCAGATTTCCTTCCTCCTTTCCCGAAAGTCTCTCTGAGTCCCAAAGATTCCGATCTGATCGATGGATTCCCTAATCTTCAACTTTCAACTTCGGAGTTTTCAGAATCTTCAGTGCTTCTGAATCTCACTTTGATCGCGGGCTTTAGGAATAGGCGACCTTCGGTTAATTATTTCGATAGGTTCATCTTTGGTTCATGGGATATACAGGAAAGAGTGGTCATCGGCTTTCTTGACAGGAATAATATTATTATTTGGTTTGAATCCGAAGCAGATCTCATTACTGCTTGGTCGAGAGCCCCTCACAACTTCATCGGATGTCGTTTCCTCCTCCTACGCTGGTCTTTTGACTTTCACATGAAGCGTGACTCGCCGTCGGTAGTGGTCTGGGTAAGATTCCCTAATATACCACTCCCCTTCCATAACCCTGCTATTATTCACATGCAAGGTAACCTTGTAAGAATGTATTTATGCTCTGATATTCGTACTAATGTTGTGTGCCACCCGGTTAACCCACAGATTTGCGTGGAATTGGATGCCTCTCTGCAGCCTTTTTATTATGTGTGGATTACGATTGGGGAAGATTAAAGGTACAAGAAATATGTAATTTATGAGAATTGGACGTATTTATGTTCTTCTTTCCATCAGTTGGGTCATGGAGTAGAGTTCTGCCGTAGGAGTGGAGCTTTGAAGGCTCGTCTGTCTGCTCCCAGTCGAAGGGAGGTAGATACAAGGGGAAGGTTATCTGATTTTGGTGTGAGTGTGGGGCATGATCAGAAGGATTCTAGGCCTGATGGAGGAGGTTAGGTATCCCTCCTTTCAGTTGTGGTTGGTCAACCAGTTGATATTATCAAGGCGACAGTTGAGGTGGTTCTTGCTCCTGCTTCTGAGGAGAAGGAAACAGAAGGGGAAGGTAAGGTGGCTTAGCCTCCAGTGGTGGCTGGACAATCGGTAGAGTTCAAAATTATGTTGTAGGAGGATGGTCAAGGTTCTAAAGCTGATGATGTTAGGGTGATGGCTGGAGTGGGGTCCGGTTTGGTTCAGGCATTGGGGGATGCGGGATTCAGACCCTCTTTGAAGGTTTCCTACACAGGGGAGGCTAGTGGCTTGGACCTAGAGGCCAAACCTTTTATTTATTTATCCAACCGGTTTTAAGGACTTGGAAATGATAGGTTTGAAACCATTTTATGTGTTGTTTCTGGAGATGGGGATAATGGTGTGGGAGCAGCCATGGAGGAGATTATTGTTGGGGATTTGGGATAGGAGGAGGTCGCCAAGGATGTGGAGAATCCTATCGAGAGGGATAAACCTTTGTGTGTGACTAAAAGTAATACTTTGGCCCAATGAATGAGGGTCAAGAGCAAGTGAAACGACAATAAAGGGAAGGAGACCTTGTCCATGGCTGTGGAAGAAGCTCCGACTAAAGATATGTGCCTCCCCTTAGTGGAGATCAACACCCCAGATCAGAGGATGGGTAATACCAAAAATTTGTCGGTCTTTGTTTGGAGGGAACAACCTGGTAAAGGAAGGGAGAATTTGGGGGGAGGAAATGTGAGTGTCCCTACTGGCCTTTCATTTAGTGATATTGTTAAGAGTGGGAATCAGAGGATGGTTGCAGGTGAAGGGCCTTTGTCTACACCATCAAGAAGAAGAGCAAGGAAGGATTATTCTCACCTTCTGCAGATGATGCAGACTAAATCTGCCTCTAAGAAGATTGGAGAGGTTGTTCTTGCTTTTGGAAAGGGAAGGCTAGTCAAGGATGCTTCATCTGAGCTTCCTGCACTGGAGAAGCTTAGAATTCGGGTTCAAAGTAAAATATTTTGGAGGCATCCAGAGTGGGAATCATCTATGGGAGAAGAATAATTGTGCATGGGTTTTGGAGATGATTATGGCTATTATTATGTGTAATGTTGTGTTGTTCTAGTTCTTTTAAGGTTCGTATTTCTATTTGCAGTTGTGGTTGTATTTTGGGATATCGGTACCCTTTAAACCAGCTTTTAAAAATGGAAAAAATGATTTGCAGTCAGTGTGGAGTTTTATATATCTAAAACTCCAATTAATTATATATTTATTTAGTTTAAAGAGTAATTCATATGTACTCAGGTGGTAGACATAGAATCAAGGTGTGATTTTGGTTATTACTGTAAGAGGATAGGACACCTTAGACAAGAATGGGATATAGATTCCAAAAACCAAGCTAGATTTTCTGATTTCTAAGTAGTTGATCCTAGTATCGAAGGCAGTGGTGGGTTCATGCTTGAAGGGAATTCATCTCTCCCTACAACAATAGAATCTATGCGGGGAGGCTCATCTTCCTTGAGGATGGGGGGGCATAGGACCTAATTACTTAAGGTCCTTCACTTACAGAAGGTGCTTCAGGTCCATGGACATTATATTCTAAGGTTATGTGGCCTTTTTTAGTTCAAATTAGTAGTCTTGAAGTGAATGATACCCATCCTATAATGGTTCCTAAAAAAATTTCTAGTCTAGAAATTCATCTCCCATATCATGATGAATATGAATAGAAAAAGATTAAAGATAAGGGTTTGGGTGAGACATATCTTATTAATAGATATACTTTAAAGTTCATTCAGAAGAAGATATCTAGAATTAAAACTCAGAAAATATTCATGGTGTTATATTATTATGTGGATAATTAAAAGGATGAGTGGATAAAAGAAGAGAAAAAAGGGGAATCCAATCATAGTGGTTGCATGGATGAAAATTATTCTAAAAAGAAACTTGATACTCAAACATACTCTTCTGGTAGTAAGGAAGAGGTGCAGGAGGAGGATTTTCTTCAGGAAATTTCTAAGAAAGGCATGAAATTAGTGGTGTACTCGAATGAATTTACCAAGATAATTAAGAGGGTGTGTGCCCATAAAGACTATTCATATTTTCCCAATCCTACAGTCATAATATCAGCTATTAAATTTATCTCCTATATAAAAATGGGCCTTGGAGTTGCTAAAATACCAATCTAGGAACTACAAGTGAAACTGGACCTGAAGAGATCTAGCACAAAAGCTGTTAATGAGGACTATAGAAATCTTGAAAAGTAGGATAGCTAATTTATCCACAATTTAACTAGGAAAATTTTTCTTTTTAACTATAATTTTATTGAGCTTCTCTTAAGGAATGAACTACAACTTATACCACCACCAAAATGAGTAAGTAGGAGTGCTCTAGATATTTCTGAGCATTTATATCCTTGAAATCATGATGAATATTGTGAGTAGATGTTTGATTGACATATGAATAACATTTTTCAGGATGTTTATCATGACTCATTCCCTAAGGATGATTACTTGCGGTTGTGAATATTATCACCTATAAAATTGATGAGGGTATCTTGCTTCATCCTAAAAAGGATATAAGATATATATTCTAGAAATATAGTATTGAAATCTCCATCTTGAAGAGTAATGAGGAACAGAGATTTATGTCATCTTCCTTTAGAGCATGAGATCCTGAGATATCATCTACCCTTACTCATGGAAGATACTAAATATGGTAAGTGTTTATTCTTAGTTTTGATCATATTTTCTAGATATTTGTAGCTAGATATGATGTTGGTATTTTCTTCATTTATTTTATGATGGTTTTTTTGGGGGTTTTTTATAGGATTCTTACTTAACCCCCAAAAAGTTTCTTTTCTCAAAAATAAAAAATATTGAATTAGTAGTGGTGGTTAAGGTTAAAAAAAGTTTACCTGGGGTTAAAATAAAAAGATAAGCTATAAAATGACCTAAAAAATTCAATTCCCATTATACGTGCATATTTTGACCATTATTTCCTTAGGATCAATTCTTATGTGCTTTTGGGTCACTTTTACATGAAATTGGCCAATGTAATAATTTAAGTAAAAAATATAAAATATCCCCCACTTAATTTTATATATCAATTATGTGTTCGGATAGGGATAGAAGAAAGTTGTGAATCAATATTTATGGTCATTATGAAAATAATAAAATTATATTAATGGGGGTAATTTATTTTAAAATTTTAGTAATTATATAAATACATTAAAATCTTAACCAACACCAATGTAGTAATTATTTAATTAAAAGAAAATTAAAATAAATGATACTAAAAATATAAAATGTAATATAAATTAAATTAATTATTTAATTAAAAAAAATAGATAAAAATGGAAATTTAGGAAGGTTTTAAATGAATAGATTCAAATTCCATAATTATCTTAATAATTTTAATGTCAAATTAAATTTATATTTTCAAAATTGGCATTAATGTTGTATTATAACGACTAATACTTTATTAAATGATTTAAATTTATTTTAAAGAATGTCATATTTAAAGTTATTTATAAATAAATAAAAATATAAAATATAGTAAAACCATGGACCAATAGTTAATTTATAATAATTATATTTACTCTTAAATATTAAAAACATCATTAACATGGTAAAGGGTAAAATGGAGTTTTTCACGTTACATGGTCTCATTTTAAAATTAATTTTCAGCACATATAGGATTTTCATTTTTAAAAATGGATTTCATATTTATAACCAGAGTTTATATATTATATAATTAATCTCACTTGTACCTAGTATTAAATGATAAATTACCTAGGTAAAACGACTAGTTACTATAGTGAAAACTGAAATGGTAAAAGTAAGTAAACTTAGTAGTTAAGGAGAAAAATGTTTAAAACATATATTTTTATTTGTGGTGGAGGTTTTTATCAAAAATATATTCCCTCAACTCCTTTAATTATCAATTTTTTACACACTTTAGGAATTATTGACTTTCCATTATTAAATATGTTTGTGTATTTAGAAAAATACCAGTCCCCCCCCCCCCCAATTAGAAAGGACTGCATCTTCCCCTCACATATTCATACCATATAGTCCATTTTACTTGACCAAAACCTGCTTAAATCCATAAAAAACATATTTATACATGTTATATTGAAACCTTTAATTCCAAAATACAAACCCTAGGGTCCATAATAATAGATCCAAAGTGTGTTATTCTAAGTGAAGGTTATTGTCATCACTAAACTCTTCCTCTTTACTTCTTCTCTTACCACATCCATTCAATTTATAATAATTAGAATATAATAAAACTAGTATATAAAATATAATTTGATGTTATTATATTTATTTAATAAACTATATCCATATCCTCTTCCATAAAATGGGAAACAAACCCGTCAATAGTGTGTATGGAGGACTACCACCTCGCAAACCGATGTAATTTTTTTCCATCAACATCTCTCATGGATAGATATAATGATTAATGTAACATATATATATTGTATTTATGATATAATTATACTTTTTTAATTATTATATCACATTTTACTTTTTAATTACCATTTCTTAGGGGATACGATAACATCGTTTGTATGTACAGTCGACTACAACCTTACGAATCAGTGTGATTCATTTTTCACTAACACTTTACATGGAAGGTAATTAGGGTAAATTTAATGAATATATGTGATATATATAACATAAAAATGATTCTTTAAAGGTAATATATTATTTTCATTTCCTTCATATCATCCATTGAGAAAATTTAAATAGTGTTCATATGTACGTACTGCATATCATCTCTTTAAACGATGTATTTTATTTCCTATCTCTAACTTGAATGGATTACTATTAATACATATATACTGAATATATCAGATATTTATATCATAGTAAACATCCTATATAAAATGAAACCATGACCATTTTAAGAGTACCAAAAATAAAAAATCAAAACATACATACAAACAAATCCATTATTACCCAAAACATTGTTTTAACCAGAAATTATTAATAAATGGGTAATAAAAGGTCATGATTAAATCATATATGGTATGATATATGTAATTAAATTTATTTAATAGATATATAATAAAATTATATCTTTATATAGGAGTTTCTAACATGTGCAAAGGAAGGTGATACTTAAGGTAAAGGATTTTTATATCACTTTTTACTTATGTGAAACACATACCATATCCACCCTTTAATTATTTTATGCGGTGTATATACCTTCCATGAATATATTTTATGACTGTTATCCTAAAAATTATTTTAATTTACATATCAATTTTAATATTTCTATTTAATTGGGTTTACGATTCAAAAGTATCCAAAACTGTAAGGTATTTTTTTTTCTGAAATTACCTTCTTTGGGACATAAGTCATTTCATGCACCTATATACTTCAATGAGGTGTATATAATAATCCTTTGAGTTGTTTTATAATTAATATACTTATTTTAAAAATGTTCAAAGTTTAATTTTATGTTATTATGTTATGGGTTTGATGATTCCAAAAATACCAAAATGGTATAGGTTAGATGTTGTAATCTCATCATTTATCAGGATTGTTTATGTTTATATTTTAGATGATAGGATATTATGAAATATTTATCTCATGAAACAAATTAATTTTATTCACATATAGTTATTTATTGAGAATAAAAGTTTTCAATTCATTTTACACTCTTTATGTACTCATGATTCCAAAAGGATCTTTTTAAATAAAACCTACTATATTTCTCTCTTCAGTCGAAAAACCATTTTTCTACTATTTCTATATTTTCTAAAAATAATTTCAAAAATGTTTTGGTGTTCCTACAAGATTTTTTATATTCATATTTTACCCTTGTTTTAATTTTAAAAAAAATTAACTGAATCTTCATGTGTTTTTTTAACCAAATCTTTTTCGGATTTTACTACAAATGTGAAAGGAATAATTGTTTTAATGTGTATGAAATTTTCTAACATCATGGAAACTAAATGTTTTAATTAGTACTTTATAATATTCAAATTTTATTCTCAAATAAATTTATTTTTAAATGTTTTATGTTTTAAAAAAACTATATTTCAAATTATAAATTATATTTTCCTCAAAAAAAATAAATTACTTTTTTATTTATATGTTTTCAAGGTTATTTTCAAAGAAAATTATTTAATCAATACATTATGAAAATATAGATTTAAAAAATTATTTTTCATAAAAAATATTATTTTTTAAAAGAAAATTTTAAAATTATCTTCATAAATTTATTTATATGTTTTAAGGTTATTTTCAAAGAAAATCATTTTGAAAATAAATTATGTTTGAAAAAGTTATTTTCAAAGTGAAAGGGTTATATTCCTCAAGATATGTTCCATGTGATATTTCAAAATCATTTTCCATCTAAAATAAAATCCTTTTCTGTAACTAAAAAATTTAATATAGATATAATCCAAGGATACCATTCTTATTCTTTATCTGAATAGTTTATTTTTATTATGACAAGAATTTTTTGAAAATCATTCTTTTTTTCATGGGCTATGTAATTATGATTTGATGAAATGTATAAAAATCCATTTATTTTCATGGGTTATGATATGATGGATATTTTATGATCTTTTGGCACACATATTTATGATTTTCATTATGTGATGGGTGGGACCTATATCTCTCTTCAATGTATTGGGTAATGATTATGGTTTTATAATCCCAAAGGGTACACAAGAGGTTATCCCATGCCCAAAAGTGGGTACATGAGAGTTTATGATAATCCTAAAAGAGGATACATATGAGGTTATCCTAAGATGAAATTAGGTACATTTGTGGTTATCCAAACCCTAACATGTTATGAATATCTTGGTGGATATCCTTGACATAAGACTTTATATGCTTATATATATGCCACAAATATTTTTATTATGCCAATGTTATACTATCATGACTTATTTACTATGAATACTTTATGATTCATGTATTATGAACTAACAATATTTTTTTATTACACATGTTTATTGACTATTGTATGTAGGATGTGGTTTTAAAATGTTATTCTCATCTTCTCACACTCTTATTCTTATATTATGTTTTTATATGATTATAGAATGATATCTCCCATTATTACACTTTCTAAGAATCTGAGCTCACCATTTATTATGTTTCATTTCAACAGGTTGTGAAGAATGTTTTTAATTAGGGTTTGTTTATGAAGATTACTTAATGGTAATATCTTTGTGGGAGATATTGAAGATCATTCATGAAAGAAAAAGATAGTGTATTTGGTCTCCAAATACACAAAACCTATATGGTCCTCAGACCTGTATTTTTATAATGTAATGAATATCCATCTAAAAATATGTAATATTTATATATGATAAGCTTGTTTCATATCATATGGTATCATAAGAAAGGTTTATTTATAATTTAGAGAATTTTATTAGAAAAAATTATTCTAAAACCTAGGGATAAACCTATAAATAGAATAACATCATAAAGTATTAGTAAGGAATATTTTATGTGATTCTCCTAGAAATAAATCCATGTCTTAATAATAAAAGTGAATGTGGATCTAGGAGAGTTATACCTAGTTGTAATAACTCCAAAAAGGGTGCATTGGGTTGAACCTGATCGTCACTTGGTGCAAGATAATGATCATTGTTGTACACCTGGTTTGACACAGTTTAGGGATATTCTTTGGTTAATCCACATTTTCTTTGTGAGCTATTATGGAGGATTTAATAAGTGATAACCAAGAATGACCTATGTTAAACCTAAAATGTCATATACTGAAAATATGGTGTCATTATTTAGATTTCCTATAAAATATTTTTCCTGATATCTCACTATGCTTAGTGTTTCTCACACTATGATTTTTAGTTTTAAAAAATGGTTGGAACTAAAAGGAACTAGGTTAACATTGAATGTTATTGAAATTTTATTTATGACTAGTTAAATGGGATAATGAATGGAGTAAAGTATATTGTTATTATTCCAAATCATTCATCACAAAACATGATTAAAAACATCAACCTTAACCAACTCTCAAACTCACCAAAAAAGAGAATGATAGAGTTAGATGATATTTAGAGTATTATATACCATCAAGGAACTAATATTTTGTTTCCTATATATCAAGAATGTGGTAGGAATAACCCATGTTAATGTATTGGAGAAATGGGAAGATGTTTTGTGTGTGGAAAATAAGGAAACAAAGTAATTAATTACTAGGTAATAATGAAAAGTTTGGTTATATAAATGGATGAGAATAATGGTATCCGAAGGTGTCATCGATGGTTGAATGTTTTAAATTTGTAAATTATGGGAATTATACAAATTAGTGCCCTCGGGGGAATTATCATGATGATAATCAGCAAGGTTATATGAGTAATTTTTATACTAGAGATGATGAAAATACTATGAATGATATATGAAAGGTATAGGTTATTATAATATCATTTTTTAAGTTAAAATTAAGAAACAAAATTAAATTGAGGTTGATGAATATTAAGACAGTATTTATATATCATATTGTTGGAAAGAGGTATTAAGGAATGAGATGGTGAATCCTAGTTAGTGTTTTAATATTTAATTTATATTATTGAAGTAATTATGTATTGGAATTCAAGAATTTTGAATTATAAAATATATATAAGAATTGTTCTATATAAGTTTTTTTTATTAATGATTTTAAATAATATGTTGAATGGTACTCATGAACTAGAATGGTGATTTAACAATAAAGTGATATTTTATAAAAAAACATATGATTATAGGAATATATCCCTTAATATATTCCCAATGTTGAGATAATGATATTATGATAAACAAATGATGTATATGGATAAAGTAAATTAGATAGTGTTTCTGACCTCAAAACTAATTAATCATTTTTTGACAAATTGGTTTATATTATCATTGATAGTGTTTATATCAGTTTTGGATTTAAGGAGCATATTAAATAGTATAAAGTTTTATTTATGTAATGAAGAATTATATATGTTTTCATTGAGGTTTTATGGTAATTCTGGTTTTTACCATTCTTCATGAAAATATATGATCAATTTATTCACATATTTGGTATGTGACATTATGATCTACTGCATATTTTTTATAGGATTAATGATAAGTTTATTTTGGAGATTTAGTGACCAGCTTCTAAATTTTTTTATTTCAATTTTGGTTAGACTTGAATGAGACTTAATTTTAAATATTAATATAATATATTAAGTTGAACTTTGGTTGTTATTAGATAACTTGTGGAAACCATTTTTTGGTAAATATTTAGATGTTGAAGGAATTACTTATAAATCTTATGAGGATTTTAGTGATTTAGGAATAAAAATATCATCATGAATATTCATTTCAAGGATAAAGTATAAATTTATTGAATTAAAATCAAAGGGTGAAGTTTTTATTATGATATAAAAGAAATTTTATCCCTATATATTTGGTTCCCTTTTAAATTATTGATCATGTCATGGAAGTTTCTTATTATTTGGAGCTTCCATTGAACCTATCTCAAGTCTACGATGTGTTCTATGTATATCTCCTATGAAAGTACATACATGATCCTCCAAATATAATGAAATCAGACATCATACCACTAGATAATGATCTTTATTAAATGGAAAAATTGGTTGAGATTCTAGATCGTTGGTAGAATGTGTTGTGAAATAAGATCACTCACTTGGTCAATGTTATGTGGTGAAACCAACAACTTGAAGAAGCTATGTGGGAACCTGAGGATGTAATGAGGCAGAAGTATCCTAATTTTTTATCAGTGAGACAAATTTCATGGGAGAAATTCATTTTAAGGGGATATAATGTAACACCCCATGTTTTTTTGAAATATTTTTTCAAATAATTTAATTTATTTAATAGATTTTGTTACACACAACACCAAGTTTTAAAGAACCACAAAAACTATTAATATTATTATTTAAACATGAACATTATAACCTATACATTAAACATAGAGGCAGGAATAAGAATAACCAAATTTTAAATATTAATTACAGTGTTTTTATGTAAATAAAACATATTTATAATAAAGTTCTTTATTTTTGGTAATGTATTTATATATTTCAAAAATATTATTTTATCAAAAAAAATTCGCTTTTGTGAACATATAACAAAAGTAATTTTTGAAACATTGATAAAATTTATTTTAAAAAATAGACATTATTTTTTAAATCTTAATTTTAATATTATATTATGATTATTTTTTGGGATTTTTTTGAAAAGATTGATTTTTCAATGAATAGTAAAAAATACATGTTTTATTGAAAACTGTCTTATCATTTTAAGAATGTTAAGTTTAATTTTTTTTATAAGATTATTTTAAATATATAATTAGTTCAATAATATATTTATTTATCCAATTTATGTTATTTTAATCAAATTTATATTTAATTTTTATAAAAAAAATAAACTTTTGAACATTTTCTCTAAGGAAAACCGCTTTCTAGTCGTGTCTATGAGTTTGATTTTAAAACAAGATCCACCAATTATATGTATTTAATTTAGAAAAATGTATTTATAATTTAAAATCATCATAAATAACAAAATCTAATAAGTTTAACTTAAGTTTTGACCATAGTAAATATTAAAAATAGTAAAACTTATTTGTCATGGTTAAGGTTGAAACAAGTTTACCAAGGGGTTAACCTAAAAAAGATAAGGTGTAAAATAACCTAAAAACTATTAAAATTCATATTGGTTGGAAATATTTATACCTTTAATATATTACATTCATTTATTATGGGATTTTTGGACACTATTAAATGCAAGTGACTAATGTAATAATTTAAGTAAAGAAAAGGAAAAAATGTCACACACTTGCTTTTAAATTTTAATTATGTGTTCACATTGGGAAAAGGAAAATATGAATTAGTATTAATGGTAATTTTTAGAATAATGAAAGTAAATTAAACAGGATAATTTATTTCTAATTTTTAGTAATTATATAAGTACTTTAAAATATTAAGCAACACCAATGCAGTAATTATTTAATTAATAGAACATTAAAATAAATGATGATAAAAATATAAAAACAAATAAATTGAAATAATTATTATATTAAATAAATTTTATAGAAAAATAATTCATTTTATTCAGGTTTTAAAATAATATATTCTAATTCTATAATTGACTTGTTAATTTTATAATCAAAATTAAATAAACACTGTCAAAAAAGACATTAATGTTAATTTATAATAAATAAAATTTTATTAAATGATTTAATATTTCAAAAAAACATATCTTCTTCCAAGTGGTTTATAATTATTTTAAAATATAAAATATGGTCCAATAATAGAACAATTTTTCTTTTATAATAATTATATTGACTCTTAAATAGTAAAAAAGTGGTTACCATGGTAAAGGGTAAAATGGAGTTCTGCGCACTACATGTGATTATGTTAAGATTAATTTTCCCAACACATAGTATTTTTTTAAGAATTGAAATTAAAATTTATAACTAGTGGGTATAAATTATCTACATAGTTACACTTATCACAAGTCTTCAATGATAAACGCCCTTGGTAAAAAGTCTCGTTACAGTAGTGAAAACTAAAATTGTAGAAGTAAGGAAACATAGATGTTATGAAATAGAATGTTTAAGACAAATAGTTTCTGAGTTTTTAAGGTGTAGATCAACCATATATTCCCTAAAATACTTTATTTATCAACTTCAGATCACTTTAGGTGGGATTTACTCCCATTATTGAATAAATTTTTATATTTACAAAAATACCTCTCTCCCTCAATTATAAAAGGAAACCTCTTCCCCTCACTTATTCACACATTCTAATCCATTTTCATCAACCAAATTCAACTTAAATCCAAGAAAAACATCCAAATACTGGTTATATATATTATATTTATCCCAAATGACCAAACCTATGGTCCGTAAAAACATATACAAAGGGGATTGTTCTAAGAGAAGGTAATTGTCTTCACTAAGATATTTCTTTTTTAATTCTTCTCTTACAACCTCCATTAATTTTCTAATAATTACTGTATAAAAATAAAATTATCTAACATATACTTATATTTTATTCTGGTTATTTCATAACCTATATCCATCTCTTCTTCCATAAACTTGGAAATGAAACTGTCGATCGTGTGTACGGCGTACTATCACCTCCCGAACCGATGTAATTCATTTTCCATCACCACCTATCATGGATGGATATAATTTTGGATGTAACATATATATATGAAATTTATGATATATTTATACTTTTTTAATTATTATTTCACATATATCTTATTTCTTCCCATTATGTGGGGGATATGATAACATCGTTCATATGTGTGGAGGACTACTGCCTTATGAAGCAATGTAATTTTTTTTCACTAACACTATGAATGGAAGGTAATTAGGGTAAATTTAATGAATATATTTGATATATGTGAAATAAAAAATTATTATTAAAAGTATATATATTATTTACATATCTTTTATTTTATCCATTGATAAATTTGAAACATTGTTCATGTGTATGAACGACCTACCACCTCCATGAATGGTGTATTTAATTTTTTATATCTAGATTTTACGGATTGATATAAATAAATATATAATGAATATATATTATAATAATAACATGGTAAAAATTTAGGATCTAATTTAACCATGACCAAATTAATATGAATAAATATAAAAAAAACAAAACACACACAAAAAACAAAGCACTTATTACCCTAAATGTGATTTTAATAAGGAATTGTTAATAAATGAATAATAAAAGGCCATAATTGAATAAAAAAAGGTTTTATTTATATAATTATTTTTATATAATATATTTATAATAAACTTATAATTATTATATAGGATTTTTTAACACGTTTTAAGGAATGTGATACTTAATGGATTTTCATCTCACTTTTTACTTCTATGAGACGCAAGCCATATTTACTGACTATTTCTTTTATGTGGTGTATATACTACCCATAAATTTATTTTATTATTTATATCTAAGAAATTATTTTTATTTAAATAACAATTTCATGATCTCTCTTTCATGGAATTTATAGTTCAAAAATACCAAAGTAATCAGTTTTTTGTCTCTAATTCCTCTCTTTGGAGCATAAATTATGTTATGCACCTATCTTCTTCTATGAATTGCATATAATGCACATTTTAAATGTTTTATCATGAATATATATATTTTAATGATAGTAAAAATTTTATTTTATTTTATTCTTTAATAGTATATGAGATTTAAAATATATCAAAGCAGTGAAGGTTTGGTGTTACAATCTAATCTTTTTTCAGGACTGTTTAGGATTATGCTTTTGGAAATAGAATATTATTATTTATCGCTCAAATAAATCATGAATTTTATTCCCCTTTGGTATTTTTATAATAAATTTTTTCCATTCATTTTAATTTTTTTATGTACTCGTTATTCCAAAAGAATGTCTTTAATTAAAATAGAATTTATTTCTCTCTTCGGTCAAAAAACCTTTTTTCTTTTATATCCATGTTTTCAAAAAATGTTTTTTAAAATGTTCTAATATTACTCTGGGATTATTTAAATTTACTTTTATCTATTTTTAATTTTTATAAATTTTTTAAAATGAATCTTCATGTGGTTTTCAAGACAATACCATTAAGATTTTACTGAAAATGTATAAAGAATCATTGTTTTAACATGTATAGAATTTCCAGACATCATGACTACTCCATGTTCTAAAGATTAATTTATAAGTTTCTAAAGTTATTTTAAAATAAAATTATTTTGAAAATTTTTTATGTTTTGAAAAAATTGAAATTTTAAATAATATTTTACTTAATAAATGTTTTAATTGATTTTTTTCTTTATAATTTTTCATGGTTATTTTCAAAGAAAATGATTCCCATAATATTTTATGCATTTCAAGTTATAAAAAAGTTATTTTAAATAAAATATTATTTTCAAAAATAAATTTTTTAATTTATATTTAATGATTGATTTATAAGTTTCAAGGTTATTTTCAAAGAAATGGATTTTGAAAATTGTTTATTTTTTGAAACTCTATTTTCAATGTCAAAATGTTATTTTACTTAAGAAATGTTCTAAGTGATCTTTCAAAGTCATTTTATATCTAAAATTAAATCCATTGATGTAACTTATACATTTCTATGTATATGATCCAAGTATTCCATTGTTATTTATTTCTATTATTAGTTTGTATTTATAATTACAAGATGTTTATGAAACCCATTCCTTTTTCCATGGGTTATGTTATGATGATATGATGAAATGTTAATGAAACTCATTTCTTTTCATGGGTTATGATAAGATAAATGATTTATGATTCTTTTGGAACATATGTGTATGATTTTAATTATGTGATGGGTGGTACCTATATCTCCCTCCAATGAATTTGGTAATGATTAATGTTATATGAGTTCAAAGGGCACACAGAAGGTTATCCTAAGCCCAAAAGAGGGTATATAGCAGGTTATCCTAATCCCAAAAGAGGTTACAGGAGTGGTTTTTCCAAGACTGAAGTAGGTACATGGGTGTTTATCATAAGACCAACATTTTATTAATGTATTGGTGAATAACCTTGACATAAGAATTTATATTCTAATGTGTATTCCACAAATCTATGTCTTATTCCAATGTTATTCTCTCATGACTTATGTACTTACATTCCTCTATGATTGATGGATTTTGAACTGATATGATTAATTCCATGACTCATTTTTATGATCTATTATATGAAATTTACAGTTTCCAAATTTTATTAACATCTTCTCATACTATTATGCTTATCTTATTCTTTCATATGATCATATAATGATATCTCATTTTATTACCCTTAGTGAACATCTAAGCTCACCCTTTCTTATGTTTTCATTCCCCATGTTATGAGGAAATGTTTTAAATAGGTTATTTATATGAATAATACTTAATGGTGATATCTTTGTGGAATATATTAAAGATAATTCATAAAATAAAAATATTTTTTATCTAGTCTCTAAATACACTAAAACGATACAGTCCTCGTGCATTTATTTTTATAATGTAATCATTATTCAAATAAAAATATGTATGATAAGACTATGTCATCTCATCCTGAGGGTATCTCTCATCAATATCCACTTATTCTTAGACTTTAATAAATTATAAATCTTGAATGATGAAAATTAAAATATTGAAATCATGTTAATTAAACATTAGATTAAAGAATGAATAGTCTAAAATAAAAAAAACTAACCATTATTTTTCATAATCAATAAAAAATAAATGAACTAATTATAAATTTAAAATATGACCAATATGATATCAATTGAAGGTTTTAGGCATAGATAATTATCTCAGTGAGAGAATAACTATTATTTTTTTAGATTTGATGGATCAATTGCTAATTTTGTAAGATCTAAACATCATGATAAATGAAATTTTCCCATTGAATATTGATATAGAAATCGAAAAACCTAGAGAGGATCATTTTAAATTTCTATTTACAAATAATTTAAATTATATCATAAGAAATATTACCTCATATTATGATCTTTATTTGATTAAGGTTTTGATCATTTGAAAACCTTTTTGGATTACCTTCTTTGTGCATGGAGGACCAAAATTAAATCTCTTATAGCATTGATCTATTGTAACCAAGGATGGTATTTTATGTAAATGTACTATGGTTTATGTTTTTTGTCAATCCTCACAAGGAATATTAGGGATTTTTCAAGGAATGGGATCTTACAGTTTACGAAGACAACAGTATTGAAGGTGGCGTAGTTTCCTAGTGATTGCAAAATTTTTGGGGTCTAAAATTTGGAGGAAGGATTTAAACATGAAAATTTATTTTTTAAGGATTAATGAAAATATGGTAAATGCATTATTTTCTTGAAGGTGGGCAATGAGAGTTTTGTTTCACGAAGTCCTAAATAATTCTAACATTATGCTTCATGATTATGATGCGAATCAGAAACAAATATGGTGTTCTTCGTGATAATGAGAATTAGAGCTTCACGATCATAGATATAAAGATATGCGATTAAGATGAGAATCGTGAAGGTTTTTATAGAAATATCTGATATTATGACAAGCATCACAATTGGAAAATTTTCATGGATCTTCACAAAACGAGGAATATCGTGAAGACGTTTTCGAAAGATCCATAAAATCCAAAAAGAGGCAGTGGAGCTTTGAGAATAGTTGAGGTTATAAATATGAGGTCACTTCTCTTCATTTACACTAGAAAATTTCAAAGAAAAGTCAAATCAATCTAATTTATTGAAGATAGGAAAGCTCCACGATTTCTATTTATGAATCCGGCTTTCTCTGCAAGCATGAGCATCATGAAAAGACTATATGTCTTGATTTATGTTTCATGATTTTTTTTACAGGGTACTTCATGGTTATGGGATATTCCACATAGAATCATTGATATTTATGAATATAGTCTATTCCACGAAGGTAGGGGAGCTTTGTGAAGGCAGTTTATTCTACGAAGGAAAAGGTGCTTCTCAAAGGCAGTTTATTCTGCGAAGATAGGGGTGCTTCGTGAATGAGTGAGCTTCAAAAAGGAGCCTCATGAAAGGAAGTGTTGAATATCAGTTTTAAGTGAACAGGGATTCCAAAGTTCATCAACTCGGGACAATTATGCAAGAAGATTCTCATGCTACGTTAGGGACAAATACTTTAATGAAAATCCGTTAAAGTGACCATCATGTCAATAAACTGAGTTAAACATCTCTCAAAGTAGTGAGATAAGGGGGAATCGACGGAAGTGTTTCAAGGGATGTATTAAGATATCCCTAAAAACTTATAAAGGAATTATTCCAAGTATAGAGTGACTATGGAAAAACTTTTATATTTTACAACTAGTGAAGATTAGTGTATATAGGTATGACTAACACACTGTCGACACATGCTCCTTGGACTAGACCTTACTGGTAAACCAAGTAAAAGTTTTGTGGTGTCACTCTGTATGTGAATGTTTGATTGATGATAAAATACATCATATAGTTTTAACAAGTTCCTACCAATTTGGGAACAATATATGTCACTTTAGAATAAAAATTTGACACCCTAATTCACCCATCCCCTCTCAGGGTTCTCTAAGGTCATAAAAGTGGTATCATAGTGAGGTTTACCTATTTTGGATTCTCTATAGAGATTTTTTTCTCAATGTGGGAACAATATCTGCTTCTCTATAACTTTTTGACAATGAATATATTTTAGGCCTGGGATGTAAATATAATGTGTCTCATGTTTCCACCAATGATAAAAAAACCCATCTACCTCATTTAAATCAAAATATTCAAATGGTCAAGATGTATGTGTTAGCACCTTTGAAAGTTGTCCTCAGAATAAGTATTCCTACACAAGTGGTGATGATGATCAATATAAATCCTCACAAGAATTTTCTATTGATAGATTAGGAAATTTTCTAAATGGCATTCCTGAAGAAATAGCCTCCATTTTTTGTGGATTATTAAAATGTATGCAGGTAGAAATCACCTAGCTAAGAAAATAAGTAGATTCTATGGAGGAAGGCTTGAAAAGAAAATTTATATAATGTTATAATCTCTCCATACATGTTTGAACCTTTGAAGAAACAAAGATGGAACTTGAAATAAGTTCCTCAAAATTCATCAAAGAATTTGAAGGAAAATAGGGAGTCTAAAATAATCTTGAAGAAAGGATTCATGTTCTGTAATAGAAATTGAAAAATAGAACTAATGTTAAGGGTTTTAAATTGGAAGAAATATCCAATAATATGAAGAAACGTGACTCTGTGATTGAGAGTAATGTTAAGCTGCATGAAGAAGAACTTATTAGAATGAATATGGCTTTTGAAGAAAATATTATTATGATTCATGATCAAAAAATCATCCTCAGCATGAAATATCTAGTTTTGGAAGCTCAGTTTTCCCTTCTTAAGAATACATATATTGAGACTTCACAAAATAAGGAAACATTTTTTGTATCTACTCAATGTTTACTAGAGTATTATAAAGTTGAAAGACCTCCAACATGTGAAAAGAAGATAATGACAACTTTTGATGATCTATCTCAAGAAGCTAAGAAGAAACAGGTACAATCCAAAACAACTTGGGTAAATGCCTCTAAACCTATTATCATGAAGAGTGCAGTTTGTAATGAAAATACTAGAAAAGTGTGGATGAAGAAAGGAGATAATAAACATACCAAAATTACTAGGGTAGATAAGAAAAAGAGTATAGATTTTGGTTTCCCTTAGAGAGCTCAAGAATTCATGAAGAAGAACAAAAAACCTTATATAAGAGATACAAAGAAATCATGATTTGTGGGAAAATGTTGGTACTATAATATATTTGGGAATCATGCATTAAATTTTTGGTACAATCCTTAAAATGTAAACGAAAAAAAATGAATCCTATCTCATGGGGGATAAATGTAGAGATAAATAAACAATATCCATAGGTCTAGAAGCATCTGTTTACTAGAAAAAAAATTCGGAATGCTTGATAACATCTATGATTTATGCAATAGAGATGTTCAAAAGGTTCGTACATGCTCGTCTCAACATTTTCCAAAATATGATAAGAAAATAAGATCATAAAATCTTGCTAATAATGAAGAAGAATCCTTAGGAATGAAGTAGAAGAATGTTGTAAACATAAATCCTCCCAAGAAAGTATCAAATAAGTATTGTAAGAAAACATTGGATTCTAAATACATGAAGTTCAGAGGTATATCATTAAAGAGAACTACTAAGATGGATGAAACTAAGAATAATCCATGTGAAATATCCAATCGTAATTTGATGGTTCTCATTGACATGTTAGTTATCTGGAAAAAAGATTTGAAAAGAATAAGGAAATGTGAATATTTCCATCCTAAGGCCAGAGAAAATAGAAAAACATTACCCACATGATATGGAAAAAGTTCATGAGTTTTTTATAAAAAAATTAAAATCTCATGTTAAAGAAGTCTTGTGTGAGAGATATAACAAATCTGGTCACATTGCAAAATGTTATTTAACATTAATAATAGAACAAGAATAATTCCTTAAGGGAAGTAAGAATTTTTCATCCATGAAGGATGTCTAAAAGAAACATTCACCACATAAATTATAAATGTATGTGAATATATCCATGATGCCTCAACATAAATTATAATATATATTTAGATGTGAAAGCATGAAGACTATAACAAGTAGAGAAACATGGTTGAGAAGATCATCTCACCCGTGCAGTTCATATTAATGAAACAATAATGAACCACCTTATTCCATTAATATTATTGATGTTATTAATATTTTAATATCTTTTTCCATACTCCCTTTACTGATTTTATATGAATTGTGCATAATTTTTGTGAAATATTAATTTTTAAAGATTAAATATAATTTTTGAGCACTATTTGAATTTATCCAGATTCAAGTCTGTTTAATGTGTTAAAAATAACTATCACCTTAACTATCCAAATTTCATAATTCTTGTTTTTTAGGGTTCCCAATTCCAATTCCAACATTTCATTAGAAGTCACCTTTGGAAAATTTGTCCATTTAGAGGGTCATATGAACCACACAAGAAGCCCCAAGGAAACTGTGAAGAAACTGGACCATATATGAAGGTTGAATTACTGGGCTCAATCTAAAATTACAAATACCTTAATTCTCCTCCCATGTTCTGAGGATATTTCAAGGAGTCCATGATAAAACTTTCAGAACCCAATCACAAATACAAGGGGACCAACTGATTCATTGAATTCCATCCCACCATTCTGGCTGGGAATTAAAAATAGCACACTAATATTGCAATTTCTCTTGATGTGGACATCCATTCAAGCTGATAGTTTTCAGTTTGAAATAGGAGATTCGGGTGGCCAACTTTGTTGAGGAAATGATTTTTATTTTAGGTAATATAGCTATTCTAAAATCCATTCACATTATGGACTTTGACAAAGTATGTATTGAAATGGACAGATCAGAATTGTTTACTAAAACCACCATACTTTGGAACAATAAGTTCAATGGCCGCCGAATTTTCACAGTATACAGAAGAAATTTGTATATACAACTTTGAAGAATGATATTTCTCAAGATTCGGCTGCCTGGATGTCCATATCGGCGAGCCAAGTGGAGGGGTATTTCTGGAATGTAAACAGTCCACCACCTTGGGCTATAAATACATCCCCTCCTCTCCTTTCAAAAGGGTTGGCATTTCAGAACAAAGGAGGATTGTTTGGCAGTACCAAGGACCTTACAAAGGCTAGGGAGGATCTTCCAAACTCAAGTTTTCACTTGAAAATCCCTTCCTCATCTCTTTGTTTTCATTTACTTTTTCATTTTTCTTCGTTGTAATTTTTCAAGTGTTTTTCTTTGTAATTCTATTTTAATGAATGTTACATATTCAATATCTCTTATTCTAATCCAACTTATGTAGTTTAATATTCATGTTCTTAAAATTGTTTAAATTCATTTGAATCCCCCTCCATTCTTTTTCTTCCTCATTCAATCGAAAATTCATTTTTAATTTTCTTCATCGTTTGTGTGTGTGTTCGGTGCACTACTCTTATCTTGTCCCTTTCTTTTTCTTCTCTTTATAATTCATCATCATAAACATATATTACCTGATTAATAACCATCTTAATGGATGAGTAAATCTCTCATTGGGGTGAGTTTTAATTTAGGTGTGTTAAGCGATTGAGAGATTTCGCTCGATGAGTATTCATTGAATTAACATTGTGTATGTTGGACTTAGCATGTCATGGATTAATGACTTGTTTTGTTTAACGTGTGGTTTCCATGGAAAATTGGAACCATAAATACACTACCATAAACAAGATATGATCAAGATTAGAACCCTAAGTTAAGTCAAGGCTTGGATTAAAGCCTTAACACTTGGGAATTCAAATCAACGTCAACTTGTGACATGGGTGTTAATTTAAATGCAATATAAAGAAAAGATCAAGGATATCAAAAGCATAACTAACCTAATGATGAACTCATCCCAATCATTATCAATTTATTAAATCAATCATAATCAATTAGTCATTTCAATTAATCTCTACAAACAAATCCCCCCAATCAGAATACAATCAACTAAAAACAAACGACGATTTCAAAGTATCATCGCCGAGGATTCGACCCGAGTGCTGATATACACATTAGCAGAGCACCAGAACTTTTACCTGTCGATAGGTGACAATTGGTCGTGTGTTTCAATTGTGTGAATTGTATTTGTGATTATAATTCAGGTAATTTAAGGAAAAGAAAGATCTTAGGGGTGGAATCTAATAAGAAGATACAACTATCAATTCTTGATATCCAAGTTGAAGAATTCACTACCTTTGAATGATTCCTCAATTCGATATTCAAATACAGATATGACAGAAGATCATTTTTTAATGGATATAGATATGTTCAATTCTCAAAAATTCTGATAAATAAGGTACCATCATTGATTGATATTATTAGTGGTATCATGTAGAACAAGTTTCCAAGAAGATTATCCTTGGTGATGATGTGAAAGATGTCCAATATTAATGGTCATATGATGAAGAACCATTTTAGGGTTTTTCTCCATAGAAAAATGTATTGAAATCCATTCATCATGAGATCCACCATTATGAAAATGATGAGAATTATTTTAATTGTGAGGGAGACAAATGAATAATTATAAATAATCTATTAGAATCATTATTTCAATTGTTATCTAACATGATTATTCTGGAAATTTCTTGGAGATCATGTGTAAGAACCCAGGTTTTCAGAACGGGTCAAAATCCTAACCATGTTTGAATTTTTGACTGGTTTCTGAGGAAACTGGAGAAAATGCAGAGTTTCTGGAAATTTCCAGACTACACGCCGTGTATGTATAGGCGAGTGGACGACCATGTGCTCGCCGAGTACATGCCGTGTGGTGACCGTGTAGTAGTTTCTTACTACACGGCGTGTAGTTTTGAACACGCCGTGTAGACCCCCAACCGTGTGAGGCCATACATGGCGTGTAGGCCGTTGGACGGGTAAGAACCAAGGACACGCTGTGTTCCCTTTGGACACGCCATGTAGTCTAGCCATGTAAGAGGGATATACATGGCGTGTGGGTATGTCTGTGAGGAAGAGAATAGGAACCCGGTACACGCCGTGTACCCAGAGGTACATGTCATGTACTCATGTCAGCAGGTTCGGAAAGTAAGTCGGTGGAATCCGCTGTCTTTTGAACAGTTAAATGAAATATAAACAGCATGTAGTCCTAAAGTACACATCGTGTACTTTATTTTTTTCACTTAAAACGGGAGTAACCTCGTTTTTTAGGCAGAACAGTCCACCTTCAACCGGTTTCACAAACTAGGCCGGCCGAACTCCTTTCCTCCTCTCGATCGTTCATCCGAGACCCGATCCGAACTCCGATTAGTGCGTTGGAACCCCCTCCGTAAGGCCTCGATTCCTCTTTGGTCGTTTTGTCTGATTTTCATTTTAGAATGAGTTATATCCCTTTGAGAATTTTTGAATTTTTTGTAGATTTCCCGTGTTTTAGACTGAATTGGCGGGTGTTTCCGGAGGAGTATCATCGTGCGAGTCTCAGGTAGGTGGTGCATACCTCATTTTTTGTTTTCATGGTTGTTTGGGTGACGCGGATTTCAGTGCATTATCGGGTATTTTAGAGCGGGACCCGTTTTATCTGCTTTTTCATACTGTATTTCTTATGAGACCTCCGGGATACTTTTGGTTATTCCTGGTTACCAGTTTGCGTGAGCAGGGCCGGGTGAGGGGTCGTTGCTCGTTGGGGCATTTTGGCCGGGGAACGCCAAAATGGATTAAATTGAAATGTTATTGTTATAAACTGTTTAGTTTAATTTGTTAAAGCCTGTTAAATTGTTAGAGGCATTTAAGACCTCTGTGCTGGTATGGGACAGAACCCGGTATAGTGCAATTCGACTGTTTAGTTGGTTTTACCTGGTTATGTTTTCTTTTTACATATGTTATATATTCAATTGCTGAATTGCATCTGCTGGACCCTTTGGGTTGTGTTGGGCTTGGCCCGGTTACGCTTGAGTGATGCTGATCACAGGTTGGGGCTTTGCCCGGGTTACATTGGGTGGTTTTGACCACAGGATTGGGCGTCATGGACGTCGGTTTGAGGAAGTACGACTGTCAGGTTGGGCATGGCATGAGATACTAGGGTGGTGATGCCATCGAACTTGAGTGACATGGTTTCAAGGACATGAGGTGTCAGACGTATTCGTGTCTTAGGACTATTTTGGTGATTACCACTCACTAGGACATTGAGTAGTGTGCACACAGAGATACTTCGTGATGAGGTGGTTTTGACCACTCGTGTGGGTAGAGGCCCCCGTAGTTTCGGTTAGGTATTTTGGTTGGGGGTTCTTGTTGTAGAAAGCCACGTAGGAGGTGAGGATCCTTCAAGAGATGGGCGTGCCTTCGGGACGTCGGTACTTGAGACACGAGGTGTCAGGAGGCAAATGGTGTCGGGTTACTATTTTGGTTGTGGCTTTGGGACGTCGGTACTTGAGACACGAGGTGTCCAGAGGCACTTGGTTCCAGTTTACTATTTGGGCCGTGCCTTCGGGACGTCGGTACTTGAGACACGAGGTGTCAGGTGGAACATGGTGTTGGGTTACATGACAGAGATTTCGGCATTGGCCGAAGCAAGTGACCCTCCATGGTGGATATTGACAACCAGTGGAGTTTGTATTTATTTTTGCATTGTACTGATTACTGTTTTCCTGGTAAATGCATGACTGCTTAAACACATATATTTGGTACGCACCATTGGGTGGTATCCTACTGAGATTTTACTCACACCCTGCACCGGCCCCTCGGGACGCATGCAGACTTTATGGATTTACATGCAGGAAAGATTCCAACTTCAGAATCTAGGTTACGTTAGTTGTTGCATGGAGATGGTATGGACCTTGAGGTCATGCCTAGCTGGGGTTTACGTTGTACTGTTTAATTTTATGTATCAGCATGCTTACTTGTTGTAGCTACTGTTGGTTAACCATTGGCGTTTTTTTACATATTCAGTTGTGTATGACCTTCTTTGGATGCATTCTTGGTTGTTTACATTAGTTGTCGTAGTTGATTGCTAGCATGTTGTTCTGTTTACTTTCTGCTGCAGTTGTTTCCTATATTGGTTCCGCTGTTTATTTCTATTGGATATGCTTCCGCTTTGCGGGTCTGGTTCGAGTCTGCTGAGCCATTTATTTCTGCTACATATTTTAGTATTATACTCAGACCAGTACCCTTACTATGATCCTCTGAGAGGGTATAGCCTCCCCACTATACCTATTCAGACCCTCGCTGCTAGTCGGCAGCCTTTGGCGTTCAGGAGAGGTGCGCCTAAGGTATGGACACCCGACCCGTTCGGCACTGTTTGGGTGGCTGGCTGGGTCTGGGACGTTACAAAGTGGTATCAAAGGAGTTCTTGACAGGTATTTAGTAGAAGCATTTTTCTGGCTACTAATGAGATTGAGACTTCTTTTTTTTTCTGGTAGTTTTACTATTTGGGATATGGTAGACTAGAGATAGGTTGTTGTTACTGGAACTGGGTTTCTTGCTTGTTCTTGGGTGCCTGCAGCCCCAGGTACGAGGGATGGACCTAGTTACCATGGGTGGGAATTGCTGTTTTCTTTTTCTCAGATTACAGTTTATATGATTTCCACCTCAGTGGCTCACTTGGTGTGTGATTTTATTGATTTTGATATGTGACCCTTGACCTGGTGTGGTAAGGGAGAATTGGACCATGGCCCGGTATGGCAAGGCTACTTTTCTTGGCTTTGATAGGCACAATTTTAGGGTATTTCAATTTCATAATTGCACGTATTCTTTGTGAAGTGATAATACCATGTGAATAAAAAAAATCAATTGCCATGCTTTATCTTCTTTGAAATGTAAATTGGTGGAATTCCGGATAGAATTTCGAGTTTTGCAAATGTATATTCCATGCTTTATATTTTGTAGAATTGCATGTTGCAGGATATTTGGGTCTGACTCTTATGAGAGCAGGCAGGTACTATGACTGAGGTAGTGTAACTATCAGGATTGGACGACTTGGTCATCGGTTTGAGGCAACGTGAGTTGTCTGGACGGGCATGGCCCGAGGTACTATCGATACTTGGCTCTATTGAGCAGGTAAAGAGGCCATGAGGCCGGGATGCCGTGGGGAATGGGTTGCGGTGAGGGGGAGTAAGGGTAGTTGTTATGTACTGCCTTTTACTGCTTTCCTTATCTGTGTAGAATATATTGTTATATATATGTATGGGTTGTCTGACCATTTATGGTATTCAGCGGGTTACTACTTCACGACTCGATGGAGGGTCAGGCAGGGGATATGTCTGTCATGGACTACGCAGCTACTTTCACATAGATGTCTCATTTTGCACCTGGTATGGTGATCGATGATGCATCTAGATTGAGACACTTCTAGGATGGCTTATGACACGCCATTCGGGTTCAAGTGAACATTTTCAGGCTGGGTTCTTTCTCTGAGGCGGTGAATCGGGCGCTTATAGCCGATGGCAACGAGAGGGAGAAATCTCGTTTGGTCAGGGCGATAGCTACAGGTGATGGTTCAGAAAGCAGGAAAAGAGGACGGGATGACTTCCAATAGGGAATTCAGACCAGGGATTCAGCTAGACCACCTCTTGGGAGTTCTTCGGTGATTTTCTTCCAGTGTGGACAGCCGGGACATGTACGGGCACAATGTGATAGGCCTCCGAAGGAGTTCCGAGCATGTGGAAAGGACAGGCATCTGGAGAGGTTTTGTAGGCAGCCTTCTCAGATAGTCGGCAGGCAGAGACTAGGACAGACTGTAGCGTTTGGAGTTGGTTTAGGTTCGGTACCCAGATAGTGTAGTCGAGGTTCATCTGTGCGCGGAGGTCGTGACAGAGACGGTGGGACCCAGCTAAGGGGTCAGTGGACGGTGACTGCAGCAGCATCGCAGGGATTTCAGGCGTCAGGCAGCTATGTTTCAGGCCAGGTGCACGTTGTGGAGCTGCGAGAGGCTGAGCAGGCTGGTGAGCCGATGAAGGTTAGAGGTACACTGCGATGTGATTGTGATCTCCATGTTTCCTTTTTGGCATGAACTATAGAGGTATATCTGTTTTGAGTGCACGTTGTGCACAGAATCTTTTTGGACTGACTAGATGCTAGTCAGTGGGTTCGCACCATATCGGGTGCGTGATATATATATATGTATGAGATGTGTGGCATCGGAGCATCGTGGATGCGGGTTACTTGAGGTGTCGTGGGCATCGGGGCATCGTGGATGCTGGTTACTTGAGGTGTCGTGGGCATTGGGGCATCATGGATGCGGGTTAATTGATGTGCTAGGCGCCAGGACCTCATGGAGGTGGACACCGATACGGTGCGGGATACTTTGGGTGTCGGAAGCGACACAAGAGCACCAATGAGGTGCAGGGGTGACGATGCGTCACAGGAGGATTTTTCTTCCAGAAAACAGGTTAGTAAACCCTATTTGCTTGACATTTTGTTGGGTTGAGACCGGGTAAGGAAATTCCTAAGGTGGGGAGCCCCCTTGAGGAATTTATCCAGAACCTTTGAGACCGGGGTAGTCCGGGTTGTTTAACTAGGATGAGCATGTTCAGTGCCATCTCCTGGTTTTGTTTGGTAGCTCGGGGAGAGCTACGTTAAGGTGTGGAGTTTGTAAGAACCCGGGTTTTCAGAATGGGTCAAAATCCCGACTCTGTTTTAATTTTTGACTGGTTTATGAGGAAACTGGAGAAAATGCAGAGTTTCTAGAAATTTCCAGACTACACTTCGTGTACTTTAACTACACGCCGTGTATGTATAGGTGAGTGGTCGACCGTGTGCTAACCGGGTACATGTCATGTGGTGACTGTGTAGTAGTTTCTTACTACATGGCGTGTGGTTTTGAACACTCCATGTAGACCCCCGACCGTGTGAGGCCATACATGGCGTGTAGGCCGTTGGTCGAGTAAGAACCAAGGACACTCTGTGTTCCCTTTGGACACGCCGTGTAGTCTATCCGTGTAAGAGGGATATACATGGTGTGTGGGTATGTCGGCGAGGAAGAGAATAAGAACCCGTTACACGCCGTGTACCCAGAGGTACACGCCGTGTACTCATGTCGGCAGGTTCGGAAAGTAAGTTGGCGGAATCAGCCGTCTTTTGAACAGTTAAATGAAATATACACGGCATTTAGTCCTAAAGTACATGCCGTGTACTTTCTTTTTTTTCACTTAAAATGGGCAGTAGCCTCGTTTTTTAGGCAGAACACTCCACCTTCAACCGGTTTCACGAACCAGGCCAGCTGAACACCTTTCCTCCTCCCGATCGTCCGTCCGAGACCCGATCCGAACTCTGATTAGTGCATTGGAACCCCCTCGGTAAGGCCTCAATTCCTCTTTGGCCGCTTTGTCTGATTTTCATTTTAGAACGAGTTATATCCCTTTGAGAAGTTTTGAATCTTTTGTAGATTTACCGCGTTTTAGACTGAATTGGCGGGTGTTATCGGAGGAGTAGCATCATGCGAGTCTCGGGTAGGTGGTGCATACCTCATTTTGTGTTTTTGTGGTTGTTTGGGTGATGTGGCTTTCAACGTGTTTTCAGGTATTTTAGAGCGGGACCCGTTTTATCTGCTTTTTCATACTGTGTTGCTTATGAGACCTCCGGGATGCTTTTGGGTATGCCCGGTTACTAGTTTGAGTGAGCAGCACCGGGTGAGGGGTCATTGCTCGTCGGGGCATTTTGGCCGGGGAATGCCAAAATGGTTTAAATTGAAATGTTACTATTATAAACTGTTTAGTTTAATTTGTTAAATCTTTTTAAATTGTTAGAGGCATTTAAGACCTCCGTGTTGGTATGGGACAGCACCCGGTATAGTGCAATTCGACTGTTTAGTTGGTTTTTCCTGGTTATGTTTTCTGTTTACATATGTTACATATGTGATTGCTGAATTGCATCTACTGGACCCTTTGGGTTGTGTTGGGATTGGCCCATTTACACTTGAGTGATGCTGATCACAGGTTGGGGCTTTTCCCGGGTTACTTTGGGTGGTTTTGACAACGGGATTGGGCGTCATGGACGTCAGTTTGAGGCAGTACGACTGTCAGGTTGGGCATTGCCCGGGATACTAGGATGGCAATTCCATCGGACTTGAGCGACATGGTCGTAGGGACACGAGGTGTCAGACGTATTGGTGTCTTTGGACTATTTTGGTGATTACCGCTCACCGGGACTTTGAGTAGTGTGCACACAGAGATACTCCGTGATGAGGTGGTTTTGACCACTCGTGTGGGTAGAGGCCCCCATAGTTGCGGTTAGGTATTTTGGTTGGGGGTTCTTGTTGTAGAAAGCCACATGGGAGGTGAGGAGCCTTCAGGAGATGGGCGTGCCTTCGGGACATCGGTACTTGAGACACGAGGTGCCAGGAGGCACATGGTGCCGGGTTACTATTTTGGGTGTGCCTTTAGGATGTCGGTACTTGAGACACAAGGTTTCAGGAGGCACTTGGTGCCAGGTTACTATTTGGGGAGTGCCTTCAGGACGTCGGTACTTGAGACACGAGGTGTCAGGTGGCACATGGTGCCGGGTTACATGACAGAGATTCCGGCGTTGGCCGAAGCAGGTGACACTCCATGGTGGTTGTTGAGCACCAGTGGAGTTTGTATTTATTTTTTCATTGTGTTGATTACTGCTTTCCTGGTAAATGCATGACTGCTTAAACACATATATTTGGTACACACCATTGGGTGGTATCCTACTGAGATTTGTCTCACACCCTGCACGGGCCCCTCGGGACGCGTGCAGACTTTATGGATTTATGTGCAGGAAAGAGGCCAGCTTCAAGAGCTGGGTTACGTTAGTTGTTTCATGGAGATGGTATGGACCATGAGGTCATGCCTAGCTGGGGTTTACCTTGTACTATTTACTTTTTGTATCAGCGTGCTTACTTGTTGTAGATACTATTGGTTAGCCATTGACGTTTTTTTTATATATTTAGTTGTGTATGACCTGCTTTGGATGCAT
This sequence comes from Viscum album, assembly GCA_963277665.1. NCBI lineage: Eukaryota > Viridiplantae > Streptophyta > Magnoliopsida > Santalales > Viscaceae > Viscum > Viscum album. The sequence goes on from OY728148.1 coordinate 581,708,349, forward strand.
GCTTGGTTGTTTATAGTAGTTGTCATAGTTGATTGTTGGCATGTTGTTCTGTTTACTTTCTTCTGCAGTTGTTTCCTATATTGCTTTCGCTGTTTATTTCTATTGGATATGCTTCCGCTTTGCGGGTCTGGTTCATGTCTGCTGAGTCATTCATTTCCGCTTCATATTTTAGTATTATACTTAGACCAATACCCTTACTATGATCCTCTGAGAGGGTATAGCCTCCCCACTATACCTATTCATACCCTCGCTGCTAGTCGGCAGCCTTTGGCGTTTAGGGGAGGTGCGCCTAAGGTAGTGACACCCAACCCGTTCGGCACTGTTCGGGTGGCTGGTCGAGTCCGGGACGTTAAATCATGTCATTATAAAATAGGTTTTAGTTATCATGATCAGTGTTCCATATATAGATTAATATGTAGACATAGTGGAAGTCTTGTAAAACATTTTGTGTTAACACAAAGAATATGATTTATATGAATAATTAGAAGAAGAAACCATTACTGAAGAAACTTCATCAAAACCTCACAAATGACTCTCTAAGGTATAATGCAGGCACCATATACATGGTATCCTTGAATGAAATCTTATATTGAGAAGCCCAAATTCAAAATAGGTAGTGTTTATCATAATCTCCATGTGAAGAATTGATAGAAATATCAATTTATGATACAGGTGTATTTGGATGATATCATTGTTGGTGGCAGCAGGTAGGGATCAGTGGAATAATTTACCGATCACGTGAAATAATAATTTTAAATTTCAATGATTGGTGAAGTCACATACATTATGGGGACATAGGTGATATAGAATAGGTATTATATATTTTTATCAGGAAATGTATGCAATAGAGTTGCTGAATAAAATCAACAGGCATGATTCCAAACCAATGCCAACGCCAATTGCAGTTGGAGAAAAACTGGGAATGCATGAGGATGGGACATCTGTAAATCCAACAATATAGAGGATAATATTTGAAAGATTATTGTACTTAACTACAACATGGACAGATATTGTCTTTGAAACATGATTATCATCTCTCTCTCTCAAGGTAATCTGATGGAATAACATATGACAGTAGTGAAAAGGATCATCAGTTACATTCAAGGTACTCACAATTACGGATTATAAATTTATACAGTAATAGATAGATAACTATCATCATTTTATGATGTTTAATGGGTTGGATATGTGGTGGAAATAAATTCCAAAAGTGGTGGATATTTTTTTATTATCAAGAAATGTGTGGGCTGGTTAAGTAAGAAATATAAAATCACTTCTCTCAATACTGTTGAAAAGTATATCTCTACTACAAAGTCGTGCACTCAGATAATTTGGATGAAGCAACAATTGAATGATATTGATGATGAGGTAAAACACCCAATGGTGATTCACTATGATAACAAAAGTGAAATTGTTCTTATGAAGAATCCTATTCATCATTCTCATATGAAACACATTGCAATCAGATATCACTTTTTCAAAGAAAAAGTTGAACAAGGCATGATTAAAATGGATCATGGTGGTACTGATGATCAAGTGGATGACATAATGACCAAAACATTTTCATCACTAGTGTTTTAGAAACATCGGTTGAACCTCGGTGTTTAGCTACCTCTCAGTGCATGGGGAGTTCATGAAAATTCCCCTCCCCTGGGTGTTTTAACTATTTTATTCTGTTTGTGGAAGTGATGCAGGTTTATAGGGGAGATACAATCTAGGGGGAGTATATTCTATGCTCTATAATGGATAAATATCAGTCTTTGGTCTTATTTAAAATTGGGTATAATGGATAAATTCATTGTATCAAAGGATGATAATGAAAAAAAATCCAATTATAGGAAAGATAGAAATATATAAAGTAAAAAATTCTACAATGGGGGAGAATGGGTGAATGGAGAAAACAATCTGATGTTATAAGGAAATAGTTAGATCTTTCATTCCAAAACAAAAGAACCCAATTCATTATCCCCCTATTTATTTCTACCCCAAACATTGCTCATGTGGACTTAGAGTGTTGGATGAGCTGTTCATTATGTATCCGGATTTGATAGTGGATGATACTCTATTCATTTTTTTTGTAGATTACCAACAAATCCAAAGGGGGAGATTTTTGAAACCAAGGCTGGACTTTCCTATAAATGGAGTATGGTTTGTGTTTTTTTTCAATCCTTACAAGGAAAATTGAGGAGTTTTCAAGAAAAGGGATCTTACAGTTCAAGAAGACAATAGTGTTGAAGGCGATGTAGTTTCCCACTATTTTCCAATTTTTTGGGGTCTAAAATTTGGAAGATGGATTTCAACATGAAAACTGGTTTTCTCTTGAAGGCCTAATGAAAATATGGAAAAGGAATGAGTTTCTAAAAGGTGGGCTATGTGAGTTGTGTTTCATGAAGGCCTAAATAATTCTAACAGTGTATTGCGCAATTACGATGGGCATCATGAACAAAGATAGTGTTCTCCACAATTATGATAATTGGAAATTTGTGATCATAGAAAGAAAGCTCTAATATTTATACTAACGTCATGAAGGGTTTTGATGGAAATGTCTGCGATTATGATGAGCATCGTGATCAAAAAATTACAAGGATATTTGTGAAAGGGGGAACACCACGAAAAAGTTTTTGAAAGATCTATATAATCTGTAAAGTGGTGGTGGAGCATCACAAACAGCCGAGCATAAAAATATGAGGCTACCCCTCCTCGTTTACCATAGAAAATTTCAAAGAAGATGATAATCAACATGATTTCGTAAAGATAGAAAAGCTCTGCGATTTCACTTTGAAAATATGGATTTCTCTATGAGATTGAGCTGCAAAAAAATACTATAAGTCTTGATTGATGTTCAATACTTTTGTTTAAAGGGTACTTTGTGATGATGGGGTATTCTGCATTAACTTAGTGAAATTTGAGAAGGCAATCTATTCCACAAAGGAAAGGGAGTTTTTCAAAGGCATTGTATTCTACAAAGGTAAATGTGATTCATAAAGGTAGTGTATTCCACAAAGGCAGGGGTGCTTCGCTAAGGAGTGAGATTTGTAAAGTATCTTTATGAAAGGTAGAATTGAATGTTAGATTTAATTGAACATAGCTTCCAAAGTTCATCAAATAAAGTCCATGATGAAAGAATAGTCTCATGTTAAGTCAAGGATAAAGAATTTAATGCATATCCATCGAATCAGCCTTCAAGTCGATAAACTAAGTTTGAATTCTCTCAAAGTAGTGAGCTAAGGGGGTTAATGGAAGTGTTCCAAGGATCACATTGATCTATCCCTAAAACCTTATAAAGGTAGTGTGTCTGGCACAGAGTGACTGTGGCTTGACTTTTGTATTCTATAACTAGTGAATATTAGTGGATTTAGGTATGACTAACACATTATTGGTGTATGCTCCCTGGACTAACCCTTAGTATCGAACCAAGTAAAAGTGTTTTTTTTGTCACTCTGCGTGTGAATGTTTGATTTCTGATCAAATCCATCATGCAGGTTTAATGAGTTCCTACCAATGTGGGAAAAATATCCATCACTTTATATAAAAATATTTAACACCCTGATTCACCCCTCCCCTCTCAGGGTTCTCTGGGGTCCTACATGATCCACACATAGTCCTCTAATCTCAAAATAATAATTATTAAATGTCAGGTTCTAGATCGTAAAATTGATCATGTTGTGTCATTCGTCTTGATTGAAATAAGATCCTTAGAGGATGAAGGATTATCTCTTATTCTTATCATTCTTGAGAGGATGATAGGGGGAGGGATTTATAGGGAAGTTGATTGTGCCCAATGATTCTAAATTCTTGATTAACCCTACACATAGGCATTGAAATCCATTTATATGTTTGGGGTTTAAGTAAATATATTATTTAAATACACAAAAAAACCTTAAATAATACAATAAACTTGATCTAACCCCATACCATATCATAAACATTTATTATTTTTATGGTGTGTAATAACTATTACATTGATAAATATTACTTTAGTAGATTATAAATTAATTTTTATCAATGGAAATGATCTTGGTCCACTCATCCTTTTCAATATTTATCGAATACTTGAGTAAGAATTTATTAAATATTTTTTCATAAATAATTATTTCATCTGTATTTTGGTGAATATTATTAAATATTCAATATATAAAATAAATATTTTGATAATTGTTAATAGGATAAATATTTATTAATTACTTACATAATTAAATGAAATATTTTTTAATGATAAAATAATTATTTATTACCTTGTGAATATTTGTGATCAATAATTCTTGGATAAAAATATTCCTTAGTGATAAGAATAATCATTATTCTAATAATTAAATTTAAATATAATTTAATCGTGATCAAAGAAAACACTTAATGTGTGACCCTCTAGACTTATTTCTCATTGGAAATAGGTGGTATTTCCTAAATTCCAAGATTCATGTCTAGAAATAGGTCAATTCACCCAAGAGAATGAACTTAGTGTCGCAATTTTGAAAACCACACACAAATAATTACTATGAAATATAATCTTGTTGTCACAATATCTCATCAAGAAGGTCTCACATCCATGTCATCAAAATATATGCTTTATATGTCTTTGTTTGACTCCCGGAAATAAACACATCATTACACCATGGCCATGAAATATAATGTGATGGTTTCATTCCAATAAAAGGTCCATGATATCATATTCCAAAAATATAAAAGGGAAAAATACTTCCTTGAATTATTAATTAATAACACGCAATTCTTGACGCACCCAACATATCCAACTTATTCATAAACTATATTTCCAATTTTTATAAAATACATCTAATTTCATGAGAAGTAATATGCATTAATAACAATATCAAGGTATAAGTACCATTAGAGATTCTTTCATATTATAATATCTTATGACACATAAACTTACAAAATTCTTACATGTCGGTCTATTCTCAAAATCTACAGTCATAGATATTACTAAGAGAGAACTTCACGAGGATAAGTACCATTTTCTTACAAGTACTCACAAATAACATTAAATATTCTACATGTGTGGTCATAGTCTGTTATCAGACCATAGAAATATATTTATAAATAGAATCATGTCATTTTAATGTTCTCATCATAGTGTGGAACTACTATGACCTTATTAATGTGACATATACTTTAGAAAATTATAAAATTAAATTAATTCAAAACAATGAACAATATATAATAAGATGTTTTATTAATTATAAAATAGTAGAATATATATTTAATACAAATTACAAATGGTTGGTTCTAGAACACCAACTCCAAAAAAAGAGATTATATTACGAAGTGTATAACTGTATGAAAGGCTATCATTGTTAGAACATAACCTTACCTCTTTAGAATAATTGGTCTGTTTCTAGACACCATTCCTAGTCTCTGAGTGATACTCACTACTATCGAGATAAGTTCATAGAGAATCAAACATAAAGTGACATAAAGTATTCGAAAATTTCTATTGAATTAGAGTCTTATGACATAGTGACCTCTGTGGTGGGGAATCTATAATTTTTGAGTTTTAATGGTGAAAAATAAATAAAAAAGTAAATATTATTCAAGTTTAAAAAAGTAACTGTTGAAATTATGGACTCATATTATTCAAAAGTTATTAAGTAAATTCAAGGTAAAATATTTTATTGGTGAATATTTATTATTCAAGGTTTGTTAAATAATTTATAGTAGAATCAAGACAAGTTAATGTCACATATTCTTTTCATGTAACATAATATTGATGTTATAAGTAAGTGATAAAATTTTTTAACTATTATAACATGTTTACTAGGTCTTAAGTATTATATATGGTTAATTTATAAGGTTAAATTTATTAAAGGGACAAATTGTAATTTAAATAATTATTAACCTACCTATATAAACCAAACAATGCTAAAATTCGTGGGTACTATTACTTACAATAATCAAATAGATTATCCTTATTTATTTTACTTTCTAGAGTGAGAAATGAGAGTTTATAGCACCCCAATAAAATCTTCCCTTCCTGAATCATGTAATCAGTGCTCCACTGATTGTGATTACATTGAAATATTCTTCAAATCTCTATATTAGTACTTCCAGGTCCTATTTTTATATAGAATAATGAATTTAAATCTTTTGTGGATGATCTTGAGGTTTCATTATTTGGATCCTTTGAGTAACAGTCATCAATTATGAGTGGAATGGAACAATGATTAAAAATAGAACAAGGTATCATTTTTATTTGTTTATGTAATTATTTAAATTACAAGAGATAATTAAATTGATAAATAGGTATTTATATTATTAGATATGATATTACAACATTGATTTTATGAAAAAAAAATATTATTTCCTTATTACATGCTTTCGTGGAATACCTAGTATCAATATTTTGTAGGTGATCTGCAAGATTTAATTTCATGTGTTTTTTGATATTATAATTTGATATGTGACAATTTTCTACACCTCTATTCAATAAAATCATGAGAACATTGAGTAACTAATTTTTAAATTGAGATATGATTATTATACTACTTCAGATTATGCAGTGAATATATCCCTTAATAAATGTTGTGACTCTTCCTACAGGGAGTGCCTCCCAATGAGGCTAATTGAGAGTAATTTGAAGGTTATTTATTAATAATTCATCCTTTTACTAGCCAATTATTCAACCAAATAACTCTAAGATTATACCATTATGGCCTACTGAAGTTCCTATAAATCATATGTATGTATTTATGCTATTATTGTTTTTCCTTGAATTATGATTTTTTTTATATTTAATTATCATCATATTGAATTTATTATGTGATTTTTCTCCCTTTTAAAAATATCACTGCTATAGAATTGTGTTTATTCAATAGTATCATTTATCAATACTAAAAAAATTCACTGATAAAGGGGGTGATTTTATCTATTCCAACTAAAAGTGCTAATAAAATTTCACCTTTAGCAACACCTTTTAGCACTAATAAAGGCCACCTTTATTAGTGCATTTTTAGTATTGATGAAATATGACCTTCATAAAAAAATTATATATTATTAAAAACATGTTTTAATATAACTTTTTTATTATATATATATATATAATATAGATCCTTAAATATGAATTACATATTAATAAATATATATTTACACTTAATATATAATATTTTTAGTGAAAATGGTTAATAAAATAATTAAAATTTAATATTAATTATTAATTTTATAAATATTATTTAGTAATAGATATTTGAAAATAATTTATTATATAAAAAAATAATAAACCAATCATTCTCTAAAGAAAAGTTGAAAAAATAACTTGAACTTCAAAACCATACATTTTGATCTGGGTGGCGGTTTGGGCTCCATGAGATGTCAAATTGAATTCGGGGATGATATATACACCTTTTAAACTAGGGAAACTATAGTCCCAATTATTTTAGTCAAAAAAATCCATTAAGCCCTTAAAATGATGGTTTTAGTTGGGATACCGTATTTTTTTAATAATAAAGGGAATTTCAACTCTTTTTTAAGATGGTCATCTTGACTTTTTTTTAGTGGAGACTAAATTTATTCCTATATATTACTTTTATATAGATATTATGGTAGTAATATTTTTTCATTTTTTATATTATAGTGTTATTTATTATTAAATATATACGTATACATATTTTTATATATTTATATCTAGTAATTTAGTTGTATAAATAAATATTTAAGCATATTTACTTGTAAAATATTTTTAAAATATATAAACCATATGGAAATAATTATAATCCATTTTTTTAAATAAAAATTTATGAATATTTATATACCTATACAAATATATATATAATATTTATATACAAATATAAGAGTGTTTGTGTGTTTGTATTAAAAACACCTACATATTTATGTATATATTTTATTAACATGTAAATAAATTTTAATATATAATATATGAAAATAAATATAAATATATTTGTATTTATATATAGACACACACACATGTATATATGTATATACCACACACACGCAAATATGCACACACACGAACACATTTTTATAAATATATTTTAAAATATTTCTATAAATATATATTTATATTTATTTATTTATTTGAATAAATATATGAAAAAAATATGTATCTAAACATACATAGATAATGAGATATATCATAAAATATATATGAAATCAACATTGGGTATTAGTAAGGGCACAAGCACACATGTGTGGAGATCCTATATTCGAATGTAGGCTGAGGCGTGCATGAATGGTTTAACAAGGGGTGGGTTGAGCACTGATAAAAGTAGAGTGGGAAAAAATCACTAATAAAGATCTATTTGAAGTTACAATTGAGAAACGTTTGTGAGGTGACAATTCTAATAAAGTTTTTGGTGGGAAATAGCGCTAAAAAAATATTTATTTAGCACTGATAAATAGTTGTTTATCAGTGCTTTTTTAGCACTAATAAAGGGAGTGTTTATTCCTTCTAATGGCCCGAAGGCCTTCATTTTTTATTGATTTTTGATAATACACCTTTCAAGGGGTGAGGTTGAACCCTTACAAGGCCCTTAGCTGTAAGTATTACATGTCCCGTAGGCCTTAGAGGATTTATTGCCCGTAGGTTTCAAACAATACATACAACCCAGACTAACTACTTGGAACTGCTCCTCCCCAGGATCTTCAATGTGAAATCAGCTCTCCACCTTCACATGGATATTTGGCTAGGCTATCCCATGCATGCACAGGCTTTTCCTGATGGAAGGTGTCATACCCTCTCATTCTTGCAATCTGTGTAGCTTCTATTGTGGTGAAAGATCCTTGATCATCCTCCTTATAGAGCTTGTTCCTTATAGGTTGTCTGGTTTGCATCTGCACTTAAGGTGGCTTGAAGTCCTTGAGGTGGCACGAAGGCCTTAAAGGACTCAGGGACCAAATCGGTGGCCCAAAGGCCCAAACGAGGGAAAATTCCCAGCTACTACAGTGTCAAACAGTGCCTGTTACAGTTCCCACTACAGTACCTGCTATAGTTCTGCACAGTTCTCACTATAGTACTGCTATATTACCTGCCACAGTAATGCTACAGTACCCTTGGAAATTGATCCTCCTCCTGGATTTGATCCCGAGTTTCCTAGATTCACTTAAGAGTACTCACCAACCGGGCTGAGGCTCATGTGCAAGGGTGTGTTTATTAGTTCTATAAAAGAACTAATAAACTAACACTAAAAAAGTGTTTCTTTTAAAGTATTATACAACGTTGATGTTTTTTAGTGATAATAAAATCCTTTTCTCACATTGATAAAGGCATTATAAGAAGTAGTGTCTTTGGGAATAAATTATCTTTTCTAATGTTTTTTTAATTATTAAAAATTTTTATTGAAAATATGGAATTCTATATATTTCCTATTTTCTTGAAGTTTCTTATTATAGTTTCAATTTTTTTGGTTTCCTCTTTTACTATATTAGTTTAAATTATAAATAAAACTTTTAAATTTTATTGTAAGAAGAATATAAATAGGGTTTATTTTGATATTTCACAAAACTATATATTTTTATTTTCTAAAATTGGATAGATTTATAAATGGTACCATGATGATTAGTTTATACTAAAAAGTGTTATTTTACCTTAAAAAGGGAAATATATCTTATTTGGTTTAATCACATGTTCTAATAATGTAAAAATATTTTCTAATTGAAGTTCAATCTAGAATTTTTTATATTCCATGTAAAAAGAGTTTCATAAACTCTTTGAGGTAATCATACAAGACTAATTTATATCAAATGCTACCTAAAAACTTCGGTATGTATATAATAATTATGATTTATATATATATTTATTACTTATTCCTTAACTATTTGAATCTAGTGCCCATAAACACATATATTACATATCCATGTAGAAATGAATAGAAAATTTCTTATGTAAACCATTAATAATTAAAATATCACTAAAAATATTGAGTCACTTAAATTCAAATAACCTTTTAGGTTTATAATTTCATTGTGTTAGGCAACTATTTTAACCAATAAATCCCATGTCTTTCTAATAAAATGGATAGTTTTTATACTATTTAAGAAACTATTTAATCTGAAATAATTCTTCAATGTAACGACCCAGGTATTTATAGAATAATAATTTTTCTGTTCTATTAATATTTATTAATAAGGTGTTAATTTTACATTAAATGGGATGATTTTTTTGATCATGTACTCAACACACAATAACGGATTTCTTTGAAATCTTATGTTTCACACAACTTTAAGTTATACTGAAAAATAAAAAAAATTGCTATTATTTAAATGGTAGTTAACATTTAGTTGTTGGAATGGAAAGAATTAATAGTATCAACTAAATTTTAAAATATGGTTTACATATGTTTAAATAATGATTCATTGGTTATCTAATTTATTAGAAATAGAAATAAAAACCAATTGAATACAAAGGATGTGTTTTTATGAAAACATATTTAAAAGAAAATAATTGTGTTTATAAAATCATATCACTCTTTATGGATTTTTATTTAATAAAAAATATATTTTATATAATCAATGTAATTTTTTAAATTCAACTTATAAGTTTTCAAGATATTATATAAGAACAAATTCAATTTTTTAGATAAAAGAAGTATTTTTCTAAAAATGTAGTTTTACAGCCTTTTGATGGAGAACCCTTTTTAAATTTAGTTTTTGTCACTTTTATATGTTATATTTGAAAAACTAAAATTATTCTATATAATAGGGAAACCAAAATTTACTTTGGTTAAATTTTTGGTAATTTTTTGATAAAGTTCATTTTTTTAATGAATAGTGAAAAATATTGCATTTTAATTCAAAACTGTCTTTTCAACTAATTGATTTATACAGTTAGATTGTAATTTTAATTTTTTTTAAGTATAATTGGATTATGTTCTTATAATTTAATCCAATTATGGTAATTTTAATTAATTTCTCATTTTAATTGGACAAACACATGTCAATCTTTTCGTAGTTTTTACTTCTTAAAAACACGCTTTTTGGTTTTCACAATGAGAATTAATTTTAATGTAATTACTGCAAATTTTGTGTTTTGAATTTGGAAAAATGGATTCCATATTTTTAATTAGGAGGTCTAAATTTTTTTAATAGGTACCTTTTAATTTTTTACATTATGAATTTTAACTTTAGAAATTATTTTATTTACCATGGTTAAAGGGTAAATATGGTAAATAAAGGTAAAAAATAATATTATAATAATATAAAACTACCCTAACACATGTCATAATCCCATTGGATGAGATATTTCTGAACAAGTTAATCCTTGTGGCCATTTTTTTACCCCATTTATCCACTTGGGAGTGATAGTGGAATTTTATAATAATTAATTTAAAGTAAAGAGAAAAATAGCCCAAACATGTATCTTTTAGTAAATAAATTTATATATAGGGTTATATAAGTAATTTATTTTACTATAAAAAGTCATTATAAATCTAAAAATATTTCCTAAATCATGGTATTTTATTTATAATTTTTATACATTAAATAAATATATTTAATTATGACACAATGATGATGCATTGATTGCTTCATTAATAAAGGATTCAAATAAATGATATTATAAATATTAAAATAAATGTAATTTAGTTATTTTGATGTCATACATGAATTTTATGTATGATATTTAGATATTAAATTTGATTTAATACCTTTTTTTCTAAGTAATAAAGTTGTTATGACTTTAATAAAAATTAATTACATTACAGTGTCAAAATTGACATAAATGAATTTTTTAAAAAAAATACTATTTTATTAAATGATTTAATATTCCTAAAAATATAAGATTAGGCCAAATTACTTGTATAATTTTAAAATTTTTATTAATTATTCAATTATGGTTCTCTTGGCATTTTACAGTAAATACGGTTTCTGTATATTATGAAAATGGAAGAATACATGGTAAGAGTTAATGTTTTTAACTAAGGGTTAAAGAAAACATATAAGGTTAATTTTGTGACCTAAACTTCTCTAAAACCTATTGGTTTCAATTTTTCCAACCCAAAACAATATTATATTTGAAATAAATGAGTTTGGGACCATTTCAAACCGAAATTAAATTTATAATAAAATAATATTTCAAGACCTTCCTAAAATGTCCCTCCTCCCTCTTATAGAAGGCCACCACCTCTACCCACTTACCAACACCTCTCAAGACCCTTTTCTCATCCAAATTCTGCTCATATAAGCTCCCAATATTCTTACCACCCTCCTAGAATCCTTAACTTGTAAATAAGTCAATTCAATAAATTCTTTTATCTCAAATCAAAAGAAGTCACCTGATTTAGAGATAACATATTCTATCAAGTTATTTTCTTTTATTTTCCTTCTCTACACCCTATTATATTCTTATTCATTGATTATATAAAAACACAAGTATCATAAATATACTAGGATGTTTTATTGAGAATTATTCAAACTACACTGTAGCGACTCAGGTTTTGGCCTGTCAAACTTTGGAATATTCCTACGAATATTTCCAGAGCTAGGAGTGAAGACAGCGTGCGATTCCAAGGCCCGGTGTGTCCAGAATAAATTTTATAAAAATATTAACTATTTTTATATGATGCGCAAGGAGATAACAAGTTATCTTCTAAATGTTAACTCAGAACAGTAATTTTACGGTATGGTTGCGTCCGGAGCATGCTACTTTCCCTAGGCGGGGTGTAAACTTTGTTGGCACGGCACTACTGTGGAAAAAGCCACCAAGTCCATTTTTTTAAATAAATTGAAAAGTTTATTTATGATCTTCGGTGCAAATAACTTCTGAACGGAGTCTCAGATCAAAAATCGGATCCTATTGTTGCGTTCAGAACGGCATGTTTACCCTAGGGGTGAACTAATTTCCTCCGCGCCGGGAGGTCTGGCCGGGGGTGTTAAATTAAATGAATTAATTTAAATTAAAAAAATAGAAAAACCCCTCACCCCTCATCTCCCTCCTCTCGCATGATGGAATGACAAAACCCCTCCCCCTACCTCCGTTCGTCGCCAAATCGAGCCGCAGAAGTCCGTTTTTTTGCGCTGATCGTCAGCGGATCGATCTTCAAGGCGTCGCGGGCGTCATTCTGCACCCGAAGCTTTGGTGATCCGCCAACTGGTAGGCATTTTGAGTTTTAAAATCTTAGATCCCGATTTATTTGGTTTTTCTCTATTTTGAGCCTACAGGTGAGTAGATCTGATCTCGGGGGGGCGCAGATGCCTTCGGAAGCGTGTTTGGACCCCTGGGGAGCACCCGGCGGACCTCGGAAGGTCCGCCGGCGTGGCTCCAGTGCAGCGGTGCCATGGAGGCTGGCGGCGGCGGCCCATGGGATTCAACTAGGGCTGCCACACTTTGGCGGTTTGGTGTTCAATCACTGGTGACTCTCATGGGGGGGGGGGGCATGCGCACGTGCGCGGTCCGTCGGCCAGCGGCGGCCGGTCCGGCCCTCTTCTTGTACACGGGGGTTTTAAAACCCCTGTAATTTGCTCCCTGGAGGTCGGAATCACGTGTCGTCTATGGAGACATGACCCTAGAGATAAGTCGAACCCTTTAAAGTGGGTTTGGGAGTTTAAAGTTTTGGGATCGTGGCCCGGGAGCTTGAAACGTCGAATAAAATAATAATATTTTATTATTATTCGACTTCGGGACGTTGTATCTTCTACCTGGAGAATCTGATTGATGTGTCATTAATGGCGTTGAGAACCTGATGGTATGGAGGGATTTTCTATATGTTTTTTGGGTGTTGGGACCAAGAATATGGTGTGGGCCCCATGAGGTCAGGTTCCAGCGTTTACAGAGAAACGCGACTTTTCTGTCAGGTGTCCATTTTGGACAATCGAGTAGTCGATCCCATGTGTTTTTCTGAGGGATCACAATGGTGTGATCTGCTTGACGAGTTTCAGGATCGTGGTGTGGGCCCCACATGGGCTGGCTATGGTGAATTGTACCTTTTTCACCGGGTGTCCATTTTGGACAATCGAGTAGTCGATCTCATGGGTTTTTTCGAGGGGATTGCAATGGTGTAATCTTCTTGATGAGTTTCAGGATCGTGGTGTGGGCACCCATGGGTAGGCTATGGTGAATAGTACCTTGTTCACTAGTTGTCCATTTTGGTCGAGTAAATAGCCTATCATGCATGTTTTTTCACATAGACCGCAATGGTGGCCTCAGTATCGGCCTAGGAGGTGTGCAGTGTGGTGATGTTGCAGGTCGCTTCAGTTTGCAACGTTTGGACTAGCAGTGGTTGAGGGTACTCCATTGGTTCCCTCCTATGAGGGTTCATGTGACATCACAACCGTGGTATGGGTTTTTGATCCCCTTGATAGGATCTCTAATATATTAGAGTTGTCGCATCCCTCCGATGGGCCCGAGGCATAATCCTCTAGCTTCGCTACCCTAGATCGGGTTCTTGGTATCGTTGTGACCGCTTATCCATGGGCGGTGATCCCCTATCTAGTAGGTAAACCCTCATAGGTTTTCTGGAATCATTGGGAATATTATCATCTACATATTAGGTCGTGCTCAGTAGGGTTGCGTCATCATCAGGTATACGATCCCCTACTCAGCATGTGGTTTTTAGTAGGGTTGTGGCATCGTTGGGTATACGATCCCCTACTCAGCGTGTGGTTTTGGTAGGGTTGTGCCATCATCAATTATATCCCCTATAGCGCAAGATATACCAGATAGGGTTTCGGTATCGTCGTGACCGTCATGACACAAGAGACAATCCTCTATCTAAGAGATGTGTTTTTGTGGAACGCCAGATTTGGTTGTGGTATTCCCCAGCGGATCCTAGGAGCAATCCCCTATCTGAGAAATCTTCGAATACCAGATCGGGTTGTGTTATCCCTCAGCGGATCATGGGAGTGATCCCCCATCTCTGAGATCTTAAAATACCGGTGTGGGTTTTGGTATCTCCTAGTGGACCCTAGGAGTGATCCCCTATCCGAGGATTTTGTTGTTCTTGCTGTTTCAGCATGGTTTTCTGAGTGATGATATCCAACGAGCGTGATCTCTTAGGTGGGTGTATGAGATGTTTGTGTGGGACCCGATGGAGTGTATCTCTCGGATGGGTGTCATCTGGGATGACATTGATCCTAGAGTGTTTTCTCCTGGTTTTTAACTGTTTTCGGTGATGAGGTCAGTACCTCATGTGGCTTTGTATGAAAAACAAGCATATCTGGATGTTCAAGGTATATGTACTGGCCTATATATGTGGGGATGTTCATTGTATATGTATGGTAATATACCTTAGTGGAAATTTGTGATACATGCATGGGAATATACCTATGCTGATGTTCAAGGTGTATGTATGGGCATACACCTAAATTAATCTGTCTAGTTGTGTTTAACCGAGGATGGTCTCGAGATAGAGTTTCTCTCTCATTTGGGTTCCCTCTGGCTGGGTTGAGCCAACTATTGCCTTTCAGTTTCTCTCTTTTGTTTTGTGTTTTTGGGGTGGCTACTGAGTATTTTTATACTCACCCCTGCACGGGCTTTGACCATACATGTTTGTGTCTTGTGCAGACCACAGGCCTATCGACGAAGTCCCAGGGGGACCCGGGGTAGGTGGAGCTTAGTGAGCGAGACTGACTGGGGTGTTTACCAGAGCTATGCTGAGGAGCTTACCAGTGGGTGCTTTTGGAAGCATTTCCCTCCTTCTGAGTAGGTTGGATGCTTTTGTAGTTTTCTTTTGGTGGGCCCTGTTTTTCCCTTTTGTACTTATGTTGCACTATGGTTGTGGGTTAGATGTATGCATGCATTTATTTTCAGTTTTTATATATATCTATGCACTGTTGCATGGAGTTGAACGTGGGTGCGTGTGTACAAGTACCTTAGGATAATTCCTTCCATGTGTGTGATAGTCTACTCGACGCTAATCGCCAGCCCCTGTCCTATTGGAGGCGGGCTTGGGAAGTCATGGCTTGAGCCATGTTGGGTTAGGTCATGATAAATTGTTATCAGATGAGGTTCCACCTTTGGGATCTCAGAGCGTAGCTGGTCTAGCTATGAGCTTGGTTTGGGTTGCATAGCGGCAGTGTTATGATGTTTTGAGTTTGGATTTCAGGCCAGGGATTCCAGTTTTGGTGCAGCGGCCGACATATCCATTCACTAGGACTTTGAGAACCTGATTTTTGACTCAGTACAATCGTAAATTGGTCGAAGGGAAATAATGGTGCAAACATCATATAGGACTGGATTTTGAGTTTTCCCTTGTCCTTCTTGAGTCAACTCTCCGAATATACTCTTTGACTGTTGTGCATCTTGATTGTATTTCCGGATGCCTCCCCAATGACCACCAGCAGGGGTTCCGTAGCGTGTTTGTGCTAACAATCCACCCTGAGTAGAGGCCTTGGGGTAGGGTGCAGGTTCTAAGGCTGGACCTCCAGGTGGTCCGCCCGAGGGGCCACCACCTGTCGAGCAGCTGGTTGTGCCGGCAGGGTAGGATGAGGTTGCGCGCAGGATGAGTGCCCTGCATGAGTTCCAGGGGTAGCAACCTCTGAGGTTTCAGGGTGATCCAGACCCCCAGGAAACTGATGACTAGCTCAAAGTAGTCACCTGAGTTTTCTACCTTGTGAGGACACCTCTAGATCAGATGGTGGTCCTAGCAGCGCGCCTTCTTCATGGTTCGGTTGAGAGATGGTGGAGTTTAATGACGCAGTCCCATGACGAGGAGATTCTCACATGGGCAGAGTTTGAGAGGCTCTTCAGTGAAGAGTTTTATCCGGTGATGTTGAGGTTAGTGTGGATCTAGGAGATTTTGCAGCTTCGGTAGGAGGGAATGACTGTGTCGGAGTACTCAACGAGGTTTACAGACCAATCGTGCTACTCCCTAGATATAGTTCGAGAACCGGTATTTAGGGCTCAGACCTTCAATCAGGGGTTACGCAGATACATATGAGAAGGTGTGGTTTTCTTGTATCTGCCCACCTATATTGGAGTGCTAGATCGGGCCTTGCTAGTGGGGAGCTTTCTGGCCAAGCAGATCCCATTTGTTAGTGCTAGGCACGCGAGAGCTGAGATCTCATCAGCTAGTTCTGTAACTGGTAGCCGATTACAGACTCATGGGTCTAGATGTATGCGACGTTTCAGGAGGAGAACTTAGGATGGAGGATCTGAGGCTCAGGGCTCTCAGGTCGTTTTTGTTCAGCCGCGGGAGAGGCGATTCTATGCTTGCGACAGCCAAGGACATCTTGCTAGGGAGTGTCCGAACCACCGTGTAACTGAGAGGGGGTTGGTTGATAGACCACCTTGGCAGAGGCAGCATCTCGAGTATGGTGGTCTATAGGGTGGTGAACAAGGTGACGGAGCGTGTGAAGCAGTGGGAGGTGGTATGCGGTATCAGGTGCCACCACCACCACCCTTAGGTGGTCCACGCTGAGATCAGGGAGCTGGAGGGCGAGGGCGAGGAAAACTGCATGCCCTAGAGGATGTTAACATAGAGGCTCTGTGAATGGATAGAGGTACACCATGTGTCCTTTCTACTTTCTACAGTAGTTTGATAGACACTTCTTAGCAGTACTCTTCCCTTTCTGTTGCTTGCTTGAGTTTTGTTCAGGGCGTTGGTAAGACCATGTGTGGGTGTTGTTCGGTGTGATTCAAATGCGTGAGGAAGAGGGATCCTTCCCCCCACTGAGATGATTTTTTTGTGATGTGATTAAAACTGTGCGAGCGAGTCAGTGCAGCCCAAATCGGATGGTGTTGAGGTGTGGGGGATGAGTTACTCTGACTTATGCGTTCGGGCAGAGATGTGTGTTGGAAAGCTTACAGGCATGGGAGACCCAGTTGAGAGTCCAGTTGATTTCCTTGTGCTTATGGATATTCGAGGAAGAAAAGATCTAAGGTGGGGAGGATGAAGAGACTTGGGTTTTGGCCCTGTCAGACTTTAGAATATTTCTACAAATATTTCCAAAGCTTGGCGCGAAGACAGCATGCGATTCTGAGACCTGGTGTGCCCGAAATAAATTTTATAAAAATATTAAGTATTTTTATAATATGTGCTAGGCAAGAACGAGTTATCTCCTAAACGGTAGCTCAGAACAGGAATCTAAGGGTACGTTTGCATCTGGAGCTTGTCGTTTTCCCAAGGTAGGGTGTAAACTTTTTGGGCATGGCCCTATTGTAGAAAAAGCCACCAGGGGCATTTTTATAAATAAATTGAAAAGTTTATTTATGAGAATCGGCTCAAATAACTTCTGAACGGAGTCTCAAATTGTAAATTTGAGCCCGCCGTTGTGTTCAGAATGGTGCATTTACCCTAGGAGCGACCTAATTTCCTTTGTGCTGGGAGGTATGGTCAGGGGTGTTAAATTAAATGAATTAATTTAAATTAAAAAAAGAAAGAGAAAAACCCCTCACCCCTCACCCCTCAGCTCCCTCCTCCCGCACATTGGAATGACGAAACCCCTCCCCCTACCTTCGTTCTTCTCCAAATCAAGCCACAGACATCCTTTTTTTGCGCTGATCATCAGTGGATCAAGCTTCAAGGCGTCTCGGGCATCGTTCTGCCCCCGAAGCTTCGGCGATCATCCAACAGGTAGGCGTTTTCAGTTTTAAAATCCCGAATCATGATTTGTTTGGTTTTTCTCCGTTTTGAGCCTGCAGGTGAGTAGATCCAATCTCGAGGGGTGAATATGCCTTCGGAAGCGCTTTTGGACCCCAGGGGTGCCCCCGGTGGACCTCGGATGGTCTGCCGGCGCGGCTCCGGCGTGGCGGCGGCGGCCCGCTGGAGTCAACTGGGACCGCCGCACCGCGGCGGTCTGGGGTTCAATCACCGGTGACCACCGTAGGGGAAAAGGGGGGTTGTTCATGCACGCGAGTTCACATGCTGCACCGCGGCGACATGGTCCTCTGGCTGGTGCGGCCAGCGACGGTCGCCACCGGGTTGGTCGGTGCAGGACGGCCCAGGCCGGTCCGGCCCTCTTCTTGTACACGGGGGGTTTTAAAACCCCCATAATTTGCTCCCTGGAGGTTGGAATTGCTTTCCGTCTGCAACGATGCGGCCCTGGGGATAAGGAGAACCCTTTGAGGTGGGTTTGGGAGTCTAAAGTTTTGGGATCGTGGCCCGGGTGCTTGAAATGTCGAATAAATTAATAATATTTTATTATTAGGGTGTGAGACCCTGATGGTATGGCGAACTTTTCTAGATGGTTTATGGGTGTTAGTACCAAGAACAGGGTGTGGGCCCCACGAGGCTGGGTTCCGGCGTTTATAGAGAAATGTGACTTCTCCATCGGGTGTTCATTTTTCACGATTGAGTAGTCGATACCGTGTGTTTTTACAAGGGGTTCACAATGGTGTGATATTCTTGATGAGTTTCGGGATCGTGGAGTGGGCCCCACCCGATCTGGCTATGGTGAATAGTACCTTTTTCACCGGGTGTCCATTTTGGACGATCGAGTAGTTGATCTTGTGGGTTTTTCCGAGGCGATCGCAATGGTGTGATCCTCTTGATGAGTTTCGGGATCATGGTGTGGGCCCCACATGGGTAGGCTATAATGAATAGTACCTTGTTCACCATTTTTTCATTTCGGGCGAGTAAATAGCATATCCTGCGTTTTTTTTGCGTAGACCATGATGGTGGCCTCGGTATCAGCCTAATAGGTGCGCAGTGTGGCGATGTTGAGGTTTTCTTGGGTTTGCGACGTTTGGACCAGCAGTGGTTGAGGTTACTCCCTTGGTTCTCTCCTATGAGGGTTCGTGTAGCATCACAACCGTGGTATGGGTTTGTGATCCCCTCGATAGGATCTCTAATATATTAGAGGTGTAGCACCCCTCTGGTGGGCATGAGGCGGGATCCTCTAGCTTCGCTACCCTAGATCTGGTTCTTGGATTCATTGTGACTGCTTATCCACAGGCGGTGATCCCTTATTTAGCAGGTTAACCCTCATAGGGTTTGTGGTATCATCGGGAATATGATCTCCTATGCATTGGGTCGTGCTCAGTAGGGTTGTGGAATCATTGGGTATATGATCTCCTACTCAACATGTGGTTTTTACTAGGGTTGCATCATCATTGGGTATAAGATCCCCTACTCAGCGCGCAGTTTTGGTAGGGTTGCAGCATTGTCAGTTAGATCCCCTACAATGCGAGATATATCAGATAGGGTTTCATTATCGTCGTAACCATTGTGGGCGAAGATCCTCTATCCGAGAGATGTGCTTTTGTGGAATGCCAGATCCAGTTGTGGTATTCCCCAGCAGATTCTGGGAGCAATCCCCTATCTGAGAGATCTTCGAGTACCAGATCAGGTTGTGGTATCCCCCAGTGGATCCTGGGGGTGATCCCATATTTGTGAGATCTTCAAATACCAGTGTGGGTTTTGGTATCCCCTAGTGAACCCTAGGAGTGATCCCTTATCTGAAGAGTTTTTTGTTCTTGTTGTTTCAGTGTGGTTTTCTCAGTGATGATATCCGATGAGTGTGATCTCTCGAGTGGGCATCTGAGATGTTTTTGTGGGACCTGATAAAGTGTATCTCGCGGACGGGTTCCATCTTGGATAATGGTGATCATGGAGTGTGTTCTCCTGGTTTTGAACCATTGCTGGTGATGAGGTCGGTACCTCATGTGGCTTGGTGAAAAAAATGAGTATATCTAGATGTTCAAGGTATATGTATTGGCCTATATATATGCGGATGTTCATCGTATATGTATGGGTTTATATATGAGCGGACATTCGTGATATATGCTTGGGAGTATACTTGTGCTGATGTTCAAGGTCTATATATGGGCATACACCTGAATCAAGCTGTCTAGTTGCGTTTAGCCAAGGATGGTCTCGAGATGGAGTTTCTCTCTCATTTGGGTTCCCTCTGGCTGGGTTGAGCCGACTGTTTCCTTTCAGTTTCTCTCTTTTGTTTTGTGTTTTTTGGGTGCCTACTAAGTATTTTTATACTCACCCCTGAACGGGTTTTTCCCGCACATGTTTGTGTCTTGTGCAGACCACATGCCTATCGACAAAGTCCCAGGGGGACTCGGAGCAGGCGGAGCTTAGTGAGCGAGAATGACCTGGGTGTTTACCAGAGCTGTGCCAAGGAGCTTACCAGTGGGTGCTTTTGGCAGTGTTTCCCTCCTTCTGAGTAGGTTGGACGCTTTTGTAGTTTTCTTTTGGTGGGACCTATTTTTCCCTTTTGTACTTCTATTTCACTCTGGTTGTTGGTTAGATGTATGCATCCATTTCTTTTCAATTTTTATATATATCATTGCACTGTTTCATGGAGCTGTATGTGGGTGCGTGTGTACAGGTACCTTAGGCTAATGCCTCCCATTTTTGTGATATCCTACTCGGTGCTAGTCACCAGCCCCTGGCCTGTTGGAGGCGGGCTTGGGGAGTCATGGCTCGATCCTCGTTGGGTTGGGTCTTGACATACACTTACACATACCTCCATCTAATGGATACGAACATACTGTTTTTGTGAACGGAGAACTACTGCCACACGAAACAATGATTGTTCAATTTTCCCCTACCACCTCTCATAGTGGCCATTATGATGGAACTGTATTTATATATGATATATATTATATTTATATTTTCTATATGCCTCTTTATTTTTCAATTACAGTATACCTTTCTTCTTTCCATAATGTTTAAATATGATAATTTCATTTGAGGATGTGTGGACTACCGCCCCATCAAAGTGATATGACTCATTCATGTCATGCATCGAACATATAAAGAATAGTGTTAATTAACTTATGTAATGTATATAAAATAGGATATTATACTGGAATTATAATATACCAATGTATTATTTAGTATTAATTCCTATAAATATGCAAAAGAAATTAAAGTAGTGTTAATCTGTATGTACAACTTACTGTCTCCATGAATGGTGCATTTCTTTTATTATCTCCAAATGTTATGGAATTTTATAAAAACATATATAATAGATCTAAATACATATATAATGGATATATATGGTATTTAAATCATGAATACTATTTTCTTGACAATGGACTTTTGAATACATGGATAATTTATATCAAAACAAGTTCATTTTCAACTCAAGTACCGAATATCAAAAAAATGATTGATATGAAATTAAATAGTTATGTAATTTTTATAAAAAGATTATAAGTAATATAAAATTAATAATAGACTTTAAAAAGGTTCTAAAACAAGTATAAATTTACCTAATTTTATTATCCGGGAATATAAATAATGAATGAGACAAGTTGGACTCAAGGTAAGGGACTGCGTCTCAATCTCCTTTCATTAAGGCATATTTTAATAATATACATATCCTTATTTTATACGGTGTATAATTATACCCTTTTTAATTTAATTTAATTCAATGGTTTTTAAAAGTAAAATAAATACCTTATTCCCTTTTATGTATTTTGGTATTGAAAATAGTTTTTGAGAAGGGGTTGATTATGTCAATATATTGAACTAATATCTCATGACTACAATGTTGAAATGTTATCTTTCCTTTATGCTTGTTTTATGTGTTATGATTATGTTATGGTTCATGGGAATTATTTATATATATGGGTGGTTCTGTGATAAACCAATGATAGATGAGCTTAAGATAGCTCTCCAATGCATTGGGTAACGTGATAGAGGTAAACATTAATATTTCTCCTAAGAGATTTAGAGAATATACTGTGATGTGTATTCCAAATGTAACTCCCTATGTAGCTCTGAAAGCTACAATGTAAGTATGTTTTGGATTACATAAGTTACCTAAATGATTTATGACTTATATTTTTTATTCATAAATTTTATTATTTCAGGAGTTATATTAAAGAGATTATGTTTTATGACTGAAAAGTTTGATTTCTTGATTTGTATGTATTCATGGACTGATGTTTTCTTCCATTATTTTATATCCCTTACTGAGATTTTTATGATCATCACAAGGTTTTGAAATGTTTTTCATAGGGTATAAGGAAGGTTAAGAGAAATGAATAATTCAATAATATTTTTATCAATAAAAAAATTCTTGTTTTAATTAAGGAGTTTTATTACTGTGAAAAAAAAATGTATAGAGTATAAGTGTCTACTTTGTAATATTTGAGATGTAATGTAATATTTATGGCCTAATTCTCTAAAACAATAAACCTAAAAAGATCCTCAATGTGAATTATTTACTTAACTTAAGATTATATAATGTTTAAGGTTGGGTCCTTATAGTTGGTATCAGAGGAAAGGTTTAGGAAACTTTACGGATTGGGAGTTTTCATTAAACACATGGTTAGTCTCACTTTTATTATTTCAGTTAAATCATTGTTTTATAACATTATAAGATCAAGTAAAGTTAGTTAAAATTGAAGTAGGAGGATCTCAAACAAAATTTCTATCTCTTCCTGATGACATTCTTGTAATAATTATTTCAAAGTCATGTTTGGATGATTGTGAAACATTTTATAGAACACAACTCACTTGTAAGCAGTTTTTTGAGATATCAGACACCTCCACTATACCTAGATACCATTGTGGATCGTGGGTTATATTTAATCAAATCCTATTTTTTTAATATTATTATATTTTTAAGAAAGGTAAATATTATCAAGGCATTTTTAAATATTTTACCTTATCATAAGATTTTGAAGAATATTATGATTTTGAAAAAGGTGATGAAGAAGGACACCCTTGCACAATATATTTATATTTTCTTTTAAAATATATTCTTTCATCACATACTTATGGTATTTTATAAGGACCGCAGATTGAAAGTTTCAAATCAAACTCAATCTGACTATTATATAAAAATCATGTTTTATCGTATGTTATGAAATTATATGTCAAACTTGATTATTTTTTGAAACTATTTTTCTATGAACACCCATATAACCCATATTGTACAAGGTGTATTTTGGATAAAGGAATTTATTTTGAAGGATTTATACATAATTTTTGAAATAAATGGACCTTTTATTTATGTGATCAAGATAAATATGAAACCAGGTGGACACCATGATCAAGGTATGATGTTCTTTCTTTGGTAATAGTGTTATTTTATCATATGGAGGCGGAAAAATGTCAATATATATAAGACTTCATGAATTATGATGCTGAGTTCATTATGAGTTGGGATGGAAATGAGAGGTATAAGATAACCATTGAGGTTAAAACATGTTAAGGTTATTTTGTTGTTTTATAAAAAAAGACAACCCACAAGATGGGTGACAACCTATCGCGTCCGGAAAGGCCACAAGAATCGAACCCACAACTGAAGGGTGAAAAGGGTGCATCACCTACCACAATCCTATGTGAAGTCCCTGGTTAGTATGACTTTTTCTTTTTAGTTAAATGATTTTATGGATCGATAATAAGTTGATTTTGGAAATTATGTTTTATCAAATGGATATCCTTAGTAAAGGAAAATGATTTGGTGATTAAGTGATAAATGTTATTGTGGAAGATGTTCTCTTTTTTGGTAACACTATATGTCTAAGGAAAATAAAATAATATGGGATTTCATTTGAGGATTAATGGTGGAATTTTATTTTGGAATAATCAATGTTTTTTTATTATTGATATGTGGAGATTTGGGTTATTTATGTAAATTACTATCCTATCATAGAGAATATGTTATTAGGTTACTTACGTTTCAGTATAATACTTTAAGAGTGGTTGATGTTATTTGGAGATAAATGTTAAGATTTATCATGGAAGACTGGATGATCAAATCCTTCTGAATTTTTGGGTTTCAATATTAATTTGGTTTACTTTGAAGAATTTTAAAGACAATTGTTTATTGAATAGTCCCAATTTAACTTTGGGGTATTTTTTGTTTAATTTTAGAGATTAAGAGTATTATTTCTATTTGTGAAGTATTATCCATTTGGGGGATTATTTGTTATTTTACTAACCATTTTTGTTTTGGTAAATGTTTCAAGATAGGATGAATAAATAGTTATTCTTTTGATGATTATGTGATTTTTTTAGAAGTTGATTCTTTTGATTTAGGTTTGACCAAGTCATCTTGAATACTCATCGTTTGGAGAAAAGATGAGTCTGTTGTATAAATTTATTAAAGAATGAAAATCTACTTGAAAAGTAAGTATGTTTCCTTATGTTACTATTATAAGTAGTAAAATAATTCCTCAACTTTATGATAAGTATATTAAAACAAAAACATCTTACATATATTTTTCCTATTGGGAAATCAAATACCATTTAACCCATCAAAATTTTAGGGTTTTCTGGTTGTTAACTTTCTCCTGATCATGTTTTATATCACTCACCATCAGAATATAATGGTTAGTTTTTATTCCATATCTATGTTTTTCTACATGGAATCCTAGTATGTCTTATCTCAAGTGACCTTTTTAATTTTATTTCTTTCTTTTAAAGTGATAGTTTTATTGACTCTTTTTCCAATGTTTCATTTTCAATGATGTTTCTGAGCCTAATTTTAAAATTGTGAGGACCCAATTTCCAAAAGGGGGAATAATGTAACAACCCAAGTATTTATAGAATGTTAATTTTTCTATTCTATTAATATTTATGAATAAGATATTAATTTTATGTTAAAGGGGATTATTTTTTTTATAGCATACTCAACATGAAATAACGGGTTTCATTAAAATCATACATTGCACACAACTTTGAGTTATACTAAAAAATAATGTAATAATATTATTATTATTCAAATTATAGTTAACGTCTATCCATTGGAATGGAGAGAATTAATAGTATCAAATTAATTTTTTAAATATGGTTTAAAAATGTTTAAATAATGATTCATTGGTTGCCAAATTTATTAGAAATGGAAATAAAAACCAATTGAATATGAAGGATGTGTTTTTATGAAAACCTATTTAAAAGAAAATAATTTTGTTTATAAAATCATATCACACTTTATGTATTTTTATTTAACGAATAATATATGTTATATATTCAATGTAATGTTTTAAATTCATCTCATATGTTATCAAGATATGATATAAGAACAAATTCAATTTTTCGGAGAAAAGAAGTATTTTTCTAAAAATGTAGTTTTATCTCCTTTTGATGGAGAACACTTTTTAAATTTATTTTTTGTCACTTTTATATGTTATATTAGAAAAAATAAAATTCTTCTATAGAAGTGGAACACCAAAATTTACTTTGGTAAAATTTTTGGTAATTTTTTTATAAAGTGCATTTTTTTAATGAATAGTGAAAAATACTGCATTTTAATTCAAAATCGTCTTTTCATCTAATTTATTTATACAGTTATATTGTCATTTTAATTAGTTTTAAAGTATAATCAGATTATGTTTTTATCATTTATTCAAATTATTGTCATTTGAAATAATTTCATATTTTAATTGGACATAAACACATGTCAATCTTTTGGTAGTTTTTACTTTTTAAAAAACGCTTTTTGGTTTTGACAACGAGAATTAATTTTAATTTAATTACTGAAACTTCTGTGTTTTGAATTTAAAAAAATGGAATTTGTATTTTTAACCATAATGTCTAATTTTTTTTAATAGGTTCCTTTTATTTTTTGACATTATGAATAGTAACTTCAGTAATTATTTTATTTACCATGGTTAAAGGGTAAATCTGGTAAATAAAGGTAAAAATAATATTATAATCATATAAAACTACTCTAAAAAAGTTATGATCATATTTTATGAGATATTTACGACCAAGGACATATTTGGGTAGATTTTGGGACCCCATGGATTCACTTGGGAGTGATAATGACATTTTATAATAATTAATTTAAAGTAAAGAGAAAAATAACATAAACATGTATATTTTAATAAAATAGTTTTTGTATGGGGTTATATAGGTGATCACTTCGACTGTAAATAGTCATTAGAAATATAAAAATATTTTCTACATCATGGTATTTTATTTATAATTTTTTGACTTTAAATAAATAAATTTAATTATGACACAATGATGACGCAGTGATTGCTTCATTAATAAAGGATTCAAATAAATGATATTATAAATAATAAATTAAATGTAATTTGTTTATTTTGATGCCATCCATGAATTTTATCGATGATATTGAAATATTTTATTTTATTTAATTCATTTTTTTCAAATGAATAAAGTTGTTATAACTTTAACAAAAATCAATTACTTGATAGTGTCATAATTGACATAAATAAGTTTTTAAAACAAATATTATTTTATTAAATGATATAATAGTCCTAAAAATATAAGATTTAAAAAAATGACTTATATAATGTTAAAAATGTCATTAATTATCCACTTATGGTTCTCTTGGCATTTTATAGAAAATATAGTTACCATATATTATGAAAATTCAAGAAGACATGGTAAGAGTTAATGTTTTTAATTAAGGATGATAGCTAAAATATAAGGTTAATTTTGTGACCTAAACTTGTCTAAAACCTATTGTTTGAGAGGTTGTAGACCTAAAATCATGTTATATTTGAAATAAATGAGTTTTTTACAATTTTAAACTAAAAATCAATTTATAATAAAATAATATTTCATGACCTTCCTAAAGTGCCCCTCCTCCCTCTTATAAAAGGCCACCACCTCTACCCACTTACTCACACCTCTCAAGACCATTGTCTCATATAAATTATACTCAAATAATATCCCAACATCTCTCTATTCGTCTTAAATTATTAAATTTTGTATAAAGAAATTCAAGAAAGTCTTTTGGCTCAAATCAAAAGAAGTTACCGATTTAGAGGTAACATCTTCTCTTAAGTTCTTTTCTTTTTATTTTCCTTCTCCACTACCTATGATCTTATTATTGATTGATTACATAATAACATCAATATCCTCAATATTATAGGTTGTTTTTATGAAAATTATTCTAACTACACTTACACACACCTTCATCTAATGGATACGAACATACTGTTTATGTGTACGGTGAACTACTGCCTCACGAAATGATGACTGTTCAATTTTTCCCTAACACCTCTCATGGTGTCCATAATGATGGAAGTTTATTTATATATGATATATATTATATTTATATTTTCTCTATGCTTCTGTATTTTTCATTTACATCATACCTTTATGCTTTCCATAATATGTAAATACGATAATTTCATTTGAGGAAGTGCGGACTACCGCCCCCTCAAAATTATATGACTCATTCATTCCATACATAGAACATATTAAGGATGGTTTTAATAAAATTATTTAACATATATAAAATATTATATTATAATATAATTATAATTTAACAATTTATCATTTATTTTCCATTCCTATAAATATTAAAAGTAAATGAAAGTAGTGTTCATGCGTACGTACGGCTTACCGTCTCTATGAACGGTGCATTTCATTTATTATCTCCAAATGTTATGGACTATTATAAATAAATATATACTGAATATAAATACATATATAGTGTAAATATATGATATTTAAATCAGAATATAATTATGTAGATAATGCACTTTTGAATACATGGACAATTTACATCAAAACATGTTCATTTTCGACTCAAGTACCGAATATCAACAAAACGACCGATATGAACTTAAATAATTATTTAATGTTTATAACATGATGATAAGTAATATAAAATGAATAATAAACGTAAAAAGGTTCTAAATAAAGTATAAATTAACCTATGTTTATTATTCATGAATACAAATAACGAACGAGACAAGTCAGACACAAGGTAAGGGGCTTCGTCTCAATCTCTATTCATTGAGGAATATTTTGAAAATATACATCTTTTTATTTTATACAGTGTATAATTATACCCTTTTATTTTAATTTGATTCAATGGTTTTTAAAATTAAGATAAATACCATATACCCTTTTTAAGTATTTTGGTATTGAGAATTGTTTTTAGAATGGATTGATTATGTTAATATATTAAATTGATATCATGTGATTGCAATGTGGAAATGTTGTCTTTACTTTATGCTTGTTTTATGTGTTCTGATTATTTTATGGTTCTTGGGAATTATTTACATATATGGGTGGTTCCATGATAAACCAAAGGAAAATGAGCCTGGGATATCTCTCCAATACATTGTGTAACATGATGGAGGTAAATGTTAATGTTTCTCCTAATAGATTTAAGGAAAATATTGTGATGGGTATTCCAAATGTAACTCCCTATATAGATATGAAAGCTACAATGTAATTATGTTATGGATTCCACAATATACCTTTATGATTTATGATTTCTATTTGATATTCATAAATATTATGATTTCATGAGGTATGTTAAAGAGATTTTATTTTATGATTGAAAAGTATGATTTCTTGATTTGTATATATTCATGGACTAATATTTTCTTCCCTTATTTTATATCCCCTAGTGATATTTTCATTCTCATCCCATGTTTTTTAAATGTTTTTCATAGGGTATAAGGAAGGGTAAGATAAAGGAATAATTCAAGAAGTTTTCTATCAAGAAAAGAAATCTTATTTTAATCAAGGAGTTTTATTGTTGTGAAAAAAAATTGGATAAAATATAAGTTTCTACTTTGTAATATTTGAGATGTAATGTAATAGTTATGGCCTAGTTATATAAAATTCTAAAACTAAAAAGATCATTAATGTGAATTCCTGAATTAACTCAAGATTATGTAATGTTTAAGGTTGGGGACTTATATTCAATATCTCCAAACAAATTCTCCACACATTATATTATTCTTGATATGTCATGTGTAATACTATTATACTTAACCATAGTAAGTAGAAACATAATAAGAGTGAGATAAAATGCTCAAAAAAATGTTTATTATAAAATATCAAGGAATAAACCAATGATAAAAAATATGAAAAGAAACATATGATAATCAAATAATTTTATATAACTGATCATATGATCTTAAAACAAATACATGGATAGAATAACAATATAAATAATAACATTGATAATAATAACTAAATTCGTTGTTATTGAGTGAATAATACTAAAAATATAGATCTTTACCATTATGGACTCATCTAATAAATTATTCTTTTCATCATCGTCAAATCTAGGACATCATTATTTCTGTCAAGGTCACAACCAAGACATCATGCTTTCATTGAGTAATCATACACCAAAAACTCAAACCATGTCCTCATGATACCAATTGATTCATTGAGGGGATATATAATACTAGGCCGCACCCATCACTTATTTAAATTCAATTCACTAACCATATGAAATATATGAATATCAATACAATGCATGATTAACTTGCATTAGTAATTCACAAACATCTGTATTAAGATACAAACATATATAATTCCAATACTTTACTGTTAATAAATAAACATAATCCATTAAATTAATTAATTTCTATGCTTAATCAATACATAATAAATATTCCTAAGTATTAAATAAACATTTGTATTAGAATAACAAGTTTTTTTATTATCAATATTTTCCCAATAAATATGTGTAATATCTTTAAACATAAGAAACCTCAAAATAACATCATATTGAGTAATGAAAATTTTTTAAGTCAATAATGTTCCCAATAAATTTATGTATAGATATCTAGGTGAATTCCCTTCAAAAAATGTATTAAAAATTAGAGTATTTATTAAGGAAATGTAATAGAATAAAAATCATGCCTAAAACAAAGTGTAATTTGCAAAGTAAAAGGCAGTGATATATTTCTATTATTTAAATCCACCAATGTAAAATAGTATAAAATGATTTATAAAGTAATAAAGGATAAATATATACATAATAAAAATAAAAAAACTAGTTAATAAGAATCATGTCTCAATGAAAACAAATTGGGATACAAACACCCTTATAGTAATTGTAACATGAGAATCAAAATAACATGACAGGGACACCATGAAATTAAAATATAATGAAAAATATATATTATTTATACTTGAATTAAATAGGGTTTTGAATACACCATATAAAATAAAAATGGTCTGTAATATCAAACATGCCTCATTAAATTGAAAATAGAGACAAATAACACTTATGAATTTAAAAACATTCAAATCATTACTTCATGAATGATAAAATTTGAAACATAGCATGAAATATCATGAATAATGAGATAAATATGATATTAGATATAAAATGTGTAGTAATTATAGAATAAATATAAAACTTGGTGTATAATGTACACATGTCTCAAGGAATTGAAATTTGATACATTGAACCCCTAACAACCTTATAGGATTTTAAATCAAAACCCTTTAAAGGATATAATTTAAAATTAAATAATAAATACTATGAATATTGATAGGATCATGACACATAATATTAAAGAGATAATTGGGTACATAATAAAAAAAACATGGTGTATAATAAGAAAAATGTCTTAAGGGGTGATAATTGAGACATAAAACCCTTCCAGCAATATAACTTTTCAAATTGAAAATCCATGGAAGGTTGAACAAGGGATAAATTTTTAAATCCCAAATATTTAATGAAAATTTATTAAGAATTAAATCTACACCAAAAATATACACTAACAATGGAAGATTGGTCAATAGTAATCATATCTCAATCAAAAAACATTGAGATTAAAAAAATCCTTACCTCAATTATTGACTTTCACAAAAGTACTTGAATCTGTTATATAAAAAATTACTATCTTAATCAACTAATTTAGAAACTTATTCATATCAATTACCTTTTATAAAATCCATTTATAATTATTGTATGCATCTTTATTAGTTAGTTTTTATCTAATTCTAATATAATTTGTGAGTAATCTTGATCTTTTAGGAGTATTTTTATGTCATAGCATTGATTATTTTTAATTATTTATAAACTTATAATTTAAATTTGTAGGAGTTGGGTTTTGATTTATAAATAATAAATCGGTTATGAGCTTCTTTCATTTATTTTCAAAAAATAAAAATTGGTATCTTATTAAAGAGTAAAATATTAATTTTATAATTCCAAAAAATATTCTTATATAAATAATATATTATCAATAATTATGTTCTCATATTCATCCATGATATTATTTTATAGAATTGTTCAAGTAGGAGGTTAGACGTACCCAAACATAAACATACCATAATTAAAATATGAGTATAGTTTTTAAAGTGATTTATTTTGGAATAATATCATTATTATAAAATTATCATGAGATTATTTATACATTTTTATGGTGGTGAATTATATTTTATTAAATTTTAATAAATAATAGATAAACCAGATGAAAAACTATACATGTTATTTCATGGAGGAAGTAGTCTGCACAACGCACGAATGGATTTTTCTTTTTTCCTAATGTAAAAATGGAAAGGTGGTTAATGTTTATTACCATAAAAAACATTAATAATAGTATAAATACTGAATTAATCCTATATTATTGTGAAAAAAAATATTTCAAAAGGAAATATGTAAAATTAAAAATGTTAGGAAAAAGTTGGTACTTATATTGAGAACATGAAATTTCTCCTTGAAATATCCTTGTAATTGGATGATATAGGATAACTAATTGGGACCATAAGCTTATGAAATTGAGAGAGTATTGTATTTTGAGAAAAAAATGGAATAGTTTATATTTTAAGTTATAAGTGTAGCATGAAGTGGTAGAAGTGTTCTGATTTTATATGTGAAGAAAAATATCATTTTTGTAAATAATCCATAGTTTTCAATAATGGTATAACATTATTCCATGGTAAAAGTATCAATATTTGGGTAATAATGGAATTAATGAAAATTTAAGGGTTTTACTCAACTCAAACATACATTTTAGAGACATATTGAGTGATTTTAGGATTTTCCCATTAGTTTTTAACATTTTAAATATTTAGCTTTTACTATGGTAGTTAATTTTCAACCTCGATAATTAATTTTAATTTTAAATAACAAGTCTTGATTTTTTTGCCTCATTTTAAAATTCTAAATTCATATCATAAAAACAGGTTATTAAATAAATTTTTTATTTTTAAGAAAAATAATTTCAGAATTAACACAGAAATAGTGTAAAATTTTTTGACAAAAGGTTGTTTTCAAGATTATAATTTTTTTACAGTATATAATTATTAATTTTTTCAATTTTCATATTATAAATTAGTTTACTATAAAAAAATAAATTTTATTTGGATTTTAAATAAATCATAAACTAAATTTTTATATAATAAAATTTAATTTATAGAATTAACCAAAAACAATTTATTTTACTGGGAAATATTACTTAGGTTTATAAAATGTTTAACATAGGTTTTATAAATTATAATAGTATTTTAAAATTTATATTTTTTGTCCATAAATAAATATTTGAACTTAAAATTTTTTTATAAGTATTTAAATAATACTTAATTCTTAATGTATCCATAAATTCTATGACTTTAGTAAAAAATGTATTTATCGTGATTCACCTAAAAATCAATTATATTAGAAAAATACCAAAAAATAATCTTTATATAATATTTTTATTATAAATCCAAAAATTAATTTTATTTTTTCATAATCAAATTGTAAGATTTTAGAATTTATTTTTTAAATAAAAACTTAAATATATAATGAAAATGGTCTTCATAGAAAAATAACATTTTAAAATGATGTATGTTCTTATTCTTAGTTTCTATAAATTAATCAAATTGGTGTTAATATATTATTCATATCAAATATATATTTTACCCATAATATATTTAGTTTCTTAAAATAGTGCACATAAAAATCCCTTTTTTAGAAAAGTTGATTTTAAAAGTGTAAATATATCTTATTAGTTATTCAATTACACTAATTGTATTTTATAAATGCCTTATTATTAATAGTTAAATTTATTTTTATTTCTATATATATTTCATAACTCAGTTGATAATAATTTTTCCCAACAATTTTATAGCTACATTTTAATAGTTTTATATTATTTTGTATATCATTGTGGTTTTGTGTTGCATGTGAAGCATGATATCAAAAACATGAGGTTTTAAAGAAAAATATAATTTAAAATCTTAGAGTGTTACATTGTCCCCCTATAAATAAGTTCAGTCCTAAATATTTTATTCATCACTAACTAATAACATTATTTAAGTGTATTTAAAAGATTTTCATAACTAATGATATAATATCAAATGATGTGTCTACCTTAATATCTTAAGTACAACTAGGAAACACCTTTTATACCTCATCATGTTAACCGATTTATTCATATTTCCTTGGGAACTTATTTCTATAATTTCTTATTTTTAACACATGGAGTATTTTCCAGTTCCTTTGAGACATTCCTCTTGGTGACCCTTACTATATTTTTGACGTGAAGGATATTGAATCTTCCATAATCTATATAAATTGAAAATCCATGATAATATATCATTATATTATTAAATATGCTTGTAAACTAAAATAATTTTGTGTTTTATTCCTAATTTAGGATATCTTATTAGGTATGACTACAATATTTTTCACTCCAACTCTTATTCTGTTTGGTTAATCATTGGGAAAATCTACAAATTTTCCATGGAATCCATTATTAGCATGGTTACTTTGGTATTCATACATTAATGAAACCAAAATTATTTAATCATGAATGATGAATAATTAAACCAAAAATAGAATTATAAAAAATATCTTACGCTTAAAAATTATTACATTATCTTTCAATTTAACCTAAACCATTATCTATCCAATCTAGGTTTCTTTAGGTCAGGTCCTCTCGTATTATTTATCCTTGTTCTTTAACATAATTTATTATTCATGATATATAATAAATATAATTTCACTAACAAAATAATATCCCCTAGAGTAATGTGTTGGGGGTGTAGTCATAGGCCCACTTATAATAAACTAAGTAAAGATCACATTAATTCTCAACCATACCTTTTTGGGGTTATTATCCTTATATGCATATGTGCCACAGCCACATCCATTTTTCATTTTCTATACAGATGTATAATTTTTAGGAGAACTACACAATCTCTACTTTACAAAAAATTCAGGATTTTATCTTATACATAGAATTATTCATGGGTTTTTAATTATAGTTCCATTATTATAATCCCAAAACAACATAAAATGTTCAATATTACCTAAACCAATCTAAAGGTTTATCTATACCATTGAAATTATGATTAACCTTTATTTATCAACCCTTGATGACATTGATAACTCTTAAATTATCTTAAAACAATAACATCTTAGTCCATAAAATTATATAAACCCCCATTTGATACCAACTATGATGACCCAGACCCAAACTCTCTGAATTTAGTGCTAATAAAAAAATATTTTGCATACCTTTACTAAAATGAACTAAATCAATCCAATTTTAACCATCAATAAATACAATATCACTAAAAAATTACTATTTAACAGACATTTTAATGACCTTTTAGGTTTAGTGTATTAGATATTTTGAAAAAACATTTAACTAATAAATCCCATTTCATTATTATCAAATAGAAATTTTTACCACTATATTAGAAATTACTTAATCTGTAATAATACATTAACATCTCACACAAAATTATCCACTTGTGTTACACTTTTAGACATGTCATGTGTAATACTTTTCTACATAAATTAGGGAAATTAAAACATAAAAAATAGTGATCTCAAATGAATATTGAGATAAAACATATATCAAAATATATCAAGGGGTCAACCTGGCATGAATAATATGGAAGGAATCAAATGATAATCAAATAATGATATATAACTAATAACATGATCTTGAAATAAAATGCATGTATTATATAAAAATATAAATAATCATGTGGTTAAAAATAACTAAATTCATGATTATAGAATCAATAATTCCAAATATCTTGATCTTTACTATCAAGGCCTTAGAAAATACATTATTCTTATCATTATGGTTATATCCATGACAATGTTCTTATTATCAATGTATCAACCAATACATCATTCTTTATTTGGATAGGAATAAACCAAATATCCAAACCTTTTATCTCATGACACCAACTAGTGTATTGGGGGGATATATAATACTCTCCATCCTCTTCATCACTTCTTTATGTCTAATGAATTCACCAAATGAAGGATACAAATATCAATAAAATGCATGATCAACTTTCCATAGTAATCTATAAACATATGTATTAATAAACACATATAAATAATGTAAATAATTTTCCAATAAATAAACCAATATAATTGATCTAGATAAATAATTTTTATGGTTAAAAAATATATAATAAACTTTCCCAGGTAGTCAATAAACAAGTATACTGATTGTCAATATTTACCAAATCAATAAGTGGAAAATAATTCTATATATGAATCATCAATATAACACTTCATAGAGTAATAGTATATGGTAAATTAAATAGTTTTCCTAATAAATTTATGTATTTATATCTAGGTGAATTCCCTTTAAACAATGTAATGAAAAATTGGGTATTCACATAGGAAATAAATTAGAAGAAAAATCATTCCTACAATAGAGGATGGTTTTCCAAGACAAAGAAAGTGGTATATTTATATTATTTTAATCCCATATTGGAAAAAATTATGACTATATTTATAATTTAATTCATGTCCATTATATACTCTATAAAAATGAAATAACCGGTCCATATGAATCATAACTCAATATAGGAAAATTCAGATGAAAATACCCTTATTGTAATGGTATAATGGTAATAAAAAATATGAGAGGTATTATATGAAATTAATATATAATTAAATGAATGAAAATTATTTTAATTTAAGGAAATATGTAAGTGATTACACTATGTTTAAGAAAATATGGTGCGCAATATGAAACATTTCTCATTAAATTGAAAATAAAGACAAATAATACTTATGGATTTTGAAACTTTCGAATCAAAACCCATTGAAGGATATAATTTCAAATTGATAATAAACCACCATGAATAATGTGATAATAGTGATAAAAATATAAAATCTTAATTAAGTAGACCATAAAATAGAAAACATGGTTTAAAATATAAACATTCCTCAAGTAATTGAAATTTGGGACAATGAACCTCATATCGCATTAGAGGCTTTTGAATCAAAACCCCATGATGAATATAACATCAAATGAAATATTAAATACCATTAATAATGAATTTATAATTATAAAAAAATATTAAATGGGTGTAGTAGGTTTACCATAAAGAATAAATCATTGTGTATAAGAAAAAATATGTCTCAAGTGGTAAAAATAGTGACTAAAAACTCTTATAATGTCATAATATTTTGAATTGGAAATACTTGGAAGGAAGAACATGGTTTTGATTTTTAAATCAATTAGATTTTAGGAAAAAAGTTATAATAGATAACCATGCCCAATATATACACCACAAAAAAGAAATAATTGGTGAGTATGAATCATATAAAATTTAACTATCTTAATTACCTATTTCAAAACCTTACTCATTTATATAAACTTTTATAAAATTCATTTATAATTATTCTCTACGTGTATATTTTTTTAGTTATAATCGATTTTCAATATTTAGTGTGAGTAATCTTGACTGTTTTGAACTACATTCATAATAGCGGTGTTTTTATTCATTTTTCTCATAAATTTAATCATTAAAATATCATAAAAGGTACATTAATTTATGATTAATAATTATTTATAATGTAATAATTTCATTCTATGGTATTTTTTGTTAAGAAATTTAAAAATGAAATTGATGATGAGCATGTTTCGGTGATTTATAGTGAATGGATGTTGGAATCATAATTAATGAGTTTAATATTAATGATACAGTTATAGAACCAAAATAAAATCATAATAAAATTATTTATATTATAAATTATGAGTCATTAAGTTCTTATATTCATCCATGAAATTATTTTATAGCATTTTTCATGTAGGTTGTTAGACTGACCCAAACATGAACATACCATTACTAATGTATGAGTATGGTTATGAAAGTGGTTTATTTTGGAATAATATCATTATTATATAAGTATTGTGATATTATTTAGATATTATTAAGTTTTTTAATCAAATTTTAAGTGATTTTAATAAATAAGAAATAAATAAGATGAAAAATGAGATATATTACTCTATAGAGGTGGTAGACCGCACAATTCATGAATTGAAATTTCATTTTTCTTAATGGAAAAAGAGAAATTTGTTTTATATTTATTCTGAAAATATAGCAACATAATTTATACTATAAATCTTCACTTCATTATATACAATAATAACAATAACAACAATAAACAAATAATCCATAAACTTTATTAAATGGAGTCACCTGTATGGATAAAAGGTCACCAATGGTCTCTATTGAAGACTATATTTTAATTGATACTATTTATATTGATATCATCATGAATGATTTTTTTAATTTTACTTTTATTTATATCTATACTTCTTTTAATAATTTAATTTCACACTAATTTTACCTTATTAACAGTTGCATCCTTAGGTCTTTAACTAATATATCTAAACCATTTTAATCAAGTATCAGTAATATTATCATTAATTTCATCCATTAAAACTTTTTATAAAACACATTTATTTCTAATTTTATTCATATTAGTATTCCCACATGTGAATCTTAACATTTTCATTTTACTACCCATATTTTTTAGATGTCCTGTTAATGACAAAAGTTTGGAAAATTTTAGAACTTATGTTGAGTGCTTGAGATTTATCATGGGAATATCCTTGTAAATAGAGTCATTAGGATGACTAATTGATACTATATTTTACACCTAGATATTTTAAAAAAATAATATTATGTTTGATAGTATACATGATATGCAACACTGGGCTAAACGAACCATGAAATATTATTTAAGTATGGCCATTATAACATAGCCATTGAATCAGAAGCTATGAATAGTATTAATTAAATCGTGAAATATATATAATGAATATACTAAAGAATAATTCATTGATTAATTATTATTAAATAAGTAACCAATTTTTAGTAAAGTTATTTTATACTTCAGAAATATACTTTCTTCAAAAATGATTTTTAATTCTTTTTGTGAGAAAATATTATAATTAATTTATAGAAATTAAATAAATTAAATTTTATAAAAATAATATAATTTTTTAATTCATAATATCAATATTAACTTACGGTGAAATTTTTTGATTTTTCTAAAAAGATTGATTTTCTAATGAATAGTAATAAATAGCAATTTTTATTGAGAACTGTATTTTTGTTTCAATCATTTACAATGTACCATTTTTTAAATTTATTTTAAAACAAAATTAGTTATATTATATTCCAAATAATCCAATTTTGTTAATTTAAATCAATTTTATGATTGAATTTAGTATAAAAACATTTTTATATATAAAAGGCATTTTTCTAAAAAACTATTTTTTGTCGTGTTTTCCACATTAATTTTAAAAGTAATTCATAAAAATTCTATAAAATGAATTTTTAAAAATAAATTAAATGTTTGGAATCATAAGGTCCAATTTTTTTAAATAATAACGTTTTATTTTTTATCAATATGAATAGTAACATTAGTAATTTTGTTACCACCATAAAGGGTAAATCGGTTAATTAAAGTTAAAAATAAAATTATAATTTCTAAATAATGACCCTAAAACTTGGATAAATTTTATTTTATGATTATATATCATTAATAATCATAAAAAGTTCAAATTTATGGACTTTTTCCATTTTTATGTTATTATAACTTTTATAATATTTTCTGTAATGAAAAGTTAAAAATATCACACTCTTATTTCTAATAACTAAAATATTTTTAACATGCAGAAAACCAAAGGATATTTTTGGTTTTATTATTATTTTTAAATAAAAATAATTTATCTTCATCATGTTATTTTAATTTTAATTTTTATAGTATCATAATTACATTAAATTTTTACACAACGTTGAGAGGGTAATTAATCAATTAATAGAAAAATAAAATAAAAGATATTAAAAATATCTAAAGTAATATAATTTGAATCAGTTAATATATCCCACAAATTTTATAGATATATATGATATTTTAGGTAGGTTTAAAAGGAATATACTCAAATTCTCTCTTTATCTTGATGTGTTTAAAGTCAAATTAAATGAATAGTGTTAAAAATTATATTAATGATATTTTATAATAAATAAAAAATAATTGAATGATTTAAAATTCATAAAAATTTATAATTTAAAAAAATTAATGTTATATGGTTTTAAAAATTAACCATTTTCCATTTATAGGACGTTTTTCATTTAAGTATAAAATTATTAACCCTTAAATGGTAGAAAACGTTAATATTACGATAATTGTCAAAATGGTTAACAAGGGATTAAAACTAAAAGATAAGGATTAAAAAAATAAAACATTTAAAATATTATTTTATGATATGGTTTCTCATTAACCAAATATTAACTGATAATTTAATTAATTTTTAGTTATTTGGACATCAAAATTAATTTATATTAATTTAATATTTTAAGAAATTCAAAGAGTGTGCATACCCTCAATTATAAAAGGGAACCCCTTCCTTCCCTTCATTACACCACTTTGAGCCATATAGTTCGAAAAAACCAAATAAATTAATCTTATAATCATCCTTATACAATTTCTTGAGGTTCTGGTCTCCCCAAAATACCAACATTGTGTTCCTTAAGAAGATAAC
The DNA here is from genome assembly GCA_963277665.1 of Viscum album. Taxonomy (NCBI): domain Eukaryota; kingdom Viridiplantae; phylum Streptophyta; class Magnoliopsida; order Santalales; family Viscaceae; genus Viscum; species Viscum album. The sequence goes on from OY728148.1 coordinate 581,748,655, forward strand.
TAAAGGAATTATTCTGAAGAAAAGGTAATCATCTTTACTAAGTCCTTAAATATTATTTCTTCTTCCACTTCCTATTAAAGTATTGTACATGTTATAAGATAATAAAAATAGTATCATAAATATACTAATATGTTATCATGTTTATGATACAACCATATTCCATCTTTTTTCCATCCTATGAAATGTGATAACATCGCTCATGCGTAGGTATGGCTTACTATCTCCACTTGCATGTGTAATTCATTTTTCATACCCATTTTACTTGGATGGTTAAAAAAATGGAAATAATGAGTATATATTATATTAATTACCTAAATATGGTTATTTAATTATAATATTAAATATACTTTATTAAATTCCAACTTGTTGTAAAATGATAATGTCGCTCGTGCGTACGTGTAGAATACCACCTCTATAAAGAAATGTGATATATTTTTCATTTCCATTTTATATGTAGGATAATAAGTATAGATTTAATGAGTGTGTATAATAAATATTATATAATAATAATTCCATAAATGTGAATTATTATTTACCTTTCCTTCATCCATCAAAAAGTGAAAACATTGTTCATGCGTACGTACGGATTACCATCTCCATGAAAGGTTTAATTTATTTGTATATCTATATCTTCTATGGATGAATATAAATATAAATATAATGAATATATATGATTTTTATATCATTATTAACATTCTTCAAATTATTTAACGATAATAAAAGAACAAGGACTAGAACTACCAAATCAAAAAAAACATAAAAAAGAAAATTTAACAGACGAAATAATGATAATAATAAAATATCATTAACAAATAGGTGATAAAAGTTCATAAGTAAATCATATATGGTATAATATAGATTAATATTGTTCTATAATATGTGTATAATATATATATATATATATATTATAAATTATGTTTGTACATGTACTAATGAAGTCTTTCTTGAGGTAAAGGTTTCTCGTCTCATATTTACTTTCATGAGACATATTACATATTCACCAATTATTTAATTTGGGCAGTGTATATACATCCCATTAAAAATTTTATATCATGAAGTTTTTATATTCATAGTATTTATATTTTCTTTTTATGTTATTTTCGTTATGATTCAAAATTTACCAAAGTAGTAAGGGTTTATTTCACAATCTCATCATTATTCAGAATTATTTCTGTTTAAGTATCTGTTGGGGGAATTATTTGATCTTTCAATCTAAATATATATATATATTATTATATTATATTTATTCATGAAATTTTAATGTAATATTACCATTATACACTCTTCTCTAGTTAAAATTATTATGTAATTTTTTTTAAGAAAATCTAACTTTTTTCTCTCCTCTGTCGAAAATAATTTTTCTTCCATAACTGTGTTTTCTAAAAATATTTCAAATAATGTATTAAAAATTCTATAAATGATTTATTGAATTAGTTTTTACCCATGTTTTAATTTTTAAAAATGGTTGTAAAGGAATCTTTTTTTCGAATGAGGTTCTTTTTAACATTTTTACTACAGTGTGAAATGAATGTTTTTTTAACTTATATGTAATGAATTGAATTTCCTATTGTTATGACTTATCAATGAAATAAAACTTCCTTTTAAATTTTACAAGGTTTCTTTTAAAGAAATTTTTTTCCTTAATATTTTTCAAATATTTATGATTTCAAAGTAGAAAGGGTATTTTCATCAAGAAATTTTCCAATTATTTTTTTAAATTATTTTCATCTATTTAAACTTCCTTTGTTGAATATTATGCTAAGGACATACTCTAATGATACCATATGACTTATTTATCTGGTTGATTTGTGATCAGTTTGAATTGGGATGTAATATTTTGATGTCATTCACTATATTAATCATGATGGTTTGTGATTATGTTTATTAATTGGGGAAAATATTACAATTTTTCATGATAGTTTTCAATATGGATGTTTATATTTATTGTGTTTTACCCATTTCATATGGGGGATGAATTAGACATAGTAAGTTATAGGAGGATTCTGTTATATCTCATCGATGTATTGGTATGTCTCATTAAATAAAATAGCTTGGATATTTGGGTGAGGCCTTAACTATTTACGTAATTTTTCTTGGAATGAGGACTTGAAAGTTTGTATTTGTTGTCTAAAATTATAAATTCCAAAATTATGAGATTATTTATTGATATCCATGTGATTATTTTATTAGTTAGAATATATATAGATAAGATTCAAGTTCATGTGATTATTTATATGAAATTGTTTGGCCATCATTTATTCTATCCATATTATTCTTCAGGTTCGAGTTATTGATTAAATAGAATGTGTTTTCATTTATTTACCTTTATATATTGATTATTCCTTATTTATTCATGATATATACCATTTTATGCATACACTTAATGAGTATTAGATCTCAACCCTTTCTTATGTTTCCTTTCCCCAAGATTCTAAGAAGTGTATTATGACGGATATATAGGGATATGATAATATGGATAATAGTGTTATAAAATAAAATAATATATTGTATTTTTTGTTTTCAAATGAAATTTGAGATTCTATTATGCATCTATTTTTTCAAGACAACTAAACTTTTTGGTCATTCACAATATGATTTATTGTATCTAGTTAAAATATAATAATGTAACCACCAAATATGACCTACTAGGGCCAGGGTCATTGCATTTGATATCATAGAATGTTTAGTAGAAACCATGGTAACTAGATTTAGGAAAACATAGATTAAATAATGAAACCATTTAATAGACTTTGAGTATATTCCAAAAGACACCAATATTATAATTTAGATATTAGTTATGCATAAATTTTAAATTAATTTTAAGTGTTTTACTAGTTTTGGGATTATACATTATGTTTCATAATTTTATGATATAATCTACTATATTCCATTATTTAGAAATGGCGTATGGTAAAAGGAATGGAAACTGTATCAATGAACTTAATCTATATAGTTATTTCCCTCCAAATAAAGATAATAAAGTTTTAGATAAAAAAATTATAACTATATTGGTGCAGATGACTCAGTTTATAACCGAAAACATTTCTCATATAGATCATCATATTGATCCATAATGTGGTGTAATAATGTTAAACCACTTCATGCATCAGAAACCTCCATCATTCATTGGGAAACAAATCCATTTGTTGATTAGAAATGGTTAAGTTGCACGGAGAAGATATTTACCACTTTAGGAAGTATTGGATGGGAGAAGGTTGTCATGGTATTTTATCATCTCTTAGGTAATTTATATCAATGGTGGTCATTGATTCAAAATAATGAGGATAGAGAAGAAATATAAAACAAGGATTAAGAGGATTTTAAGTAAATTTTCTGGGAAAAGTACTTTTCTCATGAACAATGAGTGGATATGGACAGATAATTATGGATTATAATATAAAAGCAAAAAGGAAATTTTTTAATGTATGATGAAAGCTTTACAAGGTTAACAAGGCATGTTATATACAACATACATAATCCATAGAGAAATATTCCCCCTTTCTTTGATGGGATTAATCCATCCATTCAAAGGAAACTAGTATCTCAAAAATTATCATCATATGAGGATATATTATCATGTGATATCAAGATTTTTGGTCAGAATAGAGTACTCAAGAGGGGGGTGAATTGAGTATCTATAAAAATTTCTATTCAAAAGGTATTATTTTAGATTCCACCAATATATAAAATTTATTTTCCCAATTATCTAGTAGTGAATTTATAAGAGTTTTATTGTTCGATTAATTTCTAAAAATATTGATTAGTTATCAGTTGTATCAATTTGATAATTAATAAAAATTTTGAAACTAATCTAATAAGTCAACACTAGTATAAAAACATGCAAAGACTAACTATAAGAGTTCAATTTAGTTTTATGAAATATGTGGTAAAATAGAGTAAAAATAAAAGGTAAAAACACAGAAAAAATAAAACAAGAGGTTCGGTATCAAGAAGAGACTTAATACTCTCCACTTGGTGATCACCTTTCACCAAGAAGTTTAAATTAATAAATAGTTTGATCCAAACCCTGGATCGGGGTTCACAATAGCACAAAGGCTTTCCAGGCCACCCTTGACCTCTACCACAGTTCTTGGTAGAAAAAAAACAAATAGGTCATACACAACCTATTCCACGGATCTATGTGAGATACAAATGGATACAAAGAGTGAGAGATTGAGGATATCAAGTAACCTACAGTTATACACAGGATTCAGTTTTTGTGTAATAGACAGATACACACACTACTCAAATATTATTTAAAAGTTCACACAATAGAGAAAAAAATATGAGAAAGTATTTATAAGGCTCTGTGTGTCTTGATATGCATCTCTTAACTCCTCAGATGTAGATGAGATGAAGTCTGAGTCCTCTTCTGGAAGTTAACACAAAAGAGAGTGTCATATTCTAGCTTCCAGGTATAAGTATGGTTTGGCAGGTATATTCTTATCCTTCTATGATATTCTTAAGTGATTTTTCAATTTGGTGTTCATCTTGATTTAGATTTTCTCATGTATTCTTATATTCTTTAGTTCACAGTGGTTTCATGACAGTTGATGTTCTTCAGTATGTTTCTCTCTCTCAGACATGCACTACTCCACACTATGACACTTCTGTATATATTCTCTCTTTAAGAATGCTTTTTATTTTTGAGGGCCGACAAAGAGCATGTACATTCCACATGAATAGGTTAATCATACCTCGTACTGTCTTCTAAAATTCCTACAAAATATTATTAACTATGTCAATATCATTAAATGACAAAAATATGACTGTTAAAAATAATATTAAAAAAATGAATTTTTAAGCAGTCTATCGGTGACTCATCTATCAGTATCTCCTTCTGTCGGTGTCTCCTTCTATCGGTGTCTCAACCCATTGGTATGTCATTATATCACTCTTGCCAAGCATCGGTGACTCATTACATCAGTGACTTGTTTCAACATTGATTCCTTCCTTCTTTCAGTGAGACAGTTGATCTATCTGTGACTCATTTCAATAGATGGTGATTCCTTGAATCGGTATCACCATGAAATGGTAGGTCACTTTGACTGACAGTATGTTGTCTACGTCAGTGAGTCATCTTCCTACCTGTGTCATATGCAACAGTGAGTCCTCTCAATGGTGTCAACTTCACATACTTAGAATATATGCTTGTTTGAATTGTATTCCAGTGAATCATATGCTTGTCGATGATTCATATGTATATCGGTGTTAGTGAATCATACTTAGTTCTCCCCCTTTTGGGATTAGAAAAAAGTGCAAGGTGATAAGAACACTAAAAACATAAAAGTAGAAATAGTGAAATTTCATTCATTAGAAAAGGACACTAAATTAGAAAAAGTACAAGGAATCAACCCTATCCAAAAAAATATCACTCCACAATATATGGTAGGGTCAAGGGTTTCCTTACCCTTATCAAAAGGATCAATGGACGGTTCAGTGGAAGGAGTAGGATGAGAAGTAGTAGGTTCTGAATGGATTTTCAGAGGAGGTAAAGACACTCCTTCAGGAACTGTAGTAGCTAGGGTAGGTCTATACTGAGAAAGAAGTTGAGGCTAAACAAGCTCAGTAATGATGGGTTTGATCTGAGATAAATCCGAAGAAACTGTAAGGTCCCAGATCTTCTAAAATTATGTTCTCGTTAAGTGTTGGTTTAGATCTCTTATTTTCATCTAGATAAGTGTTTTCTAAGTTCAGGTGGGGGCTCAAGGGTTTCCCAGGGGCTTGGGGAGTGAAGAGATGATCAATCAGGCCAAGCAGTGCAAAGCGCATAGTCTGCGCACGGTTAGAAGAAATCATGGCGGTAAACCGTGAAGACCAGATATCCTCAGACATTAGCCTTCGCACAGTTTGCACACGGTTTGGAAAACTGTGTGGGTAAATTTTCTGGACCAAAAAATTTGAAAAAAAATACAAAAATTACACCCCCAAGATTTTAATACCCAACTCGGGTTTTTCCTCCTCCCTCTCCCTTGGAACCCTAGGAATGCACTAAAGCTCCTAATATCTCTCAAGGATGGATCTCCTCCTATTCTTAGGCATTTTTAGTACCATCAAGTGCAGATTGAAGATCCAGGTAAGCCTAATCCTCCTCTTGCTTCTCTTTTTAGTTTAGGGTTTGTATCATCCTCTCTTATCCATTTGAAACCCTAAAACCCTCATTGTTGGATAATATCTAGGTTGAGGATTCAAGGAGTGCTTGAATACGGAGCTACGGCCATGATTAAGAGTGTGTTCATCAATGGATATGAGTTAGATGGTCTATAAGTATTATCCCATAGTTTTATTATGAATTTGTGCATGGAAGTTGGTGTTCTTGTTTACCCCTTTTTGTGTTCTTGGTTCTGTTGACGTGTTTGATAAAAATGGGTGTCTAAGTGACTAATTAAAACCCTCACAATCCATGTGGGATTCTTGGAAGATGACTTGAACATTTTAGGGCCACCCATCGGGTGCGCTGGAAAGCCCGGACCTAGAGAGTTGTAGGGTTAAGTGAAGGATTGTTGAGTAAAGTGTGAAGCCCATGTAGAACATGTTCAATGTTTGGTTAAATTATAAATGGAATTATGATATATATTCCTAGGGTGATAAGAGAATGACATGTTTTTTGGAATGACATGAAAATGGGTAATTGAGTTGAAAGATATTATGTCAATTGTTTCATATATTTTGGTTAGAAATTTATAAGGAGATTAAGGCATGTTAAATTGTAAACTTGTAATTGGGTAATAGAATGGGAAATGGGGAATATGTTAATAGGATATAACAAGAGAATGGATGAATTTGTGTAATGGTTTAATACATGATAATTGTGTGGTACACCCAAATGATTGAATGTAATAAAGGGGTTGTGTTATGTGATATGAGAATTGTACATGAAATTCATATGCGGGTAAATTCTTGGGAAATGATAAATGGGATAAATGGGTTAATGAATGGTTAATGATGAATTTGGATAAGGCAAAGGGGTTGTTTAATAAACTTAAGGGGGTTAAGTCACAAGAATGGGAATTTTGATAAATGGATATGAATTTTAATGGTAAATGTATTAATGGGTTATGGCATAGTATTAATTCTCATGTTGTTGTTATGAATTGTGATAACCAATGGAATTGAATATGCTTGATTGTGTTATGGTATGGTTGTGGTGATTTGATAAATAAGCATGTGCACATGGCTTGGTAGAGTAGGGTATTGACTTGAGATTATACGCCCACGGGTCGAGTTAGACTATACCTCTAAACTCCACCCCAAAATGCACGGGTTAGGGAAGGGGACAGAGGATCTATTCCCCTAACAGTTACATTCCACTTGTACTGAGGCATTGAGGTGAGGATAATGCGTTGATGTGATATGTGGATCCCTAGTGAGATATGGAATTTATTTGTTTCCCTTAATCATTGTGATTGATTTCCTTAGACCCATGTGTAGATGATATTTATGACTAACCCAGGCAACATGTGATTAAATGGATTGAATAATGAATATGGTATAAGGAATGTAATCAAGATAAATGATAGGATTAAATTAAATGATCTTGTTAAATAATGAATCCCAAATTATCACTTGTTTACTTATCATTTATTTTGTACTTTCATGAACTATCTTTTAGAGTATATATCTTGTAGACACCATTGGTGGTGGCCGATTGAGTTTTTTACTCACACCCTTCTCGAGCCGCCATTGGGTACCCGAGCAGATCTCTTGGTTGCAGGTTAGGACAAGGGAAGAGGCCCTACACTAAGATGTTGATTTGGACTCGGTATGTACATGGATACGGATCCAGACTTGCAGTCAGGACCTGTTTGGAGTTTTGGCCTTTTTTTATTTTTGGTTTCTTTCACTTGCACTACTAGTATGGCAGTGCATTGTTGTATTTTATTTGTGTTTGTACTCCATTTGGTAAAATTTTGGTTGTGCATGTTTGTGGGTTGTTCATATTGTTTCCACGATTTATATTTTTTCTACTATGTAATACTCTGCTAAATAGGGTATAGTATCCCCACATGGCTCATTGGACCCTCTCCGCTAGTTGAAACCTCTGGTTTATATGGAGGCGTGCTTGAGGTCATGTGACGACCCGGATCGAAGCACAGATTTAGAGGATTATGGTTCGAGGATGTTACAAAGTGGTATCAAAGTAGTTCTTTTCTCTTTATTATTGTTTTGGGATGCTAGATAGGAGATTAAGATGTGTCAAGCCTTGTTAATGAGCTCATGCTAGGGATTAGCTAGCCCATGTATGAGGGAAAACCCAAGTCACCCTAGGTGGGAATTGTTATTATTGATGTGTGTCGTTATAGTTGAATTATATTTTATTATTGGGTGATTCAAATTTTTTTTGATTTGAAAAATTTATGATATTTTGTTCATGTTTGTAATGGCATGAGTTTGTGCATTCATGCATCAATTTAGGCACCTAAGGGTATAGGTGGTGCATCATTATAGGCACACACACGGGATGGGTGTGTGGGGCATAGAGAGTAGAGTGAATTTTACTACCTTGATAAAATTTGAAGAAAATAATTCCTAATAATTGTAATTCAAGTGGGTGAATGAAAATAATGCAAGTGAATAGTCAAAGAATATTGGGTATAGAGAAATGTTATAACCGGGGTTAAAATTTTGGGTTGTGATAAATTTTAAAAGGTAGACTCTATGTCTAAAGGAGAAATATCACACAATGATGGTAAAATTGTTAAAAAAATTCCTAATTAATGGTGTAAATGAGTTAAAATAATTATTTTAACAATATTTTAAATGGGAGATGTGCCTGAGGGGAAAGGATCGTGTTGTAAAAGAATAATGGGTTTAAAGAGGTGTTGACGAAAGACTTGTGATTAAGTAAATTTATTACCCCATGTTGACTAAGACTCATGGTAGGTATGGTAGAGGGTGGTGTCCAAAGTGTGATGTTGACCATTAGGGTAGAGTATGAAGAATGGTTTGTTTAAGGTTGGTAGTGTGAGATATTTTCCATCTATGGTTAAATTCTATCTTTCATTCTTAGAAGTGTCGAGTGAATGATAATTTTAAAATGAAAACATTTGGGTTCAAAGTTGGGTATCCTTTGTGTTGTTGGTTTGACCCTTGTATGTGTGGGTCGGGGCGGTGAGAGTTCCCTAGTTGAGACTTTGGGTTTGTATTGTGACTCCTTTTCTATTTTGATATGGCCTATGTGGTGTGTTTAGGTAACCCTTGGTGGATTTGTAGCCCTGGGGTTGTGAGGAGTTTTTTGGTAATGTGGGTGAGGAAACTCTCGTGGTTCGTGACAGTACAGAGTGCATGCTAGACCCTAAGGATGGTCTTTGGGACTTGGTAACCTGGTGAGTTGAGACCTTGTGAGTTCTATCTTTAATTCCATAGAGGATGTTTTGCTCATAGTGCCGAATAATGTGTACACCTTTGGTGTAAAACCTAGAGTAAATGGTTGTTTGGTGCACTAGGCATAGTGTGCATCAGAATGGGGGTGAGAGTTTCATGCATGGTCATTTCTTTGTTTGGGTCATGATAAGTATGGTTTGGAGAGAGGACTAATGGTTTATTCTGATTGTGAATCCAGTCTAGGGAGTTGGTATCATTCAACCTTCAGGGTGACCTATGAGAGAGGTCGTTCTTTTGGGTGTGTTCCACACATGTAAATGTTTGGAACCTTGATAGTGGGATGCAGAGTGTTGCATGGTGCAGGTTTGACATAAGGGGGAAAAGTGAAAAGGTTGATGGTTTGTAGTGAGACTCGAGTGGTGGTCGTGCATTGATAGTATTGGGAATCAAGGGTGACTTCATGGGAGGATAGTCCAGTGATGTGGGTGCCTTGGAAAATGAAGCATGAGAGATGTTACAGAGGTGGTGTTAATGAAAGTTTTGAGGATGGTAAAGTATGCTTGGTTCTTCCACAATAGAACCCTAGTGCTTGTGATGGGATGTAAGGTTTGTTTTATAATGTTGTATCATATAGATTCCTAACTCTCCCTTTTTGATGATGATTAATGGGGTCTTGAGTTTGTCTCTGACATAAAGGAAAGAGTGGATGGAGTGTTTTTATATGCCTTTTCTTGATGGTGAAACCCAAGGTGAGGGTGTTCATGTGGCTTAACTTGTTGTAAGAATGGTTTGGATGGTGTGGTATACCATGTGCTACGATTGTTGGATGTTAGTGACACATCGGAATAATTTGAGCAGTGAGGCAGAAGTTATGCCATGCGAAATGTTGGTTTAAAGTTACTTAGTGGTTTGTTTGTGGATCGATGGTTGAACTTGGTTGGAAATCACACTTGAGTGGTGATGGTTAAGTGTTGATGAAATGTGTTCGACAGGGAGGCCTGAAATCCTTGGCCCATCATGGTGTCCCATAGTTTGAGAACAGAAATGGATAAGTTGGTGGATATGTTCCTCAACAACTTATTAGCATACCATATCTAGTGAAGAGCATTCCTAACATCTTGACATCATCCCAGGTATGTTGAGAATATCTAGCTCATGCCAAGAGACATGGAGGTGTTTGGTTGGATGAGGGATATCATGGAGTTTACGCTCATGGAAACGGCATGTGTGGAGATTGATTATGGGATGTACACCCTCTATGGCTTGGGGTGAGGTCCTTAGGATGGACATAATATCGAATAATGTCATGGGTTCCATTCACAGATGCCAAGAACGGGTACTGAGTGATGTTTGTTTTCTTATTTTGAGAAAATTCTAGATATCCATGTCTATGATTTTGGGGTTCATCTTGTGATCGGGCGTAAGAAATGATGGTTGTAATCCCTCTTGAGAACAGTGGTAACAACATGCCTAAGGTGGGGAGTGATAAGTTAGTCCTAGATGAGGAGATGATAACATCGAGTTGATGTGGTGGCACCTAGGTGCTAATGAGGAACTTGTAAGGTGTATGTTAGGTTCTTTAAGAGGCATGTGGGACTTAGATGTGGTGACTAATGAGCCAAGTGTTTTCTTTGAGCTCAGGATGGTTCCATGTGAAGCTTGTGATGTCTATGCTAAATTAGTAGAAGGGTGTGGTTGGTTATGACAACAAGTGGTGGAAAGATAATTTGGGGTCTTATAACTCCAATGAAGATTGGGGTTAGACTAGGGTAATTTTTTCTTGAGTGGTTTTGAAACGTCATGAAGTTGAGTGAACCTTGGCCATGTGATGTGGTGTGATGTTGAGGGTGAAGCCCGATGACGGTCTAGAGGGAAGTAATGCTATAATGATGGAATTCTACCAGAATTCAGGGATCGTCCTCAGTGGTTTTATTGGATGATAATGATAGGATTCAAATCAGTAAGAACTTTTGGAAGGTGAGAAAGTAGTAGCGTACCATCAATGGAAGGTGGGTGTTCTGGGACAAGCTAGTCAAATGTGGTCTGACCTGAGATGGTAAACTTGAATGGGTGTGGTGAGAGTGACCCAACTCTGGGTTCATGTTGTGGTAGAAAGTTCCTTTTTAAAAGAAGTTATACCCGAGTGAGTTTGGGTTGATCTTAGTCCTTGAATCGATAGTACGGGAATGTCCTCCTGAATGGACTCAATGATGCGAATGGATGTCAATGTGGTTTAATGCCCTATGGATTCTTGGGTGCGGTGAGTTGGAACATGTTAGGAGATGGGAATTTTGGGTTGAGTTCTGGTGGTCCTTCGTCTATGGAGGAGGATCCAAGTAAATAAAGATGGTGGAGAAAACCATACCTGATAAATGGTTGGTTGATGATGTGATCAGAATTTTGGATTGGAAGGACTCGAGTGGTCACCATTCGGGTGATTTGGCCCTGGTAGAGAGCTTGGGCATGATTTAACTGGTCAAGTAGCAAGTAGTTTTGAGTTGTTTTTGGATGTATAATTGTGGAATTAAATCTTTAGGAAAGGTGGTTGGAAGGATTGTGTGTTTTCTTCCAGGTGATTACAGGTTTTTCACCATTAGAGTTAGGTGAACTAAAAAATGACACCAAGTGATTTGGGTCATTATTTGTGTAGAGGATCAGGCCAATGAGGTTCCAAATGGATCCTTCATAATGATTTAATGTTGTGTGTTAAGTTTCCATGTGTTATGAGTTGGGTTTTGTCTCCTAAGTTTTTCCCATGAAATTCTCATGGTGGGAATGGTTGAAGTGGATGCATGCTTGAGGAGTTTTCTAGTTCATGATGTGGGTTGTGGTGAGAAAGTCTTGAGGATCAAGTTTTTTCCCTTGAACCATGTCTGGTGGCCTTGTGATGTGCAACCAAGAACTTGGAAACTGGATGGATAGGTAGTCCTGGTTGAATGACCTTTAGTTATGAAAGCTTAGTGATGCTTGGAAGAGTGGCTCGAGGACAATACTTTATAAGGTGGGGAGGTTGTAAGGTCTGATATTTTCATACAGTATTTTTTTCATTAAGTGTTGGGTTTGATCTATCCTTTGCGGCTAGATAACTATTTTCCTAGTTTAGGTGGGGGCTCGAGGATGCCCTAGGGGCTCGGGGTGCGAAGAGAGGAGAAATTAGGCCAAGCAGTGCAAGGCACATGGTTTGCACACGGTTAGAAGAAACTGTGTGGGTAAACTGTTCAGACCATCCATCCTCAAATAGTATCCTTTACATGGTTTGTGCACGGTTTGGATAACCGTGTGGGTAAACCATGTGGGCTAAAAAAGTTGGAAAAAATTACAAAAATGCCACCTTGGGATTTTATGATGCAACTTGGTTTTTCCTCCTCCCTTTCCCTTGGAACCCTAGGAATGATCCAAAGATCCCAAGATCTCCCAAGGATGGATCTCCTCTAATTCTTGGGCGTTTTGAGTGTTTTCAAGTGCAGATTGAAGATCTGGGTAAGCTTAATCCTCCTCTTGCTTCTCTTTTTAGTTTAGGGTTTGTTCTTCCTCTCTTCTACATCTGAAACCCTAAAATCCTCATTTTCATATGATATCTAGGTTGAGGCTTCAAGGAGTTCTTTAATATGGATCTATTTTCATTATTAAGATTGCATTAATCAATAGATATGAGGTAGGTAGTCTATAAGTATTATCCCATAGTTTTATTTTGAATTTGTGCATGGAAGTTGGTGTTCTTGTTTTCTCTTTTTTTGTTCTTGGTTCTGTTGAAGTGTGTGATAAAAATGGGTGTCTAAGTGACCAATTTAAACCCTCATGATCCTTGTGGGATGCGTTGTGGGTGAATTGACCATTTTAGGGCCATCCATGGGGTGCACTAAAAATCCCGGACCTAGAGAGTGGTAGGGTTAAGTGAAATATTGTTGTGTAAAGTGTGAAGCCTGTGTAGAACATGTTCAATGGTTTATTAGGTTGTAAATTGAATGATGATAGATATTACTAGGTCAATAATATCATGAGATGTTGTTTAAATGACATGAAAATGGGTAATTTATTTGAAAGATATTATGTCGATTGTTTCATGAATTTTGGTTAGAAATGCCTAAGGGGATTAGGTCATATTAAATGGTGAAATTTTAATTAGGTAATGGAATGAGAAATGGGAAATATGTTAATGGTATGTAACAAGGTAATAGATGAATTTTTGTATTGGGTTAATACATGAGAATTAAGTGGTACACCTAAATGATTGAATGTAATAAAGGGGTTGTGTTATGTGATATGAGAATTGTACTTGAAATGCATAAGTGGGTAAATGCTTGGGAAAGGATATATGGGAGAACTGGGTTAATGAATGTTCAATGGTGAATTTGGATAAGGCATATGGGTTCTTGAATAAACTTAAGGGGGTTAAGGCACAAGAATGGGAATTTGGATAAATGGATATGAATTGTAAATGGTAAGTGTATTAATGGGTTATGGCATAGTATTAATTCCTATTTTTTTGTTATAAATTGTGATAACCAATGGAATTGAATATGATTGGTTGTGTTATGGTATGGTTGTGGTGATTTGATAAATAATAATGTTCACATGGCTTGGTAAAGTGGGTTATTTACTTGAGGTTCTATGCCCACGGGTCGAGTTAGACTAAGGCTCTAAACTCCACCCCAAAATGAATGGGTTAGGAAAGGGGATAAAGGCTATATTCCCTTAACAGTTTCATTCCACCCAGACTGAGGCTTCGAGATGAGGATAATGTGTTGATGTGATATATGGATCCCTAGTAAGATAGGTACTTTATTTTTTTCCCCTATTCATTGTGATTGATTGCCTTAGACCCATGTGCAGATGATATTTATGCCTAACTCAGGGAACATGTGATTAAATGGATTGAGTAATGAAGATGGTATAATAAATGTAATTGGGATAAATTCTAGGAATAAATTAAATGAGCTTGTTAACTTATGGCACCTGAAATTTTCTTTTTTTACTTACCATTTATTTTTTACTTGAATTAACTATCTATTAGAATAGATATTTTGCAGACACTATTGGTGGTGGCCTACTGAGTTTTGTACTCACACCCTGCTCGGGCCACCATTGGGAACCCAATCAGATCTCTTGGTTACAGGTCAGGAAAAGGGAAGAGGCCTTACACTAAGATGTTGATTTGGGCTCCGGATATACATGGAGAAGGATCCGGACTTGAAGTTAGGACCTATTTGGAGTTTTGACGTTTTTTTATTTTGGGTTTCTTTCACATGAACTACTAGTTTGGCATGGCATTATTGTATTTGATTTGTGTTTGTACTTTATTTGGTAAAAGTTTGGTTATTCATTTTTGTGGGTTGTTCGTATTGTTTCCACTATTTATATTGTTTTATACTATGGAATACTCTACTAAAGAGGGTATAGTCTCCCCACGTGGCTCATTGGACCCTCTCCTCTAGTCAAAACCTCTGGAAGGAAACGTTTGGTTATGCAATATTGTGGGTTGTTCATATTGTTTCCGCTATTTATATTGTGTTTTGTTGTGTCTTACTCTGGTAAAGAGGGTATAGTATTCCCACATGAATCATTGGACCTTCATCACTAGTCATCAACCACTAGCATATGTTGAGTCGCGCTTGAGGTCATGTGACGACCCTGCTTGAAGCACTAGTTTAGTGGCTTCCAGGTTAGGGAAGTTACATAAACTGACATCTAAGCTTGAGCAGGCACTGAACCAGCATGGCCAAGTGGTGTAGTAGGAGGCACCACAATGGATTCACTTTGGACATGGGGATATGGTTTTAATAGATTGATTAATTCTTCAATGATATCACCACCATATTTCATTGCCTTTTCAAAATCATATTTGTTTTCAATGAACTTTTCCAACAAGGGAGTGAAGTCTCTCAGATTTTGAATCGGATACTTAAAAGCCTTTTTCACTGGAAGAAGAGAAAGATCTGTGGCCAAATACTTAAAAAGAATGTTAATTTGATGCTTTTTTATGAGTTTGGAGAAAAAATCATTAATATTTTTGGTCATCTCTTACCGAGTGTGTAAAGAACCCCTTATATAATACTTCACATGATCATGCACCTTATTTGAAGTGTCTTCAAACTTGGCCATACTTGAAATTAAATCTTGCAGCTCTTCTTTTAAAACTAAACTAATAGTAGTAAGATCCACAGATTTTGAAGACTGAATAGGTGGATCATATGTTGAAGCAAGAGAAGAGGAGGAAAGTTCCTTAACAACTTTTCTGATCTTAGAAAATCAAGAGATTTAAAATGAGAAACAATATTCTCAAGTCCTTTAATGAAACTTTACATTGTATTTATGTACTCGGTGGTTAAATCATTGATTCTAGTGGTTAACTTATTCATCTCATTCCCAAGATTGTTGTTGCTAGTCACAATTGTTTCTGCAATGGTAATTAAATTTGGCTGAATTTCTTTTATAACCATCTTTGAAACTGAAACAGCATCATCTTTAGATACACTGGTTGAGGCAAGAGTAGAACTAGAAGATCCAGCTTTCTTTACACCATAAACCATAGATCGGATTTCTTTCAAATTTTTATTCATCTCAGTGTTATCTCTCCTAGCTTCATCAATCTCATATCTCATCTGAGATTGTACTGAGTGTCTTAGGTAAGAATATATTTTTTTCTTGAGTTGTTCAAAATTGGCCTCAGTGACATAGTCATTAGAAGAGATCGCATCCACTGGTTTTCTTGTTGTTTGGAAAAATACTTCATCATTAGAATCTTTATAATCTAGTATAAGTTCCACATAACCAAGATTCCTCACCCATTCATCCATAATATTATAATCTAGAGGAGTGAGAGTATCAAGCCTTACTCTTCCAGTTGATTCTCTTCATCATCTTGAGCTACTCTTCCTTGAGTCTCCCCTCGATGTTATCTTTCATGGAAAATTTCTCCCCCTCACTCAAGGATTCCTGTCTAGGTTGATTCTCATTTTGTAGATTTATTTTTCTAGTATATACATCTTGAGTAACTAATTCATCTAGAGCAACATTTTCATCTTGAACAATGCCCTTAATAGATACACTAGTATTAGCTTCAAAAACTTCCATACTAACAACATCTGGATTCCCATAAAGATGATTAGATTCACTGTCACTACCACTTTCACTACTTTCTTCATTATCACCATCATTATACATTACATTTTCATTTTCATCATCAACTTTCTCATCTTCTTCTCTACTTGATTCAAAACCACTTTCACCACTACCAGCTTCCTCTTCTTCATCTTCTTCTTCACTAGATTCACAAACATATTCTATACTTCCTTCAACTTCTATTTCTTTACATTCAATAGATTTGAGAATAGGTTCATGAGAAGGTATGTCAAAATGTTGACTTTCAAGTCTAATAGAGACTCTTTTTGTTGGTCCAGTTGTGTCTGGGTCACTTCTATCATAAATTTGTGAACCCACATCTCTTATAAGTCTATCATGCTCATCCTCCTCATCTAAATAATAAATCACTTGAGCATATAGATCGAGACCAAGATCCAATAGATCCCTTGGTCTAACTAGATGATCTATTGGATTGAACTTTTCATACAGTCTATCTTTATCACCAACCCATTTCTTCCTCCATGGGTTCCAATTAATTTTCATTCTCTTACAGATGTATGAACTTAAACAAATTACACTACATTCACTAACAAAAATATCATCAACTTCACTTACATAGACTTTATCCTTTAGCATTGCTAAAATTATTCTAGAGTAGAATAGAGAATTTGACTTAAAACTGTGTTTTATTATCACATTTATGTGCACCATCAGATATCTACATGGATTCCATCTAACTCCTTTTTGTATAAAATACACCAAGTAAACATTCTGATACTTGAGAGAAGAAAAGTCCCCTTTCTTGGGAAAATCTGGTTCTGAATAAACTTAAATAAAATTATGCACTCACCATTCAATTATGATGTAATGGGTCTCCTATATTCACCATTTCTAGTTAGCTCTTTCAGAGCTGTCTCATAACAAAATAATTCACTTTCAAGAGGAGAAGTACCTTGATAATAATCAAACCTTTCCTTGTGAGGAACCTTAAGACATTCATCCCAATGTCTTTAAAAGAAATAGATTCTCTTCCCTTTTACAATTGACTTCACCCAAGAAAAATCACTTCCTTCCAACAAAAGTTCCATATTCATGTAAAATTAATATACCATTTTTGGGTAGAAAAATATGTCATTATTTGTGAACCATTCAAGCCATCCTTGATCTTGAAACACCTTCAATAAAAAATACTTTCTCTCTAAGATCCATTCCACCATGACTTATTTCTCTGAGGTTAAAACATGGTTTTTTAGACCTAGATTTACAGAATTGGAAGGTTTGCTCGAATCACCTGTATACTTTTTAGAAGAATGAGACCCATCCTCTTTAAGATATCACTTTACAAACACCATTCCAAATAGTTTAGTCTGGAGGTCAGAAGGTGAAAGGTTGGAGGTAAAGAAAAAGAGTGGTGACCGAGATAGAGAGTAGCGGTAAAAGAGTAGAGTGGATCGATTCAAATTTATATCATTGAGGGATTTTGAAATTACACAATCGAAAAATCGTGAACCAGGTTTAACAAAATTAATGAAACAGTTTCATTTTGATAATAACATAAAACATATAAAAATAGTGATTCATCGGTGTCAGCATGACATATTTTGTATAACATTAATGGTGTCTGTATGGCTGTAGTGTCGGTATGACAACGATGTCAGCATTACAATAGTTCCGGGATGCCTACAGTGTCCACAAGACAATGGTGTCAGCCTGAAAATGGTGTCTTTGTGACAATTGTGTCGGTATGACAATGGTTTCGACATCAAAATGGTGTCATCATGACAATGGTGTTCACATGAAAATAGTGTTTTCATGACACTGGTGTTAGCATGACAACTTCACAGAAAAAGATTGAAAGAAATGAAACACAAGGTCTTACTAATTGATCATTCCTAACTCATGTATGATTTAATTCATTATTTCATGGTACAATGGATTAGTGAATATGTCAGCAAGCTGATATTTAGTGCCAATAAATTATAAAGTGATGTCACTCTTTTGATAATGATCTCTCAAAAATTTATGTCTTATATCAATATGTTTTATTCTAGAATGAGAAATTGGGTTCTTAGAAATGTTAATATCGCTTGTATTGTCACAGTTTATAGGAACATGTCTAAATTCATATGTATAGCCTATTATAGTGTGTTCTATCCACAAAATTTGTGCATAATAGCTACCAGCAGCTATGTATTCAGCTTGAGCAATAGATAATGCAGCAGAATTCTATTTTTTACTGCACCATGAAACTAAATACTTTCCTAATAAGTGACATGTCCTAAAGGTGATCTTTATATCTAAATTTCATCCACCAAAATAAGCATCATAATAACTCACTATATCAAATGATTTTCCTTTGGGGTAAAACAAACCTAAATTGATAGTATTTTTGAGGTATTTGAAAATCCTTTTAGTAGAATTTAAGTGATATTCTTTGGGATTATCTTTAAAACGGGCACACATACACACACTAAACATTATATCTGGCCTACTATAAGTCAAGTAGAGAAAACTTCCAATAATTCCTCTATAAGTGGTTTGATCAACAAATTTATCATCTTCATCAAGATCCAACATACAATTAGTACTCATTGGAGTTTCACTAATTTTAATGTTATCAAAGCCAAATATTTTTAAAAGATCTTTTGTATATTTAATTTGATTTAAAATGATACCTTATTTATTTTCAAAAACCATAAATCCAAGAAATAATTTTCTTTCACCCATTAAACTCATTTCAAATTAATTTTGAATCATTTTTAAAAACTCAATACATAAATAATTTCTTAAAGATCCAAAAAAAATATCATCTACATAAATTTGAACTAATAAAACATCATTAGAAATTATTTTTATAAAAATAGTAGGATCATCAATTCCTTTTGCAAAACCTTTGGAAATAATAAAACTATTTAATCTATCATACCAAGCTCTTGGAGATTGTTTTAAACCATATAAATCTTTTATTAATTTGAAGACATGATTTTGAAAGTGAGGGTTTGTAAAAACAGGGGTTGTTCAACAAAAACATCCTCAACTATATAGCCATTTAGGAACACACTTTAACATCCATTTGATAAAGTATGAAATTAATATGGACAGCATAAGCAAGCAGGATTTTGATGGACTCAATTCTAGCAATAGATAAAAAGGATTATTTATAGTCAATGCTTTATTCATGACTATAACCTTATGCAACCAATCTAGTGTTTTTTTAACAATATTACCAGATTCATCTACTTTGTTCCTAAACACCCACTTAGTTCCTATGGTCAAGGTTTCTTTGGGTCTATCCACAGGTTTCTAAACTTTATTTCTTTCAAATTGGTTAGGTTCTTCTTACATAGCCATCACCCAAAATTCATATTTAATTGAATCATTGATGTTTTTAGGTTCACGTTGTGATAAAAAAGCATTATTTTCAATTAGATTTCTAAGAAAAGCTCTAGTTTTTGTCCCTTTATCTAAGTATCCAACAACAGCATCTAAAGGATGGTTCTTGAGAGTTCTAGTTGCTCTAGAAAAGGAGGGGCTAGTAACTTCAGGTTCATCTACCAGTTTGGGATCATCATGTTCAGATTCTGAAGAATTTCTAAAAATGTTTGATTTAACAGATTCCTTAACAAGATTATAAGATGATTTTTCATTTATTTCAAGGTTTGACATATCATCCTCAAGGTTATCTAGATAGATCTTAGGTTCATGTGGATTTGTTTCATCAAATTTGATATGCACATATTCTTCTACACACTTGGTTCTTTTATTAAAGACTTTATAGGCTTTACTAGAGGTTGAGTAACCTAATAATATTCCTTCATCACTCTTGGATTTGAATTTTTCATGATTATCCTTAGTATTAAGAATATATAATTTTCAACCAAAAACATTTAAATAACTAACTTTGGGTTTTCTATTGTTCCATAACTCACAAAGAGTATTCTTGAGGATAGGTCTAATTAAGACTCTATTAATTATGTAGCAAGTTGTATTCATAGATTCATATCAAAAGTAAATAGGTAAATCATATTCATGAAGCATTGTTCGGGAAATTTCTTGTAAGGTTCTATTTCTTCTTCTTACAACTCCATTTTGTTGAGGTGTCGTAGGGGAAGAGAAGTTATGATTATAGCCATTATATAAGAAACAAGATTCAAAGTCTTGATTTTTAAACTCATGGACATGATCACTTCTTAAGGATTTTATTCTAATTCCACTTAGATTTTCCACTATGTTAGCATACTTGGTGAAGTAAGTACATGCATCACTTTTCTGAGCTAAGAAATAAGTCCAAGTATACTTAGAATAGTCATCTACAAGAACATAAACATAGTTCTTCTCATTTAAACTATAAACTTGAGGGGTTCCAAACAAATCCATGTGAACCAACTCTAAAGGTTGAGAATTTGAAACTTCCTTCTTTGATTTGAAAGATATATTGTGATTATTATCCTTTTGACAAGGATTACAGACTTTGTCATTTGGAAACTCAAGCTTGGGTAGATCCTTGACTGAACCTTTTCTAGTAATCTTTCTAAGAGAGTATACATTATAATGTATTAATATACTATTCCAAAGACAAGACTCTTTATGAAAGCCACTTAAACAAGAAACATTTTGAGAAGCTAAAGAATATAAGTTAAAAGAATATATATTTTCATTTTTAAAGCAGAGAATACTAATTCATTTTTAGAGTTAAAAACATTTCAATAAGAATTTTCAAATTTAACACAAAATCCATAATCACATAATTGTTAAATACTAAGAAGATTATATTTCAATCCATCAATAAAAAGTAATTTAGAAATTAAAACTGATTTAGAGTTACCAATCTGTCCTAAGACAATTATTTTTCCCTTAGCATTGTCACAAAAGGTGGCATATCTACCATAAATATTGATTAGGTTCTTGATGCTTGAATAATATTCTATCATATTTCTTGAACATCCACTTTCCAAGTACCACTAAATCTTGCAGGATCTCTTCAAATAGATATCATATATGATAACAAAACAAAAATAGATTTTGGTACCCAAGCCTGTTTGGGTCTAGTGACATTAGTAATCAATGCTTTAGGTACCCACATTTATCTTATGGGTTTCCTATAATCATTATGTAACATATTTGAAAAATAGACTCTATTTATTCTAGAAAACTAAAGGTAGTAAAGGACTTTTCATAACTAGAGCTAGAATCAGAATTTTGATTTCTAGGTAGAATAACACATTTTCCATATTTAATTACAAAATGTGTTTTAGATAAGTTTTTGTGTCCAAGATAATATCCAATACCATAATTGTACTTAAGAGCTATCTGTTTAACAAGAATTTGAGTAATATTTTCTTTAAAATTGGTAAAATATTCTATATGTTTCTTCAATTGCTCATTAGACATTTTTAATTCATTATTCTCTTTGAGTAGTTGAGAATTATTTTCCTTTTCAGGGGTAAGTTTAGATTTAATAGTTACAATAGAGCATACTATTTATTTAAAGATTTATATTTATCTTTTATTTCATTGAAAGTATCTTCCATCATGTTACAGTATTCAAATAGTTCATCACTTATCATATTTTCATAATAACTCTCATTTTGAGAATAATAATAATTGTGTGTAGGTGAATCTGAGGTCACCTCAGATCTGTTTATCATAAAACACAAATTTTCCATGTCATATTTCTCATCATGAGATGATACTGATGCACTGGAGATATCCTTAGAGGCACTCCAGGTGGCCTTCATAGATTTCTTACACTTAGTTTCTTTGTTTTCATAATTCTTTTTGTATTTTAATTTTGGACAGTCAGCTTTGACATGCCCTCTTCTATTTCATTCATAGCAGACAGTCTATTCTAATTTTTCATTTCTTTTCTAGTCATTTTTTTAGTTTCTCTTGTCATCATACCTTCCTTTATAACTGGGATTCTTGAAAAAATTCTTATTTATATAAAATTTCTTGAATCTTTTGGACAACTGATCCACCTCTTCATCACTATCTGATGTTCATTCATCATTATTGGGGCATTCAACAGAGTCTAGCACCTTCTATTTTTCCTTAATCTTATAGGTAGTAGTCTTGAAGGCTACAAATTTTCTATTAGTTTTATCCTCTTCTTCTTTGTTGACATTCAACTCTTCCTCATACATCATCAGTTTTCCAATGAGTTCTTTGATAGATAATTTTCTGATGTCACATGATTCTCTAATTGAGATAGAAGTTCTTCTCCATCTATCCGGTAAGCATCTGAGAATCCTCATAATTTTTTATTTGGAAGTAACATCTCTTCCTAGAGAGAACATAGTGTTCAAAATTTCATTAAACCTGAGATACATGTAAAAAATAGGCTCATCGGGCTTCATCTTAAAATTTTCATATTTAACAGTATATGTTTTAAGTCTCATTTCCTTAACACTAGAAGTTCCTTCATGTGAAACAAATATGGTATCCCAAATTTTATGGGCTGTTTTACATGCAGAAATTATGTTAAATTCTTCATCTCCAAAAAAACAGTATTAGGTATTCATGGACTTTTAATTATTGTTATAAGCAGTCTTATTTGGGTCATCCCAAGAAGTTCTATCAGTCGCAGCAATCTTATATTCATCTATAATTTAAGACCAAATTTCAAAACCCATACTTTCTAAGTGCATTTTAATTTTAATTTTCCATTGTGCATAATTTGTTCCATTCAATAACGAAGTTATTTTTGTAGCAGCACCCTCCAATATATTATCCATAATTAAAATTTTAGAATAATATTTTAAAGAGATAAAAACTTAATATTAACAGAAACTTTAAGATCTTTGAAATACAACTAAAATCACAGTTGAAAAAGTTTTCAAAAGCTTTGAAAACTAAAAATTCCAAAAACCTTTGATACCAAATATTGGTCTGAGTAGAGTAGTAAAGAGAGGGGTGAATTGAGTATCTATAAAAATTTCTATTCAAAAGGTATTATTTGAGATTCCCCAAATATTTAACATTAAAGTTCCCAATTAGCCAGTAGTGAATTTTTAAGAGCTTGACTATTCGATTAATTTCTTAAAAGATTGATTAGTTCTCAGTCGAATTAATTTGATAATTAATACAACTTTTGAAGCTAACCTAATAAGTCAACAGTGGTATAAACACTTTCTAAGACAAACTATTAGAGTTCAATTCAGTTTTATGAAATATGTGATAAAACAGAGTAAAACTAAAAGGTAAAAACGCTGTGGAAATAAAACAAGAGGTTCGGTCTCAAGCAGAGACTTAATCCTCTCCACTTGGTGATTACCTGGCACCAAGAATTTCAAATTAATAAATAATTTTATCCATAACATGGATAAAGTTTCATAATAGCACATGGGTTTTCTAGGTCACCCTTAACCTCTACCACATTTCTTTGTGGGAAAAACAATAAACAGGTCACACATTACCTCTTCTACACTTCTACATGGGATACAAATGGATAAAAAGAATGAGATATTGAGGATATCAAGTATCCTCCAGTTATGCACAGGTGTCAGTTTGTGTGTAAAGGCAAATACACACACTAATTAAAAGTTATTATAAATTCACACAATAGAGGAAACAAATATGATAAAGGATTTAGAAGGATCTATGTGTCTTGAGATGCAAATCTTGACTCTTCAGATATAGCTGAGATGAAGTCTGAGTCCTATTCTGGAAGTTTACATGAAACAGAGTGTCAAATTCTGGCTTCCAGGTACAAGTATGATTATGCAGGTATATTATTATCCTTCTTTGATATGCTGAAGTGATTTTTCAATTCGGTGTTCAGCTTGATTGAGATTGCCTTGTGTGTTCTTCTGTTCTTGAGTTCATAGTTTATTCATGAGAGTTGATGTTATTTAGTTTGTTTCTCTCTCTCAGGCATGCACTACTCTACACTACGACACTTCTGTATATCTTCTCTCTTTAAGAATGCTTTTTATTTTTAAGTTCTGAAAAATAGCATGTACATTCCACGTGAATAGATTCATCGTACCTCATACTATCTGTTAAAAGTCCTACAAAATATTATTAACTATGTCAGTATCATTAAATGACACAAATATGACAGTTATAAATAATATTAAAAAATTAAATTTTAAGCATTATATCGGTGACTCATATGTCAGTGTCTCCTTATGTTGGTGTCTCCTTATATAGGTATCTCAAACCGTCAGTATGTCATTATATCAGTCTTTCCATGCATCAAGGACTCATTACATAGGTGACTTGTTTCAATGGTGAGTCCTTCCATCTGTTAGTGAGATAGTTGATCTATCAGTGACTCATTTCAATTGACGGTGAGTCCTTGCATCGGTAGCACCATGAAATGGTAGGTCACTTAGACTGACGGTAGGTCATCTACGTCAATGAGTCATATACAACGGTGAGTAATCTACATGTCAATGTCATGTGTAACAGTGAGTCCTTCTAATGGTTTCATCTTTACATACTTAGAATATATGCTTGTTTGAACCATCTGTCAGTGAGCCATATGTATGTCAGTGAGTCATATGTTTTTCGATGTTAGTGACTCATACTTAGAAAATTTTTAGATGTTCTATCTGTCTTACAATTCATCAAATTCAAAGAGTGTTAATATCCATACACACACATAGATAATTACTTATATGCTTGTATAGACTTAAACACACATAAATAATTATATGATTGAAATGATCTGATTATTCAAGATAATGTTTTTACATAATTTAGGATCTAACATGAGGTAAGATATATGTTAATATATGACATGATTTGTGATAATTAAAACCATTATAGTCAGATATTGTGGCCAAAAATATCTGTAGGACAACAAAGACTAAGAAATAAGTGTCCATGTTTTATAGATTCAAAGGAATAAAAGAGAATAAAAGTATGGCAAAGAAAAAAATGGATATGGGAAAGAATGGAAAGAAGGATTTTCCCACATGTAAAAATTGTGAAAAGTGATTCACCGGTACTTGCTGGAAGGGAATGGGATTTTTCTTTATGTGTGGAGAGAAATACAATTAGGAATATGAATGTAAGGGCATTAAATAAAAATATAATATTTTGTGTCTCAGTTATAAGGAAATGGGGTATTATTCAAAAAAATCCCCAAGAATCGAGGAAATATATCTCATAATAAATAAAGGTATCAAGGAAATGATTTTTCTATTACTAAAACTGAAGTGGAATGATTAAGGTTCGTATGTATTTGGACACAATAATAATGTAGAAGTTTTATTTTGATTATTAGAATCTTGAAAAATATTTTTCTATATTATTTTTCTTGAGGATTTTATATCCTATGTTGAATTCTACCGATAACCAAGAAAAGTGATTTAGTGGTAAAGTCACATTTTTTTAGAATAAAAAATTAATGGAAATATATCCCTTAAAATGTTCATAAACTTGATTTAATCATTTTTAGTTGGGATAAAGATAATATTTTCACTATTTAAGTAAATATAATAGTATTGGTGACATTTATAATGGTTATTGATTTGATGACAAAATAATTCCTGATCGAGTTTACTGATTTTTTGGATTTTTATGACATATTTGATAATATGAGAATTTATTTAAAGAATAATAAAAGAGTTAATTATTTAAAAAATCATGTTTTAATTAATTTTTTATGTCGATTCAAGTTATTAACTTGTTTTAGGATAATACGTGATCAAGTTATTTACATGTGACAACAAGATATACTATATAAAGGATTAATGATAAGTTTATTTTTGAAATCTAGCAACCTTATTCCAAATAAAATCATTTTTGAATATGGTAATACAAATTTTGGAAGAGATTTATGGTTAACTACTTATGGAATAGATTATGCTGAAAATTGGATATTATTGTTTGAGGTTAAAGTGTGATTTATCACACTAGATAACCTATGCTAACTATTTTGTTTTTGAAAAATATTTAGAGGATTAAGGAATGACTTATGAATCTTACAATTGACTAAAAGTGATTCAGAAATGGAAAGAACGTCTCAAATATCTATTACATAGAGTAATAGATGAATATTTCATTGATCTCAGAATAACCAATGGATGAGATTATTCTTATAACATGGAAATAAATCAAGTAAGATTATTTTCTAAAGTGTTTTATTTGGATATAAAAATAACCCCTTCACTTTAGGAAGAGGATCTTGAAATAAAAACATTATACATTTACTTTTCTTACAGATAAATCCATAATATTTTAACCCATCACATATATATGATTCTGTTATGGTTAAATCTATTATGACCATGTTTTCTATCACAATCTATTAATACTTGGGTGTTTAATTTCTCTTCCATGTCCATATTTTCAATTCTCACTAATGTTATCCTATTTTTTAACCTAGTTTTATGGTGACCATCGTACTTTCCTTTCCCTCTTTCAAGAAGGATTTTTATTAACCGTTTTTACTATGCTAGTTTTCCATATAGGATGTCAAACCCTTAAATAATGAACAAAATTTTAAATTGTGATGAAATAATTAATTGAATGGGGGAGAATGTAACACCCTTATCTTTTAAAATAATAATATTAAGTTCCATAGGTTACACGATGTGCAACACCGATATTAAATGAACCATGAAATATTATTTAAGTATGACTATTAAAACCAAGCCATTGAATTGGTGGATATGAATTAATTTAACTACACTATGAAATATATATAATTCACCATATCAATAAAAATTCATTTATTAATTCTTAGGATATAATTACTCACTTTACAATAATGTTTTTTTATGCTTTAGAAATACATTTTCATGAAATAATTATTTTTATATATTTTTGTGAGAAAATAATGTAATTAATTTATAGAAATTAAATAAATTTTATTTTATAAAACAAAATATATTTTTTGAAATCATCATATCATAATTAATATATGGTAAAATTTCTGGATTTTCTGAAAATGTTGATTTTCAGATGAATAGTGAAGAATAGCGATTTTTATTGAAAACTGTATTTTATCCAAGAATTTAAAATTTTATATTTGGTTTTAAAATTATTTCAAACTAAAATTAGTTATATAATATTATTAATAATCTAATTAAGTTCATTTTCATCAATTTTATGATTTAATTTCGTTTGAAAACATTTTTATACTTAAAAAATCATTTTTCTAAAAAACTATTTTTTATCACGTTTTGCACATTTATTTTAATAATTGTTTCTAACAATTATGTGAATTGAATATTTAAATATGAGTTAAAATTTTGGATTCATGAGGACCAAATTTGATAAATATCCCCATTCTATTTTTGGTCAATATGAATACTAACTTTAGTAATTTTGTTATCATGGTAAATGATAAATCAGGTAACTAAAGTTAAAAATAAAATAATAAGGACTAAAAAATGATCATAACACTTGCCTAAATTTTATTGGATGATTATATCTCATCCATAATCATAAAAATTCCATGTATATAACTTTTTCCATTTGGAGTTTATTATAACCTTTATAATATTTTATGTAAAGAAATATAAAAAATGTTGCACTCTTGTTTTTTAAAAACTATAATATTTTTAAAATGGGGATAACTAGAGTATATTTTACTTTATAAATATCATTTTGAAATAAAAATTATTTATATTCATCTTGTTATTTTATTTTTAGTTTTTAGGGAAGGAAAAAACCTAAAATTCTTACACAACACTAATGCAGTAATTATTCAATTAACGGAAAAATAAAATTAGTGATGTTAAAAATATTAAAAGTAATATAATTTGAGTGAGTTAATGTGTATCATAAATTTTATAGATCTATATTACAAGTTAGAGAGGTTATAATTTATTATATTCGAATTCATTATTTATCTTGATATAGTTAAAGTCAAATTAAAGGAATAGTGTTAAAAAGGACATTAATGATATTTTATAATAAATAATATTTTATTACATGATTTAAAATTCATAAAAATATTAATTTTTTTGAAATAAATGATATATGGTTGTAAAAATAAACTAATTTATATTTATGGATCATTTTTCATTTTATAGTAAAAAAATTATCCCTTAATGCGTGGGAAAGTTTGATATTACGATAATTATCAAAATGATCAATGGAGGGTAAAAACTAAAATATAAGGATGAAAATACGACTAAAACATGTCAAAATTTTATTTAATAAGATAATTTAGACTTATACACATCTTATATTAAAATAATATCAATTTTTATTCATTTTTAAATAAAAATTAATTTATATTATTTTATGTTTTATGGAATTTTAAGAGTTCCCCTCCCCTAAATTATAAAAGAGAACCCATTCTGTAACTTATTTACACAAATTTTATCCATATATTTTTACCAAAACCTATAAATTAATATTATAAACATACTTATCCAAGTTATAGAGGTTCTTGTATCCCTAAAAGTTCTTTCCCTAGGTCCCTTATGAAAAGATATAATTTAATCATACCGAAGAAGAGGAAATCATCTTTACCAAGTCCATCAAGTTTATTTATTCTTCCACTCCCTCATAAATTTTTTTACTCATACTAAGATAAAAAATCAATTTTAGTCAATATACTTATATTTTATTATGTTAATTTGAAATTAATATTCCATCTCTTTTTCATCCTATGAAAAGCGAAAACATCACTTATGCATACGTACAGCTTACCGTCTCCATGTAATGGTGTAATTCATTTTTCATCACCATTGAAATTGGATGGTAATTAATATTTAAATAACTATTTTATATTATATTTATTACATAAATATTTTTCTTTAATTATAATATCATATATATACCTTCTTACCTTCTAATCTGTTGAAAAATGAAAATGTTGTTCATGCGTATGTGTGGACTACGACCTCCACAAAGCGATATGATCCATTTTTTCATTTCAATTTTATATGGATGGTAATAAGGATATATTTAAATAATAAATATAATATATGTTATATAATAATAATTCTTCAATGTTTAATTTTTTACCTTGCATTCATCCGTCAGAAAGTGAAAACAACATTCACGCATATATACAGATCACCATCTCTATGAACGGTGTAATTTATTTTTATATATATATATTATTTAGATGACTATAAATATGAATATAATGAATATAAATTATTTTTATATCATGATTAAAATTTTTTAAATGATGTAACTATAATAAAATTACAAGTAATGGAACTACTTAATCAAAACATACATGAAAAATGAAGAAGCAAACACTCGAAATAATGATAATAATAAAATATTATCGATAAACATGTGATAAAAGGATATAAGTAAATAATTTATGCTATTATATAGATATATGTGGTTCTTTAATAGATTTAAAATAAATATATATTTATTATACAAGAATTTTGAACATGTACGAAGGAAATCAGACCTGAGGTAAGGCTTTCTCATCTCACTTTTACTTCTGTGAAACATATGTCCAATTCAATACTTATTTCTTTCATGTGGTGTATATATTTCCCCTTTTATATGTTATATAATTAATCTACTTATCATCATTGTATTTTAATTTTCATTTTATGTTATGGGGGTTATGATTCAAAAGTGACCAAAACGATAAGGGTTTATTTCACAATTTCATCATTATTCAGGATTATTTATGTTTAAGTCTCTGTTGGGAGGATTATTTGGAATTTTTATCTTAAACCAAATCAATTATTTTATAATCTATTTATTCATAAACTTTTCATGTAGTAGTACCATTTTCCTCTCTTTGGTACTTAAAATGATTATGATTTTTTAAAATAAAATATATCTTTATTTCTATATTCATTCAAAAATTTATTTTCTTCCATATCCATGTTTTCTAAAAATATTTTCAAGAATTTTTTAAAAATTATATAGTTGATTTATTAATGAAATTTTTACCCATGTTTGAAATTTGACAAAAAAATCAAAGGAATCTTTTATCGTTTTCCGAACGAGGTATTTTGACTTTTACAATAGTGTGAGAGGAATATTTTTTAACTTATAAGACATGAACAGAATTTCCCATTATCATGAAAAATGAATGATTTAAAGATTAATTTACATGTTTACAATTTTATTTTCAAATAAAATAGTTTTCTTAATATTTGGTAGATATGTTATATTTCAAAGTAGAAAGGGTATTTTCCTCAAGAAATTTTACACTAATTTTTTTAAAGTATTTTCATCTATGTCAACATTATTTGTTGAATTTTATATTGAGTATATAATCTAATGATACCATCCACATTATTTATCTATATGTTTTATTATTAGTTCGATTGATGATGTTCTATTTGTATACTATTCTTTATATTACTCTGGATGGTTTGTGATTATTTTATTGATTGGGGAAATTATTAATATTTTTTATGCTAGTTTTCAATATGAATATTTATGTGGATTATATTTCTACTCATTCATATAATTAATTCATTGGACTTAGTAAGTGAAGGGTGGGGCCTCTTATAGCCCCTAGATGCATCGGTAGGTCTCATGAGAAAAATAAAATAGTTTATTTAGCTAAGGCCTTACCTATTTATGTCATATGTATTATCATGAGGCCTTGATGATATGTTTATAATGTTCGACATTATGAATTCCCTCATTATGAGATTAGTTATGTATATCAATTTGATTATTCTATTAGTTATAATATTCATGGATAGGTTTAATTCTCATGTGATTATTTATATGAAATTATTTGATCGTCATTTATTCCTTACATATTATTCTTCATGTTAAAGTTATTTATTAAATAGTATCTGCTTTTAGTTATTTACCTTTCCATATTGATGATTCCTTATTTATTCATGATATCTTCCACTGTACGCATATCGTTAATGAGAATTAGATCTCACCCCTTCATTATGTTTCCTTTCCCTGAGATTCTAAGAAGTGTATTATGATTGATATGTAGTGATATGGTAATGGATATAATAGTGTTATCAAAGAAAATACTGCGTTTTATTTTATGTTTTAAAATTTAATGTTATATTCAAGTATGTATCAATATTTCTAAGACTACTAAACTATTTAGTTCTTCAAGATGTCATTCATTATATCTTGTTCCAATATGATAAATTAACCAATGACTCTAGGCTACTAGGGTAAGATTCTTTACACTACTGTCTTATGAACTTGAGAGAGGCTTTGAGTTGGAGAAAAATGGAAGAGGTTTAAGATAGAATTGTAATGAATAGGTATAGGATTAATTGGTTTAAGTGATCCCATTTTATAAGTAAAGAAAAATAAAATTTTTGTAAATAATCCTTTTTTTTCAATAATGGAATAACATTATTTCATGGTAAAATTCTAAAAAGGTGGACAATAATAGAATTTATGGAAAGGTGAGGAAAAGAATATTCTCAAACATAAATTTTAGAGAAAACTTGTGTTGGAATAGTTTTGTTCGGTTCATTTAAATGAGGTTTTGTTGAATGATAGTGGCCCAGACTGCACACCAAACCACAAATCTCACTGATCGACCTCTACAGTGAGGTCGTTGGGGGTTATAAGGGATGAAAGACCCTACTCAAGGTTTCTGGGGGTTGAAGGTCCCCTTCCCAAATTTTGGGCACCGTAGTAACTCCGACCGGACTATAGAAGTGTAACATCCCAAGTAAGTAATGAATAATAGATATTTTTATCTATGTCTATTAATGAATTAGATAGTGTTTTAGAGGCTTAAAATGAGAATAAATCCAATCTTAAGCATGGAATACACTAATATTTTTAAAAGATTGTTTTACTGCCTTTTGATGGAAAATCATTTTTAAATCAAACTTTTAACAATTTTATCAGCTCTATTTGTCAAAATAAACTTATTCTTTATGATTGGTACATTGAAATTTACTTTGGGTAAATTTTTGGTATTTTTCTGATAAAGTTCTTTTTTTAATGAATAGTGAAAAATGTTGTATTTTAATTCAAAAGATATTTTTAATCTAATTTATTTATATGATTATATTATCTTTTAAATTGGTTTTAAAGTTCAATTAGAATATATTTTTACCATTTAATCCAATGGTGGTCATTGAAATTAATTTCACTTTGAAATTGGACTTAAACTAGTGTCAATCTTTTGATACTTATTGTTTCATAAAAACACATTTTTTGTTCTAACAACGGGAATTAATTATTAAATTAATTAATGTAACTTTTATGTTTTTAATTTTGTAAAATAGACATCATTTTTGAATTCGGAATATCAAATATAGATTAGGGTGAAGTTTTGGTATTTTTCTGAAAAACTTCAATTTTTGATTAATAGTGAAACCACTAAGTAGTACTTAAAAAAACTGATTTTTCGTTTAAATGAAATTTTACCACCTATGTGTTTTGAATTTCAAAAATCCGACATAAATGGTTTTCATTAAGAAGTAAAATGTGGTTCAATGGGATTAAAATAATTTTTTGGTGAATAGTAACTTTTAAGTTTTTAATCGTGATTAGAGGTAATTAGTGCAATTTAAGGCAAAAATGATATTATAATAAAATGAAAATACCTATACACATGTCCTACCCTTATTGTATGTGTCATGGACGACCAAGATAATCCATGGGTCAACTTGGGGATCCCATGGAGCCACTTTGGTAGGAAAATGACATAAATAACTTTTTATTTAAAGTTAAAATTAAAATGTCACAAACATGTGTTATTTTACTAAAAAAAATTTACATGGGGTTATACAAGTCATATTTTTTACTATAAATATTCATTAGAAATATAAAAGTATTTCCTGCATCATAATATTTTTTTATAATTTTTAGACACTAAATAAATTAAATTATTTATGACACCATGATGATGCAGCGATTACCTCATTATTTAACGATTTAAATAAAATGAACATATAATTTAAAATCTAAGACCTAAACTTATCAAAAACCTATTGTATCGGTGGATTAAGAACCCTTATCACCTTATCCTAGAAATAAATTAATTTTGGGCCTTTAAAGTCCGAAACTCATTTGAAAATAAAGTAACCTTTTATACCTTTCCAAGAGTGCCCCTCCTCTCCTCTTATAAAAGGCCCCCACCTCTACCACCTTACCCACACCTCTCAAGAATTTGTCTCGGACAACCCCTACACATTTTGTCTCTCCACATCCCTCTATAACTCTTAGAAGCCTCACTTTGGGCAGAAGTCTTCCCAAGGAAGCCTTTGAGCTCAAATCAAAAAGAGTTAAGCGATTTAAAGGTAGTGTCTTCTCTTGTGTTATTATGTTTTATTTTGATTCTCCAACCCCCTAAACTCTTTTTATTCATTTCTTTTTTAACAACACCAGTATCTTCCATATACTAGGATTTTTTTATAAGAAGTATTCGAGCTAAACTTACACACACCTACATCTAATGGTTAAAGAACATACTGTTTCCGTGGATGGAGAATTTCTGCCTCACGAAAAGATGATTGTTCAATATTCTTTTAACACCTTAAAAGGTATCCATTAAGATGAAACTATATTTATATATGATATATAATATGTTTATGTTTTACTTAATCTTCTGTATTTTTCATTTATGGCATACCTTTATGGTTTCCATTATGGGTAAACGTGATATCATCATTTTAGGAAGTGCGGACTATCGCCCCCTCAAAGTGATTTGATTATTTAATACCATATGTGGTACATATAAAGGATGGATTTAATTATATTATATATGATATCATACTGGAATTATAATATACCTTTATATCATTATGATTCCATTCCATAAAATATGAAACAGAAATGAAAGTAGCGTTCATGCGTACGTACGGCTTACCGTCTCCATGAATGGTGCATTTCATTTCTTACCTCTAAACATTATGTAATATTATAAATGCATGTATATACTGGATATATATGATATATATGATATCTAAATCATGATTATAACTCTGGATATAATTGGATACATTAACAACTTGTAATTATAAAGAGTTTATTTTTGACTCAAGTACCAATGATCGTTAAAATAACCGTTATTAACTTAAATAATTACATAGTGTTCATGGCATGGTAATAAGTGATATAAAAGGAATAATTAACTTTAAAAAGGTTCTTAAGAAAGTATAAATTAACTCAAGTTTATTATTCATGAGGTTAAAGAATGATCGAGTCAAGTCGGACCTGAGGTACGGGACTTCGTCTCAATCTCCTTTCATTGAGGCAAATTATGTTTTATACACAACTTTCTTTTATATGGTGTATAAACCCCTTTGACTTTTACATTTATCCAAAATGAATCTTTTTATATGAAGTGTTTTAATAAATGAAAAAAGGGAATTTTTTTGTCATACGTATGTGGCGACAACGACTTCTCCGCCGCCGTGACCATTATTTGAGTTTCAGCTTCCTCTACAGGTCATACCTTTTTTTTAAATAAAAAATAAATACCATGTTTTACTTTTATTTTATTTTAGTATTGAAAATGGTTCTCATAATGTTTTTATATCAATGTTTTGTATTGATATCTTGTGATTGAAAAGTGGAAATGTTATGTTTCCTTTATGTATGTTTTATGTGATACGATTATGTTATGGTTCTTGGGCATTATTATGAAGACGGGTGGTTCTGTGATAAACTAAGGACGGGTGAGACCGATATAGCTCTCCAATGCATTGGGTAATGCGAAGGGGTTAAACGTTGAGGTTTCTCCAAAGAGATTTAGGGAATATACTGTGATGGGTATTCCAAATGTAACCAATAGGGTTACTCCCTACGTAAGAATGTTATGAATGCCTCAAGTTACCTTTATGTCTTATGATTTCTATGATTTATTCATGATTTGATGAGGTAT
The DNA here is from genome assembly GCA_963277665.1 of Viscum album. NCBI lineage: Eukaryota > Viridiplantae > Streptophyta > Magnoliopsida > Santalales > Viscaceae > Viscum > Viscum album. Next base: position 581,783,786 of record OY728148.1, read on the forward strand.
GTTAAAGTGCCTATGTTTTATGGGTAAAGTATGATTTCATTATTATGTATATATGAACTCATGTTTCCTTTCCATATTTTTATTACCCTTACTGAGATTTTTATGCTCATCCCAAGTTTTTGAAATGATTTTCACAGGTCAAGGGAAAGGTACATGATGTGATGATAGTGTCAAGGAAGTGTCAAGAAAGAATCCATGTTTTATTTTAAATATGTTTCCATTGATGGGGAAAATGAATACTATTCTTTTATGTAACCACTTTATTTAAATGTGGAATGTAATTCATGTTTTATGATCTAATTCTCTAAAACTCTAAACCTGAAAGGATCCTCAAGGTGTAATCTTGTAATAACTCAAGATTAAGTAAGGTTTAAGGATGGGGCCTTATAAGAAGAGATGACCAAGCAGACCAATGGGTCACTATAACAGTGTATACTTTGACATGGTTACTATGGTATCTCCGACATTGGTGACAATGATATTGTAGCTCTATACTCTTTTGGCCATCTGCCACTATAGCACAATGGACTTATTGTGTGGTTGGTGACACGGTTGAATCATTCTCATTTTGAACTCATTTCAAGCTATGGTTTCATACTTTAAGATTGTATCCTATAATTCTACACCTAAAATATGTGTAGTGTACTACCTATCCATAGATATAAGGATCATTTCATGAACCAGGTAAATCTCTGTATCTCGTGTTCATATTCTTCTTATTATTTTTTTCTTTATTTTATTCATATTTAAACCATTCTTTCATTGTGACAACTGAAATTTTCACAAATACTTGAATGATTTTTTAGATTTCCCCTTTGTTTTTTAACCATTTCTATAAATATCTTCTACTTTGGTAACTAATTTTTAACCTCGTTAATTAATTTTAATGTAAAAATTTATGATTAAAATTATTACATAAATTTAAAATTCTAATTCCATATCTGAAAATCATTTTATAAAATATAATTTTTCTATATGAGAATATATAATTTCATAATTAATATATAAAATGTGTATAAATAGGTTTTAAGAAAGGTTTTTTTATTATTAAAAATTATGTGTAGGGTAAAATTACATATATTTTAGATTTTCATAATATAAATCAGTTTATTATAAAAAATAATTGTTATGTGGCATTTAAAACAAGCCAAACCAAAAAAAATTTTGAATAATATTTTATTAAAATAAAAAATAAAAAACAATTTGTTTTACTGAAAACTATTAAATAAGTTTATAAACTATTATACATAGGATTTCTAAATCATAAGTGTATTTTTAAATGTATATCTGTACACCATAAATGAATCTTTGATCTTGGAAAATGTTTTATAAGTATTTAAGTTACACTTACTTCTTAATATATGCATAAACGTTGCAGATTTAGTAAAAAATGGTATTTTTCACTATTAATCTAAAAAAAAATTATTTCATAAAAAAACAAAAAATTCATCTTACAATAATATTTATATACTAAATTAAAAAAATCATTTTTTCAAATTCAAATTTTTAAATTTGAGAAATTAATTTTTAAATAAAAACACAAATATATAAAGAAATCTATTTTCATAAAAAATAGCTTAATAAAATAATAACTCCTATTATACTTATTTATGATCAATTAATAAAATTTCTATTAAAATTTTATTGATATCAAAAATATATTTTCTTACACAATATATTTATTTTCTTAAAATAATGCACATAAAAAGACAATTTTTAGAAAATGTGCATTTTAAAGCATAAATCAGTCTTATTAGTTATTTAACTACACATACTGAATTTTATCAATTCCTTAGTATTAATAATTATATTTATTTTTAATTCTAAACATATCACATAATTTAGTTACCACTATTTTTATATGATAATTCTATAAGAACATTTTAAAAATTGTATATTTTTTCACAGTTTATCATGGTTCAATGTTGTGTTTGAAACAATATACCAAACACATTAAGTTTCAAAGGAAAATATAATTTAAAATATTTGGGTGTTATATAGGTGTTCAACATGTGACTTCCATGTTGGATAGCTTGAATTACTCCTCTGGTTGATGAATTACTTTGGTATGTCGAGGTGACATTGGGCCACATAGAGATGCTATCATGGTTTTTCATTTTTCAAACTAATTAGGATGTCTTTTGTAGAAACCATAGTGGTATTCCATTTTTATATTTTGTTTTGTGATATGTAATGTATTTTATTACTTACATACTTGTTAATTTCTCATGGGATGTATTTATTGCTTTATAAGTTATGATTTTTTTCTTATATATTTTAAAATTGTTTATTTAATTGGCTTGAATAACCAATGTACAAGCTTATCATACTGAATTCTTGGTAGTATTTAGATATCTATTTATCTATATTTAGAGGTTTAAAACGTTCCCAAACTATACGTTTGATACCCTCAAAACTTTTCAAATTTTGGTGATTAGGAATGCCCTTCGGGCCTTGTGGTGATCCGACTCAAGTGATGTAGCAAGTTGACCCCTGATTGGTTCATCACGTAAAAAAATATACTTGTTATTTCAATTTTTTGTTTTACTTTGGGTTGTTATTTTTCTATTTTTTTTTCAAAGAAAACTAATTACTAAATTGTTTTTGCAACAGTTTAAATGGTTTTTATCAATTCTTTTTTATAGCCAAGAAAATGGTGATCTTTCTCATTGTTAAATTATCTCTAAAAAAACATTGTTTATCAATATCTTTCAATAATAATAAATGCCTCCACAATTTCTTAGTGACATAAACCATAGCACTTTTTTAGTGTTATGAAATACATTTTCTAGTATAGAGAAAACAACTTTGTGTGGTAGTTATATTTTACCTCTTGTCGGAGAGGAAATTGGAACCTTTATCAATCTTATGGGGTTGGGTTTGTTGTATTTCACCCCAACATATTTTCATTTATTTATGAATTATTGAGTAAATGAATGAAAACTTTGTACAAATATTTTAGAATCAATTGAGAAATTGAAAATTAGTTATAAATATAAATTACAAAAGAAATGTTGAAAAACCCTTCATTGATCATGTAATTTGATTGAAATTAAATTGTTAGGATATTTATAATATATTTTCTTACCAAATAATTAAGTATTGATTAATTATTCATTTAATATCCAATAAAAATTAATATAACTATCCAATTAAAAATATTATATATTTTTTATGATTATTAATATTAACCTTAATTAATGATTATATATTTATTAAATAATTAATTAAATTATTAACAACATTAGTAACCACTTTATCATTTTATCCATTAAATAATTATAATAAAAATTATAATTTAACATTATCATAATATAATAAAAATTATAAAAATATGTAATAAATTCTATAATTTATAATGTAGTGGAATTATAATTTTTTATAATGGTTTTATTTATTTTTTGTTAATAATGATGTATTATTGGTTATTTTAGTAAGGAAAAGTATGCCCCACCATTGTCAGTGGGGTGGTATGGGTGGAAGTTGGGGTCCAACTTAGTGATAAAGGCACCCCATAAACCCACATCAACACCTAGGATCAAATCCTATAAGAACCCCAAAATTTTGGGAAGGTGGAATTTCTGCGGGGACTTTAGTCCTTTAACGGTACATGTGGTATGTGTGGTGTAGGTTCCGGGCACAGCAGAAGTGCATTGGTGGGTCACCCAACTTTAATTTTAGTGTTAACAATGATCAATCCAAGATCTTTCATGATGTAAAATTTTGAATCTTTAGAATAGAATGAAGAAAGAAAGAAAAAGAGGGAGTCTCAGAACCATAGAGATAGGATCATTATATGTTGGTTGTAATTAATTTAATGAATTGAAAATTATTACCTTGATGGAATTCTTTCTTCATTGATGTCTCTGATCACGATCTGATGTGATCCGTTTTTGCTTCGTAGAATACAAGTGTAGGATTCCTCTAGCGGTGATCCACATGTGCTCCACGTATCTCTGGACGTCGCCGAAGGGATATCTGGGAGCTAGGATGGAAGAACCTTCGCTTGTGATGTCCGCCTTCGATCGCCTTGATCTGGTGGTGGTGGATCTCTCTCGGTCTTGAGAGCGTTCTTGGAGGGAGGAGTTCTTTTGGCCTTGAGAGAACTCTCCAGAATTATTGTGCACAACGATTGGGGAAAAGTGTTGGGGTTGTGAGGATATTTATAATTAGGTTTGAGATTATAGATTTATGAAAATAAATAAACACATTATTAATTTTATTTATTTCATTAACTCTTATTGAAAACCCTCATGTCTAATGATTAATTCCTTGACATGCACCCACGCTGATTATAATAAATATCATTTAATAAAATGATATTATTTCCTCAAAATCCCGACTGGAAAACCTACACGCCGTGTAATCATTAATATACAGTGTGTACTCTTTTTCCATGAAAACTACACGGCGTGTACATTCAATGTACACTGTGTGTTTATCTTTTTTTAATTTTTCTTTATTTCCTCCACCACATTTATTAGACCTTGAGTAATGGCTATTTATTTCTCGCATAAATGTAACTGCATTACTCACTAATAAATATATATTATTTCTCCCACAATATATCCTCTCGAATAACTAGTGTCGAAATAAATGCAATTAGGCATCCTTAAATAATTATCAAACCACATTCGGGAATAATCTTTATTTAACTTGTTAAATTAATATTTAACTAATATACATGGACACACTTAGTGTGTGACCCTCTAGGCCTCTTTCTCAGTGGAATTAGGTGGATCCTGCCTAAAGTCCAAGGTTAGCATCTAGAAACACTTCAAGGCTCCCATAGAGAAATAATTTAATGCCACAATGACGTGTCACCTCCTACGAACACTTACCATGTAATATAATCTCTTGCTCACGATATCTCGAATCAAGCGGGTTGCATGCTAGTTCCATTAACTCATGTGCTCAATTATCCTTTCTTTGACTTTCCGGAATTAAACTCTCTCATACCTTACCATTAATGGATTTATTTAGGCTATATCAATTCTATAAAAGGGCCTAAGATATCTACTTCTATTATGGAACAGAAGGGACAAATCCTTTCTCGCATTATCTATTAATGTAGTATTACTCGTGACACACCCAAAGTATCCTACCTCGTTGCATATAGTGTGTCGTCGCAGTTTTCGTCAATACATATAAGTGCATGAGTTGTAATATCCATTAATAATAATCTTAAAGTCTATGGACCAATACACACGTCCGCAGATAGGAACATCCAATGACACTATGAAATGTGGATTTCCTACTGGAGGGTCTCGTTCTCATAATATCCTTCTGGATATTACCAAGGGCGCACACCATGAGAAGGTGCCTCAAAGTTTTATGAGCCCTCACCCCTAATGGCCTGTATTATTTGTGTCCCTAAAATAATATCATCCGTCCATAGAACATATATTCAAGAACAGTGTTATGGAAATTCTGGGTTCTCGTCATAGCAGGGATCCGCTATGACCCTTTAATGCAATAGTTATCCTTAGAATATTATCACATGCATTGTCACATAGAAGAACAATCAATATGTGATAAGGCTTTTATTAATTAATAATGTACAAAGTAGTTGGTTCTAGGCCACCAAATCCAACAGACTCCTACTTGGACAAGAGTCAACTTCTAACAACCTTTAACCCGCTAGCTCTCACATGATATTCATGCTTTTACTGAGATAGGCCTTTAGTCATGGGGTCTTCCACGTTATCTTCCTTGGCTACATCAGAAGACGCTATATATTCGGACTCCGTTGTAGAATCGGTGACAACTGGCTGCTTTGAACTCTTCTAGCTCACAACTCCTCCATTGAGATAGAAAACATATCCAGATTGCAACTTCAGATCATTCTGATCTGTCTGAAAACTAGCATCAGCATACCCTCTGATGACAAGCTCCTCATCTCTTTCATGCACCAAGAACATATCCTTAGTTCTTCTCAGATACTTAAGGATAGTATTAATAGTATTCCAATGTTGTTCTCCTGGATCTACTTGATATCTTCCTACCATGCTCAGTGCATAGGAAATATCAAGCTTGGTACATAACATGGCATACATGATGGATCCTATAGCTGAATCATATGGGATATTACTCATTCTATCTTTCTCCTCTTGTGTTTGAGGACACATTTTCTTAGAAAGATATAGGTCGTGTGACACTGGAACCAATCCCCTCTTGGATTGTTCCATACTAAATCTCTTTTGTATCTGATCAATGTATGTACCCTGACTTATTCCTTGCAGACTCTTGGATCTATCACGAATGATATTGATCCCTAGAATGTAAGCTTCTTCACCCAAGTCCATCATGGAGAAACACTCGTTCAACAAGTCCTTAACTAACTGTAAGACTTGTACATTGTTTCCAATGAGAAATATGTTGTCAACATATACTACTAGGATAATGATTGAATTCTCATTAAACCTCTTATAAAAACATGGATCACATTCATTCTTAATGAAACCAAATTACTTTATGTCTTCATCAAATTGAATGTTCCATGACCTAGATGCTTGCTTTAATCTATAAATGTATTTCTGCAACTTTCAAACCCATTTGGCTTCACCTGGTGTCACAAACCCTTCTGGTTGTGTCATATAGACATCTTCTTAAAGTTTCTCGTTAAGGAATGTAATTTTGACATCCATCTTCCAAATCTCATAGTCATGGTAAGATTCTATGGCAAGTATGATTCTTATGGATTTAAAAATTGAAACTGGCAAGAAGGTTTCATCATAGTAAATTCCTTGACGTTGTCTAGATCATTTATCCACTAGCCTTGCTTTATAGGTTCTAACTTGACCTTCCATGTCCAGTTTTCTCTTGAATACCCATTTTCATCCAATAGGCTTTACATAAACTGGCTCATCCACCAGAACCCAGACTTGGTTCTAATACATGGAATCCATCTCAGAATTCATAGCTTCTAGCCATCTTGCAGCTTCTGAGATTTCTACTGCTTCCCTGTAGAAGAGAGGTTCATCATTGTCTAATAATAATGATTCACCATCCTCAGTGACTAAGAAACCAAATCTCTCTTGTTCCCTTACCTCTCTTGAGATCCTACGCAGTACTTGTGTTTTTGTAACCTCTTTCATGGGGACCTATGGAACTTGTTCATGTACTAACTCCTGTGTATATTGATCATCAAATTCTTCAAATTCAATCTTGCTCCAAATATCCTTTTTGAGGATGTGCTCCCTCTCAAGAAAGAAGGCTTGTTTGGAGACAGCCACCTTCTTGTCCTGAGGGTTATATAGATAATATCCTTTCGTTTCCTTAGGATATCCAATAAAGATACACCTCGTGCCCATGGGTGCTAGTTTGTTTCCTGAGAAGGCCTTAACAAATGTCTCGCATCCCCATACATGTGTATGTGACAAAATGGGTTTCTTTCCATTCCATAACTCGTAGGGAATTCTATTTTCTGCCTTAGTTGGTACTCATTTTAATGTGTATGTTGCAGTTTGTAATGAATATCCCCAAAAAGGATAATGGAAGATCTACATGATTCATCATCAACCTCACCATGTCCAACAAGGTGTGGTTCCTCCTTTCACTAACATCATTCCAATGTGGTGTATAAGGAGGAGTGAGATGATATATAATCCTAGAATCCCATAGAAGATCAATGAACTCTTGGTTCAGATATTCTCTACCTCGATCCGATCTAAGTTTCTTTATCTTCTTACCAAGCTGATTCTCTACTTCATTCTTGAATTCCTTAAATTTCTCTAAGGCTTCTGACTTATACCTCATTAAGTAGACATATTCATATCTACTCAAATCATTAGTAAAAGTAATGAAGTAAGAATATCTATCTCTAGCTTCTAATGGAAACGGTCCACACACATCCGTATGCACCAATCCAAGAAGCTCTGTGGCCCTTTCACCTTGTCCACCAAAAGGCGTCTTGGTGATTTTACCTTGTAAACAAGCGTGACATCTATCAAGTGGTTTTAGCTCAGTAGAGTCTAAATAGACATCTTGGCAGAGCTTGGTCAAACGCTTCTCCTTTACATGATCGAGACAGTGATGCCACAACTAGGTGATGTACGAGTCATGTGAGTTTGTTTCGTTATCGATTTCCAACACTTGGTTTTCGTAATTTAATACATAAAAACCATTATTTAAATGTTCCATACCATAAAATATATTGTTCTTATAAAAGAGACAACCCTTATTTTCAAACTTGAAAATAAATCCATCTATATCCAAAAAATATATAGAAATTATGTTCTTGGTAACACTAGGCACATAATAATAGTTATGTAAAACCAAAATCATCTTAGTTGGCAATGAGAGGTGGTAATCGCCAATAGCCAACGCATCCATCCTTGCGCCATTGGAAGCTCAAAGATCCACCTCTCCTCTATAAATATTTCTAAATCTACTTGGTTCCTACATTTTAATACAGATGTGATCCCCACAAGTGGTATCTAATACCCAATGTGTAGAAATGGAAAGATTACACTTGATAACGAATGCACCTTTAGCATCCCCACACTTCTGGGTGTAGTTACTATTCCAGTCGCCTTGCTTGACACATGAAAAACATATTTCCTCCCATTCCTTGCCCTTCCTCTGGATCTTCCCCTTCTTGGAAGGACGGCGCTTGGGGGCTTCAGACCATTTATAAGTATTTGGACCCTTTGCCTTGTACTTCCTTTTGTTATTCACCATCAGTACTGCGGGTTTGTCATGCCCCATGTCCTTATATACCTGGTGAATTAATATCAGAAGTTCTAATAGACTCTTCTCATTGTTGCTCATGTTGTAGTTGACAATAAAGCTAGAGAAGGTCTTGAGCAATGATGATAGGATAAGATCTGTACGCAACTCATCCGGGAACTTAATCCATAATATTTCTAGGAATTCAATGTAGCCAATAAGCTTGACTACATGAGGCCTAGCTGGAACAGACTCTCCAAGATTAGTTGTAAAAAAAGTGTTGGAGATCTCATATCTCTCCTATATCGCCTTATCTTGGTATAGACCCTTAAGGTGAGACATCATGCTATACGCGTCCATGTTTTCATGTTGCTTCAAGATCTCGTTAGACATGGCTGATAGCATGAAACACTAGACATTTGTGGCATCATCCATGTGTTTCATGTAGAGATATAGTTCCTCATCACTGGCCTTTTCCCAGGTGCAACTGGAACAGGCTCTTCCAGCACATACAATTTCCTTTCGTGGAGAATGATGACGCGTAAACGCCTCTACCACTCTTGGAAATTAGTGCTGGTGAGAATTTTTTCCTTCTCGAGTATGGTTCACAATGATATGTTTGAAGTCATTTTTCTTGTCATTTCCACAATTTAATATGAGAAAAGGTTTAGTACTTTATTATAAAAACTGAGACAAATAAATAAATTTATACTTATTAGTCTCCCACACTAGTGTAGAAAACGTTTTTTACATCGGTTATTTTTCATTTTTTATGTTGGTTTTTAGCCGACATTAATATGGAGGACGTTATAAATATTGTTTTTTACGTCGGTTATTTACAAACCGGAGTAAAAAACATAACATCGCGGTGTTTATAATGTCGGTTATTAATTAACTGACATGAAAAAACCAGGGGGGTTTATCACGTCGGTTATTATATAACCGACGTGATAAAACCGTGTGGGGGTGTTTATCACATCGTTTATATAATAACTGACGTGATAAACCATTTCTCCAGCCTTCATCACGTTGGTTATTACATAACTAACGTGATAAAACAGCAGGGGGGGTTATCATTTCGGTTATTATATAACCGACGTGATAAACCGGTCCGTGTGCCTTTTATCACATTAGTTATTTCATAACCGATGTGATAAACCATTTCCCATGACTTTTATCACGTCGGTTATAAAATAACCGATGTGAAAGACCAATTTTTTTAATGGAATGCAGTCCTCTGCTCTCCCCAGAAACAACTAGAAACCAAATCAAGAATTTGTACCACAAAAACAGAAGTAGACCAAAACAAGAACCAAAGAAAAAGTAAGCATTTACCCCACTGGACATCCCCCACCACACCCCTGGACTGCCCCCCGACCCCCTAGATAGCCCCCAACACACCTTTGGACTGCCCCCCGACCCCCTGGACATCCCCAAACACCACGAGACAACCCCCCACCCTCATGTATACCCCCCCACACCCTGAACAGCACTCCCACACCCCTGGACATCCCCCCACACCCTTGGACAGCCCCCACCCCCTGGACAGCCCCCCACACCCCTGGACAGCCCCCCACACCCTCCCGGACACCCCCCACACCCCTAGACACCCCCCCCCACCACCAGACAGCCCTCTCACACCCCTGGACACCCCCCCCCCACACACACACACACAACCCTGGACAGCCCCCCACACCCCTGGACATCCCCCCACACCCCTGGACATCCCCCCACCCCCTGGATAGCCCCCCACACCCCTGGACAACCCCCACCCTCCTGGACACCCCCCCCCCCCACACCCCTGGACACCCCTCCCCCACACCCCTGGACACCCCTCCCCCACACCCCTGGACACCCCCCCCCACCCTCCTAGACACCCCCACCCCCCACCCCACCGGACAGCCCTCCCACACCCCTAGACACCCCCCACCCCACTAAACACCCCCCACACCCTTGGAACCCCTCCCCCCCAAACTAGAATCTGTACCATAAAAACCATCATAAGTAGACCAAAACAAGAAGTATGGAAAAATTAAAAATTCACATATATAAAATTCAAAACATACACTTTCAACTTCAAAAAAAAACTAAATCCAACCTAAATGACTACCAAATACACAATTACAACGACAATATTCAAAATTTCATTTTACACCACAAACAACTAAAATTCAGTCAAACCTATAAAATAATTTGACCACTCCACTTGTAAGTGTTTGATGTCTTGAGCAGTATAGGGTTGAGGGTCATCAAATAGCTACAAATGAAAAGGATAGTAGTTAACTTGTATAATGAATAAATCAAATTGAAATATTATGGCAATGTTTAAAAGGAAATCTTACCAGGTCAAAGTTCGCAACTTTCCCAGTTGTTATTATTTCATACATAAATCTTAACATATAATATCCGCATTATATGACACCTTGTTGTTCATGAAAATTATTTTTGAATGAGTGTAAATTCCATATTTTATTTTTATGTAATAAATCAAAAAGTACAAATTATAAATGGATATTTACCTTTGAATTTATATATTTTATCTTTGCACTCCTTTTCTTTATGTTTTTTCGAAAGTAGACCCATGACCTGTTAGAAAATAATACGAATGGGGTAAATTTAAAATTCATTATAATATATAAAACTATTGAGAAATTGAAACTTATTTTCCAATATATTCATAAAACTTTCCCACACATCATCATGGACAGATCATATCTGATAAAGTGTTTTCTCCCTTGGGTAAAAAATCCCTAACATCCAATGATCAGTGATAAGAGAAAATTTAAGGTTAGTGGTTTTTTATGTTAAAAGATAATTAACTCTTTGAGAGAGATGTGTTTCATACCTCCCAAAAAAAGGCATCATCCAAAATTATGTGACTATATTCTGTTCAAGTCTTTCAGCAATATAAAGCATTCTTTATTCCTCATCCAATGAACATGCTTCAGGGGAAATCAATTGTGCATCCATGAATCCATATACATCTATTAGCTCATTCCTCTCACAAGTGTTATAAAGATACCTAATATAAAATAGACATAAGTATACACTTTTAATAAATATAACGCAGGGAAAGGGTGTTAAGACTTAAATGGAAAAAAAATTCACCACGTTGATGCCCAACTTATTTCTAGTAACAAGATCCATGATATCAATTTTCATAATCCCCACAGTTATTTCACGTCCACAAACATGAGCATCCATTGGAAACACAAAATGACCCACCAACAAATTTGAATATCTTGAAAATCTGTCAAGACTACTAGAATCTGTATCTGATGTCATAGCCATTTGTCTTTGTTGTTGTCTATACAGTATTTCTTTACCTTTAAAGTATTTCTATAAAAATAAATAGAAAAATATATTAGTTTTCAAATGATAAAACAACTTTAAAAAAAATAAAAGATATAACATTCATACCTCTTTGGTAATGAGTCAAAGAAGTCTGGATGGCCAAATTAAAAAATGGTTGATACTATGTCCAAATATCATCACCTCATCTGTAGGTAATGGTACTCGAGCTGATCTATCTATAATATCATGTACAGTGACCCTCTTATTCTCTACCTCTAATTGTTGATGATGAACTGTATCTCCTATACAATATACCAACCCATATGCAACTATATGATGTAAAGGATCATCAACATACAACTCACAATAAGTAGGAAGCTACGGTGGAGGAGTAGGATAAAAAATGGGGTCCACATGCTGAGTTGGGGGAGTGGGAGCTACTGGCAGAGGTGGAGGATAAATAATGGGGTCTGCAGGGGGAGGTGGAGGATTAGGAGCTGCAGTATGAAATTTCCTTTTCATGTCTGCAAACATAGACTGTACCGATGCTCTAATCTTTTACTCCATCATCGCATTAATATTATGAACTTCAACCTCCAAGAATTATATTTTTTTGATAAACACCCTCAATGTTAGAAGTTGAAGAACGTGGAAACACTTTTCTTACTGATACACCTATCGGATATCCTCTTACATGACCAGGATATTCGGGCTTTCCCAATGCTACAGATAAAATATATTTCCCCCCAGTAGCTGTAAATTCCCCCTGTGAGCTCTTCTCCTCAAGAGAGTCCTATATTAATTAATTGAACATTTCTGTAATGATTGAAATTATATGAAGAAAACAGTTAACTTAAATAAATAAAATAGATATCTTATAATCCTCTCAGCTATGATTCTCGATTATTCCGAAATATTTTTCCCTTTTTTCCCATCCGAGCACTCTTCCATTTTTCATGTCTAGATGGAGGGGATGGAGGGGCCACCTCTCTAGAGCTTGAAGTCTCAGCTCTTAGTTTTTGAAATTTTTCCGCCATCATTTGTTCTTCCAAAAATGCATACCCTCCCCGAGATAAACTATGAGGGTATACATTTTTAGATTGGATCTTCTGATGAGGTTTCCTTATTTTCTATAAATTAAGAATAAGAAATCATTAAAAAACATTAATAAGATCATTTATATAATAAATATTATAAAATTTTACATTACCCTTACCAAAAATGACTTTTTTCTTCTACTTTCAAAAAATTGTCTCCATGTGTCTTCATCTATAAAAGGATATATACGACATGGATTGCCATGAATCTTATGACCAAAAATGAAATCAGATGAGAGGGATGATTTTAAATCCCTCCATCTCCTGGAAGCCATCGATAAGCATTTCTTCCTAACTCCTCTAGTGTCAGGAATATCAAATTTCATCTGATGAAGAAGAGGTTAAACATATTATATATACTAGAAACATTTAAAGAATAGTAAAACAATAGCAAAAGATCTTACCAAAATTGTCTCCCATAACTAAGAGATTATTGATTTGTCCACACTTCTCCATTCATCATATAAAATGATTATTTTACTCTTAGACTAAGTTGATACAAAACTCTTTAAATCTTTTGCATTTAGACCTCTAGGAATATCATCATCATCAAACTCAATGATTATCCTCTGATCCTGCATATGGGAAAGTGCTAATATTGGTAAACGTGTGCACCCACGTTTACCAACTCTTGAACTCTTTGACGTAATAGGAGAACATGAGGAAGATTGGGGAACATCAAGATGAGCATGTGAATGTTCCTCCCTAGAGGTATGACCAATATGATCATGTCTAGAATCATGTGTTTGATCAACTGAATGATTTTTCATTATCCTTCAAATCAAAAAAACAAACATTAGTTCACAAATATACAAATTCAAATATTTTAATACTATTCTAATCAAAAAATAGAAAATTTTACTAAGTTACGTAATAGTAAACATTGTTAATTGGTAAGCATGTTAAACAATGGTAAAGATGGTCAAGATGGTCAATATGGTAAACATGGTAAACCTGGTAAACCTGGTAAACATGGTAAAGTAATTTTCACTGAACAAAAATAATAGATATATAATTCATGTAATGGTAAACATGATAAAGTAAACTAAACAAACTTAAAACAAAAAAAAAACTTATACTTATTTGGTTTTAATACATGTTTTAATAAAGAAAAAACTTACAATAATATCTAACATTTTATGAAAAAAATAAATGTAAATAAGAAATAAACATATGTTACCTGTAATTTTAGGAATGTGCTAATGGATTGTTTTCCCAAATTCCTTCGTCGTGATCGTTCCTTATGGCACAAACCATGTCTTCAACATGCTCATCATTATGTTCTATTAATCTTTACATGGAAGTAGGTATCTCACATAAATCAGCATCTTCATCTAGTTTATCCTCACCAATATATTTTTTCCCCTTGTAAAAAAACATCCCACTGCATATCTAATTGATCTACTACATAGAAAATTTGTTTTTCATGTGTTTCCATTATAAAATAATCAGATGTGTCTTCCAATCTTTTTAGATTAACAAGTGTCATTCCAAATTCATTGTGTCTAACACTATCGTTACCGATAAAACATTTACCATTAAAAATAGGAAATTTAATTTTAAAGTAAACAACCTCCCATATGTCTTCAATCACTCCATAATATGCACTTGATGCAGAAATTGGGTTTTTGTCCTTAGCACTCGAAAAATGCATTACTTCTGCAAACACCAAAACACCACTATTTTGAACTACACTTCTATTGTCCTGAGCTTTCGTATGAAATTTAAAGCCATTAATGTCATAATCAGACCATGTTATCACATTTAAATATGGACCACCCACTATCCATTTTAATGTTTCTGATACATCAAATCTACCAAGCAAGGTCTTTTTAAACCATGAAAAAAATGTTTTGTTGTGCTCATTCAAAATCCACATTTCTTTCTTCTTTTGATGACATTGATTCAACACATTAATATGCAATGTGATATAAGGTTGAGCATCAGCTATGTTATTCAAGATGTATGATTCTAACTTCTTCATCTGTTTAGCTGACAATGATTTGACTTTATATCCATGAATCCCCTTTCCCTCATTATTAACTCGTTCATGGTGAGATGGAGGCAAACCTATGTGCTGCGCCGCAGGCAAGTAGCTCGTACAAAACTCTGAAACCTCCTCAGAAATATACTTTTCAATAATGGAGGCTTCAGGTCGATATGGATTCTTAACATACCCCTTCAATATTTTCTTATACCTTTCAAAAGGATACATCCAACGAAGATATACAAGTCCACAAAGATTTATTTCTCTAACCAGATGAATCATTAAATGCACCATTATATCAGGAAAAAGTTGGTGGAAAATACATTTCCAATTGACAAAGTATAAAAATTGCATCCTTTTCCAAAATGTTCAAAGCATTCACATAAATCTTCTTATTACAAATTGAATTGAAAAAATAACACAACTTCATTATAGTCTTTCTGACACGGATGGGCAATATTCCACACAATGGAACTGGTAGAATTTGTTGCATCATGACGTGAAAATCATGTGATTTCATACCTATCAACTTCAAGTCCTTCAAGGAGACAAAATTTTTTACATTTGAAGAATAACCTTGAGGCACTTTGATATCATGAAGACACTGACAAAAGCTAATTTTCTCCCTCTTCAATAATTTATGACAGGCCAGGGGAAGAAATGTTTGTCTTCCTTTAGGAGTGGGAGCTAACTCTAAATGTATTCCCATTGATAGTAAGTCTAATCTTGCATTCAACCCATCTTTTGTCTTTACTTTAATATCTAGCAATGTTCCAATCAAACAATCACAGATATTCTTCTCCACGTGCATGACATCAATATTATGTTTAACTTCATGATATCTACAATATGGTAGCTCAAAAAATATTGACCTTCTCTTGAAGAAATGTCTATTATTACCAGATTTTTGTGTCTTTCCCAATGTCACATCAAGGTTTTTCACCCTCTCAAAATAAAAATTAGGGGATAAAGGTTTTGGATAAATATTAAATTCTTTTGACCCATTGAATGACTTTTTTATTCTTCTATAAGGGTGATCCATAGGCAAAAACTTTTGATGACCCATGTACACTGTTTTCCTCTCATGATGAAATTAACAATATGACGTCTGTTGTTCGCAAATTGGACATGCTTTATTCCCTTTAACATTGTATCCAGACAAATTTTTATATGCTGGGAAGTCATTTATAGTGAAAAAAAACACTGCATACAGTTAAAAATATTCCATTTTATAGGAATCATACACCCTAATACCATCAGCCCATAAAAGTTTCAAATCATCAATCAACGGTGACAAGTAAACATCAATATCATTTTCGGGTTGCTTCGGACCAGAGATCATTATACTCAACCTGACATATTTGTGCTTCATACAAACTTCAGGAGAGAGGTTATAAATTACCAATAAAACAGGCCATGAACTATGTGTGCTACTGAGGGTTCAGTATGGATTCATTCCATCTGTGCACAACCCTAGTCTGAGATTTCTAATTTCATTTCCAAATGTAGAATATTGCTCATCAATTTTCTTCCATTGTCGACAATCAACTGGATGACGTATTTTTCCATCACATAACCACTCATCTTCATGCCATATTAACCTTTTTGAATCATGTGAATTAGAAAATAAATGTTTGAAATGATGAATTATAGGAAGATACCAAAATACCTTTGAAGGGATCTTTGTAATCTCTACATCAGCTTGTGATTTTTCTTTCACCTTATACCGTGATGTCCCACATTTAGGACACTCTGACAGAAATTCATATTCCTTCCTATATATAATATAGTCATTCGAATAGGCATGCATTTTCTTATATCCCAATCCCATTAGGCATAATATTCTCTTGGCCTTATAATGTGAATTTGGAAGATCGTTATCTTTTGGAAGAATTCCTTTCATCAATTTTAGTAGCTTTGTAAAACTACTGTCACTCCATCCATGTTTCACCTTTAGGTTAATCAATCTTAACACCTCCGAAAAAACTGTAAAATCTGTACAACTAGGATATAATGGCTTTTCATCATCACCATATATATTCACAACTGTCAGTTCTATCTCAATTGTTTCTGGTGCAATATCGAAAATCATTTCTTCAATTCCATCGGAGTTACCATCTTGTGAATCATCATCATCAGTGACATTCTGTCCAGTTTCACTATGTCAAATCCAAGGGTTGTAACTCGGATTAAAACCATGACAAATCAGATGATCTTTTATCTCTCTACTTTTCAACTTCTTCATATTCAAACATTTCAGGCATGGGCAGAAAAAAAATGTCACTACTTGGAACATTTTTGTTCAGAAAATTCCAAAAAGGCATCAACACCTTACTCATATTCATTTCTCATTCGATGTGTCATAATCCAATTTTGACTCATTATTACCTATAATAAATATCAAAATTATACATCTTTTTAAGATAAGACAAATATATTTTTATATGAAAAAAATCATAATTTGAATGTAAAACAATTTTGAAATATAAAACAAATCTATGAGTATTTAAAAAAATATACTTGAATATGATTTTAAAAAGGAAAATATAGTTAGATATAACATTTTTAAATTCCATTGAATCAAAGAAAACCATGTGGCCTCAAATGGACACCCTGTACACCCCCTAACCCTCAGGACAGCCTCCCGAACCCTCTGAACACCACCCCCACCCCATTGGACACCCCCTGGACACCACCACCCCCTTGGACAGCCCCCGCCCCTCTAGACAGCACCCCCACCCCTCTAGATAGCACCCCCACCCTTCCTGGACACCACCCCCACCCCCTACCCCCTTGGACACCCCCTGGATAACCCCCAACCCTATGCACAGCCCCCCACCCCCACCCCCTGGACAGCCCCCACCCCTCTAGACAGCACCACACGCCCCTCCTAGACACCACCACCCACCCCCTACCCCCATGGACACCCCCTGAACACCCCCCACCCCCTTTTACACCCCCACCCCCTTGGACCCCCCCCCCCCCACACACACACACACACACCTCCATGGACACCCCCCAACCCTCTAGACAGCCCCCCCCCCCCCCAACCCTCTAAACACCACCACCACCCCTTGAACACCCCCTGGACACCACCACCCCCTTGGATATCCCCCCACCCCTCCAAATAGCCCCCCCACCCCCTAGACATCCCCCACCCCTCTCGAAAGCACCCTCACCCCTCTTGGACACCACCCCCACCCCTACCCCCTTGGACACCCCCTAGACAACCCTCGACCCTCTGGGAAACCCCCCAAACCTCTGGATAGCCCCCCCCCCCCACCCCCTGGATAGCCCCCACCCCTCTAGACAGTACCCCCCACCCCTCCTGGACACCACCCCCACCCCCTACCCCCTTGGACACCCCCCTGGACACCCCCCAACCCTATGGACATCCCCCCCCCCCCCCGGACAACCCCCAAACCCTCTAGACAGGCCCCCACCCCCTTGGACACCCCCCCCCCACCCACCCCCTTGGACACCCCACCCCCTTCAACACCCCCACCCCCTTGGACCCCCCCCCCCCCCCCACACACACACCTAGACTACCCCCCCCCCCCACCTCTGTGGACACCCTGGACACCACCCAACCCTCTAGACAGCCCCCTGAACCCTCTGAACACCACCCCCACCCCCTTGGACACCCCCGGACACCACCACCCCCTTAGACAGCCCCCCACCCCACTGGAAAACCCCCCCACCCCCTGGGCAGCCCCCACCCCTCTAGACATCACCCCCCCCCCCCCCCCACCCCCACCCCTCTTGGACACCACCCCCACCCCCTACCCCCTTGGACACCCCCCTAGACACCCCCAACCCTCTGGACTTCCCCCCCCCCCCCACCCCCCGGACACCCCCCCCCCAAACCCTCTGGACATTCCCCCACCCCTTGGACATCCCCCCTCCCCCAACCCACCCCCTTGGACAGCCCCCCCCCCCCCCCCACCCCCTTCGACACCCCCACCCCCTTGGACCCCCCCCCCCCCACACACACACACACCTGGACTCCCCCCCACCTCCATGGATACCCTGGACAGCCCCCAACCCTCTGGATAGCCCCCATCCCCCTAGACAGCCACCAACCCTCTTGATAGCCCCCCAGAACCATGGGATTTTAACCTCAAGCTACTAGTTTTGGCATATCTAGGGATTTTAACCTCAAGCTACTAGTTTTGGTATCATGCCATTATTAAAAATGAGAACCATGAACTCTATCTCCAACTATTCTAAAACGCTCTATTTTTCAATGAATCGGGTTTTAATAGCATATGAAGACTTATAATAGTCCAAGAAAATAAGCGACGTACATAGATTATGGAACTACAAATAGTGATACCCAAAATAGAAACAACCAAGGATCCAAAACAAAAATTCCACCATGAAAAACCATATATACTTATAAAATAAATCACACTGGTACACGGAATGGGTGTATCACAATGATTTACATATAAACTGCAGTAATATAGGTGAATGAGATCATTAGTTGTCAATAACAACAAAAATTACCATCAATGTCGGGCATCCGCAGAACAAAAACAAATGAAATAGAAGTAGGTGAGGATTACGTGAATATTGTGAGTAGATCTAATAGATCTGGTTATAATAAATAATATGATAATGGAAAAATGAGGTAATAGGGTTCGAAATCGAATAATCTTACCTAGTTTAAACAAAAAAATCACAAAACGTAAATATAGACAATCCAGAAAAAAAACAAAGGAAATAAATTCGTGGGAGGCTTACCTGAGTGTTGCGAGTGGAGATGATAGATCTGAGGAGAGTAAAGATGATAAATGATGATGGAAAAATTATTTTAACAAAACCAGAATGAAGAGTCGATTAGGGTTTTATGTGCGATAGAGACGAGTCTTCGGTCTGTCGATTGAAAAATCAGCAATGATAATCCACGGGGCGTGTTAATTTTTTAAATGTTTTATAACATTGTTTATTAAATAACCAACGTTATAAAAAAATTATTACATTTATAACATTTGTTATTATGATAACTGACGTTATAAATGTATCAGAAAATGCAGTTTTTACATCGGTTATTTCATAACTGACGTAAAAAAAGCCGCGTGTTGGTTTTTTACGTCGGTTATTATATAACCGAAGTAAAAAACAAATTATAAACCACAGTTTTTACATCGGTTATTTTATAACTGACATAAAAACTGTCGGGTGTTGGTTTTTTATGTCGGTTATAATATAACCGATGTGAAAAATTCAGCAGGTTGGGTTTTTACGTTGGTTGTTTGATAACCGACGCCACAAAGGCCTCAAATGCCACCTTTTTTACGTCGGTTATTTTATAACCGACGTAAAAAATTCGTATATACCTCATTTTTTACATTGGTTATCAAATAACCAATGTAAAAAATGTCGCGCTTTGGTTTTTTATGTCAGTTATAAAATAACCGACCTAAAAAACCAAAGCGCGGGATTTTTGACGATGGCTATTAAAATAACCGACGTCAAAAATCTACTCTCCATATTTTTTACGTCGGTTATTTCATAACCGACCTAAAAAATGGTGACGTTAAAAACATTTTCTGCACTAGTGCCACTATTTTATTGAAATCTAATAGCTCTCACCATTGACTTAAGAATATTATGTTGCCAGAATATTCTAGTGGCAAGGATCCATATTTCCCTTCACATTAACCCAACTAGGGTTGGTCAAGAAACTTGAAGGGTTTTAGGTAGGCATTCCAAATGCCAACTGCATTAACTCACAGCTCCTTGATCCACTGAGTGGACTCCCCAATCCTAAAATCCTTTTATTTTGGATTACCCCAACCTTTGCCTCTTGGTCACACCAAGTCCTGTTGTGGCAGTCAACCCTTGATGTGAACCAAGTCAAGTCAACCCAAAACCCTGAATTAGAATTTCCCGATAATTGAAAGCACCCCAACTAGGATTGGTCAAGCACTTTGAACTATGGTTCGATTCTAACCAAGATTATGGAAGTCTATACTGACTTAATGTTTCTTTGAGGGATTTTATCCTTATATGTAAATTTTCAATTTATTATCTTTGATCACATGCTTTTTAATATTAAGTGGGATATACTTAAGTGATTAACCATGTCTAAGATAATATTTGTGCATAAGCCGGTCTTATTTTAGTTCCATATTGCATGCTTGTTTAATTCATTAATTGTGTGATCGTGACAACACACCCACAATAAATAAACCATGCAACAGACAGAAATAAAATAAATGGTATGATCATGAGCTTGTTCTATTGGTTATTTTATATAGCGGTTGATAAACTAACTGAAGACCTAGGGGAGAAACACCTTGAACCTTTCGGTTTCATGTTCACAGCTTTCCACCTGTCCACCTTTGTATCTCCTTGGATTGGTTTCACCTTGGCTCCTAACTTGAGCCACCTCCACTAGCTTGGGAGCTCCATCCACTACATATGCATTTATATCACACGTAGGTGAGGGGTAAAAAAAGGGGTTTTAAATAAAATAATCCTTGGGTGCACAGGCCCTACATATTAATGAGGAGATGGCTTGCAGGACAAAAAAATTAATTTAAATAAATTAATTAAAAGAAACCATTCACATACAGAGGTCTTGGTCTAGCTCATGATCATCCATACATGCAACGATATTAAGCATTAATAAAACTAGAATTCAATTATTTAATCATTCTTGTTTAAGATAAATCACGCTTGAATCAATTAATTATATTTAATTAATAAATCCTTTTATCTTAAACCCTTTTCTGAATTTCCTTGAGATTCTCATCCATCATAATTTTAAACAAATAAATTCATTTAAAATTATCCTTGTACATAACTTGTACCTTGGAGGAAACCTGGTGAAATTCCATTCATTATGCAGATGTTAAATTAAACAAATATATATAAAACACCTATCACATGTTGTGCCTCAGCTTTATGCCTGCACTATGGTACACGTCTCAAGGGTTTGTATAATATAATAATAAATTTTAATAAATATGCGTACTTTGGATGAGTACACGGTGTGTAGTTCTAACTACACGGTGTGTACTTTTTGTTCACTGTCCATCCTAAGTACGCGCCTAGGGACATAGCGTGTTGATGTACTTCAGAAATTTTTGGAGTACATGGTGTGTTCAGTGGGGCACACACTGTGTAGTTTCTGCATTACACGATTTCCATCCAGGCAAGCCGTGTATGGGGTACACAGTCCAACCCTAACCCGAAGGGACTACACGCTGTGTTCAATTGGACCACATGATGAGTAATCCAAAAACCATGTGCCACCTATTCCTGGTCAACACACGGTGTCATAAATGACTTAGATAGGATCCAATACACGGCCTGATTTGGGGGATCAGTCAATGCATTGAACCTAGACTACACGACATATACTTTCAAATACACAACGTGTATTCTGGTGTTGTATGTCCAGGAGAGTTTGACACCTCTGTATGATTTCCTCTATTTTATTTTAATCAAAATTAAAATAAAAATTCATTTATATATAGTGAACTAGAAATGAGAGGGGAGGAATAGATCTCGAGATTCAGATTTTTAAGAACGATTAACTTGAATTGAAACAACTAAGTTATTAAATGTGTAAAATACAAACAAAAAACTAAATAATTATAATCAACGATATGAACACTCTGATTCCACTTATAGGTTCCAGGTGCAGCGGAAGCGCGTTGGTGGGTCGCCCAACTTTAATTTTAGCGTTAACAACGATCAATCCGAGATCTGTCATGATGTAAAACGCTGGATCTTCAAAATAGAATGAAGAACGAAAAATAAAAGAGGAATTCCCAGAACCATGGAGATAGGATCATCATATATTGTTTATAATTAATTTAATTAATTGAAAAGAATTACCTTGATGGAATTCTTTCTTCATTGATGTCTTCAGTAACAATTCGATGTGATCTGTCATTGCGTCGTAGAATCCAAGTGTAGGATTCCTCTAGCGGTGATCCACACATGCTCCACATATCTCTGGACACCCCCGAAGAGATATCCGGGTGCTAGCACGGAATAACCTCCGCTTGCGATATCCGCCTTCGATTACCTTGATCCGGTGGTGGTGGATCTCTCTCGGTCTTGAGAGCATTCTTGGAGGAAGGAGTTATTTCAGCCTTGAGAGAACTCTCCAGAATTCTTGTGCACAATGATTGGGGAAAATTTTTGGGGTTGTGAGGATATTTATAATCAGGTTTGAGGTTATAGAGTTATGAAAATAAATAAACACATTACACGTTTTATTTATTTCATTAACACTTATTGAAAACCCCCATGTCGAATGATTAATTCCATAACATGCACCCACACTGATTATAATAAATATCATTTAATAAAATGATATTATTCCCTCAAAATATTTACTGGAAAAACTACATGGCGTGTAATCATTAATACACGGCGTGTACTGTAACACCCCAATCTTCCATGGTACACCTCTCTTTTAATAACACAGTAGCGTGTGTTGTACGCAACTTCGAGTTCTAACACACACCACAACCAATCAAACTAGACGTTATGAATATTAATACCAACTTTTTAAAATTTTATAAATTTTATCTTTCAAAATGGACTTCATTTTTGGATTTGGAATGTCGAATTTAGCCTAGGTTGAAATTTTCGAACTTTTCGGATAACTTTTATATGTTGATGAATAGTGAGAATTACTAAATTTTAATTAAAAACAACTTCTTTAATCAAAATAATTAATAGTGATAATTTATACCATTGATTGGTTTTAAAGTATAATTAGAATATAATTTTACCAATCTATCCTATGGTGGTCATCAGAATTAATTTCACTTTGAAATTGGACATAAACAATTGTCAATCTTTTGATTGATATTATTTCTTAAAAACACGCTATTTGTTTTGACAACGGAAATTAATTATAAAATTAATGAATTCAACTTATATGTTTGTAATTTTTTAAAATGTACTTCATTTTTGAATTCAGAATATCAATTATATCTTAGGGTGAATTTTTGGTATTTTTCTGAAAAACTTCAATTTTTGATGAATAGTGAAACCACTAAGTTGTAGTTTAAAAACTAATTTTTCATGTAAATGTAACATTACCACTTCTGTGTATTGAATTTCAAAAATCTGGCATACATGGTTGTCATTAGGAAGCACAATGTGGTTTAATGAGATGAAAATAATTTTTGGTGAATAGTAACTTTTAAGTTTTATTAATCGCAATTAAAGGTAATTAGTGAAATTTAAGGTAAAAATGATATTATAAAAATATGAAAATATCTTAAAACTTGTCCTAACCTTATTGGATGAGTCATGGCCGACCAAGACAATCCATGGGTCAACTTGGGGACCCCATGGAGCCACTTGGGTAAGAAAATGACATTAATAACTTTTTATTTAAAGTAAAAATAAAATTGTCACAAACATGTGTTGTTTTACTAAAACAATTATTACATGGGGTTATATAAGTTAAATTTTCGACTATAAATATTAATCAGAAATCTAAAAATATTTCCTAAATCATGGTAGTTTTTTTATAATTTTTAGACATTAAATAAATTAAATTTTCTATGACACCATGATGATGCAGCGATTACCTCATTAATTAATGATTTAAATAAAATGAAAAGATAATGTAAAATATAAGAATTAAACTTGTCAAAAACCTATTGGATGAGTACATTTAGAACCCTTACCACCTTATACTATAAATATATAATTGTGGGACCTTTAAAATCCGAAACTCATTATATAATAATGTAACATTCCATGACTTTCCAAGAGTGTCCCTCCTCTCCTCTTATAAAAGCCCCCCACCTCTACCACCTTATTCACATCTTCAAAGCCATTTGGATCAGACAAACTCTGCCCAAATAATCTCTCAACTTCCCTCTCTTACTCCTAGAATCCTCACTTTGGGCATAAGTCTTCCCAAGGAAGCCTTTGGCTCAAATCAAAAAGAGTTACCCGATTTTAAGGTTATGTCTTATCTTTTGTTCTTTTCTTTTATTTTGCTTCTCCAACCCCTTAAACTCTTTTTATTCCTTTATTTTGTAAAAAAACCAGTATCTTAAATATAATAGGATGTTTTTATGAGAATTATTTGATTTACACTTACACACACCTTCGTCTAATGGTTAAATAATATACTGTTTCTGTGGGTGGCGAATTACTGCCTCATGAAACGATGATTGTTCAATATTATTTTAACACCTCTCATGGTGGCCATTATGATGACACTATTTCTATATATGATATATATTATTTTTATGTTTTCTTTATGCTTCATTATTTTTCATTTATGGCATACCTTTATTATTTCCATTATGGGTAAACGCGATAATTTCATTTTAGGAAGTGCGGACTACCGCCCCCTCAAAGTGATTTGAATCGTTAATTCCATATGTGGGGAATATAAAGGATGGAGTAAATGATATTATATATGATATTATACTGGAATTATAATATACTTTTATATCATTATGATTTCATTCCATTAAATATGAAATAGAAATGAAAGTAGCGTTCATGCATACGTACGGCTTACCGTCTCCATGAATGGTGCATTTCATTTCTTACCTCTAAATGCTACGTAATATTATGAAAGAATGTATATACTGGATATATATAATATATATGATATCTACATCATGAATATAATTCTGGATATAATGTATATTTTACCACATGAACAACTTTTAATTATAAGAAGTTTATTTTTGACTCAAGTACCAAAGATCGACAAAACAACCATTATTAACATAAATAATTACATAATGTTCATAAGATGGTAATAAGTGATATAAAAGGAATAATGAACTTGAAAAAGGTTCTGAAGAAATTATAAATTAACTCTAGTTTATTATTCAGGAGGTTAAAGAACGATCGAGTCAAGTCGGACACGAGGTAAGGGACTTCGTCTCAATCTCCTTTCATTCAGGAATATTTTGTTTTATACAAAACTTTCTTTTATAGGGTGTATAAACCCCTTTGAATTTTAATTTTATTAAAATGGAATCTTTTTATACGTAGCTTTTTTACTAAATGACAAAAGGAATGTTTTGTCTTACGTATGCGGCGACAATGACTTCTTCGTCGTCGTGACCATTATTTGAGTTTCGTCTTCCTCTACAAGCCATAACTTTTTTAAATGAAAAATAAATACCAAGTTTTAATTTTATTTTATTTTGGTATTGAAAATGGTTTTGACAGTGTTTTTATTATATCAATGTGTTGTATTGATATCTTGTGATTGAAATGTGGAAGTGTTATGTTTTCTTTATGCATGTTTTATGTGATACGATTATTTTATGGTTTATGATATGTTTAAACCTGTTCATATGAGGAATGCATTGGACTTAATAAGTGACGGGTGGATCCCACTATAGCTCCTCGATGCATCGGTAGGTCTCATTAGACAAACTAGTGTCTTGTAACGAGGCCTTGACAAAATCTTATTTGTAGTCTTGGAACGAGGCCTTGGCTACGTGGTTATGATAGTCTGGCATTATGCATTCCATCATTATGAAAGTGGTTATTGATATTGCATGTGATTATTCGAATAGTAGAATACCCATGTGAATAAGTAAATGGCATTATTTCATTTTATTTTTTCCATATTATGCTGAAGTTCAATTTTAAAAGGATTTTGTTTTAGTTATACATTGCCTTAAATGTTTATATTTATTTATAAAAGCTTCCGCTATATTGTTATCCTTATTGAGCATCTGAGCTCACCCCTTCCAATGTTTTAATTTTTCCAGGATGTGAAGAAGTATATTATGAAAAACCTACAGGGATAGTATGAGGGGATATTAAGACAATATTTTGTTCTAGTTTTGTTTTACTTTATGATGTAATGTAAGACTTATGAATGTATCTAGTGTTTCCAAGGCTACTAAACTAATCGGTCTTTCGAGACTTGATCTTTTGTGGTCATTCCAATGTTACGTAATTATGCACAAACTCTGGGTAACTAGGTTCGGGGCGTTACAGTTGGTATCAGAGGTAGTTTAGTACTAACCTTAGATGCTAGATTTAGATAAACTCTGATTAGAGAAAATATCCCTAAGATAGACTTTGAGGATTAGTATAGAATAACTTCCTAGAATTTTGGTATTATAGAGATTTTGTGAGTTTTCCGAGCAATACATCCCTGTCTGGATACGAGTAGGTAGAGGCGGCTTTGGCAAAGATGTACCTAGGGGTAAAACACGAAAAAACCGCTTTGAGCTAGACTCGAACGGGAACTGGTGCATGACAACGGGCCTTGTTGCACTCTTGGTTACGACACTCCCAGGGGATATGCTTAGGATAATTCTCATTTTCATTACAAACCATTATGAAGGGTTTATTAGAATATACTTCCTCAAAGAAAACATTTTTATTATGGATTATATCCATAAATAGTTCAATTAATGTTAAGTGTTTTACAAGTATAGAATTATGTATTTTGATTCATAAACTAATCTTGTTTATTCCATTATTTAGAAATAGATCCTAGTGGAAGGAATGTAAACCGTATCAATGCACGCACTCCATGTAGGGATTTCCCTCCTGATCAATATAATTATAGTGGAGCTGGTGATACAACTGGTGCTGATCAACTTATCACCATACTGGGACAACTCACTCAAGTTATGAATAATAACCTTACTCGTATGGAGCACCTTGATCCGCAATGTGGGGATAAATGTTAGATCATTTCATGAGGCAATAACCACCAACATTTAATGGGGGTACAAATCCATTAGTAGCTGAGCAATGGATAAACTCCTTAGAAAAATATATTCCACGCCTTGAGGAGTAGCGAAAGGGAGAAAGTTGTCATAACAGTTTACCGCCTCATTGTAGATGATGATCAATTGTGGTCACTGATTCAAAACACAAAGGAAGATGAATAATTATCAAGTATGGAATGGAGGTAGTTTAAGGAAATTTTCTTAGAAAAATACATTCCACATGTCCATCGAGCAGATATGTAAAGGCAATTTCTGAGTCTGAGGAAGAAGGAGGATGAGAATATCTCAAAGTATGAGGCTAACTTTACAGGGTTAGAGAGCTATGATACAGATTATATACGTCACCCAAGAAGTAATATTGATCGTTTCTTTGATGGGTTAAAACCATTTCTTCGTCGAGCATTAGTCTCACAAACCTTCTCGTCGTACGAAGATATTGTCTCATGTGCTATCAAGATGGAAAAGGAATTCTCTAAGTCTTATGACTTTAAAGAAAAGAAAGAGAAGAAGATATCTTTAGATCAATCTGGAAATGTAAATAAGGGGATGAAGGGAAAAGTTGAATATCAGTCATGCAGTAAATGTGGGAAGAAACACCCCGGTACTTGCTTGAAGAGAATGGGAGTCTGTTACAAGTGTGGTGAAAAAGGCCACCAAGCTCATGATTGCAAGGGAAAAAGAGTTGCTGTCAATGTGGAATGCTATAATTGTAGAGAGATGGGACATTATGAAAATTAATGTCCTAAGCATCAGGGGAACTTACCTCAGAAGAGGCCAAGGGATCAAGGCCAAGATTATGTTATCACTACTGCAGAGGTTGAAGCTCTGAAAGACGTGGTGGCAGGTAATTTAATGGTTTCCTCAGGTTTAGAAAATGCATTATTTGATTCTGGATCATTGCATTGTTTCATATCTTCCCAGTTTTCTAAGAAAATTCGATATTTCCAATTTCATTTAACAAGAGAATTGTCAGTCAAAACTCCTAAGGGAAGTATCATTGCAACAAAGTTTTGTGAATCAGTCCCCATTAGAGCACATAAATGTTCTTTATCCGCTGATCTCATTGTCATACCTATGATTGAGTTTGATATAATCCTCTAAATGTATTGGCTTTCAGAATATGATGCGAAGATTTATTATAAGAAGAAGGAGGTTAGGATTTTTGATGATGATGATAAGGAACACCTTATCTTTAGAGCAGAATCGTCACCACCTAATTCTTATTTAGATCCACCCCCTATAGCTCAACTAAATTCAATTATTGGGGAGGAATAGAATGAAATGACTAAGGGCGAGGAAAGGAATGTTCAAATAGAGGATATACCTATTGTGAAAGAATATGTAGATGTGTTTCTGGAAGATTTACCTGGACATCCTCCAGAACTATAAGTTGAGTTTTCCATTAATTTAATTCCTGGATCAAGGCCTATATCGAAGACCCCTTATAGAATGGCCATCGTGGAATTATTTGAACTAAAGAAACAACTAGAGGAATTGAGTAATAAGGGATTTATTCACCCTAGTGTTTCTCCATGGGGAGCCCCTGTACTTTTTGTTAAGAAGAAAGATGGATCTATGAGGTTGTGTGTTGACTACAGGGAGATCAATGCTATAACAATAAAGAACAAGTATCCCCTACCTCACATTGATGATTTATTTGACCAACTGCATGGAGCTCAATACTTTTCAAAGATTGACCTTCGATCTGGATACCATCAGTTGTGTGTGAAGAAGGAAGACATTCCGAAGATAGCATTTCGAACAAGGTATGGGCATTACGAGTTTACAGTAATGCCTTTTGGATTGACTAATGCACCCTCTGTATTCATGGATCTAATGAATAGAGTTTTCAAGGAATATCTTGATGATTTTGTGGTGGTATTTATTGATGATATCTTGGTATACTCCAAAAGCTATGAAGATCATGAAAATCAATTGCGCATTATCTTGAAGACTCTTAGAAAGCATGAATTATATGGGAAGTTTAGCAAGTGTGAATTCTGGCTTTAGGAGATTTCTTTTCTTGGCCATATTTTCTCTAAGGATGGAATTTCTGTTGATCCTTCTAAGACCAAGGAAATCCAAGAATGGCCAGGACCGACGAGTATAACTGAGGTACGCAGTTTTATTAGTTTGGCAGGTTATTATCGACGTTTTGTCCATAATTTTGCCCTATTGGCTAACCAATTAATGAAGCTCACATGAAAAGGGGTTAAATTTGTCTAGAAAAAAAGAGTGTGAAGAGTTTTTTTAAGAACTGAAGAGAAGATTAGTCAATGCTCCTATATTGACTCTACCATCGGGGAATGATGGGTTCGTTATTTATAGTGATGCATCAATGAAATGACTTGGTTGTATCCTTATACAAAATGATAGGATTATTGCCTATGCATCACGACGGCTAAAAATTCATGAGAAGAACTATCCTACTCATGATCTTGAGTTATCTTTTGTAATATTTTCCTTGAAGATATGGAGACATTATCTCTATGGTGAAAAATGTGAGATATATACTGATCACAAGAGTTTGAAATATATTTTCTCACAAAAAGAACTCAACATGAGGCAAAGGAGATGGCTTGAACTACTCAAGGATTTTTATTGCATGATACACTACCACCCAAGGAAGGCAAATAAGGTTGCAGATGCTATGAGTAGAAAAGATCATGGAGTTTTGAACATGATGAGAGTGTAAAGGGATCCTATTTTCATGGATCTAGTAAATATGGATATGGGAATCACCATGGAGCGTGAAACATAAAAAAAATTCAAATGGTTGCCAAACTATCTTTAATAGAAAGGATAAAGTGTTCTCAGGCCGATGATAAAGGGTTGAAAAAGAAGATTAAAGCTGTGAATGATGGGCGATTGAGTGAATTTGTGTATGAAGATGGAATTTTGAAATTTGGGAGGAGACGTTGTGTTCCCAATATACCTGATCTAAAAAGAGAATTGTTGGATGATGCTCATAGTTCCAATTTCTCTATACACCCTGGGAGCACCAAAATGTATAGATATTTGAAGGAAAATTTTTGGTGGGACAACATGAAGAGGGAGATTTCCGATTTTGTGTCAAGATGTATGGTTTTTCAACAAGTTAAAGCTGGAAGGCAACAGCCTAGAGGAGTATTGCAACCTCTTCCCATACCTGAGTGGAAATGGGATAATATCATGATGGACTTTGTCGTGGGACTACCAAAGACTCCTAGAAGGAATGATGCAATATGGTTCATTGTTGATCATCTTACCAAGTCAGCCCATTTTCATGCTATAAGAGAAGATCTACCAGTTGAATGTCTAGAAAGACTATGTATTAATGAAGTTGTGAGACTTCATGGAGTACCCCTATCGATTGTATCGGATCGTGATCCCCTTTTTACATCAAGATTCTGGAAAAGTCTTCAGAAGGCCTTGGATACTGAACTTCGTTTGAGCACTGCTTACCACCCTCAAACAGATGGACAATCAGAACGAACTATTCAAACATTAGAAGACATGTTGAGATCATGCTCATTTGACTTTCAGGGTATGTGGGATCAATATTTACCTATGGTATAATTTTCCTATAACAATAGCTTCCATTCAAGTATTTGGATGGCACCATATGAAGTGTTATATGGAAAGAGATGTCGTACACCAACCTGCTGGGATGACGTTGGTGAAAGAAAACTTGTAGGCCCAGAACTGGTGGAGGAAACGATGGAAAAGGTGAAGGTAATCCAAAACCACATCAAAGAAGCTCAAAGTAGGAAGAAGAGGTATGCTGACAAACGAAGGAAGGATTTGGAATTTTAGGTAGGAGATCATGTTTTCTTGAAGGTATCTCCATGGAAGGGAGTTGAACATTTTGGTAAGAAGGGTAAATTGAGTCCCAGTTACATCGGACCGTTCGAGATTCTAGACCGAATTGGGGTTGTAGCTCACCGTTAGGCAATGCCACCAAGTCTCTCTAAAGTTCATGATGTGTTCCACGTATCACTGTTAAGAAAATGCATGCCTAACCCAACGCATGTACTCACCTATGAGGAATTAGAACTGGAACCCGATCTGTCTTATTGCGAAGATCCCGTCAGGATTCTTGATATAAGAGAACAAGGGCTGAGAAACTGGAAGACTTGTCTGGTAAAAGTTCTATGGAGAAACCATAAGATGGAGGAGGCAATGTGGGAACCCGAGGAACTTATCATGAAGAATTACCCGATTCTTTTTATATAGTGATATTATAAGAAATTTCGAGGATGAAATTATTTGAAAGAGGGGAGAATGTAACACCCCAAGCTTCCACGGTACGCTTCTCTTTGAATAACACATTAGCGTGTGTTGTACACAACTTCGAGTTCTAACACACACCACAACCAATCAAACTAGACATTATGAATAGTAATACCTACTTTTTGAAATTTTATAAATTTTATCTTTCAAAATGGACTTCATTTTTGGATTCGGAATACTGAATTTATCCTAGGGTGAAATTTTCGAACTTTTCAGATAACTTTTATATGTTGATGAATAGTGAAAATTACTAAATTTTAATTAAAAACAACTTTTTTAATCAAAATAATTAATAGTGATAAATTATACCATTGAGTGGTTTTAAAGTATAATTAGAATATAATTTTACCAATTTATCCAATGGTGGTCATTATAATTAATTTCACTTTGAAATTGGACATAAACAATTGTCAATCTTTTGATTGATATTGTTTCTTAAAAACACGCTATTTGTTTTGACCATGGGAATTAATTATAAAATTAACTAATGCAACTTATATGTTTGGAATTTTGTAAAATGGACATCATTTTTGAATTCAGAATATCAATTATATCTTAGGGTAAATTTTTGGTATTTTTCTGAAAAACTTCAATTTTTGATGAATAGTGAAACCACTAAGTGGTAGTTTAAAAACTAATTTTTCGTGTAAATGAAACATTACCACTTTTGTGTATTGAATTTCAAAAATACTACATACATGGTTTTCATTAGGAAGAAAAATTTGGTTCAATGAGATGAAAATATTTTTTGGTGAATAGTAACTTTTAAGTTTTATTAATCGCGATTAAAGGTAATTAATGAAATTTAAGGTAAAAATGATATTATAAAAATATAAAAATATCATGAAACTTGTCCTATAATTATTTAATGAGTCATGTCCGACCAAGGCAAACCATGGGTCAAATTTGGGACCCCATGGAGCCACTTGGGTAAGAAAATGACATTAATAACTTTTTATTTTAAGTAAAAATAAAAATGTCACAAACATGTGTTGTTTTACTAAAAAAATTATTACATGGGGTTATATAAGTTAAATTTTAGACTATAAATATTAATTGGAAATCTAAAACAATTTTCTACATCATGGTAATTTTTTTATAATTTTTAGACATTAAATAAATTAAATTTTTTATAACACCATGATGATGCAGCGATTACCTCATTAATTAACGAATTAAATAAAATGAAACGATAATGTAAAATATAAGACTTACACTTGTAAAAAACCTATTAGATGAGTATATTTATAACCGTTACCACCTTATCCTAGAAATATATAATTTTGGGACCTTTAAAATCCTAAACTCGTTATATAATAATGTAACATTTCATGACTTTCCAAGAGTGCCCCTCCTCTCCTCTTATAAAAGGCCCCCAACTATACCACCTTATTCACATCTTCAAAGCCATTTGACTAGTCCAACCTCTGCCCAAATACTCTCTGAACTTCCCTATCTTACTCCTAGAAGCCTCACTTTGGGCATAAGCCTTCCCAAGGAAGCCATTGGATCAAATCAAAAAGAGTTACCCGATTTTAAGGTAATGTCTTCTCTTATGTTATTTTGTTTTATTTTGCTTCTCCAACCCCTTAAACTCTTTTTATTCCTTTATTTTTTAACAACACCAGTATCTTAAATATACTAGGATGATTTTATGAGAATTATTTTATTTACACTTACACACACCTTCATCTAATGGTTAAAGAATATACTATTTCTGTGGGTGGCGAATTACTGCATCACAAAACGATGATTGTTCAATCTTCTTTTAACACCTCTCATGGTGGCCATTATGATGACACTATTTATATATATGATATATATTATTTTTATGTTTTCTTTATGATTCTGTATTTTTTATTTATGGCATACCTTTATGATTTTCATTATGGGTAAACGCGATAATTTCATTTTAGGAAGTGCGGACTACCGCCCCCTCAAAGTGATTTGAATCGTTAATGCCATATGTGGGGTGTATAAAGGATGGAGTAAATGATATTATATATGATATTATAGTTAAATTATAATATACTTTTATATCATTATGATTTCATTCCATTAAATATGAAATAGAAATGACAGTAGCATCCATGCATACGTACGACTTACCGTCTCCATGAACGGTGCATTTCATTTATTACCTATAAATGTCAGTAATATTATGAAAGAATGTATATACTGGATTTATATGATATATATGATATCTACATCATTAATATAATTCTGTATATAATGGATATTTTACCACATGAACAACTTGTAATTATAAGAAGTTTATTTTTGACTCAAGTACCAAAGATCGACAAAACAACCGTTATTAACTTAAATAATTACATAATGTTAATAACATGGTAATAAGTGATATAAAATGAATAATTAACTTGAAAAAGGTTCTTAATAAATTATAAATTAACTCTAGTTTATTATTCATGAGGTTAAATAACGGTCTAGTCAAGTCGGACACGAGGTAAGGGACTTCGTCTCAATCTCCTTTCATTGAGGAATATTTTGTTTTATACACAACTTTATTTTGTAGGGTGTATAAACCCCTTTGACTTTTACTTTTATTAAAATGGAATTTTTTTATACGAAGAATTTTTACTAAACGAAAAAATAAATGTTTTGTCATATGTATGCGGCGACAACGACTTCTCCATCGCCGTGACCATTATTTGAGTTTCGTCTTCCTCTACAAGCCATAACTTTTTTAAATGAAAAATAAATACCAAGTTTTAATTTTCTTTTATTTTGGTATTGAAAATGTTTTTGATAGTGTTTTTATTATATAAATGTGTTGTATTGATATCTTGTGATTGAAATGTGGAAATGTTATGTTTTCTTTATGCATGTTTTATGTGATACGATTATGTTATGGTTTATGATATCTTTAAACTTGTTCATATGAGGAATGCATTGGACTTAATAAGTGACGGTTGGAGCCCGCTATAGCTCCTCGATGCATCGGTAGGTCTCATGAGACAAACTAGTGTCTTGGCATGAGGCCTTGACAAAATCTTATTTGTAGTCTTGGCACGAGGCTTTGGCTACATGGTTATGATAGTCTGGCATTATGCATTCCATCATTATGAAAGTGGTTATTGATATTGCATGTGATTATTCGACTAGTAGAATATCTATGTGAATAAGTAAATGGCATTATTTCATTTTATTTTTTCCATATTATGCTGAAGTTCAAGTTTAAACGGATTTTTTTTTTTATGCATTTCCTTAAATGTTTATGTTTATTTATGAATGCTTCATCTATATTGTTATCCTAACTAAGCATCTGAGCTAACCCCTTCCAATGTTTTAATTTTTCTAGGATGTGAAGAAGTATATTATGAATGACCTGCAGGAATAGTATGAGGGGATATTAATACAAGATTTTTTTGTAGTTTTGTTTTAATTTATGATGTAATGTAAGACTTATGAATGTATATAGTGTTTCCAAGGCTACTAAACTAATCGGTCTTTTGAGACTTGATCTTTTGTGATCATGACAATGTTACGTAATAATGCACCGACTCTGGGTAACTAGGGTCGGGGCATTACAGTTGGTATCAAAGGCAGTTTAGTACTAACCTTGGAAGCCATATTTAGATAAACTCTGATTAGAGCACATAGCCCTAAGATAGACTTTGAGGATTAGTATAGAAGAACTTCCTAGAATTTTGGTATTATAGAGATTTTGTGAGTTTTTCAAGCAATACAACCCTATCTGGATATGAGCAGGTAGAGGTGGCTCTGGCACAGATGTACCTAGGGGTAAAACCCGAAAAAACCGCTTTGAGCAAGAATCGAACGGGAAATGGTGCACGACAACGGGCCTTGCTGCACTCTTGGTTACGACACTCCTAGGGGATATGATTAGGATAATTATCATTTTCTTTACAAACCATTATGAAGGGTTTATGAGTATATACTTCCTCAAAGAAAACATTTTTATTATGGATTATATCCATAAATAGTTAAATTTATGTTAAGTGTTTTACAAGTATGGAATTATGTATTTTTATTCATAAACTAATCTAGTTTATGCCATTGTTTAGAAATGGCGCCTAGTGGAAGAAATGGAAACCATATCAGTGCACGCACTCCATGTAGGTATTTCCCTCCTGATCAAGATAATTATAGTGGAGATGGTGATACAACTGGTTCTGATCAACTTATCACCATACTGGGACAACTCACTCAAGTTATAAATAATAACCTTACTCGTATGGATCACCCTGATCTGCAATGTGGAGGATCAATGTTAGATCGTTTCATGAGGTAAAAACCTCCAAAATTTAATGGGGGTACAAATCCATTATTATCTGAGCAATGGGTAAACTCCTTAGAGAAAATATTCCACGCCTTGGGGAGTAGCGAAAGGGAGAAAATTGTCATGGCAGTTTACTGCCTCATTGGAGATTCCGATCAATGGTGGTCGCTGATTCAAAACACAAAGGAATATGAAGAAGTATCAAGTATGGAATGGAGGGAGTTTAAGGAAATTTTCTTAGAAAAATACTTTCAACATGTCCATTGAGAAGATATGGAAAGGCAATTTATGAGTCTGAGGCAGAAGGAGGATGAGAATGTCGCAAAGTATGAGGCTAACTTTACAAGGTTAGCGAGCTATGTTGCAGATTATATACATAACCCAAGAAGTAATATTGATCGTTTCTTTGATGGGTTAAAACAATTTCTTTGTCTAGCATTAGTCTCACAAACCTTCTCGTTGTATGAAGATATTGTCTTGTGTGCTATCAAGACAGAAAAGGAATTCTCTAAGTCTTATGACTTTAAAGAAAAGCAAGAGAAGAAGAGATCTTCTGATCAATCTGGAAATCGAAATAAGGGGAATAAGGGAGAAGTTGAATATCAGTCCTGCAGTAAATGTGGGAGGAAACACCCCGGTACTTGCTTGAAGAGAATGGGAGTCTGTTACAAGTGTGGTGAAAAAGGCCACCAAGCTCATGATTGCAAGGGAAAGAGAGTTGCTGTCAATGTGGAATGCTCTAATTGTAGATATATGGGACATTATGCAAATGAATTTCCTAAGTATTAGGGTAAATTACCTCAGAAGAGGCCAAGTAATCAAGGACAATATTATGTTATCACTACTGCTGAGGTTGAAGCTCCGAAAGACGTGGTGGTAGGTAATTTAATGGTTTCCTCAAGTTTAGAAAATGCATTATTTGATTCTGTATCATCACATTGTTTCATATCTTCCCAGTTTTCTAAGAAAATTAGATATTTCCAATTTCATTTATCAAGAGAATTTTCAGTCAAAACTCCTAAGGGAAGTATCATTGCAACAAAGTTTTGTGAATCAGTCCCCATTAGAGCACATAAATGTTCTTTATCCACTGATCTCATTGTCATACCTATGATTGAGTTTGATATAATCCTCGGTATGTATTGGCTTTCGGACTATGATATGAAGATTTATTGTAAGAAGAAGGAGTTTAGGATTTTTGATAATGATGATAAGGAACACCTTATCTTTAGAGCAGAATCATCACCACCTAATTATTATTTAGATCCACCCCCGATAGATCAACTAAATTCAATTATTGGGGAGGAAGAGAATGAAATTACTGAGGGTGGGGAAAGGAATGTTCAAATAGAGGATGTACCTATTGTGAAAGAATATGTAGATGTGTTTCTGAAAGATTTACCTGGACATCCTACAGAACGAGAAGTTGAGTTTTCAATTGATTTAATTTCTGGATCAAGGCCTATATCGAAGACCCCTTATAGAATGGCCATCATGGAATTAGTTGAACTAAAGAAACAACTAGAGGAATTGAGTAATAAGGGATTTATTCTCCCTAGTGTTTCTCCATGGGGATCCCCTGTCCTTTTTGTTAAGAAGAAAGATGGATTTATGAGGTTGTGCATTGACTACCGGGAGATCAATGCTATAACAATAAAGAACAAGTATCCCCTACCTCGCATTGATGATTTATTTGACCAACTGCATGGAGATCAATACTTTTCAAAGATTGACCTTCAATCTGGATACCATCAGTTGTGTGTGAAGAAGGAAGACATTCCAAAGATTGCATTTCGAACAAGGTACGGGCATTACGAGTTTACAGTAATGACTTTTGGATTGACTAATGAACCCTATGTATTCATGGATCTAATGAATAGAGTTTACAAAGAATATCTTGATGATTTTGTGGTGGTATTTATTGATGATATCTTGGTATACTCCAAAAGCTACGAAGATCATGAAAATAACTTGCGCATTATCTTGAAGACTCTTAAAAGGCATGAATTATATGGGAAGTTTAGCAAGTGTGAATTCTGGATTCAGGATATTTCTTTTCTTGGCCATATTGTCTCTGAGGATGGAATTTATGTAGATCCTTCTAAGACCAATTCAATCCAAGAATGGCCATCACCGACGAGTATAACTGAGGTACACAGTTTTATTGGTTTGGCAGGTTATTATCGGCGTTTTGTCCAGAATTTTGCCCGATTGGCTAACCCATTAACGAAGCTCACACGTAAAGGGGTTAAATTTGTTTGGACAAAAGAGTGTGAAGATTGTTTTGAAGAACTGAAGAGAAGATTAGTCAATGGTATTATATTGACTCTACCATCGGGGAATGATGGGTTCGTTATTTATAGTGATGCATCAATGAAAGGACTTGGTTGTGTCCTTATACAGAATGATAGGGTTATTGCCTATGCATCATGACGGCTAAAAATTCATGAGCAGAACTATCCTACTCATGATCTCTATTTAGCTGCTGTAATATTTGCCTTGAAGATATGGAGACATTATCTCTATGGTGAAAAATGTGAGATATATACCGATCACAAGAGTTTGAAATATATTTTCTCACAAAAAGAACTCAACATGAGGAAAAGGATATGTCTTGAACTACTCAAGGATTATGATTGCATGATACACTACCACCCGAGGAAGGCAAATAAGGTTGGAGATGCTTTGAGTAGAAAAGATCATGGATTTTTGAACATGATGAGAGTGGAAAGGGATCCTATTTTCATGGATCTAGTAAAGATGGATATGGGAATAACCATGGAGGGTGAAACATCAAAACTTTTTCAAATGGTTTCCAAACTATCTTTACTAGAAAGGATAAAGTGTTCTCAGGCTGATGATGAAGAGTTGAAAAAGAAGATTAAAGCTGTGAATGATGGTCGATTGAGTAAATTTGTGTATGAAGATGGAATTTTGAAATTTGGGAGGAGACTTTGTGTTCTCGATATACCTGATCTAAAAAGAGAATTGTTGGATGATGCTCATAGTTCCAATTTCTCTATACACCCTGGGAGCACCAAAATGTATAGAGATTTGAAGGAACATTTTTGGTGGGACAACATGAAGAGGGAGATTGCCGATTTTGTGTCAAGATGTATGGTTTGTCAATAAGTGAAAGCTAGAAGGCAACAGCCTGGAGGAGTATTGAAACCTCTTCCCATACCTGAGTGTAAATGGGATAATATCAC
The DNA here is from genome assembly GCA_963277665.1 of Viscum album. Taxonomy (NCBI): domain Eukaryota; kingdom Viridiplantae; phylum Streptophyta; class Magnoliopsida; order Santalales; family Viscaceae; genus Viscum; species Viscum album. The sequence continues at coordinate 581,823,295 of OY728148.1, forward strand.
GATGGAATTTTTCGTGGGACTAAAAAAGACTCCTAGAAGGAATGATGCAATATGGGTCATTGTTGATCATCTTACCAAGTCAGCACATTTTCATGCTATAAGAGAATATCTACCACTTGAACGTCTAGAAAGACTATGTATTAATGAAGTTGTGAGACTTCATGGAGTACCCCTATCGATTGTATCGGATCATGATCCCCGTTTTACATCAAGATTCTGGAAAAGTCTTCAGAAGGCCTTGGATACTGAATTTCATTTGAGCACTGCTTACCACCCTCAAATAGATGGACAATCAGAATGAACTATTCAAACATTAGAAGACATGTTGAGATCATGCTCACTTGACTTTCAGGGTATGTGGTATCAATATTTACCTCTAGTAGAATTTTCCTATAATAATAGCTTCCATTCAAGTATTCAGATGGCACCATATGAAGCGTTATACGGAAAGAGATTTCACACACCAACCTGTTGGGATGACATTGGTGAAAGAAGACTTGTAGGCCCAGAACTGGTGGAGGAAACGATGGAAAAGGTGAAGGTAATCCAAAACCACATCAAAGCATCTCAAAGTAGGCAGAAGAGCTATACTGGAAAATGAAGGAAGGATTTGGAATTTCAGGTAGGAGATCATGTTTTCTTGAAGGTATCTCCATGGAAGGGAGTTATACGTTTCGGTAAGAAGGGTAAATTAAGTCCCAGTTACATCGGACTCTTCGAAATTCTAGAACGAATTGGGGTTGTAGCTTACCGTTTGGGAATGCTGCCAAGTCTCTCTAAAGTTCATGATGTGTTTCACGTATCACTGTTGAGAAAATACATGCCTGACCCAACGCATATACTCACCTATGAGGAATTAGAACTGGAACCCGATCTATCTTATTGTGAAGAGACCGTCGGGATTCTTGATATAAGAGAACAAGTGATGAGAAACTGGAAGACTCGTCTGGTAAAAGTTCTATAGAGAAACCATAAGATGGAGGAGGTCACGTGGGAACCCGATGAACTTATGATGAAGAATTACCCGAGTCTTTTTATACAGTGATATTATAAGAAATTTCGTGGATGAAATTATTTGAAGTAGGGGAGAATGTAACACCCCAAGCTTCCATAGTACGCTTCTCTTTGAATAACACAGTAGCGTGTGTTGTACGCAACTTCGAGTTCTAAAACACACCACAACCAATCAAACTAGACGTTATGAATAGTAATACCTACTTTTTGAAATTTAATAAATTTTATCTTTCAAAATGGACTTCATTTTTGGATTTGGAATATCTAATTTATCCTAGGGTGAAATTTTCGAACTTTTCGGATAACTTTTATATGTTGATGATAGTGAAAATTATTAAATTTTAATTAAAAATAACTTTTTTAATAAAAATATTTAATAGTGATAAATTATACAATTGAGTGGTTTTAAATTATAATTATAATATAATTTTACCAATGTATCCAATTGTGGTTATTATAATTAATTTCACTTTGAAATTGGACATAAACAATTGTCAATCTTTTGATTGATATTGTTTCTTAAAAACACGCTATTTATTTTGACAACGAGAATTAATTATAAAATTAATTAATGAAACTTATATGTTTGTAATTTTGTAAAATGGACATCATTTTTGAATTCAGAATATCAATTATAGCTTAGGGTGAATTTTTGGTATTTTTCTGAAAAACTTCAATTTTTGATGAATAGTGAAACCACTAAGTGGTAGTTTAAAAACTAATTTTTTGTGTAAATGAAACATTACCACTTATGTGTATTGAATTTCAAAAATACGACATACATGGTTGTCATTAGGAAGAAAAATTTGGTTCAATGAGATGAAAATAATTTTTGGTGAATAGTAACTTTTAAGTTTTATTAATCGCGATTAAAGCTAATTAGTGAAATTTAAGGTAAAAATGATATTATAAAAATATGAAAATATCTTGAAACTTGTCCTACCCATATTGGATGAGTCATGGCCTACCAAGAAAATCCATGGGTCAAATTGGGGACCCCATGGAGCCACTTGGGTAAGAAAATGACATTAATAACTTTTTATTTAAAGTAAAAATAAAATTGTCACAAACATGTGTTGTTTTACTAAAACAATTATTACATGGGGTTATATAAGTTAAATTTTCGACTATAAATATTCATTCTAAAGATAAAAAGATTTAATACATCATGGTAACTTTTTTATAATTTTTAGACATTAAAGAAATTAAATTTTTTATGACACCATGATGATGCAGCGATTACCTCATTAATTAACGGTTTAAATAAAATGAAAAGATAATGTAAAATCTAAGACTTAAACTTTTCAAAAACCTATTGGATGAGTATATTTAGAACCCTTATCACCTTATCCTATAAATATATAATTTTGGTACCTTTAAAATCCGAAACTCGTTATATAATAATGTAACATTTCATGACTTTCCAAGAGTGCCCCTCCTCTCCTCTTATAAAAGGCCCCCACCTCTACCACATTATTCAAATCATCAAAGCCATTTGGCTCAGCCAACCTCTTCCAAAATACTCTCTAAACTTCCCTCTCTTACTCCTAGATGCCTCACTTTGGGCAGAATTCTTTCCAAGGAATCCTTTGGCTCAAATCAAAAAGAGTTACTCTAATTTAAGGTAATGTCTTCTCTTATGTTCTTTTGTTTTATTTTGCTTCTCCAACCCCCTAAACTCTTTTTATTCCTTTATTTTGTAACAACAACAGTATCTTAAATATACTAGGATTTTTTTATGAGAAGTATTTCATTTACACTTACACACACCTTTGTCTAATGGTTAAAGAACATATTGTTTCTGTGGGTGGTGAAATACTACCTCACGAAACGATGATTGTTCAACCTTCTTTTAACACATCTCATGGTAGAAATTATGATGAAAATATTTCTATATATGATATATATTATTTTTATGTTTTCTTTATGCTTCTTTATTTTTCATTTATGGCATACCTTTATGATTTCCATTATGGGTAAACGCGATAATTTCATTTTAGGAAGTGCGGACTACCGCCCCCTCAAAGTGATTTGAATCGTTAATGCCATATATGGGGAGTATAAAGGATGGAGTAAATGATATTATATATGATATTATACTGTAATTATAATATACTTTGATATCATTATTACTTCATTCCATTAAATATGAAATAGAAATGAAAGTATCGTTCATGCGTATGTACTGCTTACCGTCTCCATGAACGGTGCATTTCATTTCTTACCTCTAAATGTTACGTAATATTATGAAAGAATGTATATACTGGATATATATTATATATATGATATCTACATCATTAATATAATTCTGAATATAATGGATATTTTACCACATGAACAACTTGTAATTATAAGAAGTTTATTTTTGACTCAAGTACCAAAGATCGACAAAACAACCGTTATTAACTTAAATAATTACATAATGTTAATAACGTGGTAATAAGTGATATAAAAGGAATAATGAACTTGAAAATTTTCTTAAGCAGTTATAAATTAACTCTAGTTTATTATTCATGAGGTTAAATAATGGTTGAGTCAAGTCGGACACGAGGTAAGGGACTTCGTCTCAATATCCTTTCATTGAGGCATATTTTGTTTTATACACAACTTTCTTTTATATGGTGTATAAACCCCTTTGACTTTTACTTTTATTCAAATGGAATCGTTTTATACGAAGCATTTTTACTAAATGACAAAAGGAATGTTTTGTCTTACGTATACGGCGACAACGACTTCTCCGCCACCGTGACCATTATTTGAGTTGCGTCTTCCTCTACAATCCATAACTTTTTTAAATGAAAAATAAATACCAAGTTTTAATTTTCTTTTATTTTGGTATTGAAAAGGGTTTTGACCGTGTTTTTATTATATCAATGTGTTGTATTGATATCTTGTGATTGAAATGTGGAAATGTTATGTTTCCTTTATGCATGTTTTATGTGATACAATTATTTTATGGTTTATGATATGTTTAAACCTGTTCATATGAGGAATGCATTGGACTTAATAAGTGACGGGTGGAGCCCGTTATAGCTCCTCAATGCATCGGTAGGTCTCATGAGACAAACTAGTGTCTTGGAATGAGGCCTTGACAAAATATTATTTGTAGTCTTGGCACGAGGCCTTGGCTACGTGGTTATGATAGTCTGGCATTATGCATTCAATCATTATAAAAGTGGTTATTGATATTGAATGTGATTATTCGACTAGTAGAATATCCATGTGAATAAGTAAATGGAATTATTTCATTTTATTTTTTCCATATTATGTTGAAGTTCAAGTTTAAAAGGCTTTTTTTTAGATATACATTGCCTTAAATGTTTATGTTTATTTATAAAATCTTCCGCTATATTGTTATCCTTACTGAGCATCTGATCTCACCCCTTCCAATGTTTTAATTTTTCCAGAATGTGAAGAAGTATATTATGAATGACCTGTAGGGATAGTATGAGGGGATATGAAGACAAGATGTTGTTGTAGTTTTGTTTTTATTTATGATGTAATGTAAGACTTATGAATGTATCTAGTGTTTCCAAGGCTACTAAACTAATCGGTCTTTCGAGACTTGATCTTTTGTGATCATGCCAATGTTATGTAATAATGCACCAACTCTGGGTAACTTGGGTCGGGGCATTACATGTACTCTTTTTCCATGAAAACTACACGACATGTACATTCAATTTACACGACGTGTTTATCTTGTTTTCATTTTTCTTTATTTCCTCTACCACATTTATTAGACCTTGAGTAATACTATTTATTTCTCAAATAAATGTAACTGCATTACTCACTAATAAATATATATTATTTCACCCACAATATATCCTCTCGAATAACTAGTATCGAAATAAATGTGATCATGAACCCTTAAATAATTATTAAACCATGATCGGGAATAATATTTATTTAACTTGTTATATTAATATTTAACTGAGATACATGGACACACTTAGTGTGTGACCCTATAGGCCTCTTTCTCAGTGGCATTAGGCGGAGCCTGCCTAAAGTCCAAGGTCAGAATCTAGCAACACGCTAAGGCACCCATATAGAAAGAAGTTAATGTCGCAATGACGTGTCACCTCCTACGAATGCTTACCATGTAATATAATCCATTTGTCATGATATCTCGAATCAAGCGGGTTGCATGCTAGAGCCATCAATCCATGTGCTCGATTATTCTTTCTTTGACTTTCTGGAATTGAACTCGCCCATAACTGACCATGGACATGGATTTATTTAGGCTATATCAATTCCATCAAAGGGCCTGAGATATCTACTTCCATTATGGAACATAAGGGAAAAATCCTTTCTCGCATTATCTATTAATGTAGTATTACTCGTGACGCACCCAACGTATCCTACCTCACTGCGAACAGTGTGTCGTCACAGTTTTCGTCAATATATCTAAGTGTGTGAGTTGTAATACCCATTAATAATAATCTTAAAGTCTAAGGACCAATACCCACATCCGTAGATAGGAACATTCAATGACACTATGAAATGTGAATTTCCTACTAGCGGGTCTCGTTCTCATAATATCCTTCTGGATATTACCAAGGGCGCACACCATGAGAAGGTTCCTCAAAGTTTTATGAGTCTTCACCCCTAATGGTCTATATTATTTGTGACCCTAAAATAACATCATCTGGCCATAGAACATATATTCAAGAATAGTGTTATGGAAATTCTGGGTTCTCATCATAGCAAGGATCCTCTATGACCCTTTAATGCAACAGCTGTCCTTAGAACATTATCACATGCATTGTCACGCAGAAGAACAATCAAGATGTGATAAGGATTTTATTAATGAATAAAGTAAAAAGTAGTTGGTTCTAGGCCACGAACTCCAACATGTGGAGGGTGTGTCAACAGGTCTACGATGGTGGATCCTTGGGGGGCTTCACCCGATGATGGACGTCGTGGGGTGGTGGTGACTCAGACGAGGTGACAGCAGCTCCACTGATGCAGACAGGTCTAGAGATGGGTCGGGCGATTATGGGAGGGGGTTTGATGGTGACAACAACATCACCAGTGATGGGATTCACCAGCGGGTGGGGTGGCATCATGATGCGGCAATCGACAGTGGAGGGCGTCCTCAGCAGTGGGATCTCAGACGAACATTGGCATTGCGAGATCTCCGGCGACAGCGGACTCCCTAGGCAGAGGTGTCTACAATGGAAAAAAATATTAGACATGTTCTCCAAGATGCGGTTTAAGTAAAAGGAGCACCCACCAACAATGTTTTCAGATTGTAAGAATGAGGGGGTATGACTTCCGCAATCGAGACCAAGCACCATGCAATTCTTCATGTGGCATTACAAGCTGATCATCCTTATAGGTCGGGTGCATTGGGCATTTATGGGAAAATATCATCCTAAGGTGGATCTATATTGTTTAATTGGGCCTTTTGGGTCATGTATTAAGTCTAAGTGCCTTAAGGAATTCAAACCACAAAAGGTTACCCCTCAACCCATTTAAAAAGGGGAAAATCCATAAAAAAATTATTGGCCTTCGGACTTAGGGTAGTAAGTAAAATTACAATTGATGAAAGTGAATTTCTCATGATATAAAATCTACACCAATTAATTCCAAATATAGTTCATTTTGTAACACTACCATGAATCAGCACAAATTCATCATGTTCTTTTATCAATGCTAAACAGAAAGTGCTGATAAAAGGGGAACTTTTATCAGTGCTAGCTAAAAGCGCTGATAAAGATAATTTTTATCTACACTAAAAAAACAATGATAAATGTGTATCCTTTATTAGGGTTTCTTAGGGCTGATGAATTTTTTAAATATAAAATATTATTAATATAAAGATAGATATTACATTTAAATTCAAAAATAATGTTTATTTATATATAAAAAATTAAAAAATTCATGATTATGGTTAATATAAATATGATGTATTAATATAAAATTTTTAATAATTCAAATATATATATATATATATTAAAAATAATTTTATAAGATTATAAATAAATAATTACATATTTAAATAATTATAAAATTATAATAAATTTTTTTTCATAATATATATTTTCATTATATTTATAATTATATATATTTATATATTAATAAATATATATATATATATATAATTATACAAATATATATAATTATACAAATATATAGAATTATATATATAATTATATACATATATATAATTATATACATATATATTTATATAAATATATATAATTATATAAATATATTTATATTTATATTTATATACAAATATTTATAAATTTATTTATTTATAATTAGAAATATAAATAAATATATATTTAAATAATTATAAAATTATAATATGTATTTATAAATAATGTATATTTATTATATTTATAATTATATATACTTATATATTAATAAATATATATAAATATATTTATAATTATATAAAAATATTTAAAAATCACTTTATTAATAATTATAATTATAAATAAATATATATATATTTATAAATTTTTAAATAATTTTATATATAAAAAAATTAAAAAAAAAATTATTAGTCAAAATGTTTAATAGGTTATTTATATTCATTGATTAGAAAATGTGTATATAATTAAAAAATATTAATATTAATATTTTATTTAAATAGTTATATAGTATATAAATGAATATATTTATTTTGATATATATTTATATTGATATTAAATAATTTAAAATATATACTCGTATAACTACATGTATGTATGTGTGTGTGTGTAGATGTGTATGTGTATATGTGGATGTTTTTAATTCACGTAAATGTTACAAATTCACTTTTTAATATTTTTGTAATTTATTTATTCTAATTTATCCATTTATTATTATACATATACCTTAATAATGCTACAAATATATTTAATTATTTTGTAAAATTTATTTATAAATATATTTATTTACTATGCACATATAATATTTTCAATATGTTTTTAATTCATATGACTAATATTTATTCATTTTTATTTTTTAAGTTTTAACATCTAAAATATGTTTTAAAATTATATAATTCACCTATTTAAATTATTTTATTGATATTTTTTTATTTAAATATTTAATTACACAATTAGAAATATATATAATTTAAAAAAGGTATTTTTGAAATTATAAATATATATATATTGATTTAAATAATAATAAAATTATAATAAATATATTTAAATAATAAATATAATTATTATATTTATAATTATATATTTTTATATATTTATATATATTTATATAAATATATTTATAATTATATATAAATACTTTTAAAATATATTTAATTATAATTAGTATATGAAGTTGGTCTAGCTAGAAGCCAAAGCTTCTGACCATTTATTAAAATAAAAGAAAAAGATATCAAGCACATGATAAGATGGGTGGTGTTAAACAAGGGAAAACCCACATCCATAAAGAAAAACAAGAAATCAAGCATCACCATAATCATGATCAGATTCATGACCAGAATCTTCAGCTTCATAGGCAGACTCCCAAACTGACGGTGAATTCCACTAGTTAAAGAGCACAATGTACTTCTCCTTAATCTTCACCTACTCTGGAGTGATCTGGTCACTGAAATATCTAGAAGATACACTTCATCCATGCCCTCGAGTTGCATCCCCTCGACCACCTCAGCCTCAAACCTTTGGATGCATACCCCATCTCCAAGTTTTCTAATGTAGAATTACATCATGTCAACCCTTTTCAGCATCAAGCCTGTATTTAGACAAATGACTGATCTCGTCAATAAAAGAATCAAGTACCTCAAAACTGTTATCGTCTGTGAAATTCTTTGACAGATCAAATTTTTGATCAGAAACATTATGTGACTTAGGTTGGAAGTCAGTTTTCCTTGAAAGCATTTGAAAACCTTCATTGTCCACTTTTTGATTACAACTTCTTGAGACCATTTTCTCATTCATGATGAGATCCTCAGTTGTGTCTTAGACAGCTATTTCCCTCTCAATGAACCCCATTCTGTTTGATAAAGGAGAATCATCAATGATCTCACTAGATTTTTGAACAATCTGGGTTGGTTTCCCAAAATTATTCTTTGTCTTGACTCTTCCTTTGTTTACCTCTATTGCATCTTTCATTCATTTTCTCTTGTATTATTCATTCATTAGCCATATCTTGCGAGTAAATTTCCTTGATGTCTTGCTCATCAAAGTGATCTAAAATGTCCACCATAAGGTGATTTTTAAGCTTCCTTGAGGATTCATCCTAAGCTAGTCAACAGTGCATTTTGTTTATCCTCCTCTTTAATTTCTTCAGCAACTATATCTGACCAAAGCCTCTTATCATAACATTATGTAAGAGCTGTAATCAGGATGTATGCAACCACTGAATCCACATGAGTTCTTTCAAAATCAGATTTTCCAACATGTATAGAATCATCATTCCCTTCTAGTAGTATTAGCGGTCCATCATTCACAAAATTAAAAGGAGACTCCAAATCTGTTGAATGATCAGGGGTTGTCCATTAATCGGGAAATTCTTAGGAAACTATGGCATTGCCTTGTTTAAAAGAGCCTCATCTTTATTTCTATTATGCAAAGTTCCAGAGATAGAGATAGAGTACCAACCACCAGCTTCATCAATTGCAGCATTGATTTAAATACTCTCATGTTGATCCCTCCTATTGCAGTGGATTTCCTAATGTCCATGATCTGAGAAAATTGAGAAAAAAGACAACTCTTTTAAAATTCACTAACTCATGACCAATTACATTGAAATATGAAAAAAAATTGACATTAATTCATATTTAACTTTCATCTCAATCTCATCAGAATGAGTAGAAAGAAAATTTTTATCAACCATAGTGGAACCTAAATCAACCTCAACCAGGAATCTTATAAAATGCCCAAAACAAGCACACTCAGTGTCAGTATCAAGTTTAATTGGTACACCAATTGAAATCATGAGATCATATAAGATATTTGCATGCCATAGTAGCCAGTTAAGCCCATAAATTTTAACCCATGGCTATGTAGAAGAATTTCCTACCTCTACAGGGTTAAAACTTTTATCCCATTCTCAAAGATGTAGGATGACCGACTTGAGAGGGACTGACCCAAATCCCCATGCTCCCAACTTTAGATCCTTTGTGGGAAAGAGGATGTGAAAGAAACCTTTTCCCAAGGAGACGCATCACCATTTATAAAATCCCCACACCGTTTATAGTCATGTGATCATTTCATTCAATTTCAATAGTTTGGAACCCTTGGGAAAATCATTCTAGAAATAATCAAATGATTACATAGTTTCAAGAATTTTGATACTAATTTATCATCATCTTTAAAATGATCAATATTTCCTTTCGTCAAATCTTCCCAACTAAAGATCCATTGAAACTTGAAAAAGTGCTTCTGTTCATAGCATTCGAAACCAAATCCTTCAATTTTATTTATACCGAGCAACCTTGCAATCTGTAGATCTAATCACTCCATACCTATGCGAATTGAAGTGTCTCTGGTCCAAAGATTCAACAGCTGAGCAAGTCACCATCCGCAAGAAGACCTAATCATCATCACACTCCAGAGCACCCAAATCCCATAGAGACCCCATCCCCCTATTTATTTATGATTATAATTATAAATATATATATATATATATAACTAATTATAAAATTATAATAAATATATTTAAATAATGAATATGGATATTATATTTATAATTATATATATTTATATATTAATATATATATAATTATATAAATATATAAATATATTTATAATTATATAAAAATATTTTTAAATATATTTATTTATAATTATAATCAAAAATAAATATATATATATATATATATATATATAATTATAGAATTATAATAAATATATTTATTATATTTATAATTTTATAAATATATATAATTATATAAATCTATTCTTAAATCGATACAAATATTTGTAAATATATTTATTTATAATTGTAATTATAAATATATATATATATATATATATATTATATATATAATTTTATAAATATATATAGTAATATAAATAAATTATTAAGATGACATCTTTATCAACACTTTTTTAGCACTGACAAATATAGCCCTTTATTAGCGCTAAAAAGTGTAGATAATACTACTCTTTATTAGAATTTTTGGAAATCATTGAAAATATCCATACATGTTCTTATAAAATAAACCCTAACAGAGGGGTTTCGCCACTCATGCCTTCATGTTTTTACAGAACCCAAGCTCTGTTGTTGCAGCCAACATTGTAACTGAACCCTAATTCTACCTCCAATTGATATTATAGATGAATCAATCACTCTAAATCTAATTTATGTGCCTAATTTATCTTGTTAGTGCCTCCTACATCATTATTTCATCAGTCGCACCTCACTGAACCCCGCATATTCACGTTTTCTCAACGAACTAAATGAATATCCCCCAAAATAATCATCCATGTTGTATCTTGTCTAGGTAATATTCTAGAGTATTGTTGATCTATGTGAGGGTCAATGTTGAGAATGTGCCTTGTTCCTTTATTTCAAGAGCTCAATGACCCTAGGTTCTATATCTTTGGTGCTTCATGGTGACTATGGTTTTCTTTTTTAGAAATGAGTCACTCTAAGAGTGTGGTAGACTGAACATAAGGAGTGGGTTTTTGGTGTTGATACTGGGTTTTAATTGATGGTTTTTTATTTAGGAGTTATGAATTGTGATGCATGTTCAATGCAGAAAGGATCTCATAGATGAGACATGAAAATGGAATGATATCATTTAATTATTGGGGTTCGTTTTTTAGGTTTTCACCCTTATTCATCCTCTCCTTCTCTTATCTTCCCCTTGTTACGCATGTTATAGGCCAAAATCTAGAGCGTAGGAATAATTTATTTTTATTTCTTTTCATAGGAATAGCATGTTTGATCTCTCTTCTAGGTTTCTTGGACTCATTTGGGGTACATTAGGGCCTCTATTATTGAAAGCATTGAGTTGTAACTAGGTTTTACCCACGCTTATCTCTTTAGTTTCGGATTTATTGATTGCTTGGTCTTTCAATTCATGTTTTAGAATTATAATAATAGTATTAATTATGTTAGTCGAATCCATAGGATTAAAGATAGGTTTTCCCTCAATTTCTAGTAAATGTTAAATGTTTTTATATAAAAAATATAAATTTCAATTATTTTCAATTTTCTTGTGCACCATGTATTTGTAAATTTCTTGAATAACCCTTATGAAGGAAGTGTGTAATTAAAAAACATGTTCTAGTCTTAAAAAATAATTTTCAATTGGTTCTTAATTTTTACTTGGAATTTCAAGAAATACTTGAAATTCAAAGAGTTGATAAAGTGATAGAAAGTTTAGTTTTTAATAAAAAAATACATGGTATGAAAATGAATTTTGAATTTTTCAAAGTGTTTCAAGTTTATAATTTTATAGTTTTATATAATTTAAAATGTATATACTTTTATAAATTTTAAAATATATCATATTATACTAATATGATTTAATAATAATTTTTATTAAATATTTATACTTTTATATTTTTATTCGTTTATAAATTTATACACTTTTTAAAATTTTATAGTATATAATATTTATAAATATAGTTTAAATATAAAATTTTATTAATTATTTATAATTTTATAACTCTATAAATTTATAAATTAATATATAATTATAGTTTTCTTCATTATCAATTATTATACTTTTATACTTTCATAAATTTTACTTAATATGTTATAATTTTATACTTTTATAAATTTGTACAGATATATACTTCTATAAATTATGAATACTTTTATAGAATATATGTACTTTTATATAGTTTTATAAAAAAGGAGAGAGGTCAATGAATGAAAGGTGTATTGAATTGCTTACCTTTAATATCATGTAAATTTATCTCAATATATAATGAGATAAAATCATTGAATAATAATGTAAAACCCTTAAAATTACCCTATAAAAAATGTAAATTCATTCAAAGATGTTTTAGGGTTATAAATTGGTGTTTAATGGATAGGAAAGACTTTATATCTCCTAATTCCGTCGTGGATTAGGGTTTTATGGCGCGCGTGATTGATCTCTATCTGTTGCTCAAAGGCATCGGGTGTGACTACTGCAGTGGCGGAGATTGGTGTGGGTGGCACGCGTCCTTCACCGGTGTTGATCGGTGTGGATGGCATGCATATGATTGTATAGTGTGCTTCAGCGGATGGAAAATTGATTGATATTCCTGTAGGGAAATCGGAGCTTGAGCGGCCAGCTTTGGTTGATGACTCTCCTCCTGGTGCATCAGCCGTTGGAGATGCATTGATGCACCCATCTGTTTTTTTTTACCTGAAGCTATGAAATTAGGAAATCTAAGACTGGCAAGTCTCGATCTAGAATTTTCAATCAGAGGTATTTTTCACAGGTAAAGAACGTCACACAGGAGCTAACGATCAAGAAAGGTGACACCGCTCGAGTGACTACTAATCGAGCAGTGATTCTTGATAGATTTAAAATCTGTGAATACTTCATAATCGCTAGGCTTGTGCTTCCCGTCGGAGGAAAGTCTTGGAAATTTGATTACTTAGTTCAGAAGTTGGTCTCTATATAGGGTTTTTCTGGATGGAGATGTATCCCTCTGGGTCGGGGTTTTTTCACATCATTTTACCATATGATAATCTAAAGTTAAGGGCATGGGGGATCAGTTCAATCACCTTAAAACCATTTATGATATGCTTCTAGGAGTGGGATTTTCAATTTAATCTTTTTTCCATAAAAAATACTAGAGTTCAAGTCTGGATCAAACTTATTGACCTTAATTTGATTTTGTGGCATCCAAATATCTTATTCAATATTGCCTCTGCTATGGGAATTCCGGTCAAAATGGATAGGAATACCGAAATTTCCAAAAAAAAACATTATGCTAGGATACTGGTGGAGGTTGATTTGAGCTCTAGCTTGATCCATAATGTTTTTTTTCAGCACTAGATGATGATATTCCTTTAAAAGTGGTGTATGAAATACTTCTTGACTTTTTCCCAGAGTGTCAATCTATTGGTTATGTTAAAGATAAATGTCATAAGAATATGATTTTCTCCTTTTGTTCTTTAAAAGGGCACCACGAAGCTTCTTTTAGAAAGAAACTAAGGAAGAAGACTACACAAACAAATGTAGTCTCATCTGGTGATGGACAACCCACTCTTGACAAAGGCAATGTGCATGTTAGAGCTGGTTCATCAATTTTGGATAAGGAATTGTCCTAGGAGACCCATGGGTCAGGGGGCATGACCCTTATGTTTGTGCTAGAAGCGGTTGAGGGCCACCTCAGACCAATATCTGCTCCTACATTTTAGGGCCAACAAAATTCGAGTGATGATGGGAATCTTTCAAGGATTCAAGAGGAAATCAATAAATTAAGGAAAAAACAGGGCATTCATGGAAGATGGGATGATATTAAGGATAGTTCCCCCCAAAAAGCATCCTACAGTCAGGTATTTTCCAAAGGGGAAAATTTTGTTGTGGATGATGTAGGTTTTCAACCTGTTCCTCCTAGGAAAGCAGGACATGGGAAATATTACTCCTACCTAAATCCGACTATGGTTACCAGGTCTCATGGTCCTGTTGAATTTGATTCCGACTGGTATGGTGACTATGATGATTCCTATGAGAATGACTATGATTTTTTATTTACTTTTGTTTCTCTTGGCATGAGGGCATGAATTCTTATATGACTCCATCCTTCTACTTTTTGTATTTTCTTTTTTTCTTAATAAAAGGGCTCTACCCTAACCTTTCAGCTAATAAATTGGTGTTTAAGGATGAGAGAGGGGGTTTAAAATTGATAACACATAATAAAAACATATCAATATAGTTTTAATTCATTGAATAAAAATAGGCTCGTATAGTTAACACACATGGATAACTAATCATATTTTTTATTGTTTAAAGTTACATTAACCATTCCTTGACCATACATGGTTTGAAAATAAATCTCATAAATTTTTCTTGAGCCAAATATTATTCCAAATTTCTATGTTCATATCATGTTTCCACCAAATTTATATTCCAAGGTAACCACCCTACTTTAAGTTCATAGGCATACTAAAAATTTTATTATGATATCATTTTAATTTCCATCTTAAACATTAAAATTTTAAATGATTAATAGATAATTGTACTAACAAATTATTTATTTATAGATATACACCACACTATTATAATGATAGAGTATGGTCAGACCTAATCGAATGTTGGTGAATGTTCAAATGGATTTATTGAACCTATAATACAAGAAGCAGTGAGTAGAAATGTTGGATAAATGAATGGGGAGTGTATAATTGAAATGAGATGGTGACTAAATAGTGTTAAGAGAGTTAAAACCTAAATTTATGGGTAGGATACATGCAAAAATATAATTGATAGGGAAGTCCAATTGAAGTATATAGTTGAATGAATAATGTTCAAGTTAATGTTTCTATTGGAAGTCATTCAAAGATAAATTGCAATCTACTTGTGAATGTCCATTCAACCAATCACAACCAACAATTTATTGATTAACTGTATTGGTTAAAAACGTTCAAAAATGTCTTGATATTGGTTTTATTTAGTCGATACATCAACTAAAAAAGAAAAAAAATTGAAAACAAAAACAACCCAAGAATAATGAAAACAATATCGAAGAAGTAAATCAAGAACATGGGAATATGAACAAACAATAACAATTGTATCCCCTTCAATGATTTTTATTACAACACAATTCTATCTCTAGATTTCTTTATTCTTTAAGAACAGCCCATGCTTCCAAGATCTAACCCCTCTGCTCTATGGTTAGTCCCAAAATCCATCTATCATCCAACTAGTCATTGTGAGGAATGAGTTGGTGTCAGTCAGTCGATTACTCGTTTTAATTAAGACTCCACCAACTCAAATCCACTACCTAAAATATAATAAAATTCTAGAAATTCCACTACTACCATGTGAATTGGCATTGGCTCCGATCAAAAAGAACATGAATTCATATAAGTTTTTAATTCAACCTTCAAGTGGATTCCCAGCTACTCCAATTGGCCTATATTTTATTTCTCTGTAGATTTTATTTTTTAAAAGTATTTAAATTCTAAAATTCTAAAATCCATGTGTTAGTTTGTTGTATTCCTTTCACTCTTTCTAGTTTCAACTTGTATTCGAATTCTTTACATCATCATTCACCAAAAATCACTTATATCATAATAAACCTTCTCTATTTGTGGAAAAAAGATGGGTTTAATTGAGTATCCATCTTCTCTAAACTTAAAAACCATTCATAAAACACTAAGAAACATTTTTCATTCCCTATGATTCATCAAACTCATGAAAATACCTTATTAAAATGATCCATATCAGGTGACCATAACCTAACACTTGAAATCTTATCCATCTCTTAGAACTATCTTCACTCATACATAATAAAGATTGATAATAACACCATGGAAAGGGCATGTCACTAACTCTATTCAACCCATAGGATATCCATCATCACCTCACTCCCGTAAAGGTAAATTAATGTTTGACCCCATTTCAACTCCTAAACCTAATTTTCATCCAACATCACCTCCATGGTTTAAATGAGGGTAGTCCTCCCCAACAACATCTTCTCTCTAATTTAGTGTTAGCTTCTAAGGGGATGAGTCTCATGAAAAAAATACAATAATGACTATCATACTCATCAGCTTCATGTATCAAATAGTTATTATTGCATTTTTCTTCTTGAGACTCATCCCCCATCTCTTCTGGACATGCACCTATGTTGGATGAACTTCTCTGAGAAGTAGTCATCCCATACCAGGAACTTGTGAGCATTGTGGATGAATTCAAAGGCTAACACCTACCACTAGTGGATTAATTATTTTTCTTAAATTCAATTACCCATTTCTTTGAAATCATGATAAAATTATTTGAAACATTCAAATGTTGGGTTCACCTTATTTGAAATACCCATTTTTATGTAATTATTTATTTTGTTAAACAATAATATTACCAAATCAAATTGGATGGATATGAATCTAAAATGGATGGATGCCAATCATATAACAAAATATTATGATGATGTGGTGAACGAGTTCATAAAGTTTTAAAATGATCATGCATATGACCATTATCAAATCATTTTTTCATGTTTACTCTATTATTATTCATGACTAATCATTCTATAGGAGTTGGAATATCACTTGATTGTCACACTAGGTGGCTTATGAATTAATTTCTATAATAGATGTTGTTAGAATCACTATTATAGATCAGAAGTAGGCCCACCTTTACATTTTTCATAATGGTTTAGAGGTTTCCCAATATTTCAAAACCCACAAATAAATTATTAGGAATATGAATCCATAAAGTGATGAATGATGGATATCGAATACACATAATCAACAGTTTATAGGATTGTTTCGAGACAATATTTTTAAGGAGTCAGATAAAAATATAGATTTAGTTTCAGAATGACTTCAATGGCTAGCCAAACCAAGTATTCATGTATTATCTTATAATTTTTATGTAATTAATGGTTATACGTTCTAAAAAAATGAACATCATGAATAATGTACCATGAAAAATAGTGTAGTTTCACTTGTGGTTGAAGCGATGAATCTATCTGGTGCCAAGGAAAGAAATCTCATTTAAGTGAATATGTCATACTTTGGAATCATCAAACAAATATGGGAGTTTGATTATACAATATTCCTAGTGATAATTTTTCAATGCAAGTGGGTTTATAACAATAGTGCTATTAAAATAGATGAATTAGGATTCTTGAAAGTGGATTTTAGTAAGGAAGGGTACAAGGATGAACCATTTATAATGAATCACAAGAAGTGAAAGTATTTTATTTTCCAGATCTAACAAACTGAAAGTGGTAAATTTTTCTATTATCGACCAAAACCACTGATGGTTTTGATGAAAATTTTACTGAGGATGACCCTTTCATTGGGATTTCACAATCATTTCACAGCAGTCCCAATGTAGACGTGGTCTTTTATGTCATAGGAAACCACAATGAAGGTATTTGGATACTTAATATAGGGTTCAAATCCCTTCAAACTTTAAAAAAATATTTCAATAATAAGGTTATATCTTTTTATAATACACATAGTTCTACATTATGTTATTATCTATTCATAGCTGCATTTACATAATCTAAATTAAATGTTGAAACACTTTTCTAGATAATGACTTCTGCACATTCTGGTGCTCCCAATATTGAGGAACAACACGTTTCTCAACATGTTGTGTCTCCCAATGCAGAGGAACAATGAAATTATATACATGTCAATGCTACCAATCCATAGTAACAACATATTGATGATTTTGAACCTGGGGAAATGGTAGATGGGGAAGAACCGATGTCATTAAAAATATCAAAGCATCGTAGCGTGAAAGTGTTAAAAAATTATTAAGTCAAAACTCAAAGGAATCAAATTTGAGGTTGGATAGAATGTGCATGGTCAACTTGTTAGACCCAAAATGCCATGTTTAGTAGTTTCATTGGGCTCACCGCTTGAAAGCACATGCTGATTAATGTAGCTTTGTGATGACATGTTTGTGCCCATGTGTAAAACACTGGTTTGGGAATAAATTGGTTTAACATTATGATATCATTTCTTTATTTTAATAAAATATAAAATAATGAAACATTGACTTGCACTTCATTATTCCTTATAGAGTTTATTTATAGAAGATGACTCCCATAAAAAATTTGTATTAATGCTTGCTGGAAAGGCTCATAGAGGATTTCACACAATTATAACAAAATTTCATCTAAAAAATGATGAAGGGAAAATAAAAATAAACCCCTCACATATGTATAAACACCTGATAATACAAGTGGTGTGGGATGGGTTTACTGGCCATCCTGGGGAGATATATTTTTAGGTATATTTTGGCTAGTAATACATTGTTTTACAGTAGATGTATTGATCACTTTGATTAAAAATTTTAAATTTATGAAATATAAACTGAGTATTGAAAATAATAAATGAGTAGAAAAACCAACGTACCCCCAACCATAAAGTTAATATGGGGTACGCTTCACTTGAAATAAAATCAGTACTTATTTTAAATCTACCATAATACTTTTATGTGACATGAAACAACAACATAATTATGTTTCTCTATTTATATGCAGATTGATGAATCTAAATTCAAAGACACTTCCATCCCACATAATTTTCTATGGAAGGAAGCACATGTAAATAAAGATGGGATAATAATATATGAAAACACACAAAAAGTGTGGGAAGTGTGTGTAAGTGTGACATAATAAAAAAATTATTTAAATATCTATTACATAGCAATGATTATTTATTTTCCTTTATTTTCTATCTAAAATGAATTATAATGACCAATACTAGATGAACACTTATTATCGTTGGCCTTGAAGTGTCCATAACAATATGGTCACGTCATAGGTGTGTGTTTTGGGGTGACACCCCGAACATATTTTGAGAAAAGAAAAAGAACATGGGGGATAAAGATAAATAAATAGAAAATTTGAAAGAGATATTAACTACCATTGAAGAAAATGTTCATTGGCAGTTATAGTATCTAGAAAATGTTTTGGGAGGGAACCAAAGAGAAGGGAAAACTCAAGAACAACCACTTCATGAAGGTCTCACCCCCACCCCCACCCCCACTAGCTTTGATTTGATCCATTCCTCGTCAATGAGCTATCTTAGATGAGGTAATCAATATTCTCATAATTATTTCTATGAAATTTTAATTAGATAAACACTGATACCTTTCCTATACTGATATTATATAGGTTGAAAATGACTATGATTTATATTTATCAACACCCAACCATTACCTTGTTGTGAGGGGTTTCATGTTCAATATCCAAAAAGACAGTCTACACAACAGACCACTTCTAATAAGTCATGTGAGAGTGGGTATTATCATAGATCATGAGCCGAGTGCCAAGCTACCTATTCTGATTGATGACATAGATATTCATACGGTCAGGAAAGATATTGGAAAATTCTTAGAATGGTTGTAATATCTTGTAAAAAATATGTCGACAAGGATGAATTCATTTAAAATTTATTTTTCATGCTAAACCTTAAATAATTGATGAAAAATGTATGAATGGATGAATGTTATTACAAATGGAAAAAGGTAATAGGTTGAAATTAAAGGTCGAATCAAAACTATCTAAAGGATCAACCAACCGATCGAAAAGATCTTCAGAAAGAACATCTACCCCATCTGTTCAATATCCACATTTACTAAAATTGAAGGTTCATGCAGATACAATGTTATAAAGTGGTAGTAATCGCATAATTGATTTTGAGGAACAAATCTATAGAGAGGCCATTACATACTTCATTTATATTGAGAATGTAAATGAAATCCTCAAGTATGAATTACTAGGAGTCTCAGTTATAAATGTATACATGAGTTTTATTTTCATGATTTTTTTCAATAGCTGACCCACTATGTTAATTATGACTAAATACAATTCAGAATTATTTCAGGAATATATATGAATAAAAATTGAATGGATTACCCCTTAAAAATAAATATGGACTCATTAGACCTCATTTCACTTTTATAGACCAATCCAAAACGAAATTAGTTAAAATTGATGAAATAGTATAAAAACTAGCCAAATCATTCGAAAGAAAACTTAAGGATGATAAACTTTTCTTAATACCAATAATTCAGGGGCAAAAATCTACAATTTAATCATGTCAAATATATTTTCATTTTTTTCGTTAATCATTCCTTATTTTTTTAGGAAATATTGGGTACTCATTGGTGTCAATTTGGATACTTCAAATATTTATTTTATTCATTCACTATATGGATACCCAACAAGATGACCTCATGTGATAACGTTTTTAAATTTTTAATACATTAAATCCAATATTTTAGAAATAAAACTCATGTTATATATTTTACATTATGTTTTAATGATAATTATGTTATGATAGGGCAGTGTTTAAATATGGTGAAAATCATGGCATGAGGACAATTCATTCGCACAAGGAGCCTGTTGAATTAAATAAGTTGATAAGTGTCAGGGAATATATAATAATATTTCACTATAAAAACACAAATAAAAAAATTACTTATTTTTATCAATTTTTCTGTAGTGTCTGAAACAAACAAATATAAAGGATTATGGTTATTATGATTTTAAATTTATGACAGATATTGTATACTATCAATAAACAAGAATTCTCAAAGAGGTATTTATGAAGATAATTACTATTTAATTTAAAATATTCATTAATCCTTTGTTGATTTATATTTTTCCAGTACTACCATGATTGTTAAAAATCCCCACATTCGCAAGATGAAATAGATTTTTTTAGAAACTAATGGGCAGTATTCCTAATGTCAGAATGTACACATATATAATGAATATGTGACTTCCTACTTCTTATTTAGGTTATTTTCTCATCATTTTATCTACTTTCTTTAGTTAATTTTCTTTGAATTTATATTTTATAATTATTTTTTTAATTTTCATAGATATCATAAAGAAATGACTTCATCAACAAGGATGATTCACTCCTATAATATGATCATGCATTCAATATGATACATAGTGTACCCTGTATAACTCAAATTATATGGTATTATATTAAAATTAAAATTTTATTAATTTTTTATTTAATATTTATTTTTAATTTATTTATTTATAGTATTACTAACATAAGAATTCTTTTCTTATACTAGTGTAATCATTTTCACGGGTTGGGGTGGTTTGTTCGAAGCTGCTCTTGCCTGTGCGAGATTGGACATTGAGGCTGTAACTAAGATAATTAAAGTTGTGAAATGGGTTAATAATGTATAAAACCATCATGAAAAGAAGAATTCCTACTACTTATTTAATTAATTTTATCATTATTTTATCTATTATTTGTAAGTTAATTTTCTTATCATTTTTATCATATACTTATTTAGTTTTTTTCACACATATTTTTAAAAGTCGTATTTTTCCTAAAAAATATAAAACAATCTAGAAAATATAGATCATGTTTCTTTCTAGTGGAAGACGAAACCCCATGCTTCCTAAAATGTAAGTTTTTAAGGGATCATTGGGTTTATATTCTATCATAATGGAACATGTTCTCTCTTTTTTGTCTTTTTCCAAATAGTTTAAATCAAAACACATATCACATACTCAATCAATCACACCTCAATATGATACACAGTGTGCTCAGTATGAATTGAATTGTATGTTCTTAGTTTATAATTTATATTTTAGTTAAAAACACACTTCTCATACTCAAGTTTGTGTTTTAATTTAAAAATGACATTAATTTCAGTATAAAGAACAAGTGAAATACTAAAAGCCAAGAAAATGTATTCGGATTATTTTGATACTTAAGGAAAATTATTCATAATTCCTTTTTGACATGTAAGAATCAACTCTACATCAATCATCATGGTTTCACTAGTATAACTCCAAGTGTTTCTTTTTATTTAAAATTCACATTAATTTTAGTAAAAAGAACACATGATATACTAAAAACCAAGAAAACACGTTTAGTTTGTTTTGATACTTTAGGGAAATAATCCATAAGTCATTTTTGACATGTAGGAATCAACCCCACCACAATACGATGCACGGTGTGACTAGTATTACTCAAAGTGTTTTTTTTAATTAAATTTGGCATTAATTTTAGTAAAAATAATGATTTACATACTTAAAACCAATAAAAAAAATTCGGATTATTTTTATACTTTATGAAAATGATCCATCTATCATCTAGGACATGAAGGAATCAACTGAACCTCAATCCAATGTATGATGTGACCAGTATAACTCCAATTGTGTATTTTTATTTAAAATTGAC
The DNA here is from genome assembly GCA_963277665.1 of Viscum album. NCBI lineage: Eukaryota > Viridiplantae > Streptophyta > Magnoliopsida > Santalales > Viscaceae > Viscum > Viscum album. The sequence goes on from OY728148.1 coordinate 581,846,068, forward strand.
ATTAATTTTACTAAAAAGAAAAAGTGACATACTGAAAACTGATAAAACGAATTCATATTGTTTTGATACTTTAGGAAAATGATCTATAAGTCATTTTTGATGTGTTACAATCAACTGTACTTAAATTTGATGCACTTTGTGACTGATATGACTCTAAGTGTGTCATTTTATTTAAAATTGACATTAATTTTAGTAAAAAGAAAAAGTGATGTACTGAAAACTAATAAAAACATTTTGATTGTTTTGATACTTTAGAAAAATGATCTATAAGTCATTTTTGATGTGTAGGAACAAATCACACCTCAATCTGACACACGTTTTGACTAATATGACTCCAAGTGCATCTTTTATTTAAAATTCAAATTAATTTTAGTAAAAAGATGAAGTGATATACTGAAAACCAAGAAACCACATTTGGATTGTTTTCATACTTTAGAAAAATGATCCACGAGTTATTTGTGATGTTTATAAATCAACCAAACCTCAATTCGATGCATGGTATGACCAGTATAACTCAAAGTACCCATTATCAGTTTAAATTTTATATTTAAGTTCAAAACGTGTGACAATTACTAAAAAATAATAAAACTCTCTGTGATTGTTGTGATAATTTAGGAAAATTATTCATAAGTTAGTTGTGACATGTAGGAAGCAGTCTCACAAAATATTAACACACAATGTGACCTTTATGACTCAAAGCACATGATTCCAATTTCAAATGAAATTTTATTAATAAAAACAAGAATAAATCATTGTTATACATGCTCTCAAAAATATTTATAACAGTGCAGCACAAGGGCTGACCTAGATCATTCGCTTGAGGTGCTATCTTAGTCAATCAATCACTACTTCTAATTCACTTTTTTATTATTAAATATAACTAAATAAAATAGATATTTTAGAATTGAAAATGAAAAACTAAAATTAAACATTCAAATGAAATGGAAACAGAATGAATGTAGATAGAATGATGTTAGATGGAAAAGAGATTCTCCCAAAATATTATCCAAAGTGAACCTTCATCGTCTCTTTTTTAAGTTTAAAATAAACATAATGAACATGTTCAATTGTATGAATGAGCATCCTCTCTTAAACATGTTGTGAATATGGGTTACACTCAATGATCACTGAGATACCACACATCCATCTCCTCAATCAAGGGAGAATATTGCAAAAGGAATAAGCTAGGCATCGGGTGGAAATTAGAGACACAAATATGTCTTTCCCACTAAGACCCCCCTCGACCTAACTCTAAGAAAATAAGAAGCATTAAAAATTAATGAACAATGACTTGGGTTCAACACCATATTGATCCTCTAGGAAATTCTTCGAGTTAGTTACTCATGGTCATGAGTATAAGAGATCAAGATGGAGAAGAAATTGATGTGGAAACACAAAAGAGAGAAAGAATAAGAGATAAAGGAGAAAAATTAAATTAAAACATGAAATTTAATTATATAATGAAAATAAAATACAATAATAAACTGTAAAAAATGTTCAACAAATTATACCCCTAAGTTTGCAACCCTTCAAAATGAAAAAGGGACACTCTTTTATGGGGAGAATAGGTGAATTTTTTTCTCCAAAACCATCCTCAAAATTTTTTGTGGGTTATCCTAACTTAATGATTGAATTTTCTTATGTGGTATTATTGAAATTGGTTCTTATTTTTGTTTTTTATCGACACAAAAAATATCTAAGCTTCATTGGACACCTGTGGAGATAGATATATCCAAATTAATATGGGAATTTATTCTGTGTAGGCTGACTGTTCATATTCCAATACAGCAAGTTCCAATGCCATTATGACTTTGGTAAATTGTTAATCACACATGGAAATAGTAATTATAGTTGTTACCCCAGATTTCCTCTATGTACCTTTCTAATTTTAGATCATTTGGGCCAGAAATTTATAAGATATGGTCCCAATAATAAAATTCTCTAGATTTGTGCACAGTTTTCAAGGCTCATCTTGTGAGCTAGATTTGGGCCATCAAATGGTGGATTGATATTGGGGTAAAGAAGAATTAAATGAATCACATACAACATAAAAACCTATAAAATAATAATTTTTCAATTTGGATCAGTGTATAAAAAGTCATGTCCAAAATAAATAATAAAAATAAAACAGTTAAAATACAAAATAGACTATTTTTTCAATTAAGCTCAAAATACTTTAATAAATATAAAATGTGAAAATTTACCTTAAAATAAAACTGTGGTCAGATTAAAAAAAATTAAAAGTAAAAGTAAAATATTTTTAAATATTTTTCTATCAATTCCTCTTCACTTTAACATTTCACTCTTGGGAAATCATCTTATACCAAGCTTAAGACAAACTTCCCAAAGCATAAATGAAAACACAACTCAATTATCTGATCAAAGAAAATATCATGCCTCATACATGGATCAAAATTTCCTAACTCCTAAAAAATCATAAAAAATCCATTCAATCTCATGTTAATCTTCACATGCATGTCATACCTACCTCTCTAGAAAAATATTTCTCTCTTCACTCAAGGATTTTTTTGTCTCGGTTTTTTCTCATTCCCAAGAACATGTGTGATGTCCATAGGCTTGCTATACTCCTAATATTTCCACTTCATAGAGTCGAAAATGTGTCAATAATGAGTTATTTTTCCTGGTTTGTTCTAAGGATGAGGGTTGGTAGGTTTTAAATGTAAAACATCTTCGGTAGAATGAGGAGTGTTAAGATCTAAATTGAGGTAAATAAATGAAAACGGTTTTCCTCAAGAATGGTGTGCTCCCCAATCAGCTCAAAAATTAATCACCACCAGAAACCTATTTATTTATTTGGGAAGTTCACACTAGTATTTTCAGCATCAATTAATTTCTTCATTCTTTTCCCCATTTAAATCATTGTTTGATCTTGAATTTAGATTTAGATTTCTCTTCAGAATCATGTTTTTTAGGAAAATAGAGGCATCTTTTAATCATAAAAAAATTGGTGAAATACCATCCGACTTTTTTAATGATATTTTACCCCACACAACTATCTTTCCATCATGAAATATATTCCACCCAAGAATCAATAAATATGGCAACACTTTCAATTCAACTCAAACATATTCTTTCAGAAAGCAAAATACAACTCATATACTCCCTCCCCTAAACTTGAGTTCAAAAATAATCATTTATTTAATTTCTAGAGTAAGTTGGAAAGGGATAAATATCTTGTAATGTGGCTATAAAAGTTATTTCATGGCTACTATGGGCTTAATAAAGGTCAGATGAAAAGGTAGGTAAAAATAAGATTTGAAGATAAAAAGTGTTGTCAAATTGATGCCTCTATCATACTTAATACATTCCATGAATTCTAATAGCTTTGAAAAGGTAAAAAATATCAAGTTTTGGGTCACAAAACATGTCTCAACACTCTCAATAAAAATAGAAATTTATAGAATATTTCAAAAAGGTTTAGAAACCTCTCTATTTGGGAATGATTTTCAATTTGGATAGTACTAGTGCACATGAGTTTCACAATCAATCAAACTTCATCAAATGAAAATATCAGAAATCAAGAAAAAAAATTAATTCAATAATAATTTAAATCCTCAAACATTTAAATCAAGAAATGTGCCAAAAAAACTAAGATGTATTGAATTTTCCAAAGTATTCAATTCATCTCAATAATCCTAAAAAAACATACTAAAAATAAAAAAGTAAAACATGAAAAATATAGAAAAAGAAATGAAAAATAACATAGAAGCACACAAAAAATTACTAAAAACAAGTTGAAATACCTCCCCAAAACTTATTCAATTTACTTCCCCATTTCTTATCTCAAATTAGATTAATAAATTTTTACATGTAGAATTTAAATTGGAAATAAAATAAAATAAAGAAAAGGAAAGACATTACATAGTTTATTTTTCAGTGGCAGTATTGATTTAATCTCCTAGCTACTACCACATTAAAACTATAAGAAATAAATGAAAATATATAATAAAAATAAATAAAAATAAATAGAATGTGAAAATAAAGAGATAATACTTGGTTTAGACCCTCAAGTGGGTGTTAGGTTTTTATTACCACTAGTCAGGTAGTTACAATGGATTATCATCAATTAGAAGGTGGATGTGGTTTCTTTGAGATGAACCACCACATGTGACTTTTTCCAGTATCCATGAGTAAACACTGAATGTAGATAACTCAAGATAAGATAATAATATTTTTCAGTTTCGGGCATAGTGGAAGTGCATGAATCAGGTGTACCTAACTTTTGTTTAACTGTTAACAACGATCAATTCAAGATCCGTCACGATGATAAAACGCCAGATCTTCAAAATTGAACGAAGAAAGAAAAAAGAAAGAGGGAATTCCCAAAACCATAAATAGGATCATCATATGTTGTTTATAATTAATTTAATTAAAATACAAGAATTACCTTGATGGAATTCTCTCTCTGTTGATGTTTCTGATCATGATCCACATGATCCATTATTGCATCATAGAATCCAAGTGTAGGCTTCCTCTAACAATGATCCACAGGTGCTCCACATATATTTGGATGTCACTGAAGGGATCTCTGGGTGCTAGCATGAAATAGCCTTCTCTTTCGATATGTTCCTTAGATATCCTTGAGAGTCACTTCCAAAGCACTCTCCTTGATATGGTGGAGGAGGATCTCTCTCGTAACTTGAGAGCATTCTGGGAAGAAATGAATTCTCTCTTGGCTTGAGAGATTTTTCCAGATTTGTTGTGCACAACCACAAAGAATGGCTAGGCTTAATGAGAATAACATAATTAGGATTTATAATACTTAGAATAATAAAATGAATTAATTACCCAAGGAATTTATTCATTTCATTTAATTCTTAGAAAGACCTATTGTCCAATAATAACATTTGACTATTATTATCACTTGACATGCGCCCAGTGAATTACACCTATTATTATTTATTTAAATAGATAATATTATTTCTCAAAAATCTCCATAAAAACTACATGGCATTTATATATTAATATACAAGTTGTGTACTTTTGTTTTTTCCATTTTATTTATTTCCTCCACCACATTTATTAGACCATGAATAATGAATATTTATTTCATAAATAAATATCACTAAATTACTCACTAATAAATATATTATTTCACACATAATATATGCTCTCGAATAATTAGTGCTGAAATAAATGTGATCAGACATCCTCAAATAATTATTAAACCACAATCGTGAATAATCTTTATTCAACTTGTTAAATGAATATTTAACTAAGATACTTGGACACACTTAGTGTGTGACCCTATAAGCCTTTTTCTTAGTGGAATTAGGTGGATCCTACCAAAAGTCTAAGGTTAGTATCTAGAAACATACTAAGGCACCCATAGAGAAAGAATTTAACATCGCAATGATGTGTCACCTCCTACGAATGATTTCTGTGTAATTTAATCCATTTATCTCGATATCTCGAATCAAGCGGGTTGAATGCTTGTGCCATCAACCCATGTGCTCGATTATTCTTTATTTGACTTCCTGGAATTGAAATCACTCATTCCTCACCATGGACATAGATTTATTTAGGCTATATCAATTCCATAAAATGGCCTGAGATATAAACTTTTGTTATATAATAGAAGGGACAAATCCTTTCTCGCATTATCTATTAATGCGGTATTACTCATGACACACCCAACATATCCTACCTCAGTGAAAACAGTGTGTCATCACAGTTTTCTTCAATATATATAAGTGTACGATTTTTAATACCAATTAATAATAATCTTAAATTCCAAGGACTAATACACATGTCCATAGATAAGAATATCCAATAACACTATGAAATGTGGATTTCCTACTGGTGGGTCTCATTCTCATAATATCCTTCTGAATATTACTGAGGGCACACACCATGAAAATGTGCCTCAAAGTTTTATAAGTCATCACCCCTAATGGTATGTATTATTGATGTCCCTCAAATAACATCATTCTTCCATAGAAAATATATTCAAGAATAGTGTTATGGAACTTCTGGGTTCCCATCATAGCAGGGATCTTCTATGGACCTTTAGTGAAACAGATATCCTTAGGACATTATCACATGTATTTTCATGCAGGAGAACAATAAAGATGTGATAAGACATTTATTAACATTCAAATCCATGTATACAAGTTTATCATAAAATATAAAGTAGTTGGTTCTAGGACACCAACTCCAACTAACTCCCGCTTGGACTAGAGCCAACTACTAACAACCTTTAACCCGCTAGCTCTCACATGATATTCATGCTTCTGCTGAGATAGACGTTTATTCATGGGGTCCACCATGTTCTCTTCCATGGACACTCTGTTCACTGCAACTTCACCCCTTTGATAGAAATCCCTCAAGAGGTGATACTTCCAGAGAATGTGCTTTGTCTGTTGATGTGACCTTGGTTATTTTGAAATATCCACCACTATAGTATTATCAAAATATAATGTGATAGGGTCTCTACTTCTAGGAACCACATAAAGCTCTTGGAAAAAGTTCTGAATCTAGATGGCTACCTTGGCTACATCAGAAGCCACTATATATTCGGACTCTGCTATAAAATCGGTGACAACAGACTGTTTTGAACTCTTACAGCTCACAGATCCTCCATTGAGACAGAAAACATATCCAAATTGCGACTTCAGATCATTCTAATCTGTTTGAAACCACCATTAACATACCCTCTGATGACAAGCTCTTCGTCTCCTCCATAAACTAGGAACATATCCTTAGTTCTTATTAGATACTTAAGTATAGTCTTAATAGAAGTCCAATAATGTTCTCCTAGATCTTCTTAATATATGTCTACCGTGCTCAGTACATAGGCAACATCAAGCCTGGAATATAACATGAAATACATGATGGATCCTATATTCAAAGCGTATGGGATATTACTCATCCTATCTTTCTCTTATTGTGTCTAAGGACACATTCTCTTAGAATGATGTAGTCCATGTGACACTGGAACCAATCCCCTTTTGGATTGTTATGTACTAAATCTCTTTAGTATCTGGTCAATTTATGTACTCTGACTTAGTCCAACCAGCCTCTTGGATCTATCATGAATGATCTTGATCCCTAGAATGTTGGATACTTCACCTAATTCCTTCATGGAGAAACACTTGTTCAACCATTCCTTAATTGACTGTAAGACCGGTACATCATTTCCAATAAGTAATATGTCGTCAACAGGTAATACTAGGATAACGACTACATTACCATTAAACTACTTATAAACATATAGCTTGCATTCATTCTTAATGACACCAAATTTATTTATGGCTTCATCAAATTGAATGTTTCGTGACCTGGATGCTTTCTTTAATATATAAATGTATTTTTTTCACTTTCAAATCCGTTTGGATTCACTTGGTGTCATAAACCCTTCTGTTTGTGTCATATAGACATCTTCCTGAATCTTCCCATTAAATAATGTTGTTTTGACATCCATTTTCTAAATCTCATAGTCATAGAAAATTGTTATGGAAAGTATGATTATTATGGATTTAAACATGGAAATTGGTGAGAATTTTTCATCATAGTCAATTCCTTGACGTTGTATGAATCCTTTAGCCACTAGACTTGTTTTATAGGTGCTAACTTGACCTTCCATGTCCATATTTCTCTTGAATACCGATTTGAATCCAACAGGCTTTACATAAATTGGCTCATTGACCAGAACCCAGACTTGGTTCTGATACATGGAATTCATCTCATATTTCATAGCTTCTAGCCATCTTGTAGATTTTGAGCTCTCTAATTCTTCCTTTTAGGAGAGAGGTCTGTCATTTTCCAATAATAATGATTCACCATCCTCGGTGACTAGGTAACCAAATATCTATGGTTCCCTTACCTCTCTTGAGCTCCTACGCAGTACTTGTGTTTTTGGAACCTCTTCCATAGGAACCTGTGGAACTTATTCATGTACCAACTCTTCTGTATCTTGAGCATCAACTTCATCGAAGTCAATCTTTCTCACACTATCTATTTGAGGATGTTATCCCTCTCAAGAAATATGGATTTTTTGGTGACAATCACTTTCTTGTATGAAGGGTTATATCGGTAATATCCTCTTGTTTCCTTGATATATCATATAAAGTAAACCTCGTACCTTGGGGTTCTAGTTTGTTTCTTGAGAATACCTTAACAAATGCCTTGCAGCCCCATACACGTGTGTGCGACAAAATGGGTTTCTTTCCATTCCATAACTCAAAGGGAATTCCATTTTCCACCTTATTTGGTACTTGGTTTAATGTGTATGTTGAAGTTTGTAATGCATATCCCCAAAAGGATAATGGAAGATCTGCATGACTCATCATTGACCTCACCATTTCCAACAAGGTTTGGTTCCTCATTTCACTAACACCATTCCACTATGGTTTATAAGGAGGAGTGAGTTGAGATAGAATCTCATACTCCCATAAAATGTCGATGAACTCTTGGTTCAAATATTCTCTACCTCGATCCGATCAAAGCTTCTTTATCTTCTTACCAAGCTGATTCTCTACTTCATTATTAAATTCCTTAAATTTCTCTAAGGACTCTAACTTATACCTAATTAATTAGATATAGCCATATCTACTAAAATCATCCGCAAAAGTAATGAAGTAAGAATATCCACCTATATATTCTACTGGAAATGGTCCACATAAATCTGTGTGTACCAATCCAAGAATCTCTATGGCCCTTTCACCCTATCCACTGAAAGGTATCTTGGTCATTTTCCCTTATAAACAAGTGTGACATATATCAAGTGGTTTTAGATCATTAAAGTTTAAATAAACATCTTGGTAGAGCTTTGTCAAGTGCTTCTCGTTTACATGACTGAGACAGTGATGCCACAACTAGGTGTTGTATGAGTCATGTAAGTTTGTTTCTTTATCGATTTCCAATACTTGGTTTTCATAATTTAATACATACAAATAGTTATTTAAATGTTCCATACTATAAGATACATTTTTCTTATAAAAGAAACAACCCTTATTTCCAAACTTGAAAATAAATCCATCCATATCCAAACATGATATAGAAAGTATGATCTTGCTAACACTAGGTACATAATAACAGTTATGTAAAACCAAAATCATTCCAGTTGGAAATGAGAGATAGTAATTTCCAATGGCTAACATAGCCAGCCTTGTGCTATTGGTAGCTCGAAGATCCACCTCTCCTGTGTAAATATTTCTAAATCTACTTGGTTCTTAAATTTGAATACAGTTGTGAGCCCCAAAATCTGTATATAATATCCAATGTGTAGAAATGGAAATATTACACTCGATAACAAACTCACCTTTAGTGTCCCCATGCTTCTGGGTGCAGTTTCTCTTCTAGTGGCTTGGCTTTACACATGAAAAACATATTGCATCCATTCCTTTCCATGTCATTGGATCTTCCCCTTTTTGGAGGGACGGTGCTCGGGGGATTCAGACTGTTTATAAATCCTTTTCCCCTTTACCTTGTCCTTCCTCTTATTATTCACCATAAGGACTATGGGTTTGTCATACCCCATGTTTTTATATACCTGGAGAATCAAGGTCAGAAGTTATGATATACTCTTCTCATTATTACTCATGTTTTAGTTGATAATAAATCTAGATAAGGTCTTAGGAAGTTATTATAGGATGAAATTTGTGCGCAACTCATTTAGGAACATAATCCCTAAGATGTCGAGGTGTTCAATATAGCCAATAAGATTGACTTCATGAGGCTCGGCTGGTGAATACTCTCCAAGATTAGTTGTAAAAAAATCATTAGAGATCTCATATCTCTCCTGTCTCGCCTTCTCCTGATAGAGATCCTTAATGTGAGACACCATGCTATACACGTCCATGCTTTCATATTACTTCAAGAGCTCATTAGACATGACTGATAGCATGAAACATTGGACATTTGTGGAATCATCTACATGTTTCATATAGAGATATATTTCCCCATCATTGGCCTCTTTTCTTGGCGGAACTGGAATAGGCTCCTCCAGCACATACAATTTCCTCTCATGGTGAAGGATGACGCGTAAACACCTCTGCCACTCCTGAAAATTGGTGCCGATTAGAAGGTTTTCCTTCTCGAGTATGGTTTGAAATAATATGTTTGAAGTCATTTTTCTTTTCATTTATACAAATTAAGATGAGAAAATATTTATTACTTTATCATGAAATAATTGAGACAAATAAATAAATTAATACTTATTAGTCTCCCACTATTTTATCAAAATCCAATAGCCCTAACCATTGACTTCAGAATATTCTACTGCCTAAAAATTCTAGTGTCAAGGATCCATATTACTCTTCACATTACCCCAACATGGTTTGGTCAAGAAAATTGAAGGGTTTTAGGTAGGAATTCTAAATGCCAACTGCATTAACTCGCAGTTCCTTGATCCGCTGAGTGGACTCCCCAATCCTGAAATCCTTTTATTTTGGATTTCCTTGACCTTTGCCTCTTGATCACACCAAGTATTATTGTGGCAGTCAACCCTTAATGTAAACCAAGTCATGTCAACCCAAAACCTTGAATTGGAATTCCCTGATAATTGAAATCACCCCAACTATGTTTGGTCAAGCACTTTGAACCATGGTTCAATTCTAACCAAGATAATTGAAGACTATACCGACTTAATATTTCTTCGAGGGATTTTATACTTATATGTAAATTTCCATTTTATTTTATTTATTACATGCTTATTAATATTAAGTGGGATATACTTAAGTGATTAATCGTGTCTAATATAATATTTACGCATAAGCCAGCCTTTATTTTAGTTCCATCTTGCATGCTTGTTTAATTCATTAATTGTTTGATCAAGACAACATAACCATAATAAATAAACCATGAAACTGATAGAAGTAAAATAAATGGAATGATCATGAGAATTTTCTATTTGTTAGTTTATCTAGTGGTTGATAAACTAACCCAAGACCTAGGGGAGAAAACACCTTGAACCTTTAGGTTTGTGTTTACAGTTTTCCACTTGTCCACCTCTGTATCTCATTGGATTGGTTTATCATTGGATCCTAACTTGATCCACCTCCACTATCTTGGGAGATCCATCCATTATATATGATTTTATCTCACATGTAGGTGAGGGTTAAAATGGGGTTTTACATAAAATAAATCTTGGACACACAGGCCTTACATATTAATGAGGAGAAGGCGCGTAGACCAAAAAAGTTAATTTAAATAAATAAATTAAATGAAACCATCTGCATAAAAATGTCCTGGTCTAGCTCATGATCATTCATACATGCAACGATATTTACGTATAAATAAAATTAACATTCAATTCTTTAATAATTATTATTTAAGATAAATCATGCTTGAATCAATTAATTATCTTTAATTAATCAATCCTTTTATCTTAAAATCTTTTTCTGAATTTCCTTGAGATTATCATCCATAATAATTTTAAACAAATAAATTCATTTAAAATTATCTTTGTACATAACTTGTACATTTGAGGAAACTCGGTGAATTCTCGTTCATAACATCCTAATGAGTAGAAATGAACATTATGCAAATGTTAAATTAAACACATATTCATAAAACACCTATCATGTGTTGTGACTTAGCTTTGTGCCCGCACCATGGTACACATCTCAAGGGTTTGTATAAAATAATTATAAATTTCAATAAATCTGCATAATTTGAATGAGTACATGGTGTATAGTTCCAACTACACAACTTGAACTATCATTCACCATTCATATGAAGTAAATACCTGGGGATATAGTATGTAGATATATTTTGGAAATCTTCAGAGTACACGGTGTGTCTAATGGGACACACACCGTATAGTGTCCGCATTATACAGTCTCCATCCAGGAAAGTCATGTATGGGGTACACGATCCAACCCTAACCTGAAGGGACTACACACCGTGTCCAGTAGAACACACGGCGTGTAATTCGAAAACTGTGTGGAACCTGTTCCTAGTCAACACACAGAGTCATAAAGACTTAGATAAACTCCAACACACGGCTTGGTTTGGTGGACCAGTCTCGATGCATTGAACCTTGACTACACAGCGTGTACTGCAAAATACATTATGTGTGTTCTGGTGTTGTATGGTCTGGAACCTCTGGCACCTTTGGATGAGATCTTCTGTTATATTTTAATCAAAATTAAAAGAAAAGATCATTTTTGTAAGTTGGACGAGAAACGAAAGAGGGGGAACAGATCTCGAGATTCATATTTACAAAATTATTAAATTGAATTGAAACACCTAAATTATTAAATGCATAAATCATCAACAAAAAAGTAAATAATTATAATCAATGATATAATCACTCTGATACCACTTGTAGGTTATGGACGCAGTGGAATCATGTGAATCAGGTGTACCCAACTTTTTTTTTACCGTTAAAAATGATCAATCTGAGGTTCGTCATGATGATAAAATGCTAGATCTTCAGAATTGAACAAAGAATGAAAAATAAAGTGGGAAGTCCTGGAACCATATATATGATCATCATATGTTGGTTATAGTTAATTTAATTAAAAGACAAGAATTGCCTTGATGGAATTCTCTCTCCATTGATGTTTCAAATCACGATCCAATGTGATCCATCATTGCATCATAGAATCCAAGTGTAAGATTCCTTTAGTGGTGATTCATACATGCTCTAAATATCTCTAGACATTACCAAAGGTATCTCTGGGTTCTATCATAGAAGATCCTTCACTTACGATGTCCGTCTTCGATCGACTTGAGAGCCACTTCCAAAGCGCTCTCCTTGATCCAGTGGAGGAGGATCTCTCTCGTAACTAGAGAGTGTTCTTAAAGGAAAGGAATTATCTCTTGGCTTGAGATCCTTTTTCCAGATTCGTTGTTCACAACCACAAATAATGGATAGGCATAATGAGAATAATGTAATTGGGATTTATAATACATATAATAATAAAATGAATTAATTTCCTAAGGAATTTATTCATTTCATTTAATTCTTAGAAAGACCCCATGTCCAATAATAACATTTGGATATTATTATCACTTGACATGTGCCCAACGAATTACACCTATTATTATTTAATTAACTAAATAATATTATTTCTTAAAAATCCCCAAAAAACTACATGGTGTGTATATATTAATATAAACAGCATGTACTTCTATTTTTTCCATTTTCTTTATTTCCTCCACCACATTTATTAGACCTTGAATAATGACTATTTATTTCTTAAATAAATATCACTGCATTACTCACTAATAAATATATTATTTCACCCAATATATATTCTCTTGGATAACTATTTTAGAAATAAATTAGATCAGGCATCCTTGAATAATTATTAAACTAAAATCAGGAATAATCTTTATTCGCCTAGTTAAATGAATATTTAACTGAGATAATTGGACACACTTAGTGTGTGACCCTCTAGGCCTATTTCTCAGTGGCATTAGGTAAAGCCTACCTAAAGTCCATGGTTAGCATATAGAAACATGTTAAGGCACCCATATATAAAGAAGTTAATGATTCAATGACGTGTCACCTCCTACGAACACTTTCCATGTAATGTAACTCCTTTGTATCGATATCTCGAATAAAGTGGGTTGCATGATAGTGTCATCAACCCATGTGCTCAATTATTCTTTCTTTGTCTTCCCAGAATTGAACTCTCTCATTACTCACCAAGGACATGGATTTATTTATGCTATATCAATTTCATCAAAGGGCCTAATATTTCAACTTCCATTATGGAACAGAAGGGACAAATCCTTTCTCACATTATCTATTAATGTGGTATTACCCGTGATGCACCCAACATATCATACCTCACTGCGAACAGTGTGTCATCACATTTTTCATCAATACATCTATGTGCATGAGTTGTAATACCCATTAATAATAATCTTAAAGTCCAAGGACCAATACACATGTCCGTAGATAGGAACATCCAATGACACTATAAAAAGTGGATTTCTTACTGGCAGATCTCGTTCTCATAATATCCTCCTGAATATTACCAAGGGCGCACACCATGAGAAGGTGCCTCGAAATTTTATGAGTCCTTACCCCTAATGTTCTATATTATTTGTGTCCCTCAAATAACATCATCCATCCATAGAACATATATTCAATAATAGTGTTATGGAACATCTGGGTTCTCATCATAGTAGGAATCCACTATGACCCTTTAGTGCAACAGCTATCCTTAGTACATTATCACATATATTGTCACGTAGAATAAAAATCAAGATGTGATAATACATTTATTAATATTCAAATCCATGAATAAAAGTTTATCATAAAGTACAAAGTAGTTGGTTCTAAGCCACCAACTCCAACAATGTTCCCAACCCCTAAGAAATAAGAAATATTGAATTTAAGGTCCATGGTGGGATGGTAAAAATAGGTGTTCTCCCTCCTCTATATGGTATAAAAGTGGGTGTATTGAAGATAGTCTCACCACCACATGCTCCTTCAAATATTTTTCTTTGATCACCTCCACTTGGGCAGTCTCTTCTTTAACAATCAACACCACTTGGGTGGAATATTCTTCAATATCCAATGTATGATCCATTTGTGTTGTATCAAAAAATTTAGAAAAATGGAAGTCATAAAACAATTCATCTTGAATGAAATTAAAGAATGAAGAATCAATAAAGAAATATTCCCTTTCTATTATGTCAGCTTGGAAATTGATCTCTTCTGGCAGGACCATTGGTAACTCAATCTCAGTTGGTGCATCTTCATCATTATCTTCCAAAGAAATATACAAGTCAAAAGGTTTTGATTTTTCATTATCAATGATGGGAATATTGTGTTTCAAGTTATTTTCAATAAATATAATCCAGTATTTTTAGAAAAAAATGTTGATCTCCTATAAGTGCATCAACTTTCATGTGTACTTACAAGACCTCCTCAAGTAATGGTTGTGTATGGGATGATGTTACTAATTTCTTTAGAAGATCCTTCTCACCCACCTTAGGTTCTTTAACATAAAAAATGATCAGTTAAATTTCTTCCTCTACTTGTTCTACTTTTGGTTCTGGTTCTAGTTTCGGCTCGAGTTGCTCTTGACATGCATGTACGTATTTAGATATCCACTCTATTTGGATATCCATGATTTGAATTTTATCACTAATCCTTTTCAAATGAACATAAATATCATTTTAAACTTATTCTTACACCTGATATTGGTCATCCCATGCATAATAATATGAATTAAAATTCATCATCAATAAAGAAGATTTCTTTTTTGAAATTTATGATTTTGTTGTGTTTTTTTTAAATGAAAAAAGGAAATAATTTACAAAATGTGAATAAAAATAGTAATTAAAGACCACTTGGATCCTCGACAATGGAACCAATTTGATGAAGCGTTGTCATAAATTCTATAAAAAATATTTATAACTATGTGCGGCATAGGGGCTGGCCTAGGATGTTCTCTTGAGGAGCTTTCACGGTTAATCACTCACTACTTCTTATTCATTTTTTTATTTTTTTATTATGAAATAAAACTAAAAGAAATGGAGATTTTAGAATTGAAAAAAGAAAAATAAAATTAAAAATGAAAATTAAATGATAATAGAATGAATACATATAGAATGATGTTAAATAGAAATGAGATCCTTCGAGAAGATCATCCAAAATAAACCTCAATCGTCTCTTTTTTATGTTTTAAAAAAACTTAACAAACATGTTCCATAATATGAATTGATATCCTATTATTGCCATGTTTTTAATATATGGTACACTCAATGATCACTGAGAGACCACACATCCACCTCCTCGGTCGAGGGAGAATATTATAGAAAGAAGAAGTAGGCCTCAGGTCGCACGTGGAGACATAAAGGCGTATTTCCCACTAAGATCTCCCCCATACTAACTCTAATAATATAAGAAACATAAATCAAAAATATACAATGAATTTGGTTCAACAATTTATTGATCGACTAGGAACTTCATTGGGTTAGTTACTCATGATAATGAGTATAAGAGATCACGATGGAGAAGAAATTGAAGTGGAAACACACAAAAAAGAATAAGAGAGAAAGGAGAAAACTTAAATTAAAAAATGAAATGAAATTACAAAATGAAAAAAATACAATAATAAACTACAGAAAATGGCCAAAAAAGTTCCCCCTATGTTTTCAACACTTTGAAATGAAGAAGGGACACTCTTTTATATGGAGAAGAGGTGAAATGTTTGGCTCCAAAATCATCCTCTGAATGTTGTCACGTGTTATCCCAATTTAATTACCAATTTTCTAAGGTGGTATTTTTTAAAGTTTTTCTTCTATGTGTCTTATATAGACACACAAAATTTTAGCTTCATTAGACACATGTGGAGAGAGAGATAACCAAATTACTATGAGAATTTATTCTGTATAGGCTGACTATTCATATTCCAATGCAGTAATTTCCAATGCCATTACGACCTTGATAAAGTGGGAATCACACATGGAAACAATAATGAAAGTTGTTACCTCGGATTTCCTCTAGGTCTTTGTATAATTTTAGTACATTTAGGCCCGTAATTTATGAGATATAGGACCAATAATAAAATTCTTCACATTTATGCACAGTTTTTGAGGCCTGTCTTGTGAGGTAGATTTAGGCCATCAAAGGGTGGATTGAGCTTAGGATCAGGAAGGATGAAATGAATCCCATCCAACATAGAAACATACAAAAGATGTTTTTTTCAATCTGGATCAGTGTATAAAAAGTTGTGACCAAAATACAGAATAAAAATATAGTTAAAATCCTAAATAGGCTGTTTTTGCAATTAAGAACAAAATACTTCAAAAACTATAAAATGTGACAATTTCTCATAAAATAAAACATTGGTGGCATTAAAAAAAATTAAAATTAAAAGTAAAATAATTAAAAAAAAATCTCTATTAACAAGTGACATACTCAAAACCAAGAAAACACATTTGGATTGTTTTGATACTTTAGGACCATGATCCATAAGTCATTTTTAACATGTAGGAATCTACCACACTTTAATCCAATGCACGGTGTGATCAGTATGACTCAAAGGGGCCGTTATCAGTTTAAAATTGGTATTTTAGTTCAAAATATGTTTCACTCACTAAAAGCAAGTAAACGATTGTCTTGATAATTTAGTACAGTGATTCGTAATTCATTTGTGACGTGTAAGAAGCAGTCTCACATCAAACCTATACACGATGTGATCAGTATGACTCAAAGTTCATGTTTCCAGTTTCAAATGACATTTTAGTAAAAAAACACAATTGACATACTCAAAACCGGGAAAACAAATTCATATTATTTTAATACTTTCGAAAAATGATCCATAAGACATTTGTGATGTGTAGAAATTAGTCACATCATAATCTGATGCACGATGTGACCAATATGGATCCAAGTGTGTCTTTTTATTTAAAATTGACATTAATTTTACTAAAAAGAACAAGTGACATACTAAAAACTGAGAAAACACATTTGGATTGTTTTGATAATTTAGGAAAATGGTTCATAAGTCATTTGTGGCGTGTCGGAATCAACCTCACCTCAATCCAAAACATGATGTGACCGGTCTAACTTGAAGTGTGGTCTTTTATTTAAAATCGACATTTTATTAATGTATTCATTCATATTTTTGTTTAATTTATTTATTTATAGTATTATTGAAATAAGATTTGTTTTCTTATATAGGTGGATTCTTTTTCTCAGGTTGGGGTGATTTGTTTTGCAACTAATACTATGGTTGAGCTCTTTTGATAGGGGATCACGGGTGTCAAAGATGATGAAATATTAATGTTTTTAAATGTTTTTGAATACTAATTGTAAATGTAATTATACAAAAAAAATGTTTGAAATATATATAGTAGTGTTTTTTATATTCGTGATATAAAATTTATTTCAATTAAATTATATATTTGCATACATGTGTATTTACATACATGTTGCAAGTGTATTTGCTACAGTATGTTATTATTCAAACAGCACACTGCAGTAGGTTGGGCATTTATCAACGTTATTTCTAGTGATGATAAAGGGGAGTCTTTATTAGCGCTAATGAAATCACTGATATGGGGGCTTTATCAAAGCAAATGAAAGCGTTCATAGGGGGCTTTATCAGTGCATTTTTTAGCACTGATAAAAGTCCCCCTTTATCACTGCTTTTTAGTACTGATAAAGGGGACACCCCCCTTTTAACGGTGTAATGGACAACATCATTTTTTAGCCACACAACCACAAAATAGGATTTTATCAGCGCTCAAAAAGGCATTTATCATTGCTAAAAATGTGATGATAATCGAGGCGCTATTAAAAGGGGTCCCTATTATCAGTGTTTTTTTAGCGCTGATAAAAGTCAAAAAAAAAAATTAAATCGGAGACCCCACTTTTAAAAGCGCTTGACCCCCGCACGCGCACCACCCACCCCCCGCAACCCCCTTTAACGGTGTGCACACACCCACCCTTTAATAGCGCTAGTCCCCACCTGCACCCGCCCGCGCGCCCCTACCTCTGCCGAGAATTGAACTCGAAACCTCCCCCCTTGCGAGCCTGCAGCTTTACCACTCATTCATCCTATTTTGTCCTCCATTTAATGATATATCTATTTATTTTTATATATAATTATTTGTATATTAATATAGATTTATATTAATATATATATATAGTTAAATTAATATATATATATATATATTTGTATATTAATATATATTATATCTATTTATTTATATTTATTTATTTAGTTTTATTTTTTTATCCGTATATTTATTCATATATTAGTAAGATTAGTTTTAAATACATTTATAAAATATGTTTTTTTTGTGTGTTTATAAATAAATAATTAAATGCATACATATATATAACATACATACAGATGTATATATATTATATATATGCATATCTGTAAGTATAATTATACATATTTATATATATTTACATATATTATATATTCATATGTATATTTATATGTTAGAATATATAGATAATATATATATGAGTTTGTTACTACAAACACACATTAATACACACACACATACACACACTATATAGGTATATAAATATTAATATATTTGTATTTTAAATAAAATGGGTATTGTAAGGCTTATATATTGAGAAATATACTTTATATGTAAATATGTTTAATTGTTTATTTTAGATATTTTATTGATTTTTTGATTTTTTGTGTCTTCAAATTGTTATTAAATGATTATCACTCGATGATAATTTAAATTATTAATTAATAATATTTTTTTTAAATATTTTATAAGTCATTTTCACTGGATATCTTATATATTAAATGTAAATGTCTATTTATACATATCTAAAACATATTTAAAAAATATATGTTAAATTTATATTAATATAAATATATTTATATATTTATATGCCAATATATTATTTTTAATGAAATATTTTTTTTTTGAAATATATCATTTATCAGTGCTAGTAAAAAAAACGTTGATAAAAACCCCCTTTATCAGCGCTACTAAAAAACGATGATAAATAGGGTCCCTTTAACAGCGCTAAAAAAAGCGTTGATAAATGGGTACCTTTATCAACGCTAAAAAAGCGCTGTTTAAAGTACTCCTTATCAGTGCTTTTTTTAGAACTGTTAAAAGGTGGCGCTGCGAAAACTTGTTTTTGTGGTAGTGCTCGCACTGTGAAAGCCATTTTTGCACGTTGTTAAAGGACCGATCTATAGTAGTGTAATCTCAAATCAGAACAGAAAAACATTCAATAAGTTGAAAGAAAATCTCAAACTAATAACAATGGTTGGAGATTGAGTGATAAGATTTTGTGGGATCAAGCATTGTGGAGGTCAGGCATGATGGGATCGAATGGGATGTGATCAAATGCTACAAAGGTTGAACGCAGTAGAGATCAATCCTGACAAGGTTGGTGGTGGTGGGCAAGCATTGAGGAGCAGAGAAGGGGGCAAGAATGGTTCGAGGGTGAGGGAAAGAGGAGAAGATGATGAAAATTCGATATTTTAAGGTTTTATTAGTGACCGTCATTTATTGGTCACTAACAATAATAGTTACCATTGATTGTTGCTAATAATCTTTTTATTTGTTGTGCCCCCCATTTATGTAAACATATTGTTTCATATCATTAATCTTATTAATATATATTTGATATCAGTTGATTGTATATATGGGAATGGGTTGTTATATACAGATGGGAGTACTGATTTTACAGCGGGGGCAATGAGAATAAGGCATCATAGATGAAGGCAATTGCATGAGGACAACGTGAAAAGAAACACGTTAGTATTTTGTCATGATGACTGCTTGCTCTTCAATCATGCCACCCCCATAAACCCCTGTCTTCTTCTCCTTTGAAATTTCCCATGTTGACCCTTGGAGTCATTTAACTACAATGAATCATTAAAAAAAAAACTTGAATACCCAATGCTTGTGCCACATCTTAGAGGAAAAATTTAATTTTTTTTAAAAAATAATTAAGTGTAGGTTTTTTTAGGTAATTGGGTGTCAAGAGCCCCTAATAATTAATATTTTTAATTTTATTGGCTGGACATCAGCGGGTATAGGAAAAGGATCCTTGCAAGGTGTTAAAGGGCGAATCTTTTGTGTATGGATGATCTGTATATGAGTTGTGTGCTGGGTGGCTGCAGACAAATTTACCTAATTCTGGCACCACCCACCCATATCTTGTCACCCAAACCAGAAGTTGTTTCCCCTTTTCGTTGGATCCCACAAATATGAATAGTGGAGGTCTGGTTTATGATGAACAAACTGATAAAAAGTAGAATACAAGTGGAAATAAAGTGATTGTCGTTTTGTTGTTGACAAGTTTCTTCTTCATTGTTCGGCTTCATTTGTCGTCTTCCCATCTGCACAAGCTTCCAAACTCGGCTCCCAGACCCATCTGGATTGTCTTGTGTAGATTCCCCAGTCTGTTATTGATTGTGTCGGGGGAACCGACGTGATGAATAATTTTATATATTGCTATACCCCAAAAAGATAAAATAGAGGGATACTATATATAAATATATATATATACATTTGAATTTATGGTTTTTGAGAGTTCAACATGTATGATACACACAATGTTTACATGTAACATGGATAAAACCTAAAAAATGTTTTTTCAATAAAAGAGCTCATGTGGGTCATAGAGTTTGGTTGAGGATTAGAAATGTGTTTAAATATTTTCAATTTCAATACATATGTATACATACATACATATATATATATGTGTGTACTTTTATTTGACACACTAATTATATAACACCTAAATTATATAATACTAAACCCCCAACGGTTTTTTGAGCACAAAATAAAAAATTATAGCCAGTCTTCTTGAGGAGTAAATGGAAAAAACCATGATATATTAGTGAGAGACAACACATTACAAGGCAGTCATAGTCAAACAAAACTAATTAATCAATTATTTCCAATGATATTTGTTGAGGTCCGGTTGTAGATACTAACTATCTTC
The DNA here is from genome assembly GCA_963277665.1 of Viscum album. Lineage (NCBI taxonomy): Eukaryota > Viridiplantae > Streptophyta > Magnoliopsida > Santalales > Viscaceae > Viscum > Viscum album. Next base: position 581,867,450 of record OY728148.1, read on the forward strand.
AATAAGTATTATATGTGACCAACAAATATTACTTTCATGTGACTTGTTTTTAACACCATTACAAAATCGTTTTTAAAAGGCAAGAACTTTTTCAGCAATATTAAAAAAATCTGTGAAGAACCCATCAATACTAATTTAATGCTCAGTCTACCTTTCTCAATGATTTTATGTATAACATTGAGTAATGCTTTATTATTATAATCTAATGCAATGGCTTCTTAGTGACTCTAAGCATCAAATTTCTCTTGTTGCGTGTTTTTCTTCAACAAATCACGTGATAACCTATGTCCTTTGAAATTCATTATCTATGTTTATATGTTTTTTTTATGTAAAACATTTTTTTGCATGTATATTACAGTTATGTGTATGTGTGTGTCTTCTGATATATATAATAGTTGGTGATATGATTAATATATAAATATTTGATTTATATAAAATATTCATATATATGTTATATGCATACATACATACATATTTACTTATATGTCTGTGTGAACATATATATCTACTTTTTTGAATCAAATAAGACCGATGTGAAATGAAAAAGGTGGTTCTATTCATTTAACTAGGACTACTACAAATAAGGCATTTAACAGTGCTAAAATAGGCTTTTGTCAGCCCAAAAAAGCACTCACAACTGGAGCATGATTAAAAGTCATAGGCTTTTATCAGTGCTAGAAAACACACAAATAAATACACTTTATTAGTGATAAAAACCACTGATAAATATCAACTTTATTGACACTAATTTTAGTGTCGATAAAGGCCCTCTTTATCGGCATTTTTATTTAGCACTAATAAAGGGATTCTTTATTCGCGCTGGAATAGTGGTGATAAAGGTGGTTTTTATCCGCGATTTTTTTAACACTCATAAAGGATTCATTTATCAACACCTTTTCTAGCACTTAGACATATTGTTACAGTGTACTGTTAAAATTATAGCACACTACAGCGACAAAAACTATAAATACAAGAGCAAATACAGGAGAAAATATAGAATTTAATTGAAATAAAATTTACCACACAAATACAAGAAAAAAACACTATATTATATACATTTTAAATATTGGTTTGTACAATTACACTACTACAAAACTGAGTTTATCCAGCGCTGAGGTTTTTACGGTGCTCGCTAAAAGCGCTTCTAAAACCCGCCTTTCTCAACGTTAGAAAAAACGTTGTTAAAAGGGACCCTCTGTCAGTACTTGTAAAAAAACACTGATAAAATGGACATTTATCAGCACTTCTAAAAAAGAGCTGATAAATGGGGGGACTTTATCAATGTTTTTTTACAAGCACTAATAAAGGGTATATTTAAAAAAAAATCATTAACAGACACCCATAGTAGAAGTTATGATCATTTGGAGGCCTTTTGGACCTTTTTTGGCCTCAATAGAGGTGATTGAGGGTTCTCGTGGGTCATCAAGGTGTAGAGATTTTCGCAGACTTCGATTTGATATGTGGTAAAGATAAAATGGACACCCAGTTCAAAAGTTATGGTAATCGAATGTGAAAAACCCTTAAAACCCCTAAAAACCCTAAAAACCCTGAAAGAATCATAACTTTCGATCGGGAAATCCATTTTAGCTTTACAACTAGTCAAATCAAAACTTATGAAACAAGATAAAACCACATTATATTCAAATTGCGTGAAAACTAAAGGAATAAAAGTTATTACACTTTCAAAAAAGTCAAAAATCGAACTCGAATTTCAAACGACTATAACTTTTGATCTGAGTGTCTGTTTGGGATCTACCACATATTAAATCGAAGCATGTGATGAGATTTACTCTATTTAGGTTTGGGACTAGCTCTTTGAGCATTATTCCTCTTTTTTCCCTGAGAAATGCCTAGAAGGCCACCGAAACAGATTTTTTAGTCACCCACCCCAATTTCTTAAATTCAAACAACTTTAACTTCTGATTCGGGTGTCCAGTCGGCATGTACCGCATATCATATCGAATTTCGTTTCATAATATTTATTTGAATGGTTGTGGAGTTGAAACAGACTCACAGATCAAAAGTTATGATAGTTTCAAGGTTTTTAGGGGTTTTAGGGTTTTCAGAGTTAAAGTTTTTATGTGTTTTAAGGGTTTTTAGAGTTAATATCCATTTAAAAAAATATATATAAATGAATATATTTTTTAAATATATATATATATATATATAAACATATATAAAAACATATATACATAAACATAAGGATAAAAAATATAACGAAATATATATAAATATATAGATATATCATAAAACGTAAAACAAAACAGTATAAGGGAGTGGAAAAGGCGTTGGGGTATAAGCTAGAGGTCCCAGGTTCAAAACTCGTTGTAGGTAGGGGCGCATGCTAAAGCACTGATAAAGGGGTGGTAGAATCACTGATAAGGGGGGTGGGTGTGGAAAAAAATTATACCCTTTATCAGTACTTTTTTTAGCGCTATTAAAGGGGACCTTTAACAGAAGTGCTGATAAAGACCCCTTTTATCAACGCTTTTTACGAGCACTATTAAAGCTAACTCTTTAACATCGCTTACATTATCAACACTTATATAGCGCTGATAAATCCCTTTTACTAGCATTGTTAAAGGCCTAATTTGCAATAGTGAGTGGCTCACTTGATATTTCCTGAAAGAGAAGAAATGGAGATACAAAAAGAGGGAGAATAAGAATCTCAAGGTAGAAGATCACTCCTCTGAGAGACAAGGTCGGCACTTGGATGGATCTTTATACTGCCTTTGGAGACATTTTTGTCCTTGTTAAAGGTTTGTAACACCAAGATAATCTTCCACCTGTTCATACCTATTAGATGTCATAATGTTACTTTCTTCTTCCACAAACTTAATCTTCACTTGGTTTCTTACACAACAGCAGGCAAGCAACCTTCTTCTTCTTCACAACAATGAATAAAAAGTTTCACATCTTCTTTTGACTTCAGTAATAATAATATAAATGTGTTGTGGACTAATGAAATGAATTATCCCTATCCCAAATGATAATAAACTGATATCAGCTTGGATAGTAACTTCCTCTTCTCCCTTTGATTTGTGACACGCAAATATATGCAATAGTGTATAGCAGTGTCTTGATCTATTCGGTGCAAAATAAACTGCACTGAATCTTATTCTCCTTCTTTTTAGAATCAAAAACTTCCTTTGTTATTATTTAAACACTAAAGATCATCTTAACACAACATTATCAGAATTACTCTTTCTTTAATACATAATATCAACACTTGATTTGTATCGGTTCTTCTCTGTTCTTCTTGGTGTAGTAGATATTTCTTCAACTAAATTGAACCAAACTTTCAAGGTTAGATCAAGCAAGAATGATCTTGCTCATAAAAAAATATCTTCTTGAATTACAACCCATTTAGATCACATTCACTTCATGCAATATTTTTTTATTGATATCTCATGTGCATTCTTCAAATTTGTTTCGAGTTACAAAAATGTTTTATGTATTTACATGTGCATGAGACTTAACATATGCATGAAATATTCATTGTCTTCTTTGTATCTTTATGCACACAAGTATATGAACTCACTATCTTTTAGTGCCTCTTCATTCAAACTTCTTTTATTTTTGCACAAGAACCAAGTTATGGTATCTCAAATTGTATTTATAAAACACATGTGCATGCATGCACAAACTGTCACATGAAAGCCCGAAGTGTATGTGAGTTATTCTTCTTTCTACCACATGTGTTATCTTAAGTTTGCATTCACTTATTCTATTTTCTACACAAACAAATATGTGTATTTTAGATTTAAAGACTCTTCATGCATGTAGGTTGTGGGATCCTTTATTCTTCATGAAGTGGTGTACACTTCTTCTTCTTCACATGAGTTCTAGCATGGTTCAATTTTCATGAAAGAAAGTGTGATTCACGGAACAAGTTTATTGTGAAGAACAGTGGGATTACATAACTCAATAATTGTCTCATGATACCAACCTTCATAAAAAAACACGATGAGGATGTGAACACCAGTCATGTTTCTGCGGAAATTCTTCGCACAAGATATGCACGGAACTTCTTCATGCAAAAAGAAGTGTGTGAATATCCTTCACGAAACCAATAAGGTTCACAGGACTCCCCTTCATGATTCCTAGGAGTCTCACGGTTCTATTTTTCTCATTTGTGGAATAAAAATCACAGATATTCACCATTTTATAGAAAAAACAAGAGCTCTTGAATATAGGCGAGCAATAACGTCATGCTTCACCTCAGTGTTTCTCCTTTTATAGGTTAGGATCATTACCTATGGTTCATGTATCTTCTAACTTGAATCCCAAAAAAATATTTCATGAAAAGACTGATTAATATCTTTTAAGATCATAGATTTTAATTATTCATCATGATTTTAAATGATGTTGAATAACATGGTATCCTTGATTCATGATTGGGATTCTCCTTTTCAGTGAATAGATCACGTGCATGCATTCATAAAAAAAATGCAACTGTTCTTCCCAAATATCTAAAGATAAACATGGTGATTTCATGTTCAAAAGGTCCCTTAAAACTACGTTATTAGTTCTTCCAAAGTATATAAATCATGAAAATGAAGTTTCATGATTATTTTGACCATGTTTATTTCAACATTTTAAACTTAGAACAACTATGGTGGCCTCGAGTTCGACCAATGATGATTCGGCCTTATTCTCTGATGAATCATGGTGGTGTCATCGAGCATTGGGAGGAGGAAGATTGTGGTTTTATGAAATGTGTGCATTATATTTGAATAAAATGGCATCAGATATCTGATGGTCAAGATCTCCCAGATCGAACGACTTAAGTTATATCTTTCCTTTTAATAGGTAGGTGAACAGTTACCGCATATCGTGTCCCACATCAAAACTCTAAAGTGATATAATTTTGGTTTATCAATCAAGTGGTGTGGATAAAGGCTCATAAATCTACTCTCCCTCTCGGTACTTCCCCAAACCACTTCTGATTGCCATTTTTCCACCCTACCTAGTGGCATCGCCACTCTTTATCCTTATACACAGGTTCATGCAAGCCTCTACCCACCTCTTATCACCTGTGGATAGGCCTAGGATAGGCTCCCTCGGTGTGGTCGACCTCTATGTCCCACATGTGCTGAGGTAGATCTTGGATTAGGCTTGCTTGTGGGCTAGCCTATCTTTTTAATTAAGACCCACTGAATACTTAGAAAAATATATCTAAGTATATGAATATAATTCCAAACATAGATAATATACCAAGACACTCCTCATATTATAATACTTGAGCACTTCATCCAAACTCCATTATCTTTGGAACTAATTCATCTTATTTCCATCTAACTCATTGATCACCATTGTCAACCAATGACAATAATTTGACAAAAAATACAATCCATGCACAAAGTGGTCTCTTCACTATCTACTTTATTGAGTACACCCAACATCTATTGGAATAATCATAAATAAAGGATACAAAGTACCTTTCTCCTCACAGAGATATAACTAGTGCTTGTCAAACATCGGAATGTATCAACTCTAAGATCTCCTTACTTCTTATTGTTGTCGTCCTGAACTTTAACTTGTGTTGATAGTTCAAAACACAATGCTCACAAAATGGTAAGGATAACATTGTAATCCCAAAAAAACTTTTGATATGCTAGAATCTTCAAAAACCATTACGACATATGGCTAATATTATGATGCCATAACATCGTCAACACTTCTGTCGAGGTAGTTGATGCGACAACTATATATTCCTCCTTGTATGTTTCACCCATAAGAACGTATAAGTTCTTTTAGATCTTCTCTTCCTTCATCACCATAATTGTTCCCTTCACAATTATCATCAATCCATTCTTGGTGCAAGTCTTGTATCCGATATCATAAAATTTTCTCAAAGACAATATGTTCTTTTTCAGGCCCTTCACATGGAATAATTCTTGGATGGTTTGTACAATACTATCATGTATCTTCATTTTGATGATACTAATTCCAATGATCTTCAAGGTGTGATCGTTCCCCATATACACAAGTCCTTTTTAGATAGTTTCATGTTGATCAAACCATTCACATTGAGACACCATGTGCTATGTTTCTCCCGAGTCGATTATCCATGCATTTTTTATATGTTGCCTACTTCCAACAGTCATCATCGTTTCACTAACTAGTATATCTATAGAAGTACTTTAAACAATTTTGGAGAGCTCTTTTTACTGCTCTTCTTATTAAAATAATACTTCTTAGTGTTACCCTTATTTCCATAATCATGGCATGTGACATTCTTCTTCTTACTTCTTGATTTGGACCTTCCATGATTTTAGATCCCACTGGAACCACGCTCCATCATCATTCCTCTTTCTATTGATAGATCCTATGCTTGGTGTGAAGTTTTATGTCTGTCCTCCTTATTCTTGAGCCAAATTTCTTCTTCAATAACCAAGGCTACAACATAATTGAAGAGTATCATATCTTTCATGATATTGTTGTTGGGATTGATGATGAGTTAGTCATACGAATCTGAAAACTATGGAGAAGAATATCTGCACATTCAGTATTCAAATTTTATATCTCAACACTATGTGATAATCGAATAGGGTATTGAGGTTATTTTTTGGTTGGTCATAGATGATGACTCCACCATTTTAAGAGTTTATAATTTTCTCTTCACGGATTTTTTTGTGTGCAGTGACTTGACCTCGTATAGCTTAGTCAGAGTATCCCATATTTTATTCATGGTCTTTTTCTTTGAAATGCTTGATAAGAACTTATATTCCAAATAAAAATGGATGTTGGCAACAGAATTATCATCCATGTAATTCCATTTCTCCACCATTACACTCATCAGTCTTTCTCCAATTGTCTTTATTCAATTATCCTTCCGCAGTACTGCCTGAATCTTAATCCTCTACAACAAAAAATTATTCCCATTGAATTTTTTGTTCTCAAATTTCACCACCATATAGACATGTTGTTAATCCAAAACCTCTATTCCATAATGGTGTATTTAATAATTTCATTTAATTTTTTTTGATGTAAAAGATAAACCGAAGTCACAATCACATAGCATACTCAAATTTAAGAGAATTATTAATACAAAAAAAAAAGTGAACACGACTGGGTCGTAACATTACTCTGATACCACTTGTAGGGGCTGTAAATGATTGGACCACGAGTACAATGATAATAGTGAGATAAAAAAAGTGAAAATGAGAAAATAAATGACACAAGATGTATCATGGAAAACCCCCCAAAAATGAAGGGGGTAAAAAATCATGGAAAAAATAGAAGGAACTCTATGGGTAAAAGTGGGTACACACTCCCTCACTACTACATGAATAAACACTCCTAAAAAATATGTACTAAATATGATTTCTGAAGGTGATAAAAACCCATCAGAGAGCATTTCCTTCTATAGGCAGGAGACCTCTCCATTGGTGCCACCTCCACTGTGGTTTGGCATAGTTTGGACACCAACCATTATCATCCATACCCAGTCCCTCTCGATTGGTTTCCCCTCTACTAATGCTTTGGTGTAGTTTGGACACCAACCATTTCTACCATCGTCTTCCCCCCTTGAAAATTTAGGGGTGGCGGCCATCCATAATAATAAATTCTACTAACACAAAACATCGGAGAATGAAAATTGCTCATACCCTTCCACTATCAAAAAATGGCATGAAGAACCAGCTTCCTTGAATGGAAACTCAGTTGCATTGGGATTAAAACCATTTATGTGTAATTTTTTCATTTAGAGATGACGCTCATTGGAAAGTTGAGCTCTACCTAGAGCATGGATGACTGTAACTTTGTCAAGGGCCTTCAAAATCACTCATTGTAATTCATGAAAATTGAAACAGTGTTTCTTCTAGCCCACCTGACAACTCATCTCCATCGAATCCCAATTATAAAAGCGACTAAATGGAGAGCTTATATTCATACAATGTTTTTTCTTAAAATAAATCATTGATTATGATAAATGTTGGGTGAATCAAAGTTATTATTGTTTATTTGTATATAATATAATAAAAAAATGTTGATTAATTTGTATAGAAAATGGAGTGGGGTGTTTATTGGTGTAATTGATAAAATAATTTGTATATAAAACATTATAAACATTAATTAAATATTCAAAAACCAATATATACACAAATTACATCAAGCTTGAATAATTTTTGAATGAATAAGAAGATAAAATAAATAATAAATTTTCACTCAAAAGATACACGTTGTCTCCTTGAAAAAGATTTTTCCCATATACAATACCCAATAAAACAATTGTATCCCATGATATAAAGTATTTGCAGTGATTTTGAGTTTTCGGTGAATTAATTTGTTTACTAATACAAATGAGTTCATATTTTTAGTGATTGTATGAGTACTCAGGTACAATATACATTTAGAGAAATAAAAGCAGGAATCATGTGTGAATGTAATTATAATTTAAGAATTTTTATTTTCCATGAAAAAATATATCAAATGGAAAAAACATAAACATATTACACACCAGAACCCTAATTGAAAATTGGTTATCATAGTGTTGCTCAAGTTAGTGTATTTAATTAAGGGATGAAATTTAAAAAAAAATAGTTTTTCACCATCTAGAGTCTCATTGTACTTATAAATACATAGTATATCATTCAATTTCCATTGTTATCACATTTTTAAGGTAGGATGAGTTTTGGAGAACTAAATAATCGAATGACATCCCCCAATACATGATTTTAGGGACATCCTTGTTGAATTTTTTATGCATTTTTATCATTATTGATTAACTATGATTTATAGTTAAGTGATTACAAAATAAGCATGTTATGTTTTTCAATGGTGGTCAGATGATTCCACCCACCTCTTATTCCTCCTCATTGGGTGGTGATGTGACCCACATTGGTTGTGATAGTGTCTAAGATCATGATCCAACCCTAGTCATGCCATCATGGACAATACATTACCACAATATCTAGTGGTGGTTAACCAATTAAAGGAAACCAAATATACAATGCGTTGTGACTGAACCTTTTTATGATTGCCTCTCACAAATGAGGACATTCGAAAGGATTTAGAGATTGGATTGAGAAACTCGATGACAAGAGGAGGTGATTGAAACTTGTTTGATCATGAAAGGTCATCGACCAAGAAAGATTAAAAATACTATAGAGAAGACAAAAATGAGTGACAACTGGGTTTCTAGAATACAAACCTTTAGAAAAGATAACTCAGGTCCTTTCGATTAACCACGCTATCAGGAACAAACCTCAACCACCCTTGAAGCGGGCACCCAATCCAGCTCGTGACATACCTTAGGTGTGTTCCTGATAACCTTGGGATAACAAATAGTGTCAATGTGTTAAATATAAACTTGTGGGAACAATTTCACCCAGATAAATGATACATAACATAGAGCTTCCACCCAAAAGTCCAACATGACCATTCCAAACACTAGAGATCCATGTTCAACAAAAATAAATAGATGAAAAAATAATGATAGAAAAAACAAAGCATAACTAGACATATATCCATAATTAACTCAAAATAAAATACAATAGTAGTAGAAAAGAACAATTGTTAAAATACAGAAGCCCTACATGGCTGATAAATCCTCAGAACCAAAATAAAACTAAATACCTGATACGATATCCATGTGACCTCCTGGTCACCATCCCTTCATAAAAAAATCCTCCTCCTAGAGAGATCAAAAATCATATCTGAATCTGTGAAACAAGATCAGGTTTACCAATGTCGAGTGGCACAAGTAGGGTGTGAGCATAAAAACTTGGTAGTCAATCACCAGAGTGTCCATGCATTTCCTTTACCCAAAACATATTGTAATGTTGGTTTGACAATACAGGTAGAAAATAGGTTTTTATATTTTAAAGAAAACAAACCATAACATTTGAATATCTCTTAGATGGACCTTTTTAAAACACACCTTTTGAAATCATCTTTTAAAACCCCCACCCAAAACCACATTGGAATAACATAAAATCATCCAAGATAGAACATCAGTGAATAAATTAACTAAATCAATAAAATCATAAGTGAAACACAAACATAACATGAAAGTGAAATAAATAGATCATATAATGAGAAAAAAATTAATATAACTATATGTAGTAAACCAAAAGTAGTGAAGTGTAGATAATTATGGTAAATTTCTAAACATCTTGTAAGGTGATATAAGATGTACCCAGGTGGGAGCATCAACCGGCCTATCAATGCATCCTTATTCTATAACCAATTGGTTGTTATACCATATCCTCACTAATGTCACTCCCTTATGGCCTCTAATACCATAATGGATATATTTCACACCATAAAGACTAGATAGAAACTTTATATCAATCCCTCACTAAAACTCCCAGGATCCCCATGAAGATAATAATGATTGGAGGTGAGGTAACATAAATCAAGTGTTAACACAATCAAATCATCACAATCACATATCCTCATCCCACCTCAACACACCTACCAATGTGAAAACACTTCCTAAAATAAACCTGATAACATCATAAATGCACAAACACATAGGGAATTCAATTGGGGCACAACTCATCTAGAAAACATTTTCAAAAGTTCCAAATAGTCCAATCATTTGAGAACTAGGTTATCTTTCAAAATCCCTTTAAAACCCCATTTAAAATTCCATGATGTTTGAAAATACCTTTAAATGTTCTAAAAATCCCATTACATTTCCCTTTGAAATATCATTCAAACAATTTGGAAATCCATTTTGAATACCAAATATCCTCCTCTAATTTTTAGAAAATAATAAAATAAAAAAAACACCACTTAAAAACACACATGAAAAGCCCAATGTTTCACAAGATAAATTCAAAAAAAAATCCATAAGAAATGGAAACTCAAGATGAAAACTACCTTAAACTCTTATTGAAATCACATGGAAGAATAAAATGTCAAAATCATAAAGTAAACAATAAAAATCCACATGGAAACCCAAGAATTTTATCAAACACATAGAATACACCCATTTCCTCAAAAGTTATACCATGAGTTCATAATCCTTATAAAAACTCATCATAGATTCCAAAAACAATGATAATTTTAAAGGAAACGCATTTTGAATGCTCAAGAAAGTATGGTTTACTTAGGAAAGACAAAAGCATGAAAACACCTACCTCAAATGTAGTGAAGATGGAATGAAACTCTCAAATACTAGAAGAGGAGAACTCGATTTGTTATCCACACACCCTAACATCAAAAATCACAACACGTTCCATCGAAACCTCACCCTAGGGTTCAACCAAGCATTGACCAACACAAGAGAAGGAAGAAAATAAAATACAAAGGCTAAATAAAGGAGGAGAGAACTATAACTCAAGTGAAACTTTAATAAATGAAGGGAAAAATCCCTAAAAACAATGGGAGATCACAAGGGGTGTGCACTTAGGGCTCCACTTCAGTATTTTAACTGAGTGGAGAGGAGACACTACCACAAAACGGGTCAAGGACAGCGCTACCCTTTATCAGCACTAAAAAAAGCGCTAATAAAAGTACCCTTTTATCAGTGTTTTTTTTAGCGCTGATAAAGGTACCCCCTTTAACAACACTTTTTTTAGCGATGTTAAAGGGTACCCCTTTATCAGCACTTTTTTTAGTAGCGCTGATAAAGGGGGGTCTTTATCAGCGCTTTTTTAAAAGCACTAATAAAGGGTCTACTTCCAAAAAAATTCATTAAAAAAATATATTAATATTTAAATATATAGATATAGTTATATTGATATAAATATAATATATATATTTTAAAAATAATTTTAAATATATTTTAGATAAGTATAAATATACAGTTACACTTAATATATAATATATTTAGTGAAAATGGCTTATAAAAAAATTAAAAAAAAAATATTTTAAATTAATAATTTGCTAATTATTATGGAGTAATAGTCATTTAATACCAATTTGAAGACTAAAAAAATTAAAAAATAAAATAAAAAAAGATCCAAAATATGTTGAAAACGCAACCCAAACTTCAAACAACCATAACTTTTGATCTCGGTGTCCGTTTGAACTCTCCCATATATAAAATCGAAGCTTGCTATGAGATCTACACCCTTATAACTTAGGCGGGCCTTGGTCAAGGTTTTTTCGAGGCCAAAAAAGGCCCATAAGGCATCCAAAACTAAGTTTTTAGTCAGGATACTCTGATTTTTTAACATTTTCTGGATTTTCAGCCTCGTTTAAGGGAGTATTATTGGATTTTTTTGGTGGGGACTGAATTTATTTCAAGGTATTACATTCATATTGATATTATGTCTTTGAAATTTTATCATGTTTTATAATGCACTGCTATTTATAATCAAATATATAACAATATATACATATTTTTTATATATTCACACATAAAAATTTAATTATAAATATAAATAATAAAATAAATTTACATATAAAATATATTAGCTTTATCTAAATAATAACTAATATCCATTTTATTTAAAATAAAAATATATGAATATTTATATACCTATATATTAATCTAACTATATATATATTAATATAACTATATATATATATTAATATAACTATAATATATATATTAATATCACTATAAATATATATATTAATATAACTATATATATATATATTAATATAACTATATATATATTAATATAAATATATATTACTATACGAATAAATATAACTATAACTATATATATATATATAAATAGAGATATCCTGAAATGGAAAACAGATCAAAATAGAGTAGTGGTAAGGGCTTAGGCACGCAGGGTGGGAGGTCTCGAGTTCAAAACCTGGTGGAGGCAGGGGCGTGCGCACATGGGGGAATATGTGAGCTAGCGCTGATAATGGGTGGGGGATAGGGCTGATAAAGGGTGGAGGGGGATGTGTGGGGGCGCTGGAGGTGCGGGAAGGTGCTGATAAAGGGGGGGCTCAAGCGCTGTAAAAAGCCCCCTGAGATTGCCAGGAATTTTTCTAATTTTTTTTAATTTTTTTAACTTTTATCAGTGCTAAAAAAATCACTGATAAAAGGCGTATTTTATCAGTGCTAAAAATAAAGCGCTGATAAAGGACCCTTTTATCAGCACTTCATTTTAGCGCTGATAAAAGACCCCTTTTATCAGCGCTTTTTTTAGCACTGATAAAAGGAGTCTTTATCAGAACTTTTTGGAGCGCTGATAAAGGGGACCTCCCCCCTATCTATTCCATCTTTAATAGTGCTTTTCTATCACTGTTAAAGGTCATTTTTAGCGCTGATAAAATGTGTATTTGTAGTAGTGAGAGGGGGATGATGTGGGTCTTAATTTTTAGAGGGATAGATTAGGAATTTACACTTTTATGAAAAATGGACAATTCATAAGTTTTGGCCACATGTTATGCCCCAACTATGCACCCTTCACTAAACTCACCCGAGGAGCTGCACATTTTGGTCGCGTAGTTAGGTAAACTATGCGCCAACCATGAAAAATAAATCTGCTAAAAACTATAGGCCACTATTTTGGGAATATGACTATTTGAGACTACATGCCAAGTACTAGGGTTACATGCATGTAGTTACCCCAAAACATGTGTCAAGAGGACATGGCCAGAGGACATGGCCAGGGAGGCCATGTTATAGTACATGGTTGTGTAAAAGTACATGGCCAAAAATACACAAACATGGGGTGTCAGACATGGGAAAATGTAAAATACATGGAAAATTGGTCGTTTATCCTGAACACATCATGTAGTATGGGATACATGATGTGTGAGGGACACGATAGGCTTGTCGTGTGGGTGAAGAACACAACTAGAGGCTGGGTGAAGCAGAACACACCATTTAGGGGATATACACATTGTGTACCACTACATGGCTTAGAAAACTGTGTAAATAGGATACATGGCTAGGTGATCGGGTGGGTTCACACTCCGTGTGGACCCCAATGCATGTTTTGTACTCCTTTAAGATATTCTACCTTATGTATCTCTTTCTATGGGACTCATATTTAGGCTTATGAGTAGCCTATCCTGAGCAATTTTCCACATAGAATGTGATGGTGGCCTCCATTTCAGCCTATGAGATATGGTGTATCATTTTTTGGTCATGAATATTTTTTAGTGATGATTAACCTTGTATAGTTATCAAGGTATATAATTGGTTTGAAGTCGGGGTCAAAATCATTGCTTGTCACCTTAGGATATGGGTCCCCTAGAATCTTCAGGCCAGTAGTGCAGTTCTCCCCTGTGGAATCAGGTCTTGGGTCCCCTACCCATGAAGGTGTTGTGATACAAGTTATAATAAGTGTGATTCTACTTTTGATGGTGCTTGACCAATGTTGTGGATCATTGTGGTTCATAAAGAGAGAAGTCAGGATCAGTACTCCCATGTGGTATCAGGGAGAGAGTTTCCATTAACTATCTACTTTGGTAGAGATGGGACTCCCCACATTGTAGGCACAAGTTTTATACCTTTGGGTAGTTCTTTTGGGTCTGGTACTCCCCTTTTGGACTAGGGTGTGGGTTCCCTGTATCGTTCATGTAGTTGGAGATCACACTCCCCTATCGTGCCAAGGTATGTTCCCTCCATAATTGTTGGCCAAATAGACTAGTTACTTCCCTATTGGACCAGGGTGTGAGTCCTCTATCTATGTAGTTGGTACTCCTATGTCATTTTAGTGCATGGGTCCTCTAGACATGAAATATAGATAGAGTGGTTACTCCCCTATCGTGTTAGGGTGTAGGTCCTCTATCCTTGGATTTAGAACTCCCCTATTGTACCAAGGTGTGGGTACTCCATACGTATTATTTCAGCAGAGTTGGTACTCCTTTATCGTACCAGGGAACGGGTCCTCTGGCCAAGGGTCGATACTCCCCCATCATGTCAGGGAGTGGGTCCCCCATAGTAATCAAGCTCATATAGTGGTACTCCCCTATCATATCAGGGTGCAGTTCCTCTATCCACAAAGTGGTACTCCCCTATCATACCAGGGTGTGTGTCCACACCTATAGAGTAGTAATCCCTATATTTGAGTAACAATGGGGACCAGGTCCTCCATTGGAGTTAGTTCTCCCTTGATATATTGAGGTGTGGGACACTTCATATAGGAGAAAAATAGGTTTTGTGGGTTAGATATGAGCTATTATTCCCTCTACTGTAGGGAAATGGTGAGGTGTGGGTCCCTTTGTTCTTTCCCAGTAGAGAGGATACATGCGGTTCATAGTATGAAGCAGTGCTCCCTTAACTATGTGCAGAGGTGAGGGGAGGGCCTCTTCACTTGGTTTATTATAGCCTTGCATAGGGTACAAGTTAGCAATGAAAAGACCTCTGGTGTTGGAAAATATAGCTAGAATTAGTGAGTTATTCCTAATGGAGAGTATCTCTTGGATGGGTGATATATGGGATAGCTGATCTCATAGAGTTGGTTGTCCTAGTTTTGTGTTACCTTTAGATCCTTGAGTATAATCATGTTATTGGCCATGAGGTCAGGACCTCATGAGACTTGGAGTCTGAGACAGTTATATCTAGGTTATTCTAATATTCCTTACGATGTTGTCATTTATCTGGGTTGACAACCCTTATGGAATGAGATGACTTGGATTTTTAACTAAGGATGGTTATAGATGGAGTTTCTCTCTCAATTTGGGTTCCCTATAGATAGGCCGAGTGGACTATTACCTTTCAGTTGCTCCCTATTTCATTTGGGTTTTTGGGGTGCCTACTAAGTATTATTATACTCACCTCTACACGGTATTTTCTTGCACGTGTTGTGTCTTGTGAAGACCACATTTCTTTTGACAGAGTCTCTGGAGGACCTGAGGTAGGTAGAGCTTAGTGAGCTAAACCGACCGAGGTGTTTATCGGATCTGGTCTGAGGATCTTTCTGGCCATTTCATTTGATATTTCTCCCCTCCGTCTGAGCAGGTTATATTCTTTTACAATTTTATTTTGGTGGGTGTGGGTTTTCCCTTTTTATGCTTTTAGTACTTCTATTGTACTCTGGTTTGGGATAGTTGTATGCATGCATTTTGGTTTCAAGCTTTTTATATCTCTGCATTGTTTCATCGAGGTTTTTTAGTTGTGTGCATAAAGGTACCATATACAAAGGCCTCTCATATATATGATATGCCTACTCAGTGCTAGTCGCTAGCCCCTGGCCTATAGGAGGATTTATTGGGGAGTCATAGCCCAAACTCCATCGGGTTGGTTCATGACAATACCAAAGGACTCACACAGTTTCTACTAGGTTTTTCACAGTTTTAATCCAACTCGTCATTACTCATGCAAACAAACAATGAATAAACAAAATAAACTAGAAAATTCCTATGTGAGGGTCATAATAAGGGTTACCTTGTGTTTTGATCCAAACAGTGTGCACTAACGGTTCACTGAAGGAACCCTTACGTAAGATCCATATGTATGGTTTACCAAATCATGAAATGATCATGAAGAAACACTAAAATAGAGGTAAAACTTCCCAAAACTTAAAAGTTGAATCCAAAACCCCTAAAACCTAAAAAAAGATCAAAAACCATTAAATAAATAAAATAAATAGTAATAATGAGGTTGGGGTGTGACACACATGGCTGATTAATGACCCTAAAATCCACACAACCACGTACTCATACAAGGTTCATCCGATTAACTTTCACCGATCAGGACCTAGGGACCACCCTAATTTTTAGGAAACTTGATAAGGATTGTGTGGGAAGGTTTGACATGAAGGTCCTCCACCCAACCCATCATGAGGGTTGGGCGGGTGAGGTGAGTCCTGGACAAAATTATGAACCAAATTGTGTGGTCTGAGTCAATTGAACCTATCCCACCCATTCTTATGCATTCTCCTAAACACATATGTACATTCCACCTACCATGTGATTTTTCATGTGTCTTGTTGTCAGTGAAAAACATGGAATTTTGGGATGTGAAGTCTATTTTAGTTCATCATAGGTTTTATTTCTCCATCATGCAACTACGTGTGAAATTTTTATAGATTTATGTGCAAATTTTCAATGATTTTATCAAAATCATAGTAATTCTAGACTCCTAACATGTTTCATTAGAGACCATGGTTTCAAGAATCTTGGGTTTCTTCACTCACTCTTTCCTTGATGTTATCTATATTTTAGTGTAGTTCACTATCATCAAAATATATGATGTGGAATGATAGCAAGGTTTGGGTATACAAGTTTGATGGAACATATTTTGGATTTTGGATAATGCATATATAGGGTCATATAATTTATAAAGACCTATATACTCAACTAATTATCATTTTTATGAATAATATGGAAAAGGAAGAATGATAATGAATGGATAAGAATGCACTAGCTTTAGTGAGGATGTCTTTGTCAAGGAATTTTTCCTTTAAATTTCATAAAATAATGATAGTGTTAGAATTGATGAAGGTGCCAGAAGATATGTACAAGAATCCTATGATATTGAACAAATATTACATAGTACAACAATTATTTAATTTAAGATTATCGAAAGGAAGGCCAGTGAAAAATAATGTTATTGACTTCAATAAAATTCAAGGGAATCTCGAATCAATGAAGGTGAAGTGCACAAATTATGTGTGGGAACTCCTACCACTATCATCACTTCTAGAGAGTTGAGATGAGATAGTGACTACAATAAGTTAATCTAATAGAAAAATAGATTTGGTATTCACTGATATTTTAAAACTTGATTCTCAAAGAATAACTTTATCAGAGGGAAGTACAATCACCATATGATAATGCTCTTAATATTGATGGATAAGGATGGTCATCTCAATGGAAGGTATACCAAAAGAAACCAATGAAAGATAATTTAATGTAATTTGGATGGTCTTGGTCATACCTACTGTAAATGTGGGAAGAAGGGACACATTAAGAAGGGATATAGGAGTTTCATGGAGGGATCTGAATGAACTTTAACTTATGGAACCTCAAATTTCTTTACTACAACAGAAGTTGGTAGTGAACTATTGTTATGTGTAGTCATTTTAGTGTATTCATGGGTGGTTAAATTGGGTCCATCATTCCATTTAATAAGAGAGTAGAGATTCATTGAAAATTATGTATCCATAAGTTTTATAAAAGTACATTTAGAAGAGGATGAAGCTCTAGATATCTTTAAAAAAGGATATGTAAAAATCTAGATGAATAATAGGGGTGTCTAAAAGTTGAAAGAAGTTAGACATATTGTAGGGTTGGGGAAGAACTTAATTTCAATTAGTGTAATTGATAAAATAATTTGTATATAAAACATATTAAGCTTTAATTAAATAGTTAGAAACCAATATATACACAAATTGAATCAAGCTTGAATAATTTTTGAATAAATACAAAGATAAAATAAATAATAAATTTTCCTTCAAAAGATATATAATGTATCCTTGAAAAATATTTTTCTCCTCTATGGTATCCAATAAAACAAACAATCATCTCCTATTAAAAAAAGTATTTGTAGTGATTTTGAGTTTTTGATGAATTAATTTGTTTACTAATGCAAATGAGTTCATCTTTTTAGTGATGGTAGGAGTACTCACTTACATACAATATACATTTAGATAAATAAAAGTAGGAATCATGAGTGAATGTAATTATAATTTAAGAATTATTTTTTTTTGTGAACAAATGTAACAAATGGAAAAAATGTGAATATTTTGTTCATAAGGACTCAAATTAAAAATTGGATATCATAGTGATGCTTAAGTTAGTGTGTTTAATTAAGGGATGAAATTTGAAATTTTTTAGTTTTTCACCCTCGAGTGGATCATTGTACTTGTAAATACATTGTATATTATCCAATTATCATTTTTCAAGGTAGGATGACTTTTGGAGAACCAAATAAGAAAAGTCAATCCCCCCCCCAATACATGATTGTAGGAACCCCTTGTTGAGTTTTTTAGGCATTTTTATCATTATTGATCAACTATAATGTATAGTTCAATGATTAAAACACACACATGTTATTTTTTCAATGGTGGTTAGATGATTCCACCCACCTCTTATTCCTCCTCATTGGGCAATGATGTGACCCACTTTGGTTGTGCTAGTGTCAGAGACAGTGATCCAAGTCTTGTCGGGCCATCATGGATGAGATGTTACCAATGAATCCTAGATACGGTGAACCAATCAAAGTAAACTGAAGAAATAATGGGCGGTGACTGAACCTTTTCGTGATTGTATCTCACAAATGAGGACATTGGTAGGGATTTAGATATTAGACAAAGAAACTCTATGATGAGGGGGGATATTGTAGCTTGTTTGATCATGAAAGGTTATCGACCAAGCAAGGTCGACACTGATAGGTTACGGAGCCCAAAATGGAATCTGGTGGGCCGGGGATTTTAAATTTTTTATCTACGGGTTGATGAAACTTATCGAAGCAGACGATCTGAGCCCCGATAAGGTCCAAGGATCTCATGTAAATTATAAAGAGCACAAAAATAAATTAAAAACATACTCGTTTCAAATCTGGAGTTGTGGTCGACTGCAACTAGTAAATGGTAATAGTTTCTTGAATGATTTATATCTGTAAACCCTAGATCATCCACACATGCGTCAAAACCCCACTAGAGCATCGATCATCAAATTCTGGGTGCTAGAGCAGCGATCCGATGATGTCTTCAACATCCAGACGATCACTGCATTGAGATCCCTTCGATGTTTGAGGGAGATCTTGATTCATGCCCTTGGATCAACTGATTCTCACTCTAAGAAGCGGGAGGAGAGATAGAATCTCATTTTTTATTCCATGAAATTAATGAATAGTTTCTTGAGAGAGATCCTCCTCCTTTATTTATATTGATGTTGTTAAATATCCATTTGGGTTCCCCGACCCCCGTTTATTTCAACGTCCACTAAATAAATAATTCTGACAAACTAAACTGCATCAATATTATTTATTATTTTATCACATACTTGTAATATATATAAAATATACTATGTGATAAAAACTGATCCATTTAACTCTACTCACAATCCCGCTTAATATTAAATGAACCTTGAATATTAAAATAATATCCGTTCGATTAATATTTTCTCGTATTAACTTAACTTTTAAATAATTTAAATAAATTCAATCCCAATTATTCATTACTTTAATAATAATGAATTTATTTAATTATTTTGGTGATCGAAAACTTGGACAACACTCAGACCCTGTGGTGGGGCCCACCATGTCCATATACGTATTCAACTAAATAGGGAGTTTTATTGAATACAATATTATGTGTGACCCTCTAGGCCCTTTTCTCAATGGAGGTGAATAAATCCAAAGACCAAGAGTGGATTCTAGCAGCCCATCAAGGCCCCTAAAGATATAAGTATTGTTATAGCAATGACTACCAGACTACGAACACTAACTATGTACTATAATCTCTTTGTATTTAAATATATCATAAATCAGGATGCACACTTGTGTCATCATCCTTTCCTTGCTTTATTATTTGTTGATCTATCCGGATGGATTTACCTTTCGACTATTTTGGAAAAAGACTTATGAAGGTATCACCATCCTGATCAACCAGGCCTGAGATATACAACTTCCTTAACATGGAAGAAACAAATCCTTTCTTGACCATTCAACCAATTTCATACCACCAACGACGCACCCAACACAAGCTACCTCGCCAAGATTTCAGTACCATGGTTTTTTTCTTACATCAAAGTATGAAATCAAATGAGACACATTGGTAATGGTCTCAAGTCAGGAGACAAATACACATGTCCGTATATAGGAATAACCAATGAAACCCAAAACATATGGTGTTCCTATTGGAGTTTCTGTCCTCTTGATCTCACTACTAGAGATCACCAAGTGAAAAATTCATGAGAAGAAGTATCAATGCTTATGATCCCCCAACATCTGATAGTAAAACATCAACTATGTCCAATCAGCATGATGCATCTAGACTATATGACCTTTATTTAAGATTAATGTCATTGTATCTTGAGGTTCTCATTATAACATGGAATCTTTTATAACCTTTTTATATGACAATTAATCTAGGAAATTACCATTAAATAGTTGACACAAAAAATTCTACACTATAATGGTAAGAAAACATCATGTATATCTAACTGTATACACGATATGGTAACCAAAAGTACTGCATAGTTGGGTCTAGGGCACCCACTATTTCAACACTCCCACTTGAACTAGAGACAACTTGCTAACCATACTTTTTATTTACTCACATGATGAAGATCATGTTTCTACAGAGTAATGGCTTTAGCTACTGGTTCTGCTACATTTCTGCAGCATGGTACTTCTACTATATGCGACCTTATCTACTTGAGTAAAACTTCTCAAGAGATGGAAACCTCGAGTATATCCCTTTTTTCCACTTTAAAAACATGACATCTTGTCTAGTATGAATATCATAATTTACATTATGATAATACTTTACTTACTAGGTGAAATTTCCAAGAACTGGAACAAACAGTTATATTTAACTTCTTCTTAGCTGATTTAGAAGCTGTAACATACTCGGTATTTATAGATATGGATACCACATGATTTTATGAGCTTGAATCACTCATCCCCTTGTCCTAACTACGATACTAGATAAATTTGATCTAAGGAAGACTAGTTTGTGTCCCGCTATAAATAGTATCCCTTTTTCTCCATTTACCAGGTATTTATCCTTTGTACTTTCTGAAGTACAATTAGATAGTTCTAACTGTTATACTTGTAGTGCTCCTAGATATAACTGATATTTTCCTACTAAAAAGTATATCCTGGTAGTATCAATTATTGTACATATCATGGCATACACGATTGATCCATCGTCGAAGCGTATGGAACTCAACTCACTACTTTAATCTCTTCCCATGTTATGAACATGTCATCCTGGAGAGATTAAGCCATGTGACTTTGGCTACAATTCTGAACTTGAATTATTCTAACTTGCATTTTTCAATACAATGTCACTGTATGTATGATTGACTAGGTCTAAGAAACCATTAGATCTACCTCAATAGATCATTTTCCCTAGAACATAGGTTTCTACTTTAATTCAACTACTGTAGAATTACTTTTATCCTGGTCTTAACTAACTTTAAGACCGATATCTATTTTACATATGTTGCTGAACATATTTTTACTTAGAAAACTATGGTGTTCCCACTAACCTTTGGTATACACATGGAAAATATTCAATACTAATGAATTCTCTAAGATCTTGTTGCTTAATTTAATCCAAAACTGGATTTTAGTAACTTGAAATCTTTATTGGCATCACAAGATGTCATCATCCCTTTCTGGTTGTGTCATAGACACCTTCTATGAAATTTGGTCTTGACAAACAATGGTCAATAAAATGATCTTATAAGTTAGCTATGACAAGTAAAATTCTAATAGATTTAGGAATACTGAATTGGTATAACCAATTATGCCTTATTGGTACTTCACTTGTGCCACTCATGTATCAATTCACTTGAATACCCACTGTAGTATTCAATTTATAAGCCCCTTTTTACTTTGATATATGGAATCCATTACTGAATTTTTAATTAGTCATGTCAATCTTAGATTATTTCTATATACTGCTTACTTATAGGATTTATTAATCTTAATGAATAATTTATCACCACCCATGGTGAATATAAAACCATTACCATGGTTTTTGATCTTCCTATATGGTATGTGTCTCTAGAATATTCCTCTTCCACATGTACTTTTGGAATTTGTTCATATTTCAACCATTTTTTCATCTCGATCATTGACTTATTCCAAGTCAATTCAGCTCCCACTATCTCTAATAGAGATGTGTACCCTTATATAGAAATGTAGTCTATCACTTGACCACATCTTTTCTATCTTAGGGATTTACATAATATCTTATGCAACTTTTAGGATATTTACTTATATGCACCATGTGTTTAGCTTGATGCATGTTTGTTTGTTTTTCCTTAACAAATGCTTTGCATATTTAACACATGTCCTATGAAAAAATGGATTTTCATCATACTATGACTTTTATGATATCCATTTTTCATTTTTGTTGGAATATTGGTTATAGGTTTACACCATTATTTACAAATCACATCTTGAAATATGATGGAAGTTACTGCAAGTTGTAACATTGATATTACTAACATCATAACTTTGATGTATAAAATGTGCATTTAGGAATTGTTCCACGCTATATTTTTTTATCTATGCTGACATGTAAGATTTTATCATTAATACTCCTTATGAACATCAATACCATGATGTAGATAAGTTAATGTGCATTTAGTAATTACTCCACGCTACATTATCATGATCGACGATGGCATAGTCAAGATATTCTTCGGCATGCCGGATCGAAGCAATACATGTCTTCTGACCATGCACATACTTCACATCACCATTCCTTAATTTATTAAATTAATTTTATGAAGAATATTTACCACTAGATTTCCTTTGGAATAGTTCACTCTCACTTTTTGAACTACTTCCAAAGGCCTTGTGACATACCTTTATTTCTAAAGGTTTCTTTGTCCAAACTAAAGACGGAAATTATACCAATGGTGTTTAACTATGCCGAGCCTAAATACTATATTGGGTATATTATTAACATCAATTTTTAGTTTTACTTGACAAAGAATTATATTTCCACAATTGGGTAAGTCTTACATTTTATATTCATCATGTATTACCTTTGATTCAAGTATGTCTGAACTATTTGTTGAGTATGTTACACCAAAAACAAAATTCATTACTAAACTTGGAATAATGTATCATTATGACCAAAAGGGAATGTGAGATAATTTTTTTGGTTATACTCAATAACTTGTTCAACTAAAATCATTCACTTGGAAATTAGAAGTTATGTGTTTCTCACCACTGACTTAGGAATCACCCTTTCTCATCTACTTGGAGAAGACACTTTAATTATTATAATGTTCCTATACTTACTTGGTTACTGTATTTAAATATACATATTTTATTGGAATATTTTATTCAATACCCAAGATGTATGTTAGAAACATTAATTTATATTTATGAATATACCTAAACAAGAAGTGGGTACTTGCTTCTTGTATTTCAATTCATTTCATTTTTAAACTTCTATAAATTTATTTCATTATATGTGATGAAAATAACCTCTCATTTAATAACCAACCTCTCTTATTTGAAGAACAGTACAAATTTTCCTTTGATGTAACTTGTCATTGTCCTTTTTTCATTTTCTTCCAATTGATTCGTCATAAGAATAAAAGATGGTACTTTTGTTAATTTTCTTATTACTTGGTGAACCGTACTTAAAAGGTAATAAAGCATCTACTCTGTCATGTTCGTTTGTACTCTTAAATAAAACTAGATTAATTAGGTGTAATAATGAGATGTCATGAAAGATCACAGTATGCCTTTCATTTTTACACCAATCCAGTGTTGACATCACATTTAAAGCTTGCTTCACTTTCTCCTCACAAGGTTCTTGGAGATGAGACTTCATGCAATATCATCCATGTCATGATGTAGATACTGCAACTAATATTAGACATTAATGATAGAATTATGAAAGAACCATCATATTCTTAATTCATGAGTCTCCTATAATAAATTTTACAACCTATCTTCCTAAGGTGGCTTAACAGTTTGGGACACAAGCACCTTAAATCTCAGATATAGTAGTATTATGTGCAAGTTTCTATACTACACTTGAAATTTGTGCTAGTTTTGACATTAACTTTGACCAATATTTATCAAAATTTTATTGTGATATTACTTTCCATTTTTACAAAGAAAACTTTAACATATTAGTACTTTTTATGTTGATTACTGAATGTGACATTACCGATTAATTTAATCATTAAATGTCTCCCACTAATTTATCAAATTCTAAGAACCCTTTTTACTAGAATCAGAATACTCTATCGTTTGAGTATTCTAGTGGAAAGAATCCTTGAAACTCCATCATAGTCTATAATCTATGGTTATACCACTACTCGGAGGGTTCAAGGTAGGCTTTTGGCTATCCAACCTCATTAACTCATAGTTCCTTGATCTGTTGAGTGAAGTCCCAGCTTCAAAATCATTTCTCAATTTACTCAACACTTGCGTCTAAAATGATAGCACATTGGATATGGATAATCCTCACTACCACTTTAGTTAAGTCAACCCACCATTCTTATAAAAACTCCCCAGTAGTAAGAGGCACCCTCAGCTATGGTATGACCAGCACCCAAAACACCCGATTTTGTTCAAACTTGAATTATGGAAGGCTATTGTGACTTAATATTTCTTTGAGGGTTTTATGTTTTTTTCTCGACAAATGTAATCTATTTCTATTAATCTTTTTTATTTATGTTATCGCGCTCACAACTGAACATTAATAGAAAAACATACGTCGCTTCTTTATGCATTTTATTATTCATTATTTTATGTATTTCTACCACTGTTGTAAAATGCATAAAAAAAATAAATCAATGAATAAAGGTAAGCTACTACCCGACTGGTCTTGAGCATCTAAACAACCTAGGGGCATCATACCTGAGTTGTCGCTTGACTCCTGATGCAACTGGCCCCCGTTATGTATGTCTGCATCTCTTATAGAGTATCACATTGTCTTGGTAGGATCCAAATCATGTCTTGGAGTACCATCTCATCTTGGCGGGGACCATTTCATGTCTTGCATCATCTTCATCTGAAGTACAAAAATACTCACGCACAGGCAAGGGGAACTAGGGTTATAAATGTACATCGTGTAAAATTGAGCACGTATGCCCTTATACATTTCAACCAAAAACAAGACGATGTGCATGTAAAGACCCGTAAAATTCAAGGAAATTTTTTTTTCTTAATTTCTTTGGGATTTTATGAGTATGCAGTTTATGATGGCACCTGATTCTGAGGCCCGGTGTGCCCGGAATCAATTTATGAATTTTACCTCGGGTACGTTCAGTGAACGAACGAGCAGGTTTTTCTAACTTTTGAACCGGTGCTCGGAATCTAAATCTGAGGGCACCGTTGAAACCGCAACGCCGATTTTTGCTTAAGAAGACCTTTTTTAGAGTTGTGTTTTCTCAGGAAGAGTTGTTTAAATTTTTTGGATTAAGACTACCGAGAAATAAAATTGTGCTACTAATTTTATTTCTTTTAAGTGGTTAAATCCTAAGGATGGAGGTTGGGTGGAACTAACCACCCATGTGAGGTTAATAGTGAGGTGGGGCCCACATGATCCCCCACCCCTTCAAATCCCCTAAACCCCCTATTTAATGTTGGAAACCCCCCATAAGTTTTTGACCTTCTCTATCTCTTTAATTGAATGCCAACACACCCATTCAATTAATTGAATCTCATTAATTAATTAAATGAGGTTTTTGAATTTTTAAAAATGTTGGAATGTGTGGATAAATTAAGAAAAAGTCTTAATTTGTTTTTGGTTGGTTCGTTGTGTGGAGTCTGGGGAGAAAATAACCGAGGTCTTGAAGAATATCGTCCTCCATGTTGAAGAACGCGAAGAATGTCAAGACCTCGAAGAAAAACGCCGTCACCGCAAAGGAAGACCGTCGTGCCGTCTTCTCTCCTCTCTGCAGCTGGTGAGAGATGCCTTTTCCAGAGAACGACAACGCGTCGTTCTCTTCATCGGGTGAACACCGACGACGTGTATGGAGCCACACCCCGTGACGCTGCTTTCCGCAACGCTCATCGATCGTCAACTCGTTATTGAGGTAGGGGTTTGAGTTCAAATATTATGGATTAAATTTGCGCTTGCTTGATGAGGATATTTATTCTTTTTGGGCCGCCTGTTATTGTTATAACGGGAGGAGGTCAGACCGCACGAACATGGATGACCCTCCTCCCTCTTTTTTTTTTGTTCTTGTTACGGCACGAACAAAGGCAGCGCGGTACAACGGGACCGCGCAGGAACATGGAGAATCACGGCGAAGAAGCGTGGCGCCGTCGCGCCGCGCCGTTTAGGCCGAACGAACCCGCGGCCGGAGTCGGGCCGCAGCGAAGGGGCGCGGAGCCATCGCACCATGCTGGAGAACCACGAGGACACCGCGGCCGGAGCGGGGCTGCGGCGAAGGGGCACGACACCATCACGCTGTGCCGGTCGGACCAAGGCCGCGACCTTTGGCCGCGGCGGAGCAGAGAGCGGCGGCCGGAACCGTCGGCGCGTCGAAGGGGCGGGATCGTGGGGTCCCGCGGTGGCGGCACCGGCCGGCCAGCCGAGCCGGCCATTCGGAGATGGTCGGGGGTCATAACCCCCGACTGGAAAAAGGAGTGGCCCCCACGTGGGGTCCACCGTTTCAAAACAGGGGGGCAGCGTGCCCCCCCCCCTTCCGCGATAGCTCGGCCAGTGCCGAGCTGGCCATGTGGTTGCGCCCACGCCAGGCCAACCGCCCCCCAGGCCGGGTCGGGTCGGGCTGCGCCGGCCGGACTCGAACCCGGGTCGGGTCGACCCGGTTCGGGCCGACCTAGGGGGTCTTGGGTCGGGTCGGTCCAGGCCCAAAACCCCCTAATACCGGATAGGATCGTTTAAATGCATGTAACTTGGGCTACGAACCTTCGATCGACGCACCGTCAGTTGAGATGCGATCCTTGGATCGAGACGGTCGTTTTGGTATATTAAAGTAAAGGTTTCGGAGAACTTGGGGTACGTCCGGGTTGGTTCGAACACGAAACTAATCGGGCCCTCGGAGCGGAAACGCTTATAACTTGAGCTCCGGACGACCGATTGGCGTGCCGTCGACTTTGTTGGATTCCTCTCAGTGAGAAGGACCTTTTGGATTACTCCGCTCGAGGTTTGGATGCAGTTTGAGTGCGGTCGAGTTGGTTTTGACTTAAAAAAACCAACCGAAACCCTGGAAAAAAAGCCAATAACTCTCAGACCGGGCGTCCGATTGACGTACCGTCTGTCACGTTGAGTTCCCTATGTCGAGACAGAACTTTGAGAAACATTAACTCTGGACTACGTGTCAGTTGATGTATCGACCCCCTTGGCTCATGGAGCGGACCCTCTTGGAAACAAGCATGTTGTGTGCGGGAACCCTAGTGTTGGCTGTGACTGTGACGACGATGACGACTGCACTGAAATCCTCCGTGGGTTTGGCAGCGACGATGACTGTACTGAAATCCTCTGTGGGTTTGGCAGCGATGAAGACCGTACTGAAATCCTCTGTGGGTTCGACGGTGATGACTACTGTTCTTGTATCCTATGTGGGTCTGGCAGTATTTGACCTCTGTTGTAGCATCCTGCGTGGGTCCGACAGAGTGGCTGGTCTTGTATTCTACGTGTGTCCGACAGCTTAGCTGGTTTAGTATTCTATGTGGGTCCCATCTTAGATGAATCAGTGGCTACATCTGATTATCTCTATTACCTTACGAAGAAGTATACCTGTGTGAGCCGAGTCATGACTTTCAATCATTATCTTAGATATGATTGACTTGCTTCCTATGTGGATTTTGTTGTGTTTTCCTATGTGGATTGGGTTGTACTATCCTATGTGGACGTGATTGAACTTGGGCTCGGACGTTGGAGCCGAACTGGAATTGATGACTTAGGTATATGTATGGGCATATACCTAAGTAGTGTTGGATGTTACTTCGTGATTGTATCTTTCCTTGTGGATTATCCTTTGTGGATTCCGGGAGACCTTCGGGGTCCCGGGGTCCCTACTGAGTAGCGTATACTCACCCCTGCACGGGCTATGCCCGCACTATGTTGTGTTGGATGCAGATGACAGACAACGCTGATCGTGGTTGAGGCTTGTGGAGCAGTCGGTACCTGGAGGTGGACCACTGGGCGGGACGTACACGAAGCGGACGGCTGGACCCGAGGAGCTGAGGAGGTTATCTGTACCCACCCTTCAGGTGGGACTTCCAGTGGATGGCTCGATGTTGCTGCTTTACTTTCAGTTGTTGTACTTTCTTTCCAGTTGTACTTTACTTTTAGTTTGGGTTTTTATTCTGGCCCATTTACTTTCCACACTTACTTTTGTACCCAGTTTTACTTAGTGTTTACTTCTGCTGGATTACTCTGTAGTGTTTGTTTACTTTATAAAGGCAATGTCTTCCCCTTTTTCGGGATTTATGCCTTTGGTGTTAGTCGTCAGCCCCTGGCCTATGGAAGGCGGGCTTGGGGTAGTCACGGCACGGGCCCTGAGGACGGGTCGTGACAGTGCAGACCATCATTTAATTAATTACAAACATCACACGTGGTTAATTAATTAATTAAATAAATGCAAACATACATGGGTCGGTGCTCAAGACCAGAATGTGGGTAAATAATGCACGACAAAATTAAAATGCATTAAATAAGTACGAGGGTTATATAATTAAATTAAATGAATTAATAAATTCAAATAATTTAATTATTTATCGGTCCACTAATTAATTTAATTTTAATTCCAAAATAAAATTAATTAACTAATTTAATTTAATTAAAAAATTAAATTAATTTATATTCCCGGGTATTAAAACTTATTACTTTCAACCAAAATTAATATATTAATTAATTTAATTTAATTCAATAAATTAAATTAATTAATTTAATTATAACCAGAGTCTAGAAACCTAATTCTGACCCATTGCGGGTTGCGTCAAACTTGCGCAGACCCGAAATCGGTCGGGCTAAGCTCGTGCTGGGCTTATTTGGGCCAGGTTGGTCTGCTCAGACCCATACTTGATCGGGAAGATTTGTCTGGTCCTGTTTCAAGGCAAACCAGACCCTACTGAAGGTGATAGGGGTTACCTTCACCTGAGGTTGGTTCGTTCTTAAATGACGGTGCACACCTATGGAAGGAAGTGTTGCAGCGGTTCAACAACATCTAGATCCTACTGCTTGACCAGCCAGGATATAGCCGGCATTGTGTACGGTGGATGCTACAGGGTGACGGGGAGGCCGGGAGTAGAGCTCTTCCGGAGGGATTTGTCCGCAGGCGGATGGCGGCTGTAGATAGGGGAAGTCGGCATAGCGCAGGGTGAGTTGGTGGTGGTCTGAAGGGTAAGGCCGAAGTGAGTGAGGCACCAGTGGGGTTGTCACGCGACTAGGCGGTCGGAGGCCGGCTGCGCGGGGAAGCCCAGTAGTGTCGGTGCGGCGTGGTGAAGGAAACTGGAATGGCGAGAAGGGGAGGCCGTTGTGGGGAGAGGGAGGTCAACCCTCCTGGTACGCAGCGGATCCGGGGCAGTGGGAAAAGGCCGACTGCTTGTTGGCCGGTGTAAAGGGGGGTCGTCGACACTGTCCGGTGGTTGGTCCTGTGCAGGTTGGCATGCCCAGGCTTGCCATGGAAGGAGATGATGGGTACAAACAAACCCCTGTAAATTCCCTTTTTTTACTTCTCTATGTGCTTCCACTTAACCCTTTATTTATTTATTTTTTTTAAAAAGATGCCTTCTCCTTTTTAAATCAAGTCAAGTCGCCTCCCCCAAATAATTTTGTGTTTATTCCACACTCAACAATTTTCTAAATCCTAAAACAATAACCATTAAATATTATAAAAATAAAATTATTATAATAAAATAATAATTTATTATTATTATATTGTTATATTATAATAAATATTATTATTATAATAATAAAATTATTATTCAAAGCATAAAATGTAAAATTATAATTTTCACATAATTTTATTTTTCTATGATGAACTAACACCAATTCAATTGAAACTTGATTAGTTCTTCGAGATGAAAAATTTAATACCCGAGATCAAATCGCAAAAATCAATCAAATCTGAAAATTTAAAATGGTCATAACTCGGTCATTCGACATCAGATCAACACACTATTTGAATCATTGTGACTAATTTCAAACCCTCTACATAATTTTATAAAAATTAATTTTTTTTGACTCATAAAATCTATGTGATCCCTCTGATACCACTGATAGGTTTTTCAGCCCACAGTGGAAACCGGTGGGCCGGGGATTTTAAATTTTTCATCAACGGGTCAACAGAACTTGTCGACACTGACGATCCAAGCCCTAGTAAGGTCCGGGGATCTCACGTAAATTATAAAGATAAAAAAATAAACTAAAAACATACCTGTTTCAAATATGAAGCTGTGGTCAACTGCAACTAGTTGATGGAGATCGTATCTTGAAAGATCCATAGCAGGAACCCTCTATATCGTTCACACACGCTTCAAAAACTCACTGGAATGTCGATCGTCAAATTCTGGGTGCTAGCACGGCGATCCGAAGATGTCTTCGACGTCCTGACGATCACCGCATCGAGATCCCTTTGATGCTTGAGGGAGATCTTGATCCATGCTCTTGGATCAATTGCTTCTCTCTCTAGGAAGCTAGAGGATAGAGAGGATCTCACTTTTCATTCCATGAAATAAATGAATAGTTCCTTAATAGAGATCCTCCTTCTTTATTTATAGCGGTGTCTCTAAATGCTCAATTGGGTTCCCCAGCCACTGTTTATTTCAACGTCTACTAAATAAGTAATTATGATGAACTAAACTACATCAATATTATTTATTATTTTATCACATACTTTTAATATATATATATATATATATGTATAATATACTATGTGATAAAAACCAATCCATTTATCTCGACTCACAATCCCGTTTAATATTAAACGAGCCTTGAATATTAAAATAATATTCATTTAATTAATATTTTCCTGTATTTACTTAACTTGTAAATATTTTACATAAACCCAATCCCAATTATTCATTACTTGAATAATAATGAATTTATTTAATTTTTTTGGTGATCAAAAACTTGAACAACACTCGGACCCCGTTATGGGCCCCACCATGTCCATATACCCATTCAACTGAATAGGGAAGATTCTTGAATACTCTATTGTGTGTGACCCTATAGGCCCTTATCTCGATAGTAGTGAATAAATCCATAGACTAAGAGCGGAGTCTAGCAACCCATCAAGGCTCCTAAAGAGATAAGGATACTCATAGTAATGACTACCAACCTACGAACACTGACTGTGTACTATAATCTCTTTGTCTTTAAATATCTCATAAAGCAGGATGCACACTTGTGTCATCATCCTTTCTTTGCTTTATTATTTTTTGATCTATCTGGATGGATTTACCTTTCAACTACTTTGGCCAAATACTTATGAAGGTATCACCATCCTGATCAACCTGGCCTGAGATATATAACTTCCTTAAATTGGAAGCGGCAAATCCTTTCTTGACCATTCAACCAATGTCATACCACCAACGACGCACCCAACATAAGCTACCTCACCACGATTTCAATACCATGGTTTTTTCCTTGCATCAAAGTATGCAATAAAATGATATACATTGGTAATGGTCTCAAGTCAGGAGAAAAATACACATGTCCATAGATAGGAACAACCAATTACGCCCCAAACATGTGGTAATCCTATTGGTGGGTCTGACCTTTTGATACAATAATTAATCTAGGACATTACCATTAAATAGTGGACACAGAAAAGTCTACACTATAATGATAAGAAAACATCATGTATATCTAACTGTATACACGATATGGTAACCAAAAGTACTGTATAGTTGGGTCTAGGGAACCCACTATTTCAACAGACACTACTATGGATAAGCCAAAAATTAGTGAAAATGGGTTTCTGGAATAGGAACCTTTAGAAAATACAACCCAAGGTCTTAGAATTAACCAGGCTATCACAAACCAATATCAACCGCCCTGGAAGCGGGCACTCGAGTTGGCCTGTGACTTACCTGAGGTGTGTTCCTGATCACCTAGGCTAGAAACTAGTGTCGAGTCATTAGATATAAAATCATGGGAACCATTTCACCCAAATAATGCATACTTAACATAGATGTTGCACTGATAATTCCAACATGACCACTTTGTACACTAGTGAATCATGTGAAGAAAATATAAACAAATGAAAAAATAATGATAAAAAAAAATAAAGCATAACCATACATATATCTATAAGAAAATAAAAATAAAATAAAATATCATCATAAAAGAATAAAGCCAGAATACAGAAGCCCAAAATGGTTGTTACATCCTCAAAACCAAAATAAAACAAGATACCTGATATGATCTCCATGTGACCTCTTGGTCACCATACCCTCATAAAACAAACCTTCTCCTAGAGTGATCAAGAATGATATCTGATCCTGTAAAACAAACTCAGGGTCTACCGATACCAAGTGACATAGGTAGGGTGTGAACATAACAACTCAATAGTCAATCACTAGAGAGTACATGAATTTCC
Source organism: Viscum album (assembly GCA_963277665.1). Taxonomy (NCBI): domain Eukaryota; kingdom Viridiplantae; phylum Streptophyta; class Magnoliopsida; order Santalales; family Viscaceae; genus Viscum; species Viscum album. Next base: position 581,900,498 of record OY728148.1, read on the forward strand.
TTTACCCAAAACATACCGTAATAATGGTTTGAAAATATAGGTAGAAAATAAGTTTTTATATTTTTAAGAAAACAAGCCATAGTATATAAAGATCTCTTAGATGGTCCTTTTTAAAAACACACATTTAGAAATCATCTTTTAAAACCACCACCCAAAACCACACTAAAGGAACATAAAATCAGTCAGGAGATAACATCAATGAATAAATGAACTGAATCAATAAAAGCATAAGTGCAACATAAACATAATATTAAAGTGAAAACAATAGATCATATAATGATAAAATAGTAATAGAACTACGTGCAGTAATCGAAAAGCAGTGAGGAGTAGATAATTGTAACATACTGGATATTAATAAGTGCTTTTTTTATAATTTAAATAAATAAAAATAAATTTTGATTAAAAGTGAAGATTAAAAATATTTAAAATTATATAACAATACTTATAAATATTATTACTTTATATTTTTTTCAAAAAATAATATTTTTACTGAATAATATAATGGGTGATATATTAAAATTTTAATATATATATATATATATTCATATTAATTTATAAATTATCAATAAAGGAGATTATTAATTTAAAAAATATTTTATGTTAATATGAAAAATATATAGTTTTTAATATTTTTTAAATAATTTATTATTTGATTTTAAAAATTATAAAAAAATATTACTTCTTATGAATGTGGTATTATTTAAAATAATGTTTTAATAGAAATATATTTATTTGATTATTTTTTAAAAAAAATATGTTTTAATAAATCATTTTGTGAAAATAAAATGGTAATCATTAATCAATATTGAGTATCGGTTAACATATAAATTTATAAAAAATATATATATTTTTTGTTCATGAAATAATATTTTTAAAGAATATTTTAATTCAAATAAATAAATTATAAGAATTATAATAAAGTTATATAGAATATAAATGTGTACCTAATTTAAAAATTAAAGGTAATATAATTTAAAATAAATAAAGGTAATATATTTTTTATAAAATTTTGAAATTATAAAAATATTTATAAACGAAATTATTTTAATAAGGGTGTTATTAATTTTTTAAAATATGGATTATGAAATAAAATATTCATAATCATATATTTGAATGTTATATTTTTATTCATATATTAGAAATCTATGAATATATTAATGAATAACTTAAATTCTGATAATAAAAATATTAATATAGTAATTATAATAAATATGAAATATGAATATTTATTTAAGATTTTAAGTTTCTAAAAATGAGGTTCGACCTCATTTTTTGGTGGGAAATGAATTGAGGGTTTTGTTTTGAGGAGAGGTGGAGTGGTGGGTTCAACCACCTGAGGGCTTCGAAGGAGTCCAAGTGTGGATGAGGGTTCAATGTAATAGGGATCAACCATTGGAGATGCCTTTAAGTGATATGAGGGCTCGATCTTGCTGAAGGAGATCAGCTATTGGTGAGGGAGCCTGATCAAGGTTCGATCAGATAGGGGTTTTGACCACGAAGGGGTTTCAAACACGTAAGAGGTGTGAGTCGTTCTTCATCTTTATCCTCCTATAATTGATTTGTAGATCGGTGGTAGGTGTATTTATTTTATTTTTATGGTTTCAAAATCTGGTTTAGCATGTTTTTTTCCTCTTTGATCATTATCGACAGTATTATTTTCCATCACTATGGATTTTCCTTCATCCTATTTGACATGTTGTTAATTTTTAAATGCATCAAAATCGATAGTCATCAATTTTGGTTAGCTTGTCTTAAACATCTTGAAAAATCCTTCACTAAATTATTTTAAATATATTACAATATATATAAATTTTCAATTGATATTACTATATCAGTCAAATAATTTTCATCCAATTTTAATTTTTCCTTCATCGTTTCCTTGTTGAATCAAATCTGTAAATTGGATCCTTGACCAAAGATTGGATATCACTAATATTCTAGCCTCAGTGGTAAGTTGAAGGTATATATATATCAAATCTCCTCAATCACACTACTTTCTTTGATAATTTGGTGTATTTGAAATATTTAAACACAAATAAACACTTTTTTCATTCTGATTTTTTTAAAGTTTCAAATCCTATTCGGGTATCCAAGTTGTAGTGATGAATATTTAATAATATATATATTTAACCTCTATTTTATCTTTCTCAATGAGCCTTAAAATAAGACCACATATTTTTCTCTCTCGATTCTTATCTCATTACTATAAGTAAGAAACCATGCCTTCTGAATACTTACCTTGGATGTGCAACACTTATCCTATACAAGAGGTAGTGAGAGAATTATAAATAGAGAGAGAGATATAAGGGAGTCATCTACCTTAGCTCAATTTTGGTTTCAAATATAAGGTAAGGGAGTTAATTTTGTAGAAAATTTATTCTATGATTTTATGATTTTATTTAAGGGAAAAATTATTACGGTTTTTGTGTATACATGTTCTATATTTTAAAGATTTTATTTCCAAATTAGTAAGGTATTTATTTGTTTTCAAAAAACTCAAGTATGGTTTCATGAAAAACCCCTTCCAGTAAGTGGAGTTTTTATTTTTCTAAACTAGGGATTTTTTTTTATTTTAAAAAAATAAAGCTTCCATTTCAAAATTTAATTCTTTGTTTATAAACAATAATAAAAATAAGTTTTGTTATTGTTTAATTTTAAAACTATTTCTTAAAGTTATTTGATTTTATTTTGAATAATAACAGTTATCATTTTGTATGTGAAATTAACTTTTGTGTCCATGGATGTCATTCATAATATTAGTTATGGTTACCATCTATAATTGACATTTCATGCATTTTAAATTTAATCAATTTTTCCACATCAAAGTATTTATGTTTACCTCTTTTAAATTTTATGTTTTGGAAAAGTGGATTTATCCTAACTCTATTTTTTTGAAAAAAGAGATTTCATCAAGTGTATAAGTTATAAAATTATTTTCTTTTATCAAAATAATTTATGTAAGATTTAGAAAAAAAATTAATCGGTTATTTATGAGAAATATAGATCTTCAAAAAAATATTTCTTAAAATTAAAATTGGTGCTTGCATATCAAATGAAATGTTAAGGGGTGGGGAGTTAACCCACTCCCCTGTGGAGACACTAACCTATAAGTGATATTGTTAAGTGGTCTCATGGGTTTTATAAGATTCATAAAGTATCATATTAATCCATGAAAGAATTATTATTTTTCAGGTGCATTTTACAGATAAATCTAAGTAATTTTTCAAATATTTTTTTTCAAAAGTATTATGTATATATATAAAATATCTATATTTGATATAAAATGTTTTTAAAAGGTTTTAAAATAATTTTTTATAAAAAAAATCACTGTTTTTTAACTCCTTACTGGACAATTTAATGCTCATCCCATGTTTTAAAATAATTTTCACAGGTTTAGTGGAATCTACAATGGTGCACTTTGTATAAGGAGGTAGCACATGAGAAGATAATTAGTTAATTGCATAATTTTTTTACAAACCTGATTAATTGTATGGTTTTTTCTAATTATCCAAAAACTAGATCGAAAAAGGTCTTGAAATTTATAAAGTGCCATTTATTTTTTAGTTTCTTTCTAAAAAAATATACAATATGTTTTAGTACTGAATCCAGAAGTATGGGTTCAAAGCTTTATAGTTGGTATTAGAGCAACGGTATAGAAAAATTTGAATATTAGGTATTATTGTTTGAGGAAAAATCTAAGTTATAGAATTTTATTTAGAACTTATAGGTAATTAATTTCCCTTAGAAGTTTTTGATTTTCTAAATTTTAAATATGGAAATTTAGAATTTTCTTAACTACAATGAACGAATTGCAAGGACACAATTCATTTAAGGGGGAGATAATGTAACATACCGAATATTAATAAGTACTTTTTTATAATTTAAATGAATCAAAATAAATTTTGATTATAAGTTAAGATTAAAAATATTTAAAATTTTATAACAATACTTCGAAATATTATTACTTTATATGTTTCTCAAATAAAAATACTTTTACTGAATAATATAACTGGTGATATATTAAAATTTTAATATATATATATATATATTCATAAGAATTTATAAATTATTAATACAGGTGATTATTAACTAAAAAATACTTTTATGATAATATGAAAAATGTATTGTTTTAAATATTTTTTAAATAAATTATTATTTGATTTTAAAAATTATAAATAAATATTGCTTCTTGTAAATGTGGTATTATTTAAAATAATATTTTAATATAAATATATTTATATGATTATTTTTTAAAATATATATATGTTTTAATAAATAGTTTTGTGAAATAAAATGTTTATCATTAATCAATAACAAGTATTGGTTAACATGTAAATTTATAAAAAAATATTTTGTTCATGAAATAATATTTTTAAATATTATTTTAATGCAAATAAATAAATTATATGAATTATAATAAAGTTATGTAGAATATACATGTGTACCTAATTTAAAAATTAAGGGTAATATAATTTTAAATAAATAAAAGCCATATTGTTTTTATAAAATTTAGAAATTATAAACATATTTATAAATGAAATTATTTGAATAATGGTATTATTAATTTTGTAAAATATTAATTATGAAATAAAAGATTCATAATCATATATTTGAAAATTATATTTGTATTTAGATATTAGAAATATATGAATATATTAATGAATAAATTAAATTATGATAATAAATATATTAATATAGGAATTATAATAAATATGAAATATGAATATTAATTTAATATTTTTGGTTTCTAAAAATGAGGTTCAACCTCATTTTTATGGGTAAACGAATTGAGGGTTCTCTTTTGAAGAGAGGTCGAGTAGTGGGTTCGACCACTTGAGGAATTCAAAAGAGGCCGAGAGCAGATGAGTGTTCAATGCAAAGGGTATCAACCATCAAAGATGGATTCAAGCAAGATAAGGGATTGAGCTTTCCAAAGGAGATCAGTTTCTAGTTAGGGATTCCAAGTAAGGTTCGATCGAAGGGGGGTTTCAACTACGAAGGGGTTTCGAACACCGAAGAGGTGTGAGTTGTTCTTTTTCTTCATCCTCTTATAATCAATTTTTAGATCAGAGGTAGACATATTTATTTTCCTTTTTGGATGTTTGAATATGGTTTAGTAGTGAACTATTGGATTTTTCTTCTTCGATCGTTATCGAAGGTCCTATTTTCCATCAATATGGATTTTCCTTCATCTCGTTTGACACACTATTAATTTTTAAATGCATCAAAATCAGTGGTCAACAATTTCATTTGGCTTGTCCAAAACTTATTGAAACATCTTACATTGAATTATTTTAAATATATTATAATATATATTAATTTTAAATGGATATAACTATATCAATCAAATGATCTACATCCAAGTTTAATTTCTCATTTTGTGTTTCTTCCTTGAATAAAATCCATAAACTGATCCCTTGACTAAAGATTGTATATCACTTATCTTATGGTTTCAACAGAAATTTACAGGTATATATATATTACATCTTTTCACTCACATTGCTTTATTTGATTATTTGGTGTATCTAAAATATTTAAACACTAATGTACACTTTGTTTCATTCTAATTTTTTCAAATTTCATAATCCTATTCAGGTATCCAAGGTGAAATGATGAATATAATATATATATATATATATTAAACCTTTGTTTTATCTTTCTAAACAAGCCTAAAAACAAGACCACATATTTTTCTCTCTCGATTCTTCTCTCATCACTATAAATAATAAACCATGTCTTCTGAATACTTACCTTGGATTTATTTCACTTATCATGTTCAAGAGGCAATGAGATAATTAGAGATAGAGAGGGATAGAAGGGATTCATTTAACTTAACTTTATTTTTTCTTCAAATATAAGGTAAAGTAGTTAATTATGTAGAAAAATTATTCTATGATTTTGTGATTTTATTTAAGAGTAAAAACTATTATGATTCTTGTGTATACATGTTCTATATTTTAAAGATTTTATTTCCAAATTATTAAGGTATTTTATTTTTATTTTCAAAAAACTTGAGTATGGTTTCATGAAAACCCCTTGTAGTAAGGAGAGTTTCTATTTTTTAAAACTAGGTATTTTTATTTTAGTTATTTCAAAAACACGAAGCTTTCATTTCAAAATTTAATTCTTTGTTTATAAACAATAACAAAACTATGTCTTGTTATTGTTAAATTTTAAAACTCTTGCTTAAAGGTATTTTATTTTATTTAGAATAATAAAATTTATCATTTTATGTGAGAAATGAAATTATGTTTCCATGCATGTCATTCATAATATTATATATGGCCACCATCTATAATTGAAATTTTATGCATTTCAAATCCAATCAATTGTTTCACATCAAAGTATTTATGTTTACCTCTTTTAAATTTTATGTTTTGGAAAAGTAGATTTCTCCTAACTCTCTTGAATTTTCTAAAAAAGGATATTTTTTTAAATGTATAAGTTATAAAATTATTTTATTTTATGAAAATAATTTATATAAGATTTTGAAACGTTTTTAATGGGTTATTTATGAGAAATATGGATCATTAAGAAAAAGATTTCTTAAAATTAAAATTAGTGCTTGCATATCAAATGAAATGTTAAGGGGTGGGAAGTTAACCCACTACCTCAAGGGGATATTGTCCTACAAGTGATATTGCTAAGTGGACTCATGAGTTTGATAAGATCTATAAAGTGTCATATTAATCCATGAAATAATTATTATTTTTCAAATGAATTTTAAAAATAAATCCAAGTAATTTTTCAAATATTATTTTTCAAACGTATTATATATATATATATATCAAATATCTATATTTGATATAAATTTTTTTAAAGAGTTTTAAAATAAGTTTTTATAAAATTATTTTTCACCGATTTTAAATCCTTTATTGGAAAATTTAATGCTCATCCCATGTTTTAAAATATTTTTCATAGGTTTAGTAGATTCTCCGATAGTTCTTGATTCATATAAGGAGGTAGTGCATTAAATATAATTAATTAATTGTATAAATTTTGTACAACACTGATTAATTGTATGGTTTTCTCTAATTCTCCAAAACCTAGAATGGAAAAGGTATTGGAATGTATAATGTACTATGTATTTTTTAGTTTATTTATAAATAAAAAATAATATATAACATGTTTTAGTACTAAATTCGGAAGTGCGGGTTCTAGGATTTATAATAATTATAGGAAATTTATAAACATCTTGTAAGGTGATCCTAGATTCACTTGGGTGGGATCATATGCCAGCCTATCTATGCATCCTTAATCAATAAAAAACTAGTTGTTATACCTAGACTCACCGATGACACTTCCCTGTGGACTCTAAAAACATAATAGATTTAGTTTTTCCCATCGAGTCTAAATAGAAACCATATCTCAATCCCTCACTAAAATGCCTAGGATCCCCATGAAGATAATATAGATTTGAGGTAACATAAATCAATTTTCATCACAATAAACTCATCACAATCACATATCCTCATCCCACCTCTACACACCTATCAATGTGAAACCCCTTTCTAAAAAAACTCAGTAACATCAGAAATGCACAAACACATAGGGACTTCAATTAGGGCACAACTCATTGAGAAAACTTTTTTGAAAGTTCCAAACAGTCCTATCGTATGAGAACTAGGTTATCTTTAAAAATCCATTTAAAATACCATTTCTAATTCCAAGTTATTTGAAAATCCCTTTAAAAGTTCTAAAAAAACCTTGTTACTTTTCCCTTTGAAATCTTATTTAGACCATTTGGAAATCCATTTTGAATACCAAAATTCCTCCTTTAATTTTTAAAAAAGAAAAAATTTAAATAAAAAACACCACTTAAAAACACACATAAAAATCCCAAGGTTTCACAAGATAAATTCAATAAAAATCCATAAGAAATGGAAATTAAAGATGAAAACTACCCTAAACTCTTATTTTAATCACATGGAAGCATCAATGTCCAAAGCATAAATAAAACAATAAAAATCCACATGGAAACCCAAAAAATTTATCAAACACATAGAATACACCAATTTCCTCAAAATTTATACCATGAGTTCATAAGCCTTATAAAGATCATCATAGATTCCCAAAACAATGATAATTTTAAAGGAAACACATTTTGAAAGATCAAGAAAGCTGAGTCTACTTAAGAAAGACAAAACCATAGGAAATCCTACCACAAATGGAGTGAATATGGAATGAAACTCTCAAATAATGGAATAAGAGAATCCAATACATGATCTTCACATCCTAACATCAAAAATCACGACACATTTTAGAAAACCCTCACCCTAGGGTTCGACCAAGCAGAGACCAACTCAAGAGAAAGAATGAAATAAAAGATAAATGAGAATGAGATGAGGAAATAACCTTACCTCTAGTGAAACTCCAAGAACCAAAGTAGAAAATTCCTAAAAACCAAGGGAGGTCATAAGAAGTGCACACCTAGGGCTCCCCTTGGGTGTTTCAGTTGAAAGGATAGGAGAGGGGGTTGATTGGGTTTTAATTTCAAGAGGTATAGATTAGGAATTTCCACTTTTAATAAAATCATGTAAGTCATAACGTTTCGCCGCATGGTTTACCAAATTGTGCCCTGACTATGTGCCCAAACTATTCACCCCTCACTGGACTAACCTGTAGAGTTGCACGGTTTGGTCACACTGTTAGTTAAATCATGTGCCAACCATATAAAATGAATATGATAAAAACTATAGGCCACTTGCACGCACTTATGGAAAAGGGACTATGGCTATGATCCTATAACCATGACCCAAAAAAATGACCATGGTTATAAGTGGGATATAACCATGGTCAAATGAAACCATAGTTATAACCAAGCTTGTGTTCTCCCATAGAAAAATAATTTTCATAGGAAGAGTGTAGGAGAGGCCTACGACCATGATCCACGGATGTCGTGGTCGTAGGCTCTCCCCAGGACACCTACTACCACATTCACCCTTGGATTGTGGTTTTAAGCAACCCATAAAGGGCCTACGACTATAGTCACACCTTCATCGTGGTTGAAGGTGTCCCGAGAAGGTCCTATAACCATGATCACCATGGATATAGGTGTCCCATGACCCAAGTGTAATAATATTAATTATATATAATTAGATAAATATATATATAGTTCCGCATAAGTTACTGGTTTCCATAGGTTAAACCTCTATGATAATTTTAATAGCCTCTAAAGACACATGATCCATGGCCATAACCTATGATCATGGTTGTAGAGCCTATTTCCACAGTCTCCGACCACGATGATGGGAAATTTTTCTAGAAGTATAATTTTCTACTAATCATGTGAAATATGTGTTCCATTATCCCTGTATACCAAAATAATCACATAGTTTTTACTAGTTTTTGTACAATTTAGACCAAAATCATCACTACCCATGAAAACAAACCATTCATAAACAAAATAAACTAGAAAAATACTACATGAGGATCAATGTAAGGTTCATTTCATGGTCTGACCCAAACTGTGCACACTAACTATGCACTAAAGGAACCCCCTATATAAGAGGCATCTTCATGGTTTACCAAATTATGCAATGACTGTGAAAAAACCATGAAATAGAGTAAAAATTGGCCAAAACTCAAAATTTGAACCCAAAACCCTTGTAACCAAAGTACAAGATAAAAAATAGTAAATGAATAAAATAAATAGGAAGACTAAGGTCAGGATGTGACAAACATGGTAAATCTAAGACCTTAAAATCCATGTGACCATGTAATCATGCAAGGGTCATCCGATTAACTTCGACCAGTTAGTAAATAGAGCCTACCCTAATTATGAGGCAACAAGAAAAGGTTAATATGAGTAGGCCATATGTGAAGGTCCACTACCCAACCCATCATGAGGGTTGGGTGGGTGAGGCGAGGCCTAAATAGAGGTTTAATCCAAAATGAGTGGTTTGATCCAATTCAACCTATCCCACCCATGCCTGCCTGCACTCCTCGCCACATACCTACAGTCTACCAACCACATTATTTTTCATGCGTCTTTATGCTAGTGAAACACATGGAATATTGGGAGGTGAAGTCTATTTTAATTCACATGAGGTTTGATTTTTCTGTCATGCTACTCTATACGAACTTTTGATGTATTGGTGTGCAATGTTTTAATGGTTTTATCGGAATCATAGGCATTCTGAACTCCTAAAAAGTAGTACTAGAGACCACAGTTTCAAGAATCTTGAGTTCCTTCACTCGCTATTACTTTGAATATATCTTAATTTTAGTGGGATTTCACTATCATTGAAATATATGACATCAAATGATATCAAGGTCTAGGTATACATGTTTTATGGAACATATTTTGGATTCTATAGAATGCATTTGGAGGATCATATGATTTATAAGGACCTGGATGCTCGGCTTATTAGTTTCTGTCTAAAGAAGATGGAAAAGGTGTAATGAGAATGAATGGATAGGAATGAATTGGAATTGGTGAGGATGTATTTTTCAATGAATATTTCCTATAAATTTCATAAAATATAGATAATAGTGGAATTGATTAAGGTGCTAGAAGATATGTACAAGAAACCTACAACATTGAATAAAGCATCCATGATACAACAACTGTTCAAGATAAGGTTTTCAAAAGGAAGACTATTGAAATATTATGTTAATGACTTCAATATAATCTTAGGGAAGATCAATTAGATAAAGGTGAAGTTAAAAAATGATGTGTGAGAACTCCTACCACTATTATCACTTCCAAAGAGCTGGTATGTGACAGAGACTATTGTAAGTAACTCTAATAGAAAAATATATTTGGTATTTGATGATATTTTAGAACCTGATTCTCAAAGAAGAACTTCATCAAAGGGAATTCCAAGTACCATCCAATAATGCTCTTAATTTTTATGGACAAGGATGGTCACCTCAGTAGAAGGTATACCAAAAGAAACCAATGGAATATAAGTCAAGGTAAGTCACCTGGTCCTGGTCCTACCTACTAGAAATGTGGGAAGAATGGACAATTTAAGGAATATAGAAGTTTCAAGGAAAGATCTAGAAGAATGTAAACTTATGGAACCTTAAATTTCATTACTACAATAGAAGGTGGAAGTGAAATATTATTAAGTGTAAAAATTATGGTGGAGTCATGGGTGGTTGAATTGGGTGCATTATTCCATTCAATGGGAGAGCATAGATGCGTTGAGAATTATGTATCTAAAATGTTTAGAAAAGTATATTTGGAAGATTATTAATCTCTATAGATCATTAAAAAAGTATATGTAAATATCCTAATAATAATGGGGGTGTCTAAGAGCTGAAAAAAATTAGGCATATGTAACATCCCAACCGAGATGCCACTAAACAGTGCCCTAGTCCAATGAGTCACATGGTCTCAAGTGCACCTCTCTATATTCCAAAGGCTTCTAACTAATGGTGAGGTACTAGGGTGTGTTTGTGGGGATAATATTCCCACATTATAGAGTGTAACATAATGGTAATAATCATAATAATAAATAGTGAAATAAATAAATCAATTAGATAAAAGATAAACATTTAAGAGACCGTAATAAATAAATAATGCCAAAGGAAATATCATATACAAAATTATATGTCATTTCATGTCTCTAAAAATATAGAAAATAGGTATACAAGAATCAAGTTCAATACATGTACCAAATACCAAAAATTCCAAAAAGGAACTATCTCAGCTAGCATCATGAGCATAGCTCGGTCCTATGCTCCCCTGCTCCAAAGTAGCAAACAAGTCAAACATTGCACTGTGGGTGCTTTCCTTGGTCCCTACCTACGTCCATGAAGTATGTCCATGTATCCAACAACATCTTGAACATGGTGTGAGATAAAACTCAGTAATCCACCACCAATGGTGTCTATAAAAAATCCAGCCTGGGAAATATAAGTAGAAATAATGTTCAATATATCACAGGTATAAAGGTACTAAAAGTAAATGATACAAGTCCAGGTGGCACTTTCTATCCTATCAAGTATCCCTATATATAACAGTCAATATCCTTTAAAAATTGAAGATATGAAGCATAGAAATAGGTGTAAAACTATCAGTCTGTCATTTGTAACCAGATATCCATAATAAGGATATCTGTAAAGTATAATAAAAATCCAAAACGTCCTTACTGTGTAAAAATGTATAAGAAAATACCATGACCATGTCGTATAAACCAATATATAACATTCACCATGACCACACCGTATAATTAGAGTCATCCACAATGGTTCCACCGTGTAATCAAAAGTGTCATACCACGAAGGGTCAGATCCAAGTTGTAGAATACCAAGGCACCCATGTTGAGTCTTAGGAGCATCTCAATATAAAATATGTAACAAACTAGTTAGATTCCTTGGATCATGTTAATAGACCATGTCCAATGCGAGTCCAAGAAAGTCAAATCCAAGGGGTAGCAAGGCCCTTGGCATCCTATAGAATCAGGATCCAAGGAGTAAACAAGTCCAAGACATCCACTACCATAAACAAGATCTATAATAGAAATGTACATGACATATATGGAATCCATATCCAAGGTATACCAACTAAGGAATCCAATACCATTTAAAATCATCATCTCATTATAAGAATCATTTCACAATCATTCACATTCCATGAGTTCTCCCAACTCATTTAAAAAATTCCATTTAAACAATTTAATTAATTCACTTCATGTTATCACATGGAAAAGGAGGCATAACCATCTCCTAAAAATTCAATTCAATTTCATTTAGCTTTAAAAAGGATCCCTCTAGCAAGGTGATATCACACACACCCAATATTATGGTAAAAAAATATACAGATACAAAGGTGCACCCCATGGGTGGCCTAGGTTGGGGCAACAACCTCCAAAAATCTCAAAGAAACTAGTGGTAAACCTAATCAAGTTCTAATTTATTCAATTCAAACATTCAATCAATTTAAGGGGAACCTTTTGAAATTAAGGCATGCAAAAAAACTATGGAATGATATAAAATAGACAAATTGTGTGGGAAAGGGTATATACCACCTACCGTAGGTCTGTAGTAGAGAACTTGTTCAGTATCAAGCTCTAATTCGGTCCAGATCAGCAGGGAAAATGAATTTGAGAAAATCCTGAAAATATGGCATATTAGATCACACTAAAATAGCACATCCTATACTAAGTCAAATGAATAAAGACATAAGTAGAATGGAGTACTCACCAACACAGATCCAATGAGACTAATGGTGTTCAATTCCGAGTTCAGATGAAGAAACAGGATCCAATCCCACACTTTGAGCTTCAAAAGAACTCCCACAACCAAGGTTCTATCCAATAGAGGAAAAAAAGAAATATTTTTAGGTTTTAATAGATTCTAAGGGAGAAATGGTAATTTCCCCAAGAAACACTAGGCCACACAGTTTGGTTGTATGATTGGACAAACCATTCACCATCTATGCGCCATTCACTGTGTAAAGAGGGGACTCACATAGTTTCATGCACATGGTTTTTCAAATCATGCGCAAACCATATCTCAAACTTTGTTCAAAAATTGCAGCAAATCCACATGGGCGTGCGCTTAAGGTTGCATGGTTTCCTCAAACCGTGTGACCACTTTCACCCCTCTGTCACACCTCGTATGGTTAGGGTTAATCGTGCATCCTGTCCCACATGGTTTCTCCTAACTGTGTAGCCTGACTATTTTTTCCAAAAATAGGGGATCTGAGCTGTGAAAAAAGCCTCAAATACCCCTGAAACTCTTGTGACCTCCTTGTTCAAACAAATTAGGTCAAAACTAAAAATTTAAACTGAAAAACAAAATCTATACCTCATAAGAAAAACTAGTATCTTATAATCTTCCCCTTAAATAAATTCTTAACTGAATTTCCCTTCCAAGGGTGATCAAGAATTTTCTGAGAATAAATCTGGATACTGAGCACATATGTTGGCCTCCTGCTCCCAAGTCCCATCTTGTAAATGGTCATGCTGCCATAACACATGTACTAGAGGAACTGACCAGCCTTGGATAACCTTCGTGATCCTTTCAACAATACTAATAGTATGATACTTAAAGGACACATCAAACTATAAATCCACCTCATCTGGTTGCATAGTACAATACGGTTTGGAGTGATAATAGCACAACTGAGATAGATGGAAGATGTCATGCATGGCCCGGTACCTATGAGGTAACCGTAACCGATATGTTACTGGCCTGACTCTCTCTAGAATCTTGAATGACCCAACATATCATGGTGAAAGCTTACCCTATCTCCTAATACATCTGTGTCCCCAGTCTTAGTGAGATGCATAAAAACACCCGATCCCTGGCCTCAAATTCTATAGGTCATTGAAGACGATCGATGTAAGATTTATATCAATATTGTGCAATATCCATCCTCTTTTTGATCAACTAGACTTTCTCAGTAGTCTCCTATACAAGATTAAATCCCAGTAAAGTTGTCTCACCCACCTCTAACCAGCACAGGGGATATTGGCATGGATTTTCATACAAAGCCTCATAAGTTTCTGTCTATATAGTTTTCTAGAAGATATTATTGTAGGTAAACTCAACTAGGGGTATATTTATCTCCCAAGAACCCCCAAAATCTAGGATCATGCTCGCAGCATGTCCTCAAGCTGCTGAATCGTATGTTCTGAATGGACATCAGTTTAAGGGTGGTATACCATGCTCAGAAGCATCTGTGTACCCAAATCTCTCTAAAAACTCTGCTAGAAATGAGATGTAAATAGAGTGTCCTTATTTGATACAATATTCTAAGTAACCCCATGAATCCATAATATCTCATGGATATATAACCTTCCAAGATCATCCACTGATAAGGTTTCCCTGATCGATAGAAAATGAGCAACCTTCGTGGGCTTGTACATAACAACCCACACAACATCACTGCCTCGGGATGACCTTGAATAACTGGTTAGGAAATCTATCCCAACATCTTCCCATTTCCACTTAGTAATGGGTAATTTTTGTAAAATCTCAACTAGTTACTGATGTTATGCCTTCACTTTCTGACAGGTAGAATATATCATACAAAATGAGCTACCTCACATTTCATCCCCGACCACTAATACTGGTGATGTAAATCACGATTCATCTTGGTAAAATCGTGATGAAATTCCCAAAATGAGGCATGAAACTCCTATATAATATCCTCACATATGTCTTTTGGGACCCACACATGACTATGAATACACAAAATTTCATTCTCGACCACAGTCCATCCAGGAGGCAGTCCTCACCTACCACACTCTTCCATAGGACTAGGCCCTCTGAATCAAATACATGTCTCATCCTCACTCTATCCAGAAGAGTATAATTCATATATAAATATGAAATTAAGGTATGACCATAACCATCCTGCACCTATAAGTGTATCTCTGAAACTAAATCCATAAGATGTCACTCGCTACTGGTCTGCTGAACTACTTGTATTTGAGTACACCTACTCAATTCATCGGCAAATACATTTATTTTTCCAGAGATATAGGAAAACTCAAAGTCAAAATACTGTAGGTAATCAAACCACCTTTGTTTCCTTAAATCTAATTAATGTTGTGTAAATAAATACTTGAGTCTTTTTTGGTCCATGCACACCACAAAATGATCTCCCAATAAATAATGTCTCCAACAACACAAATCATGAACAACTACAGCTAACTCAAGATCATGAATGTCACGACCCGTCCTCAGGGCCCGTGTCGTGACTACCCCAAGCCCGCCTTCCATAGGTCAGGGGCTGGTGACTAGCACCAAGGCGTAATTCCCGATAAAAAGGGAAGGAATTGCCTTTGTAAAGTAAACAAACACCACAGAGCAAGCAGAAGTAAACACTAAGTAAAATTGGGTACAATAGAAAGTGCGGTAAAGTATGTGGGCCAGAATACAAGCCCAAACTGAAGTAAAGTACAACTGAAAAAGGAAGTACAACAACTGAAAAGTAAAGCCGCAACGTCGAGCCGTCCGCTGGTAGTCCCACCTGAAGGGTGGGTACAGATAGCAACCTCAGCTCCTCGGGTGTAACACCCCAAGCTTCCATGGTACGCTTCTCTTTGAATAATAGAGCAGCGTGTGTTGTACGCAACCTCGAGTTCTAACACACCACGACCAATAAAAGTAGCAGTTATGAATAGTAATACCCACTTTTTGAAATTATATAAATTTTATATTTCAAAATGGACTTCATTTTTGGATTCAGAATATTGAAATTATCCTATGTTGAATTTTTGGTATTTTTCTGAGAACTTCCAATTTTTAATGAATAGTGAAAAATACTTAAAAACAACTTTTTTAATCAAAATAATTTATAGTGATAAATTATAAAATTGAGTGCTTCTAAAGTTTAATTAGAATATATTTTTACCATTTTATCCAATGGTGGTAATTACAATTAATTTCACTTTGAAATTGGACATAAACAATTGTCAATCTTTTGATTGATATTCTTTCTTAAAAACACACTATTTGTTGTGACAGCGGGAATTAATTATTAAATTAATTAATTCAACTTATATGTTTTGAATTTTGTAAAATAGAAATCATTTTTGAATTAGGAATATCAAATGTATCTTATGGTTAATTTTTGGTGTTGTTCTGAAAAACATCGATTTTTTATGAATAGTGAAACCACTAAGTGGTAGTTAAAAAAACTAATTTTTCGTTTAAATGAAATTTTACCACCTCTGTGATTTGAATTTCCAAAATCCGACATACATCATTTTCATTAGGAAGTAAAATTTGGTTCAATGGGATTAAAATAATTATTGGTGAATAGTAACTTTTAAGTTCTATTAATTGCGATTAAAGGTAATTAGTGAAATTTAAGGTAAAAATGATATTATAAAAATATGAAAATACCTTTATACTTGTCCTACCCTTATTGGATGAGTCATGTCCGACAAAGAAAATCCATGGGTCAA
The DNA here is from genome assembly GCA_963277665.1 of Viscum album. Lineage (NCBI taxonomy): Eukaryota > Viridiplantae > Streptophyta > Magnoliopsida > Santalales > Viscaceae > Viscum > Viscum album. The sequence continues at coordinate 581,917,372 of OY728148.1, forward strand.
CTTGGGGACCTCATGGAGCCACTTGGGTAAAAAAATGACATTAATAACTTTTTATTTAAAGTAAAAATAAAATTGTCACAAACATGTATTGTTTTACTAAAACAATTATTACAGGAGGTTATATAAGTTAAAATTTCAACTATAAATATTAATTGGAAAGATAAAAAGATTTACTACATCATTATATTTTTTTTTATAATTTTTAGACATTAAATAAATTAAAATTTTTATGACACTATGATGATGCAGCGATTACCTCATTAATTAACGATTTAAATAAAATGAAAAGATAATGTAAAATATAAGACTTACACTTGTCAAAAACCTATTGTATGAGTATATTTCGAACCCTTATCACCTTATCCTAGAAATATATAAGTTTGGGACCTTTAAAATCTGAAACTCATTATATAATAAAGTAACATTTCAATCTTTCCAAGAGTGCCCCTCCTCTCCTCTTATAAAAGGCCCCCACCTCTACCACATTATTCACACCTTCAAATCCATTTTTCTCAGCCAACATCTGACCAAATACTCTCTAAAATTCCCTCTCTTACTCCTAGAAGCCTCAATTTTGGCAGAAGTCTTCCCAAGGAAGCCTTTGTCTCAAATCAAAAAGAGTTACCCGATTTTAAGGTAATGTCTTCTCTTATGTTCTTTTGTTTTATTTTGCTTCTCCAACCCATTAAAATATTTTATTACTTTATTTTGTAACAAAACTAGTAAATAATATATACTAGGATGTTTTTATGATAAGTATTTGATTTACACTTACGCACACCTTCGTCTAATGGTTAAAGAACATACTGTTTCTGTGGGTGGCAAAATACTGCCTCACGAAACGATGATTGTTCAATATTCTTTTAACACCTCTAATGGTGGCCATTATGATGACACCATTTTTATATATGATATATATTATGTTTTTTCCCTTATGATTCTGTATTTTTCATTTATGCCATACCTTTATGATTTTCATTATGGTTAAACACGATAATTTCATTTTAGGAAGTGCAGACTACCACCCCCTCAAAGTGATTTGAATCGTTAATTCCATATGTGGGATGTATAAAGGATGGAGTAAATGGTATTATACATTATATTATAATGTAATTATATTATACCTTTATATAATTATGATTTCATTCCATTAAATACGAAATAGAAATGAAAGTAGCGTTCATGTGTACGTACGGCTTACCGTCTCCATGAACGGTGCATTTCATTTCTTTCCTCTAAATGTTACGTAATATTATGAATGAATGTATATACTGGATATATATGATATATATGATATATAAATAATGAATATAATTCTTGATATAATTGATATTTTACCACATGAACAACTTGTAATTATAAAAAGTTTATTTTTGACTCAAGTACCAAAGATCGACAAAACGACCGTATTTAACTTAAATAATTACATAATGTTCATAACATGGTAATAAGTGATATAAATGGAATAATGAAATTTAAAAAGTTTCTTAAGCAATTAGAAATTAACTCTAGTTTATTATTCAAGAGGTTAAAGAATGATCGAGTCAAGTCAGACACGAGGCAAGGGAACTTCTTAACCCAATTTCTATTCTTTGGGTTAATCTCCTACTTTCAAATTATGTCATGATATTATTATGTCCTGTATTCTATTTGTTATTTCTTTATGTGTACTTATAGTGAATACACATAATAGATTTATTTTATCTTAAAAAAATTTATCTTTATAAGGGAACTTCTTAACCCAATTTCTATTCTTTGGGTTAATCTCCTACTTTCAAATTATGTCATGATATTATTATGTCCTATCTTGTATTTGTACTTTATTTATGTGTACTTATAGTGAATACACATAATAGATTTATTTTATTTTAAAAAAATAATCTTTTCAAGGGACTTCGTCTCAATCTCCATTCATTGAGGCATATTTTGTTTTATACACAGCTTTCTTTTATACGGTGTATAAACACCTTTGACTTTTACATTTATTCAAAAGGAATATTTTTATACGAAGCGTTTTACTAAACGACAAAAAGGAATGTTTTTTATTGTCGTACGTATGCGGCGACAATGACTTCTCCACCGCCGTGACCATTATTTTAGTTTTGGCTTCCTCTACAAGCCATAACTTTTTTTTAAAAGAAAAATAAATAGCAAGTTTTAATTTTCTTTTATTTTGGTATTGAAAATGGTTTTGATAATGTTTTTATTATATCAATGTGTTGTATTGGTATCTTGTGATTGAAATGTGGAAATGTTATGTTTCCTTTATGCATGTTTTATGTGATACGATAATGTTATGGTTTATGATATGTTTAAACTTGTTCATATGAGGAATGCATTGGACTTAATAAGTGACGGGTGGATCCCGCTATAGCTCCTCGATGCATCGGCAGGTCTCATGAGACAAACTAGTGTCTTGGCACGAGGCATTGACAAAATCTTATTTGTAGTCTTGGCATGAGGTCTTGGCTATGTGGTTATGATAGTCTGTCATTATGCATTCCATCATTATGAAAGTGGTTATTGATATTGCATGTGATTATTCGACCAGTAGAATAACCATGTGAATAAGTAAATGGCATTATTTCATTTTTCTTTTTCCATATTATGCTGAAGTTCATGTTTAAAATTCTTTTGTTTAGTTATACTTTGCCTTAAATGTTTATGTTTATTTATGAAAGCTTCCGCTATATTGTTATCCTTACTGAGCATCTGATCTCACCCCTTTAAATGTTTTAATTTTTCCAGGATGTGAAGAAGTATTTTATGAATGGCCTGAAGGGATAATATGAGGGTATATGAAGACAAGATGCTGTTGTAGTTTTGTATTACTTTATGATGTAATGTAAAACTTATGAATGTATCTAGTTTTTCAAGGCTACTAAACTAATCGGTCTTTCGAGACTTGATCTTTGTGATCATGCCAATGTTACGCAATAATGCACCGACTCTGGGTAACTGGGGTCGGGGCGTTACAGTTGGTATCAGAGGAAGTTTAGTACTAACCTTGGAAGCTAGATTTAGATAAACTCTGATTAGAGCACATAGCCCTAAGATAGACTTTGAGGATTAGTATAGAAGAACTTCCTAGAATTTCGGTATTATAGAGATTTTGTGAGTTTTCCGAGCAATACATCCTTGTCTGGATACGAGCAGGTAGAGGCGGCTCTGGCATAGATGTACCTAGGGGTAAAACCTGAAAACACCGCTTTGAGTTAGACTCGAACGGGAACTGGTGCACGACAACGGGCCTTGCTGCACTCTTGGTTATGACACTCCTGGGGGATATGCTTTGGATAATTCTCATTTTTTTACAAACCATTATGAAGGGTTTATGAGTATATACTTCCTCAAAGAAAACATTTTTTATGATTATGGATTATATCCATAAACCATTCAATTTACATTAAGTATTTTACAAGTTTAGAATTATTCATTACAATTCATAAACTAACCTAGTTTATGCCATTATATAGAAATGGCGCCCAGTAGAAGTAATGTGAACTCCAGCAATATGTATGATCTAAAAAGTAAGAAGGATCGTATCTTTCACGGTATTAAGCCAACATTTAGAAGGAAAATAGTCTCCCATGTGTTCTTAACATATTATGAAATAGTATCATGTGTTAATAAGATAAGTAAAGAATTCTCTAAGTCCTATGGCTTTGAAGCGAAGTAAGAGAAGAAAAGGATGGAAGAGAGAATGATGGATAAAGGGACGAGGGGAAAGAAGAATTTTCCAATATGTGATAACTGTGGGAAGAAACACCTTGAAACTTTCCTAAAGGGAATGGGAGTTTGTTATAAGTGTGGAGAGAAAGGACACAAAGTGCATGACTGCAAGGGTAAGAAAAAGGTTTCAAATGTACAATGCTTCATCTGCAACGAGTGGGGACACTATGCAAACCAATGTCCAAATCATCAGAGTATGCCCCAAATGATGTTATTGGATAATAATCAAGTTACGATACTACCACAGATGAGGAGGAATGATTAGAGTTCTTATGTTGTTATTAAAGAATTTTGTCATTTGAGTGTTGTATCAATGATGTACTGGTTATAATAATTATGGAGTATATAAGGATTGTACTGCAGTAATATTTCATCAATGACTTGAGATTGTGTGGAACCAAGAAAAGTGACTCCACAACAGGTTAAATTTTTGGAAAATATATGGTTGAGAGAAAGATAAACCATAATATGTTTCTGATACTGAGATAGTGATTTTGGAATAATACATGATTGGTTTGGATAAATTATATTGGATATTCTAAACTTCCTTGAAACTGATTAATGATTTGTATAAATTTTTGGATAGAAGGAGTATATCTAGTATTCTATAAGGAATAAGGGATCATGAATGTAATCAATAAGGATTTATGGTAATTCAGGATGTTGCAGTGTTTTAAAATAATTCATGATGAAGTTGTTCACATGTTGTTACATGGAAAAAAGGATCTTCATTATGTTTACCTTCCTTAGAAAATTTGGACTATGAGTTGGACAGAAGTATTTTGGATAACTATAAAGGTTGGAATGGATTAAGTTGAACCTTGGATAGTATTGTTTAAGTTTAAAACATTTCTGAATATTATTTTTGGAATATTATAATACTATAGTTTTAGGAAAAGGACAACCTGTAGGTTGGGGGATAACCCGTCGCGTTGGACAAAGCTGCAGGAATCGAACCCACAACCATAGTGCGACAGGCCTTTATTACCTACCACTAGCCTACAGGAAGTCCATGGTTATTACAAAATATTTTTCCTAATCCGAATGGTATGTGTTAATATTTGGAACCTTGTATGATTAGGATAAATATAATATTTTTGAGTTCTATTATCTTTTTGAGTGAAAGATGGGTTTGTGGTAAAAAATTATTAAAGAATGAAAAGTATATTGAAAAGTATGTATATTTCCTTACGTTCTTAGTAAATCTCCTAAATAAATTCCTCAACTTTATGAAAGGTAACTTAAAACAAAAACTTTGTCGGTTAACTTTTCTAACTGGGGAATCAATGATTGTTTAACCAATCACAAGTTTGTGATTTTCTTGTAGTTAACTTTCTCCTAACCCTGTTTTATACAACTCTCCATCAGACCTTGATAGTTTGTTTTTCCTCCATATCCATATTTTCATAGAATCCTAGTATGGGCTATCTCGGGTGACCTTTGTACTTCCCTTTCTTTCTTTTAAAGTTATATTTTTATTAACCCTATTTCTGATGTGGGTTTTCCACAAAGGTATTTTCTATTTTTCAACCTTTTATTTTCAAAGAAAACTTTTAAATTGCGAGGATGAAATTTATTAAAGGAGGGGAGAATGTAACACCCCAAGCTTCCATGGTACGCTCCTCTTTGAATAATAGAGTAGCGTGTGTTGTACGCAACCTCGAGTTCTAACACACCGCGACCAATAAAAGTAGCAGTTATGAATAGTAATACCCACTTTTTGAAATTATATAAATTTTATATTTCAAAATTGACTTCATTTTTGGATTCGGAATATCGAAATTAGCCTATGTTGAATTTTTGGTATTTTTCTGAGAACTTCCAATTTTTGATGAATAGTGAAAAATACTTAAAAACAACTTTTTTAATAAAAGTAATTTATAGTGATAAATTATACAATTGAGTGGTTCTAAAGTTAAATTAGAATATATTTTTACCATTTTATCCAATGGTTGTCATTAGAATTAATTTCACTTTGAAATTGGACATAAACAATTGTCAATCTTTTGATTGATATTCTTTCTTAAAAACAGGCTATTTGTTGTGACAGCGGGAATTAATTATTAAATTAATTAATTCAACTTATATATTTTGAATTTTGTAAAATAGAAATAATTTTTGAATTATTAATATCAAATGTATCTTATGGTTAATTTTTGGTGTTGTTCAGAAAAACTTCGATTTTTGATGAATAGTGAAACCACTAAGTGGTAGTTAAAAAAACTAATTTTTCATTTAAATGAAATTTTAACACCTCTGTGATTTGAATTTCCAAAATCCGACATACATCATTGTCATTAGGAAGTAAAATTTGGTTCAATGTGATTAAAATAATTTTTTGTGAATAGTAACTTTTAAGTTCTATTAATCGTGATTAAAGGTAATTAGTGAAATTTAAGGTAAAAATGATATTATAAAAATATGAAAATACCTTTATACTTGTCCTACACTTATTGGATGAGTCATGGACGACCAAGAAAATCCATGGGTCAACTTGGGGACCCCATGGAGCCACTTGGGTAAGAAAATGACATTAAAAACTTTTTATTTAAATTCAAAAAAAATTGTCACAAACATGTATTGTTTTACTAAAACAATTATTACATGAGGTTATATATGTTAACTTTTCGACTATAAATATTCATTGGAAAAATAAAACGATTTCCTACATTATTATATATTTTTTTATAATTTTTAGACATTAAATAAATTAAAAAATTTATGACACCATGATGATGCAGTGATTACCTCATTAATTAACGATTTAAATAAAATGAAAAGATAATGTAAAATCTAAGAATTACACTTGTCAAAAACCTATTGGATGAGTATATTTTTAACCCTTATCACCTTATCCTCTAAATATATAAGCTTGGGACCTTTAAAATCCGAAACTCATTATATAATAAAGTAACATTTCAATCTTTCCAAGATTTCCCCTCCTCTCCTCTTATAAAAGGCCCCCACCTCTACCACCTTATTCACACCTTCCAAGCCATTTTTATCGGCCAAACTCTACCCAAATACTCTCTAAACTTCCCTCTCTTACTCCTAGAAGACTCAATTTGGGCATAATTCATTCCAAGGAAGCCTTTGGCTCAAATCAAAAAGAGTTACCCGATTTTAAGGTAATGTCTTCTCTTATGTTCTTTTGTTTTATTTTGCTTATACAACTCCTTAAAATCTTTTTATTACTTTATTTTGTAACAAAACAAGTATATACAATATAATAGGATGTTTTTATGATAATTATTTGATTTACACTTACACACAACTTCGTATAATGGTTAAAAAACATACTGTTTCTGTGGGTGGCGAAATACTGCCTCACGAAACGATGATTGTTCAATATTCTTTTAACACCTCTAATGGTGGCCATTATGATGACACCATTTTTATATATGATATATATTATGTTTTTTTTCCTTATTATTCTGTATTTTTCATTTATGTCATACCTTTATGATTTCCATTATGGGTAAACGTGATAATTTCATTTTAGGAAGTGCGGACTACCACCCCCTCAAAGTGATTTGAATTGTTAATGCCATATGTGGGTTGTATAAAGGATGGAGTAAATGGTATTATAAATTATATTATACTGGAATTATATTATACCTTTATATAATTATGATTTCATTCCATTAAATACGAAATATAAATGAAAGTAGCGTTCATGCGTACGTACGACTTACCGTCTCCATGAACGGTGCATTTCATTTCTTACCTCTAAATGTTACGTAATATTATGAATTAATGTATATAATGGATATATATGATATATATGATATCTAAATCATGAATATAATTCTGGATATAGTGGATATTTTACCACATGAACAACTTGTAATTATAATAAGTTTAGTTTTGACTCAAGTACCAAAGATCGACAAAACGACCGTTATTAACTTAAATAATTACATAATGTTCATAACATGGTAATAAGTGATATAAAAGGAATAATGAACTTGAAAAAGGTTCTTAAGCAATTAGAAATTAACTCTAGTTTATTATTTAGGAGGTTAAAGAACGATCGAGTCAAGTCAGACACGAGGTAAGGGAACTTCTTAACCCAATTTCTATTCTTTGGGTTAATCTCCTACTTTCAAATTATGTCATGATATTATTATGTCCTATATTCTATTTGTACTTTCTTTATGTGTACTTATAGTGAATACACATAATAGATTTATTTTATTTTAAAAAAATGATCTTTGTAAGGGAACTTCTTAACCCAATTTCTATTCTTTGGGTTAATCTCCTACTTTCAAATTATGTCATGATATTATTATGTCCTATCTTGTATTTGTACTTTCTTTATGTGTACTTATAGTGAATACACATTATAGATTTATTTTATTTTAAAAAAATGATCTTTGCAAGGGACTTCGTCTCAATCTCCATTCATTGAGGCATATTTTGTTTTATACACAACATTCTTTTATACGGTGTATAAAACCCTTTGACTTTTAAATTTATTCAAAAGGAATCTTTTTATACGATGCGTTTTACTAAACGGAAAAAAGGAATGTTTTTTTTGTCATACGTATGCGGCGACAACGACTTCTCCACCGCCGTGACCATTATTTGAGTTTTGGCTTCCTCTACAAGCCATAACTTTTTTTTAAAAGAAAAATAAATACCAAGTTTTAATTTTCTTTTATTTTGGTATTGAAAATGGTTTTGATAATGTTTTTATTATATCAATGTGTTGTATTGATATCTTGTGATTGAAATGTGGAAATGTTATGTTTACTTTATGCATGTTTTATGTGATACGATTATGTTATGGTTTATGATATGTTTAAACCTGTTCATATGAGGAATGCATTGGACTAAATAAGTGACAGGTGGAGCCCGCTATAGCTCCTCGATGCATTGGCAGGTCTCATGAGACAAACTAGTGTCTTGGCACGAGGCCTTGACAAAATCATATTTGTAGTATTGGCATGAGGCCTTGGCTATGTGGTTATAATAGTCTGGCATTATGCATTCTATCATTATGAAAGTGGTTATTGATATTTCATGTGATTATTCGACCATTAGAATAACCATGTGAATAAGTAAATGGCATTATTTCATTTTGATTTTTCCATATTATGTTGAAGTTCATGTTTAAAAGTCTTTTGTTTAGTTATACATTGCCTTAAATGTTTATGTTATTTATGAAAGCTTCCGCTATATTGTTATCCTTACTGAGCATTTGAGCTCACCCCTTTCAATGTTTTAATTTTTCCAGGATGTGAAGAAGTATTCTATGAATGACCTGAAGGGATAATATGAGGGTATATGAAGATAAGATGTTGTTGTAGTTTTGTATTACTTTATGATGTAATGTAAAACTTATGAATGTATCTAGTGTTTCAAGGCTACTAAACTAATCGGTCTTTCGAGACTTGATCTTTGTGATTATTCCAATGTTATGCAATAATGCACCGACTCTAGGTAACTGGGGCCGGGGCGTTACATCAGGTCCAGCCATCCGCTCCGTGTACGTCCCGCCCAGTGGTCCACCTCCATGTACCGACTGCTCCACTAGCCTCTACCACGATCAGCACTATCCGTCGTCTGCATCCAACACAACGTAGTGCAGGCATAGCCCGTGCAGGGGTGAGTATACTCTACTCAGTAGGGACCCTGAGACCCCTGAAGGTCTCCCAGAATCCACAAAGGATAATCCACAAAGGAAAGATACAATCACGAAATAACATCTGACACTACTTAGGTATATGCCCATACATATACCTAAGTCATCAATTTCAGTTCGGCTCCAACATCCGAGCCCAAGTTCGATCACGTCCACACAGGGTAGCACAACACAATCCACATAGGATAACAAGTTAATCATATTGAAGATAATGAGTGAAAGTCAAGAATCATCTCACACAGGTATACTTCTTTATAAGACAATAGAGATGATCAGATGTAGCCACTGATTCATCTAAGCCGTCGGACCCACAAAGGATCGTTAGGTACTAACCCCCGCAATAACCCACACAGGATCTGACCCACACAGGATCGGTAGGCACTGGCCCACACAGGACCGCTGAGCGCTGACCCACACAGGATCTGACCCACACAGGATCAGTAGCACTGATCCACGTAGGATCGCTGAGTGCTATAGTCATCACCGTCGAATCCATGGAGGATTTCTGTACAGTCGTCATCGTCGTCGGAGTCGCAGCCAGCTCTAGGGTTCCCGCAGCAAGCTCGTTCGGGTGGGTCCGCTCCACAAGTCGAGGGGCTGATACATCAACTGACACGAATTCCGGAGTTTATGTATCCAAAAGTTCCATATCGTCAACAGGAACTCAACGTCACAAACGGTGCGTCAATCGGACGCCCTGTCTGAGAGTTATTGGCCTTTTCGTCCCAGGGGCCCGGTTGGTTTTTAAGTCAAAACCAACCCGAACGTACTCCAACTGCATCCAAACCTCGAGCGGAGTAAGCCAAAAGGTCCTTCTCACTAAGAGGGATCCAACAAAGTTGACGGCATGTCAACAGGACATCTGGAGCTCAAGTTATAAGTGTTTCCAGTCCGAGGGACCGGTTGGTTTCGTGTACGAACCAACCCGGCCGAACCCAAACTTCTCCAAAACATTGAGTGTAATATACTGAAACGGCCGTCTCGATCCAAGGATCACATCGCAGCTAACAGTGAGTTGATCGGAGGTCCGCATCCCAAGTTATGGGAAAAAGACCGAAAGAGGTCCGCGAATAGGGGGTTTGGGCCCGGTCCGACCCGGCCCAATACCCCCTGGGTCGGCCCGAACTGGGTCGACCCGACCTGGGTCTGGGTCCAGCCCATTAAGGCGTGGCCCAGCCCAGCTTGGGCGCAGCCTAGCCCGGCCTGGCTCGCTCGGCCAGGCCAGCGTGGCCAGGCGGCTCGGCCGTAACGGCCGAGCGGAAGGGGGGGGGGGCGCTGCCCCCTTGTGTGTAACCGCGTCCCCCATGTGGGGGGCCGCTCCTATCGGCCAGCCGGGGGTTACGACCCTCGACCCTTCTCGGAAGCCGCCCGGCCCGGTCCGGCCTTCCGGTTTTTGCTGCCCCGGGACCGTCGAAGACCCGCCCTCCTACTCCGGCATCGGCGGCCGGAAGCCGGCCGCCGCTTCCTACTCCGCCACGGCCAAAGGTTGTGGTCTTGGTCCGGCCAGTGTGGTGCGACGACATCACGCCCCTCCACCGCGGCCCCGCTCCGGTCGCGGCCTCTTCGACGTTCTCTGGCGCTGCGCGACGGATCCGCGACTTGTTCGATTCCAACGGCGCGGCGCGACGGCGCCGTGCTTCCTCACCCATTCTCTATTATTTTCCGTGCGGTGTATCAGCACCGCGCTGCCTTGTTCGTGCCGCAAACAAATCAAACAAACAAGGGGGGAGGAGGGTCGGTCGTGTTCGTGCGGTCCGACCTCCTCTTGTTATTGCGATAACAGGTGGCCCAATTTGAAACGAATAAAGGCGACAGAAGTAAACACAAACAACAAAATAACCCCCACCTCGAGCATTGTTGAACAAAGGCTCATCGCAAAATTGAACGTCGTGAAAGAAGGCGTCACGGAAAAAGGTTCCGTACACATTGATGGATATCGTTCGAGGAGGAATGGTGTCTCCCTTCCTTTGACGTGGGAAGAAGGAACGAAGGAATGTGCGTCAGGTCGTCGATCTCCGAGGAAGCCATCTATCACTGTCGTCCGTCGTCGGAGGTCGGCATTCTTTGCGTTCTTCGTCGAGGAAGAAGAACTTCAAGACTTTGAGAAATTCTCTCCCAAAATCCTCTCTCACAACCAATACAACACTAATAAAATAAGCATTGCCTTATTTTATTACTCACACCAAACGTTTTGAAATTCAAAATTGAATCAATCAATTAATTGAATTAATTGAGAAGTTTAAACCGCCCAATTAATTAGGCGTTTAATAATTAGATAAACGCAAGATTTGACTTTCATTTAAAGGGTGGTTTGAAGGAGTTGAAAAGGTGGGGCTCATGTGGGACCCACCTCACAAATATCATACCTAGTGGAGTAGGATATAGTGGGTCCCACTCCAACCACTTAGCTTAGGTTAAACAACTTTAAATAAAATAAAATTGGTTGCACCATTTTATTTTATTCTTTTACTTAACCCAAAATTTTAAAAACCACACCCGAGCAAACGCAACTTAGGAAAAGGTGTTCCTAAGAAATTACCGGCGCTGCGATTCCATCGGTGTCCTCGGATTTCGATTACGAGCACCGGTTCAAAAGTTAGGAAATCCCGCTCGTTCGTTCACTGAACGTACCGGAGCTAAATTTCGGAAAATTATTCCGGGCACACCGGGCCTCAGAATCAGGTACTGTCAGAAACTGCATTCTTGTAAAATCCAAAAGAAAATTAAGAAAAAAAATTCCCTTGAATTTTACGGGTCTTTACATTACTCCCACCTCAGGGCTTTACATCCCCATAAATATACATCATAAACTAGGGAAACAAATGTGGGTACTGAGCACGCATCTGAGCCTCCCGCTCCCAAGTTCTCTCCTGGAGTTCCTGTGCTGCCATCTGATGCGCACTAGAGGAATCGACCATCCACTTAGGACCCGCTCCTATCGATCCTCAATATCCACCAAGACCTCCGCAAAATTCGCCTCATCATAAATGTCTATCTCCCCATGGTCAATGATATGCGTCGGGTCGTGCACGTATCTCCTCAGCTGAGATACATGGAAGACATCGTGCACCCGGTACAACTGAGGTGGTAGAGCTAGGCGATAAGCCACCCCGCTAATCCTGCTGAGGACCTGGAATGGTCCGATGAAGCATGGAGACAACTTCCGCCTTGGCCAAATCTCTGTAATCCCCGTCGAGGTGAGACCCGCAAGAAGACGTGGTCTCCATCCTCAAACTCCAGTGGCCTCCGCCTCCTGTTAGCATAAGACTTCTGTCGGCTCTGAGCTGTCCTCATCCGCTCCTGTATGACCTGGACCTTCTCCGTCATGGCCTGGACCATCTCCGGTCCCACAAGTGCTGACTCCCCAGGGTCTGTCCAGCACAGCGGTGATCTGTATGGTCGGCCGTACAACGCCTCGTATGGTGCCATCTCGATGGTGGAGTGGTAGCTATTGTTGTACGCGAACTCCACCAAGGGTAGGTGGTCCTCCCAGCTGCTACCAAAGTTGAGGACACATGCATGGAGCATGTCCTCGAGAGTCTGAATGGTCCTCTCCGTCTGACCATCCGTCTGAGGGTGAAAGGCAGTGCTCAGACGTAGCTGCATCCCGAACACCTCCCGTAACCCCTTCCAAAGCCGGGAAGTAAAGAGAGCATCTAGATTGGAGACTATAGATGATGGTACACCATGAAGCTGTACAATCTCCTGAACTTAGAGGCGTCTCAAGCTCTCCACTGAGACCTGCTCTCTGATGGGTAAGAAGTGAGCCGACTTGTTGAGTCGGTCGACAATCGCCCAAATGGAGTCCTGACCTCTGAAAGTACGTGGAATTCCAGTCACGAAGTCCATAGATATCCTGTCCCACTTCCACTCTGGGACCTCCAAAGGCTATACCAAGCCTGCTGGTACCTGGTGCTCCATCTTCACCTACTGACAGGTGAGGCATTGAGAAATGAACTCTGCCACAACCTTCTTCATGCCCGGCCACCAGTGCTATCGTCTGAGGTCCTGGTACATCTTCGCCACTACTGGATGTACCGATAAAGGGGAAGTGTGGAAATCCCTCAGTACCTCCTCCCGTAAATCAGTTGGTACCATGGTACGTCCTCTGAAAAGGATGACGTGCTCTCCTCACATAGAGAATCCATCAGGTGCCTGTCCTGAGGATATCTGCGCAAGCCGCGTCTCACAGTCATCATCCCCACGTTGCGCCTCTCTGACCTACTGTAGAAGTGGAGGAGTGACTGTGAGTGACTGTAGAAGGGCTGGCCCATCACTATCGATGAAGGATATCTGTAAAGAGGCTAGCTGCTCTGTCGCCTCCCCAAGTAGCTGAATGCCCGTCCTCCTACTGAGAGTATCAGCTACTACGTTCACGTTTCCAGGAGTGTAGACTATCTCAAAGTCATAGTCCTGGAGGAACTCAAGCAATCGTCATTGTCTCAGGTTTAGGTCCTTCTTTGAGAAGATGTACCTGAGACTCTGGTGGTTAGAATAGACTATAAAGAACTCGCCCATCAGATAGTGTCGCCACATCTTCAGAGCGAAGACCACTGTTGCTAACTCCAGGTCATGGGTAGCGTAGTTCTTCTCATGCTACCTCAACTGACATGATCCATAGGCGATCACGACCCGCTCCTGCATCAGGACACATCCGAGTCCGGTCCCTGATGCTTCGCAGTAAACTACGTACCCAACTCCCTCCTCCGGTAGCCTCAAGATAGGTGCGCTGGTCAATATCTGGCTCAGCTCCTGGAAGCTCTGCTAATATCTTTTTGACTATACAAAGGGTTTCCCCTTCTTCGTCAAAGCTGAGAGTGGTTCCACAACTCTGGAAAAGTCTGGCACGAATTTCCGGTAGTACCCAGCTATCCCCAAGAAACTCCGCACCTCCGTCACGCTCCTGGGTGGCTCCCAATCTAGCACTGTCTCGATCTTCGTAGGATCCACTGCAAATCCTTCCTCATAGATGACGTGTCCCAAGAAGTGGACCTCACGTATCCAGAACTGACACTTCAAGAGCTTTCCATAAATCTGGTGCTCTCGGAGTGTGTCCAGTACAACCCGCAAGTGATAGGCGTGCTCCTCCTCAATCGTCGAGTATATCAATATGTCGTCGATGAAGACCACGACAAATCGATCGAGGTAAGGCTGAAATATCCTATTCATGAGGCCCATGAACACGGTTGGATCATTGGTCACGCTGAAAGGCATAACCAAGAACTCATAGTGGCCATACCGATATCTGAAGGCCGTCTTCTGCACGTCCTCATCCCGAACTCTGAGCTGATGATAGCCTTACCTGAGCTCTATCTTTGAGAACCACCGTGCTCCCTTAAGCTGATCGAAGAGATCATCAATCCTCGGTAGTGGATACTTGTTCCACACGGTCACCTGGTTCAGGCGACGATAGTCGACACAAAGTCGCAAGCTCACATCCGCCTTCTTGGCGAACAATATCGGGGAAGCCCAGGGTGAAACACTGGGTCAGATGAATCCCTTTCCCTGCAAGTCCTCCAGCTATACCCGTAGCTCTCGAAGCTCGTCGGGAGCCATCTGATATGCTGGGGTGGATATCGGGGCTGTCCCGGAGTACATGTAAATATAAAATTCTACCTCTCTGCGAGGAGGTAGTCCTGGAACGTCGTCGGGGAAAACGTCTGCATACTGATCCACCACTACAGGTAAGCTCGGACACTGCACGTCAACTGCTCCTAGGATGAGGCTAGCCAACTGATGAGTGATGGACTGTCCTCTCCTCTACGTGAATCCTTCCTATGCTACAAAGGCTCGCTTCTCTCCGGTGAAGGTGAACCTGCTCCCATCGGTGCGAACACATCGCACCTTGCGCCTAATGCAGTCAATCTGAGCATATACTGTAGATAACCAATCCATGCCCAAGATGACGTCGTAAGGACTCGACGTCACTACAAGAAGATCCCAGCTGAAGCTCTCACCTCCTAGAGTAATCTCACATTGTCGGCACCAGTGCGTAATCGTCGAGTCTGCTCCCGTAAGAGTCTCTAGCCGTAAGGATCGAGCCAACGGCTCTGTAGGAATCTCCGAGCTCCGAACAAGGGTAGCGGCTATGAAATAATGACTCGCTCTTGTGTCTATAAGAACTACAGCAAGGGTGGAGTAGACACAGATAGTACCTCGAATCATCTCTGGAGCACCGTGGTCATAGGCCTCCGCTGCCTGAATTTGTGCCTGTCTCTGCTCGCCAGCTCCCTGTGGTCGGGGTGGACCTCTTGGTGGTGGTGGTGGTAGAGCCTCAAAGCATCGTCCACCACCTGCTGCTCGACCAGCTCCCCTACCTCGTCCGCCTGCTCCCTGCGAACCACCACGGTCGACCCTTTGCCTCTGCCTGGGTGGTCCTTCAACCGTCTACTGCTCCTCCACATGGCGGGTCGGGCAGTCACGAGCCATGTGGCCCTACCCGCCGCATGCATAGCACTGTCTGACTCTCGAAAGACTGGATCTGTGCTGAGTGCCCCGCACCTGTGAGCCAGTGTCCTGAGGTCGTTCACCTAAGGGTCTGGTCCGCCTGGACCCATGTGTCATCCACCGACTGCCAGCTGCAGAAGACTCTGCTACGTGCCGCCCTGCGGTAGGTCTCGCTGCTGATGTAGGCTCAGCAAGAAAGCTCTCAATGAGAAGGGCTCGCTCCAGTACTCCTGCCTGTGTCGGAATTCTGAGGGAGATCAGCGATGCCCTAATCTCATGCCTCAATCCCTACTCGAAGGTCCAGGCCCGGAATAATGGGTCTCGTACCATGTCTTTCGAATAGCGCGAGAGGTCGGTAAATCTCACCGAGTACTGGGCGACTGACAAGATGCCATGCCGCAGCTGTAGTAGCTCCTGGATGCGCAACGCACGGAGGGTGGCTAGGACGAACTCTGAGCGGAAGAGGCTCTCAAAGTCCGTCCAGAGGAGATATGCCTCGTCGTGCACCTGGAGCATCAAGCTCCACCATCTTCCTGCTGCCACGTGCAGGAGACTCGCAGCAAGGATCACCATGAGGTCTGCTGGTGTCCCTACCAAACAAAAAACTCATAAAACTGCCTCCAGCCAATCCTCGGCTGCCTGAGGGTCCGTCTCCCTACGGAACATGGTTGGTCGCTGACACTGAAACTCGTGCAGTGCACTAAGGCGACGTGCATTGTTAGTGGCTGGGGCTGGTAGCATCGGTGGCTCGGCGGGTAGAGGTATCGCCGGTGCCTCTGCTGTCAAAGGGCCCTGCACTGAGGCCTCGTCGCTCGGTGGGCTGTCGTCACGTAAAAAACTCGGAACCCTAGCTGGCTGCCGTCGTGGGGCCATCCTAAAAAGAAACAGGTGCGCCACGGTCAAACAGTATACCTGGTGAGATGACACAAAGTAATCACAAAGAAAACTTGAAACACATATGCAATCAATGTTTTTGTGCATTAAGTTGGAAATCAGAAGTCAGGGTCCTGGTGTATGGATTCTTCGGCTGCCGCACCAACACTGGACTCCCTGGACTGATAACCACACCTAATACCCTTAACACTATTGCTTCACATAGAAGAAAGATCAGATTCCAATGTTCTGTGGTAGAACCGAACACCTCTGATACCAATTTGTCACGACCCGTCCTCAGGGCCCATGCCGTGACTACCCCAAGCCTGCCTTCCATAGGCCAGGGGCTGGCGACTAGAACCAAGGCGTAATTCCCGATAAAAAGGGAAGTCATTGCCTTTGTAAAGTAAACAAACACCACAGAGTAAGAAGAAGTAAACACTAAGTAAAACTGGGTACAATAGAAAGTGCAGTAAAGTATGTGGGCCAGAATACAAACCCAAACTGAAGTAAAGTACAACTGAAAAAGGAAGTACAACAACTGAAAAGTAAAGCCGCAACGTCAAACTATCCACTGGTAGTCCCACCTGAAGGGTGGGTACAGATAGCCACATCAGCTCCTCGGGTCCAGCCGTATGCTCCGTGTACATCCCGCCCAATAGTCCACCTCCAGGTACCGACTGCTCCACTAGCCTCTACCACGATCAGTGCGGTCTGTCGTCTACCTCCAACACAACGTAGTGCGGGCATAGCCCGTGCAGGGGTGAGTATACTCTACTCAGTAGGGACCCCGAGACCCCCGACGGTCTCCCAGAAAACACAAAGGATAATCCACAAAGGAAAGATACAATCACGAAGTAACATCCGACACTACTTAGGTATATTCCCATACATATACCTAAGTCATCAATTCCAGTTCGGCTCCAACATCCGAGCCCAAGTTCTATCACGTCCACACAGGGTAGCACAACACAATCCACATAGGATAGAAAGTTAATCATATCGAAGATAATGATTGAAAGTCAAGAATCAGATCACACAGGTATACTTCTTCGTAAGACGATAGAGATGATCATATGTAGCCACTGATTCATCTAAGCCATCGGACCCACACAAGATCGTTAGGTACTAACCCCCTCAATGACCCACAAAGGATCGATAGGTACTAACCCCCGCAATGACCCACAAAGGATCGATGGGTACTAACCCTCGCAATGACTCACACAGGATCTGAACCACACAGGATCGGTAGGCGCTGGCCCACACAGGACCACTGAGCGCTGACCCACACAGGATCTGACCCACACAGGATCGGTAGCACTGATCCACATAGGATCGCTGAGTACTGTAGTCGTCGCCGTTGAATCCACGGAGGATTTCTGTACAGTCATCATCGTCGTCGAAGTCGCAGCCAGCTCTAGGGTTCTCGCACACAGCAAGCTCGTTCAGGAGGGTCCGCTCCATGAGCCGAGGGGCTGATACATCAACTAACATGAAGTCTGGAGTTTATGTATCCAAAAGTTCCTTATTGTCAACAGGAACTCAACGTCACAGATGGCGCGTCAATCGGACGCCCGGTCTGAGAGTTATTGGATTTTTCTTCCTAGGGGACCGGTTGGTTTTTAAGTCAAAACCAACCCGAACGTACTCCAACTGCGTCCAAACCTCGATAGGAGTAAGCCAAAAGTTCCGTCTCACTAAGAGAAATCCAACAAAGTCGACGACACGTCAACAGGACGTCCGGAGCTCAAGTTATAAGCGTTTCCGCTCCAAGGGCCCGGTTGGTTTCATGTACGAACCAACCCGGACGAACCCAAAGTTCTTCTAAACCTTAAGTGTAATATACCAAAACGACCATATCGATCCAAAGATCGCATCGTAGCTGATGGTACGCCGATCGGAGGTCTGCAGCCCAAGTTATGGGCAAAAGACCGAAAGAGGTCCGCGAATAGGGGGTTCGGGCCCGGTCCGACCCGGCCTGATACCCCCTGGGTCGGCCCGAACCGGGTCGACCCGACCCCAGTCCGGGTCCGGCCCATTATGGCACGGCCCGGCCCGGTGGGCACGGCCCGGCCCGGCCTGGCTCGCTCGGCCTGGCCAGCGTGGTCGGGCGGCTTGGTCGTAACGGCCGAGCGGAAGGGGGGTGGGGGCGCTGCCCCCCTGTGTGTAACCGCGGCCCCTATGTGGGGGGCCGCTCCTGTCGGCCAGCCGGGGGTTACGACCCCTGGCCCTTCTCGGAAGCCGTCCGGTTGCTGCTGCCACGGGACCGTCGGGGTCCCACCCTCCTGCTCCGGCGCCGGCGGCCGGAAGCCGGCCGCCGCTTCCTTCTCCATCATGGCCAAAGGCCCCGGCCTTGGTCCGGCCGGCGCAGCGTGACGACGCCGTGCCCCTCCGCCGCGGCCCCACTCTGGCTGTGGCCTCTTCGACGTTCTCCAGCGCGGAGTGACGGTGTCGCGGCTTGTTCGATTCCAACAGCGTGGCGCGACGACGCCGCGCTTCCTCGCCCATTCTCTATTATTTTCCGTGCGGTGCATCGGCACCGCGCTGCCTTGTTCATGCCGCAAACAAATCAAACAAATAAGGGAGAGGAGGGTCAGCCGTGTTCGTGCGGTCCGACCTCCTCTCATTATTGCGATAACAGGCTTCCAAATTTGAAACAAATAAAGGCGACGGAAGTAAACACAAACAACAAAATAACCCCCACCTCGAGCGTTGTTGAACGAAGGCTCGTTGCGGAATTGAACGTCGCGGAAGCAGGCGTCGCGGAAGAAGGTTTTGTACACATTGATGGAGATCGTCCGAGGAGGAACGGTGTCTCCCTTCCTTTGACGTGGGAATAAGGAACTAAGGAATGTGCGTCGGGTCGTCGATCTACGAGGAAGGCGTCTCTCACCGTCGTCCGTCATCAGAGGTCGGCGTTCTTCGCGTTCTTTGTCGAGGAAGAAGAACTTCAAGACTTTGAGCAATTCTCTCCCAAAATCCTCTTGCACAACCAAGACAACACTAATAAAATAAGCGTTGCCTTATTTTATTACCCACGCCGAACGTTTTGAAATTCAAAATTGAATAAATCAATTAATTGAATAAATTGAGAAGTTTAAACTGCCCAATTAATGAGGCATTTAATAATTAGATAAATGCAAGAGTTGACTTTCATTTAAAGGGGGGTTTGAAGGAGTTGAAAAGGTGGGGCTCATGTGGGCCCCACCTCACAAATATCCTACCTAGTGGAGTAGGATATAGTGGGTCCCACTCCAACCGCTTAGCTTGGGTTAAACAACTTTAAATAAAATAAAATTGGTTGCACCATTTTATTTTATTCTTTTACTTAACCCAAAAATTTAAAAACCACACCTGAGCAAACGAAACTCCGAAAAAGGTGTTCCTAAGCAATTATCGGCACTGCGATTCCATCGGTTTCCTCGGATTTTGATTCCGAGCACTGGTTCAAAAGTTAGGAAATCCCGCTCGTTTGTTCACTGAACGTACCCGAGCTAAATTTCGGAAAATGATTTCGGGCACACCAGGCCTCTGAATTAGGTGCCGTTAGAAACTGCGTTCTTGTAAAATCCAAAAGAAAATTAAGAAAAAAATTTCCCTTGAATTTTACGGGTCTTTACAATAAATCAGGTAGTTCCTCTCTTATGGCCTCAGCTAATGAGACTCATACTCCAAAAATCTATCTCCCTATATCAGAACTACTACCAGTCTGATAATGGATGCATCATAATACATAGTGTATCTCCTACCTATATCTAGCGGAATTAGGACTCGTGTTGAAGTCAGTCTCCCTTTCAGCTCCTAAAAGGCTATCTCAAAGGTATCTGACCATAAAAACTTCACACCCTACTTAGTCAAGCCCATAATAGGTGATTATAAATGTGATAATTCCTATATAAAATGTTTGTAATATCCATCTCACCTTATGAAACTTCATATATCAAAGACGTTCTTGGTATTCTCCCAAGAAACTATAGCTCTCACATTATTTGGGTCAACTAATACTCTTTTCTCTGAGATAATATAACCCATGAAGTGAATTTTTTCTATCCAAAAGTGGAACTTTGTGAGCTTAGCATATAATTGATGCTCTCTTAGTGTATCCAAAATGATCTCAAGATGTTTGTCATTGTTGTGTCTATTGTGAGAATACACCAAGATATCATCCACAAATACCACCACAAATGAATCCATATAAATATTGAAAAGTCATGTTATCATCACCATGAAAACTACCAGAATGTTCATCAGACCGAATGACATAACCAAATACTAATATACACCATACTCGATACTAAAAGTTGTATGAGGTATGTCTATAGGTCTAACATGTACATGGTGATATCCCTTTATCAAATCATTCTTCAAGAAAACTGACCTCCTTAAATCTGGTTATAGAGATCATCTTTATGTGGCAAGGGATATTGGTTCTTAATCATTAACTGATTCAATTTCTGATAATCCACACACAATATGAGGGTACCATCTACCTTTTTCGAAAAAAAGACTGGTGAACCCCATGGAGAAGTATTGTGTTGTATAAAATCCTTTGCCTCCAAGTCCTCTAGATGCCTCTTTAGCTCCTGCAACTCTATAGTATCCATCCTATAAGGAGACATGGATATTGGTGAAGATCTTGATACTAGTTCATTAGAGAACTCCACCTCTCTCTTGGGTGGTAAACCAAAAAAATCATCCATGAAAACATATCTAAAATGATCAACCACTTGCGAGAAATATTCCTGATGCAATCCTTGATCATCTAGATATAAACTATCAATCCTTGGGCTGTCATCCCACCCAACCCATGATGCTCTGGTCAAGATCGACTCGCCTGGACATCTCATTCACCCTTGTGAATAAAAACTCTACCCTATGGTGGTGTGAAGGTCACCCTAAGGTGATAGAAATCAACATGGGATCAATAATAAACTAGTAAATCCATCCTTATTATGACATAAAACCCATTAATCTCAAGGAAAAAAAGATCCCATATGAAGTGGCACCCACCAGTCTCAAGGGGTCACTCCCTGCACCGGTGCACACCCTCTATTCTAATCCTCAATAGAGTATCGAGTGTCATAACTCCCTTAGAAAACTAAACCATGAGCCCATGGCTCTTCAAAATAGGTACAAATATGAAACTATGTGATGAACCTATATCAAAAAGAGTAGATACAAGAGTAGAGGATACTAAGATCATACATCTTATAGTAGATGGTCTGACACTCTTATCCTCAGGTGTAGGTTGTACCGAATATATTTGGCCCGAACTGTGGCCTTATGAAACAACCTCACCACCTAGAGTAGGATCAATCTACTGTCTAGGTACAACTAGTTCCTAGATACTTCAACCACGATCACCACCTCGGCCTGAATGACCGGTACTACCCTAGATCCCAGCCTGATGCAGAGCTATAAAACCTACTCCTGAACCTGGAGTTGAAGTTGACCCCTTCTATTGACTACTGGAGGTAAGGTCCTAAAAAAATTGCATGTGGACCATCGTACTACAAACTCAGCACTTGAATGGGTATCGATCACACTGATTCATCACATGTCCTCATCTCCCATAGTAGTAATAAAAAACAACACTACCAGAACTACCAGCACTAACAGTATGAACGGTACTCACCTCAAGAGAGGTCTCAAAATGGTGCTTCCTTCTAGAATATGCTGAACCACTATGTCAAGAGGATAAACTACCCTGCTTTTCATTCCCAGCTTCCCTCAGGTTCCATTTTATAACAAGAACCTGATTCACTATCTTAGAAATATCCATTAACCTAAAAACATTAACCTAAGATCGAACGACATGTATGAGACCTTGCTTGAAGAATCTCTCCCTCTATAGCTCATCAACAAGGTATATCAGTGCAAAACACAGAATCTCTTTAAAGTATGCTAAATAATCCATAATGGTCCTCACACCCTACTTCAGGCACATAAACTCAATATCCCTCTCTTATCTCAGAATATTAGGGAAAATTTATCATAAGACTAGGTTTGTAAATACCTCCAAACCATATCTCAGAGTTTATTAGCCTGGTTTAAAACATCTCATCAGTGCTTAGCTACTCCTCGAAGCATATATGTCACGAGCTTCAATCTCCTCTCAAGAGGTTCCAGATGATTAAAAATTGAAAAAACATTCTCTATCCATAGATCAAAATCATTTGGACCTCCATCCCCTAAAATCATGGGTGTATTATACTTCTAGAACACACTCAACAACTCTTACATAGACAAGGCAGCCTGCAGGGCTCCCTGAAAATTCTGCATATAGCGTAGGAAACCCTCACTTAATTGTTCCTCATCACCTGTGTCCAGTACAAAAACTTGTGCCTTAGCTTTCACTATAGGAGGCTAGTAGACCATGTCCCACCACCTCTGGAGCATGGTCGCCTCCACCCTCCTATCATATGAATAGAGGTCGTTGTGGTGGCATGTCTCTTCAATTCCAAACACACACCTCAAAAAATTTTGATAACAAACGATCACAGTTTACAAACACAGGATAGGTCTAAGAATTACAATAAACATATCACACCCCTTTGCCTACTCTTAAACCCAGGACTAGGTAAAAAGAAATAGTTGTAAACATCACTAGATTCACTGCCTACTTCCCACTCAAAATCTCGGTCTAAGTCAAGTTCTTTGTTTCTCAATTTCAATTTACATTTTAATTCACATTTATATCACAATTCTATTTCTATGGTTGAACCAAATGGTTCACCACTTTTAATCTATAGGGGCCCATACACCTCACTAATTGAAGTATGATATTAACTTAATCTATACCATAACACGTTTAGATCCATGAAACCAATGGTGAATGACTAAACATGCCATAGTTAACTACTTAGGGTGTGTGTTGTAGCCTAAGTAAGAAAATACTATTTAGATTATAACAGAAACTCTAAGTACCAACTATGTTTCTTCAATTCCCTACAAGAATACTAGCAGGATAACAAATATATCTGGTAAGGCACATATCAAAATGTCAGGCAATCAAGTAATGTATCCTATATGGCATGAAATAATGCATGACATGTGAATCCTAACATGTTCCTAAAAATATACATGAGATTCATACCATCATATCATCGGTCCATGATAAAATCCATAATAAAAAAGAATATCAAACAGCAAGTTCATCCCCCAATGGTGGAATCAAATCAACTGTAATAGGAAAAATCCAAAAAAATAGGTTTCATTCTAGGAAATTTGGCTTTATCCAGTATGTGGGTTAGCTACTCTCAAGCATAACCTATTACCAAATTAAAATTCCTTCATAATACCTAAAAATTATCTCAAAATATTAAGACAACTAGAAAAGAGATGCTCTAATACCACTTTGTAATGACCTGGCCTGAATGCCACTAAACGGTGCCCTAAGTCGGTGGGTCACATGGCCTTAAGTGTGCCTCCCTGTACTTAAGAGGCTTCCAACTAGTAGCAATGTCCTAGGGTGTATCTATGGGGACATTATTCCCTCAAGTTAGATTATATCACAATGGTAATAATCACAATAGTCAATAGATGAAGCAATAAATCAACCATATAAAAGATTAACATTTAGAAGACTATAATAAATAAACAACGCAAAAGGCAATTTCATATACAAAATGATATGTCATGTCATGTATCTATATTGCATGAAAATATATATACAAGTATCCAATGAAATTAATGTATCAAAATAGAGAAAAGAACAAAGGAACTATCCCAACTATCATCACGATCATAGCTTGGTCCTATGCTCCTCTACTCCTAAGCAGCAAACAAGTCAAGCATCGTACAATGGGTGCTTTCCCAGGTCCCTACATTTATCCATGAAGTATGTTTGGGTAACCAATTGTGGCCCAAGAAGAGTGTGATATAACACTTAGTAGGCCACCAACAATGGTGTTTATAACAAATCCAGTCTGTGAAACATAAGTAGAAATAGTGTTCAATATACCATAGGTATAAAATTAGTGAAAGTAAATGATATAAGTCCATGTAGTATTTTCTAGCCTACCAAGGCTCCCTGTAAATAGTAGTCAAGATCCTATAACAAGGGTATCTATAAGGAATACAAGATGGTGTAAAACTATTTTTCTATCATCTATAATCAGATACCCATATCAGGGATACCTATAAAGTATAACAAAAATCCACAAAGGACTTGTCATGTAAACAAGTGTAAGAAACTACCATGACCATGCCATATAAGCCAATATATAACATTCATTATGGTCATGTCGTATAATCAGAGTCATCCACAACAGCCTCTCTATTTAATCAAAATTGTCATACCACGAAGGGCCAGATCCAAGGTATATAAGACCAATACATCCATGTTGAGTCTCAGGAGTATCTTGATAGAAACTCGGTAATGAAATGGCTAGAGTTCTTAGAGAATGTCAACATACCATGTTCAACATGAGTCTAAAAAAGATGGATCCAAGGGGTATCAAGGCCCTTGGAATCCTATAGAATCAGGATCCAAGGAGTAAACAGGTCCAAGGCATCCCTACCATAAATAAGATCCATTGGAGAAATGTCCATGGAATCTATGGAATCAGGATCCAAGGTATACTAACCAAGGTATCCACTAATATTTCAAATAATCATCTCATTCCAATAATAATTTATCAATCATTCACATTCCATGAGTTCTTCCAACTAATTTAACAAAATCCATTTAAATAATTTAATCAATTCACATCATGTTATCACATGGAAAAGAAGGCATAACCATATACTAACAATTCAATTCAATTCAATTTATATTTAAAAAGGATCCCTCTAGAAAGGTGATCTCATACACACCCAATGTGGTGGTAAAAAAATATGTAGATACAAAGGTGCACCCCATGGGTGGCCTAGGTTGGGGAAACAACCTCCACCAATCTCAAAAAAAAACTAGTGGGAAACCTAATCAGGCTCCAATTCATTAAATTCAACCATTTAATAAATTTAGGGGGAACTGTTGGAAATTTAGGCTTGCGGCACAACTATGGAATTCTATAATACAGCAAAATTGTATGATAAAAGGTATATACCACCTACCATAGTTCTGTATTAGAGCACTCATCCAGTATCGAGTTTTGATACGGTCCAAATCGGGAGAGAAACAAAGAAAGGATGAAAATCCTAAAAATAGGGCATATTATCTCACACTAAAATAGCACAGCTGATACCAATTCAAATGAAGAATGGCATAAGAGGAATGGATTAATCACCGATGCAGATCCAATGATACTGATGGTGTTCGATTCTAAGTTCGTACAAAGAAACGATAATCAAGCCTACACTTTGAGATTCAAAGGATCTCCCACAGCCAAGGTTCATTCCAACATAGGAAAATATGAAATAGGTTTAGGTTTTAATAGATTTTTAAGGGTGAAATTATAACTTCCCCAAGAAACACTAGGCTTCATGGTTTGTCCCCATAATTGGCCAAATTGTGCACCAAATGTTCACCCTTCACTGTGTGAAGAGGGGCCTCACACAGTTTCACGTGCACAATTTGAAAAATCATGTTCAAACAATGTCTCAACCTCTATTCGAAAACTTCATCAAATATAAAAGGGAGTGGGATTGAATTGGCATGGTTTCCTCAAATAGTGAGACCTCCTACACCCCACTGTCAATCCATGTATAGTTAGGGGTAACCATTCAGCCTGTCCCACATGGTTTCTCCTAAAAATTCAGGCTATTTTTTTTCAAAAAGTGGGGCTTCAGG
Source organism: Viscum album (assembly GCA_963277665.1). NCBI lineage: Eukaryota > Viridiplantae > Streptophyta > Magnoliopsida > Santalales > Viscaceae > Viscum > Viscum album. Next base: position 581,943,804 of record OY728148.1, read on the forward strand.
ATTCAAACAAGCCCCGAACACTCCCAAAACTCCTATAACCTCCTCAGGCATACAAATTAGGTCAAAACCAAGCATTTAAATTGAAAATAAAAATATTTTTACCTCATATAAAAAACTAGGATCTTAAAACATATCTCAAAGCTATATAAGAACTTAATTTCAATTATAAAACTAGATAAGTCAAGGTATAGAACTAAATTTGCTAATTATGTATGGGAAGTTACTTGAGGATCCATAATGGTTGAAAAGGGAGAAAAGGATGAGATGTTGTACTTGACCAGAATAATTAAAGCAATTGCATTGGTTGGAAGTTCATCCTCAAAATATTTGGAGGTTTGGCATTGTAGGTTTGACCATATCGGTGAGAATAACATGAAATTTTTAACTGCAAAATTCATACTGAATCTTGATCATATGGAGATAATAAAATGTGAAATTTGTGTGTTGGGAGAACAGATAAGGGAGTCCTTCAATTTAGATGCTTGAAATCCCAGATCCTAGAAGTTGCAACTTGTTCACATTGATGCTTGGGGATCTACTTCTATTCAATCTCTCAAAGGTTAACTTTAATTTGTTACATTTATTGTTGATTCTAACAATAAAGTTTGTATTTTATTTATAAATCATAAGTCTAATGTTTTTCAAGGTTTCATTCAATATAAATCCATGGTGGAAAGGTAGTGTTTTTGGAAGTTGAAATGCCTACGTTTCGACAACGGTGGTGATCACACCAAATACAACTTCTAGAACTTCTGCAAGAAGAAGGGGGTAAGGATTTGGAAGATAGTTCTCAAAACTCTACAAAATAATGGAGTTTCTAAATGAATGAATCATAAATTGATGAATAAGGATTGAATAATGAGGTTTTGCTCAGAAATTTTCAAGGGAATATACAACCACTGACCTTATCAATATAATTCTAAAATTGATGGTTGGGTAGGAAATTCCAAATGTGTTATAGCCTAGTAAATGACTAAAAATTCACCACCTTAAAGTCTTAAAAATCTTATCATATATGATTGTTGATTCAAAGTATAGGGACAATCTTGAGTAAAATTCCAAAGTTTGTTTTTCTACTAGTTGTAGTGATGATAACTACAACTATCAGCTATGGGATGATGACAAGTGGAAATTCATCAGGAGTTGAGATGTTCACTTAAATAAATGGGTTCTATAGAAGGAACAAAACTTAGAGGATAAATAAGTTTAAGAAAATAGATCAAATATAAAATTCCAAGTTGATCTGAATATGAGAACTGGAAGTTTAGAAATTCTTAATAACTTAGATGGAATTGTGACATCCCAACTCAAATTCCACTCAAAGGTGTCCCAAATCCGGTTGGTCACATGGCCTCAATCATGCCTCCTCATATTCTAGAGGCCTCTGATTAGAAGCGAGGGTCTATGGTGTGTCTGTGGGGAGACTATTACCTCATTACTAGAGTGTAACATAAGAAATAAGTAATATAACAGGTAAATAGCTGGAGAATAATATGAATATATGACACAATATATAACAGACACTATAACACTGGGCCAGTAACCCACCATAGTAGAAGAATATAGGACTATTAAATAACAGAAGCAATAAATAACAATACTCAAAATCTGACAACTGAATCATATAAAAAATGATGATGATACATGTCATGTCTCTATAAAACTATAAAACATGGATATAAGGCAGTGAGAATAACATGCCATACAAAAGAATCAAAATGAAGACAAAAACTATACATCATCTCATGAATTGTCTCAGTCATATGCTACTAAGATCCATCCTAAGAAAAAAAATAAATATCAGGTATCTGAAGCAGGATGCTTCCCCTTGTCAACACCTACATATATGTAATCTCCCTGAGTACCAATGGTGTCCTGGATAGTGTGTGAGATAAATCTCTTCAAGCCACCACTAATGATGTTTATACCACCCATTCAGTGTAATATAAACTGAAACAGTGCACAATCATGTTTATATAAAATTAAAGTAGTACAGTAATGTAAATACCCTGATGCCTGCTTCATCCTAAGCTAGTAATGTCTCTGAACATGAGATCATTTAGTTGTATCATTTAACTTTAGTGTATATAATAAGTCACATGAGGTGTAACCAGCACTAACATCACAATATGATAATAATAATAAATGATCCAATATATAACAAGGCATTCAAAAATGATGATAATAGTGAATAGGATCCAAGGTAGTAACCTAGGAATCCTTGACCTTGGGGTTTAATCCAACTTAGTAATAACTTATAGGATATCTATAAGGGTTTTGTGTGTAATCCAAGGGGAATTGACCAAGGCATTCCATTGTAATATGATTATAACCGAGTCCAAGGATCTCATCCAAGGTAAAACAGGATAAACAATGACTAGGCCCAATGGGTGTATCCATGGTGCCTCATGTCTGTAGATGTCATGCTAGATCTGAGGAGTGTATCCAAGGCATACTATAATGATAATAAATGGATCATATGGTGTCATTATGGGCATCCACTGGTAGACAACAATCAGGTTCCAAGGTGGGCATCATCCTTGGCAACCGAAATCCTTGAATTGAAATGGAATCCACGAGTGTTCGAGGAATTTCCTTGGGAATCCAAGGTAGGTTCATGTATGACCACTACTGAAAAGATGTCAAGGTCCATATGTAATAGTCACCTTATACTTAATTCATTTAAATAAATTAGTCCATTAATAGTCATGTCATTTAATAATCCATGTGGTCCATTCCATACCTTTAATTAATATGAAAAGATGTAATAAGGACATGCATCCATTTAATATTTAATTATATATTCAATTATTTAGTTCTCTCCTTTACCTTTCATAACATGACAATGTGGGATAAGGATGAGAAACCATATGCAATTCCATATATAATGAACTAGTCCAAGTGGTACTTATAGATATACTTTCCAATTTTCATTTTAAATATTCAATGGTATTATTGAAACACTTACCTTAGAAGCAAAAAGTGGAATCATATAGGTACTAAGCATTAACAAATCATTCATTTAATTATGACACTTACCCTTATGAATATCAGGTCAAATCATACACGAACGGTGGAATAAATAATCACAGAGAACCACTAAAGGCATATTTATGAATAATATTCTACTTGGGGTGGTTGGTGTTGAGGACGTAACCTCCAAGAATGATGAACATATAGGAAAATGGCTCTAGAATATGATCATGGTGATTATAAGAAAGTCACATGAATTAAATAGGTGATGCCCAAGGAAATCGGTGTGTGCGTAATGACGATAGTTTATAAAATGATGAGACTTGAGGAAAGAGTCATAGACCACCTAGTGTATACTCGTATCACTCTCCTCATCCAGTATTATCCATTAGTTTGGATTGGATTAGAATAAATCTAAATAATGTATCAACTCCTTGAAAATAGGGTATATGAGGCTGCATATAAATAGCATCGTCAATGGAATGAAGAATAATAAACTAAGCTAAAGGATTGAAGAGCTTACCTGGAGGAATACAATGAGACCAATGGATCTTTGATTGGATACCAGATGAATAATTGGGATAAAAAACTATGGAAGAGGGGTTTAGGAGCTCCAACGTGAAGAATGGAGGCCCTCATATATGCTGGAAGATAAATGAGAGGGAGAGCATGAGTTAAAATATAATTAAGGGAAAATGGTCTTTTTACCCAAAATATCTGGGTCACATGGTTTGGACACATGGTTGTTCAAACTATTTTCCAACCGTGTGAAGGCCACTTCCTAAAGAGGAGACTGGTGCGGTTAGGTCACACAGTTTGAGAAACCGTGCACCAATGATGTCATTATCCTCTACTAAAAACTACAAAAAAAATTCATGGTCATGTGGCCCTGGGAACATGGTTTTCTTAAACCATGAAGCCCCCTTCTTCTCTCTGTAAAGCCCCACATGGTTAGGAGAGACCATGTGGGTTGGGTCGTATATTTTCTATTAACCATGTGGGTCAGTGATTTTCTCCACCGGTCGGGGTTCTGAGCTCTGAAAAAGCCCCAAGCACTCCCCAAAACCTTTCTAAAATCAAAGGGAATCCATATTAGGTCCAAAATAAATAATTATACCAAAATTTAAAGGATCCATAACTGAGAGAAAAACGGGTTTCTACAGTCTTACCCCCTTAAAGGAACTCATCCCCAAGTTCACCTTCCAAGGGTGGAAAAACACTGTCTGAGAAGAACTCCAGCCACTGGACATGTACATCAGGCTCCCACTCCCAAGTCTCATCCTATACATGTATGTTCTTCCATATCACCCATGCCAAATTATCATACCATCCTCGGAGAGCCTTCTTGCTCTGATCAACAATATGTATAGGATACTCCTCAAATGAATCATTGGTATCTAACTCAAATTCATCAGGATCAAAAGTATGAAACTAGTCGGTATGATAACAGAGAAGCTATGAAACGTGGAAGATGTCATTCATATCATGGTACCTATGAGTTAGTAACAATAGATATTCTACTGACCCGACTCTCTCCATAATCTAAAATGGTACTACATAACGAGGTGACACCTTCCCTTACCTCTGTATTCATCTATGCCCAATCCTGGGCGGTACCTTCCAGAAAATATGATCCTTAACCTCAAACTCCAGAGGTCATCAACGAGGATTGATATAATATTTCTGTCTAGACTAAGTAGTATACATAAGCTTCCTAATCATCTGAACCTACTTCTAAGTATCATGCATGAGATAAGGATCTAGTATCACTACCTCACCTGCCTCTAACCAGAACAAGTGAACAAAATGGCCTACCACACAATGACTCAAAAGGATCCATCTAAATCATCACCTAGAATCTATTATTATAGGATAACTCAACAAGAATGATATTCTTCTCCCAATAATCGATGAAATCTAGGACACATGCTTGGAGTGTGTCCTCTAAAACTTGTATCATTCGTTTCTATTGGCTATCAATCTAAGGGTGAAAAGTTGTGCTCAGAAGCACCTGTATACCCATAACTCTCTAAAAACCCTATTAGAACTATGAAATGAAACAAGAATCCCTATCTAAATTGATATTAAAAGGGAACCCATATAGACATATGATCTCATATACATATAGTCTTCCCAACTCATCAACTGATAAAGTCTATCGAATAGGAAGGAAGTGGGATACGTGTGTCAGTCTGTCAATGACAACACAAAAAACATAACTACCTCAAGGTGAACTCAGTAAGATGACTACAAAGTCCATAGAAACATATTCCCATTTCTATTATGGGACTTTAAGTGGCTATAACAAGACAAAAGGTCTTTGGTTCTCCACCTTCACCTACTAATAAGTGGAACACCTAGTAATAAAACCTTATATCTGACATTTCATCATAGGCCACCAATACTCGCATCACATATCTTGATATGTCTTGGATATTACTAGATGAAATGACCACTGAGAAGTGTGGGATACTCACATCAGTACCTCTCTTATATTTTTAGGAACCCAGAAACACCCATGTATATGTAGAATTTTGTTGTTATCCACGGACCAATCCGAAGGTAGTTTCTCTCTTGGAATACTCTCCCAGAGAACCAAGACTTCAGTATCTAAAAATTTCATACTCTTCACTATATCAAAGATGGAAGAGGTAATTTTCAAGGAAAATAGATAATACTACTCATGACTTTCATGAAACTCTAGATGCAGCTCAAAGAAGATGGTCATCAATTTGCATTCATCACTGGCTTCCTGCATGACATGTGCCTGAGTTTTCTGACTCATCACACCAAGCTATCACATTACCTTTTCTAAGAATATAGGAAACCTCAAAATCGAAGTAATAAAGATATTTGACTCATCTCCACTATTTGATATTCAAGTCACTCTATGAAAATATATATTTGAGGATATTATGGTTTGTATATACCGCAAAGTGATTACCCATCAGATAATGTCTCCAGCAATGTAAGGCATGGAAAATTGTTTCTAGCTCATGTTTGTGTGTCAGGTAATTCCTCTCATGGGGTCTCAACTACCGAGAACCATATGCAACGAATATGTCCACATATAATAAAAATTATCCCATGTTAATGCCTGGTTCATAATAGAACACTGTATATCCTCTTCCATGCTCTAGAAGAAGGAGAATAGGTATCGAAACAACCATTCCTTTTAGCTCCTGGAAGGCTTTCTCAGATGCTTCTGAACATAGGAACTTGACACCCTTCTTTGTAAGATAGGTAACCGGTGATGCAAGTTGTGATAAGTACTATATGAAATGATTATAATATCCATCCATCCCCAAGAAACTTCGTATCTCAAACATTTTTTTGGGCTGCTCCTAGGAAACAACAACACTCACCTTCTATGGGTCACTGATACTCCTAATTCTGAGAAGTATGACCCAATAAGTGGAATTTTTTTATCCAAAATTGGCACTTAAAAATCTTGACATAAAGATGATGATCTCTTAGTGCATTCAAAACTATCACAAGTTATAGATAATGGTCTTTATGATTGTGAGAATACACCAAGATGTCATCCATAAAGACTACGAAAAAATAAACCAGATAGGGATGGAAAACCCTATTCATCAAAACCATGAAAATGGAAGGCACATTTGTAAGACCTAATGGAATAACAAGATACTCATACAGACCATACCTACTATGAAATTTTTTTCGAGGTGTGTTTGAAGGTATGAATCACACGTGATGATAGCCTGATCTTAGATTAATCTTTGATAATACTTTATATCATTGGATCTAGTCAAACAGGTCATCTATTTGAGGTAGTAGATACTAATTATTAACCATAATCTGGTTAAACCTTCAGTAATACACACACAGATGAAGGTTCCCATTTGCCTTCTTGGCAAAAATCATGGGTGAACCCCAAGAAGAAGTGTTGGGTCAGATAAAACCCTTGGCCTCTAAGTCCTCCAACTACCTATTGAGCTCATGGAGATCAGTGGGTGCCATCCTATATGGAGGAATAGACACTAGTGCTGCTCCTGAAATGAGATTGATTGTAAACTCTACCTCTCTCTCAGGATGTAAGCTAGAAAAATCATCGGGAAAGATGTCCCTGAAACAATATACTATGGTAGGATAATCAATATGAGTAAAATCCAGCTCTTCCATATAAGGACTAGTAAAATGAGAGGTCACTCCACCTAGCCCATGTTGCTCTGGTTCATCTCTACCAGCCTAGACATCCCACTCACCCTTGTAGAGATAGTCATTTCCCTCTAATGATGTGAATAACACCACACGGTGATAACATCCCACAAAGGCATAATATGGAACAAATCAGTACATCCTGAGAATGACATCAAAGCACATCATCTTGAGAAAAAATAGGTCCCATAATAAGGGGTAATTTCCTACCTCAAGGGTTCAGTCCCTATATTGACGTATTCCCTCAAACTGTACACCCAACAGCATATCCAGGGCCATCACACCATAGTAATATTGTATTTCTAGCCAGTGACTTTACATGATAGATAAAGATATGAAGGAGTGTGAATCACCTATATCAAATAAGGTAGATACTATAGTGGAGGATATTAGAATAGTACCCCATACTGTAGATAGTCCTGTACTTTGGTCCTCGGGTATCGATTGTAATGCATGCAATTGGCCTGATCCACAGCCCTGTGCTGCAACTGGACTACCCTGAGTATGATCACTCTAATGGTACTGATGATCTGAAATCTGGTTACCATGGATACAACCTCCTCCTTGGTTAGTCATGTTGGTGCTACTCCAACTCCCCACCTGAAGCAATGTAAAAGATCTTTCCCTTAAAGGAGGAGCTGGTGCGGACCCTCTTCCACTGGAAGCTGATGGAAAGGTCTAAAAGAATCTCTGAAGATTACCCATATGCCTGAAAGGATGTCACTTCATCAAGTCTCTATAACACTAAGGCTTCAGATTCCCCTTTCGTCTACACTAATGGAAAACGATGGAGTTGCTAGTATTGTTACTCTGACCGCCACTACTCTGATGTGAAACCTTGAAGGAACGCTTACTACTACCAGACGTACTACTGGCTTGCCTCAGCACTGATCCTCTATTCCCGGTATTATCGCCTTCCATCAAGTTTCACTTAGTGATAATATCCTAATTAACAATCTCATAGAAAGAAGGTAGGTGAAAAACATTCACCTGAGTACGGATGGCATACTAGAGCCCATCCTTGAAACATCTAGCACACGATAGATCATCACTGGCTAGAAGCAGTGAAAAGAACTATAACTTAGTAAAATGTGATGAATAATCCATGACTGACATAACACCCTAATCCAGATGCATGAACTCTATGGCTTATTCATCTCTCAGTGATTGAGGAAAGAAGTAATCATAAAAGGTAGTTTGAAAATCAACTCAAATCATTCCCTGATGATGACCAGCTTGGGTAATCACATCCCATTAGATCTTGGCTGAATCATGCAGAATATACATATAAAGATTGACCCTCCACTCTAGAGGTGTCTCTAGATTCTCAAAAACATATAGAGTATCCTCCATTCAACACACAACAACCTGAGGACCACCATCCCCCAAAAAGGTGAAAGGATGATATTGTTGGAACTCAAGGGTCGTATCAGTTATAGTAGGTACAAGTTGTGGAGAATCCTATATGGACTACATTAGATATATAAAACCCTCATGAAGCTGAGCGTCAATTCCCAATCGGGTATAGCAGGTGGTGCCTCAGGTGGCACTATAGGAGGGATCACTAGTGGCTCAAGGCCCACCACCTTTGGAGCATGATCATTTCCACCCTCCTAGCACATGACATGAGGACGTCATGGTGGAATAGATCTACAAATTCCAAGAACATGCCTCAAAAAATATTTGAATTAGATAGAAGCACTAATGGAATCGGATCATGGATAAGGGATCACTACCCAAGGTATACTACCCCAAATACTCTCTTAAGAGGCCAGTTATTAGTAAGTGCTCAAGTTTAAATTATAGGGGTTCTAGTAGGTGAAGGGTAAATTATACCTTGCCTCTTTATTTACTAGAAACCATTTCATTTTAAGTCAAGATTTACTTTTTAAGTTTTCATTTGCTTATAAACTTATATCAAAGTATGATTAAAATGGATTTTCATTCCCAATGAATCAGGGCCCATACACCTTATCATTGATGTAATTTCCTGGCTTTATTCAGGTACGGACCATTTTAAATTTTTTTTGTCTAATTCTTTAAAGTGACCCAGGGCGCGCACCGGCGCACCCTGCTATGGGTCCCAAGCATCTATTTAAATAATTTAAATAACTGTAGGGGTTTTATAAAAAATGTTAAATCACTCTTTAGCGTAGTGTTTGGGATTAAAATAATTAATTAAGGATTAAAAAGAAATGAGAAGAGATTTAAAGAAATTTAAAATAAATAAAGAAGGGATAAAAATAAATTTAGAAATAAAATAGAAAGGGGGTTATAGAAAAAGTAAAAATAATTAAAATAGAAGATTTCCATTTTTTATTATTTTTATCCTTTTTCTTTTCCATCCTTTTTATTCTATTTTATTTTTTATTTTATTTCCCCTTTTTCTTTTCTTTTATTTTCCTCTTATTTTTTTCTTTTCTTTTTCTTTCTTTTTTTTTCTCTCCTCTCTTCCTCTCCTCCCTCTCACATTGTGCCTCCCCCTCTCCCTAGGTGGATCACCACATTGATCCCCCTTAAGAAGATTGTCATGCCTCTATTCTTCATCTATTTTATTCACCTTTAGGTGCGCTGTAAACCTTAAGGCAAGGCTAACCTTTCAAATTTTGAATCATAGAGTTTCGTTGAGTATCCTTCACGCAGTTCACCGCGGAAGGATTTTACCATATTTTGGGGTTTTCTAAAATCATACATTTTCTTCCATTTTAGGTCAAATAAAACCCTACCGCAGATCATAGAATCATCTGTAACCATAAGGTAGGGTGTCTACTCACTTTCCCTCCATTTCGTTGTGATTTATAAAAATGCAAGGTTGTGTCGTTCATCGGTGCCTACCAACTTTATGCAGTTTTATCCAACCTTTTCAATTTAATTGTTTTGGTTAATTATTGCAGAACTTTTAATCATAAAATAAATTTTTTAAATTTTTTAAATGTGTTTGGACACCCCTTTGGGCATGCCAACTTGGCCGGTATAAATTCCGTTAGCCTGGGTATTTAATTTTAAAAATTGGGTACAACTGCGAAAGTGGCACACACGCAAGGAAGAAAATTACATTAAATTGCAATCCCAAGGAATTGACCCCGTGACTTTCCCCTCACCCCCCAAACCCTTACCACCCCACCACCAACGGTGGGGAATTTAATTAACTACATGTGTGCATAGCCCATTTTTTGTTGTGTTTAATTTAAATAATTGATTTATATTAATTATTAACCTTGAATTGTTGGATCCTTGGTAGTTGTTTGTGCCAATTTATTTAGTAATTAAAATTTTCATTTATCTATTTGTGCTAATAAGGTATCTTTCCTTGTTAATTTTTTACGTTGTAATATTAAATTAATACCTTGTGTTTCATGGGTGTATCTGCTTAGATTTCAAGGTGCAATTACATATGCATGCTATGTCATATCTGTTTTTGTTAAATTTTAATTAAATTTAGGGTGGGGAAAGAAGGTGGGTCTCGTATTAAGGGTCATGCTTAGAACCTCTATTTCTGACTGGTTACCAATATGCGTTGGGGGTGGTGTCTTAGGATTTTTCATACTGAGACTTCCTCGGGCTTTCTAATACTTATGAGTGAGACCGGTTCCAAAAGGGCTCATTGAGGATGGATCCATTGGAAATGTGGCTAAGCTAGCCTCGTATGATGATCAACCCCTTTTTGTGAGATCAGGACGGACTCATGGTAAATCCATTCCTTGATCGATACTTGGTATTTCAAAATATTACCTTGGATAGGCTCGGTGGTATTGGATAATTTGAAGGATGTTCTGTAGCGATACCTTCAGGACGGGCTTGGAATCCAACTCTAAACTTGAACATTAACTATGATGCACTGAAGGTTTATGTTAATGTCTATTTGTGTCTCTTGAGAATTATGATATTTTTTTGGTATGTTGAAGCACACCTGGTTGACACATGATTTATACCCCAAGTTAAAGTACAAGCTTGGGGGTATGCCTCTTCCTTTTTTTACCTTTCTTTTCCAGGATTATATATATATGCATATGTGCATCCTACTTATTACAGATACTTCCTTCAGACATCTGTCTTAGGCCGAAGTAGGTGATTAGGGATGGGTATCATTGGGAACTCAGGATGAGTTATTTATCTTATTGCACTTAATTAATTATTTGAATTTGTTATATAATGGTACATTTCATTTTATTACTGCACAAAATGGAAAGGTTTAGACATCGTGGGTTCCAGCCTACTGGGATTTTATCTCAGACCCTTCTCAGGCGTCGTTGACATCCGAGTAGATTACATGCTTGCAGGTATTGAAAAATGGAAGCATGCTGCTTCCGATGCTTGATTATTTCTTGCTACTTAGGATGGAGACTAGGGTAGAGGACTGACCCTTTCTCGTGATGTAGTTTTTGCACTTTGTGTCTTTTTTTAGTTGATAGTATGTTTGGGTTTCTATTTTCTGTACTTTTAGTTTAGACAGACATCATAGCATGACATTGTTTTGTGAGTTTCTGCACTTTATTATTATTCAGTTAGATTATTCATATTGCTTCTGCTATAGTTATTCATTTATATTCTTCTATTATTTATTATTAATTGTTTTTTACTTCTATTTTGATAATGCATATTACCCATGAGGGCATAGTCTCCCCCGCACACACGAAAAAGGCCCTTGTTGCTAGTTGGTAGCCTCTGACATTTGAGGAGATGTGCTTGAGGTTATGTGACCAACACGGATTGGGGAACCCTTCAGGTGGCTCCTAGTACGGGGACTCTACAACTGAAATCAAAACCCATTTAATTATAGTTAACCCAGTCTACATTTGATCTCAGAATGTAACGGGTTACACACGATGGCTTGACTCTGTGAACTACTCATTCCAACCCACGAGGGGCCATAAACCTCATGAATTGAAACTAGAAATCACTCAATTGTATCCAAAGATAAGAACAATAATAATATAACTACTATAACATCAATCACCAATCACAGCAAAAACAAGCAATGCAAGTAGTGAAATTCACCTATATGGAATGGCATGTGAATTCTGGGTTCCTAGAATGATGAATGATTGATTCTCCTTGTCCTCATCACATTAGGAAAAGGATAAAAATCAAAACTCAATCACAATAATAATAATAATAATAATAATAATAATAATCACACAACATGTGTTTCACCCCATGGTGAAAGTTTATCAACTGTAATAAGCAAAAAAACCCACAATTCTTATTCAAGAAACTCAACATTTACCATGAACGTGGGTTAGCTACACCCAAGAACAACTTATAACCAAGTTCCAAAGTGTTCCCAATCACCTGTCTATTGTCTCAAAGTAATAAAACAAGAAATGATCTTCTCTGATACCACTTTGTGACATCACAACCTAGGTTCCACTCAAAGGTTTCCCAAACTCTATTGGTCACATGGCCTCAGGAACGCCTCCATATACACCAAAGGCTATCGAATAGCAGTGAAGGCATAGGGTATGTCTATGGGGATACTATGCACTCTTTACCAGAGTGTATCACATCGGATAATTAATATAACAGGTAAATAGCATAATCATAATATAAACAGATGGCACAACATATAATAGACATTATAACACTAGACCAGTAACTCGTCGTAGTGGAAGCAGACTTAAATAATAAATAATATAAAAAACTAATAATAATTATCAAAATCAATAAACTTAATCATATACGGAATGATGATGATACATTTCATGTCTCTATAAAACTGGAAAACATGGACACAAGGCAACAGGCATAACATTTATACAAAATAATAGAAAAGAAGAAAAAATTATCCAGCATCTCGAGGTCATCTTCTACTAAGATTCATCCAAATAAAGCAAGCAATATCAAGTGTACAAAGCAGGATACTTCCCCTTGTCAACACCTACATACATGTAATATACTCAGGTACAAATGGTGGTCTGGATAGGGTATGAGATAAATCTCAGTATGCCACCACCAAAAATGTCTATACCATCCAGTTAGTGTAATATAAACCAAAATAGTGTGAAAGAATTCTTATATAAAAGTAAATCATTACAGTAATTTAAATACCCTGATACCTTCTTCATCCTCAGTTGGTAATGTCTCTGAACATGAGATCATTTTTTTGTTTCATTTAAGTTCATTTTATATAATAATTGAGGTGAGGTGTGAAAATCATTGACATCATAATATGATAATAATAATAATAATAATAAAGGATCTGAGATATAACAAGGCATCCAAAAATGATGATAATAGTGAAGAGGATCCAAGTTAGTGACCCATGAATCCTTAACCTCATGAGTCAAGCCAACTCAGTAATAACATGTAGACTGGCTATAAGAGGTCTGCGTGTAATCCAAGGGGCTTCACCTAAGGAATTACACTATAATATGATTCTAACCAAGTCCAAGGATATTTTCCAAGGTAAAATGAGATAAGAAATGACTAGGCCCAATGGGTGTATCCATGGCACCTCATGTCCATAGATGTCACACTAGATCTGAGGAGAGTATCCAAATAATCCTATAATGATAATGGAGGGATCCTATAGTGCCATGTTAGGAATCCACTAGTAGAAAAAGATTGGGTTCTGAGGTGGGTATCATCCTTAGGAATCGGAATCCTTGAATTGGAATGGTGTCCACAAGTGCTTGAGGAATTACCTTGGGAATCCAAGTTTAGCTCGTATCTAACCGCTACTGAAAAGATGTCAAGTTCCATATGTAATAGGCACCTTATACTTAATTCTTTTAAATAAATTAGTCTATGTAATAGTCATGTCATTTAATAATCTATGTGGTTCATTCCATATCATTCATTAATGTGACAAGGCGTAATAAATACATGCACCCATTTAATACTTTAATTACATATTCAATTATTTAGTTCTCTCCTTTAGCTTTCATAACCTGACAAGGCGGGCTAAGGAAGAGAAACCATATGCAATATCATATATAATGAACTAGGCCAAGTTATACTTATAGATATAATTTCCAATTTTTATTTTAAATATTCATTGGTATTTTTGAAACACTTACCTTAGAAGGGCCAAGTGGAAGCATACATGTGCTAAGCATTAAAAACTCATTCATTTAATTATGAAACTTACCCTTATGAAGGATAGGTCAGGCACACCTGAATGGTGTCATAGGTAATCCCAAAGAACCACTAAGGTAATATTTAAGGAAAAAACCCTACTTGGGGTCGTCGATGTTGAGGATGTAACCTCCAATGATGAATAAAATATGTGATAAGGGCTCTAAAATACGAGCATGATGATTATAAGAAAGGTATGTGAATTAAATAGGCAACACCAGAGGAAATCGAAACATGCACAAAAATGATAGTTTATAAAATGGCGATACTTGAGGAAAGAGTCATAGACCACCTATCGTATACTCATAGCACTCTCCTCATCTAGTATCAGTCTTTAGTTTGTCCTGGATCGAAATAAATATAAAGAATAGATCAACACATTAAAAATAAAGCATATCATCTTGCATCTAAATATCAACATCGTGGGAAAGAAGAACGAATAACTGAGCTAAAGGATCGAAGAGCTTACCTGGAGGAATCCAACAAGACCAACAAAGCTTCGATCAGATACCAGATGAAGAATTGGGATAAAAATATAGAATAGGGTTTTGGGAGCTCCAACATAAAGAATGGAAGAACTCTTGTCTGTTGTAAGATAAATGAGAGGGAAAGGGTGAGTTAAAATTGAATTAATGGTAAAATGGTCTTTTTACCCAAAATATATGGGTCGAACGTTTTTTCCACACAATTGCCCAAATCATGCACCAACTATGCGAAGGTCAATGCCTAAATAGGAGACCTGAACAGTTAAGCCAAATGGTCTAAGAAACCGTGTGTCAATCATGACAGTATCCTATGATAAAACCTATAGAGTTTTGGCATGGTTGTGCAGCCCCTTACTACTCTCTGTCAAGCCCCGCATAGGTGGGAGAGACTTTTCAGGCTGGGCCACACGTTTTCTACTAACAGTACGGCCCAATGCTTTTCTCCACCGGTCGAAGTTATGAGCTCTTAACAAGCATTGAATACCCTAAAAACCTTTCTAACCTCAAATGGAATCCATATTAGGTATAAAATAAAGAATTAGACCAAATTTAAAAGGTTCCATACCTGATAGAAAAACTGGGTTCGTACAGGAAGTGCCAGAAGTCCGTAGGTGAGACCAGTAGAAGATGTTCTAAAAGTTCAAGGGTGGTTGAAGCTCGAGTGGGAGAACCTAAAGTTAGGTCTCCATAAGTTAGAGTAGATCCGAGTAGTATATATTATCCAAATGAGTTAAGTAGATCAACTAGGATTATAAATCTAGTAAAGATATTTTGTGATGACATGAACTTTCTTCTCTTAATGGATACAAGATAACCAAATATCCCAGAAGAGGTAGCCACACTTTTGAATTCCAAACAATGGAAGTTGGTGATGGATGAAGAGATTTATGCATTGAAGTTCAATGAAACTTGAGATCTTATTGAATTACTAGAAGGTAATAAGGAACTATAAAATAAGTGTGTTTTCTAATTGAAAGAGGTGGATGATGGAAAAGAAGTGGTATAAGGTATGACTAATGGAAAAATGGATTTCAACATAAATAAGAAGTTGATTTATAAAAAATATTCTAACTAGTAGTTAAAAATACAACTATTTGGATGGTGTTGAGCATGGTTAAATTAAAATATCAGTATTTGGAATAGATAGATATAAAGATAACCTTCATGGTGAGTTGGAAAAAGAAATCTACATGAGGCAACCTATAGGTTTCATGAAATTTGAGAACCATAATTTGGTTTCAAAGCTAAAAAAAGTCTCTATGGGATAAATTAAGCACCGTGACAATTGAATTAGAAATATGATTCATTTATATCATAATAATGATTCAAGAGGGGAAACACAAATCATTTTTTCTAATATAATCAATGGGAATATGAGACATTCATCATATTTATTTTATATATAGATGTTATACTATTAGCTGGATTGGATACTGAAATAATTGAGAGGTTGAAATATGAATTGGCTAGAATATTCAAGATGAAAGATCTCAGACAAGATAAGAATATCTTAGGGATGAAGATTGAGAATGATAAGAGATCCATAACTTTGGTTCGATATCAAAAGGACTACATTTTGAAGGTGATAAAAAGGTTTGGAATGACCGAAAGTAAGTCGGTATCGACTCCTTTAGTTGGACACATCAAATTTTCCAAGTGGCAATCACCTAAAATGGAAGTTGAGGCCAAGTACATTGAGAAAGGGCTATATGCATCAACAATTATAAGCCTGAAGTATGTAATTATTTGTACATGATTGAATAATACTTTTGCAATGGGATTTATAACTTGATTCATGTCAAATTCGGGAAAGGAACACTGAGAGACTATCAAATTGATCCTTCGGTATTTTAAAGGAATGAAATATACAACATTGTGTTATGGGATAGACAATCCTTTGTGTTAATACATTGATGTTAACTTCACTGGTGATTTGAACACCAGAAAGAGCACAATAAGTTTTTTTTACCTATGGAGGAACATCGATCAGATGGATGTCATAAATTCAAAGGATTATTACTTTAAGTGCAATTAAAGCAAAGTATGTAGCTTCAACTGAAACTGGGAAAGAAATGGTTTGGCTAATGAGCTTTCCAAAGGATCTCTAAAGGATTTAGGAAATATGATCTTTTTTCAATGATATCCTAAGTGAAATAAACATGTCTTAAAATATGTTGTTCCATGTAAGGAAAAAATATATTAGCATAAAGTATCATTTCCTATGAAATTTGATAGGGGGTAATTTTTTTGAGCTTCAAAAGATAGCGGGAAGCCAAAATCTGGTGAATATATTCACCAAGACTATATTGAAATAAATTTTGAGGCAGCATCATGGATTAGTGGGACTTAGGTAAACAAGATAATGGAGAAGCATTTCATGGTGCACAAGAAGTATGTTTTCCCAAGTGTTGGAGAGTTGTTGAGGCTCTCTTAAACAAGTCTTAAAGTTGGAGATTCACTATTGGAAATTTAGGCTATAGCCATGGTTTAAAATAGTGGATATAAGTCCAAAAACTGTGGCTATAGGTTATAGCCATGGTTTTATAAATTGTGGTTGTTATTAGCATGGCTATAGGGCTCTAGCCACAGTTCAAATCATAGATATAGGGATATAGCCACAGTTTAAACCATGGATAAATACCTAAACCCATGGTTCAAAACCGTGGTAGAAGCTTAAGGCACACAGAACTATAGCCACAGTTTCAAACTGTGGCTTTAGGTATTTATCCATGGTTCAAAGTGTGGCTATAGGTCTATATCCATGATTTGAAACTATGGATATATGGTTTCCCATTTCATAAAAAAAAGCACCCAACCCCCTGAACCCCCCCCCTACATCACCCCTTCCCCCATGAAAACCCCCCATCCACTCCCCTGGATAGCCCCCCCCCCTAGACAGACCCTGGACACCCCTCAACCCAAACCCTAGACACCCCCCCAGACAGACCCTGGACAGACGCTGGACACCCCCCCCCTCCTGGATAGACCCTGGACACCCCCCCCCCCCTCATGTACAGACCCTAGACCCCCCCCCCCCAGATAGACCCTGGACAGACCCCCCCCCCCCCAGACCCTAGACCCCCTACAAAGCCCCCCCCCCCCCCAGACCCTAGACACCCCCCAGACATACCCTGGATAGACCCCCCCCCCCCACCCCAGAATAGACCCAGACCTCCACTCCCTTAGACAGCCCCCCCCCCCTCCTAGACAGACCCTGGACCCCCTCCCCCCCAGACAGAGCCTAGACAGACCCCCCCCCCCATGACAGACCCTGGACACCCCCAAACCCTAGACACCCCCTGCAAAGCCACCCCTGCAGCACCCCTTCCCCCATTCAAATCCCCCCTCCACTCCCTTGGACAGCCTCCCCCCCCCCTCTTGGATAGCCCTTATACACCACCCCCCAAACCCTGGACACCCCCTACAAAGCCCCCCCCCCCACCCCTACAGCACTCCTTCCCCCCATGCAAAGCCCCCCTCCACTCCCCTGGACAACCCCCCTCCTGGACAGACCTTGGACACACCCCTGGACTGACCCTAGACACCCCCCAGACCTTGGACAGACCCCCCCCCCCCCCAGGACAGACCCAGACCTCCACTCCCCTGGACAGACCCTGTACACCCCCCCAGGATAGACCCATACCTCCACTCCCCTGGACAGCCCCCCCCCCCCCATCCTGGACAAACCCCCAGACACCCCCCCCCCCTCTCCTGGATAGACCCCAGACACCCCCCCCCCCTCCTGGATAGACCTCGGACCCCCCAGGACATACCATGGACAACCCCCCCCCCCCCAAACCCTAGACACCCCCTGGACAACCCCCCCCCCCCAAACCCTGGACACCCCCTGAACAGATCCCCCACCCCCATACCCTAGACACCCCCCTAGAAAGACCCTGGACACCCCCTGTCAGTTTTCCCTCCCCCCTTAAACCCCCTACCCCACCCCCCTAGCACACCCCTTCCCCACCCCCTGCCCCCCTACCATGCAGACCCCCAACCCCTGCACCCCACCCTGCCCTGCATACCCCCTTCCCCCCTCCCCCCACCTTCCCTGCAGACCCCCACCCCCTACACCCCACCCTGCCCTGAAGACCCCCTTCCCCCCTCCCCCCGCCCCTTGCACCCACCCCCCTGCCAGTTTTCCCTCCCCCCACTACCCCCCTTGGTTAAACCATGGATCTTGGTCCCTAATAACACTTTCAAAACCATGGAAAATATACCCTAAAATCATAGTTAATAACCATGTAAATTGATTCCTACCCACCTATACTTAATCACCAAATGCTTCCATAATAGTTGCACCTTATAGCAGTACTCACATCCTCTATCTACGAGAAAAGAAACACCACCTTCCAAATAAAACTAAACTCAAACATAATACAATATATATCATAAGAATTCATACTCTCTCCAATATAAACAATATATAATTTCAATATCAATATCATCATAATAAAAAGAACTATTTGATAAAATTAAATGTATAAACCCAAAATAAAATTTATATCTGAAATATACCTCAATATCAGCATCACTACAACCATCATGACCCTCATAATCTACTATAGAAACACCAACATCATTATCACCTCCTCTCAAACCACTGTCACCGCCACCACCATCATGATCATTGAAATATTCATTTCTTTATGCACCTAAATCAATGGAAGGAGTGAAGAATCCTGATAAACATAATGAATAAAAATGATAACACATTTAATTAATGAAAAAATTCAATGTTTATATGGTGATTCATAAAATATCATTATGTTACTAATAAAATACTCTGATAAACATAATGAAAAAAAATGATAATGCATGTAATTAATGAAAACATTGAAATATTCTTGTGTATGATGATTCAAGAACATAAAATTAAAGAGAAATAAGAAGGATGTTTAGAATATAAAGTAATAGTAAGAGTCTTATGGTCTAAATAGAACAAAATAAGAACGAGAGAGTAATCAAGTTTGGAAATGGTTAAAATATTAAATCATATTTATTTAATGATTCTATTATTCTATATGTTCATTCATGTATGGATTTCATGAAAGGGGGAAATTATTATAATTCATAAAAACAAATGAAAAATTAGTCCATATAGGTGGGAACATTATATGTTATTGGGTGAATATATAAAGGTTATTCATGAATGGATTCATCATTATCCTATTACCCACCCCCCCCCCTTTCACTCCCTACCCCACCCATCCCCCTTTCACCGCACCTGCACCTCCCCATTGCCCAGTAGACCCCCCTACAGACCACCCCATTCCCCCTCCCCCTTGCACCCTCCCCCATTCCAGTTTTCCCTCCCCTCATTCCCCTCCTTGCACCCCCTTCCCCACCCCCTTGCACCCCCTACCCTTCAGAACCCAATGTAGACCACCACCCTCTCCCCCCTTGCATCCCACTTGCACCCTCTCCCCTCCCCCCTTCCCTGCAGACCCCCTACAAACCACCCCCATTCCCCTGCCCTACAAACCACCCCCTACCCTGCAGACCTCCCTAGGGGTGTCCAGACCCGACCCAACCCAACCAACCCAACTCAACCTGATCGGGTCGGGTCGAGTTGGGTAGGGTTAAAAAATTTATACCACGGGTTGGGTCGGGTTGAGTTATATCATGGTCAGGTTGGGTCGGGTCATGGGTTGGGAAAAAATTGACCCAACCCGACCCAACCAACCCTACTACTATGAGTCGCCTATTCAGACTTCACCCTCTCCCCCTACCTCTCGACCCAATTTCCCCTCACCTTTGCCCCACGCCACTGTCTTTCTCCTTTCCTACACCATCCATTGAGTCCATTCCATAACCCACCATTACATGAATACTATATTAATCGCATAGATGATTGAATCTTCCATGAAATTTCTAGGAAAAGCATAAAATAAATTCAAAGGAATCGAGACATGTGAAATCAGCGGAAAAAAAATGCCTGATCAACAGACAAAAATATGAAGATAACTAGATTTCATTCGATTTTTCTATGAAAACTAAAGAACAAGAAAAAAAACAAAGGAAGATAGAAAAATTTTATTGATTCAAAGATCCAATGGTCGAGGATCGACTAAGAAAAAAATCATTGAACATCTCCCTCACCCTCACCAGTCTAGTTTATCCACTGCGCCGCACATGCATGTACCCCCTGCCTCTACCACCACCTCCATCTCCATCGCAACTGTGTGTGGTGCCAAATCTATAGGTGTTAGGTACTACCCCATTATCATCACCCTCTTTGCCTCACCTTGAACCTCCTCAAACCTTGATAACTACTTGCAGGCAATCTAATCATATCACACCATCAAGTTACAGACTGACGTTTTTTGGGGTCGATTTATTAGAGGGCGGAGGATGTGGGCGTTCCCTAGTGTGGCGAAGAAGATGAAGTAGAGGAATATGTAACCTGATAAACCCATGGGGTGATAGCCAAAAAAATAACTGAACAATTTTTTTGTTGTAACACGATCAACCTGCGGGTTGGGATCATAAAAAAATACCAAACAATTTTTTTCCTTAACCCGGTCAACCCGACCCGACCCAACCCGATTTGAGTCGGGTTGGGTTGGGTCGGGTCTGAATCCAAAAACATCTCTGAACCAACCCAACCCGACCCGACCTATTTTGCTTGGGTCGGGTCCAAAATAGCCCTCAACCCGACCCAACCTGACCCATGGACACCCCTAGACCCCCCCCCCCCCCCCCTCCCCTTGCCCCCTGCCCCCCTCCCCCTGACCTGCCCTGTAGACCTATCTGCAGACCACCCCTTGCAGACCCCCCTGTAGACCACCCCCTACCAACCCCCCTTCCAATCCCCCTGCAGACCACCCCTTTCCAGTTTTCCCTCCCCCCTGCACCCTCCCCCTACCCCTGTATACCCCCCCTATACCCTCCCTCTTTCACCCCAACTACATGGATTTTCTGAATGAAATCCTAGAGAAAGAAAAATCCTTGAAAAGGATATAATTACAAAACCATACATATAAAGAAGTTGTTGTTGTCATGAATAATGAGGACCTCCACTTTGAGTATGTGGGGTAGTGTTAAACTTCTAGAAATAATATAGAGGAAGTAAATCCTATAATAAATATGTTTCTAAGTTAGTATATAACTCTATATAGAATTATGAGGAATCGTTCTGTGTCACTAGCATCTCTTATGGAGTAGTTAACCATGTGCCATCTCTGATAAAGTTGTCCAAACCTTGTAGTCTCCTTTGTAGGGAAAATAATATAAAACACTTTAAGATTCATCATAAACTTTATCTTATGTATAATATGATCATACCATCATTATTTACATATAAAATTACTCTAAATATAATATTTAATTTTTGAATGTTGACACAGGTGAGAAGAAATGTGAAACATAGGAAGTCACATAGTATACTGAATGTACTTTTCATAACATGGTTTGTGAGTCCCAGTAAAAGGAAGGGCATGTAATGTTTTCATATATCCATGGTGAGTTAACTATATAGTTTATCCCAATAGGTACACGGCATATGGGACTGATGAGTTACTTAGGCATCTACCTCCAGTATACATCAATCCAATCTAACTTAACATAAATGTCATGTTTCTTTTTTACACACAGTGTGTGAATCATTAGGGTTAATAGGTGTGTCCTCTTCTAATACCTATGTCATGTTATCGATATCATACATGGAATATACCCTAGAACACACAACATGTGTTTTTGGGTGTGAAATCAGGGTTTGTACACCTTTACATACCGAGTTATGTGGTTCGAAAAACACAGTATGTGTCCCCTAGGTACACACCATTTAATATAACAAAGAAATTCCTTCAAGAATGATTAGTATAAATTGATTCAAAATAAATAAACAATATAATAAATAAGAACAAAATATTTAGTTTTTTATACCTTTTGGGATTATGTGCATGGAAATAACACCTCTCAAAAGGAACACATTTTATTATGCTCAAACAAAATGTTACAAGTAACAAACCAACAGTATCAGCAATAAGAAAACATAAATGATAAAAATATTCTATTTTCAATAACTAAAAAAGAAGAAGTGGAGTGCTTAAAATCCAAAGAGGGTGCCTCTCAAATAGTTCTAATCCCTTCATAATGTAGAAACACCTTTGGATATGATGGTTCATAGTTCTTTGGGACCTTCTAGATCAAATAAACAACCAAACTTATTCTTTAATAAGGTATATCATCAACACTCCACAATGGTATATCTAATCTAATGTAACCTAATTTATATATGTTTGAATTTACCATGACAAAACTAAATTTTGTACAAATGGAAATCTTATAGACTATAACAATAAAATGTTATTACAAAATTGAATAAATTCAGTTTAGAAACCATACCCTTTAACCATAAATCCTCCTTGATAGTCGTAGTCAGGGGAATATACTAATCATCTATGGTTAAAAGAGAAACCACTAATTACATGTTCTATTCCAATGATATGGTTCCTCCACAAGTGGTGAAAACATGTCTAGTAAGTGACTTCTCAATATCTATATTACCTATGTAATCAACATCAACATATCCAGCAATTAGTTCATCTATATTTAAATTTCTAGAAAAACAAAAATATAGGATGGAAGTATGTGAAAAAAATCTAAGTAACCATTTTAACACCAACTAATTAAGTTTCCATGGATTTTTTTTGAATCTATTGAGAATGAAAATATAAAAAACTATGTTCTTCGTGGTGAAAATCATAGAATAAATTAGGATACCAAAAAATGTTGGTATAAGGGTTCTTTGGAATATATTAAGTTTCTATAGTAGAAGTATGAACTTGAGTCAATGATAATTTAAAGTGTTGGGAAAAGGGATCATTAATTGGTTTTAAGGTCTCAAGAAAGTACCTCTTCAATAAGTTAAAGATATAAGATTTTTGGGACAAATATAACATTTTATTAGGTCTATCCCTTTGATTTTCTTAATTAATGTCTATTTTTTCACTCCTAAATCTTGCATCTAAAAAAATGTTTTCAATTGATACATTATTAAATTATTGAGATTCATATTATTGAACATAACCAATATATAATCAAAATAAAGTAGTAGGTAAAGAATTTATGTTTTAACCCATTTAAAGTAAACACATGCATCCTACTGGATCCTATTAAATTGGATATCCAACATAAAATAGTCAAATTTCCTATACCACTAACAAGACTCCAGTATAAAACCATACAAGGATTTATTTAAAAGATAAACTTGGTTAGTTTTAAACACCTTTTGGAAACCATAAAGTGGTTCCATGTACAATTTCCCATTAATTTCTCCGTGTAAGAAGGCATTTTTTTCATCTAATTATTATTTTTGAAAGTCATTAAAATATAAAAAACAAGAAGTAACCAAATAGAAGAATTCTTAGAAAATGGTGAAAAAAATATTAACATAATCAATAACCTCTCTTTAAAAGAAACTATTTTCCACTAATATGGACATGAATTTTATTTTCCTTTCATTAGTGTTATATTTCTTCCTCCTATAAATCTATTTACGCCCAACGTTCATGGCATTGGGAGGTCTATAAAAAATAGACAATGTATGGTTTTTATTCAAGGTTTCCATTTCTTCATGTATGTTAGAGATTCAGAATTTGGAATCTATATAATTAAATAATTTATTATAGATTTTAGAATCATCATTAATAGACACATTTTGGAATTCACCTTTAGGATCAGGAAGAGGGGGCTCATCAGCATCCTCTAACTCAATTGGGGAATAAGGATCAATAGTCTCACTAAGGGTTGTATCATCACTATCATGTGTGATATATTAGGATCTAGGAGAACTAAATTCATGAAAGACAACATCTATAATGATCATAAACCTTTTTTATTTATGTTTTTCAACCCGCAACATATATCCCTTGACACCATTGGGGTATCCCATGAAAACATACTTAAGATATCTTGGTTACAACTTATCAGTTTTAATGTAGGTGTAGGTTTCACACACAAAGACTATTTGGTGGTTATCGAAAGGTGGTTTACCATCAAAAAGTTCATCTGTGTATTTGAACTAATTAGTATCATATGGGAACCTATTAAACATTTATACTATCATAGTCATAGCTTCTTCCAAAAAAAATTATGTAGGTCTGAGTATGAAAGCATTCCTCAGACACACTCAAGAATAGTTTTACTCATGTTATCCACAAGTTCATTATGTTGGGGGTCTCCCTAATAATATTATATCATTTTATGCCATCAAATTTATAGAACTAGACAAGATAAGTAGATAAGTACTCCAAATAATTATCAATTCTCATTACGTTTATTATATTTACAATCTATATTTCAATAAAGTTTAATGTTTTAAATGTTTCAAAAGAATTATATTTTTTGGGTATGTAAACCCATGATTTTATACAATAGTCATGAATGAAGGTAAAAAAATAGGAACCGTCATCATGGGATGTGGTTTTGGAAGTTTGTAAAAAAATAAAAATGGATATAAACATGACTTATAATAAAACATCATATAATGAGGAAAAGGAGTCATCGTATGAGCTAGAAAGTGCAAAAAAACTCCATACAGAAAATCATGTTGCAGCATCCTCTTTTTCCACTCTTCTATAATTAGAATTGTTTCACTTCATCAACAAAATGTCTTCATATTCCTCTCGGACCAACCTGACAATCAAGTAAATAAGCACTATCCAGCCGTCTGTCCAAGTTAATCAAATGTAGATTCAAATGAGCATGATTATATGAAATAGAAATTTAAATCATTCTATCATATAGGAATTAACAGATAGTCTTCAATAATAATTTCCTTAAACAAAATAATGATTTAAAAAGGATGATCAAAGTACAGCATGCAAAACACTAGTGATTTCTAATTCAATAGGTAGATCAGATTAAGACCACAAAACATGATTTCCACTAATTTTCAACTCCAATCTGGAAATGTAATACAATAGAAAATTAAAAATACTACATTTTATGGTGAAAAGATATAGGGAACCACAAGTGAATGGAAGGATATAATCATTAATTCTCCTCACACCTACACTAATATAACACTGTTAATTTTAAAATAATGAAATAATGGAGTGGAACCACAAGTGCATGGAATAAATAAAATAAAATTGAAAAATGATGAATATAATGAAGGGTTACCTTATATAATTCTCTCATTAATTATATAATAATCACTTATAAAATAAATTCACTCCCCTAAATAATACTCTGGAATGACCCAATATCTCAATACATTCACTCTCTCTTTAGTGTGTTAGGTTAGGTAGTGAAAAAATGATTTTCGATACACTACTTTTCCCATGTTCCTTTGGCTGAATTTCAACATTCCCTAACCAATTCACTCATTATCCAGCTCTGATTTTTCAGTTTCTAATGTTGGTTATTCAGTTTTTTCTTATGATTTTTAAGACTCTAATGGTTTAGGAATCAATGGTTTAGGTTTTAAAATATTTTTCCCACTCTTGGGAATAGTCACAACTTTGAGTTATTCATGAGAGGTTCCTGTGTAACAAGATTATTCTAAGATATTGAGGAAGGGTAAACCTGAGTGGGAATGGGTTCCATAACCATTTCAATGTTTTATTTATCTAATCTCAATGATGAAAATATATAATTCATTTTCAATATTTCTTTAAAAAATTATTCTAATAGGAAGAAGGGAACCTAGTTTTTCCATGAGAGAGAGAACATGAACTTGAATGAATAGAGGGAGCTATTCTTGCCTTCACGACCCATGTTCCTTGTCTCCTAAATCACCCAACACACCATTGAAAACACTATTACATGAATATTAACCATATATTAATGTTTCTCAACACTTTGAAATAATGTAGATCAAAAGTCAAAGATTCATCCCCCCTAAAATTGAAATCACATAAGTTTCCCAACAAGGGACCAAGAAATGCGATCCCATTCTACATCAAAAAAATAAGTTCTATAATAACTCAAATTTTAGCCTCTCACAATACATACATGGTGAGGGTATCTAAATTACTTTTCTATGGATATTAATTTTAGTTGGTATTCCCTTATTACAGAACCTCCATAAATGTATGTTCAACTTAACTAGGATTTATTTAGACAAGACTTTGCTCACCCACTCATTATGCTCCTGGTTGGATCTTAATAACAAGTGAAACTCCAAAGAATTAAATTATCCTAAGGTAAAATTTGATAATGTGTGTATATCCGGTTCATCGAGAATATAAATCCTATCATAAAAAATATTATGATCCTCATCGAGGGATGCTAATATAAATCCAGGTCTTATTCTCACATTCCTAAAGTAAATGTGAGGGATTGGGAACCCAGGGATGAAGTGAAATGAACTAACAAGTTTTATTTCTAGTAATTGATGTCACCCCACCTGAAAACCAACACACCAAGTGTGGGATCCTCTCTAAATTGTTTTTGAATAGCAGTAATGGGAATTGATTTTAGGATGTCTATTTCAATTTTTGGGTATTCTAGATTTTAATCCCCACAGTCAACCATGCCTAAAAACTACTCTAAGTGTGGGATCAAACCTAGATAGGGTACCAATGAAATAAACACTAGATAAATGTACCTTATTCATGGATCCATCACATGTATGATGAGGATCCCGGGAGGTGGGGTGGTCACGTCAAAGGAGGAGGATCCTGGGAGGTGGGGAGACCACATTGGAACTGTGCTGGAGCCGCATCGGAACTGTGTCGGAGCCACGTCAGAACCGTACTGGAGTCGTGTCAGATAAGGAGGGTTGTGGGGAGGTGGGTTGGTTGCATTGTAGAATTCAGGAGAGGAGGATGATCATGGGGGGGGGGGGGCTGAGTCAGAACCGTGTCGGAGCCACGTCGGAACCGTGCCAGAGATGCGTTGGAGAAGGAGGGTCGTGGGGAGGTAGGGTGGTCGCGTCAGAGATGTCGGGAGAGGAGGAGGATTGAGGGAGGTAGGAGGATCACAGGTTAGTGGGGATGAGAAACTTGCGAGGGCCTGGGGGGAAAGGGGTCGCATGTGGGGCTCGGGCCATGGACAGTAAACACAATCGTGGGTATAAGTGATCTATAGACACGATTTTTATTGTCCATGGATATAGATATGTGGCTATAGGTCCAAATTATTTTGTGATTGTTGGTAGTTGAATCATGTTTCAGTTCACTAGAAGTTCATTCAATGGATTCAGGTCACTGTAATTACGGTCACCATAATTTGGAGTGGTGTAGTGTACAGACAATGATAACGGGTCTTCTCCAGGTGCAATCGAACCATCAAAAGTTTACATCTTTTAATAAAATTAATATGAGTCAATGAAGGTCGATAATTTTAGGAAGTATGGGGTTACTAAGTTGCTACTCCAACTGAGATGTTCAAGATGTGTTGATTGGGATTTTGGGGGACCAGGTTTAACTTGTTGACCTCCTAAAACTTAGTATTTAAGTGGGTTTGAACTTTAGTGCCATAGAATTACAAATAGATTAAGAGGAAGATTTCAAGAAAAGAATTATTTGTGGAGCTAAGAAGTTAGTGAGGGTTACTTGTACTTTTGTAATCTCTTTGTAACTATTTATATCTTTTGGTTATAATAAAATAAAGTAGTGGTGTTTCTATCGTTTATATAAGACTCATTTCCCAAAGCACATTAATCTCTTCTGGTCTTCCCTGTTTTAATGTATTTTTGTTAAATGATTTTATGTTTCCTTGAATGTGTGTGAGTTTTCTTGTGCATGAAAAGGGATATTTTGTGTGGTGATTAAGGTGAAAAGTATACCTACTTTTGGTACACTCAGTTGATGGGAAGTGAAATTCCAAAGGATCGGGTTTTGCTGCGCAGAGCCTCTAATGTTCAAAGTTTTGGTTGATTGAGGATCCTTCTTCTGGTGATTTTATTGAAATTACATGAGGTCAAGGGGTCTCAACATTTTCCCCTCATGGCATTACTTTGGACCATTGTGTGTCCCTCCTATCCCATAATCAAAAAACACTAATTTTTATACATCTTGTGTTCATTTAATCCCCGTGAATATTTGATTTCACTTGATCTTCCACTTAGATCACAATGATGATATTTTCAAAGGAAAGTGAGATCATCTTGTTGAGATATGTAAATCTTGATTTGATACGTTCAAGAATATACACTAAGCCCCTAACCTCGACATTGATGTCATATTGTGTTCATTTAACCTCGACACTAATGTCATGGGGGTTGCAGGGGTTGCACCCCTCTACTATGAAGGTCAAGGATTTAGAGGATGAAGGATCTCAAAAAAAAATTAAACAAAGAACATGGTTTTGTATACTAATTTGATGTTTAAAATTTCACACAAGGTTTACCCAAAACATGGAATCAAAAATGTCATTTTCACATGAGGTCCTTGCAGATTCACAAAAATAAATTTTTGTGGGATATATAGATACATAGAAGTCAAATTTCACAATGGTGTATACACAAGTGATCTGAAAAATTTATTACTCTTAGGTAGTTGTTTCAACGTAAAAAATTAATTTAAATTGATTTTAAATCATTAAATATGTACTTGGTCACTAGAATGTGTGGGGATCTATTTTATTGAAAGTCCTTATAACTATTCTTAGAAATAGTGAATTATTGATCCCCTCAGTGGATATAAGGTACTCTACCTGAACCATGTAAATTTATGTGTCCAATTTTCTTATTCTACTTTTTTGTTTTGTTCTCTAATTTTCAAAACACATACATGGGTCATTTTTTCACTATAAGGATTTGAATATCTCATTGAAAACTACATGATTCATAAGAATTATATGAATTCTATTTTGTTCTTTTTCATGATTGTAACACAATGATATCTCCCAATGAGTCATTTTAGCACATAAAATGGCATTTTGGATAAAAAAATTCTTTGGATATAGATGTGCATGAGTATGTCTTGATGATTGATTTTGATGGTGATGGTTTGTGAGCTCTGAGTGGGTCTTACAAGCTAGAGGAAATCTATGAATGTCCCTTTATATTGATGATACAATGCAATGTGATGATGTGATGACATGAATTCCCTATTCTTTATTATAAGTTGGTAATTTGTGCAAAGAGTGATTATAAATTGGGTGGGTTTTGTCCATCAAATTCCCCTTACGATTGAGATGATGAGTGAGACTAATGGATGATGTGTGTATTTTTTATTATCCCATTGTTTGATGATTGACCATAGGAGATGACATTGTATATTTACCTCACAAGGACAATGGTATTGATAACAGGTTGTTTTTTAAGGAGATACTCCTTAAAGCTTATATACATGTGGTGTGCTGATTTTATATCATAAGATTCAATATACGTAGGTTGCATAATATGACATACTCAAAAAAAGGCACATCTTATGATTTTGATTTGGCATATCATAAGGGGAAATATATTATATTTCCCCACTCCCTTAACCTAATCGTATCATATGATATGTTTATATCGTAATTCCATCATAAATGTTATGATTTTTTGTATCATATTATAAAATTCAATTAGTATAATACCATCAATTGATAACAGATGATCATTACATTTAAGAATCTTCCATGCATGGTGGTTGTTATTTATAAACTTTTCATAAGATGAAACATTGGGTGTATTGAATCGATCAAGAGGTTACAAAGATTTTTAATTATAAGACATTTACTCATATGTTAAGAACGTATGCGTAAATGTCATGGAGGATTGGGGGATGTCCTAAGGCCTATATAAAGGTAACCTAGCCAAGAGAAATGTGGGAATTCTCAAGCAAGTTGCAGGTCGATTCCCTCTCCCTCCTAAAGTTCTCTTCCTCCTTCCTCCTTTACAAATCAAGATACTAGCATATCCTAAAGGTAGGAGGGTCTTTCCCAAACTATTTGAGTGATTAGATATAACTTGTAGATACACCTCAAAGGGGAGATTTTGTTGGTTGTTCATGGTGATCTTAATCAAACATGGATAAAAGACAACAACGGTGATCATCGGTATAAGGTACACATTCTTCATATACAATTTATGTGGTTTCAGTTTCAAAGACATGTTGTTCTTGGGAATTATGGTTTATAATTGTTTCAACTATGTTGATTTGGTGTTAATAAATCCCTATAAACCTAATAGTGATACCAGAGCCATGCCATGTTGTCTGATTCTCGAAACCATGTTAAAAATGAAAAAAATGGTAATCATATGCATGTTGAATTGAAAATCGTGAAAAACAATTGGATTTTGTTATGAGAATGTCCATATGATATGTGGTATCACAAGTTGTGATACATCCATGCCATACGATATGGAATATTGTAGGCAATGACCCAATAAAGTCCCTTTAGTTTTTCAAATGTCATAGCATATAAGTAGGGATGTCGTATGGGGTGACTGCGTTGCTCCATGTTTCAAAAAACAAAGTATCATATCACCCTTATGAAATAGGCAATATCATAAGATACAAAACCCAAGTGTCAAAGGATGATATCACAGTCGACTATTATAAATCGTAAAATATGACCAATAATGTGACAAGCTGCATATTACAATGTAATGTGAGTCGTAAAATACGATGTCATGGAAAATTAAATTTTTCTTATTTTTCAATTATGAATTGATTTTATAATATATAAATTGTAGGAAAAGGTATTTTTTTGATATATATTCAATTTTTAAAATATTTATAAATAAATTAATTATAAAAATTTTAAAATTAATTAATTAAATGTTTTTGAGATAATTATTTAACAAATATTCCATAATATTAAATGTTAATATTAAATAATTTTCTTAAATTTATATGGAATAACTTATAATTTAGACATAAAATGTTTATATGAAAATTATAATTGCGATTTATAAAATGTTTATAAATTAAAATAAGGCTAAATATAAAATTGTTTGTATTTCAAATTATGAATTGTTCATAATAATTAATTTGAATTGTTTAAATTAAAAGGATTTATTTTAAGAAATTATTTAAATTATATCAAAAGGAGTTTTGGTTATTGACATGATCAATGTTTAAATAATATTAAATATGTGATATTTAGATTATGTAAATTGTTTATATAATGTAATTGGGATATAAAATATTTATATTTCATTTTCCATCATATAATTAAGAAGAATGTCTTATAAAATAATAATATGAAGGGGTTTATATTAGAGATAACTATTAAATGTTTATATTTATCTAAATTATGAATGTCCAAAGGATAGTTAAATTATAAAGTGTTTATAATTTCTTTATTTATAAACTATTCATGAATAGTTTATCTCATGTTTAAATATATGAATTATTCATTTGTTTAGGTTATTCTCTTTTTATTCATAATTATAAATTGTTTGTATTGCAAATAGATGCATGCTTTAGTTTAAAGTATTAAACCACTTCTATGAATTGTAAGACATGATTCTAACGAGTTACTTGATAGGTATGATAATAGATATAGTTTTCTTCCACTTTAGCTTTGGCGTATGTTATGCTATGAGCTTGAATTAAGAAGTTAATTATGATTTATGCATATTATGTGTTATAATTATGATAAGATTGAAATATCTCTTGGGTAAAGTATCCCAGGGTAGAGAGACTTTTGGTCATACTAACTAGCATGGAGGTTTATGCCTTATCTAGAAAAGTGTAGATTAACTATCTCTCAATCAAGGCATACTCTTATGGGGATTATTGATTTCATATGATTTCAAGCCTTTATATGAAAGGGTCATGAGTTACAACTGGTTTGTAATTGCATGCATAACTCATAATGTACGAGTTAATGCATTGTGACTCAAGAGTGTTAAGAGGGCCTTTATACGATGGTGATTATCATGATATGGTAATCGATTGAGCCAACCTATGATTCCTTGATTCTCCTTTCTTGAAAGCTCTCTTCCTCGTCTTCTCTTTACTTCGAAAGGTACTAAAATGTCATGAGTTTGAAGGGAAGTTATGCCCATGCGATGGGTGATCTGGTTTCAACATGTAGATTCACCACAGAGGAGATAGTCCTTCAACTGCCTTTAAGGGATCTTCATCAAGCATGTGAATGGAAGACAATGGTAGCACCTTGATGGCGTATGGTACACATGAAAAAATTCTTCATTTACAACACACTCAGTTTTAGTTTCAAAGTATGGAACTTGTATAAATAGAAGAGTGGACCGAATACCCAAGGTATCTCACTAAGGGATTCCTTGGGGTTATTTTATAATGAATAAAAGAGATTACATGATACGTCAATTCTGATGCGGGACTTGACACAACTTAATCTCTAACACTCCCTCTCAATCTAGATGTTCCTATATTGAATACAATAAAACAAAAAACAAAGAACAACACTCCCCCTCAATTTGGGGCATATATATTTATCATTCCCATCTTGTTACACAAAAATTGGACTCATGGTCCAAGCACTCCTTTTATGAGAACATCAGCAAGTTGATCAGAGGTGTGAACATGGCCGAAGGAAATCTTCTTCTTTTCAAAGTTTTCTCAAATGAAATGACAATCAACTTCAATATACTTTGTTCACTCATGAAAGACTGGATTTGGGTAAATCTTGATAGCAGCTTGATTGTCACACCAGATATGTGATGGTTTTTTGGTCATATACCCGATCTCATGAATAATTTTTTATTCCAAAATAATCACTACAGTAACATATGTCATGGAATGATATTCTGACTCTGCACTTGAGTGAGAGATAACGGTTTGCTTTTTTCTTCTCCATGAGATGAAATTCCCTCCAACAAAAACTGAAAAACCATACATAGATCTCCTAAAAGAGATACAACCAACATAATCTACATCAAAAAATACCTAAATGTTTGTATTCCCATTATCAGAATATAGAAGACCTAAAATTGGTTTCTTTTTCACATATCCAATAATGAAAATAATAGTCTCCCACTGTGTTTTTGTTGGAGATTCCATAAATTGACCCACTTTTCTAACCACACAAGCAATATCGGGTCGATTCATTGTTAAGTATTTGAGCTTACCAATAAGTCACCTGTATCTGCTGGGTGATAAAAACATCTCACTAGCAGAATGTAGTGAAATTTCTCCAGGTTCATGGGGTGAGTCAACTGAGTCAGCTTGATTCATTCAAGTATCTTGAAGAAGATCAAGAACATACTTCCTTTGAGATAGAAAATTTCATTTAGCACATATGGAGACCTCGATCCCCAAGAAATATCATAGTGGACTCAAATCCTTCATATGAAAATGTTTATGAAGGAAGGATTTGAATCGATTAATGTCATCAGTATCACTTCCAGTAATAACAATGTCATCCACATAGACAACCAATAGAATGATGCATGTTTTAGACTGGTGATAGAAAACAGAGAAATATTTTTCACTTTAACACATGCCAAAGCTAAGAAAAAATAGTGCAAAAGCACCTGAACCAGGAAATAGGTGACTGCTTGAGGCCATACAATTATCAATGAAGGCAAAAAACCTTAGAAGACTCCTCCTAAGCAACAAACCCCAGTGGTTACTCTATATAAACTTCTTCATCATGAAAACCATGAAGAAAAGCATTTTTCACATCCATCTGATGGATAGTTTAGTGATAAGAAGCATAAAGAGAGATAAATAAACAAAGTGATGCCATTTTGGACACTAGAGAGAAGTTTTCAAAATAATCAATGGCATACGTCTATGCATAACCCTTAGAAACAAGTCATTCTTTGAGACGATTTAGAGAATCGTCGGCATTGACGCGCACGGTATAGATCCACTTGCACCTGACAACCTGTTTATCTATAGGTAGATAGAAAAGATCCCAAGTGTGGTTGGTTTCCAAGGCATGATGTTCAACCCGCATATCATGTAACCAATCGAGATGAGAGATGGCCTCAGAAATAGTGCATAATGTCAAGCAATCAGTCAGTGTCTCAATAACTCTAGAGGTAGACATGGATAATCTTTGATAAGACTGATAAGAGCCTGAGCCTTTGTGGGGTACAATAGGAAACTCTGGTGATGGAGCATCAGGAGCAGATGAGTTGTCAGGTGTGGTAGCGGCAGGAGGTGGTATGGTGGAAGATTTGTGAGGTCGGTGAGTATATATTTATCCAAATTGTGATCCAACAATATCACTAGAAAGAGATAGGGGTGGTGGTGTATCGAGAGAATATGGAAAAATAATCTCAGAATCAGGAAGAGTAGATGGTGATGGGAACTCAAGAATAGAAATAATTGATGATTCGACAAATAAAAAATCATCATAGACAACATAGACACGCAAATCTGAAGAGAAGCACCAATATTCACTCTAGGTACGGGAATAGCCAAAAAAGATTCATTTTAGAGCACATGAATCAAACATGGTAACTGAGGGGTGAATATCCCGAACATAACACACAGCCAGAAATGCAGAGGGGTGGGAATGAGGGGGTGTTGTTGGAAATGAGGAATGGAAGGGTGTCTCCCCCTGAAGAACAGATAAGGTATGTCTGTTAATAAGATAGGTGGTTGTGAGAATAGAATTTCCCCAAAAAGTGGTTGGAACGTTTTTTGAAATAAGTGCCTGAAAACTTCTAATAGTTGATGGTTTTTCTGTTTAGCAACACCATTTTGTTGATCTATTTCAGGACAAGAGGTATAATGGATAATTCCATGATCATTGAGAAAATACTGGAATGGTCAGGATAAATATTCATGACCATTGTTAGAACGAAAGCGGTGGAGTTTAATGGAAAATTGGGTGGTGATTTCTTGATAATAAGAGCGGAACATAGTAAAGATTTCATAACGATTTTTCAAAAAATAGGCTCAAGTAATCTGTGAAAAATCATTGATGAAAGTAACAAAATACTGATAATTTAGTTTATATGGACTAGGACTGGCCCCCCAAATATCAGAGTGAACCAAATGAAAAGGAGTGGATGCACGGGGAACTGCTTAGGGAACATAGGTGATCTGATGATGTTTTACATAGTTACATGACTCACATTCAAAAGAAATAGGAGGTACCAATCCTGGAAAAGGTTTTTGAAGAATGGGGGTAGGTGGATGACCAAAGAGATAATGAAGTTGGAGGGCATGATCAGAGGTGGCAGGATGGGCGAGAGTGGGAGACAAGTCAAACACATACACACCACCCCAAAGTTGTCGAGTACCAAGAACCTGAGTCAGATAATGATCTTGAAATATAACTAAAGAAGGTGATAAGATGACATTGCACTTTAAGTTAGTTGCCAGTTTACTAATTTATAGTAAATTAAAGGGAAAATGGCGAACAAAGGCAATAATGGATAGTGTCAAGCCAGACATAATTGTACAACTTTCATAGCCTGAAATCTGCACTATATGACCATCATCCACAGTAATATTACCTCCAAATGAGGTCTATATATAGGACCAAAGAATACCTACACCGTCAGTGATGTGCTCGGAGGTACCAGAGTCAACAATCCAGGAGGTACAGCGTTGGGAGAGACATGCTTCTGGAGTATTACTATGGGAAATAGTGGCGCTTGATGATGCCAGAGTGCACTGAAAATACACAGGGACAAGGTGTTGAAGGTTCACAATTGATAGATTATAGGTGTTGAAATTACATAGCTAGACCATCCGAGTATTAATTAGGTTATTGAGGAAAGATCAAATATGGATGGCGTTGGGGCGTGGTTGTGTAATGTGGGGG
The DNA here is from genome assembly GCA_963277665.1 of Viscum album. NCBI lineage: Eukaryota > Viridiplantae > Streptophyta > Magnoliopsida > Santalales > Viscaceae > Viscum > Viscum album. Next base: position 581,980,127 of record OY728148.1, read on the forward strand.
GTCGTCACGCGTAAGAGGTCCATTGCAATGGCGCAAGGGCACAGGGATCACTGGAGGTAGGGGTCATCATGCGCATAGGGGGGTGTTGGTGGTCGTTGCGTACATGGGGGGTCGCAGGTGGTTGTTGTGCACACAGGGTGGGGTCACAGGGGGTCATCACGCCGCACAGAAGGGTGCGCAGGGTGTCATCGCTCATATAGGGGGTGTAGGGGGTTTTCACGTGCATAGGGGGTTCGTCATGCCGCATAGAAGGGTGCACATGGGGAAGTCACACCCTAAAACAACACTCAGTGTTGATCATCCTCAAATTAACCATCAGGGGAATTGCTAAAAATAACTCCATCACTCCAAACCTTTACCTCAGAATCCACCAACTGGAGTTTTTGGGTTTTTTAAGGCCTTTAAGGTGTTTAGGGTTTTTCAGGGGTTTAGGGTTTTTAGGATTGTTTTTTTAAGATTTTATATTTTTTAGGAATTTTTTGTTTTTAGGGATTTTAAGTGTTTTTTTAGTTTTTAATGGTTTTTTAGGGTTTTTATTTTATTTTATTCCAATTAACTTGACTAGGTTCAAGCATGTAACAACTAACCAATCTCACTACATGAAATGTTTTAGTGTTATATTGTACTCATGTTGCACCTTTTTTTGTGTGAGAGCCGGCAAGGGGTAGTCACGTCAGACAAATAAGGCCAGTGGGGGGGAGGAGCATTGCACAAAAGGGGCAAAGCAGGGAGGTCCGCTCGAGAGAGAGATGGTAGATTGGGGTTGGAGAACCCACTCCAATACCATGTATAAATGGAAGAGTGGACCGAATACCCAAGGTATCTCTCTAAGGGAGTCCTTGGGGTTATTTTATAATGAATAAAAGAGATTACATGATACAGCAAGTCCGATGTGGTACACAACATAATCTATAACACCACTCTTAGAAATTTTCAATTTCTAGTTTCTTATGCTGCATTGATTAATCATTGATCAATCATTAGAAACAAAGCGGTAATCTATTCACAATGATACAATTAAGAAAAAATATAACTAATTATTCATAAAAATACACTAAAGGAAAAGATCTAAAAAAATGATAAGCGATTGATAAATGAATATAAAGCATTCATACCATGGTTCAAATTTATTAAAGATTCAAATGTTTTTTATTACTCAATGGTTGACCCATGCACATTTTTTTCAATATAACATTAATTATTATTCATTTTATATGGGATATTGAGATAATAAAAGTATTCTGCATGACATAGGAGTTATAATTGAACCTGAATCAACACAATCTTAAAAAATCAACAATGCATTTTTTTGATCATTGAAAGGATTTAAGAAATTGATTATATAAAACATCGAATTTATATTCAAATGTAAATGAGTCATCCCTAAAAATGATATTAAAAAAAGATGAAATTGAATTCCCATTAGTTGATCTGAATTAGGGATGGCAATGGATACTGGATAATCAGGTACTTAGTACTACTCGACCCATTTTAACTAGGTTTGGGTACTTTCAAATCAGGTTCAGATCAGATTCGTATACAAAATAAACTACAGATTACTGGTCATGTTTGGATACCACTTGTAGAGTACCCTAAAACTGAATATATTTTTAAATAAAAGTCAATCAAACTTCTTATTATTCCCCTCTTGTGATGATAACCCGCATTGTCCTCCCCGCAATTTTCGATTACTTTAAAATCCCTAATAAATGCAGTCATCTTCCTATGATGATAACCACACATTTTTACCACCCACTGCCACCAAAGGAATCCCACCCATCTACAAAATTACTAAAATCCTCCTATATGAATTATTGTTAATATTTTTATAATATTATGAAAAATGTTATATTCAAGTGGTTTTCAATGAATTTACCAGAAAAAAATACACTAAAAATAAATAATGAAAATTTTAAATGGGTTGAGGTTTTAAATTGATATTGGATTTCAGGTTTGGATACTGGTTTAGGTATTTTTAAATGGGTATTAATCAAGATTTGAGTATCATGTTTCCAAAATGATTTCAGGCTCGAATACCTATATTTTCACTGGTACCCGATATTGGGTACAAAATCAGTCTCATGTCAGTTTATGTGAAGAGAGGAAAATAGAATGAATCTTTATTAAAAGAAAATGGATCCTTCTAGAAGCAGTAATAGGATCTCCAACATTGTATTCCCTAGAAGAATTCAGAATAGAGACTGATTTGTGATGAAGTCACAAAATATGATAAACTATCGCCTAATTAAGTACCATACCAGCATTAGTAGAATAGTATGGTGATCAACTGAAGATGGGCATACCAGAGGACAAACAAGAGTAAAAATAGTTGGATAATAAGAATGGAAGATGAAGGAAATCAACATATTATAACAACCTAGTCACCTTCATGACAAATCAAAGATCATTATTACAACATTTTAATCACCCTATTGACCAACCATCATTTTAATCACCCTTTGGACCAACCATAATTATGAATTTTCCAGACCATTTATTAAACCAATAACTAATCTTAAAACCAACACATTTTCATTCAGTATGTTTGATTCGATCATGTACATTTAAAAAAATGGTTCTCAAGGATCGCTTATCTCAATATTTTTCAAAGGAAAACACACTTCACCATATGGTTCATCTCGGATGGACTTTACAAGGAATGGTACACATTGATGTTCCGACACAAACAATCAACAGTTAATAAACACTGTATATTATAGTAAGAAAAAAATGAGAGAAAATAGGAATAAGAAGAACCGTAGAAGAAAACGAAAATCAATAGGCTCCTTAATTCTCACCCAAGCCTCAGCCAACTCTAACAATTTTATCCCTTGCACTCTCACACTTGTAATAGTTATAACGAAGTCCCCCCCCCCTCCATGTGGTTCTATAATATTCTCTTTAAAAGACTAAGAATATTCCCCCCAAGCTCTATCACTCATCACCCCTTGAAAAATAGTCTCGTCCACAAGACTGAATGAAGGGGTTTGGTTCCACGTTGGTTGGTATGGTTCTATGCCCATCACAGGGCCCTCATCATGAGCGTCATCATCACCCGCACCCAACAGAAACACCCTCAGGTTGGGACTGGAACACCGATGCATGGGACTATACGACATCCCACACTTGAAACACAAATCCTTGTGTTGTATGTCCTCCCACTCATGGGTCATCAGGTGCCGAAAACCCCACTTATTAGAGGTTGTTGGATTGAGACTCTCCTGTCACACACCATTCATAGCCACTTCCCCATGTCTCACCGAATGGAGAAAAGTTTCACATTGTAGGTGAGACTATGCTCAATCTGAAGGCTTCCATGGTTCAGCTATACTTAATAAAAAATTTCAATCCACTGTGGCGGAACAAAGGGTCGACATCTCCTATGAAAGAAATCTCCACAAGCCAAGCTAACCGCATCAATTGCATAATTGTAGTTGAATATTTGGGTTATGGATGAGGGCTCAACTAAAAATATCCTCTTAGAGGCCATGTAAGAAATAACCTACATATTGCAGCTCAGGTTGGTGCGGTAGCAATGATGTCAGGTATTCGAAGTGGTCAATATATTTCTGACCCAATACCCGCTATTGAAGGACAGTCAACTCTTCATATGGATTTTCAATGTCTAGGCCACTAAAATGGCCTATTATCTCGACTTTGAATAATTTTCAGGTGACATGTGAATGTACTTCAAGCATTATATTAAACCAATGAATGGTAGTTCCATCCATGTTGTTGAAACGTTGGGAGCAAAGAAGTAAAAAATAGATTCATAGAAAAGTAAAAGGGGAAAAACAAAAGAAGAAAAAGAAAATCTTGTACAAAGGGATTTACGTGGTTTGGGAAATGATCTCTACGTCCATAAAGAGGTAGAAATATCACTATGAAATCTGGGAGCACAAATTTCAAGGAGATCTCTTTGAGTTTTTAACACAGAAACCCTAACCAGAAATGGGCTAAAAAAGGACAAATCGTTATTCCACCAAATGCACAGAAATTTTGTTGTGCTACAGTGAAAGATGGTTGGAATTCCACATCACTGTAGTTTCACGCTCACCCAAGTCTAAAGTACTTCAATGGTCGATGGTTAGAAATCCACGAAGATACAGTACTGATGTCTCCAAAGTCCGACATGCTACAGTAGTCATGCCAAAGTCCACACTGCTACAGTGCTTTGTAGTTGTCGGTCGACCAACTCTGCTACAGTTGGTCAGGGATGCTACAGTAATCCCCCCCCCCAATTTGAGATGAGAACCTTCATCCCTCAGACTCCTGAATCATGGGTGCATTACCCCCCTACAACCCCCAACGAGCTCACGAAGGATTTCGACCCACGGAGTCGTGACCTGGTGCACAGTATGGGTCATAGGAATTCATCCCAACATCATTCAAAGAGGATCTGGCTACACCAATCCAAAAATCCATACATAGGCCAAGGATAGTTTCACATTCTCATCTGATGAACCAAAAAATAAATTTTAGCATGAGTGATCCATCCAAGGTGTTGTTTTGTACCTTCATTTCACGCTTGATTCCTCATCTCCATCATCAGTGTCATGCTACGCATGGTTTGTAAATGATATAAAATACTGACAATGAGCATTTTTGCAGAATGTGTTGTCGCGTATATAAGCTGGTGAGGTGCTCCTCTGCAGGGGGTTTGGCTAGGCATGTCTCCTCCGAACATCAAGTCGATCGTCCACGTCTCCATTGATTGAAATTATCTGACTGTGTGTCACTCTTCCCAATAAGATGATAGAGGAAGAACAACAGGTCTACAAATGATAAGGTCCCACACAAAAAATCAATCAGTAATAGACTACTTTGTATTAGAGTATAGAGTAAGAACAAGAATATGAATGGTAGAAGAATAAAAAAATCAAGAGGCTCCTTGCACTCTCGCCCAATCCTCAACTGACTCTAACAGATTTCTCCCTACTTTCACTTGCAGCATCACACCTCCCCCCTCCCCACCAAAGTGGTTCTAGAATCTTCCCTTTAACAGAAAAACAATATCACACCCAATAGACTTTCACTATGCTATGACACTTTTTCCCCTTGCTACAGTATACCCTCCCTACTCTATTCCCCGACTTGAGGTCGATCAATATTTCATCAAGGAGGGTGTTGAATAACACCACCAAATAAAGACAGCATGATCTTGACTACACTAAATGAAAGGTATGATACAAAATCAGACTACTGGATGGGAGTGAACACCTTCTTCCATATCTGGCTGCTTGCTAGAGAGAGAAAGAGAGGATAGAAAAGTTGGAGGGCCTAAGAGGGAACCATCCAGGTTTTTAATAATGGATCTCATCTCTCCAACCACTTCTTGGTAGAGATCTACAAACTCTTCATTGTGCATACAGATGTAACAACGGCATGAAAACCCTCTTTCCATGTTTTCTAAACCTCTCATAGCATGCTTCATTTGTTTCAAAATCCAAGATAAGAAAGAAAGGGATATGTGCTATTTATCGATTATAAAATATTAAAAGTTATTATATATTTGGAAGAAGCATTAATTATTTTATGTCCCACAAAAATTATGGATATATTCAGATAGTAGGATATTTTTATGTAGACTAGAGTTGTTTTATTAATTAAAAACCAACACACATCAGCATAAGTTTAAAAGAGGTAAACTGATCATCAAAAAAAAGAATAAGAAGAAGATGAACAAAGATTATTGTATTCTAATCTAAGGCAGAAGTAAAATACAGTGTTCTGCTTTATGTGATGGAAAAAAAAGTTATTTTTGTTGGAAAGATTTTTATACAAGACTAGGACACCCAATTCAAACGTGTGACAATCATTCATTCACATCATCAAGAATTTGGTTTTTTCACAAAATAAATATATAGAAATTAATTGTCATTTAATGAGTAATAAAATATATAAAGATGAAATAAACCATCCACATATTCCATTAAAAATTAAAAACCTTAGAACATCCCCACAGAATCTCTAAGACACTCCGGGCCAGTAATTAGTGAAACATCGAGATCATTTGACATATAATTTTTAACTTGAAGAACATTAAATCATGTTTAAAATTATGTCATATTATACTAATTAATGGAAGAAAATTAAGTAACTTTAAATAGAAAGAGGCACACTTTATTTTTAGAAAAATGTTAGGGATGAAAGATTTGTAGAAGTTGATGTTAGTATAAAAAGATAGAATGCATATAATTCACAATAATTTGTTCTCTTACCAGTCCAAATAAATAGATTCTCCCATTTTTGGAACATATCAACAACTGAAAAGGTAATAAATTAATACACACAATAAAATTTCATTCATAAACATAAATATACAACCAGATGAAGCAGTTTGTTTTCATCATATATTTTTATGATTCTTCCAAAAATGAAAAAGGTTTTCTCATCACAAATGAAGGAGGGAGGTCTCTGTCCTCCTTAAAAATCTTACAAAATTTTTATGAATTTGTTGGTCCCACAAAGGGATGATGCTCTAAGAGGGGGGAGTGAACTAGGATATGTCAATTCAATTTATCCTCAACCAATGATCATGTTTCACGATTAGTCAAAACATAACTTTCTTCCCCACTATATTTGAAATCAATAAAACATGGGGACACAAGAAATTTTTCTTTGTTCACTTGCATTAGGCAACATCCAAGGAGTAAACACACAATGGTATGTCAGTGTATCAAAATCAAATAAATTTTAATACTTGTACAATGTTTAGAGCATACTCATTATTCCTCTTGGTTCACAACCACTCATAATATTATACCTCACTACTCTCTCACTCAAGAACTCACTATCCCTCAAGAATACAATTTTGATCACACAAATCAAAAACAAAAGAAATACACATCCTCTGGTATAGAAATGACTTCCATGATCATCAAGATTGATGATCTTATCTTACTCTTCTTTATCTTTGGCTTGATGTGTCAATAAAAGTCAAACTCCTCTGATTTTTTTAGCAAACTCTCTCTAAAAATATCTCTGATCACTCTCCCATTCTACTTTTTCTATCACAAAAAATCTTTATTTTTCTTTCATTCCATGAGATTTGATCAATGGTTAGGATCTCTCCATGTAGTCCAAAACTTCCATGATCATTACACATGTCCTTCCCCCTTATTAGATATCCTAAGATGCCCAACATGGTCATTTTGTATCGTATATAATGCCACAATCTCCAAGTTTGAAAGATTTTGAAATATTCAAAATTGACTAACACAACCTCATTACGGCACAACCAGAGACATTATGACATAGTGCCTTAAAAATCTACATCTCTCTAAAAAACATAGCCTAATCCTTATTTAGCCTCTAAAAATTGCAAGATGACCAAGATTCATAAATATAAATGAAGAACACATTACAGAGTAGCCATAATAATCATAGCACAATTCTATATTCATGTCCTTTCCGACATGAGCCAAAAGTCACAATGCATACTCTTCCAATAGAAAACCATGGGGTCCTATTGCAGTGTGTGAATCATCATGCAATCCACAACACTGACACAATTCTTTAATATTTAACCCTACACAACAAATCACGACATATTATTTTCACATTTCGGCATAATATTTTTTTTTTGTATTTTCACCAAAACTCCACCACAAAAAAATCATGGATTGCACATAATAACGACACAACCATCAAGCCACAACAACCAGACCTACACCCAATATATTATGGTGTTAAATAAAGTGCATTATAGTGTGATTTTTTCTTCACATATCAAAATAACTCTAACTTACTCCAAAATCCAAAACTTCAATTTACAAGGATTCTATGAGACTTTTGAAGGATTTCCAGTCGTTTTTTGTCAATAAACACAACAAAAAATTCTCACTTAATTTTTTTCTAACACCCCCACCCCCACCCTATCAAGAACACAAGAATATACTTGATAGTGTATTCAACACAACATACTTCAAACATGAGTCATATTAGTTGTGAGAAACAACATTTGAATGAAAATTTTATCAATGAACCACTTTATTAACTTCATGCATTGACACCACTTATTGTTTATCAACTCATATCATCACTTTGAAGTCTTCGACGCCATATTCTCCATACAATAAAGCATTCTCGTTACTCTTTCCTAACTCTCCCTTTTGAGAAATACTTTGAGAGAGAACACCTTAGTTCCTAAGTATTTCCCCCCTTCAAATCTATGAGAATTATCTCACTCTACAATTTTTTAGTATCATCTCCCCCTTTTCTAACAAATCCAAAGATCACTTATTTGAAGATTACAAGGAGGAATCGACAACTAAACCAATAAAATCATGAGAGAAAACATACCTTGTCAAGAACCACTTGTTGATAATAGTAACACTTGTAAAAATTTTAATTAGTGATGCCACTTATTGAAAATAATTTTGGAATAACAATCATATTTAGGGGAGTGAGGGTTCCTTCTCCAAACCATCAAATGGATGGAGATGGCTGAACTCTAAGATCCAAAAAATTTCTTTCATAACTTAGATAATGTCTTTGTTATGACATCTACAATTCTCTCTTGAGTTGACACCTACTTCAATTTCACTAGCCTTTGCTCAATTTTCTCCTTAAAAAAGTGATAATTTATCTTGACTTCAAATGATGCAGTGGATTTTTGTTAAAATTTATAGCACTAAAGTTATCATATTTAACCGAAATATGAGAGTTTACCTCAACACCCATGTCTGCAGGCTGCTGTTTTATCTATAAAAGTTGTGTGAAATCTTGACTAGCGACTAAATATTTAGCCTTTGTGATACTCAATGATATGTAATCTTGTTTCTTGATCATCCAATAAATACATACGTCTCCAAGATAAAATGCACTGCATAAAGTAGTTTCATTAACCAATTCCACCAAAACTCCTCATGAGTTGGTAGTGAAACCAAGTGTGACCCCCAAAACCTGCCTCCAATAAGCCACAGGTTCAAAAATAACACTGCGAATATATAAAGTATGATATGAGAGACACTTCCCTCTTTAAGCCCAATAAGAAAGAATAGAACCACCAATAAACACCAATAATCCATAGAATATAAGCAAAATTCCATATATAAATCTAAAAATGCATGTAATTTCATACAGTTCATAATAATCCAAAGAACTCCAAAGTCACAATCGATCAACCAAAAATGTCTAAAGAAAGCAATGGAAGCTCTAACAGTGTCCACCATGTCCACCATACTCATATTCTAGTAAGGTCCAACCTTATCCCTGGTATGATTTGGTAAGCATGAAAAATAATATATAAAAGTAGGGGTGAATATAAAACTATAATCAATGGGTTTCTATCTAGGGACTCACATATCAGTGTGGAATCATATTAAAGCTACAATGAGTAAACACTAAAATTGGTCCAAGATGTTATTTCAAGTAAGGTCTCTAACACATCCCACCATAAGCACACTCTCCAAATAACAAGTATACATAACACAACAGACACTGTGAAAATATAGAAAGGTCCTTGCAAACCAACTTCCACCAACGGGTTCCCTTTATTCCCACACCAACTAAGATCCTGTGACTAACCCATTATTATAATCACACTACATTCATTTGCCTCACACGAACTGGATCTATCACTATCACAATAAATCCCTATTAAATTACCACACGTGAAATGAATAAATATCCAATCCAAACCAATCAGTGGGAGTGAGTGAGGGTCGACTAATCTGGCCACTCAATTGCAATGCATGAGCTGAGATCACGCCTAAGAAGACTACATCAGATGGTTGGCTGTCTAGATAATGGTACTCCCATTGCTGAAATAAAATTAAAATACAATAAACATCAACTCACATAATCCCCTACCCATACCACCAACATCATCATCGTTTATTACTCATTGTATTTGTTAAAATGGAAACTCGTACCTCACAACGATGTAGAGTGCTTAATTTATAGATGAGAAAATGAGTATAATAGATTACCCACACTGATGTGGGATAAAAATATTAAAAACATCAAATAATCTCAACACTCCCCCTCAAGGGATGAATATTTATCATGTCCATCTTGTTACATAAAAATTGGGCACGTGATCCAAACACCCCTTTTGTGAGAACATCTGCATGTTGATCAGTGGTGTGAACATGACAAAAGGTGATCTTCTTCTTCTCAAAGTTTTCTCAAACAAAATGGCAATAAAATTCAATATGCTTGGTCTGCTCATCAAAGACTGGATTTGTTTCAATCTTGATGTCAGTTTGATTGTCACATCAGATATGTGTTGGTTTCTTGACAGTATACCCAATCTCCTATAGAATTTTTTGTTCCCAAATAATCTCTGCAATCACATATGTCATTGCATGATACTCCAACTCTACACTAGGTTGGGAGATAACCGTCAGTTTTTTGTTTGGCCATGAGGTCAAATTTCCTCCAAAAAAAACTGCAAAACCAGACGTAGATCTTCTAATGGAGACTTCCAGCATAATCAGCATCAAAAAATGTCTCAAAATCTATATGTCCATGATCAGAATATAGAAGACAAAAAATGCCTCTCACTGCATTTTTTTGGAGATTTCATAAAATAACTCACTTTTCTAACCGTACAAGCAATATCGAGTCAATTCATCATCAACGAGTTGAGATTCCAAACAAGTCATCTATATATGTCGGGTGATGAAAACATCTCACTGTTAATATGAAGTGGCATTTGTCCAGGTTCAAGGGATGAGTTAACCGAATCAGCTCGAGTTATGTCGGTCTCCTGTAGTAGATCAGGAATATAATTTCTCTGAAATAGAAAAATTCATTTGTTCCATCTGGAGACTTCAATTACCAAGAAATATCATAGTGGACCCAAATATTTTGTTTGAAAATTTTTATGAAGAAAAGACTTGAGTCGACCAATGTCAGCAGAATCACTACTAGTAATAACAGTGTCATACACATAGACTGCCAAAAGGATGCTTCCTACAGGTGATTGATGAAATAAAACAGAGGAATCCTTTATGCTTTGGAATATGCCAAAGCTAATCATAATGGTGAAAAAATGGTTGAACCAATCATATGGAGACTTCTTGAGTCCATACAGTGATCGATGAAGGCGACAAACCTTGGAGAACTTCCCATGAGCAACAAAACCATGTGTTTGCTCCATATAAACTTTTTCGTTAAGAAAACCTTGAAGAAAATCATTTTTAACATCCAACTAATGGAGAGGAAAGTGAGAGGAGGCAACAAGAGAGATAAGTAGGAGAACCGATGTCATCTTTTCGACTGGAGAGAATGTGTCAAAATAATCATCTCTATATGTTTGTGCATAATCTTTGGCAACAAGGCGAGCTTTGAGATGATTAAGAGAGTCGTTGAAGTTTATGAATACTATATAGATCCATCTGCAACCGACCACCTACTTATCTAAAGGAAGAGGGAAAAATCCCAAGTGTGGTTGGCATCCAGAGCCTGAAGTTCATCCTGCATAGCCTGTAACCATTTAGGATGAGAAATGTCCTCGATAACAGTGCGCGGCAAGGAGTGAGCAGCAAGTGTCAGAGTTGGTTTCCTAGAATAAACTATTTGTACTTTAATTACATGAATATTTAATGTATTTAAATATTAAACATCATATTATATATTGTTCATTAACCTACATGACTATAGTTTAATAATGTCCTAGAATATTTGTCTCATTGACAAGGTCATAACAGTTCCCCGCTATGATGAGAACCTTGAAGTGATATGAAAATATTCTTAAATATAGTTATGTGGTTGGATGACATACCATGATGGTACACATAGTATACAGACTGTCAAGTGAGAGTACTCATAAGAAGATGAGACTTCTTCTCATGAAGTTCGCACTTGGTAATCTCCAAGATAGAAGATTATGATAATAGACCCGCCAATAGAAATTCTGCATGTTTTTGGTGTCATCAGATATTTCTATCTATGAGCATGTGTAATGGTTCTTAATACTTTAAGATTATCATTAATATGTGTCACGACTCGCGTACTTTGATTTACTGATGAACACAGTTATGCATATGTTGGTGGGAGGTAGGGTATAATGGGTTCATCACAAATGACATGTTATTTATGGATAAGTCAAGGAAGGATTTGTCCCTTCCATATTTATCGAAGTTGATATCTCGGCCCTTTGATTGAAATAGAATCATCACCCCAAATTTCATTGTCACGATGTAACGATGATTTTATTTCAGGTAGTCAAAGAATGACATATCAAGCATATAGGTTGATGAGACTATCATGAAACCTTCTTGATGAGATATTGATACAAAAGGATTATATTACACAATGAGCGATCATATGTGGATGTCATCATTGTGATTTTGAGTTCTTTCTCTTGGGTGTCTTGACCCGTTGCTAGACAGTAATCTTGAACTTTGGAAAAACTTGCCTAATACCAACAAAAAAGAATCCTAGAGGATCACACTAAGTATTTCTGGTGGTCTCAATTAAATTATATTTGAATTTAATTAATGAAATAAATATTTTTCTCAATACCGATGAATAATTTTATTCAAGTTAAAATGATTGCATAAATTAAATAAATATTTATTCACCGGATTGTGAATAAAATGTATTTATTTATTTTATTGAACATTCAATAGATATTTATTTACTATTTTGTAAATAAAAATATTTATTTAAGACAATAAAATATTTTATTCAGGTGTTTAATAAATGGAAGAGGAATTTGAATGGACCAAGACTATTTCCATTGATAAATTAATTATTTACAAGTTGGTAAATAATGTTTATCGAGTTGGCGTAAGAAATAATAATAATATTGTTATCATTATGTGGCATGAGATTTCATTTATGGTTCCGTTTTTCTCAAGTTGGTGCACAACAAATAATGGTGTTGTTATTGTTATTATGTGGCATGGGTTTTCTCTAATAATTATAATTGCATTTAATCATTGTTTCGCAATTAAATATTGTAATTGAAACCCCATGTCGATTAATAGGTAGGTACGTCTATTGTGTCAAACCCCGGTGAATTAAGAATTGTTGAACCAAATAAATTCTCTCTCGACTAGCTCCTCTCTCCCTCTCAAGAACAAGAGAATTTCTTCAAGACTGAAGAATGGTCGATCAAGAACGATCGACACAAGACATTCACTTCGCCGCGCTAGCACCCGAAGAACGAGTGGTGTTGATCGGAGATCATTGGATCACGTGTTGGATCACCGCTATAGGGATTCTACTTTGGAGCCTCACGAGCGGAACGAAGTCAATCCATAAGGGTCATTCCGGACAATCAACGATCATCAATGAAGAAAGTACCAAAGACCTAGGTTTTTTAATTTCTTCAGAAATTAATAAATTAATTATAAACATGATGTGCAAGATCCTCTTTCTTGGATCTGATGTTTTTCTTCTCTTTGTCTAAATCTTTGATTTAAATCTGTGGATACTGACGTTCATCATCGTATTGATCCCATATTGGTCATTGATTACAGCAAAAACAAAGTTGGATCCTCCCAACTGCCACGTTTCCGCTGCGCCCAAATCCTTCAAGTGGTATCAGAGCAGGCTCATCATCATTTATAATTATTTAAATAATTCATTTATGATTTACGTTTTAAAATTTTAGTTTTTAAATTCATGTTTAATCATTCTCATAATCTGAATTTCGAGATCTATTATTCTGATTTTCGTTTCTCATAGGTCTAACATAAATGAATAATTTTTTGATTAAAATTAAATAGAGGATCTCATCAGGAGGCATCGATGATTCTGTCTAAGTAACATGATAGTACACGTTGTGAATTTGGAATTACATGCCGTGTAATCTTCCATACACGTCGTGTAATCCGGATTACACACCGTGTAGTTGTGTTCAGCGCATCAGGAGTAATTCAGAAATTACTTTAAGTCGTGTGCATTTATTACACGCGATGTAGTTAATTCTTACACTACATGTTGACCAGGACAGATAGGCACACGGTTACCGAATTACACACCATGTGGCCCACTGGACACAACGTGTAGTCCCTTCAGGTCAGGGGTCAAACTGTGTATCTCATACAGTGGTAAGCTGACCAGTAACCGTGTAACCTGAAGAGAACATGACGTGTGGCCCACTGGAAACATCGTGTGCTCCGTGATTTTCAAATTACACCTCACATGATGAATCCCAAGACGTGTACTTCGTCTAAGATGGTGAAGGTAGTGCACATCATGTAATCGGAACTACATGTCGTGTACTTTACCAAATTACATTGAATTAAAACTTTAATGTTTCTGTAATGTTCAAAATTACATATCATGTAGATTCAAATAGATTTTCACCATGTTACCTCCAAGGTTATGGATGATAATCTCAAGGAAATTTAGAAAAAGAAGATAAAAGTAATGATTAATTAAAGATAATAATTAATCAATTCAAGGGCGATTTATCTTAATAAGAACTTAAAGAATTAAATGATAGTTTTATTAAATAAGTAATCTGTTGCATGTATATGGATTATCATGAGCTAGACCATAGCTTTGTATGTGATTGGTTTCCTTTTATTTTATTTTAAATTAAATTATTGGTTTTTGTGTCATCTCTCCTCATTAATATGTAGGGTCTATGTGCTCTGTAAACCCCCTTTTTACCTCTCACCTACGTGTGGGTTAAAAATCATATGTAATAGATAGAGCTCCCAAACTTTTGGAGGCGGTTCAAGAAAGAAGATTAGGCAAAACCAATCCAATGAGATACAAAGGTGGATAGGTGGAAAGCTGTAGACACAAACCATAAATGGTTCAAGGTGTTTTTCCCCTAGTTCAGCGGTTAGTTTATCAACCACTAGACAAACAAATCATTAGAAGAGCTCATGATCATTCCCTTTATTTTATTTCTGTCAGTAGCATAGTTTTTCAATATTTATGTATTGTCGTGATTACATAATTAATGAATTAACAAGCATGTAAAATATAACTAAAATAAACCCGGATTATGCATAAATATTATCAAAACACGGTTAATCTCTTAAGTAAGTTCCACTTAATATTAACAAGCATGTGATAAAGATAATAAGGCAATTTACGCATAAGAGATAAAAATCTCTCAATAAAATATTAAGTCAAACTAATCCTTCTGTTACTTGATTAAGGGAAACACTCAATAAAACTATGTGTTTGACCAACCTTTTTTGGAACACTTACTTTTATACAGGAAGCTCTTATGAAAGTTTCGGGTTGAATTGACCATTTTAAATCAAGAGTAGTAGACCTTGCTAGACTTGGTGTAAATTTGGAGGCAAGTGTTGAGGAAATCCAATTTTGGATTTCAGGATTGGGGAGTCCACTCAACGGATCAAGGATATATAAGTCTACAATTGGCAAAAACCTGCCTACCTAAATACCTTCAAATAGATCGACCAACCCTTGTTGAAGTTATGCGAAGGGTAATATGGATCATTTCCACTAGAATGACCTAGCAACTGAACATTCTGAGTTCAATGGTGAGGGATATTTGGACTTGATAAAATAGTGGGAGACTTAAGAAAATTAATTAATTATTTCTCATAAAATGTAATCAAGAAAGTACTAATAAATTTCTCTTTTAATTATAGAACAAAATGAAAAGCTCATCAACCACACTTTCCCTACGATCAATACTGGATAAAGACAACATCCTCACCGATAGTAACTTCCAAGAATGGTTTAGATGCCTTCGGGTTATTTTTACGCCATGAATGGAAATCTTACATGTTGGAGTCCTCATTACCTAATTTTCCTGCCCAAGAGGTGAGTAATGAAAAGTTCCTGGTCTGTGAGAAACATATGAACGATGAAGTCGACATTCAATGTTTGATGTTGTCTTCCATGTCAAGTGAACTCATTAAGTCTCACAAAAACATGGATGCGTACAACATGCTTGAGCACCTTCGTTGTCTTTAGAAGGAGAGAGCTAGATAGGAATGGTTTGAGATCTCCAAGGCACTCTTTTAGAGTAAACTTGGAGAGGGTGCTCCAACTGGACCTCATGTAGTCAAGCTCATTGGCTACATTGAGCGCCTAGAGGTTCTAGGGTTTAAACTCCCTGAAGAACTGGGTACCGATCTCATTCTTTCATCACTCCCACAGAGCTTCTCTAGCTTTGTTGTGAATTTTAATATGAACAACATTGAGAATCCACTATCTGATCTTATCCCCATTCACCAAGTGAAAAAATATATGAAGCGCGAAAAGCCTTATGTCCTTATGGTGAATAAGAGGAAAGGGAAGGGAAAGAGATTTAATCCTAAATATTTTTTGTGCCCTTCCAAGAAAAGGAAGATCAAAGGGGAGGCAAAGGAACAAGAAGCTATTTGTTTTGCATGTGGCAAGAAGGGCTAGTGGAATAAAAACTGCACCCGATTAAAGAAGCAAGGGGAATCTTCATGTGTGTTTGTTATCAAGTGAAATTGTCTATTTTTACAAATTGGGTATTAGATACAGCTTGTAGTGCTCACATATGTATCCAAATATAGGAACCAAGTAGATTTAAGAAAGTTGACTAAGGGAAGGAAGATCTATGAGCACCCAACGAAGCTAGAATTACTGTTGTTGCTGTCGGGGACCACCAACTCATGTTGCCGACTGGGGTGATCTTGGTGTTAAAAGGTTGTTATTATGTGTCTTTTATGACCAAAAACATTATTTCTGTATCCAGACTAAATACATATGGATTTTTTTCAAGTACGAAAATAAATGTTCCTTCTTTTATAAAGATAGCATTTGTTTTGGTAAGGAACATTTATATAATGGTCTTTATGTGTTGGATTACACAAACCAAGTAATGGAAATCAATAAAAAAGTTACTTCACATGACTCATACCACACCCAAATTTGGCATCACCGGCTAGGTCATGTAAATGAGAAACACTTGACAAAGTTACATCAAGATGTATACTTAGATTCTTTCAAACTAAAACCACTTGGTGTATGTCACGCATGTTTACAAGGCAAAATGATCAAAGCCTAATTTAGTGGGAAAGGTGAAAGGTCCAAAGATCTTCTTGAATTGGTTCATACCGATGTGTGTGGACCATTTCCAATTGAAGCAAGGGGTGAGTACTCATACTTAATAACTTTTACTGATGATTTTAGTAGATATGGATATATCTACTTAATGAGGTATAAGTCATATTTTTTTTATAAGTTCAAGGAATACAACAATGAAGTTGAGAACCAACTTGGTAAGAATATTAAGAAACTCTGCTCGGACCGAGGTGGAGAATATCTTAATCAAGACTTCATTGATTACTTTCGAGAATTTGGGATCCTATCCCAACTCACTCCTCCTTGTACGCCCTAGTGGAATGGTGTAAGCGAAAGGAGGAACCGCACCTTGTTGGACATGGTGAGATCAATGATGAGTCCTGAAAGTCTTTCATTATCCTTTTGGGGATATGCGTTACAAACAACAACATGCATACTAAACCAAGTACCTATTAAATCAATAAATGGTATTTCATACGAGCTTTGAAGTGGAAGAAAAGCCATGTTATCAAATTTACATGTGTGGGTAAGCGAAGAATTTGTTAAGGCCTCTTTAGGTAACAAACTCACACCCCAAGGCACAAATTGTACCTTTATAGGATACCCTAAGGAAACAAGAGGATATTACCTATACGACCCCTCAGAAAAAAAAGGCTATAATGGAAAGACACGCCAAATTCCTTGAGAGGGAGAACGTCTCCAAAAGAGGTAGTGAGAGTAAGATAGACTTCGATGAAGTCGAGGATCAAGGTACACAAGAGTTTGTATAGGAGCAGATTCCATAAATCCCCATGGAAGAAAGATCTATTCCAAAGACACAAGTACTGCGTAGGAGTACAAGAGAGGTTAGAGAACTGGAATGATATATTTTTCTAGTTACCGGGGATGGTGACTCATTATTATTTGATAATAATGATCCTATAACCTACATGGAAGTAGTAA
This sequence comes from Viscum album, assembly GCA_963277665.1. Classification (NCBI taxonomy): domain Eukaryota; kingdom Viridiplantae; phylum Streptophyta; class Magnoliopsida; order Santalales; family Viscaceae; genus Viscum; species Viscum album. The sequence goes on from OY728148.1 coordinate 581,998,022, forward strand.
GTGGCATAGACATTACCAAGTGACAAGAATCCATGAATTCTGAAATGGATTCCAAGTACCAAAACTAATTCTGGATTTTGGTAGATCCTCCAATAGATGTAAAGCATGTTGGTTGCAAATGGGTATTCAATAATAAACTGGATATAAAAATAAAATTCAATACATATAAGGCATGAATGGTTGAAAAAGGGTTTAAACAGTGTCAAGGCATTGACTACGATGAAAAAAATTCACCAGTTGCAATGTTGAAATCCATCAGAGTTCTACTGGCCATTTCCACTTACCATAACTATGAGATTTGGAAAATGGATGTCAAAACAACGTTCCTTAATGGGAACCTTTAGAAAAGTTTCTATATAACACAACCTAAAGGCTTTGTGACTCCAAAGGATGCCAATAAGATATTCAAGTTGTAAAAATATATTTATGAATTAAAGAAAGCATCCAGGTTATGAAACATTCCTTTTGATAAAGCCATAACAAAAATTGGTTTTATAAAGAACGAATGTGAGCCTTGTTTTTACAAACAGTTTAATGGGAGTGCAGTTTTTTTCATAATAGTATATGTTGATGACATATTACTTATTGGAAATTAAATATCAATCTTACAATTTGTTAAGACATGGTTGAATAAATGCTTCTCCATGAAAGACTTGGATGAGGCAGCATATATTTTTAGGATCAAGATTCATCGTGATAGATCCAAGAGATTGTTGGGCCTACGTTAAAGTACATACATTGAAAAGATAATGAATAGATTCAGTATGGAACAATCCAAGAGGGGATTGTTGTTAGAATCACATGATATTAATCTTTCCAAGAAAATATGTCCTCAAACGCATGAGGAAAGAAACAGAATGGTGAGGACTTCATACGCATCAGCAATTGAGTCATTCATGTATGTCATGTTATGTACTAGGCTAGATTTATCCTACGCATTAAGTGTGGTAGGCAGATATCAAGTTGACCCAGATGACCATCATTGGATGGCAGTCAAGACTATCCTTAAGTATCTGAGACGTAGTAAGGATACATTCCTGATTTGTGGAGGAGATGAAGAAATATTCATCATAGGATATGCATATTCTAGTTTCTAGACTGATCAATATGACATGAAGTTGTAAACAGGATACATCTTCACTTTGAATGGAGGCATTGTGAGCTGGAAGAGCTCAAAGCAGAGTGTTTTCGCAGATTCTACAGTAGATTCCAAGCATATCACAGCTTCTGAGGTAGCTAAAGAAGAATTTTGGATGTGGAGCTTTGTCTAAGAGTTGTATGTGGTACCTAGTAGTAAATATCTCATCACACTCTATTGTGATAATACTGCAATGGTGGATCTCACAAAAGAGACAAGGTCACATCAGTGGACAAAGCACATACTTTGGAAGTATCATCTCTTGAGGAATTTTTCTCAGAGAGGTGAAGTTGAAGTGACCAGTATTTTCATGGAAGACAACATGGAAGACCCCTTTACTAAAGCCTTAACTTAGTAGAAACATGATCATCATGTGAGGTCTAGCGGATTGAAAATCGTAGACAGTTGGATCTAGTCCAAGTGGGAGTTTATAATAGTTGGTGTCCTAGAACCAACTGTTTGTACTTTGATTACATGAATATTTAATGTATTTAAATGTTAAACATCTAATTACATATTGTTCATTGTTCTTCATAACTATAGTTTAATAATGTCCTGAAGTATTTTTTGACATGGTCATAGCAGTTACCCGCTATAATGAGAATCTTGAAGTGCTATGATAATATTCTTAAATATGGATCTGCGGTTGGATGACATATTATGATGGGGCACATAGTATATATATCGTTATGTGATATTACTCATAAGAATATGAGACTTCTTCTCATGAAATTCTCACTTGATAATCTCTAAGATGGGAGATTATGAGAACAGACCCGCCAGTAGGAATTCTGCATGTTTTGGTATCATCGGATATTTCTATCTGCGAGCATGTGTAATGGTCCTTAGAATTTAAGATTATCATTAATATGTGTCACGACTTGCACACTTTGATTTACTAACGAAAACTATCATGCCATATATTGGCGGCAAGTAGGGTACATTGGGTGTGTCACGAATGACATGTTATTAATGGATAAGTCGAGGAAGGATTTGTCCCATCCATATTTATGGAAGTTGATATCTCATCCATTTTATTGAAATAAAACTATCACCCTGAATTCCATAGTCATGGTGTAATGCCGAGTTTATTTCATGTAGTCAAAGAATGATGTATCAAGCATATAGGTTGATCACACAATCATGAAACCTTCTTGATGAGATATTGAGACAAATATATTATATTACACAGTGAGTGTTCATATGTGGATGTCATCGTTGTGACTTTGAGTTCTTTATCTTGGGTGTCTTGACCTGTTCCTAGATAGTAATTTTGGACTTTGGGAAAACCCACCTAATGTCAACAAGAAATAATCCTAGAGGGTCACACGCTAAGTATTTATGGTGGTCTCGGATAAATTCTATTTGAATTTAATTGATAGAATAAATATTATTCTCAAGACCGAGGAATAATTTTATTCAAGTTAAAATGATCGTATAAATTAAATAAATATTTATTCACTAGATTGTGAATAAAATATATTTATTTATTTTATTGAACATTTAATAAATATTTATTTACTAGTTTGTAAATAAAAATATTTATTTAAGAGAATAAAATATTTTATTCGACTGATCAATAAATGGAAGAGGAGTTCGAACGGACCAAGACAGTGTCCGTTGATAAATTAATTATTTACAAGTCAGTAAATAATGTTTATCGAGTTGGCATAAGAAATAATAATAATATTGTTATCATCATGTGGTATGAGATTTCATTTATGGTTCTATTTTGTGTAAGTTGGTGCACCACAAATAATGGTGTTGTTATTGTTATTATGTGGCATGAGTTTTCTCTAATAGTTATAATTGCATTTAATCGTTGTTTTCCAATTAAATATTGTAATTGAAACCCCATGTCGATTAATAGGAAGGTACGTCTATTGTGTCAAACCCCAGTGAATTGAGAATTGTTGATCCAAATGAATTCTCTCCCAACTCATCTCATCTCTCCCTCTCAAGAATGAGAGAAGTTATTCAAGAATGAAGAATGTGCGATCAAGAACGATTGACACAAGACATTTGCTTCGCTGTGCTAACACCCGAAGAACGAGTGGCATTGATCGGAGACCATTGGAGCACATGTGGATCACCGCTAAAGGGATTCTACTTTGGATCATTGTGAGCGCAACGAATTCAATCTGAAAGGGTCATTCCAGACAATCAATGATCATCAATGAAGAAAGTACCAAATAACCACGTATTTAATTTCTTCAGAAATTAATAAATTAATTATAAACATGATGTGAAAGATCCCCTTTCTTGGATCCGACATTTTTCTTCCCTTTTTCTATATCTTTGATTTAAATCTGTGGATACTGGCACTCATTGTCGTATTGATCCTGGATTGGTCATCGATTACGGAAAAAGAAAAGTTGGGCCCTCCCAACCGTCATGCTTCCGCTGCACCCAGATACTTCAGCAAGTGTCTCTACAACTTGTGAGGCAGCAGCAGATAATCCCTGATAAGACTAACAGGAGCGTGAGTCTTTTCGAAGCGCAATAGGAAACTCCGGTGATGGGGTATCAGGAGCAGGTGAATCATCAAGGGTGGTAGCAACATCAGGTGTCGAGGTGGTAGTTGTGCTTGATTGGCGATTATATACCTGGCCAAATTAGGATCCAACAACATCTCTAGGAAGATATAGGGGTGGTGGTGTATCAAGAGAACATGGTAAAATAACTTCGGAATCAAGAACAATATATGGTGGTGGGAACTCAGGAACGAAAATAACTGATGATTCAACAAAGGAAACATTAGCTGAGAAAACATAACAACGCAAATCTAGAAAAAAATCATCTATATCCTCATTGGGTGAGGGAAAATTCAAGAAAGATGCATTTGAGAGTGTGCACATCAAACTTGGTAATTGAGGGGCGAATATCCCAAACATAGCACACACAGCCAAAAATACGAAGAGGCGGAGAATGAGGTGATGTTGTTGGAAATAAAAAATGAAATGGTGTCTCCCCCTAAAGAACAAATGATGGAAGTCTATTGATAAGATGGGTGGCTGTGAAAATGGAATCTCCTAAAAAAATGGTCGGAACTTTCTTTTGAAATAAAAGTACACAAAAAACTTTTAACAGATAACAGTTCTTTTATTTTTTAACACCATTTTTTTGAGGTGTGTCACGACAAGACGTTTGATGGGATTATGACATGATCATCAAGAAAAGACTGGAAAGTTCCAGATAAATATTCACGACCATTTTTAGAACGTAAATAATGAACTTTAGTAGAAAACTGGATTGTGATTTCTTGAGAATATAAGCAGAACACGGTAAAAATTTTCAGACTGATTCTTCAACAAATAGACTCAAGTCATTCATAAAAAAGCATCGATGAAAGTAACGAAATATTGATAGCCCAGTTTATATGGACTAGGACTGGATCCCCAGATATCAGAATGGACCAAATGAAAAAGAGTGGATGTACGGGGGTTGTCCAGAGAACATAGGCGACCCAATGATACTTTGAGTAATGACAGGACTCACAATTAAATGGAGGAAAGGGGCCTAACCCTAAAAAAGTTTCTGAATGGGGGAAAGTGGATGACCAAAGTGATAATGAAGTTGGAGGTCATGAGCATAAGTGGTAGGACAGATGAGAACCGAGGCTGATTCAAGCACATATACCCCACCCTGAAGGCTTCCACTACCAAGCACCTGAGTCATCGAATGCTCCTGAAAGATAACCTAAATAGGTGAGAAGATGGTTTGGCACTGTAAATCAGCTATAAGTTTACCAATAGATAGTAAATTAAAAGGACATCTGGGAACAAGGGAAACGACGGAGAGCATTAATCCAAACATAATCGTACAACTCTCATAGCACCAATCTTCATTGTTTGTCCATCACCAACAATAATATTACCTCCAGTTGAAGTCGAGCGATATGACAGAAGAACATCTGCACCCCCAGTGATATGCTCAAAGGCCCCAGATTCTAGAACCCGTGTAGTGGACCATTGGGATAGACACATTTCTGGAAGATCACCATGAGCAACTATGGCGTTTGATGATGTCATTGGGTGATAAAATACCAAAACAAAGGGTCGTTGAGTGTTGAAGATGCGCATTGAGAAAGTGATGAAGGTACACAAGTGGTAGACTAGAGGTTTTGAGCTGTTACCCACTGTGATCAATCATGGAAGAGGATGTAGGAACTATAGGTGATGAAAAATACACAGGTATTAATTAGGTCATAAAATAAATAATATCATGGACTTTGGAGGGGTGCGGTTATGCAGGTTGGGGCATCGCAGAGGGAGAGGCAAGTCGCTAGAGGGGTTGCTGCACAAGGAGGGGTGTCGGGCTGCAGGGTGTGTCCCACATGGAGGGGCGATGGGGAGGGGTGTCGGCTCACAGGGTGGTGTTGGCGCACGAGGTAGGATTCTTAATTTATAGATGAGAAAATGATTACAATAGATTACCCACACCGATGTGGGATACAAATATTAAAAACATTAAATACTCTTAACAGTCTATAACTCATAAGGCTAACAAAGTCATGGTGCACATGACAACAAGGTCTTAGGGAATGCCAACTAAACACATTGTATAAGATTCAATAACAATCACATAATACAAGCTCATCATATTTCAACATTCCTCACCACTCCTCAAACCGATTCGTCACATATTCCAATAACAGCAACAAACAAATAATTATAGTTATATTCATTCCATATTAATCCCATTAATCTTCTTTTTTACATTTTAAACATTTTAAGGTAACTAAATTTCTCAATACCATTTATTATATCCATTTTATATATCAAATAATTATATATCGCATTTACATTGATCACAAATAACATGGATGAGTCACATGATAATAAAATCCAAAATATCGTTTTTGAGTATTGGCTTTTTACATATGGGTTAATTGGGTCAATCCTATGGGTTAGTATTAATGGATAAGCCCATATTACTCATTAATTATTTGAGTCCCCATTGGTGGAGGTTACTTGATGTACTCTTTTATTCATATATAAATAAACACAACTATTATGAGTATGAAATTTTATCCTACATCGTATCAAAGTAGGGTATCTAACCCTAACTAACTCGATCATCAACTATATCTGTCACACGAATCCCTCAACTCAGTCGCCTGCACGGATCCCTCCCTCCCTTCCATTGTCGGTCGTCCCTTCCATGTGACGCTACTACTCTCCCACATGCTAGACTTCTCTTCATGCTACCCCTAGACCCACGTGCCCCTCCTACCACTACCCCAGTGTAATGTCCCGGATCCGGGTGTCGCCCAAAGGTGTCTCGAACCCGGTTGGTCACATAACCTCAAGCGCATTTCCCCAAACGTCAGAGGCTACCAACTAGCAGCGAGGGTCAAGGTGCGATAATGGGGAAACTATGCCCTCATTGGCAGAGTATATACAGCAGAAAACAAATAGTAAACAAAAGAGAAAGTAGTAATACCACAAAAGTAAGCAGCGGAAGACTGAAGTAAATCCAACAAAAGACACAATATATATATATACAATTCATGGAATATGTATCTAATAAAATATCCAAATAAGTCACAATGTTGGAAAGTAATACAGAAACCAAATTACAAAAGAAACAAGTAAACTCCAGTAGTATCGCAAGCCTCAGCTTGGTCTCATGCTCTCCAGCTCCAAAAACAATCAAGTACCTAATGAAGAATAGTGTTTTCCCTTATCTATACCTATAATCATATAATCTGTTTGGGTCCAAAAGCATGACCCAAACAGGGTGTGAGACGAATCCCAATAGGCAACCACCAAAAGATTTGTTTCTAACTGCCAGTGAATATATATAACAGGTAATATGCAAGAATGAAGCAATAAACTAAGAAGTACTCAAAAGTAAACAATCCAAGTAACCAAAACAGATGTTTCATAATACCATCTAAACAATCAAGTAATACTGAATCCAAGCTTGTGCTTTGGCTTGACAGACGTGTCACAATCATTCAACTATTCACAAATGACCCTCTGGGAAAGCTCTCACAGTATAACCTCTTTAGTCTCACATAGCTTTAAACAATTATAAATGGCCACTTGGGCAAGCTCTCATGGTATAAACCCTTGGGTCAAAGATTCATTTAATCAAATATAAACGACCACATGGTCAGCTCTCACGGTCTAACCCCTTTGGTCTAACATTTATAAACGACCACCTGGGAAAGCTCTCACACTCTAAACCCTTGGGTAAACATTCACTTAATCAATTATAAACAACCACTTGGGAAGTTCTCACGGTATAACCCCTTTGGGAATCTCTCACAATCCAATCCCCTTGGTCAACATTCACAATTCATATCACAGGCATTTCATATAATCAATAACTCCATCCTAACAAAACAAGGCATAAGATACAAGGCCTGGAATTCTAGACCAAACGACCATAAACAATCAATTAAGGGGAAACGCACCCATGGGGTGTCCCATAAACAAGGTATTTAACCTTACGCATAAGCAACAACCCTTTATCAATCAATCAACCATAGTAGGTAATAAATAGGGTTAAATTCCAAATCAAGCAATACCCCAAACATGGGTATGCGGCACTTTTATCATATATGATCCAAGACAAACAACAAAAGGCGCAAACCACCCACATCGATGTCGTATGATCGATATACTTGAACATAGGCCCCTGAATTGACCTAGATCGATGTAGATCTACAAAAAGGTGAAAAACACCCAACCTTTAATAACTCACAAGAGAGGATGAATTAGGAAGAGAGGATCTAGGGGTTTTGAGAAGTCACCGGTGAGATTCCAATGCACCTGATGATGTCTCAATCGAAGCTCGGACGAAGAATCGGAGGCTCGAACTTCGTCGGTCGCTCTATCGTGCTCTTGTACAAATCACGACCAGAAGAAGGTGTGTTTGGATATGAGACGTGACCCCCTTCTGATATATCAAATAAAAAGAAAACTACACGACGTTTTCTTTAAAACTATACGCCATGTAGTATCCTTTATCGGGCCCTGACTTAAGCGGGTCTTCCAAGTCACCACACGGCCAGTACACGGCTGTACATGGAAACCGAGTACACGACGTGTACTCAGAAAATCCTCATTTCTTACTTTTTCCTCAAAAACAACCCGAAATCAAGATTCATACCTGAAAAGAAGATTCAGGTTCTTACACCCAGACCATGTGACTCTCCCACGCGCTACCCCTTCACACGACCCTCCTGTGTGAGATCTCCTACACACGACCCTCCTGCACACGACCCTCCAAGGTGACCCTTCTATGTGCATCCACATTCCCTCCTATGGTTGTCTCTGCTTTCCAACCACACCCCTACAGGCCCACCTGGAAAAACTTCAGCCTTTCATGCCCCCACTAGCCACTTCCCAGAGCTAGCATCTCTTACAAGTTCGAAAGGAGCATTCTTGATAGCCATCCATGCCTCTTCCCCATAGTTTCTCCATTCTTTACTATGACTAGTGTAAAATGATTGAGAGAGTTGGACCCAATACCCAAGATTCCTCTTAATAGAGGCCTTGGAGTTTATTTAAAAGCAAATATAAATATGACAAAACACTCACTTCCGATGTGGGACACAGACTCCAACACTCCCCCTTAATCTAGGTAAACAGATTAAAGCAAAGAAAAACAAAAAAAACAAAAAAACACTGCAAACACTCCCCCTCAAGCTGGACATAGCCAGCTTGATTACAAAACAAAATGAAACAAAAAAAACATTTGCGATCGTAGCTCCCCCTTGATATGAAAATGATGCATGATAGAAGAAGTCGCTAAAATAGCTGGAATACATCAGTGGTGCGGCGAGTCGTCGAGGCGCAATAGAGGAACCGCATGGGCGGGGCTGATTGATGGGGCGCTGGGAAAGCCGCACGGGAGGGGCCAGTCGACGGTGTGCCAGAAAAGATGCACAGGCAGGGTCGGTCGACGGTGCGCCGGGAAATCCGTACAGGCGGGGCCGGTGGACGAGGTGCCTGGAAACCCGCACAGGCGGGGCCGGTCGTCGAAGCATTGGGAAAGATGCACAGGTGGGGAGGAAGCCGTCGAGGAGGGAAACGCGCAGGAGGTCGGTGAGGGGGTGTCCGACTGTGACGATGGCCTAGGGTCGAGGGTCCCTGCCCCCCAGTGGGGGGAAATCACTAGGAGCGAAGGCCACACGCGACGGGAGGAGGGCCTCTGGGGTGGAGGTCGCGCTCACCGCTAGGGGTGAAGGCTACTCGCGAAGGTGGCCAAGGGCCTGCCTCCCCCCCCCCCAGGGGGAAGAACAAACCCTAGACCGAGTTAGACAAACCAAACAGAGGGTTTTTGGATCAGACCCTTTGATACCATGTAAAATGATAAAGAGAGGAGGACTCAATACCCAAGATTCCTCTTAAGAGAGGCCTTGGAGTTTATAAGGAAATATAAAGATGAAAAAACACTCACATATGAAGTGGGACACAAACTCCAACACTCCCCCTCAAGCTAGGTCTACCTAGCTTGGATGCATAAAGAAAAACTGAGCAAAGTAAAGAAAAACAAAGCAAACAAGAAACACTACAAACAACTAGTAATGAGATGTTCAGCCTGTGCAATTTCAATACAAATTTTCTACCATTCATGCACCTTCAACACCTCATCATAGCGTAACGTGCATCCTCAACACTCGACGGTCCTCCTGAGGTCCTAGTGCACCACCTGCACATATTTTATGTGATTTTTTGTCTTTTATCCAATTATTGCAACATCATCGCCCTTATCGAATACTATTACCACATCCAGGTGTCTTTTAGATTAACATCTCAATTCCTAAAATTTATCATGTGGAAGAAGACTGTTATTGTTGCCTTAAAAGACAGGATATATTTTCATCTTGTTGTATCACCTCTGAATTCCAAGGGTGCCATGTTCAAGTAATGGAAACAGCAGAAAAACAAGATCTTCTCCATGAAACTTAATTCGATGGATCTCTTAGTTAAGAATGTTTCCAAGAATACTAATACTTTCAAGAAATTATGTTATTCCTTATTTCTTATGTTCTATGAGATAAAAAATCATTCACACAAATCTAATCTATTTCATTAGCTTTTTGCACTTCAGCATAGAACTCACTTGATTCCACTGTATTGCAACGAGTGAAAGTAAATTGTTAATGAGATCAATGAAATATGGCCCATTCCAGAGACTCCCAATGAGGCCCGAACCCAATATGATCACTTGTTTTTATTCTCAATACTGAATGGTTTCAATACAGAGTTCTCTACCACTATTACCGAGATGTTGGTTAGCCCCATCATCTTACATCCATCATTGGTTTATAGCCATCTTTTTCATGCGAGTTGTCCTCAGTCATCACTTAGCACTAACCACTCTAATAATGCTTGCACTCGGCTATTAAGAGCACAAAGATCTCATAGTCCATTAGCACAACACTCCCTCCACGAGCATCGTGATTATCTCTAGCAGATCCTTTCTTTTTTCAAAGGATCTCGACAATTAAGTACGATCAACTGTAACTTGTTAAAACAGCTTCTACAAGGCCTTTAAACAAGACTAACAGTAGCCCTTGAAATACTCTAACACCTGAGTGCTCAAAAACAAAGAATGGTTGAACTTGGTTGTAGAAATTCTCTATAGAAGCATTCAGATGCAGATATTGTTGATAATAGATGAAGAGATCTTCATAGGAAAATATGTCTCCAAAGTGTAGTCCTCAAAAAGAATCTTCAAATGACTGCAGAGAGTATTCAGATATAATAGTAGCAATTAAATCCACCTTATTTTAATAGCAGGAGAAACACACAGTAGCAAATTATAGAACATGTATGTCTCCAAAGTGTAGTCCTGAAAACTTCAACAAACTGTAGAAAATATATCACAAATTCGTACAACAGAAGATGTTATTCTTCCAAGAATAAAATGGGGAACTAAAGGATTTGAATGAATACAAAGTAGCAGGAGATAGAAATTCCCCACTGTAATCCTGAAAGTTCCAAAGTTATTTTCATAGCAAGATATTCATAACATAGAGCACTAATTGTACAAATTTATTGGTTGAAAAAAATAAGCCTAAATTAATTCAGGTCAAACAAATCTAAAAAAATTCATCAAATAAATCACAATTTCAAAATGCTCAATGTACTTTTAAATTTAAAATTTCAAAGCTACATAAAATCATAACTTCCCTTAAAAATTGAAACAAATCAAATTGTTGTTGTAGATCTTCTGAAACAGTCTTTGAATCGATTTACCAAGAGATTTACTCTGACAAAATCGTAACAGAAATCTCAGAATACTTAAAATTATAAACCTCACAGATAATTGAATCAAGGTGGGGATCATTCTGCATGAGGTTGATTCCAAAAGTATGGTTTCTACCGTACAGATGATTCCAAACAAAGAGTTCGAGAACGTGGAGTTTGAGGTTTAATTACGTTAGGTATATATCCAACGTGAGGTACCAGGTGCGAGGTTCCTTACAAAAGATAGGTTCCAAAATATAACATTCAACATAAACGTGGGGTTCCAAATGAGGGATTGGACACCGACGTTAGGTTAAACTGATATTTTTGAAAAATGATTCTAGACTTCTTTTTAACGACTATAATACTTAGGAGAATATTCTAACTCTCAAATATAAAAGTCAAAGCTTAAAAAAACTTCCAAAACTCCAGGAATAAAATAATAAAATTAATGAAAAGTGTAAACCTGATATTTACTCAAAGAAACTTTATTAGTAAAACAAATTAGGGTTTTTGTGGACATCAAAATCAATGAAAAACTTATGGGATTATCATTCATATGAACAACAATATCCCTCTTTTTGATAATCACAAAATCCATAAAACACAAGAACTTACAGATTTGTAATTTTTAAAAAATTTGTAATTTTCAAACAAATATTATATTAATTAAGTCTATATTAATATATAGACATCATTTTGGGAATTTTATGTTTTTCTAGATTTCCCCACCTTTTTATAAGATAAAAAAAGTATTAAATGGAATAAAACACTATTAATGTTGCACATAACTATATGTGAAGTTTATTTACACTAGTGCAGAAAACGTTTTTTACGTCGGTTATTTTTAATTTTTTACATCAGTTTCTAGCCGACATTAATACGTGCGACGATATAAATAAGGTTTTTGACGTCAGTTATTTAAAAACCGACGTCAAAAACATAAAATCACGATGTTTATCACGTCAGTTATTTTAGAACCAACATGATAAAGGGCCTGGAGAATGGTTTATCACGTCGGTTATTTTAGAATCGACGTGATAAAGGGACTGGAGAATGGTTTATCACGTCGGTTATTGAATAACCGACATGATAAATGGCATGGACAATGGTTTATCACGTTGGTTCTTAAACAACCGACGTGATAAACAGGGGAGAGGGGGTTTATCACGTCGGTTCATATAGAACTGACGTGATAAACTGGGGTGAGGGCGGTTTATCACGTCCGTTCTATAAGAACCGACGTGATAAACCGGGCTGAGTGTGGTTTATCACGTCGGTTCATATAAAACCGACGTGGAAAACCGGGGGAGGGGGTTTATCACATCGGTTATTATATAACCGCCGTGATAAACCGGAGGGAGGCGGTTTATCACGTCGGTTATTGAATAACTGACGTGATAAACCATTGTCCAGGCCGTTTAGCACGTCGGTTATTCAATAACCGACGTGATAAACCATTCTCCAGGCCCTTTATCACGTCGGTTATTTAATAACCGATGTGATAAACCATTCTCCAGGACCTTTATCACGTCGGTTCTAAAATAACCGACGTGATAAACCATTCTGCATACCTTTTATCACGTCGGTTATTAAATAACCGATGTGATAAACTATTTTTCAGGCATTTTATCACGTCGGTTATTAAATAACCGACGTGATAAACCCAATTTTTTTTTAACAGAATGCAGTGATCTTCTCTCCACCAGAATCAACCAGAAAACAAATCAAGAAATCGTACCACAAAAACAGAAGTACATCAAAATTAAGCATGTACATAGATAACATATAAAACTTACCCACTAGACAGCATCCACCCTCATTTATACCCCACGGACAGCCCTCCCCCACCCCGTTGGAGCCCTCACCCTCATGTATACCCCCTGGACAGCCCTCCCCCACCCCATTGGAGCTCCCACCCTCATGTATACCCCTTGGACAACCCTCCCCCACCCCATTGGAGCCCCCACCACACTCCTGGACTGCCCCCCGACCCCCCGGACACCCCCAAACACCCCTCGACAACCCCCCACCCGCCTGAACAGCACCTCCTCACCCCCTCACCCCACTTGACAGCCCCCACCACACCCCTGGACAGCCCCAAACACCCCTGGACAACCCCCCCACCCCTGGACAGCACTCCCACACCCCTGGACCAGCTTCCCACACCCCTGGACATCCCTGCCACCCCCCAGGACTGTCCCCCACCCCACCGGACAGCCCTCCCAGACCGCTGGCCACCCCCAACCCCACTGAACACACCCCCACACCCTTGGAACCCCTCCCCCACAGACCCAAATCTATACCATAAGAACCATCAAAAGTAGACCAAAACAAGAAATAGAGCAAAATTAAACATTCAGTTATATAACATTCAAAACTTACACTGTCAACTTCAAAAAAAACTAAATCAAACCTAAAAAACTACCAAATACACAATTAAAACGACAATATTCAAAATTACATTTTACATTACAAACAACTAAAATTCAATCAAACCTGTAAAATAATTTGACCACTCCACTTGTACGTGTTTGATGTCTTCAGCAGTATAGGGTTGAGGGTCATCAAAAAGCTACAAATGAAAAAGAAGATAGTTAACGTGTATAATGAATAAATAAAATTGAAATATTATGGAAAAGTTTAAGAGGAAATCATACCAGGTCAAAATTCACAACTGTCCCAGTTGTTATTATTTCATACATAAATCTTAACATATAATATCCGCATCCGATGAGGCCTTGTTGTTCATGAAAATTCTGTTTTGAATGAGTGTAAATTCAATATATTATTTTTATGTAATAAATCAAAAAGTACAAATTATAAATGGAAATTTACCTTCGCATTTACATATTTGATATTTGCTTTTCTTTTCTTTGTGTTTTTTCGAAAGTAGACCCATGTACTGTTAGAAAATAATACGAATGGGGTAAATTTAAAATTCATTATAATATATAAAACTATTGAGAAATTGAAACTTACTTTTCCAATATATTCTTAAAACTTTTCCGCACATCACCATGAACAGGGCATATCCAATAAAGAGCTTTCTCCCTTGGGCAAAAAATCCCTAACATCCAATGATCACTGATAAAAGGAAATTTAATGTTAGTGGTTTTTTATGTTAAAAGATAATTAACTCTTTGAGATAAATGTGTTTCATACCTCTCACAAAAAGGCATCATCCAACATTGTCTGATTATATTCTTTTCAAATATTTCAGCAATATAAACCATTCTTTGTTCCTCAGTCAATGCACATGCTTCAGGGGAAATCAATTGCGGATCCATGAATCCATATACTTCTGTCAGTTCATTCCTCTCACAAATTTTATAAAGATACCTAATACAAAACATATATAAGTATACATTTTTAATAAATATAACGCAGAGAAAAGGTGTTAAGACTTACATGGAAAAAATTTGCACCACGTTGATGCCCAAATTATCTCCAGTAACAAGCTCCATGATATCAGATTTTGTAATTCCCACACTTATTTCATGTCCACAAACATGATATTCCATTGGAAACTCATAAAAACCCAACAACAAATGTGAATATCTTGAAAATCTGTCAAGACCACTGGAATCTGTATCTGATGTCATAGCCTGTTGTCTTTGTTGTTGTCTATACAGTATTTCTTTACCTTTGAAGTATTCCTGTGAAAAAAAAATTGAGAAATATAGTAGTTTTCAAATGATAAAACAACTTTAATAAAAAAATAAAATAAAAGATATAACATTCATACCTCTATGGTAATGAGTCGAAGAAGTCTGGATGGCCAAACTAAAAAATGACTGATACTCTATCCAACTGTCGCCACCTCATCTGTAGGTATTGGTACCCTAGCTGATCTATCTATAATATCCTGTACAGTGACCCTCTGATTCTCTACCTGTAATTGTTGATGATGAACTGTATCTCCTATACAATATACCAACCTGTATGCTACTATATGATGTTGAGAATCATCAACATATAACTCGCAATATGTAGGAAGCTGTGGCGGAGGCGTAGGATAAAAAATGGGGTCTGCGGGCTGAGGTGGGGGAGTGGGAGCTACTGGTGGAGGTGGAGGATAAATAATGGGGTCTGCAGGGGGAGGTGGAGGAGTGGGAGCTGCAGTCTGAAATTGTCTTTGCATTTCTGCAAACATAGACTGCACCGACTCTCTAATCTTGTCTTCCATCATCGCATTAATATTTTGAACTTCAGCCTCCAAGGATTCTATTTTTTTTATAAACCCCCTTAATGTTAGAAGTTGAAGAATGTGGAAACACTTTTCTTACCGATACACCTGCCGGATATCCTCTTACACGACCAGGATGTTTGGGCCTTCCCAATGCTGCAAATAAAATATCTTCCCTCCCAGTAGCTGTAAATGTCCCCTCTGAACTCTGCTCCTCAAGAGAGTCCTGTATTAATTAATTGAACATTTCTGTAATGATTGAAACTTATATGAAGAAAAAAGTTAACTTAAATAAATTAAATAGATATCTTACAATCCTCTCAGCTATGATTCTCGATTCTTCCGAAAGATATTGCCCCTTTTTCCCTTCCAAGCTCTCTTCCATTTTTCATGTCTATATGGAGGGGATGGAGGGGCCACCTCTCCAGAGCTTGAAGACTCAGCTCTTAGTTGTTGAAATTTTTCCGCCATCATTTTTTCTTCCAATAATGTATACCCTCCCCGAGATAAACTATGGGGGTATACATTTTTAGATTGGATCTCCTGATGAGCTTTCCTTGTTTGCTGTAATTTAAGAATAAGAAATCATTAACAAAACATTAATAAAATCATTTATATAAGAAAGTTTATAAAATTTTACATTGCCCTTACCAGAAATGACTCTTTTTTTCTACTTTCAAAAAATTGTCTCCATGTGTCTTCATCTATAAAAGGATATATACGACATGGATTGTCATGACTCCTATGACCATAAATGAAATCAGATGAGAGGGTTGATTTGAAATCCCTCCATCTCTTGGCAACCAACGATAAGCATTTCTTCCTGACTCCTCCAGTGTCAGGAATATCAAATGTCATCTGATAAAGAAGAGGTTAAACATATTATATATACTAGAAACATTAAAAGAATGGTCAAACAATGACAAAAGATCTTACCAAAATCGTCTCCCACAACTGAGAGATAATCGCTTTATCCACACCTCTCCAATCATCATACAGAATGCTTACTTTGGTCTTAGCCCGAGTTGCAACAAAACTCTTAAAATCTTTGGCATTCGGACCTCTAGGAATATCATCAGAATCAAACTCAACTACTATCCTCTGATCCTACGTACGGGCAAGTGATAATTTTGGTAAACGTGTGCACCCAAGTTTACCAACCTTTGAACTCTTTATTGTATAGGAGCATGTGAATGTTCATCCCCAGAGGTATGACCAGCAATATGCTCCTCTCCAGAATCATGTGGTTGATAATCTGAATGATCTGTCATTATCCTTCAAATAAAAAAAACAAACGTCAGTTCACAAATATACAAATTCAAATATTTTAATACTACTGCAATCAGAAAATAGAAAAGTGTACTAAGTTACATAATAGTAAACATTGGTAATATGGTAAGCATGTTAAACAATGGTAAAGATGGCAAAGATGGTCAAGATGGTCAAGATGGTAAAAATGGAAAAAATGGTAAACCTGATAAACATTGTAAACATAGTAAAGTAATTGTCAGTGAACAAATATAAAAATTCAAATATTTTAATACTACTGTAATCAGAAAATAGAAAAGTGTACTAAGTTACATAATAGTAAACATTGGTAATATGGTAAGCATGTTAAACAATGGTAAAGATGGCAAAGATGGTCAAGATGGTCAAGATGGTAAAAATGGTAAAAATGGTAAACCTGGTAAACATTGTAAACATGGTAAAGTAATTGTCAGTGAACAAAAATAAGCATTTTAAAATTCATGTAATGGCTATAAACATGATAAAGTAAACTAAACAAACTTAAAACAAACAAAAATATATACTTATTTTATTTTAAAACATGTTTTAATAAATAAAAAACTTACAATATCTAACATTTATGGAAAAAATAAATGTAAACAATAAATAAACATATGTTACCTGTAATTTTAGGAATGTACAGATGGATTTTTTTCCCAAATTCCTTCGTCGTGATCGTTCCTTATGGCACAAACTATGTCTTCAACATGATCGTCATTATGTTCTGTTAATATTTCCATGGAAGTAGGGATCTCACATAAATCAGCATATTCATCAAGTTCATCCTCACCAACATATTGTTTTTTCCCTTGTAAAACAACAGCCCACTGCATATCTGATTAATCTACTACATAAAAAATTTGTTTTGCATGTGTTGCCATTATAAAAGAATCAGCTGTGTCTTCCAATCTATTCAGATTAACAAGTGTCATTCCAAATTCATCGTGTCTGACACTGTTGTTACCGTTAAACCATTTACAGTTAAAAATGGGAACTTTAATTTTAAAGTAATCAACCTCCCATATGTCTTCAATCACTCTATAATATGCATTTGATGCAGAAATTGGGTTTTTGTCCTTAGCACTCGAAAAATGCATTGCTTCTGCAAACACCAATACACCACTATTCTGAACTACACTTCTGTTGTCCTGAGCTTTTGTATGAAATGTATAACCATTAATGTCATAACCAGACCATGTTATCACATTTAAACATGGACCACCCACTATCCATTTTAATGTCTCTGATACATCTGATCTACCAAGCAAAGTCTTTTTAATCCATGACAAAAAAAATTTGTTGTGCTCATTCAAAATCCACATTTCTTTCTACTTTGGATGACATTGTTTCAACTCATTAATATGCAATGTGATATACGGTTGAGCATCATCTATGTTATTCAAGATGTATGATTATAACTTCTTCATCTGTTCAGCTGACAATGATTTGACTTTCAAGCCGCGAATCCCCTTTCCCTCATTATTAACTCTTTCATGGCGAGATGGAGGCAAACCTATGTGTTGCGCCGCAGCCAAGTAGCTCGTACAAAACTCTGCTACCTCCTCAGAAATATACTTTTCAATAATGGAGGCTTCAGGTTGATATAGATTTTTAACATACCCCTTTAATATTTTCATATACCTTTCAAAAGGATACATCCAACGAAGATATACAGGTCCACAAAGCTTTATTTCTCGAACCAGATGAATCATTAAATGCACCATTATATCAAAAAAAGTTGGAGGAAAATACATTTCCAATTAAAAAAGTATAAAAATTGCATCCTTTTCCAAAATGTTCAAAGCATTCACATCAATCTCCTTGTTACAAATTGAATTGAAAAAATAACACAACTTCATTATAGTCTTTCTGACAAGAATGGGAAATATTCCACGCAATGAAACTGGTAGAATTTGTTGCATCATGACGTGACAATCATGTGATTTCGTACCTATCAACTTCAAGTCCTTCAATGAGACACAATTTTTTACATTAGAAGAATAACCTTGAGGCACTTTGGTATCATGAAGACACTGACAGAAGCTAATTTTCTCCCTCTTCGATAATGTATGAAAAGCCGGGGGAAAAATGTTCGTCTTCCTTTAGGAGTGGGAGCTAACTCCAAACGTATTCCCATTGATAGTAAGTCTAATATTGCATTCAACCCATCTTTAGTCTTTCCTTTAATATCTAACAATGTTCCAATCAAAGAATCACAGATATTCTTCTCCACGTGCATGACATAAATATTATGTTTAACTTCATGATACCTCCAATATGGTAGCTCAAAAAAATTGACCTTTTCTTCCAAATATGTTTATCATTACCAGATTTCTGTGTCTTTCCCAATGTCACGTCAAGGTTTTTCACCCTCTCAAAATACAGATCAGGGGATAAAGGTTTTGGAGCAGTATCAAATTCTTGTGAGCCATTGAATGCCTTTTTTAGTCTTCTATAAGGGTGTTCCATAGGAAAAAACTTTTGATGACCCATGTACACTGTTTTCCTCCCATGATGCAATTGACAATAGGACGTCTGTTGTTCGCAAATTGGACATGCTTTATGCCCTTTAACACTGTATCCAGACAAACTTCCATACACTGGGAAGTCATTTATAGTGAACAGAAGCACTGCATGCAGTTGAAAATATTCCATTTTATAAGAATCATACACCCTAATACCATCAGCCCATAACAGTTTCAAATCATCAATCAACGGTGACAAGTAAACATCAATATCATTACTAGGTTGCTTTGTACCAGAGATCATTGTACTCAACATGACATATTTGCGCTTCATACAAACTTCAGGAGAGAGGTTGTAAATTACCAATAAAACAGGTCATGAACTATGTGTGCTACTGAGTGTTCGGTATGGATTCATTCCATCTGTGCACAAACCTAGTCTGAGATTTCTAATTTCATTTCCAAATGTAAAATACTGCGCATCAATTTTCTTCCATTGTGGACAATCAGCTGGATGACGTATTTTTCCATCACATAACTGCTCTTCAGCATGCCATCTTAACCTTTTTGCATCATGTGAATTAGCAAATAAACGTTTGAAACGATTAATTATAGGAAGATACCAAAATACCTTTGAAGGGAGCTTTGTAATCTCTACATCACCCTGTGATTTTTCTTTCACCTTATACCGTGATGTCCCACATTTTGGACACTCTGACAGAAATTCATATTCCTTCCTATATATAATGCAGTCATTCGGACAGGCATGTATTTTCTTTTATCCCAATCCCATCGGGTATAATATTTTCTTGGCTTTGTAATGTGAATCAGGAAGATCGTTATCTTTTGGAAGAATGTCTTTCATCAATTGTAGCAGCTCTATAAAACTTCTGTCACTCCATCCATGCTTTTCCTTCAGGTTAATCAATCTTAACACCGCTGATAAAACCGTAAAATCTGTACAACCGGGATATAATGGTTTTTCAGCATCACCATATAGACGCGCAACTGTCGGTTCTATCTCAATTTGTTCTGCTACAATATTGCGAATCATTTCTTCAATTCTATTGGAGTTACCATCTTGCGAATCATCATCATCAGTGACATTCCATCCAGTTTCACCATGCCAAATCCAAGGGCTGTAACTCGGATTAAAACCATGACATATCAGATGATCTTTTATCTCTCTACTTTTCAACTTCTTCATATTCAAACATTTTAGGCATGGACAGAAAAAAATGTCACTACTTGGAACATTTCGTTTTGCAAATTCCAAAAAGGCATCAACACCTTCCTCAAATTCATTTCTCATTCGATGTGCTGTAATCCAACTTCGACTCATTATTACCTATAACAAATATCAACAAAAAATATATTTTTTTAAGATAAGACAAATACATGTTTATATAAAAAAAAATCATAATTTGAATGTAAAACAATTTAAAATATAAAACAAATCTATAGGTATTTAAAAAAATATGCTTGAATATTATTTTTAAAACAAAATATAGTTAGATATAACAGTTTTAAATTTCATTAAATCAAAGAAAACCATGACGCCTACATAGATTAATATTGATTGCGGTTTTGATGTTTTAATATATTAGATAAACAACCTATTTTAAATGGCGTGCAGACCTTGATATTGGTCTTCATCACCCTTCGGTGTGACTGGAAAAAAGAGGTCTACCAGCATGTTATTATTTTATTAGCAATTCACTAATTATTGTTTCTGATGATCGTTAATTGCATTGGCAGGCTGAGAGGGCCGCCCAGCGCGTCCAACACTGGTTTGCTCAGAATAACAATAGTCCCACTGATTCGGTTTAATCCTTTATTTATGATTTTTAATCCCACGTAACATATCTTGTGGGGATTTGATTTTGTACTTGGCCTTCATCTTTAACGGTTATCAATCAAAATAAAACTCAACTAAAAACTCTGTTTATTTTAGGTTTTCAAAATCCAAAAACGAAAACAAAACAACCATGGACAAAAACTGAATTCCAATTACAGGAAACATGTTCAGAAATTCTAAACACCAAGAATTAACAAATATCAACAACAATAGTGAACAGCCTGGAAATTACAAGACTAAATATGTATATGTATATGATTAACAATAATAATGTGTTTTATATTCTCAAGTGAATGTTCTAAATGATATGGTAATTCATATGGTTTAATATCATTGGTAACATGTTTTCGATTCCAATGAGACATAGGTGTGAGAGCCATTGATAATGGAGTAGTGGCCTAATCTCAATCTAGGTCCAACATCCTCAACATATTCTTCTAGGGGTAGAATTTAGTATGGTTTGTGTTATTTTAACACCTCTATATTTATTATAGGTTATTAAATCAAATTATTTTGATTAACTTTTTTTTATTCATCCTTGTATTATTATTTTTTGACTTTTTAGGATATTATAGTTTTATATTCTTATTCATGGTTGGAACATGGTTAGTGAATATCATGAGGTTCTACCTAGGAAAAAATTTACATTTGTTTACAAATATAATGGAGGAAATATATTTTGTACAAACCATACTTATTTATCATGAAATCACACAGCATGATGCATATGCATTTTTTAGGGTTGGTTCTAGGTTTTCCATACTGTGTGGTTAAACCATGGTACTCCTCCAATATCATATAATGGGGATCACATTTATTGTTTTAATTTATAAAAAAACTGATCCAAAATATGATATAAAAAGTAATTATTATTTATTTTCCTTTAAAGTAACGATGCACATCTTTTTTATCTCATTATTCATCTAGTTTAATGTTACCTCAACATAGTCTGTTATATCAACAAAATGGTCTGTTATATCAACAAAAAATTCCACGAGATTCAAATAAACATTTGCAATAACAAAATACAAATAACCATTTGCAATACAAATAACCATTTTCAATAACAAAATACAAATAACCATTTGCAAATAACCATTTGCAATAACAAAAAATTCCACGAGATTCAAAAATGAACGAAAAGCACATCAAGAATCGAAACAAAAACGAATGAAATAAATTCGTGGAAGGCTTACTTGAATGTTGCGAGTTGAGATGATAGATCCGAGAGGAGTGAAGAAGATAAACAATGAAGCCAAATTGAGTTTAACGCAGGTCGATCGACGAGCCGATTAGGGTTTACCGCGCGAGAGAGACGAGCCGGCGGACTGTCAATCGAAAAATTGTAAATGACAGTCCACGGGCTTTAATTTTTTTAAAAGTTTTATAACGTCGGTTATTATATAACCGACGTTATAAACTATTTTTTAAATTTATAACGTCGGTTATTTTAAAACCGACGTAAAAAAGCTCCTGCGCTTTGGTTTTTTACGTCGGTTATTTTATAACCGACGTAAAAAACGAGATATCTACGTGTTTTTTACGTCGGTTATTTTATAAAAGACGTAAACCCCCCCCCCCCCGTGCTTTGGTTTTTTACGTTGGTTATAAAATAACCGACGTAAAAAACGCGTAGATAACTCATTTTTTACGTCAGTTATAAGATAACCGACATAAAAAACCAATGCGCGGGGGGTTTTTTACGTCGGTTATTTGGAAACCAACGTAAAAAAACCCGATATCTACGCGTTTTTTACGTCGGTTATTTGGAAACCGACGTAAAAAACCCGATATGGACGCGTTTTTTACGTCGGTTATCTAATAACAGACGTAAAAAATGCATTGATATCGGGTTTTTTATGTCGGTTTTCAAATAACCGACGTAAAAAACCCCCCGCGTATTGGTTTTTTACGTCGGTTATAAGATAACCGACGTAAAAACCCAACAGGCGAGATTTTTAACGTCGGTTATTAAAATAACCGACGTTAAAAATCTACTCACCGCATTTTTACGTCGGTTATATATAACCGACGTAAAAAATGGTGACGTAAAAAACGATTTCTGCACTAGTGTTAGGTCAAAGATAAGTGAACTTTGAAATGGTCAAGCATAAAATAAAAGAAAGAACTGATTAATATAAACTCAGATAACATAAAAAGTTAAGATAATGCCATTTTATAAATAATTGTTGTGTATAATGAGAAATCAGCACAAGAAAAGGTTAAGCCTCGGGGATAGAGTTCGGGACTAGAGCAAGCTCAGATTCCTCTGAAGATGAGGTAGAGGTTAGAGAATCACGAAGAGTCTGATGAACTTCCTGAAACTCCAACATCAAATTCTTGAAATTCTGGTTTAATGATGCAGCTCATTACCTGAGCAGATGTTGAGAGTCCTGACTGACCTTTAAAGTTTCAAACAAATTCACTTTCAAAAAGGTATGAACTATCTCAGAAGACTGAACAAATTTATCCATCATACTCTCTATTGAGCATATCTATTACACCAAGTTCTACATAAGCTAATTTGGTAATTAGCTCTCTCTAATTGTTGAAAAGAATGTGTAGGGGCACACTGCCACACTACATATTTTGAACTTTTGAACTTAGGACACTGAGATCGGCACATAAAAGCTCCAACCTCTGCAAAACATCTCCAGAACCTATTCCAGAAGAGGTAGAATCTCTTCCTTGACTTGAACTGGTAGCCTTAACATATTCAAACTAAGACACAAAAAACTTTCTCATATCACTAAAATTTGATTTAGACATCATATCACCTTTCAGCTTCCCAAATTGATCCATGATATCTCTCTTCAAAGCATCAAAATCCCTTTTGGAAATTGAATTTTCTTTTAAACTTTGAAATTGAGTATGAAGAGACTCATAATATGCCTTTGAAATAGAACTCCTTTTTAACTCCTCAAAAGATCTCTTAGAACTTTTAAGTTCTTATTGCAACTTGACAACTTCATCCTTCAACAAATCGAATCTAGAAAACATGTTGGAGGCAAAAGTTTGAGCATGCTCCTCAAAACATGATTCTTCTCTAGAATTTGAGGGTTCCTCCTCCTGCCTTACTGAGGGTGAAAACAACTCCTCAATGACTTATATACTTTCATCAACTTCTTCATCAATCTTCTCCAAATACTTTTCAACCAAAGAAACCGATTGATTCTCAATGAATTTGGTAGAAGTGGCAACTGGAATATTTCCTTCTCCAACTGAATGAATTTATTCAGTTCTCTGCCTCTCAGAAGAATGAGCAGCAGCTTCATCATATTGCACCTCAACATGAGCAATATGTCCATCTCCTTGTCCAGACACCACCCACACAAGCATTCACCTCCTCCCACATGCGCACGCACCCAACCCCTGTGAACCCAACCTCATACGCCTAGCCCTGTCCACCCCTTCTGCATCGCACCCAGTGTCATCCCCCCCAGACCCCCCCAGCCCCTTGTTGGGGAGAATCCCGAATCCGGGCCGAAAATTGCTTGCCAAAAAAATTGTGACAAACTCGTCGAAATATGGAAGCGATATAAGCAGAATAAATAAATCAACACGCAGGTTTTTTTTAACGTGGAAAAACCCTCTCATGCGGAGGATTAAAAAAAACCATGGGGCAATCCCAAAATATCCACTATGAATCAGAGAGTACAAAGAATCCAAGTGATGCCTGAACTTGAATTACAAATGAGAGAGCGTAGAAAACCTGTGTGAAAACCACACCCCAATACGCCTATGCCATCTCTCTGATAAACATACCGCTGACGCCATGTATCGAAAGATCAATCTGTGACAAAACGTCACCCTTCTGTCGACGAAACGTCACTACCTCGGAGATCTTCACCCGAACACGCGTCAACCTCGCACCAGCTTGCGACCCCCGAATGATCTCTCCATCATAATGTATGGTCGATCTGCAATCGGGACACGCCACCTGATCATCTCTATCAAGAATAATTTCGATACATGGCTCGATCATTAATCACGTTGATGCTGCTTCACACTTGTAGAACACCGAGACGCCGCACATGCTACTGCCGACGCGGTATCCCCCTTCTTGCTCTCAGTGGACTACATCTTAAGCAGCTCTGCCTGTCAAACGCCGACGCGTCATTGTAGTCGTGCCACACGGGCCACCGCAAACGCGGAAACTCCTTCCTAGGTCTCCCTTGCCCACTACATCTTGCTGAAACACCTTTTTTTTGCCACCAGCCGCTTCCCCTTTTAAAGCCTTTGATGTTTCCTTTTTCATAATGCAGATAAGATATAAAATATTATATCGTATATCTCCAAATTACCATGTATCTTCCATGTTAAGATTTAAACACTTATCTCATCTAAATAGATAAGATATATCTCCCCGTGAGATATACATGCAGCCTTATCTGTGCGATATGATAAAAGATATCTAATATTCAAAAACATATCTCAAATCTGGAAACACCAAGATGCGGGTTGAACCTCAACAATCTCCCCCTTCAGCCCGTCAATGGAGATACCATCCAACAAACTCAGTTGGACCAAAAAAACTTGTTGGTATCACACCAACCACCGTCCTCTGCAGAAAAATGACGACTCCCTTTTACAACTCTGGCAGAAACCTGACTGCTCCCCCTGCAAAAGAAACTCAAATGTCGATGTCTTTGTCATACCCGTGTCTGCACCACCAATACCAGAATCAACAATATATGGTTCCCTCAAAATCGTGAACGCCACAAAATCTGGAGCACCTGCAGAAAAAACTTTCTCCCCCTGCTCAAAATCTCGAGCACCTAGTGCATCACATCGATCTTCAAATTTTAATTCTTTCTTCACTTAGTCGCACTGAAGAAAAGAATTAGGTGTAAGATCTGGAACACCTCCTTCAACATGCTTTCCAAAACTTATTCTGCCTCACGCATGCACCATCGATCCTCTTCGAAGATTCCAAACAATTCTCACCACAAATTGCAAGCCCAAACCATCACCTCTGATACCACTTATTGGGGAGAATCCCGAATCCGGGCCAAAAATTGCTTGCCAAAAAATTCATGAGAAACTCGTCGAAATATGGAAGCGATATAAGCAGAATAAATAAATCAACACGTAGGTTTTTTTTAACGTGGAAAAACCCTCTCATGCGGAGGATTAAAAAAAACCACTGGGCAATTTCCAAAATATCCACTATGAATCAGAGAGTACAAAGAATCCAAGTGATGCCTGAACTTGAATTACAAATGAGAGAGCGTAGAAAACCTGTGTGAAAACCACACCCCAATATGCCTCTGCCATCTCTCTGATAAACATACCGCTGACGCCATGTATCGGAAGATCAATCTGTGACAAAACGTCACCCTTCTGTCGATGAAACGTCACTACCTCAGAGATCTTCACCCGAAAACGCGTCAACCTCGCACCAGCTTGCGACCCCCGAATGATCTCGCCATCATAATGTACCGCCGATCTGCAATCGGGACATTCCACCTGATCATCTCTATCAGGAAGACTTTCGATACATGGCTCGATCATTAATCACATTGATGCTGCTTCACACTTGTAGAACACCGAGACGCCGCACATGCTACTGCCGACGCGGTATCCCCCTTCTTGCTCTCAGTGGACTACATCTTAAGCAGCTCTGCCTGTCAAATGCCGACGCGTCATCGTCGTCATCCCACACGGGCCACCGCAAACGCGGCAACCCCTTCCCGGGTCTCCCTTGCCTGCTACATCTTGCTGAAACACCTTTTTTTTCCACCAGCCGCTTCCCCTTTTAAAGCCTTTGATGTTTCCTTTTTCATAATGCAGATAAGATATGAAATATTATATCGTATATCTCCAAATTACCATGTATCTGTCATGTTAAGATTTAAACACTTATCTCATCTAAATAGATAAGATATATCTCCCCATGATATATACATGCAGCCTTATCTGTGCGATATGATAAAAGATATCTAATATTCAAAAACATATCTCAAATCTGGAAACACCAAGATGCGGGCTGAACCTCAACACCCCCCCCCCCCACTTCTGTTGTCGATAGATTATCTTTCTCCAACAAGGTGCTACATCAATCATTTTTAAAATTTATCCACATCACAACCATTGACGACCTATATTGATTAATTTCTTGAGCTAAAGTTATTTTACTCGGGCTATTTTTTTTGGTGAGCAAGATAGGCATCGTTCCACCCATCTGTTTGGATTTTCATGATGGGTTCCGTTTTATCTGGTCATTTGGGCCCACAAGACGGGGTCCATTCTACCCATTTGTTTAGGTCCACATGACAAGTTTCATTCCACCTGTCTGGTTAGATCCGCAAGACAGACATTCTACCTAGCCATTTAAGTCTACATAATAGGCATTATTTTATCTAATCGTTTTGTTCCATAAGACGGACATTATTTCACCCGGTGGTTTTGAGGTTTCTCGTGTCATCATTTCATCTGGCATGTTCAAGCACCGATTTTCCGTCAATATGGGAGTTTTTAAATTTCCACATATTTTTTAGCAGCAACATTTTTTCTTCTTTAGCTTTGTCATTTTTATCATGGGATAGCCCACACAAAGAAGGATGTCGCCCAACAAGTGGGAGGGATCCATCAGGTGGCGATCAATGGCAGTGACTATTCTTATTAATCTTATTCTTATATTTTTATGTAGTCAAGTTCAGAATTTCTAGCTTGAGGGGGGTATTAGTAGAGTATTTACTTTGTTTTATTATGCATCCAAGTTAGATAAATCTAGCTTAAGCGAGAGGGAGAGAATATTTAAACATTTAGATATCAATTTGACTGGGTCAAGGGTTTGATTGAGTTAATGGTTTGATTTGTCTTTTGAGTTAATGCACTTGATCAGTTTCACTCAATTCAAGGTCATGATATTAATTTTTGTTATACAAGTGAACAAATCTCATTTCTCAAGCAAGATTCATTCCATGATCAGTGTGATAAATATTATTATTAATAGATGAATTTTATTAATATTATTAGAATATTATTAGAATCGTGGGTTTGTCCCGCATTGAACATGTACTTCCTCTCCCTTGAATTGCAGGATTATTGGGTTTTATTAAAAAACATCGACTGTGTTGGATAAAATGAGTTCAAACTCACATCATTGGAGATTGTATTCAACATTAAAGTGTAGCTCAACTAAGAGAAGATTAAAATCCCATCAATTGTTAGAATAATTTTAAGAAAAAAAATAAAACTTTCATTTAAGCAATTTTGGAGAGGTCCACGCCACATAAGCCATCCACACCACAGCAGTATCACTCAATTGTTTGGTCACACTGCAAAAACAGAACGCAGGGATGAAAAAAATAGTAAACATGTAGGCTCGGAAACTTAACCCTGCAACCCACCCCCCAAACCCTTACCACTCTCCACCACCAATGGTGGAGTAGAGCAAGAACAAAAGAAAAATTATGGAGAAAAGTGAGCAATTTTAGAATCGCTGAAAAGGGGGAAGAGGATTCCAAAACTGCACTGAAAAGAGGAAGAAAGGTGTTCTAGGAGACTCTTGCTGGAAGTTTTGTGGAGTTCTTTGAGTCGAAGAAGATGTGGAAAATTGAGACACCACCATTGGTATTACATCATTCTATGTTTGTAAATATTGAAGATAATAGTGCTTGGAGTAGTAGTGATCTCCCTTTTCTGTAAAGTTTGAAAACCAAGAGTCAGTGTGGCCGATCCAAACTTGTAACAAATCAATGAGATTTAGTGTTTCGGGTGCATTGGCACGTCTCCTTTGCATGCTGCTTGGATTAGCCTAGTTAGGGAAAACAAAGTAAAATCTTTCGTGTCCCTCATTTTCTGCTTTATGGCATTATATCGACCGTTAGGGAGAGAGAGGTGTTCCTAATAACTAGAGATTAAGATCATTGGTCAGGGAAAATTTAAAATTGACAGAACCTAATTCACCCCCTCCCCCTTGGGTATTAGCCTTGCTTGGGACCAACAAAAGGAAATAGCAGGGACACCGAATTCCAAGAAGGTTAGAATCACAATAACTTCACATAGGTAGGTGAAATCAGCGGCGACAAACAAGGAACATCCTCGTTCTGATACTAACTGATGTAGCGCAGTGGGGATAAACGAGTCCTTGCACAAGAAACTTGGACCAAACATAGTGATAATGACCAAAACAAAGAGAATCACTAGTGCAGAAAATGTTTTTTACGTTAGTTATTTTTCATTTTTTACGTCGGTTTTTAGCCGACGTTAATACGGATGACGTTATAAATAACGTTTTTTACGTCGGTTATTTAAAAACCGACGTAAAAAACATAACATCGCGATGTTTATCATGTCGGTTAATTAATAACCAACGTGAAAAAACCAGGGGGCGGGGTTTATAACGTCAGTTATTATATAACTGCCGTGATAAACCGGGGGGCGTTTATCACGTCGGTTATATAATAACCGATGTTATAAACCCCACCCCCCTGGTTTACACTACTGGAAAAATACCCTATACCAACAGTTTGGAACTATTGGTATAGGCCCCCAAACTGTTGGTATAGGCTATACCAACGGTTTGGAGGACCGTTGGAAAGTAAGCCGTGACAATAGGTCTATACCAACGGTTTTGGGAAAACCATTGGTATAAGTAAGATGAAAATCTATACCAATGGTTCTCAAAACCGTTGGTATATGTATTTCAAAAAAAAAATTGGTGGGATTTGATCCCAGGACCTCTAGTTTATAATTAAATGACTTAACCACTAACCTAACATGACTTTTGTGAACATAATTTCATAAATATATATATGTATTGTTATAATTATTTTAAATTTTGATTTATATAATGTTCTTGGTAAGAACAGTTGATAAAAAATCGATGGACCTATACCAACGGTTCTCAAAACCGTTGGTATAGACCTATACCAACGGTTTTGAGAACTGTTGGTATAGGTCCTTGGATTTTGGGACCTATACCAACGGTTATGGCCAAACCGTTGGTATAGGGTCTCTATAATGGACCTATACCAACAGTTTGGCCAAAACCGTTGGTATAGGTCCTCTATAATGGACCTATACCAATGGTTTGGCCAAACCGTTGGTATAGGTCCAAATTAATGAACTATACCAACGGTTTGGCCAAAACCGTTGGTAAAAGTCATATTTCCAGTAGTTTTATCACGTCGGTTATTAATTAACCAACGTGATAAACTCCTGGGATATGGTTTATCATGTCGGTTATATAATAACCGACGTTTTAAACCAGTCCGGGGGGCTTTATCACGTCGGTTAATAAATAACCGACGTGATAAACCATTTCCCAGGCCTTTTATCACATCAGTTATAAAATAACTGACGTGATAAACCATGCCACAGGTGTTTATCACATCGGTTATTAAAAAAACCGACGTGATAAACCCTTCCCGATTTCTTTATCATTTCGGTTATAAAATAACCGACATGGAAGCCAAATTTTTTTTAAAAAAAAATTGAATGCAGTCCTCTGCTCTCCCCCAAAATAAACCAGAAACCAAATCAAGAAATCGTACCACAAAAACAGAAGGATATCAAAACAAGAACTAAAGAAAATTTAAGCATTTACAAACTTACCCCACTTGACAGACCCCACCCTCATGTATACCCCCTGGACAGCCCTCCCCCACCCCATTGGATCCCCCACCACACCCCTAGACTACCCCCTGACCCCCTGGACAGCCCCAAACACCCCTCGACAACCCACCACCCTCCTGAACGGCACCCCCTCACCCCACTTGACAGGCCCCACCCCATTGGAGCCCCCACCACACCCCTGGACTGCCCCCTGACCCCCTGGACAGCCCCAAACACCCCTCGACAACCCCCCTGCCCTCCTGAACAGCACCCCCTCACCCCACCTGACAGCCCCCACCACACCCCTGGACTGCCCCTCAACCCCCTGGACAGCTCCAAACACCCCGGGACAACCCCCACCCCACCCTCATGTATACCCCCCACACCCTGTACATCCCTCCCCCACCCCATTGGAGCCCCCACCACACACCTAGACAGCCCCAAACACCCCTGGACAACCCCCCCCCCCCCACCCTCATTTATACCCCTCACCCCCTGGACAGCACTCCCACACCCCTGGAAAGCCCTCCCACACCCCTGGACACTGGACATCCCTTCTCTACACCCCTAGACAGCCCTCCCACCCCATTGGAGCCCCCACTACACCCCTGGACTGCCCCCGACCCCCTGGACAGCCCCAAACACCCCTCGACAACCCCCACCCTCCTGAACATCACCCCCTCACCCCACTTGATAGCCCCCACCCCATTGGAGCCCCCACCACACCCCTGGACTACCCCCCAACCCCCTAGACAGCCCCAAACACCCCTCGAAACCCCCCCCCCCCACCCTCCTGAACAACACCCCCTCACCCCCACTTGACAGCCCCCACCACACCCCTGGACTGCCCCCTGACCCCTTGGATAGCTCCAAACACCCCATTACAACCCCCCCCCCCCACCCTCATGTATACCCCCCACACCCTGTACATCCCTCCCCCACCCCATTGGAGCCCCCGCCATACCCCTGGACATCCCCAAACACCCCTGGACAACCCCCCCCCCCCCCACCCTCATTTATACCCCCCACCCCCTGGACAGCACTCCCACACCCCATTGGAGCCCCCACCATACCCCTGGACATCCCCAAACACACCTGGACAACCCCCCCCCCACCCTCATTTATACCCACCCACCCCCTGGACAGCACTCCCACACCCCTGGACAGCCCTCCCACACCCCTGGAAAGCCCTCCCACACCCCTGTACAGCCCTCCCACCCCCTAGACTACCCCCCACCCCACCGGACTGCCCTTCCAGACCCTAGACACCCCCCAACCCCACTGAACACCCCCCACACCCTTGGAACCCCTCCCCCTAGACCAGAATCCATATGAGAAAAACCATCATAAGTAGACCAAAACAAGAAGTAGAGAAAAATTAAACATTCATATATATAACATTCAAAACTTACATTGTCAACTTCAAAAAAAACTAAATCCAACCTAAATGACTACCAAATACACAATTACAATGACAATATTCAAAATTACATGTTACATTACAAACAACTAAAATTCAATCAAACCTGTAAAATAATTTGACCACTCCACTTGTAAGTGTTTGATGTCTTCAGCAGTATAGGGTTGAGGGTCATCAAAAAGCTACAAATGAAAAGGATAGTAGTTAACGTGTATAATGAATAAATTAAATTGAAATATTATGGCAAATTTTAAGAGGAAATCTTACCAGGTCAAAATTCACAATTGTCCCAGTTGTTATTATTTCATACATAAATCTTAACATATAATATCCTCATTCTATGACACATTTTTGTTCATGGAAATTCTGTTTGAATGAGTGTAAATTCAATATATTATTTTTATGTAATAAATCAAAAAGTAAAAATTATAACTGGATATTTACCTTCGCATTTACATATTTGATCTTTGCACTCCTTTTCTTTGTGTTTTTTAGAAAGTAGGCCCATGCATTGTTAGAAAATAATACTAATGGGGTAAATTTAAAATTCATTATAATATATAAAACTATTGAGAAATTGAAACTTACTTTTCCAATATATTCTTAAAAATTTCCCGCACATCATCATGGACAGAGCATATCCAATAAAGTGCTTTCTCCCTTGGGAAAAAAACCCCTAACATCTAATGATAACTGATAAAAGGAAATTTAACGTTAGTGGTTTTTTATGTTAAAATATAATTAACTCTTTGAGAGAGATGTATTTCATACCTCTCACAAAAAGGAATCATCCAACATTGTGTGACTATATTCTTTTAAAGTCTTTCAGCAATATAAACCATTCTTTGTTCCTCATTCAATGCACATGCTTTAGGGGAAATCAATTGCGGGTCCATGAATCCATATACATCTGTCAGCTCATTCCTCTCACAAATTTTATAAAGATACCTAATACAAAACATACATAAGTATACATTTTTAATAAATATAACGCAGGGAAAAGATGTTAAGACTTACATGGAAAAAAAATTCACCACGTTGATGCCCAACTTATCTCCAGTAACAAGCTCCATGATATCAGTTTTCATAATCCCAACACTTATTTCACATCCAAAAACATGAGCTTCCATTGGAAACTCATAATGACCCACCAACGAATTTGAATATCTTGAAAATTTGTCAAGACTACTAGAATTTGTATCTGATGTCATAGCCATTTGTCTTTGTTGTTTTCTATACCGTATTTCTTTACCTTTGAAGTATTCCTGTAAAAATAAATTGAAAAATATATTAGTGTTCAAATGATAAAACAACTTTAATAAAAAAATAAAATAAAAGATATAACATTCATACCTCTATGGTAATGTGTCGAAGAAGTCTAGATGGCCAAATTAAAAAATGGTCGATATTATGTCCAATTGTCACCACCTCATCTGTAGGTAATGGTACCCAAGCTGATCTATATATAATATCCTGTACAGTGACCCTCTGATTCTCTACCTCTAATTTTTGATGATGAACTATATATCCTATACAATATACCAACCCATATGCTACTATATGATGTTGAGAATCATCAACATACAACTCGCAATAAGTAGGAAGCTTCAGCGGAGGAGTAGGATAAAAAATGGGGTTCGTAGGCTGAGGTGGGGGAGTGGGAGCTACTAGCGGAGGTGGAGGATAAATAATGGGGTCTACAGGGGGAGGTGGAGGAGTGGGAGCTGCAGTCTGAAATTGTCTTTGCATGTCTGCAAACATAGACTACACCGATGCTCTAATCTTTTCCTCCATAGTCGCATTAATATTATGAACTTCAGCCTCCAAGGATTCTATTTTTTTTATAAACCCCCTCAACGTTAGAATTTGAAGAATGTGGCAACACTTTTCTTACCGATACACCTGCCGGATATCCTCTTACACGACCAAGATGTTCGGGCCTTCCCAATGCTACAGATAAAATATCTTCCCTCCCAGTAGCTGTAAATGTCCCATGTGAACTCTGCTCCTCAAGAGAGTCTTGTATTAATTAATTGAACATTTCTGTAATGATTGAAATTATATGAAGAAAATAGTTAACTTAAATGAATAAAATAGATATCTTACAATCCTCTCAGCTACAATTCTTGATTCTTCAGACAGATATTTCCCTTTTTTGCCCTTCCGAGCTCTCTTCCATTTTTCATGTCTAGGTGGAGGGGATGGAGGGGCCACCTCTCCAGAGCTTGAAGAATTAGCTCTTAGTTATTGAAATTTTTTCACCGTCATTTGTTCTTCCAAATATGCATACCCTCCCTGAGATAAACTATGAGGTTATACATTTTTAGATTGGATCTCCTGATGAGCTTTCCTTGTTTACTGTAAATTAAGAATAAGAAATCATTAACAAAACATTAATAAGATCATTTATATAAGAAAGCTTATAAAAGTTTACATTGCCCTTACCAAAAATGACTCTTTTCTTCTACTTCCAAAAAATTGTCTCCATGTGTCTTCATCTATAAAAGTATATATACGACATGGATTTTCATGACTCCTATGACCATAAATGAAATCAGATGAGAGGGTTGATTTGAAATCCCTCCATCTCCTGGCATCCAACGATAAACATTTCTTCCTGACTCCTCCAGTGTCAGGAATATCAAATGTCATCTGATAAAGAAGAGGTTAAACATATTATATATACTAGAAACATTAAAAGAATAGTCAAAAAATAACAAAAGATCTTACCAAAATCGTCTCCCACAACTGAGAGATTATCGCTTTATCCACACTTCTCCAGTCATCATACAGAATGCTTACTTTTCTCTTAGCCTGAGTTGCTACAAAACTCTTAAAATCTTTTGCATTATGACCTCTAGGAATATCATCATCATCAAAATCAATGACTATCCTCTGATCCTGCCTACGGGCAAGTGATAATTTTGGTAAACGTGTGCACCCACATTTACCAACCTTTGAACTCTTTGTCGTAATAGGAGCATGTGAATGTTCATCCCCAAAGGTATGACCAATATGCTCATCTCCAGAATCATGTGGTTGATCAACTGAATGATCTGTCATTATCCTTCAAATCAAAAAAACAAACGTTAGTTCAAAAATATAAAAATTCAAATATTTTAATACTACTGTAATCAAAAAATAGAGAAGTGTACTAAGTTACGTAATAGTAAACATTGGTAATATGGTAAGCATGTTAAACAATGGTAAAGATGGTCAAGATGGTCAAGATGGTCAAGATGGTAAACATGGTAAACCTGGTAAACATGGTAAAGTAATTGTCACTGAACAAAAATAATAGATATATAATTCATGTAATGGTTATAAAAATGATAAAGTAAACTAAACAAACTTAAAACAAACAAAAACTTATACTTATTTTGTTTTAAAGAATATTTTAATAAATAAAAAACTTACAATATCTAACATTTATGAAAAAAATAAATGTAAAAAAGAAATAAACATATGTTACCTGTAATTTTAGGAATGTACAAATGGATTGTTTTCCCAAATTCCTTCATCATGATCGTTCCTTATGGCACAAACCATGTCTTCAACATGCTCATCATTATGTTCTGTTAATCTTTCCATGGAAGTAGGGATCTCACATAAATCAACATCTTCATCAAGTTCATCCTCACCAACATATTGTTTTTTCCTTGTAAAACTACAGCCCACTGCATATCTGATTGATCTACTACATAGAAAATTTGTTTTGCATGTGTTGCCATTATAAAAGAATCAGTTGTGTCTTCCAATATATTCAGATTAACAAGTGTCATTCCAAATTCATCATGTCTGACAATGTTGCTACCGATAAACCATTTACAGTTAAAAACAGGAACTTTAATTTTAAAGTAATCAACCTCTCATATGTCTTCAATCACTCCATAATATGCACTTGATGCAAAAATTGGGTTTTTGTCCTTAGCACTAGAAAAATGCATTGCTTCTGCAAACACCAATACACCACTATTATGAACTGTACTTCTGTTGTCCTGAGATTTTGTATGAAATGTATATCCATTAATGTCATAACCGGACCATGTTATCACATTTAAACATGGACCACCCACTATCCATTTTAATGTCTTTGATACATCTGATCTACCAAGAAAAGTCTTTTTAATCCATGACAAAAAAAATTTGTTGTGCTCATTCAAAATCCACATTTCTTTCTTCTTTGGATGACATTGTTTCAACTCATTAATATGCAATGTGATATACGGTTGAGCGTCAGCTATGTTATTCAAGATGTATGATTCTAACTTCTTTATCTATTCAGCTGACAATGATTTGACTTTCAAGCCACGAATCCCCTTTCCCTCATTATTAACTCGTTCATGGAGAGATGGAGGCAAACCTATGTGTTGCACCGTATCCAAGTAGCTCGTAAAAAACTTAGATACCTCCTCAGAAATATACTTTTCAATAATGGAGGCTTCAGGTCGATATGGATTTTTAACATACCCCTTTAATATTTTCATATAACTTCAAAAGGATACATCCAATGAAGATATACAGGTCCACAAAGCTTTATTTCTCGAACTAGATGAATCATTAAATGCATCATTATATCAAAAAAAGTTGGAGGAAAATACATTTCCAATTGACAAAGTATAAAAATTACATAATTTTCTAAAATGTTCAAAGCATTCACATCAATTGCCTTGTTACAAATTGAATTGAAAAAATAACACAACTTCATTATAGTCTTTCTGACACGAATGGGCAATATTCCACGCAATGCAACTGGTAGAATTTGTTACATCATGACGTGACAATCATGTGATTTCATACCTATCAACTTCAAGTCCTTCAATGAGACAAATTTTTTTACACTTGAAGAATAACCTTGAGGCAGTTTGATATCATGAAGAGACTGACAAAAGATAATTTTCTCCCTCTTTAATAATGTATGACAAGCCGGGGGAAGAAATTTTCTTATTCCTTTAGGAGTGGGAGCTAACTCCAAATGTATTCCCATTGATAGTAAGTCTAATCTTTCATTCAACCCATCTTTTGTCTTTCCTTTAATATCTAACAATGTTCCAATAAAGCAATCACATATATTCTTCTCCACGTGCATGACATCAATATTATGTTTATCTTCATGATACCTCCAATATGGTAGCTCAAAAAATATTGACCTTTTCTTCTAAATATGTCTATCATTACCAGATTTCTATGTCTTTCCCAATGTCACCTAAAGGTTTTTCACCCTCTCAAAATACATATCAGAGGATAAAGGTTTTGGAGTAGTATCAAATTCTTGTGAGCCATTGAATGCCTTTTTTAGTCTTCTATAAGGGTGATTTATAGGCAAAAACTTTCGATGACCCATGTACACTGTTTTCCTCCCATGATGCAATTGACAATATGACGTCTGTTGTTCGCAAATTGGACATGATTTATGCCCTTTAACACTGTATCCAGACAAATTTTCATATGCTGGGAAGTCATTTATAGTGAACAGAAGCACTGCATGCAGTTGAAAATATTCCATTTTATAAGAATCATACACCCTAATACCATCAGCCCATAACAGTTTCAAATCATCAATCAACGGTGACAAGTAAACATCAATATCATTGCCGGGTTGCTTTGGACCAGAGATCATTATACTCAACATGACATATTTTCGCTTCATACAAACTTCAGGAGAGAGTTTGTAAATTACCAATAAAACAGGTCATGAACTATGTGTGCTACAGAGGGTTTAGTATGGATTAATTCCATCTGTGCACAACCCTAGTATGAGATTTCTAATTTCACTTCCAAATATGGAATACTGCGCATCAATTTTCTTCCATTGTGGACAATCAGATGGATGACGTATTTTTCCATCACATACCCGCTCATCAGCATGCCATCTTAACCTTTTTGCATCATGTGAATTAGAAAATAAACGTTTGAAACGATGAATTATAGGAAGATACCAAAATACCTTTGAAGGGAGATTTGTATCTCTACATCAGCCTGTGATTTTTCTTTCACCTTATACCGTGATGTCCCACATTTAGGACACTCTAACAAAAATTCATATTCCTTCCTATATATAATGCAGTCATTCATACAGGCATGTATTTTCTTGTATCCCAATCCCATCGGGCATAATATTTTCTTGGCCTTTTAATGTGAATCTGGAAGATCGTTATCTTTTGGAAGAATGTATTTCAGCAATTGTAGCACCTCTGTAAAACTTCTGTCACTCCATCCATGTTTCTCCTTCAGGTTAATCAATCTTAACATCGCCGACAAAACCATAAAATCTGTACAACCAGGATATAATGGTTTTTCATCATCACCATATAGACGCGCAACTGTCAGTTCTATCTCAATTTGTTCTGCTATAATATCGCGAATCATTTCTTCAATTCCATCGGAGTTACCATCTTGTGAATCATCATCATCAGTGACATTCCGTCCATTTTCACCATGCCAAATCCAAGGGCTGTAACTCAGATTAAAACCATAACAAATTAGATGATCTTTTATCTCTCTACTTTTCAAATTCTTCATATTCAAACATTTCAGGCATGGACAGAAAAAAAATGTCACTACTTGGAACATTCCGTTTAGCAAATTCCAAAAAGGCATCAACACCTTCCTCATATTAATTGCTCATTCGATGTGTCGTAATCCAACTTCGACTCATTATTACCTATAACAAATATCAAAAATATATATATTTTTAAGATAATACAAATATATGTTTATATGAAAAAATCATAATTTGAATGTAAAACAATTTTGAAATATAAAACAAATCTATGGGTATTTAAAAAAATATGCTTGAATATTATTTTTAAAACAAAATATAGTTAGATATAACAGTTTTAAATTCCATTGAATCAAAGAAAACCATGGCTCCTACATGGTTGATAGAAAATTGGAGAAAATGGAGTAAACCTGAGAATCACCCCCCACCCCCCGGACAACCCCCAAAACCCTCTGGATAGGCCCCCACCCCCTTGGACAGCCCCCCACACCCACCCACCCCCTTGGACCCCCCCCCCCCCCCGGACACCCCCCAACCCTCTGGGCAGCCCCTCCACCCCCTGGACAGCCCCCCACCCCTCTAGACATTACCCCCCACCCCTCCTAGACACCACCCCCACCCCCTACCCCCTTGGACACCCTCTGGACACCCGCCAACCCTCTAGACAGCCCCCACCCCCCGGACAACCCCTAAAACCCTCTGGACAAGCCCCCACCCCCGTGGACAGCCACCCACACCCACCCACCCCCTTGGACACCCCCCGGACACCCCCCAACCCTCTGGACAGCCCCCCACCTCCTGGACAGCCCCCACCCCTCTAGACAGCACCTCCCACCCCTCCTGGACACCACCCCCCACCCCCCGGACAACCCTCTAGACAGGCCCCCACCCCCGTGGACAGCCACCCACACCCACCCACCCCCTTGGACACCCCCCCAGACACCCCCCAACCCTCTAGACAGCCCACCCACCCCCTGGACAGCCCCCACCCCTCTAGACAGCACCTCCCACCCCTCCTGGAAACCACCCCCACCCCCTACCCCCTTTGACACCCCCTAGACACCCCCCAACCCTCTAGACATCCCCCCACCCCCCAGACAACCCCCAAAACCCTCTGGACAGGCCTCCATCCCCTTGGACAGCCCCCCACACTCACCCACCCCCTTGGAAACCCCCCTAAACACCCCCCCCCCCCCCCAACCCTCTGGACAGCCCCCCACCCCTCTAGACAGCACCTCCCACCCCTCCTGGACACCACCCCCGACCCCCTTGGACACCCCCTGGACAACCCCCAAAACCCTCTAGACAGGCTCCACCCCCTTGGACAGGCCCCCAACCCACACCCACCCCCTTGGACACCCCCCAACCCTCTGGACAGCCCCCCACCCCCCCGGACAACCCCCCAAACAATGGTTTACATATAAAAACTAGGCATGGTGAACAACTAAAAACACATGCATTTAATATATACTTCAGCATGAAAGAGATTAAATATTATTAAATATGTCTACTTAAATGATCGTATGATAATTAAAAATAACCAATGATATTCAACTAGTCAAATGATCACAAGTTTTCTCAATAACTAATATCATAATGAGGTAATGGATAATTCTAGAAATCTTAAACATATTGTCAAGGCCTTGGCCACGACCTCAAAAAATTATAGGGTAAGCCCTCAGCAGAACCCATTTTTATTTGGAATCATGAGACATAGCGATTCATCGAAGGGTCATAGAGGTCAACAGCCATTACATTATATGTCTAATAGATTCTCATATAAAAGAGGATAAACATAAGCAACAACAACACATGAAATATCATTTCTGAATTCGTACATTTAATCAATAACCATTCTATGCAGTAATATAGGTGAATGAGATTATTAGTTGTCAATGACAACAAAAATTACCATCAATGTCGGGCATTCGCGAAACAAAAACAAACTAAATAGAAGTAGTTGAGGGTTACGTGAATATTGCGAGTCGATCTAATAGATCTAGGGATGATAAATAATATGATGATGGAAAAAAGAGGTAAGAGGGTTCGAAATGGAATAATCTTACCTAGTTTAAACACAAAAATCACAAAACATAAATATAGACTATCTGAGAAAAAAACGAACGAAATAAATTCTTGGAAGGCTTACTTGAGTGTTGCGAGTTGAGATGATAGATCCGAGGAGAGTAAAGATGATAAACGATGAAGGCAAAATGAGTTTAACGCAGCGAGATCGACGAGCCGATTAGGGTTTACCACGCGAGAGAGACGAGCCGCCGGACTGTCGATCGAAAAATCGTAAATGACAATCCACGGGGCTTGTTAATTTTTTAAATGTTTTATAACGTCGGTTATTTAATAACCGACGTTATAAACTATTTTTTTACATTTATAATGTTGGTTATTATAATAATCGACGTTATAAATGTATCAAATACGGCTTTTTTTACATCGGTTATAAAATAACCGACGTAAAAAAATCCGCGTGTTGGTTTTTTAAGTCGGTTATATAATAACCAACGTATAAAATACATCAGAAATCACAGTTTTTTACGTCGGTTATACAATAACCAACGTAAAAAACTTCTGCGGGTTGTTTTGTTACGTCGGTTACAAAATAACCAACGTAAAAAACTTGTAGATATCTCGTTTATTACGTCGGTTATCAAATAACCGACGTAAAAAACCCCGCGCTTTGGTTTTTTACGTCGGTTAATTTATAACCGACGTAAAAAATGAACGCGTGCAATTTGTAACGTCGGTTATTAAAATAACCGATGTTAAAA
This sequence comes from Viscum album, assembly GCA_963277665.1. Taxonomy (NCBI): domain Eukaryota; kingdom Viridiplantae; phylum Streptophyta; class Magnoliopsida; order Santalales; family Viscaceae; genus Viscum; species Viscum album. The sequence goes on from OY728148.1 coordinate 582,039,442, forward strand.
ATAAACTCGCCGCATTTTTTACGTCGGTTATAAAATAACCAACGTAAAAAACCACGTTTCACATATTATCACGTCGTTTATATATAACCGACGTAAAAAATGGTGACGTAAAAAACATTTTCTTCACTAGTGAATGCTCTCAAAAAATTTATTAATCTGATAAAAAACTAAATAAAACTGACAGAAGACCACCTATTTATAGACTCAAACCCTAAAACGAATAAAAGACTAATTTGTCCTTAATAATATCTTAAGTTAGAGGGGAAAACATAAATGAACTAAAATAACTAAAAATACTTAAATACCCTGCATCGAGCATCGGCTACTATGACTGGCAACCAAGGCTCTGGCTGCACCGCCTGGAAACCAAGGCTCTAGTTGCACTGCTAGAGAGGGAGAAATAGTTTTGCGTCATAAACTCAATGTAAAGGGAGTAACCTTTGGCTTGGAGTGACCTTTGCTCAACCCAGCACCAAAAGTGCTTTAGTGTATTTTGCTACATTGTTGTTGTATATTCCTTAGATATAGTCCAGTTCAAATGAACTAAGTAAGATCTTTGTGTCATGTGTGCATGTTTTACCTATCTTCAATAGGACATATAATCGTGTGTAGGTTAAGTAATCATTAAATAAATTGGTTAAAGATAAGAATAAAGGGCATATCAATCGGATCATCATCATAATAAAGCTTAAAAAAGCCTACTAATCATGCAGTCAGGATCTATATGGGGTAGTGAGAGTTTAAAGGAGATAGAGGTTTAAATTTAACCAATTTGGCATGCCATGATTCACCCCCCCCCCCCCTCAAAGGATCCAGGGTGCTTATCCTCCAAAAAAATTATATAAAAATATGTTGTTTTTATCGGTGGTCATCCTATTTCTTAGAATAAAGAGTGGGTTATTGTATCCTGGTCGAGTGAAGAATTTGAGTGTCATGCAATGGTTCATGTGAAAACATATATTTTATGGGAACAAAAAATTTTACATAAGATTGGTTATCCAATAGGAAAACCGACACACATCTTGTCAAATAATCAGGCCGCTATCATAATTGCTACTAATCCTGCCTTCCATGCACGTACTAAACATATAAAGGTCAGTTGACATTGTGTTCATGAGAACATTGACAAGAAAAACCTCACTTTCGGCCACATTCATTGGGTCACGGGACCATACGTGCATATTTTAGATAACAATCTAGGTATGATGAATATATATGATCCAAATTGGGGGTGGGGGTTAAAGGAGTTTTGGCTTGACCCATGGTCTTTTAGTTTGTATTAAATAGTTTGTATCTATTTTTTCCCCCTTGCTAAATAGATGGTACCAAACTCACTTAGGTTAGAGTTTTTGATTACCATTCAATAACAATAATAATAATAATATGAATAGATTCAAGTCGGACTCATATCTATGAATCAAAGGTTAGAGAGATTCAGTTTAAACTGTCGCCGCCACCTGTTCCTTCAGTTAAGGTAGGGGCGGGCACACAAATTAGATTCCAGTATCATTTCCTGCATTGTGTCTTTTTTTGTAAATTTTTTCCTTTATGGTCGATAGAGTGGGGGGGAGTTTTAGTGCTTATGCTCGCGATTTGTGCAGCTTACATGTTTTAACTGTAGAACATCTCTTTTTTTAATGTCCATTTGGTGTCAGTATGTGTTACGTGATGTGATGGAGAAAGTTGATTGCGATGTTAACATCAACAATCTGCAAGGGGAGACAGGTATTTAAGCAAGCTAGAGGGAAGGAAAGATTGATATAAACCATAGATCATCTTTCATTGTCTCGGTGTGATGAAGAAAGTTGATTGAGATTTTAACGTTAGCAATCTGCACAAAGGGAGAGGTATTTAAGTAAGGAAAGAAAGATTGATATAAATCCATCTATAATTTTTCATTGTGTGATTATATTTACTATATTTGGTAGGTATGAAATAAATTCATCTTCCAAAGGAAAAAAAAGCAAGGATGTGTAAAGGCATGTCAAGATTTAAAGTATCAAAGGCGTAGTTGTCAAAGGCGCACACCATAATAAGGTGCAAAGACTACTTAAGGATGCAGCGTGAGGCGCGGCACGAGGCACACGCCTCTCGAAACTAAGGCGTGTCCCATGACATGATTAAACACGTACAATTTTTAACAATATTTTAAATTAAAAAAACTTAAATTCAATCAAAATAATAAAATTTTAGTACATAATAATATTTTTTAACCAAACCAAAAACCAATAATCTTTGAGAACCTAAACATCAAAATAATCATCAATGGAAGATGATGGAAGTTAGGGAGAAGGGGAGTTGTTCTTGCCCCCCTGTGCGTCGGTTCTTGCTGCTTCGAATGGGGCCTGTGACCTGTCCAAGTTGTGTTGTTGCACATGGAATGTAGGATGAGTTGTATATTTTTTTCAGGAGTCATGCAATTTTTTATTATCATTACATTAAATGTTGTATTTAATGTTTTTTTGAATCAGGATCCCCAACCCTCTTTCCACCGCTAGTTTTTGACTAAAACCCCGATTTTTTTTTAAAGCGTGCCACATTCATGCCTTGAGCCTTACTGCCTGCAGAAACGGCATGCGAGGAGAATGTCTTTGGTGTGCCTCAGTGAGGTTACCTTGCCTCACCAGTGATGAGTCACTCTAGGTGCACCTCACAGCGCCTCTTTCCATTGCGCGCACCTCAACGTGGAGGGACAGTTTGGGCATAGTTGAAAGTAAAAGATCAATGAAATTAAACCATAAGATTTTGTTATTTTGATAATTTGGCCTGTAGTAAAGTGGGGTTTTGATTTTCAGTATGAGAGGGCGTACCACTCTATGGAGTGTAACCAAAAGAAACCAAGTATAAAAAGAATATTTCCCAAGGGATTTGATTTTACCCAAAAAAAATATGGTTGATCCTCGCAGAAAACAAAAAATTAATCATTCCATAATGTTTTATGTATATTTACAAATAATTTTTTATGATGGTTGTATATAAATAAATAAATACAAAAATAAAGTCATTCCTCTCACGCATAATAATAATAATACCATATTGGATGTGCCCATATATTCATGTTTCACTAAAGGTAAAAATTTTAAACATAAAAAGGAGCGCATGGAAAAATACATATACCATAGAATTCCACTAGAAGAAAGACACATTATTTTACAAAAATAATTTTTTTATGGGAAAAAAGGTGGTGGAGTACTCAATACAAGAAAAACAATGCAAGTAAAGATTTTTTTTCCTTTTTTACAAGTATAAAAGAAAGGGTTGGTCGTTGGAATAAATTAATTAATTTGAAGAACAAGTGAATTGAGATGCATAGATACATAAAACAAGATAAAGGTTGAAGCCAAAAGCATGAGAATTGAGGAGAGAATTGTTACATAATCTTCAGGAGACGCAACAACAGAAATGAGAAAACGAAAGAAAGAAAGCAACAAGAACACAGCGATTTACGTGATTTGGGAATAATCCCTATGTCTACGGGAGAGGCGGAATTTCACTATTCGGTAGCACAAAATTACAGAGGATTTTTTTAGTAGTAAACCTAACCCGAAAATGGGCTATAAAACAATGGAGAAGACGATCATTGTTTGGAAAGTTGAGTCTGTGTCGCTACAGTGAACGGTGGCCATCTTTGTCAAAAGCGCTACAGTGACTTCCGGATGGAAGTCAAAAGTGCTACAGTGAAGTTGACTCCGAAGTCTGCACCGCTATAGTGCCTATCGATGTCGGTCGGTTAGCTCTGCTACAGTTGCGGGCCACAAGCATTCGGCCCAACCGGATCAGGCTACACTAATCCAACAAGAATTTCTACAAAGGGTCGGGTTTTAGAAACATTTACCAGCAACTAAATACTAAACCTAATTTATAAAGTTAGGTCATATTGTGAAGTAGTACTAATACTAGGATCCCAAAACAAGTTGCATGATTTTACCCAGCTTCTATTTTACAAAAAAAATACAAGTTAAATGGTCAATCTCTAACCTCGGTACTTCCATATAAATTCAAAATAGATGTATTTGGCTATAATTTTGCAAGGGAATCCCACAAGGATGATTGAAAGACTTCACCACTCAGCACCAACAATGTTAATGTATTCTGAATGCAAGCATTAATCCCGTCATTCAAAGCAGAAAGCATGATCTTCATCATCGATGGAACAGAAATCAACTGGTTAATGTAGTAGACATACAAGAGACAAGACTGAGAAAATTTTTAACATTTAACAATGCAACATAAAATTATATTTTGTTAGCAAATGATCATTTTGAGTCATATTACATATAAAAGTTGGTTTCTCATAGATGCTTGTATTAATCTCTACAGATATGAATTTAATATTTTTGTTTCCTTTTAACAAAAATGAAAAGTTTAAATCAAGTGAGGGAAAAATGGCCAAAACTGTCACAAGCATTAGAATTTTCTTCACCCACTTACAAATGAAAGAAAGAAAATGCATGTAGAGCAATACAAATCATGGAAACACAGATAGCAGTAAAACATTAAATAGGGTTGGCATGATACAACTATATTATAGAAGAGACAGAACAAAAAAGTTGTATCGTAGGATTGACATGATATAGAAAACAAGATACACAAAAGAACCGCATCAATTTGACATCAGAATCCCAAATAAAATAAAATCCTAAAAAGCTCCATAGCAGAATAAAATGAACTCCTGAGGTTATGCCAATAAAAAGTGTGCAATAATCTTTGAACTGGACATCAAGATGGTAAGACAGAGAGACAAGGGACCCTTAGAGAATATAGAAAGCATGTATGATGGGATACATAGTCACATGAATATGGCAGGGACATTCGTCACCCCAAACAGCATCACTAGGAACTCATAATGCCCATAGTGGCATCTGAATGCCAACTTTGGAATGTCCTCACAGACCCGAAACAGATGATATCCAAACCTAAGGTCAATATTCGAGTACCACTTCGCTCCTTTCAGTTGGTCGAATAGATTATCGATCATCGGTAAATGGTCTTTGTTTTTGGATCACCTGGTTTAAGTAACAATGGTCAATACAAAGGCCCAAACTACTATCCTTCTTCTCAATGAACAGAATAGGAGTTGCCCAGGGTGGTACATTGAGTCTAATAAAACTTTTCTCCACAAGGTTCTCTAGTTGTACCTTAAGCCCACAGAGCTCGGTTGGGGCCACCCAATATGCTACAGAAGAGAGACCAGCATTGTCCCGATGTGCAACTCGATGCAAAAATTGATCTCTCGGTGAGAGGGAAACCTCAGAACGTCCTCTAGAAAGATGTTCGTGTACTCCTCCATGACTACAGGGAGTCAGTCCTCACTATCATCCATAGCACACAAAACCAAGCTCGTCGACAGGTGAGTGATCGGATGCAATTTCCTCTGGACAAGTCTTGCTCATCCCACATGAAGATCTCACTCACACATGAAACAGAACCTCGATCCATCTGCTCAAAAGCACATCGCTCTCCGGCGATAGCAATCCACCCAAGCTCGGACTAAAGACAACCAATACATATCACGGATGATGTCATAGGACTTCATTTCATCCCAATGAAAACCTCTCTCCACCAAGGGAAAGCTCACACCACCGGCAGATGTGAGTGAGTGAGTGATCACCCCCAGTAAGAATCCCCAGCCGAATAGTTGAGATGGGGGTGCCACTAGAATATCTAACTCCTAGACAAGCGATGAAATAATAAAAGAATGTCTAGAGCCAGTGTCGATGAGTATGGGTTTCAGTGTAGAAAAGGCATGGATTGGACATTGAACTATGTCTTGTCCCCTCCCTCCAAAGATTCCCCTCCTAAGCTGGCAGTGAAGAAAGAGAGATAATAACCCTCGAGTCCCGCCTCCAGTAGGCCCTGGGGTGGCGACCAGCACCAACGGTATATAAATCTCACAACATGGGAGGCATTACCCATTTTATAGTAACCAAGATCAAGATATAATATGTATCAACCTCAAAAAAACTTCAAGACATATATATATAAAGAAACGAAAATTCATCTCACATGCATATTTAAAGTAAAACTGTTAGAATTACAATGAAAACTCCAAAGTAAATACCAAAAGAACAAAGCTAAGAAGCGACGCAACAACTATCTCGATGCCCGAACTAGTAAAGTCCAGCACGATCCACATAATCCGCCTAGAAACCTGAAAACAGTTTTATATACATAGGGTGAGTATACAGGTATACTCAGTAGGAAAATCCAAAGTTATCCATGCACAAGTGGGAGAAGCATACTGATGCCCCTATGAGAAAAATAGCAGAAACTCAAAAGTACCTAACAAGGTATACTATCCACACCAACCTCACCAAGGCATGTTCACCAAACAACGCAAGTCAAGTAAAGTAAATAGTAAGCACATCGATATTTGGGTACCCCGCACCACTTCCCACTAGTTAACTGCTCATTCCTAATGGAGAATGACTTGACTCTACCACGCTCTTCCACAAGCCCCACTATCACAACCTACCCGCACACACCTAGGACACATAATAAATCTCTCCCACAAACACCTGGGCCACAAAACCACAACCTCATCCCGAAGACACCTGGGAAATCACAACGTATATCATCCTGAAGACACCTGGAAAGCACACCTCGCCCGCAGACACCTAGGCCTCACAACCGCACTACAACCTATCCGAAGAGTCTAGGGCTATCGATGCCTAGAAGAGGAAGCGGAGAAGAGTCAATAACCAATCATCCATCCTCCCACTGGGATGTTGGGAAAACAACCTGCTACATAATGATGAGGTGTTCGGCACGTAGTGCTCAACACGGGTGGGGTGCGTATAGAAAACACAAAGAAGTACAAGTATATATATATAGGTACCAAACACTCAGCCCAACCTATGAGTTTTTAAAACAAACCAGCCCATACAAAACTTCCCTTACTGCCACCTATAAATGCACGTATCAGAATGAATGACGGTTACTTTCTAATTCGATAAATGAACGCCGCTTCACTACAAGCCACAACTCGAAACATACCCCTAGCTAATTCATTTAACCAGTTGTCATTCTGTATTATCAATTTATGCATTTATTTATTCCATCCCTTACCAAACACTATAAACATTATAAGTCGAAGAAACCATACCAACCAAAGCCAAAGCCAAACAAAGAAAGAAGAACCAAGGTAAAAGAATTCACTCTAACACCCATTCATAACATAACGATCTCTAAAACTCCGGGCGAAAGGCCCATGAAAGATAACATCATCCTTCAAAATCATCCCTCCTAAACCATCCTAGGTATCCCCATTGCACGAAAAGAACCACATTCAGCACAAAAAAAACTCAACCATCTTGCAGTCCCACTGCACACTCCCATTTCCTGGACACTCCCACCATCATTCTTCAAAGTCATGTCGCTCTGTCCTTCCTCTCAACAAGTAAACCCCCCAATATACCTCATCACAACCACACTTAGCATCCCCACTGCATAACAACACCACACCTAGCACACCCAGTAACATAAACATAACACAACCCGAACCTGCAGCCCCACTACCCAACCATTGTCCAAATGCAGTCCCACTGCATAACAAGTTCATTCATTCCACAATCAATCAATATCTAACCTGAGATTCTATTACACCACCTGCACCACCCCACATACACAACCACACTCCCAACCACATCACCACACGAACAACACAGACACAAGGCCAAACAGAACCACACACAACACACAGCCACACCAATAAGGCAAATTTTATTCAGGTTTAGCAAACACTTGTGCTTTAATTCCACTTGATAAAACAGGGGTTATCACGTAACAAGTTCAATCCTTGGGCATCCATTTATTTAACTGAATATATGTGGTTAACCGATTTCATAATCATACGGTCGTTCACAGAGTATCAACAACAAGTATGCACAAACCAAAAAAGTGTGCAAACAGAGACCACCAATAGCCATGATTTTCAGAAGGCATACAACCCTTACAAAACACGACATAGATTAAGGATAACATATAAAACAAAGCGATTAACATCATTATCTTCCCAACCCCTTATTTATTACTTCTTATTATCTTCGTTAAATTTGGTTCCAACAGTATTTAAAAGAAGACATGAGTACACCCACCCCTCATGATACAAAATTAAAAGAGAGACGAAGGAATTACTACTTGGAACAATAGGCGACCAACAATTCTTCCTTGCGCTAAAACAGAGGGTGAGCGAGTAGCAGGAAAACTCCAAGGAAAATTGGATCGATGGTTATGACACAACATGTGGCTCCATGGGAAGGAAAGGCTATAGGCACACCAAGAGAAAACAGAAACACATAGGGAAAATAAGATCTCGGTTTAAAAGAGTCAGATCCTATATCAACGGAAAGGAGACGGTTTCAAAGGCCATTAAAGTCGGATCGTGGTCAAGACCATGCAGTTTGACTATTTCAAAGTTCCCGGAGCATTAGGATGTTAAAGATATAATTAATATCCTTTGAAATGTCTTTAGAAATTCTCAAACAAGGCTTTAAACTCGATTTACATCAAATAAAACGTAAGAGAGGTGAAAATAGAAAAATTGGGAAAAACTAAAAATGACTTACCGATGGGTGAGTCACCGACACGAGTCACCGATAGTGAGTCACCAATTCCAAACTCATCGACAGATGAGCCACCGACGCAGAGCCACCGACGCGACTCACCGACAGCAAGTCACCAACGCGACTCATCGATGCCTGACCTACTGACGCCTCGACCTACCGACACCCCAACCTACTGACCCCCCAACCTATCGACGCCCCAACCTACCAACGCTCTAAGTCACCGACACCCTGAGTCACTGATGTTGACCTACCAACACGAGCTACCGACGCCAACCTGACGCCAACCTACCGATGTTGTGCTACTGACGCGACTCACCGATGAAAAAACTAGAAATTTAGAAAACTCTTGAAATAAGCTACGGTTGCCTCCCAGAACACCCCCAAACACTGGATTTTGACAAAGTAATGGACCGGGGAGGTCTGGTCCATTACATATCTGGTGTTGTCAAGTTGAATCCCTCCACAATATGCATCTATCTTCGGCCCTGATCATCAAAGCCTTATGCCTGGCGAGGACCGCCAGGAGGTGGCAGTGTTGGTAGTGGATTGAAGCATCATCCATTGTGCTGCCCTAGCAGCTCTCAGTTTCCCATGTGGTCATAAAGTCATGAGTCATGCGGCCTCGATCCCCACAAGCATAGCAAATATTGTCACCTTGCTGATTTGACCCACTGTGAGATTCCCCTGTCACTGATAAATATGCCTCCGCTGATGGTACCCTAATGTTGGTCGTCGGTTAGCTAAAGCAGACGACTCTACCCCAAAGAAACCCAGACCTGCCGTCATTCTAGGTTGTGTCTATCCCAATAATATCTAGATCACCATCGCTCTCTCTAGAGCCCTGACAGAGGTGGGGATGCATAAAGGCACAACCTCAACTCGATAATCTCTCTGAAGTCCCCACTCAAACTTCCGTGTTCACAAAAACCTATTGCGCACCATGTCAAGGGAGTATCTCGTGAGGTCCATGAACCTCGACGCACACTGAGCTGTGGTCATACTACCCTGGTGAAAATCTAGTGACTCCTGCACTCAAACCATCCTCAAAGTTTTTGAATGGTACTCCCTAAGGAGGTGCTCAAGCTCCAACCACGGTAAGGTAGCCTCATCACATGTCTGTATAGTCAAATCCCACCAACAACTCACCGCAACATGGAGGATACTTGATGCTAGAATCACAATTTGATCAGTAGGTGTATAAACCAAGCGAGACACTCAAGTCACTACCTCCAGCCAATCCTCTACGACATGTATATTAGGCTCACCTCAAAACCGAGGTGGCCTCGGAAGTTGAAACACATGCAACACACTCTGCCTACGGTTCGTCTCATACTTAGTGTTATTTACATATTCTTTGTTACATATGGTGTATGAAATTTTTTTGACATATTTTTTATTCACTATATGACTAAGTTTGACTTCAATTATTAGCTAATATTTATTTTCTTAATATATTGAAACTGACTAGAACCGATATAAACCAATCGATTCAATTTAATACGGTTTTTGGTTGATCATCGATCAGTTTCGATTTTTATCATAAGGTATTTGATTTACAATCGGTTGGTTTAAAGCGATGTCCTTAACTAGTTAAAATCGATTCTGTGTACCCCTAATACCAAGCACACTATTTGTTGAAAGCTCTTAAAATAGAGCATTTGATCATGAGAAGATATTAGTGCCTTGTAAATCATTAGTGCGCTTGATGATGGAAAATTGATTGAGCAAACTACACGGTACATAGGCCATCGAAAACAATGCAATCATTGAAGTGATAAAGCATGTACCAAATCCTACAATTGGTATAAAAGAGTCATCTGTCAAAGTCATTGTGTCACCATTGGAGAATGAATGATAAGATTAAAATATACTTGTAGTTCCAGTGACATGATCAAAAGCACTAGAGTCAAGTATCCAGATAATAGGTCCATGGGATAACCAAACAACATGAGCATTAGGTTGTGCAACATTAGCACTGGTGAAGGAAGGCTTGGCACATCAAGACTGTATATGTTGAAACTCCTCAGAGCGCTCAATCAAATATCAGGTATTGATGGTGATATTGGAGGAGTCAACAATTGCAGTTTGAATAGAATGACAGTGGCCGAAAGGTGGATAATTTTATGAGAATCCATGAAGCTGCCAACACGAATCAATGGTATGATTCTGTCGGCCACAATAGTTTCATCACAGACATTTGTGACTGCCACCACCAAAGTGTCCACTAGCATGAGATGCAAGAGTCAAGAGCTTAAAGTGATCAACAGTGGTAGCAGTACAATCAAATGACCATAATAAGACGATTGTAAAACAATGATGCTTGGAGGGTGGTAATCGATGAGCATCTTTGTCATTGTGTTACTGAACTTCGGGTTGAAGCACTGCAAGAGAGAACGAAAACAATAATTCACATTAATTGTGCATTTCTCCTAGTATTTGAGTAACAGGCTAGGAAAAAGATCTCATTCACGATTGTATTATTGTTAGAATAGTAGGCAGGAATCGGTAGTGATCCTCGATAAAGGCAAATAGATGTTGAAAAAGATCAGACACTTGAGATAAGTTATTGGGCACTGTAAAATGATAATAGATGTGGTGAACCCAACACTCAATACATCTCTCTAAGGGATACCTTGAGGTTATTTTATAATTAATAATAAAAACCACAAGTCCGGTGTGGGACGCAGACTCGAACACTCCCCCTCAAGCTAGGTCTACCTAGCTTGAACAGATAATTAAAGAAAACAAAACAAAGAAAACAAAGAAAACACAAAATACTGCAAACACTCTCCATCAAGTTGGACATACCCAGCTTGATTAAAAAACCAGATGAAGAAAACAAAAAAACATTCACAATCACAGCTCCCCTCAAGATAAAAAAGATGAATGATGGAAGATGTCACTGAAATAACCGAATAACATTAGTGGTGCGGCAAGTTGTCGAGGCACAATAGAGGAACCGTGTAGGCGAGACCGATCGATGGGGCGTCGGGATAGCCACATAGGTGAGGCTGGTCGATGGGACTATGGGAAAGCCACATAGGCGGGGCCGGCCGATGAGATGCCAGGAAAGCCACAGAGGCGGGTTCGTTCAATGAAATGCCGAGAAAGCCGCACAGGCGGGCTGGTGGACGAGGTGTCAGGAAAGACGCATAGGCGGGCCGATGCGAAGGAGCGAGAGGAGCTGAGAAAATAGCTTTGGATCCCAGTTGATGAAAGGCACCTCATATGCTAGAGAGGATGAACAAGAAATCCTAAAGACGCGGGGGAGCTGCATAGGAGCATGGCGACGATAGGGGCACGAGAGGTCCGACTACAGGGCACCGGGAAAGAAAAGATGCACAGGCGTGGCCGACCAAATCTGGCCGGACGGGAGGGAGTAGCGAAGGCCGACCAGGCCAAGCGGGATCTCACTGGAGATGAGGTTCCTGCTGATGTCGATGAACCGCAGGCCGATCAGCTGCGAGATGGCGTCGTGAAGGCTACAGAAAAGTGCATCAGAGATCAAGGAGCCGGGATAGCCACAGAGGAGTCAGGACCGGTGAACTAGTCAAGGATGATGACATTGTCATCATCAGACACACATGATGACATTGCAGGGATTCGGTGCGGCAGAATTCGTCGCGCATGGGAGAGGTTGTCGATAACGGAGAGGGAGGAGATTGTGCCCCACTTGGGGCGGCTTCCATTCGTAGGGCGCACCGAGAGGGTCCATCGCGAGATGGAGGACGGCGCACAATGAGATCCTGAAAACCCTCTACAACGAAGCCGGTTGGGCAGTCAAAGAAGACTGCGCCACCTATCTGAAGGGAAGCATGCGACCGCCGGTAGAGACTGTCAGCACATCCACAAACATCACATGCGGGGTGGGCGGCTACAGCGATGGGCGGAGCGCAGCAGACAGGAGGAGGCGAGTAGGGAGTCGACGCCGCAAGGAGTCAGTGCCATGGGAGGTTGGAGCATCCCATCGCAGGAGAAGGGCGGTTGAATCTGTTGCGGGGGAGGGCCCGTCAGCAGTTGTCGCGCATGGGCTGAGGCATAGAGGAGTCGTCGCACGGGAATCTCAGAGGAGTTTCACGGGACTGATGCACAGGAAACCGACGAGGATCCAGAACCCCTACATCACGAGGAGGGGGAAGATGACTATGACGATGGCCAAGGGATTGAGGGCTGTCGCGAGGAGGCATGCACGCAGGGGGCAGCGGCAGAAAATGAGGTCCTGCTGGCCATGGGGGCCGCCGCCCCCCGGGGTAAAAACCTAGGTGTTTTCCAAAAAAATAAAGAGACAGGAGGATGGGTAAGGGTTTGAAATTATACCCCATTTTATACCATGTTAAATGATAAGAGATGTGGTGAACCCAACACCCAATATATCTTTCTAAGAGAGGCTTTGAGGTTTTTTTATAATGAATAATAAAGACCAAATAAGACCGCAAGTCCGATGTGGGATGCAGACTCCAACAGGCACAAAATATAAAAGAGAGGCACAAAATACAAGAGTTAAGGAGTCTCATAGTTCCTTGAATGTATTCACGATTTCTGTGGTATGTTTTACTGTCTTGTCCATTAACTTTGAGAAAAGGGGTGAATATTTTGTTATCCCCAAGCACCCAGAAAGCATACTAGGGAATCCGGAGAACTAACAAAAGGAGTATAACAGCCCATCTGATTTAAAGATACAATAGCAGTCTTCCACCACATGGTAAAATTGAAAGAATTGAAACGCTCATCAACCAACCGAAATGAAACAGCGATCATTTCAAGTTTGGAATGTGTAGAGAGATAAAGAGGTACCCAAACCCCCAAGGTACCCTCTAAAGGAGGCCTTGAGGTTCTTTTATAATGAATAATTAAGAGCACACCAGACCACAAATCCGATGTGGGATGCAGACTCCAACATTCCCCCTCAAGCTAGGTGTACCTAGCTTAGACACATAAAGAAAAACCAAAGCAATCAACGGACTGCAAACACTCCCCCTCAAGATGGACATGCCCAGATTGAATACAAAACAAGATGAAATAAAAGGAAATAATCAACGATCGTAGATCCCCCTCAAGATCACAGCTCCCCCTCAAGATCGCAGCTCCCCCCTCAAGATGATGGATAGATGAAGTTGTTGCGAGCGTAGTAGAGGAACCACACAGGTCGGGCCAGTTGACAGAGCACCAAGAAATCCACACTAGTGGGGTAAGTCAATGATACGTCGGGAAAGCCACACTAGCACTGGGAAAGCCGCACTTTTGGGGCCGGTGACGGGAGGCGGGGATTCCGCAGAATCGTTGCAGTATCTGGCGGCACCAAAGGGCTCGGTCTGAGGTGGTCGAGCTGTTGCGCCACGGTGGAGGAAGCGGAGTTCCGGTACAACACTACGGTGCACAGGAGACCGTTGCAGGGCGGCGTAGCAAGCAGGGAGGTGCGACAGCAGGGAGGCACTACAGCAGGGAGGCGCGGTAGCAGGGAGGCATGACAGCAGAATATCGAAGCCATTTATCAGGGGAGAAGGGGTGTCATGCCACAGTGGGGGCGGGGGAGCGATTGTTCGCGAGGAGCATTGTCTCTGCTGAATCTAAGTACAGATCTGGTCAAAAATTACGGAGTTGAGGGTAACCAGAGGTGGAGCCATGCCCCCTAAAGTCTCTAACGACGATTGGAAATCTCTATCCTTGGAATCAGCCTCTTCGGGGTCTCTTGCACCAGCTTCGAATAGGGTCAGTAGGAGGAACGGCTGGATCCCGTCGGGAGGCACGAGCAGGATTGGGAGTATGCTAGAGCGGGAGGGGCATCGTCTGGGAGAAACGTCACGGGTGGCCAGGCGACAGTGTCGGAGGCGGAACCGGGAAACGCCGACAGGAGGCGGACTGGGAGAGCAATGCAGGAGAAGGGGATCGGCTTGGAGGTAGAGCTATCACAGAATGCATCGGCGACTGAATGTGGCAGGATCTGGCCAAATCTAGGAGGGGCCGGTGACGGATGATCGGGACAACAAGGCACAGTAGCTGTTGCGCAGGGAGCCGGCACTGCGGGAAGCGGGGGACGGACAGAGGGAGGCGTGTCGGGAGCCAGGGGAAGAAGTTCTTGAGAAGCCCTCACCGAATCTGGGATGGTTGTCCCGCGGGGAAGAGGAAGAATTTCAATGGGCCAGGAAAAAGCGCTGGATGCGGGGGCCGGGAGACGCCGCAGCAGAGGCAGGACTGGCGGGAGGGTTCCACTCAGGTGGGACAGAGGGTCGTCAATCGTTGGAGGAAGGCGGCGCCGACATGGGAGGACCTCCGATCGTGGGAGGGAGGTGGCGTTGGGATGTCGTAGTAGGAGTGGGGAGAGCAGTGCCAAACCAGGGAGGAAGCCCGCAGGGAGAAGTCGCAGGCAGGAGGGACGCCGACAGTCATCGCGCAGGAGCAGAGGCGCGGAAGATGGTCTCGCATGGGAGTTGCACGCAGGAGGGTTCCTCGTAGAGGATTCGATTTTTTGGGAGGGTGATGCTGGCAAAGGAGTCGCGGCGATGCGGAGGGAGAATCCGGTAGGGGGGAGATCCGCTGGGAGGGAGGCCGAAGTAGAGAGGGGTTCGCTAGGAAAACACCGGGAGGTCGGCCGCCTGGGAAACGAGGCCGGAGTGGCACAAAATAAACCCATCCCTACAAGGGGGGCCACCACCCTCATGGGGGAGAAATTAATGAGAAACCCTAGACAAGATAAAATAAAAATAAGAGGGAGGGGTTGGGATTAGGTTCCCTCTAATACCATGTAGAGAGATAAAAAAAGGTACCTGAACCCCCAAGGTACTCTCTAAAGGAGATCTTGAGGTTCTTTTATAATAAATAATTAAAACCACACCAAACCACAAGTCCGATGTGGGATGCAGACTCCAACAGAATGAATCTCACTAGAAAGCAGAAATCAGGCGGGGCCCTTAACAAAGAGTCAATGAGTCTCATGGTACCTTGACTGTATTTTCATTTTATGTGACATGTTAAATCATTTGTGACCATTTAATTGAGAATGAGGGGGAAGATCTTATTGTCTTCAAACCCCCAAAAAGCATATTAGCTTTGAAACCGAAAGAGGACTACCAAGATGAGTATAGCAACTAATCCCCTTTAAATAGACAATAACGGTCTTCTTCCACATATTAAAACTAAAGAAATTGATGTTGGGACCAAGTTTTATGGAGAAGAAATTTTGAAGAGTTTGCTTTTGCAGAGTGTTGTCTTTTGTTGTCAAAGATGATAAATCAATTCACTTTGTAAAAATCTTGGTAAACTATGACGATGCTTTACTGATTTGTATTTCACAAATATTATATGTCTTAATAATTTGTGATGCAAGACTTATGAAAGATATAGGGAGTAAAGAAGTTTTTTTGGCAAAGAAAAGAAAGTGGCGCACAAGTTAAAGAGTGGTGCACAAGTATAAGTGACGCGCAAGTGTGGCGTGAAAGTGTGGTGCGCAAGTATAAGTGGCGCGCAAGTCATGTGTCAAAATCATCACATCAAAATATGACAAAGGAAAGAAATTGGCGCATAAGTTAAAGAGTGGCTCCCAAGTGATGGAACGATGCGCAAGTGATGGAGCGGCGCACAAGTTATGGAAAGGCGCGCAATGTGAGTTGCATTCCTCGCGCGCAGGGTCACTAAAATCCCTATAAATAGACGGATACCCTCATCATTTTGTTAATTCTCAACACTTAAGAGAAAATTTGATCTCTAATCACGCAAATAGTAGAAAGTGGCGTGCAAGTTGAAGTGTCGCGCAAGTTGTGTGTTATGCACAAAAGTGGCGTGCAATTAGAAATGGCGCGCAAGTTGTAAGTTGCACTCAAGCAGGAAGTCGTGTGCAAGAAGTGCGTTGTGTATAACCTAAAGTGGTGCACAAATTGTGAGTTGTGCATAATTGTGGCGCGCACGTAGGGAGACGTGTAAGCAGGGAGGCGTACAAGTAGGAAGTGACGTGCAAACTATTTGCACCAGGAGGTTCTTACCAGCTTCTGGGTAGGAAAGTGAAGAATTTTTTTAAGATTTGATTTGTGAAAGTTCGTCAAGAAGCATAGAAACATTACATTACCCTATTTGAGCTAAGAGGAAGCACACACACTATTGGATTGTTTTCAAAGTGCTACACAAGTGTAATGACATATCATACTCGTTGTATTCCACATCAAATGATTGTTTTCTAGTGGATTGTGTTGTACTGGATTGTTTCTGTACCATACCAAGGACGTAGCTACTCTTGTTGAGTAATGAACCTTGTAAATCTTATATTCCTGTGGTTGTGTGCGTTCAATAGAAAATGAACTATTTAACAGGAGGCGAAGGTTGTTTCAAAAAGAATGAAACATAAAAAGAAAAAGATATCTCTAATTCACCCCTTCACCCTCTCAGTGATACTTGGATCCTAATTGGGAACTTTAATTGGTATCAGAGGGAGGTTCCCTTCGTTTGTTCTTTGCTGAAGTTTTGATGGAAAATCTGAATTGTGTGAATAGTAAGGGGATTCCAATATTTGATGGAAAAAACTATCATATCTGGAAAAGATGGAATGATGTCTTATCTTATGTCTCTTGGGTATGAAGTTCTTTAAACTACAAATGATGGAAGAGCTAAAAATACATTACTCTCATCCCTTTTTTAGAGTGATTTTTTAAGAATGAAAGGTGTCGCTACTGCTAAAGGCATCTGGAATAAGTTGAAGAACATCTATGAAGAAAATACAAAAGTGAAGAAGGAAAAACTACAAATCTAGAGGCTGAAGTATGAAGACTTGAAAATGGTCGAATCTGAATCTGTTGGGGACTTATTTACTAAAGTAAATGAAATTTTCAGTACAATCAGATGTCTTGGTGAAAAGTTTGAGGATTCTACAGTTGTTGAAAAGATCTTGATAATTCTACCCGACAAGTTTGATGCTAAAGTTTCTTCATTAGAAGACAGAAACCTTGAAACATTATCTCCGGATGATTTTCATAGCACTCTTATTACTTATGAAATGAGAAGGGAGAAGACTATGAAGATCAAAACAAAAGCTGATAGAGAAATGTAATTCAAGGCTGTAAAGAGAGGGAAGTCAAAGAACACTCTTATTGAAGATGAAGCTGGTGAATCTGATTCTGAAGATGAGGTATGAAAAAAATTTGATGAAATTTTATCCTTGTTTTTGAAGAATGTGAAAAGAGGTACTGGGAAATACAAGGGGAAACTTGCCCTGAAATGTTTTGAATGTGGATTCGTTGGTCACTTTTGGGAAAAAATCCCCCAAGGCAGCATTGAAGTATTTTTTAGGAGATTGTGTTTGTTGACAAAAAGAGACTCCATGTTTAGTTTGTTGAAGAAAGGTGTTTTTCAATGTCTGCCGACTTTCTAGGTATGAAAACCAGAAAATGAAGACATGGGTGTGTGGAAAAAAGAGGTGGGTGAAAATGTAGAGTGGTGCGCGAAATAGAGGAATGAAGTTTTTCGTGCAAGAGGTGTTTCGAGATCAGAAGCTCAAAAATTGGCAAAAGCATGAGGTGCGCGAAATACTGGAGCAGTACACGAAATACGATGTTGCGCGGAAGATGTGTTTTTCGCGCTTGAAGAGGATTATGTGCTCAAGAAAGGTTTTTCGCGCAGGGGTCAAGTTTGCCTATAAATATGAGGTGACCCTCTCATTTGAAGTTTCTCAAGACTTAGAGAGTATCTGAGCTCTGGCGCGCGAAATTGGAGTACGTAAGGGATTTGCATGTAAATGTCGAGTTTGCGTGTAAAAGAGGTGTTTGCGTGTAAAGTGAAAGTTGTGCGTAAAAAAAGTGGTTGCGCGTAAAAGAAGGTTGTTGCACGTAAGAGAGGTGTTGCACGAAAAGTGGATTTCGTGCAAAAGCGGGGAATTACGCCAAGGCCCAGTAAAGGTTGCACGTGAAAATTGGAGTTGCCCGTTACACCCGGTGCAAAGTGAGATTCATCTACGAGTGAAAGTTGAACGTCAACAAAGCATCTACCAACAGTTAAAGATGCAGATTTCATTAGAGATAATGAAAGGACCTACATGTCCATAAACTGTGTTTGACCTACAAGTCTATAAACGGTGAGTGGATTCTCTTCCAAGAGCAGTGAGCAAAGGAAGAGGAAGAAGGTGACCATTTCCACCGGCAGTGAGTCAGAGACAAAGGCAAAGAGAGCGACTCTTGGAAATGTAGTGAGCAGACCCTAAATCTTTGTAAAGCCATGTCTGGGCATAGAAGATCTAGCTCGAACAGTGTATTCATTATTGGCACAAGCCTTAGTGAAATTGGTTCAGCAGCACATCGTCGTTGTATGCTCCTTGAACGTAGCCCAGTGCGGGTAAACCAAGTAAAAATCATTGTGTCTCGTGCTTGATTTACTTTCTATTCATATACTGCTACGGGAGAAAGAGAGAAGTGTTTTTTGTTTAATGACAGAACAAGATCAAAAGGGGTTATATTTTTAATTAGTTATACCCTGATTCACCCCCCTCTCAGGGTATTCAACCTAGTGGGCCTAACAATTGGTATCAGAGCTAAGGATTCTTTTATCAGATTCGCTTACTCTAACTTGGTTCAGTCAATTGTTAAAGTAAAAAATTCAAGATTCAGTATTCTATTATCTGTGTGTGCCATGGGAAAGGGAAAAAATTCAAAGAAGAAGTAGAATTCAGGAGGTATTCCTCAGTATGAAAGTGTCTACGGCAGAAGTGTGATCGAGTTAAAGGAAACCAATAGTCTTCTGAAGGAAGGTTTGGATGGAACTGACAGGGAAAAGATGGACTCACTCAGTGATGATGTAGGAATGAGTGAAGTACTTGAAATTCAAAGTGATTCTGAAACTAATTACAATAAAGAAGTTTCCAGAAGGGCACCAGTAGATGATGTTGACATGATAAAGGAATTGGATCCGAAATTGGATGAAGAAATCAAGTCTAAAGATATCTGGATCTACGTACTGTAAATTGAAGTCAACAAGATAAGAGGCTTAAATCAAAGGCTTATTGACATGGATACTGAGCTAAGGGACAAGAATTATTCCCAAGATTAAGAGCTACAAAATTTGTCTACAATGGTAGAAAAATCAAAAGCTGATGAAAAAGGAAATAATCAGAAGTCAGATGAAATTCAGAATATGAAAGCTAGAAATAATGACCTTGCTACACAACTATTTGAATTGGTTAAGAAGAACCAAAATCTATAGAAAGATAATGTATGTTGCAATGAATATATTACTCAGTTTAACTCTAAGTTAAAAGAGCGAAGTGACATGGTGGACAAGCTCACTTAATAACTGGAAGATGAGATGAGTAGTGAGAAGAATCTCAAGAGAGAACTCAATGCTCAAACCGAATCAAGAGATAAGAAGATTCAACAATTGGGAGAAGAGATAGAGTTAATGAAGAAATCAAATGACAAAGTAAATCCTAAGTTGAAGGATGCACTGCACTTACTGTTCGATTTCCCTTCGGCAGGTGATGATAAAATGAAAAGCAAGTATGCTATTTCTGAGGAGAAGCAAGAACGACTTTTCTCATCTCAAAGACCACATAGTATGGGAAAGTCTGGAATTGGATATGATGATCCTCCTCCTATTCATGATAGGAAGAAAGTAGTGAAGAGTTTCATAGAGAAAAACTTTGTAGGTGCTGAAGATAGACCTAAAAGGCTTTTACAAGTAATGACAACATATGCTATTTTTGTGGGATTCATGGTCATACATAAAGATTTTGTTCAAAGGCTCAGGAATACATTTCATGCTGTGAAGATATAAGTTTTACTAAATCTAAGAATAAGAAGAAGTTTTATGAGAAATTAGAAAGAAGATTCTCTCAGAAGAAAGCATTCACCAGATGTTATTACTGTGGAAGAATGGGACACACCATGAGTATGTGTCGGGAAGCTTAGAAGCTCAATGTCAGTAGAAGAACTCAAGCTGCATCAACATCTTGGCTGAGAAATGATGAAATGTGGTAAGCCTTTGATGGAAAATGTTTTATATGTTCTTATTATGGTCATTTGGCAAAACATTGTGGCAAGAAAAAAGCAGGAAAGGAAAAGGAACTCAAAATGAGATTCTCGACTCCAATGGTGCATAATAAGAAATTCTGCACTGGAAGACAAGGTGGTAAGTTGAAGAAAAGACTTATAACCTCATGAAAATCACAAGGAGCTGAAAGAAAAGTGTATAAATCACCGCCTTTGTCACACTCACAATAGCCCTCTTGGAAAGAACATGAACAAATCTGGAAGAAGAAGAGAGGAGACTCTTTGTGAGTAAGAAGAATGTGCATTCAATGGACAACCTACCACCATCACAAAACAGTTTGGTGACTCAGATATCTGATAAAAGAAAAATGAACAATTAAAGCATGGAAAAAATTTCATGTCGTGCGCCACGATGAGAAGTGGAGGAAAGAGGAAGATCCCTGCAATGAAGGAAGGAGTAAGGGAAGATGACAAGTAGAGAGATTCCTACTCAGAGAAGAAATCAAGGGACGTGGCATATTGGTGAAACATCAAAGAATGAAATGTGCACCAGTGGGTTTAAACTCCAAATTGTGAGAATGGTCAAGCTTGTAGAATCTGCATATTAGAAAAAGGCTCAACATGTGGGTAATGAATGTTTAGTCATATGGCCAGAATAGTTGAAGTTGGCTAGGCAACTAGAAGAAGCAAGGAAGGAGTGTGATGCTCTACAAGAAAGAATCAAAGGGTTGTCCCATCAAGATCAAGCACAATAATCATCTTAAGGATTCCAGAAGAACCCATCTCCCTATGTATATAAATGTTGTTAACTAATGATTCATGTGTTTCGGGTTTTAGGGGAATACGATCCAATGGGAAGTGGCATCAAGAGATGCAGAGTGATGAAGTAATACACTCCAGTGTTTCAATTTATTCAAATCAGGAACCAAAGTTGAAAAATAAAGAGAGAAACTAAGCGCAATAGACAATAATTGTGTCATTAACTTTATTTGTTGTTTCCTACACTGAGTTCCAACTCAACAGGCTTAGAGATTTTGTTGATAGCTCATTGTTAAGTGGTGAATTCACCCAATGATGATCTCATTGATGTAAGTGAGATGGAGAAGTTTCTCAAACCTGCAATCACATGTGAAGATATGACACAAGAGAAGAAGAATGTTTATGGGTCTAAACAATAGGCCTTATAACTGGAAGAGTTGGACATCATGGGGGGAGC
This sequence comes from Viscum album, assembly GCA_963277665.1. Classification (NCBI taxonomy): domain Eukaryota; kingdom Viridiplantae; phylum Streptophyta; class Magnoliopsida; order Santalales; family Viscaceae; genus Viscum; species Viscum album. Next base: position 582,061,185 of record OY728148.1, read on the forward strand.
ATTCTATTTCATAATCAGATTCAACAAGTGTTGTTACACAACGATTCTATTTTTCAAATCTGTATCAGAAGGCTGTGTACTATGGAAAGAGTAAATGATTTGATGAAGAGACTACATTGAAATTGAAGAGCTATCAAAGCTATACATGGATGATATAGTGGTACTGAGTTGCATGGAATATATATATCCATTGGTATCATGCCCCAGTTCAGCTGTTAGTCATCCTCCAAGAGAAGACAGATTGCGGTGAACCAGCAACAAATATGCATTTCATGATTATCTATTTTTCTCTAAAAATGTGGTATTGACTAACTATTTTCAGGATACCAAGAATCTACGAGAGAATATCAAAAATGTTTTAATAAGGATCTAGGAGAAGTAGATAAAATAAATGATGTCACTGTACAATGACACAGTGAAAGGATGCTTGTTGAAAGTGATGAAGTGGTAAGAAATTCAGAGGGAGTAGAAATGGAAAATGCCCATTCAGAAGTAGATACAGATAATGTGCATGAGGAAGTCAAGTCTACATCTGTGAAGAAGAAAAAGAGTCGAACTGAAATTGACAGGCAGAATATCATTGGTGATCATATAGTGTCGGTACAGACGAGTTGAAGATGAAAACTAGGTTTAAGCTATGAATTAAGAGTTTGACCATAATGAAAAGAATCAGATGTAAGAGATTGATGTTGACAAGACATTTTCATCTGTTGCGGGGCTGGAGACCATTAGATCATTCATCATCATTGTAGTGCAACAGATGTTCAAAGTTTTCTAGATGAACATCAAATCTTCATTTCTACATAGTATTCTAGAAGGAGAAGTTCATATTGAATATCCATATGGGTTTTCTAATTCATAAATATGAGAACATATTTTTTCGGTTGAAAGGGTTTAGATTGGCTGAAGCAAGCACCAAGATCAGAGTAGGCTAGATCAGTTTTTTTTTAAATCCCAGTTTTTAGTGTGGTGGAATTGATTGCAATCTGTACGTCAACAATGATTGTAATCAAAGGATGATGATGCTAGTATATGTCTAAGACATAATCTTCAGAGAATCAGATGAAGCACAGTGCATGCAGTTTTCTAAAGTATGAAAAGGAGGTTTTGAGAAGGTTTGAAATGAATAATTCCAAGGAGGTAAGAACTCTGATTGTTTCTCAGATGAAAGAGTCATGGGACGGTGAAGGCAAGGTAGTTAACATCACAGAATAAAGGTAAATAATTGGAAGTCTACTATACTTGACATCGACAAAGCCTGATATTGTATTTGCCACATGCCAAGCAGCGAGACATCAAAGTAATCCCAAGGAAATCCACATGCTTGCAGTAAAAATAATACTTCGGTATATCAAAGAAACGTGGATTTAAGATTGTTGTACAATTATAAAACTCAGTAGTAGTTATTAGGATATACGGATGAAGAATGGGTTGGTTCAGCAGACGACAGGAAATCAACATCAGGAGGTGCCTTTTATCTTGGTGAGTTGTGTATTTCTTGGCTGAACAAGAAACAAGATTGAATTTCATTGAGCACTGCAGAAACTGAGTATATTGCAGTCACTCAAGCTTGCATGCAATTATTGTGGATAAAGAAGCAGCAGCTTGATGACAAGGGCATGGTAGTGCAGTCTCCGATTAGAATTCAGTTTGATAACTCAAGTGCTATAAATCTTAGCAAAAATCTCATCCATCATTCAAGGACCAAACATATTGATATCAAATATCATTTCATCAAGGAGAAGGTGGAGCAAGGGATAGTGAATTTGGAGTATGTTCCTACAGAGCTACAGGTTATTGATATTCTAACGAAGGTCTTACCCAAGGAAGCATTGGAGAGACATCTACTGGCTCTGGGAGTCCAGTCGACTCCCCGCACTTGAAAAAATGTGAATGTAAAAAAAACCTCCTCCTCAGGGTATGATATGTTTTTCCCTAATGTACAAATATGTGTTTATCCCAGTTACAGACTGCAAAGGAGTGACCTTTGAGTTCGTTGACAAATGGGTAGAAAATAGTGATTGTTCAAGGGGGAGACAGTGTGACTATTTGAGAAATTATGAAAGATACGGGAATAAGATGACAGGTGAAGTGTAGCACTGAGATAGGGAGAGTTGAAGCTGACAGGAGGAGCAATATGATGAGGCTTGAAGTGGTCAGCCAAATCTTATCTTGGACAATACAGGAAAAAGTGTTGAAGATGAATTTCAGCTGAAGATGAGTTGAAGTTGTAAGTAGATAGGGGGAAAATTAAATATGACGATGCTAGAAGTGATCGATCAAAGAATAGATATCACGACAGTTGAGTTTCATGATAAAAGCAGAAGAGTGGTGTTGGAATGGTTTCATAATGTTTCCAACAATTGGTATCGGTTTGGTATCAACAATTGGTGTTAGAAATGAAGTGATTCATTGATAAAATTTTCATTTACTCTTATTTCTCATGCCAAGCATTGTTCATGTGGGATTAGAGTATGTGTTGAGTGAATCATTGATCACTATCAGAATCCTAAGAGGCGAATGGTGGCTGAAGAGTTAACGTGGTATCATTTTATAGAAGATTTGCCAACAAACCCAAAGGGGGAGATTGATGGGAAATAATCTCCCAAGGCGGTATTGAGGAGATTGTTTTTGTAGACAAAGCGAGCCTTTATGTTCAGTTTTTTGAAGAAAGGTGTTTTTCAGTGTCTGCCAACTTTCTGGGTATGAAAACCAGAAAATGGAGACATGGGTGTTTGGCAAAAGGAGATGCACGAAAATATAGAGTGGTGTGTGAAATAAAGGAATGGAGTTTTTCGTGCAAGAAGTGTTTCAAAATCAGAAGCTCAAAAATTGGAAAAGGCATGAGGTGTGCAAAATATTGGAGCAGTGCGCGAAATACGGTGTTGCGCGGAAGATGTGTTTTTCACGCTTGAAAAGGATTACATGCTCATGGAGGGTTTTTCACACAGGGGTCAAGTTTGCCTATAAATATGAGGTGACCCCCTCATTCGAATCTGTTCAATACTTAGAGATTATTCGAGCTCTGGCGCGTGAAATTGGAGTACGCAAGGGAGTTGCACATAAACGTCAAGTTTGCACGTAAAAGAGGTGTTTGCGCATAAAGCAAAGGTTGCACGTAAAAGAGGTGGTTGCACATAAAAGAAGGTTGTTGACCGTAAAATAAGTGGTTGCGTGTAAGAGATGTGTTGCGTGAAAAGTGTATTTCACACAAAAGTAGGGAATTACGCACAAGGCCCAGTGAAGGTTTCGCATAAAAATTGGATTTGCCTGGTACACCCGATGCAAAGTGAGATTCATATGCCGGTGAAAGTTAGACGTCAATAGAGCATCTATCAATAGTTAAAGATGAAAATTTCATTAGAGATAATGAAGGGACCTACATGTCCATAAACTATGTTTGACCTATAAGTCTATAAACTGTGAGTGAATTCCCTTCCAAAAGTAGTGAGCAAAGGAAGAGGAAGAAGGTGGTCATTTCCATCATTAGTGACCCAGAGAAAAAGGCAAAGGGAGTGTACCTTGGGAATGCAGCGAGTAGACCCTAAAGCTTTGTAAAGGCAGTGAGCCTAGGCATAGAAGATATATCTTGAACATTGTATTCATTATTGGCACAAGCCTTAGTGAAATTGGTACAGCGACACATCGTCGTTGTATGATCATTGGACGCAGCCTAGTGTGGGTGAACCAAGTAAAAATCGTTGTGTCTCGTGCATGATTTACTTTCTGTTCATAAACTACTACAGGAGAAAGAGATAAGTGTGTTTTGTTTAATGACAGAACAAGATCAAAATGGACTGTAGTTTTAATTAGTTATACCTTGATTCACCCCCTCTCTCAGGGTATTCAGCCTAGTGGACATAACAAACACTTTGTGGCTAACTGTCCTTAAAAGAAAAAAGAATAAGATAGTGATGATGATGACAGAAGGCTAAAAAGGTAATGGAAGAAACAAGTTGACAAAGATAAGTATTTTTCAAAGAGGAAGGATAAAAAGTTCTTCAAATCAAAAAGAAACTTTTTATCTAAAGATGAATAAGAAGAAGAAGATAGCGAAGCTGAATCCAAAAAAATTCTTACTGAGAAAGCTAGAGAGAATACCTTTATTACAACTGTGAATAGTGAAGATTATGGGAGTAGCAATTCTGAAGAAGAAGAAGAAGAAACTCAACTTGAATATCATCTAAAAGAAGAGTTGAAAGAATGTTTGAGGAAGATCATAAAGCTTGAGAAGGAAAACAAGAAGTTGATAAATGAAAATTCCACATTAAACAATCAAGAAGGTTTTCCTGATGAGAAAATCAAGATGAAAAAGGAGATTGATGATCTGAATAATTCTCTTGAGAATGTAAAGAATCATAATGATCACCTTGAAGTAAAGCTGAAGTAAAAAAGAAGAAGAGTTGAAACTTGTCCAACAGAAACTTTCTAAAGATGAAGAAAGGAATATCAGTTTTAAACAATCTATCTCAGAAGTTGGTGAAAGTTATAGAAAGAATGAACCAAAGAAGGATAAATAAAAGTTACCTTCAAATGTTGAGAAGAAAGATGGAATTGGTTCTAATAAGAACAAAACTGGAAAGGCTATGTATATGGTCAAAGTTACCAATACTGAAAAATCCGAAGTATATAAAAATCCTAAGTCTAGAAATATTTCTACTACTTCTGGTTTTGATAAGTCTGAACAGAAATATGAGCTGAAGAAGAAGGTTACAATTGAAAATAGAAAGATTGATGGTCAGCAGAGTTCCGTTAAGAAGAGTGTTGAGAAGCATGTTCACAACGATGGTCAGTATGGAAGTTTCAGAGGGAAATATTCATTATATGGATACTGCTGGTATTGTGGTGGATTTTAACACATGAAAAATATGTGTTGGTTCAACCAGAAACATTACTAATATTCCACAAGTTATGGAAGACAAGGTTTGAGGGGGAGTCAATCCTCTCAAAAGAAGAAGTACGAGAAAGAAGTTCAAAAGAAATATGAGAAGGCTGGTGTGAAAGTTGAAAATAGGTTTCAACCATTGGAAACTATTTGTTAAATATTTGAATAGCCTAGACATCTTACTAAGGGATGTCTTGTTTTATTTCCAGCACAACAAAAGGTTCGTAACAAATCTCAGAAGCTGGAGGTGAAGAATGAAAAGGAAGAACAAAAGGCTCTTATTGTCGAAACCACTTTGAAAGCTACAAAAGGAGAACGTTAATGGATTCTTGATAGTGGGTGTTATCATATGATAGAAGACTTAAAGTTTCTTAAGAATGTGAAAAACTTTAAAGAAGGAACAGTGACATTTGGAAATGATGAATCTCTGAGCATCAAAGGTGTTGGATCAGCCATCATCGAAAAAAAAATGAAATCCAGGAAAACATTATATGTTGATGGGCTGAAACACAATTTTCTAAGTGTTTCACAACTCCATGATGATAGCAACAAAGTTATCTTCAGAAAATATGAGTTTTTTGTGAAAATTGAAAATGGTGGAAAGGTAGTTACAAGAGGTCAACGTACAAAAAGGAACTTGTTCCAAGTTGGTGAAGTACAGAACTCTTGTTACATGGGTATGGTGGATGAAAATCAGTTGTGGCATAAAAGGCTGGGACATATGTGTCAGAGAAACATGTGTAAGTTATCAACGCGAGATGTCTGATTTATCAAGAAGAAGATATTGGTGTTGCACTATTTGTGAAAAAGGGAATATTACAAACTCTATGCATAAGAGAGTTGACATTCGTTCAAAATGACCCTTGGAACTTATACATTCTAATATATGTGGACCAATGAGAAAATCAAGCAACAAATGGAGATAATTACTTCATTACTTTCATTTATGACTTTACTCTCATTACTTGTGTTATGTACATGATACATAAGTCAAATTATCTTAAAATGTTTAAGACTTCCAGGAGGAAAGTAGAGAAAAAATGTGAGGTGAAGAAGTTGAGAACTGATAATGGTGGAGAGTATAAGAATAAAGAGTTTGAATGTTATCTTGAGAAGCATGAAATTCATCATGAGTTCAGTTTACCATACACACCTCAACAAAATGGGTTTACTGAAAAAAAATAATAGAATTCTGGTGAAAATGGGGAGAACTATGTTACTTGAACATAGTCTTTCGCATTATTATTGGAGGCATGTCATGAGCACTGCTGTATATATTCAAAATCGATGTTTTTACAGACCAAATTCAGATATGACTCAATACAAAATGTTCTATGGAAAAACTCAAAGTCTGAAACACTTAAGAGTTTTTGGGAGTCCGTGCATTATAAAAAGGAAAGGTAGAAACTTTGGTAAGTTTGAGAAAAGAAGAGATGATGGAATTTTTCTTTGATATGATCCCGAAGGAAGAGGATACAGACGTTTCAACAAAGAAACAGATAGAATTATTGATTCTGATAATGTAAAATTTGTTGAAAATATTGAGAAAGAAAGCAGGCTTATGATAATGTGAAAAATGAGAAGGATAAAAAAAAATTAACAATTCTGACAATGTTACAGATAGTGATAATCCTACTCAAGAAGAAAAAACAGACTCATCAATTTCAAGTGATGAGGAATAAGTTCCAATAACTCATCCTAGGTTGAGGAATCAAGTGGAATATCAAAACATTATTGGTGATCAACATCAAAAGGTTCAAACAAGAAGAACTTCAAGAGTGGTGACACACACTTCATTGTATTCAAAAGTCAAGTCGAATGATGTGAATGAAGCTTTTGAACATCCAAAATGGGTTCAGGCTATGAATGAAGAGCTTGAACAGATCGAAAATAATGATACTTGGGAACTTATACCCAAGACATACAACAAGAACATTATTGGTACAAAGTGGGTTTTTCGGAACAAGCTGAATGAAGAAGGTGAAGTGATGAGAAACAGAGCAAGATTGGTTTTCAAAGGGTATTCACAAATTAAAGGCATTGATTTTGATGAAACCTTTGCTATGGTGGCAAGGTTAGAAACAATCAGAATCTTTCTTTCTATTTCTACACAACAAGATTACAAAATCTTTCAAATGGATGTAAAATCCGCATTCTTGAATGGTGATCATGACGAAAAAGTTTACATTGATCAACCTTGTAGATTTGTTATTGGGAAGGATGAAAGTTATGTGTGTAGGTTGAATAAGGCTTTGTATGGGCTAAAACAGGCTCCGAGGGCATGGTATTCTAAATTGGATACTTGCTTGAGAAAGATGAATTTCAAGAAGGGTAGAGTTGACAACAACCTTTACATCAAGTAATGTGAGGAGTTTTCTCTCATCATAATTGTTTATGTCGATGACATTATCTTTGTTGGAAATGATGAAATATCATGTGAAAGATTTGCTGAGAACATGAAGAAATAATTTGAGATGTCCATGCTGGGAGAAATGAAATATTTTCTTGGGTTACAAATTTTACAGAAGAGGAACCACATTTTTTCTTTCTCAAAAAAAGTATGCTAAGGAACTTCAGAAGAAGTTTGGCATGGAAAATTCAAAACCATTTTCCACACCGATCTCAGTGGGAACCAAGTTTTATAAAGATGGAGAAGGTAAGGAAGTTGATCAGAGAGAGTTTCGAAAGCTGATTGGAAGTTTATTATATTTGACTGCCTCAAGACCCGACATTGTTTATGTTGTTACCTTATGTGCAAGGTTTCAAAGTGATCCTAAAGAATCACATTTAATTTCTGGAAAGAGGATTCTCAGATATATCAAAGGCACAAAAAAATTTGGAATCAAGTATAATAGCACAGAAAATATTGATTTGTTCAGATATTCAGATGCTGATTGGACAGGAAATGTTGATGATAGAAGATCCACATCTGGTGGAGTTTTCTTTTTGGGGAAAAGTTGTGTTAGTTGGAATATAAAGAAACAGAATTCAGTTACTCTTAGCATGGCTAAAGCTAAGTATGTTATTTCCACTCAAGCTGATACCCAACTTATGTGGATGAAGACTCAGTTGGAAGATCTACTTGTTGAAGTGAAACTACCCTTACTCTTGGGATGTGATAATCAGAGTGAAATCAATCTTACAAGGAATCTGGTATAACATTTTCATTCAAAACACATTGACATAAAGTACCACTTAATCAAAGAGCGGGTGAAGAAGAATTAATTAAAGTTGGAGTACGTTCCTATATCGGAACAAGTTGCTGACATATTCACAAAACTTTTACCGAAGGAACCATTTGCTAAATTGAGGTTGAACATGGGTATCCAACCTCCTTCTCATCAAGGTTGAGGTACGTGTGCCTGTCTCCACTCTCATCTTACCTTTGGATAGTGTTGTCAAGTGGGAGAATTGTTTCATCAATCTATCCTTATGGAAACATGCATAAAGGGAGAGTTGTGGGTAAGTTGTGAATCCATCATGTATGTGTGTGAACTGTTCTAACTATTTATTGGAGTGGTTGTAGGAAACAAATTTTTGTATTCCAGGAAAGTTGAAGAAATGAAGAATGTTGAGGTAGAAGCTTAGCAAATGTTGTGAAGAAGGCTGAGGAGATATGATAATGAAATTTCATAATCACTGCTTTTGGACAACATGATTTTGCCTGTCAATAATTCTTGTTTCCTACAATAAGTTAGCTCACGTAGACTTAGAATTGTTGATAAGTGCTGAATAATAAAAAGAGGTAAAACCCAATCCCCAAAGTGCTCTCTAAAAGAGATCTTGAGGTTCTTTTATAATGAATAGTAAAAAACACATCGGACCACAAGTCTGGTGTGGGATGCAGACTCAAACACTCCCCCTCAAGCTAGGTGTACCTAGCTTGGACACATAAAGAAAAGAGACCAAAGCAATGACAATACAAAGCAAACAAGACATGCTGCAAACACTCCCCTTCAAGCTGTACATACCCAACTTGATTACAAAACAAGACAAAATAAAAATAAACAATCGACGATCGTAACTCCCCCTCAAGATTGCAGCTCCCCCTCAGGATGATGGATGGAAGAAGATGTCGCAGGCGCAGTAGAGGAACCACATAGACCAGGCCAGTTGACAGAGCACCAGGAAAGCCGCACTAGCAGGGCCGGTCGATGATACGTCGGGAAAGCCACACTAGCATCGGCAAAGCTGCACTTGCGAGGCCGGCGACGGGAGGCGGTGATTCCATAGAATCGTTGCGGGATCTGGCGGAGCCAAAGGTCCTAGATCCAAGGCGGTCGAGGTGTTGCGCCATGGTGGAGGAAGCACGAGGACGTGCCGGCGGACAGGAGAGACAACACTCAAGATCTGGAAGGAGCGCGCAGAACTGGTTCCACCAGGAAAGGGAGGCGGCTGCTGGGAGATTAGTGCAAGAGGAGGGGGTCCCCGCACACGTTGAGGGAGCCACATGTGGTTGTCCAGCAGGGAGAAGAGGCAGAGGAGTCGGCGCTCAAAGAGGGCCGACAAGTAGGGGAGACAGCAGCCAGAGTTAGACGGTGCTGGGAGGGCGGGAGGGGTCCGCCGGGAGGCCTTGAGGGAGGGGCGACGTCCACCTGGAGAGGAGGCGTCTGGAAAGAGATGCCATATAGGTGGGATGTAGGTGGAGGAGGAGCCGACTAGGAAGTAGCAGGGAGGTCCTTCCATGAGAGATCTGTCGGAAGGGAGTCATCACCTGGAGTATGTCGCACGCACAATGAGTTGTGTGCCGAAAAGGCCGAGGGCTGGAGTGGGTGGGCGACGACCATAGAGGAGACTGGGGGCGGACAGGATCCGACCCGATCTGGACGAATCTGAGAGAGAGAAGCAGAGCACTGACGGGAGGTGCAGGGTCAGACTGCTCCTTCGAAGAGAACTTCCAAAGGAGGAGTGGTTCATCGCGTCCGGGAAGGAGGGAGTCGTCGCCGGAGAGCCGCGTGCGGGAGAGGTCGCGACGGGAAGAGGTCTCGTGGGTAGGAGGAGCTCCGTTAGAGAGAACTCTTGCACGAGGAGGATCCGCGGGCGGAAGGTGCATCAGGCGATTGCGATGGTGACGGCGGGAGGCGCAACGAGAAGTCGTGGGCGGGTCGCTATGGTGTCGCGTCGAAGGAAAAGGGCCAGGAGAAGCGGTGCTCTGGAGGTCGCGTCAATTGGGAGGTCGAACGATGTCGGGAAGTCATAGGCATGACGGGAAGGAAGGCGTCGGTCGTCGCGTGTGAAGAGTCGTGACCAGAGATCTCGAGTGGGGAAGTCCCGTCAGGAGGGAAGAACCGTCGGAGGCTGCCTTGAGGAGCAGCGGAGGAGAAGGAAGTTCCATCACACAAGGGCGGAGGCCGGTTGCTGGAGGGGCTGGCAAGGGGGGCGACGAGAGATACCTATGGATCGCTGGCTGTGGAGGCCACCGCCCCCCATGAGGGAGAAACAATTGGAAACCATAGACTGGGGAAAAAATAGAAGGGAGGGTTTAGGATTAATTTCCCTCTGATACCACGTTGAATAATAAAAAGTGGTAAGACTCAATCCCCAAGGTACTCTCTAAATGAGGCATTGAGGTTCTTCTATAATGAACAGTAAATAAAAACATCGGACCACAAGTCCATTGTTTGAGGTTACAAAGTTAAGTGATTTATGAATCTTGGTTGACAACAAAATCCAAAGGGGGGATTTTTGCGACCAAATTGGATGGAGAAGGAAGTTTGAAGAGTTTACTTTTACAGAGTGTTGTCTTTTGTTGTCAAAGAGGATAAATCAATTCACTTAGTAAAAGCCTTGGTAAACTATGATGATGCTTTGCTGATTTGTATTTCACAAATATCATAAGCCTGAAGAACTTGTGATGCAAGCCTTATGAAGGATAGGGGGAGTAAAGAAGTGTTTTTGGCAAAGGAAAGAAAGTGACGTGCAAGTTAAAAAGTGGCACACAAGTATAAGTGGCACGCAAGTGTATGTTGTGTGCAAGTCATATGTCAAAATCATCACATCAAAATATGACAAAGGAAAGAAAATGATGCGTAAGTTAAAGAGTGTCACGCAAGTGATGGAGCGGCATGCAAGTTATGGAGCGACGCACAAGTTATGGAGCGGCGTGCAAGTTATGGAAAGACGCACAAGTTATGGAAAGAAATGTAAGGTGAGTTTCATACCTCGCACGCAGGGTCACCAAAATTCCTATAAATAGACGGTTACCCCCCCCCCCTCATTTTGTTAATGCTCAACACTTGAGAGAAAATTTGAGCTCTGGTCGCGCAAGTAGTAAAAAGTGGTGCGCAAGCTGAAGTGTCGCATAAGTTGTGTGTTATGCACAAAAGTGGCACGCAAGTTGTAAGTTGTGCACAAGCAGGAAGTTGTGTGCAAGAGGTGTGTTGTGTATAAATTTGAAGTGGCGCGCAAATTGTGAGTTTGCACAATTGTGTCGCGCAAGTATTTAGTGGCGCGCAACCAGAGAGGCGTGCAAGCAGGGAGGCGCACAAGCAGAGTGGAACCCAAGCAGAGAGTGACGCACAAACTGTTTGCACCAGGAGGTTCTTACCAGCTTCTTTGTAAGAAATTAAATAATTGTTTTGAGAGATTTGATTTCTGAAAGTTCATCAAGAAGAACATAAACATTACATTACCCTATTTGTGCTAAGAGGAAGCATACACACTATTGGATTGTTTTCAAAGTGTTATACGAGTGTAAGGTCATATCCTACTCGCTGTATTCTACATCAAAGGATTGTTTTTTAGTGGATTGTGTGGTACTGGATTGTTTTCGTACCATACCAAGGACGTAGCTACTCTTGTTGAGTGGTGAACCTTGTAAATCTTGTGTTCCATTGGTTGTGTACATTCAGCAGGGAATGAACTCTTTAATAGGAGGCGAAGGTTGTTTCAAAAAGAAGGAAACATAAAAAGAAAAAGATATCACTGATTCACCCCCTCCCCCTCTCAGTGATACTTGGATCCTGATTGGGAACTTCAATTGAGTTGCTCATAAACCAACTACTAGTACACTTTAGAAGAAGGAACTAAAATTACATAGATGGAGGAAGAAAACTCAAAGAATAGAGAAGAGTAACTCGAGAGGCACTAGCACTCCCACCCAAACTGCAGTCCACCTAAGCCACCCTCTCAATATTCTTTTTACCCATTCACTATCTCAAACCCTCTCTACTTATAACAGTCCCTTCTAAAAAACCTATGGGGGCCCAGCAAATTCCCCCAGGATTCCACCTCTAAAAACTATGCCCTCCCCCAGAATATTCCTCCAGGATCCCTGTTAGGTTCACAAGGCTAAATACCCTGAGAGGGGGGGTGAATCAGGGTATGAATAATTTAAAATTAACGCTCGTTCTGATCTTATTTCGCTGTTAAGAAAAACACTCTTCTCTTTCTTTCTTGTTGCACAATATAAACAGAAATTAAAGCAAGCACAGGACACAACAATTTTACTTGGTTCACCGCTAAGGGCTACGTCCAAGGAGCATACGCCGACAGGTTGTCGGTCGTACCAAATTCCACTAAACTTCACTAGCTGTGGATTACAAGGTTCAGGCACAGTCACTCTATCCCAGGCTCACTGTCTTTACAAGGTTTAGGGTCATCTCACTACTTTCCCAAGGGTCACTCTCTATTCCTCTCTCTCTGGCTCACTGCCGGTGGAGAGGATCAGCTTCTTCCTCTTCCTTTTCTCACTGCTCTGGAAAGGATCCATTCACAGTTTATAGACTTGTAGGTCTCTTAATTATCACTAATGAATTCATACTATGTTGTACGTGGATGCTCCGTTGAAGTCCAACTTTCACCCGTAGATGAACCTCTCTTTACACCGAAGGTATCGGGAAAACTTCCAGCTTCCACGCTGCCTGAAAACATTGCCGGAAAATCAACCTTACATGGCGCACAAGTCTAATCCGGTGCACAAGTATTGGTGCGCAAGTCCACCTTAGACACTTGCGCGACACAAGCTTCTGTAACTCCAAACTTGCGCAACTCACTTTCCTTTACGCCCAAACCAATATTGGTGCGCAACTAACAACAATCGCGCTTCTTCAAATCAGGCGCGCAAGTCTCACTTGCGCGACCCACCGCCACTTGCGCGACCACCACACCTACGCGACGGGGGCTCTGATTTTCTCTAAGTCTTGAACTCCGTTGGAAATGAGGAGGGGTGGTCCAGTATTTATAGGAATTTTGAACACCCTACGCGATGGCGCGCAAGTCTTCCTTCGACGCGTAGGTCTCGACGCGCAGGTCTCTTCCCCTGCAAGTCGCTTGCACGACCCACTTCCAAACTTGCGCGAAACTCTTTCCTTTTCCATATTTTGACCTTCTGATCTTGAAAAACAACAAGCGTGCAAGTTCCCAAGCCTTCTAGGCATCGGCGTGCAAGTCTCTTCATGGCGCGCAAGTCACCTGCGCGACCACACCAACATCTGCGCGACTCTCTTTCCTTTGCCATATTTTGACCTTCTGATCCTGAAAAAAAGTAGGTGCACAAGTTTCCTCTTCTTCAAGAACAGGGCACGCAATTCACTTTTCCAAAAACCACTTTTCTCCTTTTGTCAATTTTCAGGCCCAAAAATTTGGCAAACACTGGAAAACGGTGCCACCTTCTATATGTTCTTTTTGTACCGTCTCCAGATCATCCATTCCTTTGTCGATGTTCTTGAATCAAACACAGATCATTGACCACAACTCTTGAACTTGACATTCCACCATGAAATTCCCTTTGTCAACAAATTTGTATGTCATGGTTTGTTTTGTCAACAATCACAACACAGATGTCCACTTTGTCAACAAACACAATCACCTCAAAAATGTTTCAATGATACCTTGAGGGATTTTTGCCCAACAATCCCCTAGAATATTCCTCCAACTGTCCGCCCCCCTAACTACAGCTGACCCAACAACCCTGATAAAGACTAGTTGTCCCTCCTGTACAAAGCCCTGACAAATTCTATTACAACCCTACTCATTTGTATCACTTCCACCCACTACAAATCCACTTTATCCTCAAAGTAGTGATTGTGTCCCATAGTTTGAAGAATATGTAGTGCAACAATGCAAGGAATGGCAATCCCTACAGTGGATGTGTCTGCCAAAATAATATGCACTAGACCTTTGGACATAATTTCCTTAGCGGTGTCTTGTTGAGGAAAGGTAACTCATAATGAGCTTTCCATGTAAACCCAGTGTCTCTAGTCTTGATTCCCGTAGTAAATCATCACCATTCTAGTCTTGATTTTGAGGGAGGTTGGCTTTGTACACTCCAAAGTAGTGGTGCCATAGTCATCCCATAACCTCCTACGAGGGAGGAAAAACCTTGATACATGCTCGTCCAACAGAAATGGGAACAGACTAATTGTATATTATAGAAGAAGGAACTGGAATTACATGGATGGAGGAAGAAGACTGAAAGAAAAGAGAAGAGTAGCTTGAGAGGCACTAGCACTCGTGCCCAAGCCATAGCCAATCCGCCTAAGTAACCCCTCTCAATATTCTTTTTCCACATTCACTCTCTCTGACCCACTCTACTTTTAATAGCCCCTTCTAACAACCTATGGGGACCCTAGCATATTGCCCTCCATAACAACCTCCTCTTAACAACTTTGGCCCCCCTTCAAAATATTTCTCCTGGATCCCCCATAATATTCCTCTGGTTGTTCGCCCCCTAACAACTACAGTAGGCCCAACAACCCTAATAGAGGCCAGTTGTCCCTCCTGTACAAAGCCCTTGGCAGATTCCCTTATAGCCCTACTCATCCCTATCAGATCATTTCAGGTTTAGGAGCCTCACTGAAGTAATCCATGAGGAACATCAGAAAAATAACACAAACCAGTAGAAAATCGAGGAATGTCGCACCAAGAGAGGGCACGCCAGTGAAGGTGGACACGCCTGGGTTTCACGTCGCCAGGGAGGGGGCATGCATCTGGGTCACGTGCTTGGAGAGGTACGACGTGGGTCTCGCACCTAGAGAGGTGAAACCTAGGTCATGCACTTGTAGAGGCTTTTCAACTGAATCACATACCTGTGAAAGTGTTATGCACATAAAATCTAGATCGTTGCCCACAATATGGTATATCATAGCAACTGCTATCACTGCAATATGGGATAATGCGGGATCATGCTACTTACACTAAATTATCATTATCTTCGACTTAAACATCATGTGATGATGTAACTTGTAGTATGGTCGTTGAAACGTTAAACAATCACTTGCAATAAATAAAGCAAATGTTAAAAAACTGCAACGTATACAAACAAGAGTTGGTAGAGCTTTTGAGAAACACTTCATTAATGAAGGGTGCCTATAAAAAGGTGTCTAGGCTTCATTTACGATCTACTCAACTTCATTACACTATAACCGAAGCACTTTTCTTCTTATTGTTTCCTTAACCAAGGAGAACTGACATGTCTTTGGAAGAAAAAAGTTATTTAAATATTCTATAGTTGGTGGATTACCTTTGGAGATAATAACCAGCTGAATGTTTCTAAGTGATTGTCATCAACTACATGAGACAGAGAGCTTCTGGACAAGCATGTTCTTATTTGCTCTTCATTTTATTGTTTGATCCTATCTACAGAATGATCATGGCTCAATGGATTTTGAGTTTCCGCTACATTTAGACATGTTTAATGTCTTGAAAACCCTTCACCTAGAGAGTCGTGTTTGGCCTGGAGAAGTGTTGCGGTTGAGCCGCATCAAGAGGACACAGGCACGATTGTTGCAAAAGACTAGGGTGGAGGCTACTACTGACGCAGAAGAGAGGAAAAAAAGAAACTATATTTTGGGCTATGATAGCATGTAGAAGTAGTAAACCCAAAAACCTGTTCTATTTATAGATTAAAATAAGAGATACAAGACCCAGGATAGCGGGAGATTTGAAATTTAAAATACATGCGATGAGGTGAAAAGGATTGACCTTGTCAAGCACACAACTGCTCTAACACACTTGATACCAAAAAAAATCTGAAAAGGGATGATTGTGTCAATAATTCAACTTAATAAAAGCTCTCATTAAGTAGATTGGTAGAAGAAAACCCGATTTAGAGAAATTGATATGAGGGTATGTATTAAGAAAAAGGCTCGTGGAGTTGAGGTATATTGTTAACCTACTCATTTCATTGTGTTGGAGTTTGCATCACATATCGGACTTGTGGTCCAATGTGATCTTTACTATTCATTATAAAAGAACCTCAAGACCTCCTTTAGAGAGGACATTGGAGATTCAGGGTCTATCTCTTTTATCATTCAACATGGTATCAGAGGAGGTTGTTTAAACCCTATCCCTCCCTCCCCATCTCTTTTTTCCCCTTCTAGGTTTTTTTCCACTTGGGGGGCGGCGACTCTAGTTTCGTCAAAGTCGTCCGCCCCCTGTGGCGGTCACTCATCCCGCCTGAGCGGCTCCATCCCGATGACTCTATCCCGCCGGAGCCCCTCCCTCCTTGGCTGGTCCTCCACCCAATGGCTCCTCCTGCGGCCCTACGTCCCACCCGAGCAGAGCCCTCCCGCCGGCCCCATCTCTGTTGCGGCATCTCTCGGCCCCTGCATCCTGCGCAGGTTCCCAGCCGACCTCCGAGACGCGTCCCGGCCCACCCTCCATGTGGCTTCCCGACTACTACCGCCCACACGACGTGGTTCCTATCCCCCCGACCTTTAGCGGTGCTGATCCGCCCGCTTCCTTCACCGCCTCAGTCGCGGCTCCTTTTCCAGCGTCTCCCTCCTGGCTACTCCTCCCTGCACGCGCGACGGACTCCAGGCTGCCCCTCGTTCCCTGCGCACGTCAGCTTCCGATAGTCTCTTGTCTCTCAGATCCGGCCAGATCTGGCCAGATCCTGTCCGCCACAAGCTTTTCCAGATCTAGAGAAGCCAATGCCCCTCCTGCCTCGTTTCCCAACCAGGCAATGGCACCCTCTGGTGGCCCCTTCCCTGCGCGCGATGTCTTCCTCCACCGTGGAGCAAGACTCCAACCACCTTGGATATGGGCCCTTTGGCGCCGCCAGATCCCGCAACGACTCTGTGGAATAACCGCCTCTCGTCGTCGGCCCCACAAGTGTAGCTTTCCTGGTGCTAATACGGTTTTCCCGACGTATCATCGACCGGCCCCACTAGGGCGACTTTCCTAGCGCTCCGTCAACCGGCCCGGTCTGTGTGGTTCCTCTACTGCATCCGTAACATCTTCTTCCATCCATCATCCTAAGAGGGAGCTGCGATCTTGAGGGGGGGCTACGATCGTCAATTGTTTATTTTTATTTCGTCTTGTTTTGTAATCAAGTTGGGTATGTCCAGCTTGAGGGGGAGTGTTTGCAACATGTCTTGTTTGTTTTGTATTGTCGTTGCTTTGATCTCTTTTCTTTATGTGTCCAAACTAGTTACACCTACCTTGAGGGGGAGTGTTGGAGTCTGCATCTCAGATCAGACTTGTGGTCTGATGTGATCTTTACTATTCATTGTAAAAGAAGCTCAAGACCTCCTATAGAGAGGACCTTGGGGGTTTGGGGTCTATCTATTTTATCATTCAACACATTGCAAATCAGATTTGAAGTAGAATCCTAACATGATATTAAAGTTGTCCTGTTTTAAGTGGCGTAGAGGCAGCTGTTGTCATGTCAAGCACTAGACTAGTCAATTGAGTACCCCCATCAAACCCCAGTAGGGATTAGATCAGATTGTGCCCACAAGTGATGATATGTAAAGTCTCACATGAGATTAAAACAATGTATTGTAGTATCTTGAGAATGCAAGGCAGTGATGATGTAGCTAGCATGAAGTACAACCAAAATCTAATGCAAATCTGATCAGCAGAACAATGTTAATAAAAAAACTACAATAACATTTTACCATCTTCAGTCCCGCATATGCCTTTTAGCTTTCCAGTTGAGTCAGATGTGTGCATCACATAACAAAACAATCTTTGCTTTCTACCCCCACAAGGCCAAATTGCATTCAATGAATTACAACTCCCTGCAAGGATCTATTTCATAGATATATGTAAGACAAGACAATGAACCCGATTTAAAAACCAATTTGAATGGGACATATTGATGACTGCATATTCCTTCACAAAAAGAGCTGCAACTGATAATCAGATCAAGATTGGAAGAGGAAACTACTGCTACAATCTTTTCCTTTGACCAAAAAGGATCCAAAGGCAAAAAACCTCCCCGCACTTTAAAACAGAAAGAACAAAAATAATATACTCTACAGAAGGTGCCATATATAAGCCTACTATTTTTGGCATGATCAGATTTCGGTCACTCGTTGACAACTTCAAACTTGGACCAAAAGGCTCTGACATCTTAGATAATGAAACGTTGCGTATATTGCCGCTATGAGATTCACCTGAAATAAATTTACAAATGTTAATCCAGGTCAAGTGCAAAATATTATAAGCTTGAAACCGGGAAATTAACACATAAACGCCAAGTAACATATTCCATGTCTTACTTGCAGTCCTCACATGACCATTATTTTAGCATCCAAGATTGCAAGAATTCAAGTTAAATCCAATTAATCATAAAAAAAAAAGAAAACTAACAAGACCATATCAATGGCTATGTGATTTAGTTTCAAGCGTAGCAGATAGATTATTACAAAAAATATGGCAATATCTGGCATTGACTCCACTGACATTGTCCAACATTTGTAAAAGACAGAATGTACCCAGATTCTCGTAGTGCGTCACTCATACTTAATAGTGCTTCAATGGGCCATGGGGTGAGATTATTATGGACTACGATGCATGATATTGAACCCTGCAACCAAATACAAGTGAGAGATAACGAGTTTTCTTAACCGGTAATCCACGCACACAGAACCAACCTAGCCATAATGATAAATTTTGTGAAACACATCCTAAACAGAAACCAAGCAATGAACCAACCTAGCCACTACTAGGATAATAACCCTTTCCTTGACCCAAAAAACAAGATTCCTTAGATGAGTAAGTCACTACTGGGTTCAACTTCTAGTTGCATGTCGGTAAGACAATGCTTGGCATTTTCATTTTCCAAAAATATATTAAAAAATGAATTATAGAATATTTTGGATGGTGGTGAAGAACAAGAAAGCATGTGATTTATCGCTTTTTGCATTATCATTTTCCAGGAAACATGGAAATAAGTTTTTCTTTTTACCAAAAATCTCTAATCGCCATTTTCACATTTAAAAAAAAAACTTCCTTCACATGATCCGGCACATTTATTTAATACATTTGTGAATTTTTATTCACTGTGCTTTTTTTAAAAATAAAATGGCAATTATTAATTACATTTTTTTAGTTAAATAAAAAAATGCTGGATATTTTTCATATTGTGCGTGGGGCTTTCTGCTGGAGGCGCCCCTGGTTTGTTCAACAGTTGCGCTCAAACTCTCCCCCCACCGTCCACGTGTCCCAGTGACCTGCCACTCTCTGCTCCACATTTATTTCTTCAGGGTGGCTTCATTTCAGGGTTGGGGGAATAGATTACTCCACTATTATTCCTCTACGCCGCTCCTCGTTTTGGGTTTGTGCTGCTCCAATTTCAGAGGCGGCGAGGTCCTGGATTTGGGGTTTTAGCTTCTTCGATAGGGAGGAGCAGATGAAGGGATTCACGCCGGTGACTTGTTTTGGGTTCCCCAATGAAGAAACAAGAAAGCAGGATCGATGGAGAGTCGATGTCCGACCTCCATGGCGCTATAGGCGAGGAGGTTCGTCAAGCGCCTAATGTTCTTGCGGTGTGTGCGCCTGTTCGTGGAGGATGACCGGTGGAGAATGATGCTCACGCCATCAACTTCTCGTGCCTGAAGCCCCCCAAGGATCCGACTCATTCAAGAATCAGGCGAACCATTGTAAAGTGGTTCGGTCAGGTATGATTCTTTTATTTTTCAAGTTTCCTTGGGTATTGCTTCTGGTTCTCTGTTTGTCATGTGGGTTGAGTGTGTTCGTCCGGATTGTGAGTATGTTACCATTCTCGACCTCGATTTGACCACAAGTTCCTAAAGTGACAAGAACTTCGTGTGTGGATGGTTTCTCGGATGTGTTTGCTTGTGTCTTTTATGCTTCTTGTATTCCTTGTACTCTCCTGTTTATTATTGCATAGTGAAACCCCAGCGCCCATGCCTTGTGCACATAGACCAATTGGCCGAAACACATCAAAATTTTGGCATTCTTTTCTTGATTTCTTTTACTGCCTTTGACGACCTGTTGATGCTCGTATACGCTGCTATAATTCTGTTGCTTAGAATTGATTTGGAATTAATCAATTTCAATTGTTTTTTGATTCTGCTTCTGGTTTGGAGCTGCTGGAAATATGTATACATGAACCTCGAAGTTGTTGTATCATATTTCTTTGCTTTTGATGTTGATGGAATCATTTGTATTGGCTTCCACAGTTGAGAATTCAATTAAAGTTATTTAGTATTCATGAAATGGTGCAGATGTCCACTGTAACGCCCCAGATTCGAGTGACACTCAACGGATGCCCCGAACCCGGTTGGTCACATGACCTCAAGCGCATTTCCCCAAATGCCAGAGGCTGACGACTAGCAGCGAGGGCCTAGATCTGATAGTGGGAAAACTATGCCCTTATTTGTCGAAATGTAACGCAGCGGAACAAAATAAAAACATACAGAAACGGAAGCAGTAAACAATACCAAAGCTGAAATGGACACAATACTGAAGTAAAGAAATGACCAACAATCATATATAATGATGCAATATGTCCCTATATCTAAGAAAGCAGTCAAAACAGGATACACTGGAATCTGAAACAATACAGTACAAAGGAAAAATACAGCAAAACAAAATAAAACAGCGCAGCAGGAACTCGGCAGTATCGTAAGCCTAAACTCGGTCTCATGCTTTCTTACTCCTCTGCAACAATCAAGTACCTGTATATGGACTCTTGCCCTTATCCACACCTGCAACAATATAATCTGTTTGGGCCCAAGACATGACCCAAACAGGGAGTGAGAAATAAATCCCAGCAGGCAACCACCAAAGGTCCGTGCCCAACTGTCAGTGAAAATGTGCAACAGTGTGCAGTAATGAAATGCAGTAAACTAGGAAGTACTCAAAAGCAACTACTCCTACCAGTTCCATTTCCATTTAATTCTTATTTAACAATTCAATTTAATTGAATTATAAGTTTCCGAGACACAGCCTCAGCCGACAATCTCCTATACAGTGCCGCAGCAAAAACCACAATAAGCTAACTAACAAGTACAAGGTAAAAAATACCAAGCTTGTGCTTTAGCTTGGCAGATATAACATGTGAAATCACCACAGTGAATATGCAGAGTAAACAGAGTCCTCAGACATGCAAAACCTTACCCTCAGGTAAACAGAATCGAAACCCTCAGGTGATTACCCACAGACATAACTAATATTGCCCTCAGGCGTACGAGATATTGCCCTCAGGCACGGAAGATACTGTCCTTAGACATTAGAAACATTGCCCTCAGGCTAAACAAAACATTGCCCTCAGGCAAAGTAAACACTGTCCTCAGGCTAAACAAGTAACCGGGCCAAGCCCAACACATAAGCAATTATATATACATTTTCTCTCAAGAAAACTCAAAAGCATGCTAAAAACAACACAGCATACCCTCGGGTATCCTGGCCAAACAGCTAAACAAGGGAAACGCACCCACGGGGTGGCCCTGGATCCAAGCAATGATCTCAAACAGTAGTTATACATATTCATTAAATTACCTACGTAATTCTAGGTATTTAATTAATCAAGGCCTCAGTCATACGACACCCCAAACATTGGCGCGAAGCACAATGGTACACAAAAACACTCAGCAGTTGGAATTAAACATCAGACCACCTACCTCGATCTCCTCTGATCGATATACACGAACGAAGCTTCCCGAAACACCTGAGAATGGCGTAGATTCGGGATAAACGAATACGCGTTTAAACCCAAATAATTTCCCCTCGGGAAAGAATTGGAAAGAAACACACAAGGAGAGGGAAGGGTTTAACCGTGCGGTTCAAACGTGATCGTCGGCGAAGGAATCGGAGTCCCGGTGTTCGGTCGGGAGCTCCTCCAAGGTCCAACCCTCTCTTCCGGTGCTCCTCCGACGTTTTAAGCTTTCTCTGTTGAAAGAGGAGGGTACTGCCTGTTTTAAGCGAAAAAAACAAACTACACGGCGTGTACTCTCAAGTACACGATGTGTACTTTTCATTTTTTTAACTGTTCCTCTGGCGGCCACTTTCCACCGCATCACTGTTCACCTGTCGACATGAGTACAAGACGTGTATTTCTGACTACACGACGTGTACTGTTGCTCCGTTGGCGGCTACTTCCACCGCCTTACTATTCACCTCATAGTTATTAATCTCGGATCGCGGCGCGACGCGGCGGGGTCCTTGTGCGGGATAACGGCGACGCGGATCGCGTCGCGGCCGCTTTTTTATCCAATTGCGAGTCAATTAATAAAATTTAAATTATATAATTCTAATCACATATATATTCTGAAATATTAAAATATGATAAATAAAATATAAAAAGGAATAAAAATAATAAATACATAATAACAAAATAAAAAAAGCAAAAAAAGGGTGCAAAATGGAACATTTTAACTAAGTAAATTAAAAAAACAAAAAAACAAAAAACAAAATAAAAGAGATGGTAGAGGCATAAAGGGTGGTGGAAGCAGCAAGAGCCCAACGTAACATGGGAAAAATAGTAAAGAAATTAAACCCGACTGGCTCAGCCTCAGCATCGTCGTCAGGGATAAAGTAAAAAAATGACGACCAACCTGGTCGTCGTCGTTGTTGTCGTCGAGGTGGGGGTGGGGAGGTGTGGTCGAAGTCGGAGGAGGGGTCAGCGACAGCAGGCCTTGTTCTCAGTGTTGTCATCGGGGATAAGGGGAAAAAACGACCAGCTTGGTCGTCGTTGTCATTGGGGTGGTCGAAGTCGGAGGAGGGGTCGGCGGCGGCGGTGCAAGCCAGATGCGGGGAAATAATTCGGTTTTCTGCGCGCAAAAACACAGCGCGATCGCAACAGTCAAGGTCGCGCGCGACCCGCGACGCCGCGATTGTGGCGCGACCCACGCGATAGCGTACTGGGACGCGACTCAGCCGCCAGGAGCGGTGGTGCACCGCTCCGCACCGCACCAGCACTATCGTGGGCGATACTTACACGGCGTGTGTATACTAAGTACACTACGTGTAGTCAGTTTTTACACCCTTCATCGTCGACAGGCTTACACGCCCTGCGTACCTATCCCACACGGCGTGTGGAAAAGTACACAACGTGTACCCACAAAGTTTGGGATTTTTTCTCATTTTACTTTCTCAAAAACACTTAAGGAAAAAGGAAAAGAAGAAACCCGTACCTCATGAAAAAGAACCGGGTTCTTACAAACTTCCTCCCTTAAAACAATCTGTCCCCGAATTGCCCTTCCAAGGGTGGTGAAGATAAAGGTGAGAACAATTCTGGCCATTAAGCACGTACGTCGGTCTCCCGCTCCTAGGTTTCGTCCTGCACTTGGCCATGCTGCTATAACACCCGTATGAGATGAACTAACCGGCCTCGGAGAACCTTCGTGCTTCTATCAACAATACAAATCGGATGCTCCTCAAAGGATGCATCGGCCTGATGTTCAACCTTCTCGGGCTGAAAGACGTGAGACGGGTCTGAGAGATAACGACGCAGCTGAGATACATGGAAGACGTCGTGCATGACCCGGTACCTCTGTGGTAACTGCAATCAATAGGCAACCGATCCGACTCTCCAAAATCTCAAACGGCCCCACATACCTCGGTGAAAGTTTACTCTGTCTCCTGATCTGCCTGTGTCCCAACCTCGGTGAAACACGCAAGAAAACTTGATCCCCGACTACGAACTTCAAAGGTCGTCTGCGGTGATCAACATAAGATTTCTGACGAGACTGTGCAGTAGCCATCCGCTTCTGTATCAACTGGACCTGCTCTAAAGTCTCCTGCACGAGGCGTGATCCTAATAAAGCTGCTTCATCTGCCTCTAACTAGTACAGGGGTGATCGACATGGCCTACCATATAAAGCCTCGTAAGGTGTCATCTCAATAGTTGCCTGAAAACTGTTATTGTATTCAAAATCGACCAGGGGTATGTGCTTCTCCCAAAAGCCCCCAAAGTCTAGGACGCATGCACGCAACATGTCTTCTAGCACCTGTATCGTATGCTCTGACTGACCATCGGTCTGAGGGTGGTAAGCTGTGCTCAGAAGCACCTGTGTACCCAGTGCCCTCTGAAAACTCTGCCAGAAACGAGACGTAAAACGGGCGTCCTTATCTGAAATGATAGAACTAGGGACCCCATGAAGACGTACCACCTCTCGGATATATAACTTTCCGAGCTCCTCAACACCGAAGGTCTCCTTGATGGGCAAAAAGTGAGCTACCTTCGTAAGTCTGTTCACAACAACCCACACGACATCACTGCCTCGAGGTGACCTCGGCAACCTGGTCACGAAATCCATCGCAACATCATCCCATTTCCACTCCGGAATGGGTAACTGTTGTAACAGTTCGGCTGGCCTCTGATGCTCCGTCTTCACCTGCTGACAGGTGGAACATTTCGTAACAAAACCAGCTACTTCTATTTTCATACTTGGCCACCAATACTGACGTCTCAAGTCACAGTACATTTTGGTAACTCCAGGATGCACTACCCAAGCTGAAGCATGAAACTCCCGCATCAACTCCTCGCATATATCCCCTGGAACCCACACTCATCTATGGATACGTAGTACCTCATAATCGCCTATCGTCCAATCAGGAGGAGGGTCGTCATTTGCCACCGACTCCTATAGAACTAGGCCTTCTGAATCTGATAGTTGTCTCATCCTCACTCTATCCAGGAGGGTATAAGTCACAACTAAGGAAGAAAGATAGGTTTGCCCCTGACTATCGTGCACCTCCAAATGCATCTCAGAGAACAAAGCCATAAGCTGCCACTCATCACTGGCCTCCTGCACTGTCTGTAACTGAGTCCTCCTACTCTGTGCATCAGCAACTGCGTTACCATTACCAGGTGTATAGGCAAGCTCAAAGTCGAAGGACTGAAGGTATTCAACCCACCTTTGCTGTCTCATATTCAAGTCACACCGGGTAAAGATATATTTAAGACTTTTGTAGTCCGTAAACACCACAAAATGTTCTCCCAAGAGATAATGTCTCCAACAGCGTAACGCATGAACAACTGCAGCCAACTCGAGATCATGCGTCGGGTAATTCCTCTCATGTGGCCTCAACTGTGATTGCGTTGTCGAGCACGTCAAATTAGTTGTTTAATTTTGACTAGAATTTCTGCAGTATAGCATCAACCCTAGGTCGTCTCTCGACGGAGCCTTAGACCATTAATTTAAAAAGAGGGTTTTGATTATGGAAGTAGAAGGTGAATTAGGTTTTGTAAAACTTGGGGGTTTTATGATTAATGATGAAAATATGAAATGAAAGCGATAAAACAAAGTAGAAATGAACAAGATTGATTAAACGTGATCAACCCGGGGAAGTCTCGAGATGCTCATCCTTCATCGCTTCAAGGGACGGGGTTATGATCTTTTAATCCCTGGTTTGTAACACCTAGAACCAGAATGTTACTGAGTTTATACTAGGATACCTCCTAGGGTCCAGTCGAAAACACATAACGATTCACCGGACACCGCGGATGATTGAGTGATTTGTGTTCGACATCATAACCGAAACTCACCAAGGCAACACATGAAGAATTTGATGTGCTGTCCAGGTTTGTATGTTATTTCATTGTGATACCATGACATAAATGTGCATGACCTTGATAGTGATTATGTGAGTTCAATTGACCAATATGAACCACACAAACACCGCAATTGTAAGGGGGAAAGGGAATTGTGAACGGTGTGTGAAACATCACATGAATGGGTACCCCCAAACATGATCATATGAGTTGAGCATGACATACCAATACATAACTCAATAAAATAAAAATAGAGGATGATGAAAAACAACAGAGAAACCTGGAATTCAAAAGATCATTCAAATATTACAACATGAAGCTTGGGATTTACATCACGTTTCTCCCCGGGTGATCACAAGGGGTTTAGAAACCCATGGGAGGGGAAAAAGAAGAAGATGTTGAAGTAGCACCTCCCATAGCCTCCAGAACTTCTAGGGATGTTGAGAAGACTCCTTGGGGACTCCAAAATGGCAGCACCTTGCCTCTTGGCTGAACTTACAAATGGGGAGCCCAATGTGTCATTTTATAGGAAAAATGGAAGGTGGTTTTAGGCACACAGATTTCATCAATCCACTTGTATCACGCGTTTTGGCCTTCAGACAGTCTTATCTCGCTTTGGAGAAAATAGAAAAGTTGTAGCATATTAAATTTTGGACAAGCCCACAAAATTTCAGCCCATTTGGATGCACGGATTTTGTGTACTATGCAAAACAGTGGACAAATGTCCATGGATCCATGCAGTTTTGGCCCATTTTTCTTCCACTTCATCAAGGGCCCTCCAAATCACCTCCACCTACATTGAAACAATAAAAACAAGTAACATTGCCCATTATAATATTGATTAACATTAATTGATTGATTCAAACATAAAGTGCAATTTATTATTATATTTGGAATATTCATTACAAAACTAGTTTAAAACTGCGGTGTAAGGGTGGAATAAAACAGTGAATCGTGGTACGATCAAACTGCCGAGACCCGTACGCAACTACTCGATCGCCCTGCATCAGCACTGCTCTCAGCCCAATACCTGATGCATCATAGTAAACTGTATAGCTCTTCCCTTGCTCTGGAAGTATCAGGACTGGTGCTGATGTTAACCTTTCTTTCAGCTCCTGAAAGGCTGTCTCGCAAGCTTCTAACCAAACGAACTTCATACCATTCTTAGTCAAACCTGTCAACGACACTGCTAAGTGGGAGAAGTCCTGTATAAAGCGCATGTAGTAACCAGCTAGCCCCAAGAAACTCCGTATTTAAAACACGTTCTTAGGCTGTTCCCAAGAAACTACTGCTCTCACTTTCTCTGGGTCTACTGCAACTCCTGCCTCTGAGATAATATGACCCGAGAAGTGTATCTGGTCCATCCAAAAGTAACACTTTGAGAGCTTAGCATATAGCTGATGCTCTCTCAATGTACTCAGAACAATCTCAAGATGGGTAGTATGGTCGTGTCGAGTGTGAGAGTAAACTAAAATATCGTCCACGCAGACTACCACAAAAGAATCCAGATAAGGGTGGAATACACGATTCATCAGAGTCATGAAAACTGCTGGCGCGTTCGTGAATCCGAACGTCATGACCAAGTACTCGTATAGATCATATCTGCTCCGAAAAGCTATAAGCGGTATGTCCGATGGTCTAACGTGTAACTGATGATATCCGGATCTCAAGTCAATCTTCGAGAATACTCGTGCTCCCCGAAGTTGATAAAAAAGATCATCAATCCTCGGTAAGGGATATCGGTTCTTGATCGTCAACTGGTTCAATTTTCGATAATCCACACAAAGTCTGAGGGTACCGTCCGCCTTCTTAGCAAACAGGACAGACGAACCCCAAGTAGAAGTACCAGGTCGGATGAAACCCTTTGCCTGCAACTCCTCCAACTGCCTCTTGAGCTCCTGCAACTCTGGTGTAGCCATCCTATAAGGAGGAATGGACACCGGTGCTGCTTCTGGCACAAGCTTAATAGAGAAATCCACCTCTCACTCCGGAGGAAGACCTGAAAAGTCGTCTGGGAAGACATCCCTGAAACGATCAACCACTGGAAGGAAATCCTTTTAACAAGTTTCTTGGTCATCCGGATATAAACTCGCAATCTGGGCTGTCACTCCACCTCGCCCACGATGCTCGGGTCCAGCTCGGCTCACCTGGACATCCCATTCGCCCTTGTATAGAAACTCTCCGCCCTCTGGTGACGTGAAATTCACCCTGCGACGATAGTAATCCACAAAGGCTCGAAAGGATACCAACCAGTCCATCCCAAGAATGACATCATAGCTTGTCATCTCCAAGACATAGTGGTCCCACAGAAAGTGACACCCACCAAACTCTAGGGGGCACTCTCTGTACTGACGCACACCAGTCGTTCTAATCCCCAACGGAGTGTCTAGCATCATAAAATCAGAAGAAGAAGAAACACAAAGCCCAAGACTCCACAATGGGCACAAATATAAAGATATGTGTAACACCAGTATCGAAAAGTACTGAAGACAAAACAAAAGCTACTAGAATAGTACCTCTGACAGTGGAAGGTCCGGGATTCTGCTCCTATTGGGTCTGTTGCACTGCATATGTCTGCCCAGTGTCGTGGCCCTGCGACACAGCCTGGCTACCCTGAGCTGACCCGCCCTGCTGTCTCTGAGATCCTGGTGTCTGGCTATCACGACCACGACCACCACCTCGGCCTGAACGTCCCAACGTATCCCAATTCCCTGACTGGTAAGAAGCTGTTGGCCCTGCTCCTGCACAGAACCCCTCTCACTAGCCACTGGTGGAAATGCCCTGCAAAAGTGCTGCAGATGACTCATCTTGCCGCAAGCTCGGCATTCCACTAGGTCATGTGGACACTGAGGTCTCTTGTGCCCCTCTTTACCGTACTCGTAGCACCTCACCTGGCCACCTAAAGAGTTCTTCTGGCCAGTACCGCCACCGTGAGAGAAATCCATCTATCTCTTCCTCTTACCAGTACAAATAGTACCAGAAACTGGTGCCAAACAGCCTTGGCCTGCACCACTAGTTTCCCACAAGTTTCGCTCAGTAATCAGTGCTTGGTTCACAATAGCATGTACTGTAGGCAACCTGAAAACGTTCACCAGCGCTCGGATGCCATATTGAAAACCATCCTCAAAACGTCGAGCCATTAACGTCTCATCACCCACTAGAACAGGTGCAAAGCGCTGTAGCTCGGTGAAGCGGGCAGAATAGTCCATCACTGACATGGCGCCCTGCTGCAGATTCATGAACTCTCGAGCTCTATCTGCCCTCAGTATCTCCGGAAAGAAAAAGTCATAGAAGACCGCCTGAAAATCTTTTCACGCCATGTCTCTATGATGTTCTGTCTGGGTGGTAACATCCCACCACCTCTTGGCGGAATCACGCAACATGTAAGTAGCGAGCTTGATCCTCCGCCCAGGAGGTGTCTCCAGATGCTCGAAAATAGTCTGCATAGAACCCAGCCAAGACTCAGCATCTTGTGGTCCGTCATCCCCTGAAAACGTAGGCGGATGCTACTGCTGGAATATACGCGTCAGCTATGCCATAGATGTGGCAGCCGACGATGCTCCCTGAAAGGTTTGCATGAACCGCATGAAGCCTTCACGGAACTGCGCATCCGCGCCTGTGTCCGGTATAACGACTAGCGCCGCATCTGACTCTGCTGGAGGATCCATCGGTAGCCCGTGGCCTACCATCTCTGGAGTATACTCGTTGTCACTCTTCTGGCGAACAACTCGAGGTCGTCTCAGCGGCATGACTCTACAAGGTCTAACACACGCCTTAGATTAAGATCATCAAGGACTGAAAACAAGGAGTGTAAGAAGGGAACATGAGAAAGAAAACATTCAAGTCTTACTAAACAAGATTACACGACGTGTTCCCTTTAGTCTTTCATATGGGCGTGTACTTTGCCAAAACTGGTCGTGTAACACCCCAAACACACGGTGTGTTGTCCACACACACGGCGTGTACTTGAATTTTCTTCCCCTGCCCGAGTCCTTCTACACAGCTTAGCCACACGACTCTCTTTTGAACGAGATGACACGACGTGTATAAAGTCTACACGACGTGTACTTGACAAGCTTCATCAACCCATGTTGGCCGTTACACAGCCGGGTACACAGCTCACTCTACACGGTGTGTTCCAGATAGACACGGCGTGTACGACTTAGATTCCAACTGCCTGTGTTGTTAGTGACATGACCGGCTACTCGGCTGACACTACACGGCGTGTTACACCCGCACGCGGCGTGTACACCACCCCGTTTCCCCATCCGCACGGCCAAGTCCACACGGTCTTTCACCGGTCAAGACTACACGACGTGTCCCTCAGGTACACGGCGTGTTTAGGAGGAGGTAACACCGACCCGTGTTTGTTAGTTACACGGCCGGATCCCCAGGTCAAACTACATGGCGTGTTCGTCATGGACACGGCGTGTATAAGCTCAGATTTCTCCGCCCGTGTTGTTAGTTACACGGCGGACACAGGGTCAACACAACACGGTGTGTATAATAACTACACGGCGTGTGCCTTCAAGTTTCACTATCCCATGTTTCTGCCTACACGGCCTATGACACGGGTAAAAACTACAGGACGTGTACATACGGTACACGACGTGTACTTAAATTTTTTTTCCATTTCTTCCCGAACAGAAGAGTAAACGGCGTGCAATCAAATTTACACGGCGTGTATTCTGAGTTTTTTCGGATAGTAAGTCTTAAAAACTACTCCGGAGCCCAGAAAACACTGAAACCAACACCTAAGTGCCAAAATCCGATCCGTGAGGGCCCATACTCCCCGCGAATCAAAGCTTGACATCTTATGTGTGTTATAACAAAGTAAACAAGTCGATGATCCACCAAATTCCGATCGATGAGGGTCTATACTCCTCAAAAACCAAAGTTCGACGTTCATTTTCAGAACCTTACATAACAATACCCTATCAAATAACAGGTATTTATCAAGGCATCTATCACAACAACATGCATTTACTAGCACAACATCTATCACGACAACATGCAATTTCTAATGCACCTATATAGCATGAAAACTATGCATGACATGTGATTCTAACATATGCCTAAATGATGTATGAGATCACATACCCTCATCCCATCGGGTTGCAACTAAATAGAACCCAAGTATAAAAACATAACAGCATACAACAAGTGCGTCACCTAACGGTGAAATCAAATCAACTGTAATAATCATAAACAGAAAATCACAATTGAATTCGAGGCAATCCGGCATTTACCTGTTCACGGGGTAGCTACTCCCGGGCACAGTTATTACCGAATCCCTTTGCAACCTATCTCTTTCCGTCGTCGCCAAATAATAAAATAACTCAGAGAAGAAATCCTTTGATACCACTTTGTAACATCCCGGATCCGGGTGCCACTCAACAGGTGCCCCGAACCCGGTTGGTCACATGACCTCAAGCGCATTTCCCCAAACGCCAGAGGCTGCCGACTAGCAGCGATGACCTAGGTCTGATAGTGGGGAAATTATGCCCTAATTTGTCAAAGTGTAACGCAGCGGAACAAAATACAAGCATATAAAAGCATAAGCAGTAAACAATACCAAAGCTGAAATGGACACAATACTGAAGTAAAAAAATGATCAAAAGTCATATATAATGATGCAATATGTCCCTATGTCTAAGAAAACAGTCAAAACAGGATACGCTGCAATCTGAAACAATACAGTACAAAGGAAAAATACCGCACAGCAGGAACTCAACAGCATCGCAAGTCTAAGTTCGGTCTAATGCTCTCCTACTCCTCTGCAACAATCAAGTACCTGTATAGGGACTCTTGCCCTTATCCACACCTGCAACAATATAATCTGTTTGGGCCCAAGACATGACCCAAATAGGGTGTGAGAAATAAATCCCAGTAGGCAACCACCAAAGACCCGTGCCCAACTGTCAGTGAAAATGTGCAACAACAGTGTGCAGTAATGAAATGCAATAAACTAGGAAGTACTCAAAAGCAACTACTCCTACCGGTTTCATTTCCATTTAATTCTTATTTAAAAATTCAATTTAATTAAATTATAAGTTCCCGAGACACAGCCTCACCCGACAATCTCCTATATAGTGCCGCAGCAAAAACCACAACAAGCTAACTAACAAGTACAAGTAAAACAATACCAAGTCTGTGCTTTAGCTCGACAAATATAACAAGTGAAATTACCACAGTGAATATGCAAAGTAAACAGAGTCCTCAGACATGCAAAACCTTACCCTCAGGTAAACAAAATTGAAACCCTCAGGTGATTGCCCACAGACATAACGAATATTGCCCTCAGGCGTACGAGATATTGCCCTCAGGCACGGAAGATACTGTCCTCAGACATTAGAAAAATTGCCCTCAGGCTAAACAAAACGTTGCCCTCAGGCAAAGCAAACATTTCCCTCAGGCTAAGGAAGTAACCGGGCCAAGCCCAACACATAAGCAAGCAATTATATATACATTTTCTCTCAAGAAAACTCAAAGCATGCTAAAAACAACACGACATACCCTTGGGTATCCTGACCAAATGACTAAACAAGGGAAACGCACCCACGGGGTGACCCTGGATCCAAACAATGATCTCAAAAAACAGTTATACATATTCATTAAATTACCTACGCAATTCTAGGTATTTAATTAATCAAGGCCTCAGTCATACGACACCCCAAACATTGGCGCGAAGCACAATGGTACACAAAAACACTCAGCAGTTGGAATTAAACATCAGACCACCTACCTCGATCTCCTCTGATCGATATACACGAACGAAGCTTCCCGAAACACCTGAGAATGGCGTAGATTCGGGATAAACGAATACGCGTTTAAACCCAAATAATTTCCCCTCGGGAAAGAATTGGAAAGAAACACACAAGGAGAGGGAAGGGTTTAACCGTGCGGTTCAAACGTGATCGTCGGCGAAGGAATCGGAGTCCCGGTGTTCGGTCGGGAGCTCCTCCAAGGTCCAACCCTCTCTTCCGGTGCTCCTCCGACGTTTTAAGCTTCCTCTGTTGAAAGAGGAGGGTACTGCCTGTTTTAAGCGAAAAAAACAAACTACACGGCGTGTACTCTCAAGTACACGACGTGTACTTATCATTTTTTTAACTGTTCCTCTGGCGGTCACTTTCCACCGCCTCACTGTTCATCTGTCGACATGAGTACACAACGTGTATTTCTCACTACACGGCGTGTACTGTCGCTCCG
Source organism: Viscum album (assembly GCA_963277665.1). NCBI lineage: Eukaryota > Viridiplantae > Streptophyta > Magnoliopsida > Santalales > Viscaceae > Viscum > Viscum album. The sequence goes on from OY728148.1 coordinate 582,093,971, forward strand.
CTGGCGGCTACTTCCACCACCTTACTATTCATCTGCCGACTGATTACACGGCGTGTATATACTAAGTACACGACGTGTAGTCAGTTTTTACACTCTTCATCGTCGACAGACCTACACGCCCTGTGTACCCGTCCTACATGGCCGAAGTACACGGCGTGTGGAAAAGTACACGGCTTGTACCCACAAAGTTTGAGTTTTTTCCCCATTTTCCTTATTTTCTCAAAAACACTTAAAAAAAAAGGAAAAGAAGAAATCTGTACCTTAAGAAAAAGAACCGGATTCTTACATCCACTATTTTCAGAATTAATTTAAACATGTTTTATATTTTCGTTTGGAATTTTGGGAAGCTTAATTAAATTCATACCTCCTCTTGGGCTGATGAATGGGGACTGCTCTGCAAGACATACCACAACAATTGGTATCAGAGCCAATTTGGAATTAATTTTGCATCTCAAAATTCGATATTTATTATTTTGTTTTGTGACATTGTTTTATAGTATGCTTGTTTATTGTTTTGATCAGCATGGTTGTGTATTTGTTTTGTTATGTGGCCTTCTCTGTTTTTTGTTCTTTTAATAGACAGACTTGAATGCTTGTTCTGTTGCGGAAAACGGTGGTAACAATGAAGTGAAAGACGATTCACAGAAGAGTAAAAAGGAAAAACAAAACAAGAAGATCTTGAGACACAAAGATTTACGTGGTTCGGAAAATGATCCCTACGTCCTTAGAGAGACAGAATTTCATTAGTTTCAGGACCACATATTACAGGGAAATCTCAAAATTTCAAACTTAGAAACCCTAACACAGAATGGGCTAAAAAAAGATGAAGTATTGTGTCACCAACCCCACAGAAAGTCTGCACTGCTACAGTGAACGGTGGTTGGAAGTCTGCATCGCTACAGTGTCGCGGTCACCAAAGTTCATGCTGCTACAGTGGTCAGCGACTAGAAGTTCGCGGAGCTACAGTACCGCTGTCTCCAAAATCCGCATTGCAACAACGCCCAATTGGTGTCGTTCGGTCAACTCTGCTACAGTCGGTAAGAGTTGCTACAGTGACCCGCGAAATTGCGGCCTGTTGTTCAGTATGGGCCGCAAGCATTCGGCCCAACATCATCCAAAACGGATCGGGCTACACAAATCCAACAATCTTCCACTTGGAGCCCGATCCGCTACGCTAACCTGCTTTGATGCCACTGACATAGACAACTTACTTAATTTGAGCTCCTCCTCTTCTTCACTCATCGGTGCGTTGTTTCCATTCACAACTTCAATTTCAAGCTGACAATTCATGAAATACCAGTTGTTTTCCTTTTTGTGCTCCTATAATGTCATCCCATATTCTGTCTCTCATCCTCCATTCAACAATGGAGACCAACAAAGACACATCAACGCCTGTTATGTAAAAAGTGAGAGAGGGAGGAAAAGAAAAGTGAACTGTGTATAATGAAGCAGCAGCAGAATTACAATAGCAGGAAGACAGCAGAAAAACAGCAGAAAAACAACAATGGAGGGAGGGAGAGAGAAGACCTGTGGAAGACCACTCCTCCGAGCCCACCCCTTGCTGGACGTCCCAACGCACCAGCCTCACACATAGCAGCCAACTGTGCTGATTTCCCAGTCAATGAGTTCCCCCTTACACACACTGACCCCCCTCTATTTAAAGGCTCTCCCAGCCAGCTAACCACCCAAACTACTAACAAACTCTAACAACCTACTGGCAACTGTCACCAGCCCTTAACAAACTAACAAACACTAACAAACAACTCAAAGACATCACTGCCCCTTGGCAGTTGTACACAGGCAGCCCCCACGACCCTTAACAGACTTTCCAGCCACTGCTGCTTCTCCCCCCTACACGGGCAACAGCCCACTCAAGTCAATTAACACATATTCCTAACATTCGCCCCTCCTTAAAAACCACCTTGTCCTCAAGGTGGAACTCCAATGACATTGGGCCGATGCTCCGACTCAGACCATATTCTGCCATTGCCTTGTATGCCATCTCGGTAGCACGCCGGATGTCGTCCAGTGCTCCTGTTGATATGTGCCCCGAGTACACCACCACCTCCGCTGCTCGCCCCTCAAGTAGGGTCACCAACCGCCCACGCAGCTCATCAATAAACACCAGGTACCTATCTTCGTTCGTTGGTGGCCTGTATGTGAACCCTAATGCCCCACCTGACCTAGGTAATATACTTAGTTTCTCAACACCAGGCTGTCCAGGAATAAGATTAGCAACTGCAGTTCCAACAACTGTATGTCCAGTTTCATGCTGAGCAACAACAGCCTTCTCAGATCCTTGTAACTTCACAGTCTTCTTCTCAATTCCAGCTATCAATCGCTTTACAGCATGAATAAAATCAATCTTCTCGACAACTTCTTTATTTTTCCTTCCAGCTAACAAAGCAGCTTCGTTATCAAATTTGCAAGCTCTGCCCCAGTGAAACCAGTGGTCATAGAAGCAATCTTACTAAGATTCACATCCTCTCGAAGATTCCTTGAAGCATGTACACTTAAAATGACTTCTCTCTCAATCCTATGAGGCGCTTCCACCGTGACCACACGATCAAATCTCCTTGGTCGACGGAGTGCAGGGTCCAAAACATCAAAACGATTAGTAGTCGTAAGAACAATAACTGCAGAACTGCTATCAAACCCATCCATCTCAGTAAGCAACTGATTCAGGGTTTGCTGACACTCAACATTGCTAACAATGCGTGCTCTACCATCACGACATTTCGCTACGACATCTATTTCATCTATAAAGATAATCGAGGGTGCCTCCTTTGCCCGTGCAAAAAGATCACACACACGGGATGCGCCCATGCCAACATACAGTTCAACAAATTCACTTGCAGAACAACCTTATGAAAGGAACTGGAGCTTCACCAGCCACCACCTTGGCAATAAGAGTCTTGCCTGTCCCAGGAAAACCTACCAACAAAACACCTCGAGGAGACAGGCACCCAATCTCACATATCTGTCAGGATTCTTAAGAAATTTCACAATTTCCTCCAGCTTCTCCTTGGCCTCATCTACACCTACGACATCAGCAAAGGTCGTTGGTTCTCCATTTTCAGAAGACTTTGATCCACCAGAGCTTGCAGACATGCGATTCCTGATCTGACCATATGTGTTCATGGAAAAACTCACAGGAAACCTGTGGAGAAGTCCTGCAAGCACGACAACATTAAACATAGCTATCACATAAGAGAACACCAACTGGTTGACCTCTTCCTTTCCCACATTAGAGAGAAATTCCTCTAGTTCAAACCAATAAAAATGTGATGCCCAGGCTGCAACAGCTTCTTCGCCTAAACCAGAGGAGTTATATAGAGCACGAGCTGGTTGCCCTCCCCCATTGCGCACTTCGTCTAGCCCTAAGCTGAAGATAGAAGCCAATCCAGTAGGATGTAATTTTGATGTGCACTTAGCGGCCTGCATTCCATCCTTAGCAACAGTACTTGGAATTCGATGCAACTCCTTCCGATGTGGTGGTTCATGACACTCAAGGTTTTTCTTCACACCGACACCCTTCACTTCCACATTCCATATAAGAGCCACTGCCTCGTCATTTGCCATATACCTGCTAGAGGGCAGCGCATTAAGTGGTTGCTGCCCCACTGCTGCTTCTCCTCTCCCTGTAAGTTTCCAACCTTTGGACAGCTTGTGAGCACTAGTTCTGATGGCACTGTGATCCTCGCCTAGCTCCAACGTGCCTCCCAAACCGTCATCCAGCATCGAGCCAGGAGCCAAACCTCTTTCCTGTTTACGGTTGTTGACCACCATTTTGCCTCACTTAGTCTCTCATATTCCACACAGACCATCTGCTGTCGCTCCATTCCTCCGCAATCATGTATTTCCTGCTTCGGACTCGCAGTTGCTTCAACCAATAGCTTCAATGGCAAACCAAGGGCGTACGGTTCCTCCTCGGCACACCCTTCCTGCTCATCCACGCCCAAACTGGGAGCAAATAATAACTCCTTAAGTTTCTTTGGTCATGATCCACGTGGTTGTTCATCGTCTCCATATTTCTCCAGCAACGCCGATTTAAAAATTTCCCATGATGAGTTTGGTGTAGCACTGTGCCAGGACAAAAACCATAGTAGTGCAGTACCTTCCATATAAAACTGGGCGTAGTGCAGCTTCATTTCTTCCAATATCCGATTCACCTTAAAATACGCCTTAGCTGTCGTAATCCAACTAAGTGGTTCATCACCAGAAAAATCAAGCAGCGAAACTCTTGCCATTCTGTTGGGCCCACCCAGGCAGAAAAAGGTGCTCTCGTATCACAGAAGAAGATAATTCTGCACAACTGAATTCTTTTTTTTTTCTTTTTATAACCACGTTGGACTTCCTCTTCAGAAACTCCCGTACGCGCTTTTTCTCTTATGACGCGCGCCTCTCTGCTGCCTGGTAGAAAATAAGTCTGTCTGTCATCATCTCTTAGTTCGAATACGCACCGCGGCCCGAAAAAGTCCCCCAGTCGCGCACAACCTTCATCGCTGCTCACTAAATCACTTCTGCAGTGATCACTCCCGACCTGTACGTGTCTCCTGCGACGACATGTTTTCCTGTCGCCTTGGTCTGCTTCGGCCAGCGCTTGCGTCTCCTCCTTGTTCTGCAACTCGGATTGACAGCCAGTTCCGCACGCAAGTATTCCCTATGTCGACCAAAACCGACGGCGATCCCGTCTCCTGCAGCGTATGCGGTTCCAGCTATCGTCTAGCTCCGTCCAACTCCAATCGTCCTCCTTCACGCAGGATTTTCGTCGCCTTTACAGTTCAACACAGTTCGGCTCCTGAGTACGCATGCATACTCGACAGCGCATATTTCATTGTTGCGATCGGTTCTCGCCTCGCCTCAGATGCAACGTGAACCAGCGACATGTTAGAATCTGGCACAACACATTGCAGACGGAGTTGCGATGCAGTAGCGCTCCTCTCTGCTCCGATGCATTAGAGTCGTTTTCTTCTTCTTCCTTTTCTCTTCCTGCTGCTACGATTTTCCAGCAGCGATCCTCCTCTACTCCTGCATGCGATCAATCCTCTCCCACAACACCCTTCCCAGCGGAGTCGCCAATTGTTATGTAAAAAGTGAGAGGGAGGAAAAGAAAAGTGAACTGTGTATAATGAAACAGCAGCAAAATTACAATAGCAGGAAGACGGCAGAAAAACAGCAATGGAGGGAGAGAGAGAGAAGACCCGTGGAAGACCACTCCTCCGAGCCCACCCCTTGCTGGATGTCCCAACGCACCAGCCTCACACACAACAGCCAACTGTGATGATTTCCCAGTCAATGAGTTTCCCCTTACACACACTGCCCCTTGGCAGTTGTACACAGGCAGCCCCCATGACCCTTAACAGACTTTCCAGCCACTGCTGCTTCTCCCCCCCTACACGGGCAGCAGCCCACTCAAGTCAATTAACACATATTCCTAACAACGCCTCAACTCCAGTATTACTATCGGCTTCGTCAACATATATGCTGGATTGTTTGCTCCATAAATCTTCTGCAATGTCTGCAACCCATCTTGTATCAAGTCTCTGATAAAATGGTACTTCAACTGAATGTGTTTCATCCGTGCATGAAACACTATATTCTTTGCAATATGTACAACACTCTGATTGTCACAGTGAAATACATTTTCCTCTCGCTTTCTACCCAACTCATCCAAGAAGTTCTTCAACCAAACCATCTTCTTTCCACCTTCTGTTACAACAATGTATTATGCCTCTGTGGTGGATAAAGTCACCACCTTCTTCAATTGTGATATCCAGCTTACTGCAGTTCCTCCACAAGTAAATATATAACCCGTGGTACTCTTGTTGTCGACGTCACCTCCAAGGTCGGCGTCCGCATACTCCTGCAATGAATTTCCTTTCCCAAAGTACATAAATACTCCTTTGCTGCTGCACTTCAGATATCTCAGTATTCACTTCACAACTTCCCAATGTTATTTTTCAGAGTTAGTCATGTACCTGCTCACAACTCCCACTGCATGAGTGACAGCCCGCAGGGCGTCGTTAAATCATACGGGGCTAACCAAATTTAGTAATTTATACAAACTCAAACAACCTAACTAAAAATGCAGTACTTGGCAAGTCCAAGTGTCGAACTCACAGGGACAAAGCCTGTGTTCTAAATTAATTAAGGAAACTTGAATTGAAATTGTTTGATTTGTTTGGAATGAATAAGAAAGACCGTAGCAATGATTGGGTTTGATATCAGGATAAAGGCATGCCAGGTTTAGTGATTTTCAGGGTCGTGTGCTAGGGATTTAATTGATAAAATATTTATTCAGTTTTGGTGTCAGAGTTGGGTCAGCAAGGATCTTTGGTCTGGGTATTCTGTCCTAATCATGTAATTGCACCTTTGGAATGGTCATCTACTTAGTTCAAACACAAAACTAGTTGACCCAAAACCTTGTTTAAGCATAATCGACCTAGATTGCGTAATGGTCATACGCAAATAAGATGATTAATTGATGCAATTAAATAAAACTCCTTAATTCACAAGCAATGGTCATGCAATTGCAAAAGAAAGATATTTGGAATTGATAAAATGAGTTGCAATAATCCAAAACATGAATAATAAATGAAAACAATCCCTAGCAACACATCCCCCTACAATCACATCGCCTGACGCTAATAAAATTACTCGCTCATGCTAGGCATGATGAGAACGAGCACCGTGGGTACCCGAAGAAGAAAAACGACGAAGAACGGTGGCAAAGCGGGACCCCAGATCGTCACTCCGTCATCTAGCAGCCTTCTGTTGGTGTCACTTGGCCTCCACTGGTCCCAAAGCATCTTAAAGCAGCGATCAAGGGTCTTTATTTATAGGCAAATCAACACCCTCGCAGCGTCACATTTATTTTTCAGTGCGTCGCCGCCGTCACAATGTGTACTCCTTCGGTCTTCAGTTGTCGCGAATCTCGACAAAATCTTCTCCGAAATCATGTCCCGAAAAATATCACGTCGTGAAATTGGGATTCACGACGTGTAATGATGTTTCATGGCGTGTAATGCAATCACGGCTTGTCCTGCGCGACAAATTCTATTTGAAAAAGTCACGTCATGTAATTGAATTACACGGTGTGTAATCATTCTGCATCAGTTTTCCAGCTCTGTTTTATCTTTAAAAATTCAGTGTCGCGCCACGAGCAAAGCGAAGCGGCACGAAGTGTCTTTTGGCTCATATTTCCACCCCTTTTCGTTACTTTTTCAAATATCAGTTGTTTCCCGCCACAAATCATAAAACAAGTCAAATCATTCCAAAATTGGCAAGATTGTTCATTTAAATACAAAATCTAAACATTAAAACACTCTAAAATATATGTATAAAATACACTTATCAATGAGCAATGTCAGGTCGAGTACAAACCATAGCATACATCGGGTTTCCAACAGCTGATGCGTATGAAACTTTTTCCATGTACTCAAACTCTTCTGTCGTTTTTTGTGATCGCTCCTTTGATAATTTGAAATAACCTATCGGCGGAATAGAAACTGGTTTTGCTTCCAACATACTGAATCTTCTCAAAACATTTCTAACGTAGTCAGTCTGTGATAACATCAAGGTTCCAGCTGCGTGGTCTCTCTTGATCTCTCTTGATCTTCATTCCCAAAATCTTGTCAGCTTCTACAAGATCTTTCATCCCAAACTGCTTAGTCAACTGCTCTTTCAGCTCATTAATCCTCTGCATACATGATCCTGTAATAGGCATGTCATCCACATATAGAAGCAGTATAATATATTCATCACCAAAAAACTTGATGTAGCAACATTGATGCACGCCACATTGTTTGTATGCATTTTTAGTCATAAATGCATCAAACTTTTTCTTGTACTGTCTAGGTGTCTGCTTCAATCCATATAAGCTCTTTTGGAGTTTGCACACCAGACCTTCCTTCCCTGACTCAATGTATCCCTCTGGTTGCTGCATATAGATGTCCTCATCCAGATCTCCATGAAGGAAAGCAGTCTTTACATCAAGTTGTTCAAGGTAAAAATATTCTGATGCAACAATACTGAGAACCACTCAGATGGTGGTAAGGTTCACTACAGGCGAGAAGATTTCAGTGAAGTCCAAACCTTCCTTCTATTGAAAGTCTTTCACCACCAGTCTTGCCTTGTACCTCCTCTTGTCATCATGTTCTTTCTTGACCCGGTATACCCATTTGTTCTGAAATGTTTTCTTTCCTTGTGGCAGAGGTGTCGACTCCCAAATATTGTTGTCATGTAGTGAAGAAATCTCCTCATACATAGCCAACCCTCACTTGCTCAACTCTTTCAACTGCATTGCCTCTTCAAAACATTATGGTTCTCCATCGTCAGTCAATAACAAATAACGAAGTGATGGTGAATACCTCTGAACAGGTATTCTTACCCTTGTTGATCTCCTCAACTCCATTGGAGGAGTAGGCTTCACTGGTTCCGATGTCTCATGCTCAGTTACCTTCAAGCTCCACTTGCTCTTTGCACTCTGATTTTTTATTCTCATTTTCATCTTCAGTTGCATGGTGATCCTTGTACGTGACACCTTCATTAAATACCATGTTCTAGCTTTTGATGGTCATCTTGTTGTGATTATCCCAAAAGCGATAACCAAACTCAACAGCGTAGCCAATAAAGAAACATAGTTTGGACTTAGCATCAAGCTTGTCCCTTGCATCAGCATCTACATATACATATGTAAAACAACCAAAGACTCATAAATGTGAGTCTTACCTCCTTTCCAGACCAGAGCTCATCAGACAGACATTCTCCCATTGGTACAGATGGACTCTTGTGGATGAGATGTGTTGTCATGTTCACTGCCTCTGCCCAGAAGGTTTTAGGTAACCCTGAGTGCAATCTCATACTCCTTACACGTTCATTCAGTGTCTTATTCATCCTCTCAGTCACACCATTATGTTCTAGTGTACCTGGAATAGTATTCTCCCACCGAATTCCATTATTAGCACATAATTTCTTGAACTCCTAATCGTCATACTCTCCTCCATTGTCAGAGCTCAAGCATTTCAGCCTTGATCCCAACTCATTTTCCACCACGGTTTTCCAATTCTGGAACATGTTAAACACGTCAGATTTTCTTTTCAGAAAGTAAACTCATACCTTATTGAGTCATCGATAAATGTCACATAATATTGCGGCCCTAACAGGAATGTACTGGTGCAGGCCCCCAATCATCTGTGTGCACCAGGTCCAGCTTCCCCGCCTTCGGTGTTCTACCTCCTTTTGCAAATGACACCTTCTGCTTTCCAAAGACGCAATTTTCACATAAACCAACTTCCACCAACTTCAGCTCCAATAGCATTCCTTTTGTCGCCAGCACCTTCATCCTCTTCTCACTCGTGTAGCCTAACCTGTAGTGTCACAGTTGTGAATCTCCAACAAAGTTTATTGATTCAAGCATGTCCATGCTAGTCTCTGTCATGTTGTATAGGGTACCATTCTTTACTCCTTGAGCTATGACCATAGCTCCCTTGGTAATTTTCCAAACACCACCAGTAAACATGGTATTGAAGCCTGCATCATCAAGCTGCCCAACAAAAATAATAATTCTTCTTAAACCAGAAATATACCTCAAGTTTTTCAGAACCAGTAAACTCCCACTATTGGCCTTGAACCGTGCATCACTCTTCCCCACGATTTTCAAGTGTTCATCATCAGCAAGATGTACCTTGCCAAAATTTCAGGAAACAAAATTGTTCAGGAAACCCTTCTCCGATGTGGAATGGAAAGACACCCTTGAGTCTAAAATCCAAGACTCCATAGGGCTATCCACGCTTAGCAGCACATCATCAATTCTTTCAGCTGGTGTGTTTGCTGCGTTGGTTTCAGGCGCCTTTTGTTTATCTCTGCACTCCTTGACATGTCCTTTCTTCCTGCAAATCCATCAGGTAGGACCAACCCGCTTTGCCTTGTCTCGGCTCTTTCCTCTTGATTTTGATCGTCCTCTGCGATTGTCTCGCTGCGCATATTTTCCTCTTCCTTCAATATTCAAACAAGAACCAGAGAATCTACCCGATTCTCTCTTCCGAATATCCTCACTAAGGATCAGGTTTCGCACATCCTTCATAATCAGTTTTGTATTCCTCGATGAACTGCTCACGGCTATTACAGTTGTTTCTCAATTGTTAGGTAACGAAGACAATAAAACCAGTGCACATACCTCATCATCAAGCGCAATATCCACCGATGTCAACTGACTAATGATGGTGTTGAATTCATTGACGTGATTTGCAACAATCCACCCTTCAATCGTTTTCAAATTGAACAATCGTCGCATCAGGTACACTTCGTTTGACGCTGAAGGCTTTTCGTACATATTCGCGAGAACTTTCATCACCTCAATCGTCGTCTTCTCTTATCTGATATTGAACGCCACATTTTTAGCCAACGTAAGGCACACGACTCCCATAACCAGTCGATCCAAGAAGCATTCGGCCCAACATTATCCAAAATGGATCAGGCCACACCAATCCAACATGTTCTTGCTCCCTGTTATGCCTCGTTGTGATTTGAGGGTCTGGGTAGCTTGTGTAAGTGTTGGCCTGATAGCAATATGGTTAAGAGCCAGTGAGATGTTTCTCAGGTGTTGTTTGCCTAGTCCGCTTTTAGGTTAAGAGTTGGCATTGCACTCTTCGTGTTGTTCCATAGGGTACCTAGTTGTAGATGGAACTCCCTTTAGGTGGTGTGTAGTTTAGGCAGGGTGTTCTCCTTAGGTGGAAATGTGTCTGAATTGGTGTAGCAGAGAATTCTTGTGGGCATTGAATCAGTCTCAATGTAGGTTTCGGGTTGTCCCCGTTTCTGGAAGTGGTTTACAAGGCCCTATACCTAGATCAATGTGGTTTTAGTTTCTTCCTGAGGGGTGTGAGTTTTTTTAACTTGTCTCGTAGAGGATCCATGACAATGGATAGGCCTATGTGATTTTCAGGGCGAGTGTTTAGGTGGTTTAGATGCTTGGAGCCTTGTTTGGGTTGGGTTTTCTTTTGGTGTTGTTGTTGCATTTGAACAGTTTCATTTTTCTAAGCCTGTTCATACCTTGAATTGTTGTTTGCCATGGTTTTTATGTTTGAGGAATGGTGCCGTTGTTTTTTGTTGTGTTCTTGCAGGTCTAATTGAGTTGTCCGGACCTCTGGTGGCATGATTTGGTGGGAGATCGGGTATGTGATGATGGAAAGCTCAGATAAGTGGAGGCATGAGTTCATTTAATGTTGTTGCTTAGTTTAACATGTTATTTTGAGCATGTTTTAGTAGTTAGCTTTAGATGTCATTGCATTCAGACAAGTGTGTGTCACTGAGATGCACATAGAGGACACTGATGTATTCTTAGAATTTTTTATTATCATTGCATGTTAGCCCGAATCAATGTGATAGGTTAGGTTGTGTAGGGACATTAGAGGGTGATAGGTTAGGTTGTGTAGGGACACTGATAGGTTAGGTTGTGTAGGTTAGGTTGTGTAGGGACACTGATAGGTTAGGTTGTGTAGGTTAGCCCGAATCAATGTGATAGGTTAGGTTGTGTAGGTTAGGTTGCTTGTTTTTAATGTGATAGGTTAGGTTGTGTAGGTTAGCCCGAATCAATGTGATAGGTTAGGTTGTGTAGGGACACTGATTTGTGAATGTTTATTCACTGTGTTTTCTTTAAAAATAAAATGACATTTATTAATTACATTTCCTTTTTAGTTAAATAAAAAAAATGATGGATATTTTTCATATTGTGCGTGGGGCTTTCTGTTGGAGGTGCTCCTGGTTTGTTCAGCAGTTACACTCAAACTCTTCCCCACCGTCCACGTGTCTCGGTGACCTGCCACTCTCTACTTCGCATTTATTTCTTTTATGGGTGGCTTCGTTTTAGGGTTGGGGGAATAGATATGCTCCACTATTATTCATCTATGTCGCTCCTCGGTTTTGGGTTTGTGCTGCTCCAATTTCAAGGGCGATTCGTTTTTGGGGGCGGCGAGGTCCTGAATTTGGGGTTCTAGCTTCTTCGATAGGGAGGAGTAGATGAAAGGATTCACGTTGGTGACTTGTTTTGGGTTCACCAGTGAAGAAACAAGAAAGCAGGACCGGTGGAGAGGTGATGTTTGGCCTTCATGGCGCTAGAGGCGAGGAGCTTCGTCAAGCTCCTAATGTTCTTGTGGTGTGTGAGCTCTGTTCGTGGAAGATGGCCGGCGGAGAATGATGCTCACGCCATCGACTTCTCGCACCTGAGCCCCCAAGGATCCTACTCGTTCAATAATCGGTTGAACCATTGTAAAGTGGTTCGGCCAAGTATGATTCTTTTATTTTTCAGGCTTCCTTGTTTATTGCTTCTGGTTTTTTATTTGTCGTGTGGGTTGAGTGTGTCCGTCTGGCTTGTGAGTATATTACCATTCTTGACCCCAATTTGACCACGGGTTCCTGAAGTGACAAGAACTCCGTGCTTGGATAGTTTCTTTGGTGTGTTTGATTGTGTCTTTCCTGCTTTTTGTATTCATTGTACTCTTGTGTTTATTATTACATAGTGAAACCCGAGTGGTCCTGCCCCTCATAGGCCAATTGGCCAAAGCACTTAAAAATTCTGGTGTTCTTTTCTTGCTTTCTTTACTGCCTTTGACGGCCTGTTGATGCTGAAGTACGCTGCTATAATTCTGTTGCTTAGAATTGATTTGGAATTAATCAATTTCAATTGTTTTTTGCTTCTGCTTCTAGTTTGGAGCTATTGTAAATACGTATACATGAACCTGTAATTTATTTTCTCATATTTCTTTGTTTCCGCTGTTGATGGAATCGTTTGTATTGGCTTCCGCTGTTGAGGATTCAATGGAAGTTGTTTAGTATTCATGTAATGTTGTTGGTGTCCACTCTTTTCAGAATTAATTTAAACGTGTTTTATATTTCCGATTGAAATATTGGAAACCAAAATTATATTTTATGTCTCCTTGGGCTGTTGAATGGAGACTTCCCCACAACGCTGCCCCCAAAAACATTTTTGGAAAACAGAAAACTTTTACCAGAAACAAATGCAGCCAGGATATTTTGCGTAAGGAGATTGAAAGGTTGGATTTGAAGCTTGGCTGACCATCTCTTTAACTTTGGTTTCATTACTGCATTCAAAAAAATGGAAGGGGAATAAAATAAAATAACAGGGAGACAGGATGTCCACCGAGCAGACTTGAAAAGGTGCTGCAGAGCACAGCATGGAAGCCAATGGTCCTGACCAAAAATTCAGTGATCCAAGCATGCCGACACTCAGGTCTGGACATTAGTCAAGGATGAAGGCGAAGCCTGCCAGTTTAGTGCTCCGTTGAAGTTCGGAGAAATAAAGGGAAGTAAAAGAAATAAATAAAGGGGACCAGGGTGTTGGGCGCCTTCCTGGTTGGCGCGCTGCATAACGCCTCCTCATTTGGAGCACCACACTTTTTCTCTTTTAATGAGGTGTTTTTAATATGAGTCAAGACTGCGTAAATTAATTCACGCGGTGATACGCTTTTGACGCGGAGACATTATTTGAACCAGATTCTTTTTTCTATATAAGGAGGCAACGACAAGGTATTTCAACACACCGACATCAACAACACCGAGAGCAAATTCCATTTGGTGATCGTCTTTCTTCGACGATCATCTTTCTTGCTCTACATCTTTGATTCACTGCTTTTATTCTCGAGTATTACTTTGGAGATCTCTTCTATTTTTGGGTAGTCTCTATCATGTACTTCATTTTAGTGAATCCCTCTTTCTGGACTAGGTCCTGTGGTTTTTCCCCTTTTGGGTTTTCCACGTAAAAATTTCTAGTGTCAACTTTATTTTTCTGCACTTAATTTTGTCGTTGCATATTCGCCTTTATTTTTGGAGGGAAAGATTTTATTTCCGTTGTGCGTTTGCTTTTCGATTGTTTACGCGTTCGTTGCTTTGTCGTCTTTCCCAACATCTGGTATCAGAGGGTTTGATTTTTTATTTCATATTTATTATGGAGGTCAATTACAGTCGGATGATTTTGTTGAATGGTACTAACTACCATATGTGGTGACTTAAAATGAATGATTTGCTTTTTGTCAAACGAATGCATCTTCCAGTGTTTAGTACCTAGAAACCAGAAAGGATGTCGGATGAAGAATGTGCGTTCGAGCATAAGATGGTTTGTGACTTCATTCTCCAATGGGTCGAAAACAACGTGATGAACCACATTGTCAACATCTCTCACGCCAGAACTTTATGGGAGAAGCATGAGACGACCTACGCTTCCAAGACGGGAAACAATAAATTGTTTCTTCTCAAACAAATGATGAATTTGAGGTACAAAGAAGGTACGTCTATTTCTGATTACTTAAGTGAATATGAGGGATGTTTTGATCAGTTGTCTGACATGGGTATCAATTTTGAAGATAAAATTTTAGATCTTTTGCTGCTTAACACTTTACTCGATTCATGGGAGAATTTACGTGTTACTCTAACCGGTTCTGTTTCTAATGGTGCTGTGACATTTAGTTTTGTCAAGTTTGTTGTTTTAAATGAAGAAGTCAGGAGATGCACTCAGGAGAAATCTTCTTCAGGGCTTTTAGTCACAAAGAACAGGGGGAGAAGCTAGGACCGGGGGCAGAACAGTCGAGGTAAGAGCAAGGGCTCTTTGATTGTGGCTCGAGGGAAGAAGCAATCAGGTTTGTACTGGACTAGAGCTTCTATTTCTTATGACACTGCTTGTGTTGTTGAGTGCCGTGTTTCGTCCAAGTTGTGGCTTAAGAGGCTCAGTCACATCAGTGAGAAAGGCCTTGGTTGTTTGACCAAGAGAAATCTTCTTCGAGATTTGAAGAGTGTCAAATTGGACACATGCGATCATTGCATGGCTGGAAAACAGAGCAGAGTGAGTTTCAACAGTCATCCTTCACACAGGAAGTCATAGGTAATTGAATTAGTACATTTTGACATTTTTGGTCCTTTGAAATCTAAGACCTTTAGTGACGGTCTTTATTTTGTGACATTTATCGATGACTACTCAGGAAAGCTCTGGATTTATGTTTTGAATGTCAAAAGTCAGGTGCTCAGTATTTTTAAGCAATTTCATGTTTCTGCTGAGAGGGAATCAGACACGAAATTGAAATATATTCGCACTGAAAATGAGGGAGAGTATTGTGGTCCGTTTGATTAGTTTTGCTGGCAGGAAGGTATTCGGCATCAGAAGGCACCACCCAAGACACCTCAGCTGAATGGTGTAGCTAAGAGGATGAACATGACTTTACTCGAAAGAGTTCGTTGTTTATTTTCAAAAGAAAAGTTACCTGGACATTTTTGGGGTGAGACTTTATTTATTGCGGCTTATATTATCAATTTATCACCTGCGGTTGCTTTGCAGACAGACACTCCCGACAAATTTTGGTATGATAAAGAGATTAGGTACAATCACTTGCGTGTTTTTGGTTGCAAGACTTTTATTCATGTGCCTAGGGATGAGAGATCCAAACTGGATAGTAAGACACGTCAGTGTATTTTTATTGGCTATGGACACGATGAGTTTGGGTATAGGTTCTATGATCCTGTTTTGAAGAAACTTGTCAGAAGCCGCGATGCAGTGTTTAAGGAGGATCAGACTATTGCATACATTGATAAGGGAGAAAAATCCACGTCTCCAACTTCTGATGGTTTTGTCAGTCTTGAGCCAGGTTCTGATTCACACTTAGCTCATATTATTGATTCTGATGATCACGTTGATGTACAGAATGATGCTCAAGGTGAGCAAGTTGGAGTTGATGTTTCTGATGCACCTTTTGTTTCTGATGATCCGGTTCTAGGGGTTATTAATGAGTATGTGCTCTTCGTTGAAGAGAGAGAACTAGAATCGTTTGATGAGGCAATGGAAAGTGAACATGACAGATGAGTTGCAGCAATGGATGATAAGATGACATCATTGCACGACAATCACACTTTTGAGCTGGTAAAGTTACCAACAGGTAAGAGAGCTTTGCAAAATCGGTGGATTTATCGGATTAAAAATGAAGAATCCAGTTCTGTTTCACGATACAAGGCAATGTTAGTTATCAAAGGCTTCCGTCAAAAGAAAGGTATTGATTTTGATAAGATTTTCTCACCTGTTGTCAAAATGTCTTTTATTTGGGTTGTTCTTGGTTTGGCTGCTAGTTTGGATCTGCATATTGAACAGATGGATGTGAAGACAACTTTCCTCCATGGAGATAGCAAGCTCCGAGGCAGTGGTATAAGAAGTTTGAATCTGTCATTTCTCATCAAATTTTTAGGAAGACATCTTCTGATCATTGTGTTTTTGTTCAGAGATTTACTGATGATGATTTTATTATACTGTTGCTTTACGTTGATGATATGCTTATTGTAGGCCATAATACTTCAAGAATTGACAGATTGAAGAAAGATCTTTGTCAGTCTTTTGCGATGAAAGATTTGGGGTCAGCACGACAGATTCTTGGCATGACGATCTCCCGTGACATGAAGGCCAAGAAGTTGTGGTTATCTCAGGAGAGATACATTGAGAAAGTTTTTTAGAGATTTTCTATGGATAGAGCTAAAGTGGTTAGCACACCTCTTGCTTTACATTTTAAGCTCAGTACCAGTCAGTCATCTTATACTGATAAAGAGGGAGAGAGAGGAGATGCATCACATATCTTATTCATCTACCATTGACTGTTTGATGTATGTTATGGTATGTACTAGACCTGATATATCTCATGCAATTAGTGTGGTCAGTCGTTTTCTATCAAATCCAGGTAGAGAGCATTGGAGAGCAGTGAAGTACATTTTTCGTTATTTTCATTGTACTTCTGATCTGAGATTGCGTTTTGGCAAAGGGAAACCTATGCTTTGTGGCTTTACAGATTCAGATATGGCAGAAGATATTGATTCGAGGAAGTCTACTTCAGGCTATTTGATCACTTTTGCAGGGGGGTTGTATCTTGGCGGTCTAGATAGCAGAGATGTGTTGCTTTATCTACCACATAGTCAGAGTTTATTGCAGATACTGAGGCGTGCAAAGAATTGTTGTGGATGAAAAATTTTATTCGAGAGCTCAATTTAAATCAAGACAGGTGTGTTTTATTTTGTTATATTCAAAGTGCTATTTGTTTGGAAAAGAATTCCACTTTTCATGGCAGATCGAAATATATCGATGTTCGGTATCATTGGATCTGCAACGTCCTTGATTTGAGACAGTTAGAGCTTGAGAAGATCCACACTTATGACAACGGGTCAGACATGTTAACCAAGAGTTTACCCAAAGGAAAATTTGAGACTTGCCTTGCAGGGTTGGCGGTGATCCCCACTTGAGTCGGAGGGGGAGTTTGTTGGGCGCCTTCCTGGTTGGCGCACTGCATAACACCTCCTCAATTGGAGCACCACATTGTTTCTCTTTTAATGAGGTGTTTTTAATGCGGATCAAGACCGCGTGAATTAATTCACGCGGTGACACGCTTTTGACGCGGAGACATTATTTGACACATATTCTTGGCATTTCAACACACCGACACCAACAACACCGAGATCAAATCTCATTTGGTGATCGCCTTTCTTCGACGATCATCTTTCTTAATCTCCGTCTTTGATTCACTCCTTTTATTTTTTAGTATTACTTTTGAGATCCCTTTCATTTTTGGGGAGTCTCTACCGTGTATCTCTTGATTTTAGTGGATCTCTTTTTCTGGATTAGGTTCCGTGGTTTCTCTTTTTGGGTTTTTTATGAAAAAAAAAATTTCGGTGTCAACTTTATTTTTGTGCACTTAATTTTGTCGCTGCGCAACCACCTTTATTTTTTGAGGGAAAGATTTTATTTTCGCTGTGCGTTTGCTTTTCGATTGTTTGCACCTTTGTCGCTTTTCCGTCTTTCTCAAAATTTTATTATTTTTTATTTAACTTGCTGTTCTTGTCATGAACACAGTTACAACGGTGAGACAATTTAATAGTTTACTGGTGTCGATTCATTTTAATCAAATTAGTTCCAGTTGTCTGAATTCACGAACCACCATGGAAAACTCCTTTGCCAAACCCCTCAAATAATTCAAATGCATTTCGCGTGTTCAAAAAAACAATGAGAAAACAAGATAACCCGACTGCATAAAGTTCAAAGAAAAAATATGCATCAGGAAACCACCTTCAGGCTTCATTAGGTGGGGGATCATCTCCACCACCGAGGATATGGCGCAGAGGACGCTGAGGGAATAAACGGCGGCCGAAACATCGGAAAACTAAAAATACTCATCACCTTCCTCGAATAGCAACTCAGCTGCGCTGGGATCCGGACCTTTGATGTACAGGTTGTTCGTCGGCCGTTGACGTTCACGGGCAAGCCGAGCTCCACCCACAGGACGACTTATCTCCGCCGGATCCCGATGGTACACGGGACGAACTGGATAGCTTATATTCGTACAATGTTTTTTTTAATAAATCTTTGATTACGATAATGTTGGGTGAATCAAAGTGATTGTTGTTGATTTGTTTTTATTATTATATTTAGGTACTGCCGCCAACTGCAGAGACGCCTTCGCGGCCACACCCCAAATTGTTGTTTGATTTGTATAGGAAATGCAGTGAGGGTATTTATTAGTGGGCTTGATTGTGCTAGTGTTGGAGATTGTGATCCAAGCCTCGTCGGGCCATCGCAAACGAGACATTACCACTAACTTCTGACGGCGGTTAACCAATCAAAGGAAACCGAATAAACAATGTGCGACGACTGAACCTTTTGCATGATGTCTCTCACAAATGAGGACATTGGCAGGGATTTAAAGATTGAACTAAAAAACTCGATGATGAGAGGAGAATATTGAAACTTGTTTGATCATGAAAGGTTATTGACCAAGCAAGGTCGACACTACTGTGGAGAATCCAACAATGAGCGGCAGCTGGGTTTCTAGAATAGGAACCTTTAGAAAATACGACCCAGGGTCTTCGGATTAACCACGATGTCACGAACCAATCTCGACCACCTCTGAAGCGAGCACCCGAGTCGCGTTCCCGATCACCTCAGGCCGACAACTAGTGGTGGGGCATTAGATATAAACTCATGGGAATCATTTCACCCAGATAAATGATACTTAACATAGACCTTCCACCTAAAAGTACAACACGACCATTCCGTACACTAGAGATCCATGTGCACCAAAAATAAACAGATGTAAAAATAATGATAGAACAAACGTAGCATAATCAGATATATATCCACAACAAACTCAAAATAAAATACATTAGCAGTAGGAAAGAATAGTAGCTAGAATATAGAAGCCCGACATGGCCAATACATCCTCAAAACCGAAGAAAACAAATACCCAATACGATCACCACATGACCTCTTGGTCACCATCCCTCCATAAAACGATCCCACTCTGAAAGAGATCAAGAATCATATCTAAACCTCCAAAACAAACTCGGGTCTACCGATGTCAGTGACACAAGTAGGGTGTGGACATAACAGCTCGGTAGTCAATCATCAGAGAGTCCATGCATTTCCTTTACCCAAAACATACTGTAATATTGGTTTGAAAATACAGGTAGAAAATAGGTTTTTATCTTTTGAAGAAAACAAGCCATAACATTTAAAGATCTCTTTAGATGGTCCTTTTTATAAACACACCAAAGGAACATAAAATCAGTCAAGAGAGAACATCAATGAATAAATGAACTGAATCAATAAATGCATAAGTGCAACAGGAACATAATATGAAAGTGAAACCAATAGATCATATAATGGGAAAATGATAATAGAACTACATGCAGTAACTAGAAAGCAGTGAAGATTATATAATTATGGGAATTTTCTAAACATATTGTAAGGTGATCCTCGATGTACTCGGTGTTATAATTTTATTCAAAATATTTATTAAAATGAATAGAGTGTTTTGATTGGTCAAAACACCCTTACTTGGATTGATGAGGTGAACAACAATGAGAATCGCACATTGGAAATGTGGGTAGAATTCTCATAGCTCATCCCTTATAAAAGAAGCCTTGGGAATTGGTATTTTCAAAAAAATATATATTTGCCTAAATGCTATTAAAGTGTTTAAAAAATATATATATATAGTAATTTTTTTGTTATATATATATAACAAAAAAAAACAAAAAACAAAAACAAAACATTCTATTTTATTAAAAAATGATGAATAATGTGATTAGTCATAACTATTGGTTTTTCGAATTTTCGAAATCTGAGCGGGTACCCCCCACCAAAAGTTGTCTCATTTTGGTCGAACCAAGGTGTTCTTTGATCGAAACAGTGAGATAAAACTGGTGCCATTCACACCGATTTTGATCTATAAATAAGCGAGGATGGGAACACTTATGGGTGTTAATTATTCTTCAATCCAAGAAATTCTCCAGATATTTTTTCCAACATCAGTGCAATGGGGCAGTCGAAGATTGGTGTTCGATTTTCCCCAAATCTCGGTGAAATCCTCAAGGGAAACTTTCATCGAGAACCCTACACCATTAAAGTGGGGGTGGATCAAACCCTTATGGACAGTGAATTAAATTCACGTATCGAGATTCAATTTGTCTTCTCCTTCTACCTACCTATTTTCCAACAATCAAAAGGTTTTGAACCCAAAGCATAACCTAGAAGATGGATTCTGAATCTCTCAAAGTGATAAACCAAGACATGGTCAAACTTGGTCGTTTCAATGGTAATAACTTCTCCCAATGGAAAGACAAGATGATGTTTCTTCTTACGATGTTGAATTTTTTTTACATTTTGGAATTGGATCTTCCTCCCATTCCCGATGAGCCTGCTCCAAATCCTGACGACACACCTGTTGACATGATCCAAGTCGAGCACATTCAGGCAATAGGGAAGAAACGTAAAGACAATCAAGTTTTGTGTCGAGGGCATATTCTCAACACATTATCGAATCGTCTTTATGACTATTTTCTCTAAATAAAGCATGCTCAAGAGATTTGGGATGTACTTGAGTTTAAGTACAAAGTCGAGGAAGAATATACCAATAAATTTCTTATTGCAAAGTATATAAACTTCAAGATGGTTGATAACAAACCAGTGTTGGAGCAAGTTCATGAGTTTCACATTATAATAAATAAACTTCTTTCCCTTAAGATTAATATAACATAAACTTTCCAAGTTGGGGAAATTATTGCTAAATTTCCACATATGTGGAAATATTTCAGTAAATCACTCATTAAAAAGAGTGATGATATTTCCTTAGAACAATTGCAAAAGCTTCTTTGTATTGAAGAAGGATCCATGTTGAGAGACATGAGTATGGATTCACTAGTGCAGAAAACGTTTTTTACGTCACCATTTTTTACGTCGGTTATATAAAACCGACGTCATAATATGTAAAACGAGGTTTTTTACGTCGGTTATTTAATAACCGACGTAAAAACCTGTGTTTAGTATGCCTTTAACGTCGGTTATTTTTATAACCGACGTTATTAATCGTGCGGCTTCGTTTTTTACGTCGGTTATACATTAACCGCCGTAAAAAACAGAAGCGGGGGGTGTTTGTTACGTCGATTATTCAATAACCGACGTAAAAAACGTGGTTTTTGAAGGCCTTTTTACGTCGGTTATTTTATAACCGACGTAAAAAAAGAATCTGCAGATGTTTTTGACGTCGGTTATGGAATAACCGACGTAAAAAAACACGGATTTTGAGCCCTTTATAACGTCGGTTATAAAATAACCGACGTAAAAAAAGAATCGGAGGAAGGTTTTTACGTCGGTTATTGAATAACCGACGTTATAAATGTTTTTAAAAAAATTATAACGTCGGTTATTGAATAACCGACGTGATAACTCATTTAAAAATTTACCCAGACCGTGGATTGTCATTCGCGAGTTTACCTTCGACAGTCGCGACTCGTCTCTCTCGCGCGTAAACCCGAATCGGCTCGTCCATTTCGTTGGTTTAGATTCGTTTTGCGATCATCGTTTCTCATATTTAATCTCCTCGGATCAATCATCTAAACTCGCAACACTCAGGTAATCCTCCCACTCGTTCGTTTTTTTTCGCGGATAGTATATATATATGTGTTGTGATTTTTTTGTTGAAACTAGCTAAGATTCTTCGATTGCGAACCCTTTTAACTCGTTTTGGCACCATAATCTTATTTATCATCCCTAGATCTATTAGTTCGACTTGCAATATTGACTAATTTTATGATTTCACTAATTTTTCATCGTTTTCTATAAATCCCCGAGAGGGTTGGGGCGTGTCCATTTGGATGGGTTGCCCTTTTACATTTGTTACTACTTTATTCACACACAACCATGGCATAGGTGCATGGATTTGGGATCACATCACCATTTTCACCCCCTGCAAACAAAGTTTCACGAGGAGGACTCGCCAGATTTCCCCTCGGCATGTTAAAAATTTTAGATACCCTCTTTTCAGCAAGTAAAAAATTAACTAGTTTTTTCTTCACTACTTATCCTAAACAAATAAAACCACCATTATTTCTAGAACCTCTACTAGATCCATTGCATCCAGCAACATACATATTTGGATATGAAAGCATCCCTTAAGCCTTATGTTCGATGCTAACATCCTTTACTGATCTATAGAAAATATGATGGTCTGCTAAGCTCTCCATTTAAAAGTCAAACCCCACCAATTATTCATCCTCATCATGAGAAAATGGCACAACATCTGAATTTATGATTCAATCTCTTGGGTCACTGAACAAACATTAACTCCTTCAAATCCACACCTGGAATAGACAACCTAATGTCGAGTTCCTTCTCTATCTATTGAAACTCAGTTCTTCCTCCACACCTAAAAACATTCTTTGAATGGCCCAACTTCTTGTTATGGTAAATTTTCAGTGATTCCAGGGGGGTGGGAGGGCTATCAAGAGGGTTGGGGGGTGTCCAGGGGGGTGTCCAAGGGGGTAGGGTGTGGGGGGTGGTGTCCAGGAGGGGTGGGGGGCTGTCCAGAGGGGTCGGGGGGTGTCCAGGGGGGTTTACAAGGGGGTGGGTGGGTGTGGGGGGCTGTCCAAGGGTGTGGGTGGGTGTTGGGGGGGTGTCCAGGGGGGTGTCCAAGGGGGTAGGGGGTGGGGGGTGGTGTTTAGGAGGGGTGGGGGGGCTGTCCAGAGGGTTGGGGGGTGTCCAGGGGGGTGTCTAAGCAGGTCGGGGGTGGGGGGTTGTGTCCAGGAGGGGTGGGGGTGCTTTCTAGAGGGGTCGGGGGCTGTCCAGAGGGGTCGGGGGGTGTCCAGGGTGGTGTCCAAGGGGATGGGTGGGTGTGGGGGGCTGTCCAAGGGGGTGACGGCCTGTCCAGAGGGGTCGGTGGGGTGTCCAGGGGGGTGTCCAAGGGGTTGGATGGGTGTGGGGGGCTGTCCAAGTGGGTGGCGGCCTCTCCAGAGGGTATTTGGGGTTTTCCGGGTGGGTGGGGGGGCTGTCCAGAGGGTTGGGGGATGTCCAGGGGGGTGTCCAAGGGGGTAGGGGGTGGGGGGTGGTGTCCAGGAGGGGCGGGGGGCTGTCCAGAGGGGTCGGGGGGTGTCCAGGGGGGTTTACAAGGGGGTGGGTGGGTGTGGGGGGCTGTCCAAGGGTGTGGGTGGGTGTTGGGGGGTGTCCAGGGGGTGTCCAAGGGGGTAGGGGGTGGGGGGGTGGTGTTTAGGAGGGGTGGGGGGTGTCCAGGGGGGTGTCCAAGCAGGTCGGGGGTGGGGGGTTGTGTCCAGGAGGGGTGGGGGTGCTTTCTAGAGGGGTCGGGGGCTGTCCAGAGGGGTCGGGGGGTGTCCAGGGTGGTGTCCAAGGGGATGGGTGGGTGTGGGGGGCTGTCCAAGGGGGTGGCGGCCTGTCTAGAGGGGTCGGTGGGGTGTCCAGGGGGGTGTCCAAGGGGGTGGATGGGTGTGGGGGGCTGTCCAAGTGGGTGGCGGCCTCTCCAGAGGGTATTTGGGGTTGTCCGGGTGGGTGGGGGGGCTGCCTAGAGGGTTGGGGGATGTCCAGGGGGGTGTCCAAGGGGGTAGGGGGTGGGGGGTGGTGTCCAGGAGGGGTGGGGGGCTGTCCAGAGGGGTCAGGGGGTGTCCAGGGGGGTTTACAAGGGGGTGGGTGGGTGTGGGGGGCTGTCCAAGGGTGTGGGTGGGTGTTGGGGGGTGTCCAGGGGGGTGTCCAAGGGGGTAGGGGGTGGGGGGTGGTGTTTAGGAGGGGTGGGGGGGGGGGGGCTGTCCAGAGGGTTGGGGGGTGTCCAGGGGGGTGTCCAAGCAGGTCGGGGGTGGGGGGTTGTGTCCAAGAGGGGTGGGGGTGCTTTCTAGAGGGGTCGGGGGCTGTCCAGAGGGGTCGGGGGGGTGTCCAGGGTGGTGTCCAAGGGGATGGGTGGGTGTGGGGGGCTGTCCAAGGGGGTGGCGGCCTGTCCAGAGGGGTCGATGGGGTGTCTAGGGGGGTGTCCAAGGGGGTGGATGAGTGTGGGGGGCTGTCCAAGTGGGTGGCGGCCTCTCCAGAGGGTATTTGGGGTTGTCCGGGTGGGTGGGGGGGCTGTCCACAGGGTTGGGGGATGTCCAGGGGGTGTCCAAGGGGGTAGGGGGTGGGGGGTGGTGTCCAGGAGGGGCGGGGGGCTGTCCAGAGGGGTCGGGGGGTGTCCAGGGGGGGGGGTGTTATATCTTACTATATTTTGTTTAAAAAATAATATTCAAGCATATTTTTTTAAATACACATCGATTTGTTTTATATTTCAAAATTGTTTACATTCAAATTATGATTTTTTTCATATAAACATATATTTGTCTTATCTAAAATATATATATATTTTTGCTATTTGTTATAGGTAATAATGAGTCGAAGTTGGATTACGACACATCGAATGAGCAATGAATATGAGGAAGGTGTTGATGCCTTTTTGGAATTTACTAAACGAAATGTTCCAAGTAGTGACATTTTTTTTCTTTCCATGCCTGAAATGTCTGAATATGAAGAAGTTGAAAAGTAGAGAGATAAAAGATCATCTGATTTGTCATGGTTTCAATCCGAGTTACAACCCTTGGATTTGGCATGGCGAAACTGGACAGAATGTCACTGATGATAATGAATCGCAAGATGGTAACTCCGATGGAATTGAAGAAATGATTCACGATATTGTAGCAGAACAAATTGAGATAGAACCGACAGTTGCACGTCTATATGGTGATGCCGAAAAACCATTATATCCTGGTTGTACGGATTTTACGGTTTTGTCGGCGGTGTTAAGATTGATTAACCTGAAGGCGAAACATGGATGGAGTGACCGAAGTTTTACAGAGCTGCTACAATTGATGAAAGACATTCTTCCAAAAGATAACGATCTTCCAGATTCACATTATAAGGCCAAAAAAATATTATGCCCGATGGGATTGGGATACAGGAAAATACATGCCTGTCCGAATGACTGCATTATATATAGGAAGGAATATGAATTTCTGAAAGAGTGTCCTAAATGTGGGACATCACGGTATAAGGTGAAAGAAAAATCACAAGCTGATGTAGAGATTACAAAGCTCCCTTCAAAGGTATTTTGGTATCTTTCTATAATTCCTCGTTTCAAATGTTTATTTGCTAATTCACATGATGCAAAAAGGTTAAGATGGCATGCTGATGAGCGAGTATGTGATGGAAAAATACGTCATCCAGCTGATTGTCCACAATGGAAGAAAATTGATGCCCAGTACCCTACATTTGGAAATGAAATTAGAAATCTGAGACTAGGCTTGTGCACAGATGGAATGAATCCATACCGAACCCTCAGTAGCACACATAGTTCATGGCCTGTTTTATTGGTAATTTACAACCTCTCTCCTGAAGTTTGTATGAAGCGCAAATATGTCATGTTGAGTATCATGATCTCTGGTCCAAAGCAACCCGGCAATGATATTGATGTATACTTGTCACCGCTGATTGATGATTTGAAACTGTTATGGGCTGATGGTATTAGGGTGTATGATTCTTATAAAATGGAATATTTTCAACTGCATGCAGTGCTTCTATTCACTATAAATGACTTCCCAGCATATGGAAATTTGTCTGGATACAATGTTAAAGGGCATAAAGCATGTCCAATTTGCGAAACAATAGACGTCATATTGTCAATTGCATCATGGGAGGAAAACAGTGTACATGGGTCATCGAAAGTTTTTGCATATGGATCACCCTTATAGAAGACTAAAAAATGCATTCAATGTCTCACAAGAATTTGATACTGCTCCAAAACCTTTATCCCCAGATTTGTATTTTGAGAGGGTGAAAAACCTTGATGTGACATTGGGAAAGACACAGAAATCTGGTAATGATAGACATATTTGGAAGAAAAGGTCAATATTTTTCGAGCTAGCATATTGGAGGTATCATGAAGTCAAACATAATATTGATGTCATGCACGTGGAGAAGAATATCTGTGATTCTTTGATCAGAACATTGCTAGATATTAAAGGAAAGACAAAAGATGGGTTGAATGCAAGGTTAGACCTACTATCAATGGGAATACGTTTGGAGTTAGCTCCCACTCCTAAAGGAAGACGAACATTTCTTCCCCCGGCTTGTCATACATTATCGAAGAGGGAGAAAAGTAGCTTCTGTCAGTGTCTTCATGATATCAAAGTGCCTCAAGGTTATTCTTCAAATGTAAAAATTTTTGTCTCATTGAAAGACTTGAAGTTGATAGGTATGAAATCACATGATTGTCACGTCATGATGCAACAAATTCTACCAGTTTCACTGCGTGGAATATTGCCCATCCGTGTCAGAAAGACTATAATGAGGTTGTGTTATTTTTTCAATTCAATTTGTAACAAGGCGATTGATGTGAATGCTTTGAACATTTTGGAAAAGGATGCAATTTTTATACTTTGTCATTTGGAAATGTATTTTCCTCCAACTTTTTTTGATATGATGGTGCATTTAATGATTCATCTGGTTCGAGAAATAAAGCTTTGTGGACCTGTATATCTTCGTTGGATGTATCCTTTTGAAAGGTATATGAAAATATTAAAGGGATATGTTAAAAATCCATATCGACCTGAAGCCTCCATTATTAAAAAGTATATTTCTGAGGAGGTAGCAGAGTTTTGTACGAGCTACTTGGCTACGGCGCAACACATAGGTTTGCCTCCATCTCGCCATGAACGGGTTAATAATGAGGGAAAGGGGATTCGTGGCTTGAAAGTCAAATCACTGTCAGCTGAACAGATGAAGAAGTTAGAATCATACATCTTGAATAACATAGCTGATGTTCAACCGTATATCACATTGCATATTAATGAGTTGAAACAATGTCATCCAAAGAAGAAAGAAATGTGGATTTTGAATGAGCACAACAAAACTTTTTTGCCATGGTTTAAAAAGACCTTGCTTGGTAGATCAGATGTATCAGAGACATTAAAATGGATAGTGGGTGGTCCATCTTTAAATGTGATAACATGGTCCGCTTATGACATTAATGGCTATATATTTCATACGAAAGCTCAGGACAACAAAAGTGCAGTTCAGAATAGTGGTGTATTGGTGTTTGCAGAAGCAATGCATTTTTCGAGTGCTAAGGACAGAAACCCAATTTCGGCATCAAGTGCATATTATGGAGTGATTGAAGACATATGGGAGGCTGATTACTTTAAAATTAAAGTTCCTGTTTTTAACTGTAAATGGTTTATCGGTAACAACAGTGTCAGACACGATGAATTTGGAATGACACTTGTTAATCTGAATAGATTGGAAGACACAACTGATTCTTTTATAATGGCAACACATGCCAAACAAATTTTCTATGTAGTAGATCAATCAGATATGCAGTGGGCTGTTGTTTTACAAGGGAAAAAACAATATGTTGGTGAGGATGAATTTGATGAAGATGCTGATTTATGTGAGATCCCTACTTCCATGGAAAGATTAACAGAACATAATGATGAGTATGTTGAAGACATGGTTTGTGCCATAAGGAACGATCACGACGAAGGAATTTGGGAAAACAATCCAACTGTACATTCCTAAAATTACAGGTAACACATGTTTATTTCTTGTTTACATTTAGTTTCTTCATATAATGTTAGATATTGTAAATTTTTTACTTATTAAAACATGTATCAAACCAAAATGATAAAACAATAAAAACCGTAAAGAGGAGAAGTCCTGGGCGCACCGGCCGGCCGGTGGTGGATCACCGGGTGGCCGGTGGTCCAGACAACAAAGCTGTCTGGTCCACCAGCCGGCCAGTGATGAGCCAGCGGCCGGCCGGTGGTGATCCAGCGGCCGGCCGGTGGTGAGCCAGCGGCCGGCCAGTGGCCCAGACAGCAGGTGACACCAGGCAGTGGGCAAGTCTACTGCCTGGGTCCTCCGGCTGGCCGGTGAGCTCACACCGGCTGACCGGTGGACTCAGTGAGTCCACTTTTCAGCTTTCTTGGGCCAAATCCTTGGCAACCTTTTGCCTATCAACAAAAACACTTGAAAACAAGTTAGAACATAATAAGAGTGATTGTGATCATTAAAATCCAAGAGAGAGGGGTACAACAGACTGTGTTTACCATGTTTATCATTGTTTAACATGCTTACCATATTACCAATGTTTACTATTATGTAATTTAGTACACTTTTCTATTTTCTGATTAAGTAGTATTACAATATTTGAATTTGTATATTTGTGAACTAATGTTTGTTTTTTTGATTTGAAGGAAAATGACAGATCAATCAGTTGATCAGCCACATGATTCTGGAGATGAGCATATTGGTCATACATCTGGGGAGGAACATTCACATGCTCCTATTACAAAAAAGAGTTCAAAGGTTGGTAAGCGTGGGTGCACACGTTTACCAAAATTATCACTTGCCCGTACGAAGGAGGAGAGGATAGTCGTGGAGTTTGATGATGATGATCTTCCTAGAGGTCCAAATGCTAAAGATTTTAAGGGTTTTGTAGCAACTCAGGCTAAGAGCAAAGTAAGCATTCTCTATGATGATTGGAGAAGTGTGGATAAGGCGATAATTTCTCAACTGTGGGAGACCATTTTGGTAAGATCTTTTGCTATTGTTTGACTGTTCTTTAAATGTTTTCAGTATATATAATATTTTTAACCTCTTTTTTATCAGATGACATTTGATATTCCTGACACTGGAGGAGTCAGGAAGAAATGCTTATCGTTGGCTGCTAGGAGATGGAGGGATTTCAAATCAACCCTCTCATCTGATTTCATTTACGGTCATAGGAGTCGTGAGAATCCATGTCGTATATATCCTTTTATAGATGAAGAAACATGGAGACAATTTTTTGAAAGTAGAAGAAAAGAATCATTTTTGGTAAGGGCAATGTAAACTTTTATAAGCTTTCTTATATAAATGATCTTATTATTGTTTTTTTAATGATTACTTATTCTTAATTTACAGGAAACAAGGAAAGCTCATCAAGAGATCCAATCTAAAAATGTATACCCTCATAGTTTATCTCGGGGAGGGTATGCATTATTGGAAGAACAAATGATGGCAGAAAAATTTCAACAACTAAGAGCTGAGTCTTCAAGCTCTGGAGAGGTGGCCCCTCCATCCCCTCCATCTAGACATGAGAAATGGAAAAGAGCTCGGAAGGGCAAAAAAGGACAATATCTTTCAGAAGAATCGAGACTCGTAGTTGAGAGGATTGTAAGATATCTATTTTATTTATTTAAGTTTACTATTTTCGTCATATATTTCCAATCATTATAGAAATGTTCAATTAATTATTACAGGACTCTCTTGAGGAGCAGAGTTCACAGGGGACATTTACACCATCTGGGAGGGAAGATATTTTATCTGTGGCATTGGGAAAGCCCGAACATCCTGGCCGTGTAAGAGGATATCCGGCAGGTGTATCGGTAAGAAAAGTGTTGCCACGTTCCTCAACTTCTAACGTTGAGGGAGTTTATAAAAAAAAATAGAATCCTTGGAGGCTGAAGTCCATAATATTAATGCGAAAATGGAGGACAAGATTAGAGCATCGGTGCAGTTTATGTTTGCAGACTTGCAAAGACAATTTCAGGGTGCAGCTCCCACTCCACCTCTCCCAGTAGCTCCCACTCCCCCACCTCAGCCTGCGGACCCCATTTTTGATCCTCCTCCTCCGCCGCAGCTACCTACTTATTGTGAGTTGTATGTTGATGATCCTCAACATCATATAGTTGCATATGGGATGGTATATTGTATAGGAGATACAGTTCATCATCAACAGTTAGAGGTAGAGAATCAGAGGGTCACTGTACAAGATATTATAGATAGATCAGCTCGGATACCATTACCTACATATGAGGTGACGACAGTTGGACATAGTATCGGCCATTTTTTACTTTGGCCATCCAGACTTCTTCGACTCATTACCATAGAGGTATGAATGTTATATCTTTTATTTTATATTTTTATTAATGTTTTATCATTTGAAAACTAATATATTTTTCAATTTATTTATACAGGAATACTTCAAAGGTAAAGAAATACTGTATAGACAACAACAAAGACAGATAGCTATGACATCAGATGCAGATACTAGCAGTCTTGACAAATTGTCAAGATATTCAAATTTGTTGGCGGATCATTATGACTTTACAATGGAAGCTCATGTCTGTGGACGTGAACTAAGTGTGGGGATTATGAAAACTGATATCATGGAGTTTGTCACTGGAGATAAGTTGGGCATCAACGTGGTGCAAATTTTTATCATGTAAGTCTTAACACCTTTTCCTTGCGTTATATTTATTAAAAATGTATACTTATGTCTGCTTTGTATTAGGTATCTGTATAAAATTTGTGAGAGGAATGAGCTGACAGATGTATATGGATTCGTGGACCCACAATTGATTTCCCCTGAAGCATGTGTATTGGATGAGGAACAAAGAATGATTTATATTGCTGATATATTTGAAAAGAATGTAATCACACAGTGTTGGATGATGCCTTTTTGTGAGAGGTATGAAACACATCCCTCTCAAAGAGTTAATTATATTTTAACATAAAAAACCACTAACGTTAAATTTCCTTTTATCAGGGATCATTGGATGTTAGGGGTTTTTTGCCCTAGGGAGAAAGCACTTTATTGGATATGCTCTCTCCATGATGATGTGCGAGAAAGTTTTAAGAATATATTAGAAACGTAAGTTTCAATTTCACAATAGTTTTATATATTATAATGAATTTTAAATTTACCCCATTCGTATTATTTTCTAACAGGGCATGGGTCCACTTTCGAAAAAGCTCAAAGAAAAGGAATTTCAAGATCAAATATGTACATGCGAAGGTAAATATCCATTTATAATTTGTACATTTTGATTTATTACATAAAAATAATATATTGAATTTACACTCATTCAAACAGAAATGTCATGAGCAACAAGGCATCATCGAATGCGGATATTACATGTTAAGATTTATGTATGAAATAATAACAACTGGGACAGTTCTGAGTTTTGACCTGGTAAGATTTCCTCTTTCTCATAATATTTCAATTTGATTTATTCATTATACACGTTGAATACTATCCTTTTCCTTTGTAGCTTTTTGATGACCCTCAACCCTTTACTGCTGAAGATATCAAACACTTACAAGTGGAGTGGTCAAATTATTTTACAGGTTTGATTGACTTTTAGTTGTTTGTAATGTAAAATGTAATTTTGAATATTGTCAATGTAATTGTGTATTTCGTAGTCGTTTAGGTTGGATTTAGTTTTTTTTGAAGTTGAAAGTGTAAGTTTTGAATGTTATATAAGTGAATGTTTAATTTTTCTCTACTTCTTGTTTTGGTCTACTGTTGATGGTTTTTCTGGTCTGGATTTTGGTATGGGGGGAGAGGTTCCAAGGGGGTGGGTGGGTGTTTGGGGGGTGTCCAAGGGATATGGGAGGGGTGTCCAAGGTGTGTTTGGGGCTGTCCTAGGGGTCGGGGGGGGGGGGTGTAAATGAGGGTGGGGGGGGGTGTCCAAGGGGTGGGGGGTGTCCAAGGGATATGGGAGGGGTGTCCAAGGTGTGTTTGGGGCTGTCCAAGGGGTCGGTTGGGTGTAAATGAGGGTGGGGGGGGGGGGGAGGGCTGTCCAAGGGGTGGGGGGGTGTCCAAGTGGTGGGGGGGTGTCCAAGGGATATAGGAGGGGTGTCCAAGGGGTGTTTGGGGCTGTCCAAGGGGATGGGGGGGGGGGGGTTTCCAAGGGGTCGGGGGGGGGGGGGGGGGGTTTCCAAGGGGTCGGGGGGGGGGGGTGTCCAGGGGGTGGGGGGGCTGTCCAAGGGGCGGGCGGGGGGGGGGGGGGGTGTCCAAGGGGTGGGGGGTGTCCAAGGGATATGGGAGGGGTGTCCAAGGGGTGTTTGGGGCTGTCCTAGTGTTCGGGGGGTGTAAATGAGGGTGGGGGGGCTGTCGAAGGGGTGGGGGGGGGTGTCCAAGGGATATGGGAGTGGTGTCCAAGGTGTCTGGAAGTTCTGTCCAAGGGGCCGGTTGGGTGTAAATGAGGGTGGGGGGGCTGTCCAAGGGGTGGGGGGGTGTCCAAGGGGTGGGGGGTGTCCAAGGGATATGGGAGGGGTGTCCAAGGGGTGTTTGGGGCTGTCCAAGGGCTCGGGGGGGTGTCCAGGGGTCGGGGGGGGGGGGGGTGTCCAAGGGGTTTGGGAGGGCTGTCAAGGTGTGGGGGGGTGTCCAATGGGTGTTTGAGGCTGTACTAGGGGTCTTGGGGGTGTAAATGAGGGTGGGGGTGCTGTCCAAG
Source organism: Viscum album (assembly GCA_963277665.1). Lineage (NCBI taxonomy): Eukaryota > Viridiplantae > Streptophyta > Magnoliopsida > Santalales > Viscaceae > Viscum > Viscum album. The sequence goes on from OY728148.1 coordinate 582,126,581, forward strand.
GGGTGGGGGGTGTCCAAGGGGTGGGGGGTGTCCAAGGGATATGGGAGGGGTGTCCAATGGGTGTTTGAGGCTGTACTAGGGGTCGTGGGGGTGTAAATGAGGGTGGGGGGGGGCTGTCCAAGGGGTGGGGGGTGTCCAAGGGTTGTGGTGGGGCTACAATGTGGTGGGGGAGGGCTGGACAGGTTGTTAGGTGGGTATAGATGAGGGTGGGGTTCAGTTGGGGCTTGGGGGAGGGCTGGCATGGTTATTTTTGTTGTTTGGTTTCTGGTTGCTTTTTGGTGAGAGCAGTGCAATTATTTAAAAAAAAAATATCGCTTTCACGTCGGTTATTTTATAAACGACGTGGTAAATAAATCGGTAGGGGTTTATCACGTCGGTTTTTTCGAGAACCGACGTGATAAACCGTTCCCGGGCCTTTTATCACGTCGGTTCTTAATATAACCGACGTGCTAAAAGGCCTGGGAATCGATTTACCACGTCGGTTATTGGATAACCGACGTGCTAAAACGTTTCCCAGGCCTTTTTATCACGTCGGTTATTTAAGAAACCGACGTGATAATAGGCCCGGGGAAGGGTTAATCACGTCGGTTCTCGAAAAAACCGACGTGATAAACGATATCCCAGGCGTTTTATCACGTCGGTTTAGAAATAACCGACGTGATAAACACCGTGATGTTAGGTATGTTACGTCGGGTTTTAAATAACCGACGTAAAAAATGTTATTTATAACGTCACCCGTATTAACGTCGCCTAAAAACCGACGTAAATAATGAAAAATAACCGACGTAAAAAATGTTTTCTGCACTAGTGATTTGTAATTTGATACTAAGATTAATATTGTTGAGGGAAAGACACAACCAAATTCTTCCTTACATGTCAAAAATAAAAGCCAAAAATTCAAGAAGAAAGACAGTCCTTCCAAAAAGAAAGGAGAATTGTTTTGTTTGTGGAAAACCAGGACATATTGCAAGGGAATGTCGATATCAAAAGAAAGTCGATAAACCCGCTACAAATATGCTGAATAGAGAAAGTATAATTAAAATGATATACAAAGTCAATATGACTTTGATGAAGATGGGATGGTGGCTTGATTCTAGAGCAATAGTTCATGTGTGCAAGGATCGTTCGATGTTCAAAACATTTGATGATTGTACTATCGCGAAGGAAGTGCACCTTGAAAATAATGCATACATCAATGTCAGCGGATAAGGAAGCATGGAGATAGACTTTACTTCTGGGAATAATTTGACTCTTCTTAATGTGTTGTATGTACCCAACATTCAAAAGAATTTAGTTTCTGCCGATCTTCTATGTAAGAAGGGTTTTCGTGTTTCATTCGAATCTGACATGGTTATCTTGTCGAATGAAGGCATGTTTACGGGGAAAGGATACTCAAATGATGACATGTATCAACTATCCATTAATAACACGATTGAATCTTATACTTAATTGATCGAGTCCTCTAATTTATGGCATGATCGTTTAGCACATGTTAATTATAATTCATTAAAATAAATGAAGAAGTTAAACTTAATTAACTTTGGAAATGAATTTAATAAATATGAAACATGTGTATAATCTAAAATAGTTAAAAATTATTTTCACAGTGTTGAAAGAAATTATGATATATTATAATCAGTACATTATGATATTTGTGAATTAAATGGTTTATTAACTCATGGAGGAAAAAGATATTTTATTACTTTTTTTTATGACTGCAATAAATATTTACATATATATCTTCTTAGAACAAATGATGAAGCCTTTAATATGTTTAAGAAGTATAGAGCATAAGTTGAAAACCAATTAAACAAAAAGATTAAAGCATTATTCTTAGATATAGGTGGTGAATACTTTATGAATGAGTTTAATGAGTTATGTGAAGAAAATGGTATAATTCATCAAAGTACTACTCCTTACACACCTCAACAAAATGGATTAGCTGAAAGGAAAAATGCACTTTAGTATAAATGGTAAATTTAATGATTAATAAATATAATTTACCATTAAATTTATGGGGCGAAGCTTTATTGGATGCATGCCATATTCATAATAGGATTACCTCTAAGAAAACTAAGTTACCCCCTTATAAAATTTGGGGAGGTAAAAGATCCAGTCTTTCTGATTTTAAAATGTACTAAAATTAGTCCTAGAGAAATTAAAGGCATTTTTGTTGGATATGCAGAAAATAGAAAAGCATATAGTATTATGCATTTGGGAGATAATATAATTATTGAATCGAGGGATATAGATTTTTTTTTGAAAATAAGTTTTATAAAGATTATGTGGATGAAATTATTCCCCATACCCCTATCTCATATACTCCATCTAATTCAAATACAATAGTAGAGAGTGATGATGATTCTCGAGTTGAACCTGAATTGAGAACAAGAATTAGTAAGGAGAAACATCTACATCCAGATTTTATTTCTCATTATTCCATAGTTTTTCTTATTGAGGGAGATCAAAATAATCATATTCTGAATAGGTATCCTGTAGTATTGACTATATAAGATGGCCCAAAAACATATATAGAAGCTATGAATTCTAGAGATGTTGCTTTCTAGAAAGAAGCAATTAATGATGAAATGGATTCTATTATGGAGAATAATACTTGGGTCATTATGGATTTACCAAGAGGTTCAAAACCTATTGTTTTTAAATGGGTTTTCAGGAAAATATATGATCCCAATGGTAACATTCAATCTTTTAAATCTAGATTGGTTGCTAAAGGTTTCAAACAAAATGAAGGGATTAATTATTTTGAAACTTATGCTCCTCTAGCATGAATTACTTCAATAAATATTTTATTTAATTTAGATTCAATTAATCATTTTTATGTCCATCAAATGGATGTCAAAGCTCTTTTAAATGGATACTTAAATGAAGAGATTTACATGGAGCAACCATAGGGTTTTTTTACAAGGTAATGAAAAGAAAGTATGTAAACTAGTTAAATCTATTTGTGGTATTGATCAAGATCTGAATAAATGACATGATAAGTTTGATTCTAGTGTTAAACTATTTATAAATACGGGTAGAGTTATAACACAATTTGAGTATGCTAGTATAATTGGTTCTTTAATGCATGCAATACATTACACTAGACCTGATATTTCTTTTGTGGTATGTAAAATGAGTAGATATGCTAGGCCAACGAGCCTATACCCTAGTGGTACAGGCTCCTGCTTGGCATCCAAAATACCCAGGATCAAATCCGGGCAGGGGCTAATTTATGGGTACTGGAGAAGTACTGTAGCAGAGCACTGTAGTAGCACTGTAGCAGTGGCGGAACTGTAGCAGCGACGACACTGAAGCGGCGGAGGGACTGTAACAGGTATTGTAGCGGTGACTGTACTGTAGCAGCACGGGTACTGTACCGGTACTGTTCACCGAGGGTCCGTTTGGGCCATTAAATGGGCTTTCGAGCCTTGTATTCAGGCCACTTGGCCTTGGGCCTTCAGGCTATGTAATGGGTCTCCCTCTACCCAGTCTAAAGAGGTATTTGCATTAAATAATAAATTGAGGCTTCGACCCCAACCTTTTTAAAAAAAAGTAGATATGCTAGTAATCCTAGTGTGGATAATTGGAGATGTATAATGAGAATATTTGGATACTTAAGAAAGACCAAAGATTTAAGTTTATACTATAATGATTATCCGACCGCATTAGAAGGATACTGTAAAGCCCAGAACCCACTCTTCTGGATTCAGTACTAAAACATGCTGTGTATTTTTTTTTATAAAAGATAACATAAAAAAATACACAGTACATTATACAATCAAGGACCTTTTCGGGTCTTGGTTTTGGAGAATTAGACAACAACTTACATACATTGAATCAGAGTTTACAAAAATAATTCCAAAATAACTAAATTGGATTCATATGCATTAACATCTTAACTGTCCTTTGAACTTCAAAGGAATCCTATGAAAAACATTTTGAAAACTTGGTATGAGCACAAATTCTCAGTAAGGGTTATAAAAATAAGGAAAGAAACATTTAGTCCATAAATACTTATAAAACATTTCCCATTGAATATAAACATAATAACATTACTTATGAAAAAAGAGGTTCCTATAACAGCATCACAAGTATAAATAAACCATATTGGTAACTTGGGGAATTACTTATTTAAGATTATAACCCTCATGACCACCATATGATTTGTAACCATCACAGATATCTTACAATGTAACCCTCGCGACTACCTTACAATGTAACCCTCATAGCTACCTTATGATGTAACCATCGTAGTTACACTTGGAGTAACCATACGACCGGCCTCCAACATAATCATACCCAATGCATTGGAGGGAGATATAGGTCCCAACCTTTATCATAAAAAATTCCCAATAACCATAACATAATCATAAAATATATATAATTTCATAAAAACATAGCTTTTGAATTTTTTAAAATAGACTTTTAAAAGAGTATTTTTAATGAAAAGTCCCTTATAAATATCATATAATTGAAGTGAGAATTAATATAATTAAAGGATTATGTGTATATAATATAAATCCACATAATAAATCACAATATAAATAAAATTCATTACACAAATAATCTCAATAGCATATAATTAATGAAGTAGAAGTTTAACCCAAACAATAGAAATTGGGTTAAGAATTCCCTTATCTCGAGTTTTTCTTACCTCAAACGTGTTTAAACCTCCTGTATAATGGTTAAAAGAGTGTTATTAATATCTTACAGAAACATATTCATGTTTATAAAACCTTATATGATAATTTTATAATATCATTTCACCTTTTAATTATTATTATTTTGTTCCTTCTATTGTTTCAGGTGCGTTCTTTACATGATTTCCATGACCAGTTTGTATTTGATTTCCTTATCGTATGGAAATGAAATTCTAGAAGCGGAATGAAATGGTATTCATACGTTTCCAAAATATTAAATTATTTCATAAATCATTTTGGTTATATGGTATGAGGATGAATCATTAGATAAATCTTTAGTGATATCTGTTTAGATCATTTGGTGGTTCTTTGATAATCACGAACTAGTTTCATTATATAACATAATATTATGCATATTTTTTAACTCCAGAACATGAAAAAGGATATATAATACACTTTAAAATTTGTTTCAACCATTAAAATGGTTTTATAACTAGTTTTTAATGAATTAATGGAAATTTAAAATACATCATCCACGATTTTGGTAAATCGTCACATCACGGGCGGTGTTTTTATTTTTAGAATAAGATGAAGAGGAGAGGAAGAATGATGATGTTTTTTTTCTTCATAAAAATGATAAAATCCAGAATATATAAGATTCTGGAGCTTTCATACCTCTTATATAATGGGAGGTGAAGGGAGTATATGAAAAGAAAATGAAGTGAAAAGTAAACATAAGAAAATGAAAGATGATTCTTACCTCTTGATCTCTTCTCCTTTAGATCCTCCTTAAGGCCTTTGGTTTTGACCTTTTGGTGAGACTGGAAGCTCTTGAACATGGGGAAGAGCCTTGGGAAGGGGATTGGGCAGAACATAGACAATAAAAAAATCTTGAGAGGTGTGAGAGGAAGAGGGGGGGGGGTGAGGGTTGTATTTATTGTGGAGGAGAGGAAGGGTTTTACATTATTTTAATCATTAGTTTAATATTTTTGCTCAAGACTATGAATAATCTTGATTCATGTGACCCAAAATAGTAATAAGTACATGTAAGTTTGAACCAATGACCATTTACATCATCCATGACTCATGAATGATGCAGAAATTCATTTATTTATCATATTTCGTAATTATCAAATTTCACTATTCACTAAAAATTCAAGTATTTTAGAAAAATCTCAAAAATTCACCCCAAACATTTTTTAACGAACAGAATTTAAAAATGAACTCTATTTTTTGAAAATAATTTTCTAAATACGATTAATTTAATTTTTAAATAAAATCATATTTTATTCCAAAAACAATTTTAAAACTATAACTAATTTTATATCACCTTGAAAAATTAATCAAGATCTCATTATCTTATAACCTTATGAAATTAAAATAATAATATGTTTTACTATTCATAAGGTTCATATTACTATTTATTTTACTATCCATAAAGGTATGTTACTATTCATAAGGGTATGTTACTATTCATAAGGGTATGTTACTATTCATAAGGGTATGTTACTATTTACTAAAATTAAGTTGGCCCAATCAAACTCCAAATAACTTATTGATCGCAACCGTGTATGTCTGTTTTTCAAAATTCAAAACACAAAAGCGGAAAAATTATGTTTAATAGATAGATTATAAATGCTACATAGTGCATAGTAGTTCATTTGAGCATATAATGTTTTCTTTTAAAAATCTTGGGATGTTACTGATACAACGATGCAAGTTGGATTACCGATGTTGGTGATAACCAATCCATATCTGGATGGTTGTTTACTCCTGGAGGTTGTGCTGTTTCTTGGGTGAGTAAGAAACAAACATGTATTTCACATTCAACCATTGACGCGCCTGCATGCATCGTTTAATTCGCGCAGGCTGCGGTCAGATTAGATTTATTGTTCCCAAACTACACTTGATACTAAGGCATAATATAGTGGCAGTACAGGGTCGGTCCCATGAGGATTGAATTGGCTGGCAGGAACTAAGGCTTCGAACCCTATGTGTAGGATTCCTCACAAGTTGATTATGTTTGGGAATAAACTAACACTAAGGGATTTGTGATTAAGATCAGATAGATAATAGGGACTAAGATCAATTTTGGGGTTCACGTAAAAGGATAATCTTAATCCTAATTTGGTATGGTCCTAAGGTTTAGGATGAGAAGCAAGAAAATGTCACTAGTTGACTATGGTCAAACCAAGTAGATCTATCTAAGAGGTAACTATTACTTGGTCTGGAGATAACTATAACCTAGATGCATTAATCCTAGCTTCTAAGGCAGAAAGTATCATAGGATACTGATTATAACCTATTGTACTCTAATCAGGTTAGGGTCATTCATTCAAACTCCCCGTGGTCAGGGATGCTTAAAAGAATTATATATTTTTTTGTTTAACCTGATTACTATCCTTAGGGTTACCAAGTTTAGAATTAAAGATTTATTAAGTTCAAACACCCCTAATCTTGACCTCTATCCTAAGCGGTTTAGCCACTCATGGTAGAATTGATCAAGAGAAAGTAAAGAGTTGAAAAAATAATCAATGTACCAATAAAAATTGAGAGTAGACAATTAAAGATCATGAATTCAAGAATAAGAAATTTAAAACTTGAATCAATCACAAATTTAACCAAACATTTACTTGGAAGAAGAAATAGGGAAGAATACAACAAGGGTTCATCGTCGACCAGCGATTGAGACGGAGAACACACATAACTCAGCTTGGTGATGTAAAAGAATGAAGAACACTTTGCAAGTTTGATCAAAGATGCTTGAATAGATGTAAAAAATAAAAGGAATTGATGTAAGTAGTTGAGAGATAAGGGGGAGGAAATAACATGATATAAAATAGAGAAAAATGAGATAGAATCCAAGAGTGTCGAACATTTTATCCTCCACACACCTGTTGGAAGTAAATAATCAGGATATTACATGATGTCTAAACAATTTCATGTTGTGTAATTCCAATCCAAGATTTTCTCCATGAATTTTGAATCCATCATGAATATATCAAGTGAGTAAAAAAGGTATCATTTTCCTTTTTCTTTTCCTATTATTCATTTTTTGAAAGTCATGTCTAGGCTAGATCTCACATCCAGCCCCTAACCACATATAATACTTCAGGGGATTCATCAGTCTAGAAATAGTGATTTTTGACCTTCCTAATACACAACCCAAAATATTTTTCACTTTTTATTTTTGTATTTTTTAAAAGGAACAAGATAGGTGTAAAATACAAAAAAACTACACATGGATCATAATAAAATACCCTGGTAACACAACTAGAAAATTAACCTATGGCCACGATTTGAAACCGTGGTTGTAGGCCCAAAAACCGTGGCAATAAAATATGGCCACGGTTTCGGAAAACCGTGGCCGCTATCGCCGTGGCAGTAGGCCAAACCTACTGCCACGGTTTAACCGTGGAATTAGGGTGGATAGGGCCATGGTTAAAACCGTGGCAATAGAGGCCTACTTCCATGGTTAAAATCGTGGTAAGATACATCCTAATGCCACAGTTAAATCGCGACACTAGGGCCCTACTGCCACGGTTAAAACTGTGGAACTAGGCCCCTATTGACACAGTTAAAACCATGGTGATATAATTCATATGGTATAAAAAAACAAATTTAGTCCCCCAGTCGGACAACCCCTTGCACCCCCCTGGACCCCCTGGGCAGCCCTCGTGCACCCCCTTGAACACTCCCCTGCACCCCCTAGACAACCCCTTTGCACCCCCCTGAACACCCCCTTGCACCCCCATGCCCCCCTGGACAACCCCCTTGCACCCTCTTGAACACCACCATGCCCCCCCTGGACAGACCCCGTGCACCCCGCTGCCCCCCCCGGACAGACCCCGTACACCTCCTAAACACCCCCCATGCCCCCCTGGACAGACCCCATGAACACCCATGCCCCCTACAAAAATATCTTGTATAATAATTAAATGAAATTTCATTTGTATTGATATAAACTTTACTTTCAGTATATGAAAACAACATGCTATTCACCCAACAAGATCAAAATAACACATGAAAGCAGTGACAAATAAACTCAACATGCATTATGAATTAAAGTAGAAAGAAGAGAGCAGAAAATTAAATGAGGCAGAATACTCCACTGAGTGACAACTTCCAATCCCAAGACTCTTTCCTCTATCTTTGTTGAAAAAATCTGGTATAAATATTGAATCACCTGTAAAACAGGAAATAACAGCCTATTAGAATCTTATTCCTATATATACAATAGTTGAAACTAGAAGCAAACTCAGGATTTAGAAATTATAATTCAGCTTGATAGTGCACATGAATATAACTAATTAAAATTCAAATCGGATTTCAACAAAAAAACATGTAATGTGTCCATCAAAACTTGAAAATAATATCAACATGGCATAAAGCATGTACATTCCCAGAAAAAAAATAACTTCAGTCCCCCACCCCCTCCCCCTGCTAGTCCCCCACCCCCATGCTCCATGACCCCCCTGGACATCCCCTTGAACCCCCACCCCCTTGCAGTAGCCCACCCCCTTCCCCCCTACCCCCTCCCTGCCCCCTGCACACTTCCCCCTTACCCCCTTCACCCCCACTACCCCCCTACATATTGCCCCCTGCCCCCCTACACCCCCATGCCCCTTCACCCCACTACCTCCAGCACACTGCCCCTGCCGCCTGCACCCCCATGCCCCCCTGGACAACCCCTTTCACCCCCTAAACACCCCCTACACCCCACCCCCTACATTATCCCCCCCGACACCCCCACACCCCACACCCCATGCCCCCCTCCCCGCCCCCTGCCCCCTTCACCCCCACTACCCCCTGCACACTACCCCCCACCATTCCCCCTTCACCCCCTGCACACTGCCCCCAGCCCCCTTGCCCCCGACCCCCCTTTCACCCCCTAGAGAGAAAAATTTGATTTATTTCAGATAAAAAATATAAACATCCATCTTCATTCACTACAGTACCAGATGACTTAATAAAAAAAATGAGGGTGAAAAAGGCCATTATCAACAAAAATCCAGTAAAACAAACAGATTCAAACTCAGTTGCAATATGCTATAAACACACAACCTATAGTAAAAGAATATGGAAACAAAGAATCAAAATAGCACATGAAAGCAGTGACAAATAAACTCATCATGCATTATGAATTTAAGCGTAAAGAAGAGAGCAGAAAAGTAAATGAGGTAGAATACTCCCCTGAGTGGAACCTTCCAATCCCAAGACTCATTTCCTCTTTCTCTTTGTTTGAAAAAATCTGGTCTAAAAATTGAATCATCTATAAACCAAGAAATAACAGCCTATTAGAATCTTATTCCCATATGTACAATATTTGAAACTAGTAGAAAACTCCGGATTTAGAAATTATAATTCAGCTTGATAGTGCACATGAATATAACTAATTAAATTTTAAATCAAATTTCAACAAACAAAACATGTAATGTGTCCATCACAACTTGAAAATGATATCAACATGAAATAAATCATGCACATTCCCAGAAAAAAAAATCAATCCCCCACACCCTCCCCCTGCCAGTCCCCCACCCCCTGCCCCATGCCCCCCTGGACAACCCCTTGCACCCCTCTGCAGTAGCCCACCCCCTGGCCCCCTTGCCCCACCTCCCTGCCCCTACCCCCTGCCCCCTTCACCCCCACTACCCCCTGCACACTGCCCCCTACCCCCTGCACACTGCCCCCTACCCCCTCTGCACACACATGCCCCCCTGGACAACCCCTTGAACCCCCTGGAAACCCTCTACAGTAGCCCACCCCCTCCCCCTGCACCCCCACACCCTCTGCCCTCCCTCCCTGCCCCCTTCACACTGCCCCCCTTCCCACTTCACCCCCACTACCCCCTACACACTGCCCCCACCCTACCCCCTTCACCCCCTGCACACTGCCCCCAACCCCCTGCACACTGCCCCCCCGACCCCCTTGCCCCGACCCCCTCTTGCACCCCCCTAGAGAGAAAATTTTGATTTATTTCAGATAATAAATATAAACATCCATCTTCATCCACTACAGTACCAGATGACTTAAGAAAAAAATGAGGGTGATGAAGCCCATTATCAACAAAAATCCAGTAAAGCAAACAGATTCAAACTTAGTTGAAATATGTTATAAACACACAACCTATAGTAAAAGAATATGGAAACAAAGAATCAAAATAACACATGAAAGTAGTGACAAATAAACTCAGCATGCATTATGAATTTAAGCGGAAAGAAGAGAGCATAAAAGTAAATGAGGTAGAATACTCCCCTGAGTGATAGCTTCCAATCCCAAGAATCCTTCCTCTTTATCTTTTTTGAACAAATATGGTATAAAAATTGAATCACCTGTAAACCAAGAAATAATAGCCTATTAGAATCTTATTCCCATATATACAATAGTTGAAACCAGCAACAAACTCAGGATTTAGAAATTATAATTCAGCTTGATAGTGCACACGAATATAACTAATTAAATTTCAAATCGAATTTCAACAAACAAAACATGTAATGTGTCCATCACAACTTGAAAATGATATCAACATGGAATAAAGCATGCACATTCCTAGAAAAAAATAACTTCATTCCCCCACCCCCTCCCCCTGCCAGTCCCCCACCCCCTCCCCCTGCCAGTCCCCCCACCCCCTTCCCCATGCCCCCCGGGATAGCCCCTTGCACCCCCCGTAGTAGCCCACCCCCTGGCCCCCCTGCCCTCCCTCCCTGCCCCCCCTGCCCTCCCTCCCTGCCCCCTGCACCCTACCCCCTGCCCCCTTCACCCCCTCTACCCCCTGCACACTGCCCCCCATCCCCCTTCACCCCCATGCCCCCCTTGGATATCCCCTTGCACCCCTTGGACACCCCCCTGCACCCCACCCCCCTGCAGTAGCCCACCCCTCCCCCTGTAGCCCCACACCCCCTTCCCCCTGCACACTACCCCCTAACCCCTTCACCCCCACTACCCCTGCACACTGCCCCCACCCTTCCCCCTTCAGCCCCTGCACACTGCCCCCCAACCTTCACCCCCTGCACACTGCCCCCCCAACCCCCTTGCCCCGACCCCCCTTGCACCCCCTAGAGAGAAAATTTCGATTTATTTCAGATAAAAAATACAAACATCCATCTTCATCCACTACAGTACTAGATGACTTAAGAAAAAAAAAATGAGGGTGAAAAAGGCCATTATCAAAAAAAATCCAGTAAAACAAACAGATTCAAACTCAATTTCAATATTCTATAAACACACAACCTATAGTAAAAGAATATGTAAACAAAGAATCAAAATAACACATGAAAGCAGTGAAAAATAACCTCAACATGAATTATGAATTTAAGCGGAAAGAAGAGAGCAGAAAAGTAAATGAGGTAAAATACTCCCCCGAGTGACAACTTCCAATCCCAAGAATCTTTCCTATTTATATTTGTTGAACAAATCTGGTATAAAAATTGAATCACCTGTAAACCAGGAAATAACAGCCTATTAGAATCTTATTCCCATATATACAATAGTTGAAACCAGCAGAAAAATTAGGATTTAGAAATTATAATTCATCTTGATAGTGCACATGAATATAACTAATTAAATCTCAAATCAAATTTCAACAAAAAAAAACATGTAATGTGTCCATCACAACTTGAAAATGATATCAACATGGAATAAAGCATGCACATTCCTAGAAAAAAATATCTTCAGTCCCCCACCCCCTTCCCCTTCCAGTCTTCCACCCCCTGCCCCATGCCCCCCTAGACAGCCCCTTGCACCCCCTGCAGTAGCCCAACCCTGGCCACCTTGCCCCCTCCCTGCAACCCCCCCTGTCCCCTGCACACTACCCCTGCCCCCTTCACCCCCATTATCCCCTGCACACTGCCCCCCTGCCCCCCCTGCACCCCCATGCCCCCTGGACACCCCCTTGCACCCCTACCCCCTGGACACCCCCCTGCAGTAGCGCACCCCCCTGCACCCCCACACCCTCTTCCCTCCTTCCCTGCCCCCTGCACATTTCCCCCCCTGCCCCCTTCACCCCCACTACCCCCCTGCACACTGCCCCCACCCTACCCCCTTCACCCCCTGCACACTGCCCCCCAACCTTCACCCCCTACACACTGCCCCCCGACCCCCTTGCCCCCGAACCCTCTTGCACCCCCCTAGAGAGAAAAAATTGATTTATTTCAGATAATAAATATAAACATCCATCTTCATCCACTACAGTACCAGATGACTTAAGAAAAAAATGAGGGTGAAAAAGCCCATTATAAAAAAAATCCAGTAAAGAAAACATATTCAAACTCAGTTTCAATATGCTATAAACACACAAACGATAGTAAAAGAATATGGAAACAAAGAATCAAAATAACGCATGAAATTAGTGACAAATAAAATCAGCATGCAGTATGAATTTAAGTGGAAATAAGAGAGAAGGAAAGTAAATGAGGTAGAATACTCCCCTGAGTGACAACTTCCAATCCCAAGACTCTTTCCTCTTTATCTTTATTGAACAAATATGGTATAAAAATTGAATCACCTGTAAACCAGGAAATAACATCCTTTTAGAATCTTATTACCATATATACAATAGTTGAAACCAGCAACAAACTCAGGATTTAGAAATTATAATTCAGATTGATAGTGCACATGAATATAACTAATTAAATTTCAGATCGAATTTCAACAAACAAAACATGTAATGTGTCCATCACAACTTGAAAATGATATCAACATTGCACAAATCATGCACATTCCCAGAAAAAAATAAATTCAGTCCCCCACCCCCTCCCCCTGCTAGTCCCCCACCCCCACCCCCTTCCCCATGACCCCCCTGGACAACCCCTTGCCCCCACCATAGTAGCCCACCCCCTGCCCTCCCTCCTTTCCCCCATCCTTGCCCCCTTCACCCTACCCCCTGCCCCCTTCACCCCCACTACCCCCTGCACATTGCCCCCTACCCCCCTGCACCCCCCTGCCCCCCTTGGATAGCCCCTTGAACCCCCTGGACACCCCCCTGCACCCCCACCCCCTACAGTAGCCCACCCCCTGCACCCCCACACCCCTTGCCCCCCCTCCCTGCCCCCTGCACACTGCCCCCTAACCCCTTCACCCCCACTAACCCTTGCACACTGCCCCCACCCTGCCCCCTTCACCCCCTGCACACTGCCCCCCAACCTTCACACCCTGCACACAGCCCCCGACCCCCTTGCCCCTTGCCCCGACCCCCCTTTCACCCCCTAGAGAGAAAATTTTGATTTATTTCAGATAAAAAATATAAACAACCATCTTCATCCACTACGGTACCAGATGACTTAAGAAAAAAATGAGGGTGACAAAGGCCATTATCAACAAAGATCCAGTAAAGAAAACAGATTCAAACTCAGTTGCAATATGCTATAAACACACAACCTATAGTAAAAGAATATGGAAACAAAGAATCAAAATAACACATGAAAGAAGTGACAAATAAACTCAGCATGCATTATGAATTTAAGCATAAATAAGAGAGAAAAAAGTAAATGAGGTAGAATACTTGCCTGAGTGACAAATTCCAATCCCAAGACTCTTTCCTCTTTATCTTTGTTGAACAAATATGGTATAAATATTGAATCACCTGTATACCAAGAAATAATAGCCTATTATAATCTTATTCCCATATATACAATAGTTGAAACCAGCAGCAAACTCAGGATTTAGAAATTATAATTCAGCCTGATAGTGCACATGAATATAACTAATTAAATTTCAAATCGAATTTCAAAAAATAAAACTTGTAATGTGTCCATTACAACTTGAAAATGATATCAACATGGAACAAAGCATGCACATTCCCAGAAAAAATAAATAAATTTAGTCCCCCACTCCCCCTCCCCCTTCCAGTCCCCCACCCCCACCCCCTACCCCCCCTAGACAACCCCTTGCACCCCCATCCCCTGCAGTAGCCCACCCCCTGCCCCCTGCCCCCTCCCTTCCCCATGCACACTGCCCCCTACACCCCATGCCCCTTTAGACAACCCCTTGAACCCCCCTGGACACCCCCCTGCAGTAGCCCACCCCCTTTCACCACCACACCCCCTACCAGTCCCCCCCCTCGCGCCCTCCTCTTTACACCCCTCCCCCTTCCTGTCCCCCCCTGCCCCGGCCAATCCCCCACCACTGCCCCTGCCCCACCCCCTTGCACTAAGAACTACAAATAGAAGATTTTTTCTTTCATCGTAACTAGCATGGAATCAAAAAATTCAAATACAATATTTACCTTTTATGCTTGGATATTAGCAAGGTGCACATTGTTCCTTGATTGGAAAGTTGCTGGCTCATATCTACCATAACCTTAGAGAGTCTCCTGTGCAGCTCTCAAAAACATCATATTCGGGTGAAGTTCCATCAAACTGCAAGGAAAACAACAGTGTAAATACCTGAAAATCGTCATTGAAAAATGAAAAATGGGATTTGAGGGTGAGCATACTTTGCTTTGGTGTACCAACAAGGCTGGTCTCCCCGTGGTAAATTCCAACCTACAGAAACAGATAATATAATAAGGTAAGATGCATACAACCCTAGAAATCACCTGTGAAAGTCAATTCCGAACCTCAAACTGCCAAAGCCAATTATTTCTAGCTTCTATATTTTTCTTTCTGAATGCAAGCTCAATTGCATTTCAATCTTCATCATTGACCCATAGAAATTCCTTCTTGTTCTTTTAGAGCTCACTGTAGTATTCTTTTCCTTTTTTAGATGTGCTTGTACCCAACCCTCGGTACACAAAGAATAAATTAAAAAAAAAATCGGAAACAAGGCTTGATTGTGTTATTATAGAAATAAATATCGATTATATAAAATTTATGTGAATTGAATCCAAATCCATCCCCCTTGTACCTCCACCCCCTGCCCCTGCCGGTCCCCCCCCTGCCCCTGCCAGTCCCCCCCTCGCCACCTACTCGTCCCCCCTTAATAGTCCCCCCCTCCCCCTGCACAAACCTACAGTATAAAAATACACCATACACATACACTTGCAACGAATTCCAAAAACCATTGTAGCATATCATTTCCACATAAATAAAAAAACAACTAATACATATAAAATTGAAATTTTATAAACAATGAAAACAAAATGCTAGATACAAAAACTATCAATAATGTCGATCCAAAAATTTCATCTAAATCCTCCTCATCATCAACAACGATATCCACAAAATCAATGTGTGTACCACCATCATCATCATCATCATCACCATCAGTAGCATCTTCAGCCTCTCTACCATCAGGAGCATCTTCAGCCTCTCCACCATCAGCAGCATCTTCAGCCTCTCCGCCAACATATTCAGCTACACAATCATCGTCATCCTCATACATCAACCACAAACTCGATAAACATCCATCCACTATTGCTGCACCCTCTGGCGGAAGTGAAGAGCATATAGCTGATATCAACTTGAACAATTGTTCATTTTCTTTTTTCTGCATCTTTTGAGACTCTTGTATAACTTCTTACTTTGCTATCTCAATGGTAGCATGTAATTGTTATTCGGTAACCATTTTTGCAATATTTCTAGAATATTCAATACCTAATAACCAATATTTAGACGACATGATTTTCTTTCTGGGTTTACAACAAACTCTGCCACTGTGCTCGTTGCCAAGAACCTGATGTAAATAATTGTTTGGTCCAAATGTGTCCGGTTCCTTTTCCATTAGAGCTTGAAGAGAATACTATAAAAGAGAGTTACCATTTTAATATATATTCAAAAAAATAAATAAGTGCAGCTATATGTCCATTGAAATGCTCATACGTTTTATGAGTAAAATGTCTACAAACTCCTTTTTTGATGAAATCTAGACCAAAACATAAGTAGCATATGTCCTTTTATATTATTTATACTACTTTTAAGAGTTGGTATAACTTATATGAGTATCTTGTGAAGCTGTTTGGGTTTACAGATATATTAGTAGTGGTTATGGACCTATTTGAGAGTCTAAACCTTATCAAGAATTGAATGGATTTTAGATGTCCTTTTTAAACCTTATCAATAATTGATCTTATTAGATTATCATTAGGAATACTAAAGAGAGTGGAAGATAATGTATTTTCCTATATAATACCATAGGAACAAGTGATATAATTAAATCAAGCATTCTAATTCCCTATGAGGAAAACAAAACTCATATAATTTTCAGTGAATGAAACTACATACTAAAAGCTAAAAATTTAAAAACATTCTTACAATTTTTTCCTGCGTTGCCTGATTCACAATAGTTCCATCTTTCTTTTTACTACTAGAAAAAAAAACAATAATGATTGGGGAACATGTCCTTCGAAATTTAATACCTGTTTCTACATGAAAATTGGACATAAATCAATGAAAAAATAAATGTATAGTCAATGTTAAATCATATATTACTTGTGATAGTTCATGATCTAGCAGTGTAGTTTTCCCCATAGTATGATTATATATCATGGTGCCCTTATTTCTTATGTTTCTTTCAGATGAATACTATTAGTAAACAAAAATAAAATAGCCTTTCAACAAGTCAAAATAGATAAAAAATCATCATTTCAAGTTAACAATCCAATGAGTTCAAGACATAACTGAAATAACCAAGTCTGAAAAATAAAACTGAACACAACCACATCTAATAAAATCATCCACCATAGAAAACCATGATTAATGAAAAAATAAATTTATTAAAAACATTAAGATTGTAAATTAAATTGAAATAGGAACAAATCCAATATGCAATTAATTCTTTGTATTGTGAAATTAGGCATTCATTGAATATCAGTTCATTTTCAAGAGGAGTACCTCTTCTTTTTTTCTAGCCAACATGCATGTCATGCTTGTAGGCCTGCCATATCTCCCCCAGTTCCATTAACCTAGCTCTCTTAGCATGGAGACCATCCTAAAAGTTATAGCGAAGCTGAATATTAATTTTTTTTATCAATAATACTTTATAAATAAATTGAAAAGTAATTTTAAAAAATATATTACCCAAATTTCTGCCCAAGCCTTTTATTTTATTTCTTGTCCAACTATTCTCCACTTGATTGGTTGAACTAGAACAATATTTCTATGTCTGTTGAGTGTCCCCATGAAACTCCACAATTCTTTACCATTTTATTCAATAATTTTCATTTCATTTTTATACTAAACTATAATTTGCATGTTTCTATTCCACACTTTATGCATATTTGTACAACCACGTCTCTTAGTAGAAGATGGTGCTGAAAAAAGAAACAAATATTTTAAACATATATAACTGAAATTTAATAAAAAATTATTAATTTCATTACTTTTTAAACATTTACCAGTAGCACTATTTGTTGTTGCTTGATCATGCACACAATATTGAGGGGCAGCAATTGGAGAAGTGTCCTCCATAATAAACTGTGGATGCTGAGGTTGGGTAGGAGGGTACGGGTATACAGGGGGCATAACTAATTGAGGTGTACCCTCCATAGTAGACTGTGGATGCTGAGGCTGGGTAGGAGGGTACGGGTATACAAGGGGCATAACCAATGCAGGTGTACCTTGTAGAGATGAAGGTGGATAAGGGTGAAAAGGCTGAGGGATAGAAGGATATGGACTACCCTACATGGTAGGAAAAGGAAATAGATAAAAAGGATAACCCCCATGTATGGATAAGGCATATAAGTGGGGGGAATGATGGGAGGAAACCGTCCCGGTGACTGTAGATCCATGGACTATGAGGCGATGCATGTAGGGGGGCTGCATGTAGGGCCAATCTTATACTTTGGAGTGCCTAAACCATCTTCAATGAATGCAAGTTACCTCCTCAACGATTCCTGTTCATATTAAATATGAATTGTGGAAAGTTAATACATAATAAATAAATAAATAAATAAAGGACTCACCAGAACAATCATATTTTCAGGCCAACTTCTCTAAGTTGGCGATCATTTTCCTCCATTTTTTTCTCTAAACCTCCTCGTAAGACATAATAATCTATAAATACCAAAAGTGATGTGAAAATTTTAAAAATATAACAAATCATTAAATAACTATAAAGATGCCAAGAAAATTTATATTATTTTTCAAAACTTTACATCTTCCATTAAGTTTTTTTCATTATGTTGTTTACTCACTAAATGAAAACATTACAAAACAAAAGAAGATGATAATTTAAAAGTTAAAAAAAACATGCACCGGGTCAGAATAATATAATCTGAATACTTTGAATCATGTAACTCTAGGCATTCTCTGTTATAATTTCCGGTTCACAATCCATTCTCACAATTGAATCATCTGTATAATCGAATGATATATTTGATTGAATATCGACTGGTTCATCCAAAACATCACCATCATCCAATCCTTAATCAAAAATGTGTCTGGGAATTACATCAACAATAACACAAAATTTTGGTTTTAAAGGTTCATTTACATAAAATACTTGTATAGCTTATGATGAAAGAATATAAGGATCCTCTGTTCACAGCTAAAGTTTTATATCAATCACTCTAAAACCACAATTATCTATATACAAGAATTTTCGTTTCATTGAATCAAACCACTTGCATTTCATCATAGCGACACGACCATGTGCATAGTAATCTAATAAAAAACTTCTCTCAACAAAACCATAATATGACATATTTTATGATTGAGTCTATCTGTCTGATGCACTATCATAACAATCTGTTATAGCGATTATCATGACATCGCCATGCTGTGTTTCCATATTTGTTGTACAACTATTTATAATGAATTTAAAACCATTGACAACCATTGATTTACAATCACAAATCACATTGTTCAGACCAAATGACAATGCCCTTATTTCAACAGATACATCATCCATCGGTAAACTTTGGACCTGAAATATATCAACAATGAATATTGAACAACTACCAATGATTTGGTAATGTAAACAAAAGAATTTTTTACCTTTGACTTCAACCAAGCCGGAAATTTTTTGCTGTGTAATTGCTCCCGTATCTTAATAGATAAAGAGAGATATGCTCATTTTATAATTTCACTATGTTTTCTGCAAATATAAAAATTTAATGATATAAGGAACTATGAAAAAAATACACAAAAAATAATAATATATATTTATAATTTTACTTACTTGATGTAATCTTCAACCACACCATAGTTAAATAATACCATACGATGAGCCATTTCCCACTCATCCCCATTCAAAGTACACAACTTGTACGATCCAGATATCCCTCTTGTTTGGGGTAGTGATGAAAATTTTGGCTCAATGGGATCATATTTCTCATCTTTAGTTCTCATGGGCCGATTAGATCTAGTGGTGAAATTAGGCAAATACATTGAACAAAAATACATGCATTCCTGCGCTAAATAACCTTTCACAATAGATCCTTCAGGATGATTCTTATTTATCACATAAGATGTCAATGTAAACATCATTATTTCTATTGGATACATCCAGCGACTAGAAATAGGACCACCAAAAAGAACTTCTGTTGGAATATGCACGGTTAGATGTAACATACATGTAAAAAATGACGAGGTAAATATTTTCTCCAAGTCACAAAGAATGTTTGGTGCATATTTTTGTAGTTTTTTACAACACTTTTGTTCAATCTTTTAACACAAATATCTCGATAAAAGTGACATAATCTAATAATAGTGACCCTGGAATTATGTGATAGTAAATTTTGAATGGCAATAGGAATCAATTCATACATCAGGACATGGTAGTCATGGGTTTTGAGGGATTTTAGTTTCACATATCGTGTATTCACTAGTTTCGAAATGTTACTCAAATAACCATATGGAACCTTTAAACTTTCCAATACTTAAAGAAATTGTTTTTTCTCTACATTTGTCATCGAAAAACAAGCAAAATGGACTTTCCACTAATTCTGACCAATTAACTCAGGATAAAGTCTTGGTTTTATACCCCAATCCATTAAATCATGACATGATTTCAAATCATCTTTTGTCTTTCCCTTTACATTTAAAAGCATTGCAAGTAACATTTCACACACATTTTTCTCAATATGAATTACATCCAAGCAGTGAAGTAGCAAATTTGATGACCAATATGGAAACTCATAGAATATACTTTTCTTTCTCCAATTATTGTTGGAATTAAAAGGAACATTCTTCCACTTGTTGGAATTTAATTGACCCTTTCCAAGAACAAAATTCACACTATCAAGTTCTTTAAGGATATCACCCCCTGACATCCATTGAGGTATTTCATCTGTCTCTATGAAATTATCAAACTATCTTCAATTTTTTTCTATATGGATGATCCATTTGTAGAAATCGTCGATTCCCTATAGAGTTGAAAGTTCATCGAAACTTTAATATCCTAGAATGTTTATTTTTCATACATATAGGGCAAGATAATATCCCATTGGTAATCCAACCAGACATCATTCCATATGCAGGGAAATAATTTATTGTCCATAATAATGTTGCAAGACACATAAAGCAATCCTTTCTAAATGCATCATATTTCTGCACCCCAACAGTCCAAAGCTCCTTTTACTCATCTATTAATGGTTGGAAATATATGTCGATATCATTTCCAGGATCATTGGGTCTAGAAATCAATATACTCATGATAGTAACTAGATTTTCATACACATCCATGGTAGAAAATTATAAATATGAATGAAAATAGTCCAAGTACTATGTGTAGTAAGCATCTGATTAAATGGGTTGAAACCATCACATGACAATCCCAATCTAACATTTTGTGGGTCGGCTGCAAAATTAGGATATAACCTATCAATTTTTTTCCATGCTAACCCATCAGCAGGATGAACTATATCATCATTATCCTTATTTATTTCATCTTCATGCCATCTCATATTTTTAGCCATTTGTTCTGACATAAAAAGTTTCTAAAGTCTGAGAATCAATGGAAAGTTCCACATCACTTTCTTTGGTACATAGGATTGAGTTTCATATTTATTAGTCTTTCATATCTATGTACCACATTGTTTTTACTCATTTAACTCGACATTATACTTCTATAATAGACAATAATCTTTAGGGCATGCATGGATTTTCGTACTTGAAAATCAAAAATTTTCAACCAACTTTGATGCCATATAATCATTTTCAGGAATACATGCATAATCAGGTAGCAAGTACTTAAAAATCATAAGTATATAGTCAATTGTAGTATTACTAAATCCATACATTTTTCCCATGATACAGTTGCATTAAAAACTCTAGTTTGGTCATTTTTCCACATGACTGGTAAACTGAGGTATTCACATCTTCTAACAACTTTCTAACATGCTCAACATCATCATTCTGATCATTAGATGAAAATTGTGTTCCCATATTCATTTCCTATTCCACTACTCTATATGAAGTGTTGGCTTGAGAATCAAATGGAAACCGATCAGAAATAAAATTTTCCATTCCGATCCTTTCAGCAAAATCAACGTCATTCTCCATTTGAACTTTTTCTCCAGTGTGATACCAAACATGATATTCTTTTTGAAAACCTTTTTAGTGATGTGGTAACTTACTTAATCACATGTTAACCACGGTCTTCCAATTCAATAAAAACATGGGCATCGAATCAATCCACCGTCTGAACCATTGTTGAATTCAAAATCCAAAAAATATTCCAACTCCTTCTGAAACTCATCAATGATCTGATCAACATTATACATCTAGCTTATATCCATTCTAATATGAATAAAAAAATATTTAGTAAAATTTTTGACTATAAATAAAAACATTGAAACTCATTAATTCTTAAGAAAAGTAGTATATGGACTCATACATAGGATTCTATTCCTTACATGCTTCTTGAGAAACATAAGTAAATGTTCAGGCTAAATGCATCAACTATAACATTATCATTTACTAAAGTATATGAGATATCTAAATCATAATAATATAATAACTATACCCATATCCACTAATTAATATTTATTTCATGTTAAAAGAATACATAATGAAATCTCTTACTATCAATTATTACACCATGACAGGTCAACCTTGGGTTGCTAGAAAGTTCTAGATTTCTAGATATCGGTAAATATTCTAAATGAATAAATCATAATCATTAGTGATTTACATTATCTAAAAATAGGATACTAAAATAAATGAGATACTAAAATACATGAGATACAAGGGGAGGTAACATTTTATATCCTAATGAAAATATAATAATACGTACAAAGGGTATCCTTCTTAGATACTTATATATTGGAAAATGATTCAAATGTTAGACCCCACTACCCCCAGCACACTCCCACCACTCCCCCCCACTGCCCCCACTGCCCCCACCTGCACAACCCCCTCACCCCAACTATCCCCCCACCTCCCCCCCACTACCCCCCACCCGCACCCCCACCTACACGCCCACCCTCACTTGCACATTTCCCCCCACCCCCACTGCCCCCACCTGCCCCCGCCCCACCTACCCCCCCACCTGCACACTGCCCCCCTCACCCCCACTGCCCCCACCTGCCCCCCCCCCCCCACCTGCACACTGCCCTCACCTGTACACTGCCCCCACCTGCACACCACCCCCACCTGCACACTGCCCCCCCACCTGCACACTATACCCCCACCCTTCACCCCAACTCCTTTGACCTCCCCCTTCACCCCCACTACCCCCACCCTAACTCCTTTGATATTATTACATATAGTTATCATATGGTTATGAAGATACAGAGTGTGAAATTATAAATCTAGTAATTTAGGGTTATTTGAATCCAAAATATTCATGTGGTTTAGTGAATGTTTAAAAAGAAGAAATTAGTGCTGCTATATTTGATATATATTCATGCAATTCGAAATAGAGACATGTGAAAGTTTGAAACTATTATTCAAGATAGAATAATTTACATGAACTATGTAAAATAGTGATAAGACCCAAAACAAATGGTTATGAAGATATGGAGTGGAAAATTCTAGATCCATTAATTCAGGGAGATTTGAATCCAAATTATTCATGTGGTTTAGTGAATTATAAAAAAGAAGAAACCGGTGCTACTATATTTGATATATATTCAGGCAGTTATAAATATATACAAGTGGAATCTTTCCAGTATTATTCAAGAGAGAAGAATTTATGTACACTATTTAAAAGAGTGATAAGACCCAACATAGTTTCGATTATGAAGAACCACTATGTGTCAAAATTAAAAATAAGAGGAAGATCTAGTGCTATTTGTGTTGAAAAAAATAAGAGAAAAAAATGGGAAGAGGTAAAAGAAGAAGCAACCAAGTAGTTCATGAAGTTTATAAGAAAAAGTGATATGTTTCCCTAGTTCACACATGAAAGAAGGGGATAGATGAAGAGTTATATGTATTTCAGTTTATACAGGAAGGAATATAACAAATAATTTATAGAATATCATTTTGATACTATGAAGAAGAAGAGTTTTTATATAGTGATATATATAAAAATAAAATAAGTGACTTGCTATTGGTCAATGTAAGAAGAAGAAGAAATAAGTAGTACATGAACAATAAGGAAGTATTCTAAATTAGTGCTACAATATATTTCTATTACCCCTATATTTATTGTAAAAGTATGATATGTACCTGAGTGTGCGAAACACCAAATAAGTGTGTAGTATACACACTCTATACTTTTAGGAGATTATAGTTTAAATATTAGAGGTATTTATTAATGGGTTTTGTGACCTTAGGTGTTACCAAATTACACTAAGGATTAGACTTATCATACTGAGTGGTGAACCTTAAAAATTAATATGCCACTTGTGTGTGTGTGTTTGATTATGATATAAGAAATAATGGAGGAAAGAGATAATATAATAACCACTCACCTAATAGTGATAGAGGTAAATAAAAAAGGGATAAAAATTTAAAAGTACAAAAATATTAATCAAAAGTCACCAAAATTAATTCAACCTCAGCTCAATGTGGTTCATATCTCAACCAGTCCCCTTTAGTTGGTATTAGAGACAAATGCAACTCTGATTGGATTCTTTAGATTTGAAGTTGTTATATTTTAAAGATTGGAAGGTTTTATTCCTAATATATAATGAATTTCAATTTTAGTAAATATTCATCTATCTTAGATTCGAATTCTATTTCTACCAAGACTAAATTTCTATGTGTGGAGCTTGAAAGCATCTAGAAAAATTAATCACTCTACTTTGGTAATCTGAGTGTGATTCATTTGGCCTAGAAGTTAGTGTTTTATGTGAGGATGAATCACATCCACCTAAAGTACCATTATACATTAATATTGCTTGAATATAGAGTGTTAGGGTTATAAAAGATAGTTTGATGGTGGAATATTGAATATATGTTCACAAAAACATTATTCCATGAGAGAATGTGACAATATTATACCTTAATTGGGCATGGGTGAATAGATTAAAGAATGAATAGAAGCATTAAATATAGTAGAAGTATAGTGGGTGACGATTTCCAATGTTTTTAAGGATACCATGAATCCCTTGAATTAGTCTTTAGGTTGAATATTGTTAGGATTTGTAAAGAATGTTCTCAAAATATAGAAATTTACCCTAAACGATAAATTTCTAAGGGCTCTTTGGTTTTACTGGAGCAATGGATGTAGGATTCATTTGGGTGGTAGTGAGATTTCTAAAAGATTGTGAAATTTTGATGGATGTCAGCTTAGTGGTAATATCCTTTGCCAATTTTATAAATCAAGGTAATATATTACCTATCATTTCCTTTTTCACTTCATTAGTATCCTGATACATATAATTTCCAAATTTTTCTAGACATTTTTAGATCCTCTAAAACACTTCAAAATATTCTGAAATTCATTCAAAACTTCTTCACATAGATATAATGATCTTCATCATTATAACTCTATGTAACTAAAGCATTAGAAAAAGTTCAAATCTACTCATATAAACTAAATATATTAAACAAGTTTTTCTCATAAATTCTCAAACAATAGCTTCCTCAAACCAGAATCTATAAACCCTCAACTAAAAAAACATCTCCAAGTGAATGAATCTCTAATAATAACCAATATTAGCATTTATCAAATTAAAAACGTTCAAATTAGGGTATCCTTGGTTTATAGTAACCTTTACTAGTTCACCTACTGGAATGGGTGAATCACGAAAAAAGGGAGAAAATATGGTTCATCCGAAAAAACAGGGGCGGGTAGGGTCCCTTTGACAAATCCGGAGAGGGTAGGATTTCATGAGATCAAGGAACAGGTATACTTCCTTTGAGTAAACCTATGTCGCGAGAGTAGGGAGTGATCTTCTAAGAGAGGGTTATTCATGAGAGCAGCGGGGGGTTCGATCATCCAGAGGGCTTCGATCATGGCAGGTAGGGAGACGACTTCGATCGCAGCAGGCAGGAAGAAGGCTTCAATTGCGACATGTAGGGATATGGCTTCGATCGCACGAGGTAGGCAGAGGGCTTAGATCACGAGAGGATCATTAGAGGTAGAGAGGTTTGAGAGAATCATGAGAGGCAGGGAGGTTCAGGTCAATTACGCAGCGGGATGTGGCCACGGTTCACATAAAACCCATGGGGGGAATGCTTCTCTATTGCTATGGTTAATTAAACTGTGGCAATAAAAGTGTGGCGGTATCCATATTTTCTAGTTGTGTAATAACCACAATAAATATCCTTAGTCAAAGAATCTCATTTCCGTTGGCTAAAAAACTTCCCCCACACTTGTTTAAAGTGAAGTCATATATAATACAAAGATCAGGGTAGGAAGGGATAATCAACTTGTAATAGTTGCATCATACTAAGGTAATTTATGGAAACGATGGGATAAATGAAGGAAAATGTAAGGTGGGTATCAGGAAAAAGTAGCTCAATAAAGACTTCATCAATCATATTAAAATTGTATTTATTCAGTCATAGTTTCGATAAGATCTCAATGAAATTTATGATAGGTTTACATGTCCTAGGCGTCTTTCAAAAAATATGCTCAGAAAATATTTTCCAAGTGTAGGTTTAGAATCCTATTAGGAATGAGAGTAAACAATAAATACTGGAAATCACCCAGGGTATAAAATCAAGTAATAAGTCAATTAAAAGTAATTTCAAAAAATTTCAAATTTTGAATTAAATTACTAACCTCCTCAATCATTATAAAAATATAAATATGAGGAAAACATGAATTTACAATAATTTCCAACTCAAATTTATCTTTTATTTAAATGGTTGTAACGAGTTTTCAAGTTTAAATCATGGTTCAAATGGAAAATGTCTCCTAGATAAATGAAAATGAGCAATAATTCAAGTGTATCGATATTGAAACTCAAGACCCCCTACACACACTTAAAATGATACAATGTCTGCACTATCCTTAAAAGTATTGTGGTAAGGGTATGAGTAATAAAGTATAGAAAGATGAAATGGAAATTTTGAAAAATTAATACTAAGGAATTGAGATCTCATTGTAATGAGTTTTATGCCATGGGAAAATTTGACCAATCTTGATTTTTGAATTGGGATACCTGCACAATTTGTTTGAAAGAAAAATCCTACACTAGATAAAACATTTTTCCATAGGTTTTAAACATTTGGAAAGCATTAAGTTAGGCAGGTGTGCACAGTAAATAACAACGAAAGACATTTTATATAAATTTAGGTAGGTGTGTACAATAATGCTCAAAGTGACTGATGACTAAAAATATAAAACTAAAAAATAAAAACTAAAAGAAAATCATAAGTAAAAATAATTAGGAAAACAAATTAAATATGGATTTCCTCCCATAAAGAACTAATAATGACATCGTCAGCCAAATGGATGGACTAAAGTATCGGTCTGAATCGTCCATCGTCTCAGATCTCATCCATCGTTTGTAGCTACCAGTGGTGATATCCTCTAGATCTTGTGGTCATTAGGTTGTATTGATCACCTTAGGATCATACCAATCATGAATCTGGTGTGGTAGGAAAGGTATTCGTGCTCGTTGTGGTGGAGGCTGCTAAGCATGGATCTCAAGTGATATCTCTTGAAGCTAGCACTCGACATCAGCCAGATGTTGAGTCATCCATAGAACAAGGGAAGATGGTAACAACATAGGTGCATTGATGACCACAGAAGAAGTAGAGGAGACATACATGGCTGCTATAACAGTATAATAAATTGTAAAATAAGCCAAAAAAAATAAGGTAGAAGTAGTATCCCATATATATATAAAGTAAAATTATAAAACAATGAAAGGGAATACATACAATAAAAAAATTAGAATCCTGGAAGCATACAAAAATGAGGGAGTGAACTGGGGTAGACTAAGAGAAATCAACATCATGAAGTAGCTCATCTACAGTTCTCTCCTGAATAGAGAATGGCTATAGCTGCCCTGCCTGGTCAATGGATGTAATGGTATAAGGGGGTGGATGATCAGCTGTAGAAGGTGGTGCCTCGATGCTGGTATCTATCTCAGTAGTGGGTGGTGGGTAGGTAACGATCCATAATGTGTCTATAGATCTGGCATCTGGATTAATGAAAGGCACCTCAATGGATGGGGTGACTACTGGGCCCTTTCCCCTCTAGGCCCGCTCTATTAGATACTCTTACTGGGAAGCAAGGTCTATCAGCTCTGATGGTAGGTTGGGTGGGGTGGTGGCTGAGGCATGGGTGGTAGATGATGAAGGGATGACAGAGGCTGGTGGTGGTTGAGAAATTGCCTAAGATAGTGGTGGTGTAGGGGTAGTGAAATAAGAGAACTCTACAAAAAGGGATATGAAGGTGATGGGATATCCGACGTAGATTCTCCAGGATGTATAGGTGAATAGCCTAGAGATCTGCTGGTTATGATGGGGTGGATAAAGAAGTAGGGTACATAGTGGTGGTAGATGTAGGAAAATGGGTGGGGTCAGGGGTGGGAATGGAAGTTGTAGGGGTTGGGACAGAAGTGGTGGATGGAGTAGGGTGTTGTGTCACCTACATGATCCTCAGGTGCCTCTTCAGTAGCCTCAAAGAATCCTAACACTCACTGGTTGGTGTCACCATCCTTGGTCAGGAGTTGCATCTTGTGAAGCAATAATAAGTCAATGGACTCCATAGGACTGAGGGAGGTGAGTGTAAGGGAAACATCAAATATATCGAGATGACATACTAAATGGGTGATGAAAGATCCACCCATCAGTGTGCCTCACATCCATTGCATATGAGATCTATAGTATAAAGAGAACTGAGAGGCTATGTTGACATCCAAGCCGCCCATGGATTTAGTGAGGATGATGACTTCCATCTAGATAACATTGTTGTGAGATTCGTCTCGAGTGAACTAGGAATGCTTCAATGCCCTATGAAGGATGTAGAGCACTGGACCTCAGAGCTGGGCGGACTTTTCAATCCTAGGATCATGCTCAGTGTGATCATCCCACACAATCATCCTCCAGATCCATTTGGAATCTAACTTGGATGGCTCAAGTTTCAGGGTGGGGAATACCTCTAATGTGGTGAAGTCATCGATATAAATCCCAAGCCCTATACCGAACTACACAAAAGAAATATCGTGAGGTCGTCCACCTAATTTGGAGCAAAGGTTGTCAATGGAAACATCTAAACTACATTGAAACTCAATAAATATCTTATAGTATGTCTCCACATGAACATTGATGGTGGAGGAGATATATAGGTGTTTTAGGAGTTGGAGGACCTCTTGGATGATATGAAGGTGTGCGAGGAAGACCATATCTAAAGTTTTGTTGGTCCTCATTGGTTTTTCCTACATCTGGTTGAGGGAAACATGGTGCTTGGGGTATGAAAAGTGTAGTATATGGTGAAGGTGTGGGTGGTCATCCTCATATGACCCAATGGAGTTGGATTGAGAATCCTTAGGAATAGTTGGCTCTTCAGAAACTACAATGGAGGTAAGGGAAGAAGATACACGAGGTGTTGAAGGTGAGACACCTCTCCTGCACTTTTTCAGTGGAGAATCCTCTTCCTCAGGTGAAAGATCAATAGGGGTAGTTTTCATGGTCTTCATGAACACAATGTTAGGGGTAGGTTCAGTTGAAGAGTGGTGTGGATGGAGGATGGGGGGGGGGAGGGGAGGCTCAAGCGGCTTGCATGGGAGAGGTATGACATGGGTTAGGTGTGAGCAGCGAGAGGGTGGGGGGAGTCGTGAAACCTAGGTTCACAACCTAAATAGATATTTTAATTAAACTTTGTATAATTAGTTTTCACTATGTGTAATTTTTTAATTTATTTAAATCTAGGCAGTGAAAATACACATCATGAATTTTGGTTACACAACTTGTAATTTATTGTTTTTGCTCAAATTTGGATCAAACATTGGTCTTCTACTCCCATAATGCCCCAAGATATCCTAAATCTTATTATAACATAATCTAGCCTAAGGTGACCTAACCTAGTTTTTCTACCAGTTAGTTCTTCAAACGTCGAGAGATTGACTCTTTAGTGCTTATATGAATTTCAAGCTGATGACACACCCCTCACAGAAGAATTCCTGATAGATTTTAAAACTTTAACCATTGAACTTGAATGGTGGTCCACCTTCTTTTCGAATCTTGATGGCTCCATAAGGAAATACTTGAATTAGCATAAAGGTTCCTAACCATATGAACTTTAGCTTCCTAGGGAACAATTTTAATCTTGAGTTGAACAATAAGACCTTATTCCCTGGGATAAAAATCCATCTCGTGATGTGTTAATCATGCCATTTCTTGGTTTCTTCTTTATAGATCATGAAATTTTTATAAGCATCATTTCTGATCTCTTACAATTCATCTAATTACAGTATCATAGATTCCCCATATTTTTAATAACCCAGATTGAGTTTCTTAATTTCTCAATATGAGGGATGTTCTAGTTTTACTGAAAAATGGAAAGTCTTTCCATACACTAATCAGAAAGGGGTGGTACCAATGGTTGTTTTCTAAAGATTTCGATATGCCCATAGTGAATCATCTAACTTCCAACTTTAATCCTTTCAATTTGTGTTTATGGTCTTTTCAATGATTTTTTTAATTTCCCTGTTGGACAATTCAACTTGCATGCTTGTTTGCGGGTGGTAGGGATTTTATATGTTATACCTGATTCCATATTTGTCCAATATTCCTTTAACAACTTGATTAGTAAAATTTGTTCCACTAATGAGTATTATGGGAAATACGAACCTTAAAAACACATTTTTCTTCAAGAAATTCATGACTAATTTTTTCGTGTCATGTGTTTTAAATTCAACTTTTACCCATTTGGAAATGTAGTCCACGCCAAAAAGGATATAAAACTTTTCATGTGAATTTTAAAATGGCCCCATGAATTATATTTTCCATAAGTTGAAGATTTTGAGTTCTATTATTGGGGTTTGGGTCATTTCATTCATTTTTTCAATGGTGTCAGTTTGTCGACACTGATCACATCTTTGATAATAATCTATTTTATTTTGGTGGAGTGTGGGATAGAAAATTCCACTTTGTAGGGTCTTTTCTATGGTGCATTCTGGTCCATGATTCCCTCTAGTTGGTGACATGTGACACATATCTAACACATTTTGGATATCATCTTCTAGGATGTAGCGCCGTAATAATTCATCATCACAATTCTTAAAAAAGACTGGTTCATCCTAGTAGTAGTGTGAAACTTTGACTAAAAATATTCTTATTTGTTGGTAGGAGAATTCTAGGTAATAAAATCCCTTGTAAATATAGTTTATAATATTTTAAAACCACAATTGTGATTTTATTCTTAAGAGAGTTTCATTGGGGAAGTCAAATTCGATGTCTAGATCATCGTCATCCTTTATAAGTGGTAGTGGAAGTCAGGATAAATGGTCAGTGACAACATTTTATGTTCCTTTTGTATCCTTGATGACGATGTTGAATTCTTGTAGAAATAGGATCCATTATATCATTCATGGGTTGAAATCCTTTTTGTTCATCAAATATCATAGGGCATCATGGTCAGTGTACGCAATTACCCTTAACAAAACCATATAGGAGCATAATTTATCAAAAAGAAAAAAAACTACTAAGAGATCCTTATCTATAGTTGTATAGTTCACTTGTTATTAATTTAGTGTGTGACTGGAATAGTAGATGGGGCATGATATGTGACCGAATCACTATCCTAAAATAGTTCCAACAACAAAGTTTTTGGCATCACACATCAACTCAAATTCTTTTTCCAAATCTGGTGAAATGATTACAGGAGTGGCTATCAGGATTTTATTTAAATTTTTTAATTCCTACTGAAATTTTTTAGTGAATTCAAATAGAGTTTCCTTTTATAATAGGTGTGTCATAGGGTGGGAAACTTTTTCAAAATCTTTCAAGAACTACCGATAGAATCCGACATGTCCTAGAAAGTTCCTTATGCCTTTGACTGTTGAGGGCTCAGGTAAATATTTGATCACTTTTATTTTAGAGGGATCTGATTCCATGCCATACTTCTAAATTTTGTATCCAAGGAATATACATCCTTTAACCATGAAGTGGAATTTTCCCCCATTTAAAACCATACATTTCTCTTCACAGAGTTGCATGACTAACTCAAGATTACTTAGGCAGACCTTGAAAGATCTTCTATAAACTGAAAATCCATCCATGAAAATTTCTAATAATTCTTCTATCATGCCACAGAATATATGTTTCATGCACCTTTGAAAGGTATTCAGTGCATTAAACATACCAAACAACATGCATCCGTAATCAAAGGTTCTAAATAGAAACGTGAATGTTGTTTTAGATTAATCTTATGGGTTGACTACAATTTGTATCCCAAATATCGATCAAGGAAACAATAGAATTCATATCCTACAAGTATCTATAGAATTTGGTCCATGAAGGTTAGGCATAAATGGTCTTTCCGGGTTTCCTCATTTAGGTTTCTATAGTCCACACATACTCACCATCCAGTGATGGTGTGAGTCAAGATCAGTTCAAATTCATCATTTTTTTTCAACTATGAGGCCACCTTTCTTTAGAAAAACCTATGGAGGGATCACCCATTTGCTACTAGATATTGAAAAAATTATTCCAGTGTCCAGAAGTTTCATTAATTCTTTATTAGAAACCTACTTCATAGGTGGGGTGAGTCACCTCTAGGGTTGCCGTTTAGATTTTTCACCTTCCTCTTGTAAGATATTATGGGTGAACAAAGAAGGATTGATCCCTTTGATATCATCCACCCCCAAGAAATTGATTTATTATGTATTTTTAGGACTTCGATTAATTTTTCCTCTTATGGTTGTGTAAGTTTTGAGATAATAATGATTGGTAGTGCAGTAGCAGTCTCTAAAAAATAATACTTGAGTGTACTGGGGAGGGGTTTCAGTTCCAGTTTCAGTAGTCGAATGACTAAGGGTATGAAAGGTGGTATTAAATCCCTTGTAATAGTTCTATGTAGTTTACTTCCTCAAGTTCACATTCCAACTCCTCATTAGGGGGTATTTCCTTACTGTCATCTTTGATGTCTAAGTAGTCATCTCTTTCGTCTATGAGAAAGATAGGTTTGTAGTTAAAAGAATAATCTATTTTTTTGCTAATTTTTCCAGTCCAAACACAAATTGTTCATAACCTACTCAGAATATGAGTCTTCCTTGATTTACATCAATCAGTTCCTTCCCATTGGTTAGGAATGGTCAGCCTAGAATTATTGGAATGTCTCCTTCTTCTTTCATGTCCAGAATGAGGAAGTCTGTTGAAAAAATGAACTTGACGACTTTGACTAAGAAATCCTTTAGAAGTTCTCAGGGATATTTTACTGATCAGTTGGCTAATTGGACTTCCACTCAAGTTGGTTTGAATTCCTTGAGTCCCAATTTTCAGAATACATTCATAGGTATGCGGTTAATGCTAGCTCCTAAATCACACAAGGCTCTTCTGAAGTTACATTATCCTATTGTGCATGTGATTGAGAAACTCTCAGTGTATCTCATTTTGGTGGAATTGTTTACTAAAGAACAATAGAGAAAAATTCATTTAGTAATACGACTCTTAGGTATTCCATTTTTCTTTTGTTATAAATTAGTTTCTTAATAAATTTATCATAGGTAAGCATTTGAGCAATTTCCTCAACAAATATAATGTTGATGTGTAATTATTTGAACATATCCAAAAATTTATTGTATTTCCCTTCAATCCTTACCTTACTCAATCTTTTTGAAAAAGATAGAGTTGTTTATAAGGTGGTGGTGCAATGTAGACATATTCTTTGGGTTGTACTTGAATTGGAGCTTTTATAGAAGGTGGTTCTCCTAGAGGAATATCTTAAGTAGTTTCAGTTATATTTTCATCATTTTTTTCTTCTATGATTGTTGTATACTTTTTGATTTCCTCAAATTTTTTTCTTATCCTCTGCATGGTTGTTTAAATTCCATCAATTTTCTGCTCCTCAGAACCACTACCTTTGCCTCTTCCCTTGGGTATGTCATCGTATTACCAGGTAGAGTACTTAGAAATATCTCTGAAAAAGGTCTTTGAGATCTGAACTATTTGATGCTTGAGGTTATGAAGACTGCCCTTTGATTATGACTTTTTGTCTCTTGGGTGGTCATCCTATGATATACCTTTTGAACAAAGCCTGAAAGTAGATCTTCCAGATTTGTTTAAAGAGGAACGACCGATTGTGGAGGTTTTGGTGGAGCTGGTTGAAAGTGTTGTTGTTATATAAGAGGGAAGGGTTGTTGTGTTTCTTGTTATGATGATATAGGTACAAGATCCATTGGAGAATATCTCATTGGTTCTTGGTTCCTAAATGGTTATTGACCACTTCTTTATCGTTAGTACCCTTGATTATTTTATTGTGGCTATTGAATTGGCCTTTGCGGATAATACTATTGTGTTTGCTAAATTTTTTTATTTTTCTATTTGTAATTAATGTAATTACAATCTTGGATTTGTTATTTCTTAATACTTTTCATGTAGTCTTGATATATGTGTGGGCCACCGTACGTTTCATAGGATTGAATTTCCATTATAGGAGAAGGTGGGGTAGGTGGTGCAGAAGGTAGCTAAATGGGTTTTATCTTATTGGTTAAGGTATCTACTTATATAGCTAGTCGAGTATTTTCTTCAACCTAGTGGATTCGATGTCAGGGTGGTCCACGATCAATCTTTTATAGACTTAAATTATATGATACATCATCTAAAATTTCTTGTCCCACCTTAGGTGTTTTAAATATCAGTCATCCATCAGAGGCGACATCGACAACTATGTGAGAAGCTGGTTAGAGACCTTGATAGAATGTTTGGAGTTATATCCACATATCAATCCTATGATGTGGTCACTTTTGGGTGAGTTCCTTAAAAATATCCCATGCTTACCATGCTAACTATCCATCAGTTTGAGCGAAATTATGGATGTCATTCCACAATTTCCAAGTTTGGATAGGCAGTAAGTACTTGTCCAAGAATTTCTTGGATAAATCATCCCAAGTTGTAATGGACTCAGGAGCTTGACTTTTGTGCCAATACTTGGCTCGAGATCACTGGGAAAAGGGAAAGAATATTAGTCTTATAGCATCATAATATACTACCTGGTGAAAGTTCATTGTATGTATGATATCTATGATTTACCTTTAAAATTAACAAGTTTAATGCTTAAAAAACTTATAAATTTGATAATACTTTGAGATATTGATACTAAGTAAAAGTTTAAATTGAAAGATACCTTTATTATGTATAATGACTCACTTGTGGTCCGGAGAATTGATATTTATGAATAAAAGTGGGAGATTGTTATAATTTTATTCAAAATATTTATTAAAATGAATATAGTGTTTTGATTGGTCAAAACACTATTTGCTTGGATTGATGAGGTGGACAAAAATGGGAATATCACATTGGAATTGTGGGTAGAATTCCCATATCTCATCCCTTATAAAAGGAGCTTTGAGAATTGGTGTTTTTAACAAAATATATATTTTCCTAAATGCTATTAAAGTGTTTTAGAAAATATATATTTAGTGAAATGTTCTGTTATATATATACATTATATATATAAAAAAATAAAATAAAATAAAATAAAATAAAATAAAATATTTTATTAAAAAATGACTAATAACATGATTAGTCATAACTATTGGTTTTTGAATTTTCAAAATCTGAGCAGGCACCCCCCACCAAAATTTATCTCATTTCAGTCAAACCAAGGTGTTCTTTGACTGAAACGGTGAGATCAAATCGGTGTGATTCACACCGATTTTGATCTATAAATAAGTGATGATGAGAACACTTATGGGTGTTAATTATTCTTCAATCCAAGAAATTCTCCAGATATTTTTTCCAACATCAGTATAGTGGGGCATTTGAAGATTGGTTTTCAATTTTCCCCAAATCTTGGTGAAACCCTTAAGGTAAACTTCCACCAATAACCCTACACCATTAAAGAGGGGGTTGATCAAACCCTTTTGGACAGTGAATTAAATTCATACATTGAGATTCAATTTCTCTTCTCCTTCTACTTACATATTTTACAACACTTGGGTGGGATCATCTATCGGCCTATCGATGCATCCTTATTCTATAACCATCTGGTTGCTATACCCTAGCCTCACTGATGACACTTCTCTATGGACTCTAATACCATAATGGATCTAGTCTTCCCCATCAAGACTAGATAAAAACCATCTCTCAATACCTCACTAAAACACCTAGTACCTCTATGATGATAATAGTGATTGGATGTGTGGTAACATAAATTAAGTGTCAACACAATCAACTCATCACAATCACATATCCTCATCCCACCTTTGCACACCTAACAATGTGAAACCCATTTCTAAAATAAAACCGATAACATCATAAATGAAAAAAAACATAGGTAATTCAATTGAGACACAAATCTTTCAGAAAACATTTCTAAAAGCACCAATCAAGCCCTTTATTCAAGAACTAGCTTATCTTTAAAAATCCCTTTGAAAAAACATTTGCAATTCCATTTCATATGAGAATCCCTTTAAAAGTGCTAACATGCATCATTACTTTTCCCTTTGAAATCTCATTTAAAACATTTGTAAATCCATTTTGAATACCAAATATCCTCTTCTAATTTATAGAAAATACAAACTTTAAATCAAAAATACTGCTTAAAAAACACACATGAAAAGCCCATGATTTTAAAAGATAAATTAAATAAAAATCTATAAGAAATGGAAACTCCAAATAAGCACCACCTTAAACTCTTATTGAAATCACATGGAAGTATCAAATTTCCAAACATTTTATCATACACATAGAATATCCCCATTTCCTCTAAAGATATACCATGATTTTATAAGTCGTAAACAAACTTATAATAGATTCCCAAAACAATTTTTTTAAAGGAAATATGTTATGAAATTCATGAAATCCTAGTATTCTTAGTAAAGAAAAAATCATAGAAACACCCACCTTAAATAAAGTTCAGATGGAATAAAACTCCTGAATATAGAGGATAACCCGAGATATGATTCACACACCATAACATTAAAAATCACAACACTTTTTAGAAAACCCTCACCTTAGGGTTCGAAAAAGTGGGGCTAACATAAGAGAAGGAAGAAAATAAAAGATAAAGGAGGAGGGGAGGAAATAACCCTACCTTAAGTGAAACATTGGGAACCTAAGGATAAAATCCCTAAAAACCATGGGAGATTACAAGGGGTGTGCACCTAGAGATCCCCTTGGGAATTTTAGTTAAGAGGAGAGAAGAGGGGGTTGATTGGGTCTTAATTACAAGAGGGGTAGATTAAGAATTTCCACTTTTAGGAAAATTATGAAAGTTACAAAGTTTGGATGCATGATTTACCAAATTGTTCCCCAACTATGCACCCCTCACTAGACTCACCCGGAGAGTTGCACAGATCGGTCATAAAGTTAGGTAAACCATGTTGGATTTGGTGCCCTAGAACAAAATTCTAGGTACTTTATGATAACTTATATTTGTTTTTTTGAATATTAATAATCTACTTATCACATCATGATTATTATTTTGCATAACATAGTATGTGATAATGTCCTATGAGTAGTTGTCACACTAAAAGGTTATATCAGTTCCCTGCTATGATGAGAACCGAGAAGTTCCATGATAGTATTATTAAATATATGTTTTATAAATGGATTAAATCACTTGATGAACAAAAATGATACATTATATCAAGGGTGGAGGCTCATAGAAGTTTGAGGCACCTTCTCACGGTGTATGCCCTTGGTAATATCCAGTGTAGGATATTATGAGAATGAGACCCTCCAGTAGAAAATACATATTTATATGTGTCATTAGATGTTCCTATCTATGGATATTTGTATTGATATTTAGACTTTAATATTATTATTAATGAGTTTTATAAGTCACTCACTTTGATGTATTGACAAAAACCATGACAATGTATGTTTGCGGTGAGATATGATATGTTGGGTGCATCACGAGTAATATTTCATTAATGAAAAATACAAGAAAAGATTTTTCCCTTCTGTTCTTTAACAAAATTTGATATCTCTGGCCCTTTGATGAAAATAATATAGCCTAAATAAATGTATGGCCATAGTGTTCTATAGGCAAGTTTAATTTCTAGAAAGTCAAAGAAATAGACATCAAGCATATAGGTTGATGACATCAACATGCAACCCGCTTAATTAGAGATATCATGATAAAGAGATTATATTACACACTAAGTTCCTAAATGAGGTATTATTACATTGAAGCATTTACTTCTTTCTATATGGGTGTCTTGATGTGTTTCTAGATTCTACCCTTGGACTTTAGGCTGATTCGATTAATTCCACTGAGAAAGAGGCCTAAAGGGCCACACACTAAGTGTATCTAGAATCTTAGTTAAATAATATATTATTATTTATTATTTATGAAGTTGAATAAATATTAATCCTGCACCATGGTTTAATAATTATTCATGCTTTCTAGATCACATATATTCATCACTATTTATTGGAGAGAATATTATGCGAGCAAAATATTTAATAAATATTTATTTTCTATTTAGTTAATGTTATATTTATTTATTTATTGGTGAATAATGTAGTGAAAATATATTTATTAAATAAATATTAATTATTCAAGGCTCGATAAATGTTATGGAGGAATGGAAAACTGAGTTTCATGGTCTGGTGAGAAATAATATATATTCAATATTATTTGATTAAATAATATTTAATTTAATTTGTTAGTTTATAACATGTCAAGAAATAATAATAACATTATTATTATAGGCATGGGGTTCCATAGGGATTAAATAAATAATAAAGGGAACTTGTGCAATTATTTATTTCTAACCCTAGAGGTATATAAAACCAATTATATTATTTTTTAAGAGAGAAAATTGATAGAACAAATATTTTCAATTATTTTATTCTGAATTTAAGTGTTTTTAATCCCACCAATGTGTTATTTAAAGGGAAATTGTCACATTTTATAGTTTTAGGAGTATTTTGGAGCTTAATTGAAAAAATGGCTTATTTTGGATTTAAACAGTTTTCATTTATTATAATGTTTCAGCCACAACTTTTTATAAACTGATCAAAATTGATAAATTATTATTTTTTAGGTTTCTATGTTCTATGGGATTAATTTTATACTGCTGGACCCAAAGCTCGATCAATAATTTGGAAGCTCAAATCCAGCTCACAAGTCAGGCATTGAAAACTGTGCACAGAACTGCATAATTTTATTTCTGGGCTCATATCTCATAAATGGATGACCCATTGGAGCTGAAATTTTACATGGAGCTGGAAGACATCCGAAGGAAGAACTTTAATTAAGATATCTGCGTTTTTATATTTCATTTTCAAGGCCATTAATGCTTTGGAACTTAGTATATTGGAATACGAACAGTCATCCTGGCCAGATTAAATGTCATGAGTGAAGCGACCATATATCTCTCCAAACTTGTCCAATCAAGCTGAAATTTTGTGGGTCTACATAGGAGAAGTAATGTAAAAACTTTAAAGAAGGATCAAGTCCCAAATTCTGTCATTAATGAGGCCATATACGTGCATACATCTAGTGTACAGATTTTGGATCCAAAATGTCATCCCCTCTCCCTATAAAAGAGTTTTTATTTTTCATTTCAAAGGGTTGGCAATATAGGGGTAGCCTTTGTTGGACATTATATGTAGTTTAGTATTTTATTTTATTTTAATTTAATTCTATAATAGCATTTCATATTTTTATTCAAGTGTTATCCTTTCTCTCTTTTCTTTCTCCCTTTTGTTTTCTCCCCCCGTTTTTCTCCATCACTGTGAACTCTTATGCTTGTGATCATGAGCAGCTAACCCGAGGAATTTCCTGGGGGAGTAATCTAGTGATTAAACCAAGTCTTTGAAAATTAATTCTTAATGTTTATTATTTTCTTAGAGTTATACCGAGGGGGGTATTAGTGGGAAAGGTGCCTTTGTGTCTCCACTTGCCACCTGAGGTTTAGCTTTCACTTCTGCAATATTTTCCCTCAATCGAGGAGGTGAATGTGTGGTCTCTCGACGATCATTGAGAGTACCATATGTTCACAACCATATGTAGATGAGGATGTACTTGCATATGATGGAGCATGTTCATTAAGTAAATTCGAAACTAATAATGATACGATGAAGGTTCACTCTGGGTGATGCTCTCAGGAATGTCTCCTTTCTGTCTTAACATCATTTTGTTTGCATTCATTTTGTTTCATTACATCTGCATATTTAATTTTAGTATTTCATTCTCATTTTTAAAATATCATTTCTGGTCATTTTAGTTTATATATAAATAGTGAATTAGTAGTGAGGTATTGACCACAAAAGGCTCCTTAAGAGATCGACCTAGGTCAGCCACTGTGCTGCACTTAGTATAAATATTTTTGAGAGCGTGCACAACAATGCTTCATCAACAAATAATTTACTTTTTTATGCACAATGAAATATGAAGAATCCTCTTAAAGCCTTAGAGAGCTCCCTTTTCCAAGAACGCTCCCAATAATAGAGAGTGATCTTCCTCTACCTTCCATTCTTGAGTCAATAAAGACCAAAGATAATCCTTTGGAATCAATTCTCGAGGTGATCAATGCTAAACGACACAATCAATATGATCTATAGTGCTAAAACCTAGATATTCCTATGACGACATTCAAATATTTGTGCAACACATGTGGATAACCACTAGAGAGAATCTATTCTTGATTCCTACAACACAACGATGGAACAACATATATCTGTTTTAATATCTATTAAATAATAAATAATTTCTTGCAAGGTAATTCTTTAATTGCTTAAATTAATTAAAAATAATATGTAATGATACTATGGTTTGGTTTCAACATTTTATCCATTTTCTGTATTCTTTGATTCATTTCCATTGATCATGAAGTTTATCATCATGTAAATATTGGATTGATCATCAATCATGACAAAAATCAAAGTTGGTCATGACCCATCACATGCTTCCCCTGCACCCAGAACCTAAAGTGGTATCAAAGGGGGGAACGTAATTATTTATAATTATTTAAAGATAATTGATTGATTTATAAATTTGTAATATAGTTTTCAATTCCAGTTTAATTGTTCTTAAATTTTAATTGTGATATCTACTTCTTCATCTCCATTTCTCATAAATATAATAAAATCGATTAATTTTATGAAAGAAATAAATTCAAATGTATCATATAGAGGTACCAAGGAATCTAGGCAGATATCACAAGAGTACAAGATGTGTAACCCAGAGGTGCACTCCATGTACTAGTGTTTAATACACTACGAATTAATTTAGAATTAATTCAAGGCATGTGAATTTATTACATGTGGTGAATTTAATTATACACCACGTGTTGACTTGGACATCCTGACGCATGGTAATTCAGAGTACACACTGTGTAACTTTTGTACACAATGTGTAGTCCTTAGTCACATATGGGCCATGTATATTCTTACATGGCCTACCTGATTGGTGACCATGTAACTCAGAGACCACATGTCGTGCCTCCCATGTACACAAGGTGTACTCCAATATTTTCCATGACATGGTTACATGCTGAGTCTCTAGGCATGTACCTTGGATAGATGATGAGAATAGTACACCCTGTGTAGCTGGCTTGTACACACCATGTATTTATAACAAATTATACTGAATTAAAAATTAATTTATTATACTTTTTATACCTTATCAACATGTGTTTGTGTTTTTTCATTAAGTTGTCAGGACATGCCATGTGACAGGTTTTTATATATATAAATACATAATTAATTTCTGCATAATGTTTGAATCTTCATATCATGTATAAGTCATATTACAACTATTAATCTATTTCATTAAGAATTACATGATAAATTAAAGAAAATGAATCATGTAAACCATGTGATCATTAATTTGATAGTATATGTCATGATATTACACAATAATTCATGTATGCCACATGTCGTAAGAGTAAACAATATACAAGTATAATGCACATTGGGTACTTTGGACGAGTACTTATCATGTTGCCTCAAAGGTATATTTTTATTATGCATAGTTAATTTTAAATAAATAAATTTAATTTGTTTAAAATTATGATGGATGAGAATCTCAAGGAAATTCATATGAGAATTAAGATAAAAAATAATTGATTAATTAAAGAAGACAATTAATTGATTCGAGCATAATTTATCTTAAATAATAATGATTAAGAATTGAATTCTAATTTTATTAATTATGTAATTTGTTTCATGTATATGGATGATCATGATCTTAGACCAGACCTTTGTATGTGATTGGTTTCTTTTAATTTATTATTAAATTAAAAAATTAGCATGTATGCCATCTCTCCTCTTATTATATAATGGAATGCATGCTCATGGTTTATTTTATGTAAACCCCTTCCTCTCACCTATATGCCCAAGTTAGTGGAGGCGGTTCAAGTTTGAAGCTGAGGTGAAACCAATCCAAGAGAGATACATAGGTGGACTGGTGAAAACTTACAACACAAGCCTTAATTAGTTCAAGGTGTTTTTTATCATGACCCGACCTAATAGGGCTCAAGACACAACTCCCCAAACCTGACTCTATAGTCTAGGGGTTGGCGTCCAACACTGAGTAGGCATATCACACATATGGGAGGAATTTTCCTAAGGTACCTACACACATTCACCCATATACACCTCCATGCAACAATGAATAGATATATAAATTGAAAATAAATGCATGCATACATATATACAAAACTAGAGTACAACAGAAGTAAAAAAATGTAAAATACAGGCTTAACAAAAGGAAACTATAAAAGCATCCATAATTCTTAGTAGGAGGGGATCAATTTAAAAAGCACCCACCAGAAAGCTCCTCAGCTAAGCTCCAGTAAACACCCTAGTCGGTCTAGCTCACTTAGCTCTGCCTAATCCAGGTCCTCCTAGGAATCCATCGAAAGTACAACGGTCTTCACAATACAAAATACATGCAGGAAAATCCCATATAGGGGTGAGTATAAAAATACTCAGTAGGCACCCCAAAAACCCAAAAAAAAAGGAGAAACTAAAAGGTATCAGTCCCCTCGACCTAGCCTAAGGGAACCCAAACGAGAGTGAAAATCTATCTCAAATCCATCCTTGGATAAACACGACTAGTCAGCTCAGTCCATTAGGGATGTCAACCTGGGATGTGACTACACCACAAGGACTCCCATAAAACACCCATATATACTCATCCCATACTCCAAGTCTCATGAGGCTCTGACCTCATAGCTATTGATAGGTTCTAACCTCATATCTAGTGATAGGTTCTTACTTGAGGCTCTAAACAACACAAGACTAAGAGAACACACTTTATGAGCTCTATAATCCTTGATGACTCTCATCTGAGAGTTACACTCTATCAGGTACAACACAACCATACCTGATGGAACAAAT
Organism: Viscum album; assembly: GCA_963277665.1. Taxonomy (NCBI): domain Eukaryota; kingdom Viridiplantae; phylum Streptophyta; class Magnoliopsida; order Santalales; family Viscaceae; genus Viscum; species Viscum album. Next base: position 582,169,908 of record OY728148.1, read on the forward strand.
AAGAGATACCACTCAATTGGGTATCACAAAGCCAATAACACAACACCACCATCCCAAGGGGAATATATTTGAGAGAAACACGCTTTTCAGATCTCACCATGAAGAAAGTCACGTTGGAATCCAATGGATCTCGATACTCAGATAAGGGATATGACCCATCCCTAATGGGGACACTAATAACCCTACTGAAACCATGAAAGTTATAAATCCTTATAAAGGGTATCACTCCCAGGATATGCTGGGGGACACTACAAACCCATTCTAGAAAACTGCCCACATCTCCTCAGATAGGGGATCACTCCTAGGATCTGCTTGGGGATACTATAAAACCAATATGGTAACCCAAAGATCTCAATAAGAAAGGGGATCAATCCTAAGATCCAATGTAGGACACCAAAAAACCAATATGACATTTTTGAGATCATATCACTTAGATAGGGGATCACTACCCATGCAGTGTTGGTCACAATGATTCCGTAGCCCTATATGGTATAACTCACAAAGTTGGGGACTGCATAAATGATGATTACACAACCCTACATGAACCAACTAATGAGTATGGAATCATATATTTGATGATGCTGCAACCATACTAGTACCAACTACTGAGCATGGGATCATATATCCGACGATGCCATAACCCTATTGAAATTGCCCACTACATAGGGGATTGTACATCCGATGATAACACAAACCCTACTGGGCTATCCTACTAGATATGGGATCATTGATTGTATAGTGTTGGTCATGAAAATACCAAAAACCCAATATAGGGAAACAATATGATAGATAATCCTACCCCAACCTCTCCAGAGGGATACTACAACTTTAAAAAAACAATATAGGATCACACCCTAGCCTATTCGGAGGGATACTGCAACTCTATCCAAGATCATCCTATAAAGGGGATCACAATCCTATACTAAGGACATAATTCCATATATACCATCATAGAGATAGACCAAGGGAGATTACTCAACCACTACTGGTCCAAATGTTGCTAACCCAAGTGACCCAAAACATTGCCTCACATCGTATCTCCTAGTCCCAAACTGATGCCACCATCGTGTTCTATGTGAAAAAATGCTTAGGATAGGCTACTCATAAGTCTGAATCTGAGCCTCAAATAAGGATATACATTGGGTAGAAATTCCTCCAAGAGGAGACTACACAACTTGTAAGGGGGTCTACATGGTGTGTGACCCCGCCCGAACACCCGACCATGTCCTCTGAATGTACAGATTGGATTGGCATGTGTATTTAAACAGTGTGTACCATCAGTACACAGTGTGTCTCACCTCACCTATGCCCTGACCATTTCTACACTTCACACAGATTTCTAGTCATGTCTCTCACATAGTGTGTACCCCTTGGTACACAGCGTGTCCCGGCTACACAGCTCCCTGGCCATGTCATCTACTCATGTTCATGTCCATCACTCTGTGCCTGTGTACTCTAGCCATGTACTCTCACAAAACTATGTACATTTACATGGCTACCTTGACCATGTCCTATGACCACATGACCTGGGGTCACTAGACAACGTGTAACCCCAGTACACGATGCATATTCCTCAAAACTCATCTTCCTCGAATGAGAAGAACACATGACATACTCCACTACACTACATACCATGTAAATGGTAAATCCTTCGGTAATTTCCCTTTGAGCCTCCCGAATCGTCTCCATTTTTCCCAAAACACATAGATCGACCCTCAAGGGATCCCTATCAAGAATATAAGGTCTCTAAAACCTTAAAACAATGCATCAAAAGGAGTATTGGGACTTAAAACTCAAAACTACCTACCTCGTAGTGAAATGATGAAGCTTTGAGGTCGAATCAGTGACCAGGAGCTACTGAAACATGATCCAAAAGTGAACATCATCAAGATAAGAGATCAAAAATGATTTTTTTCTTGATTCGGTCCTTGGGTTGTCCGTCACTCAAAGGGGGAGAGGGGGAGGGGATCCTGTCATGTGTCTCACTAAGGGGGAAGGAGGTAAGGGATATTGTTTTGATTTTATTAAAACAATATCCTCCATTTAACATCCTTCTTCCAACTCGTCTCCGACCTGATACTCATCACCGACAAAGTTTACATCACACCTAGGGTAGAAAAAACATTCTGAAATCAACCACGATCTCAAAATTATGATATGAGACTCCTCTTAATAGTTATTCAAGTTTCTAAGAGAAACCATGGATGTGTGATAAAATATATTTAACATTTTTAATATCATTGTGCTAAGGTTCTCTGGGCCCCAGAATCTTGTGCTGACTCAGTTTCTAGCTTCAAAAATATTATTAGGAACATCCCAAAGTCTTACAAGGAAAAACTTGAGTCGCTAAATTTTTACCCTATGTCAACAGTTATCTTACCATCTAATAGATAAACTAAACATTAGTAAAAGTTCATGATAATAACACTTTCTTATTTTATTTCTATCAAGTTTCATGTTTATTTCATTATGGATGTTTTATCATGATCACATGAATCAATGAATTAACATGCATTCAAGATAGATCTAAAATAAATTGGCTTATGCGTAAATATTATCTAAGACATGGTTAATCACTTAAGTAAATACAATTAATATTAAAAATCATGTAATAAAGATAATAATTGGAAATTTATGCATGAAAGATAAAATCTATCAATTATAAATATTAAGTTGGTATAACCTCCCACTATTTCAATTAAAATCAAACAATAGTTCCAAGTGAATAAAAAACCAATGTTGGGGTGATTTAAATTATTGGGTAATTAAAAATTGGATTTTTAGGTTGAATTAACTTAGTTCACATCAAGGGCTGACTTCCAAAGTAGGGCTTAATGCAATTGAGAGTCAAGGGTTGAGGAAATACAATTTAAGGATTTTAGGATTGGAGATTCCACTCAATAGATCAAGGAACTATGAGTTAATGCAATTGGAATTTGGAATACCTACCTAAAACCTTTAAAATTGATTGAATAGAAAATTTTGGGGTGATAAGAAGTGGAATATGGATCCTTGACACTAGAATGTACAAGAAATAGGATATTTTGAATCCAATGGTGAGGCCTATTGGGTTTTGATAAAATAGTGGGAGATTAATAAATATAATATTTATTTATTTGTCTAAATTATATCAAATAAAATATTAAAACTCTTCTCATATTTTTTTAGAAACAATATTAAAATGAAATCAAACATATTACTGGGTCCATACTTTTGAAGGATAACCTTATCACTGGCACAAATTTTCAAGAGTGGAAAAGGCACTTACGTGTTATCCTACACCATGAAAGGAAATTTTATGTGCTGAAAGAACATATTTCTAATGTAGTTGGTAATGAGGCTAGTGATGAAGTGTGAAATCTCTATGAGAAGCATTTGAATGATTCCATAAATGTTTAGTGTTTCATGATATTATCCATGACCAATGAGATTTTAAAGTAATATGAGGACATGGATGCGTATTACATGATGTCTCACCTTTGAGATCTCTATCAAGAGAAGGAGATACAAGAGAGATATGTGATCTCCAATGATCTATTTAAAACTAAGATTGGATATTTAGTTCCAACTAGGCCTCATGTAGTCAATATTATTGGCTACATTGAACTCTTAAACATATTAGGATTAAATTCCCATATGAGTTGCACACATATCTCATAATTTATTCACTACCCAAGACCTTATCTAGTTTTATTGTTAATTATAACATGAGAAATAATGAGAAGATTCTATAAAAACTTATTACTCTAATTCTCTAAGTGGATAAGGATATGGGGTATGAAAAACCTATAGTACTTATGGTGAATAAGAAAAGGAAGAACACAAAAGGGGACTAAGATTCATAATAAGTCTAAATATCCCAAGAATCATCCTTCCAAGAAGAGGAAGATCCAAAGGCAGGGTAAGGAAAAGGAGGTAGTATGTTTTACATGTGGAAAAAAAGTCCACTGAAAGAAGAACTACACCTAGAAGAAAGGGGAAGCTAAAGGTTCATTTATTATTGAGTGTAATCTTTCAATATATACACATTAGGTATTAGATACAACTTTTGGTTCTTACATCTGTATGAAAATATAGGAACCAAGTAGATTCTGAAAGATTTCTATAGGAGAGGTGGATTTGTGAGCTGCCAATGGTGCAAGGATAGCTGCTTTAGCTATTGAAGACTACCCCTTTCATTATCAATGAGAATGATATTGGTTTTAAGGGATTGTTATTATGTACTAACTGTTACCAAGAACATATGTATCATTCCAAGATGCAGATTGTTTTATTTTCATTTTTTGAAATAAAATTTGTTTCTTTTATAAAGACAACATATGTTATAGTATGAAACATTTAAATAATGATCTTTATGTATTGAATTATGAAAACCAAGTATTGGAAATAGATAACGAATCATGTTCACATGACTCATATGAAACCCAAATATGGCATCACTATTTTGGTCATGTAAATAAGAAGCATTTGAAAAATATCTATTAAGATGGTTATTTAGACTCTTCTGAGCTAAAACCACTTGAAATATGTCATAATTGTTTACAAGGAAAAATGATCAAACTGCCGTTGGGTGGACAGGGTGGAAGGTCCACAAAGCTTATGGGATTAGTACACATTGATTTATATGGATCATTTATATTAGAATATATAGGTAGTTATTCTTACTTTATAACTTTTAATGATAACTTGAGTAGATATGGCTATGTTTACTTAATGAGGTATAATTCTGAGTCCTTTGAGAAATTCAAATAATTCAAGAATGAAGTATAGAATTAACTTGTAAATAATATAAAGAATCTTAGATTAGATCGAGGTTGTGAATATCTTAACTAAGATTTTATTGACTTTATACGAGAGTTTGAGATTCTATATTAACTCACTCCACCTTACACACTATAGTGAAATAATGTTAGTGAAAGGATGAACCATACCTTGTTAAACATGGTAAGGTCGATGATGATTCATCTAGATCTTACATTATCCTTTTAGGGACATTCATTAAAAACTGTGGCATATAAATTAAAATGTGTACCAAATAATTTAGAAAATTGAATTACTTTTGAGTTATAAAGTGGAAAGAAACCCATTTTGTTTAATACACATGTATGGGGATGCGAGACATTTTTTAAGGCCTTATTAGGTAACAAACTAGCACCCTAGGGCACAATGTGTATCTTTATAGGATATCCTAAGGAAAAAAAGGGGTAATATATACACAATCCCTCAAAAAAGAAAGTGATTGTCACTAGAAAAGTAGTCTTTATTGAGAGGTATCACATCCTAAAAAAGGATAGTGGGAGAAATATTGACTTTGATGAATTTGGTGCTCAAGATACAAAAGTTTTGGTAGAGGAATAGATTCCACAGGTTCCCATGGAAGAAGTAGTTCCTGAAACACAAGTACTGTATAGGAGCACAAGAGATGTAATAGAACCAAAGAGATATGGTTTTCTAGTCACCAAATATGGTGACTCATTATTAGTTAACAATGAAGAACCTCTCTATTAAAAAGAGGTAGTAGAGAGATCATAAGCTATAAGATGGAAATAATCCATGAATTCTTAAATAGATTCCATGTATCAGAATCTAGTTTGGGATCTGGTCAATGTACCAATTGATGTAAATCTCATAAGGTGAAAATGGGTATTCAAGAGAAAAATGAGCATGAAAGGTAAAATAAATAACTATAAAGAAAGGATAGTGGATAAATGGTTTAAACAATGTCAAGTAATTGACTATGATGAAAGATTTTAACTAGTTTCCATGTTTAAATCCATCCTAATTATACTTTATAGAGCAGATTAATATGAATATAGAATTTTTCAAATGGATGTCAAATAGATTTCCATAATGGGAACTTTTAGGAAGATGCCTATATGACACAACCAGAAGGGTTTGTGACTCCAGGTAATGCCAAAATGATTTTCAAATTGTAGATATCCATTTATGGATTAAAGCAAGCATCCAGGACATTGAACATTTGATTATATGAAGCTATAAAATAATTTGGTTTCATTAAGAATGAATGTGATCCATGTGTTTAAAAGAGTTTTAGTGAGAATGCAGTCGTTATCCTAGCAGTATATGTTGATGACATATTACTTATTGGAAATGGAATACCAGTCTTATAATCTCTTAAGGACTGGTTGAACAAGTGTTTCTCCATGAATGACTTTGGTGAAACAACCTATATTCTAGGAATCATGATTAATCATTATAGATCCAATAGGTATATTGGATTAAGTCAAAGTACATACATTGAATAGATACTAAATATATTTATTATAGAATAATCCAAGGGGGGATTGGTTCTAGTGTCACACAGTATACATCTTTATAATAAAATTTTTCCTTAGCCACAAAAAGAGAACGAGAGAATGAGTAAGATCCCATATGCTTCAACAATAGGACCAATCATGTATTCTATGTTATGTACTAGACTTGATGTTTCCTATGCATTGAGCCTGATAAGAAAATATCAAGAAGGTATAGGTGAAAAACATTGGTCTTATGTTAAGGATATCTTTATGTATCTAAGAAGAACTAAGGATATGTTCCTAGTGTATATATGAGATTAGTATCTGGTCATAAGGGGTTATACTGATGATAATTTTCAAACAGATCATAATAATTTGAAGTCACAGTTAGGATATATTTTCTATATCAATGGAAGATCTATGAGCTGGAAGAGTTCAAAGTAGCTAGTTGTCGCTGATTCTACAGTGGAGTCTGATTATATAGCATCTTATGATGTAGCCAAAGAATCTGTTTGGATACAAAACTTTTTCTAGGAGTTTTATGTGGTACCTAGTAGTAAAGACCATATCATGCTATATTGTGATAATTCTACAGTGGTGGATTTTGTAAAAGAGACAAGGTCACACCAACGAAGAAAGTATATACTTCGAAAGTATCTTCTCTTGATGGATTTTTATAAAATTGGTGAAGTTGCAGTAAGAAGATTTCTCATAGAAGAAAACGTGGAAAACCCCTTGACTAAAGGCCTATCTTAGCAGAGGAATGAGTATCATGTGAGAGATAGAGGACTAAATGTTATTACTAGTTAGATCTAGTGCAAGTGGGAGTATGTTAAAGTTGGTTCCCTTGAACCAAATTTTATGTACTTTATGATAACATGAATTCATTGTTCTAAATATTAATAAAATATTTATCACATCATGATTATTCTTCTGTATAACATAGCATGTGATAATTTTCTATGAGTTATTGTCACACTGAAAGGTCATAGTAGTTCCCCGCTATAATGAGAACATAGAAGTTCCATGAAAATATTATTAAATATATGTTTTATAGTGGGATGAAATCATTTGAGGGACAAAAATGATATAGGCTATCGGATGTGGAGACTTATAGGACTTTGAGACGCCTTCTCATGTCGTACGCACTTGGTAACATCTAGTGTAGGATATTATGAGAACAAGACCCACTAGTAGGAAATAAATATTTATATGTGTCATTGGATGTTTCTATCTTAGATGTTTGTATCAATCCTTAGACTTTAATATTACTATTAATGATTTTTATAAGTCATGCACTTTTATGTATTGAAAAAAACCGTGATTCCATATGTTCAGAGTGATGTAAGATACATTGGGTACATCACGAGTAATATCTCATTAATGAATAACGTGAGAAAGGATTTGTCCCTTATATCCTTTAACATAAGTTGATATCTTAGTCCCTTTGATAGAAATGATATATCCTAAATAAATTCATGGCCATGGTGTTTTATAAGCAAGTTTGATTTCCATATAGTCAAAGAAAGAGACATTGAGCACATAAGTTGATGGAACCATCATGCAACCTACTTGATTCGAGATATCACAATAAATGGATTATATTACATAGTAAGAATCTGTATGAGGTATTATGTCATTACAACATTAATTTTTTTCTCTATGGGTGTCTTGGTGTGTTTATAGATGTTAACCTTGGTCTTTAGGTTTCTTTACCTAATGCCACTGAGAAAGAGGCCTAGAGGGTCACACAGTAAGTGTATCTAGAATCTCAATTAAATAATATATTATTATTTATTATTTAACAAGTTGAATAAATATTAATCCCACATGTGGTTTAATAATTATTCATGTTTTCTTGATCGCATATATTCCATCACCATTTATTTGAGAGAATATTATGTTAGCGGAATATTTAATAAATATTTATTTTCTATTTATTGAATATAATAATTATTTATTTATTGAAGAATAATGCAGTGATAATTTATTTATTATATAAATAGTCATTATTCAAGGCCTGATAAATATTATGGATGAATGGAGAACCGAATTTAATGGTCCAGTGAGAAATAATATATATTGAATATTATTTGATTAAATAATATTTAATTTAATTTGTGAGTTTAGCACATGTAAATAAATAATAATAATAACATTATTATAAACATGGGGTTCCACAAGTATTAAATAAATAATAAAGGGAACTTGTGTAATTATTTATTTATAACCCTAGCGGTATATAAACCCAATTATATTATTTTTTAAGAGAGTCAATTCATTTCTTTTATTATGAATAAAGAAATATGGAGAATCATCTTGAAGCTCTAGATAGATCTCTTCTCTAAGAATGATCCAAGAAGATAGAGTGATATTTCTCTACCTTTCAATCTTAAGTCAAGATAGATCAAAGATAATCCTTTCGAAGCAATTCTTGGGGCGATCAAAGGTGAACGGCGCAAGAGATAAGATCTACCAAGTAAGCACTTGGATATTTCTATTGTGACATTTAGAGATTTGTGAAACATATGTGGATCAACGCTAGAGGTAATATATTCTTGATTCCTACAATAAAATTATGGTAATATGTAGATATATTTTCAGATCTATCAACAAAGAAATAATTTCTCACAAGGTAATTCTTTAATTTCTTAAATTAATTATAAATAATATATGATGGTCCTATGGTTTGGTTACAATGTTTTATCTATTGTCTATATTCTTTTATTAAATTATGTTAATAATGAAATTTATCATCTTGTAAATATAATATTGATCATCGATCATAAAAAAAAAGAACATTTGGGCATGACCCATCACATGCTTCCGCTGCACTCAAAACCTACAAATCATGTGGAAACTATACAAAATGAATCTTATAAAAACTATAGGACACTCACACAAACATGTGAAAAAAGGTCCCATGGATACAATTATATAACCACAATATAAAAATGACTATGGTTATAGGTGGGATATAACTATGGTAAAATGATACCATAGCTACAACCAAGCTTGTATTCTCTCATAGAAAAATAATTTGCACGGGAAGAGCGCGTGAGTGACCTACGACCACAGTCCATGGGTGTCATGGTCATAGGATTCCCCCAGGACTCCAACCACCATAACCACCCTTATATTTTGGTTATAAGAATCCTAGATAGGGCCTATATCCATGCTCATGCCTTCATCGTGGACATAGGTGTCCCGAGAAGGTCCTACGACCATGATCACCGTGGCTATAAGTGTCCCACAAACCAAGTGAAATAATATTAATTATATATAATTAGATAAATATAAATATATTTAAACATAGGTTATTGGTGGTAATAGGTTTAACCCCTATGGAAATTCTAACAACCTCTATGACTACATGATCCATGACCATAACCTATGGCAACGGTCGCAGGGCCTATTTCCATAGCCTCTGACCAGGATAATGGGAAATTTTTCTAGTAGTGGCAGTTTCTACTAACCATGCACAAGCTGTAAGAAAATATATCTACATAATAAATGAATAACAAAGTTTCTACTGGGTTTTTTACAATTTGGACCCAACTCATCACTACCCATGCAAAAAAAAACCATGCATAAGCAAAATAAACTAAAAAAATCCTACACGAGGATCAATGTAAGGGACATTGCATATTCTCAGCCAAACTATGCACACTAACCCTGAGTTGAAGGAACCCCTACATAAGGTAAATCTACATGGTTTACCAAATTGTGAAATGACCATGAAAAAACCATAAAATAGATGAAAAACTGCCCAAAACTCAAAATTTAACCCAAAATCCCTGAAACCAAGGGAAAGATCAAAAACCAATAAGTAAATAAAATAAATAGGAAGACCAAGGTAGGGGTGTGAAACACATGGTCGATATATAACCCTCAAATACATGCGACTATGTACTCATGCAAGGACCATCTAATTAACTTCAACCGACAAGGACACAAGGCCCATCCAAATTATGAGGCAAAATGAAAAGGTTAGTGTGAGAATGCTACACATGAAGGTCCACTACCCAACCCATCATGAGGGTTAGGTAGGTGAGGCGAGGCCTAAACAGTGGTTTGACTCAAACTGAGTGGTCTTAGATAATTCAAACTAACCCACCCATGCCTGCACATAGTCCTCACCACATACTTATAGTCCACCCACCACATGATTTTTCATTTGTCTTGCCGCTAGTGTAAAACATGGCTTGTTGGGAGGTGAAGTATGTTTTAATAACAAAAGGTTTGATTTTTCTATCACACTACTATATGTTAACTTTCGATAGATTAGTGTACAAAGTTTAAGTGGTTTTATCAGAATCATAGGCGTTCCAGACTCCTAACAAGTAGCATTAGAGACCAAGGTTTCAAGCAGCTTGGATTTATTCACCCTCTATTGCCTTGAATATTTCTTGATTTTAGTGGGAGTTCATTGAAATCAAAAGATATGATGTTGAATGATAGTAATTTATGGGTATAAATGTTTTATGGAACAAATTTTGGATTTTGGAGAATTCTTATGGAGTATTATATGATTTATAAGGACTTGGATGCTCTATATATTAGTGTTTGTCTGAAAAAGATAGAATATGTGGAATGATAATGAATGGATAGGAATGCACTAGCATTGGTGAGGATGTTTTTGGAAAGGAATCTTTACGTTAAATTTCATAAAATAAATACAACAGCAGAATTGATGAAGGCACTATAAGATATGTATGAGAAACCCATGACATTGAACAAAACATCCATGATACATGTAACACCCCAAGATTTTGTGAATTTTTTTCAAATTAATTTAATCTTTTGATATTTTTCATTTCAAACAACAATTAAAATAGTCTATTTTATATTAAAGAAATATTTTTGGCTTATATGAACTACAGAAAACATAAATTTTAGCATTATCTACATGGAATATTGAGGTTATCTTGCGTTACACACAACATATATTTTCCTCGATGGCCCGCGTAACACGCATGACCAAGGCTTAGCGAACAATAATATATTATTAAAATATGATGTAACCAAGATGTTAAATTATATTTTATGAATATTAATAAATAAAATATATTAAAATATATATTTTCACAAAATATAAAATTAATTTAATAGTTACAAATTATTTAGAAATGAATATAAGAACCAATTGAATTGAAAGTGAGTATTTTTATAGAAAACTATTACTATGCTCACAAGTTGTTTTAATAATAATAAATTAAATTAATTAAAATTAGTAAGTAATTTTAATTTAATATATATTTTATATATCTAAATTAATATTCTTTACATTCATCCAATAGATTCTATAGGCATAATATAAGAATAAAACCAATTTAACACATAAAACCTAAATTTTTTATTAAGGTAGTTTCACCACCTTTTAATGGAGAACCCTTTTTAAATAAATTTTTTGACACATTTATAGATTTAATATGTCAAAATAAACTTCATATTTTAAATAAAAACATAAAAATTAAGTTAGTATAAATTTTTGGTATTTTTCTGTAAGGTTTAATTTTTTAATCAATAGTTAAAAATACTAGATTTTAATTCCAAACTACCTTTTAATATAATTTATTTATAAGTATAAATTATATTTTTAATTGGTTGAAAAGTTTAATTATATAATATTTTTGTCAATAAAACCAATTTATGTCATTTGAATCAATTTCTCATTGAAATTATATAAAAAACATTTCAAACTCTTGAAAGTTTCACTTTAAAAACCCGCTTTTTAGTTTTGTCTGTAGAATTAATTTTAAATATAATTTTCCAAATTCTGTGAATTGAAATAGGTGAAATTTATTCTATATTTGGAATCATAAGGTTAAAATTATATTTTAAGGTCAATTTAATTTTTAGTTATAAAAAAGTTACCATGGAAAAAAAATTATTTACTGTTGTATAGGTAAAATTATGACAATGGTTAAAGTCAAAAGGTAAATGCTTAACATACCTAAAAATTGCAAAATTTAATGGTTGGTTGAAGTGTGGATAGAATATAACCATACTACACAACATTAAATTAAATTATAATTCTTTTAAAATAATACCACCTCAATGTGGTATGCTTTTAATATAAAATAATCAATAAATTAGTCCCTTGAATCGACCTCTCCTCAAGTATAAATACCACCCCTCACCTCCCCACTTTGAGAAAAAATCCTTGTAGCTCCTCAAATATCTGACCAAACCTCTACTACCAACTCTTCCCACATCTACGTTCTTCTGGTCTCACCAAAAGACCAAATCCAAGGTCCTCAAGGGTCTTTCAAGGAGGTGTTATTCAAGAGGTAATTTTCTCGAAGTACCTCTCTTAATTTGTTTTATTTTTCTACTTTATCCTCCCCTTATTCATACCTAAATGAATGATAAATACATAATCATTTATATAATGAAGTTAATGTTTCTAATGTAATATCTCATATCCATGTTCTTTCTCACCTCCTCTTATTCAGAGAAACAAAATTATAGTTCATGTTATGTCGATTAACCGACCACGTAAATAAATTTTTTATTCTTTTTCCATTAACACCTTCATGGATGGTCTTAAAAATATTTTTATGGTTAAATAATATTTAAATATGTATATTATAACCTATTTCATATTTTTTTAATATTATATTAAATATACCTTCATGATTTCCATATTGTGTTAATATGATGATTTTGTTTGAGGAAGCGCGGACTACCACCCCCTCAAAGCGATGCGATTCGTTTATACATTGTTGATTCAATAAGGTTTCCTTATGAATTTTTCCATTCCTATATGTTTTTAAAATCACAAAAAATTTATCTTAAGGAAAATTGATTTTTCCTAAGGATTGTTCTCTAAGGGAAATTTCCATTCTTTAAGGAAAATTTCCCGTCTCTAAGGAAATTTTATCCTTAACTATGTTTTCATTGTTCATTTTATAGTCTCTCTAAACCAAAATAATTTTATTACTAAGGAAAAATTTGGTTTCATATCTAAAACCTCATAATCCCATAAATCCTTGGATATAGAGTATTTTATTTTTAGGTTCCGAATTCTCTGAAATTCAGACTCTGAATTATCTGAAATTCAGACTCCAAATTCTCTAAAATTCAGACTCCGAATTCTATAAAATTCAGACTCCGAATTATCTAAAATTTAGACTCTGAATTCTCTGAGATTCAGGTTCTAAATTCCTCTGAATTCAGACTCCGAATTCCTTAGAATTCAGACTCCAAATTCTTTAGAATTCATATTCCAAATTAATTGGCATTCAAACTCTAAAATCTATAGAATCCAGGTTCTGAATTCCTTGGAAAACAGAATCCGAATATCCATGATTTATAGCCTCTGAATTTTTAATTGGTTAGACTCTAAACTTTATTTTTCCTAGACTTAGAAAAATAAATTTGGTTAAACAAATTCATTTTCCTTACACATATTATGAAACTATATCTTAAAATTTGTTTCTAACTAACCATTTTTTGAGTGACACGTGTACAAGTCCCTCCGAGATTCAAGGAAAAATATGACCGTTGGAAGAGGGAGACGACCATTGGATAAGTTCCTATAAATTGGATCTCATTTGAACAAGCTTAATATCTGTTGATCACTCTAGAGTTTACATGTTATTGAAGTGATTTCTAGAGAGAGAGACTCTCATGCCTTGTGCATAATGGACATCTTGTTCAGCTTGCTTCATGCAAATCTGATTGTTTCTATGTATAATTGAGGACTTTCGGGGATATGAAGAAAGAGGTGCCGACTACCTAAAAGTTTGAGGGATTGCGGGGATAGCAAGATAGATTCTGATATTCCTATCGAGGGCTTATCCTAGTGTGGGTAAGACCGAATTTCTTGAAAGTATAAATCAAGTGACCATTATCCAAGGTTTTTAGATACCCTTCTCTCTAGGTTAAAATATTTCATACTTATTACTTGTTTTGTTTCAAGTTTATTTCTTCTATATTTTGATAAAGTAAGAAAGTATAATCTTCTTATACTTGTACTTTTATATACTTTGATAAGTAATATTCTATATGATTTAAGGTAGAATATTTTTTCTATAAACTTTCCTTAAGTTTCATTTATGGAACCATATTTCTGGAACCTAGAAAGTTTATAGAACTAAAAAAGGTCTTGTTAATTTACCTTATTTAACTTTTTAAAAGATAGTGTTTTCCTTAAGGGTAAAAACAAAATTTTTTAAACATACAATTCACCCCCTCTTGTAATTGAGCATATACATAATTATTTCAATCCTACAATTGGTATCAGAGTAGGTCTCTAAAATACTTACATTCATGTATAAGTTTTCTTGCTCAAGTTTTCATTGTTCTAAATATTTTCCTTACTTAGGAATTTTTATATTTGTTTACAAAATTTTACTATTAACAAGTTTTTGTGGAAAGATATTTTCTTCTAGAATGGAAGGAATGAATTTTGGTTCAATTGACAATCTAAATTCAACAAGACCACCTATATTTGATGGGAATGATTACAAGTATTGGATAAATTGTATGAATACTTTTTTATTAATACTGGAGTGAAAATTTTATTATGCTTACTGAAGATTACAAGATTCCTGATAAGGAAGTCAGAAACTTCACTAATCAAGAAAAGTCAGAATATCAAGTAAACTAAAAGGTATGTAATACTTTGTTGTGTTCCATGACCAAGAATATTTATAGTCAGATTTCTTCTTGTGAAGATGATAACTGTATTTGTAAGAAATTGGAGGTTACTCATTTTGGTACATCCAAAGTTTTAGAAACTAGAAGATCTATGCTTAGAGTAGAATACCATGGATTTATATTTCCTTATGGAGAGCCAATATGCAAGGTGAAACAAAGGTTTATGGCTATTGTTAACAACCTACAATCTATGGGTGAGAATGGTCTAGATGATGAAGCACTTGTGGACATGATTATAGATATCATGCCTAATGAGTGGGAATATAAGAGAACAACTATTGATGAGAATAGAAAAGTATCTAAAATTACTATTGATGAGATTTTTGGAACTCTTCTTCAACATGAGACAAGAATGAAAATAGATACTGATATGGATAAGAATAAAAATGGCAATGTAAGTGTAGCCTTTACTACTACTAAAGCCAAGACACCTGAAAGGGTTATAAGATCCAAGTTAAAGAAAATAACTGTTTTATCTGAATATAGTGAAAGTGAACATTGTGAGAATAAAATAGATAATATTTCTCAAAGGATGAAAAAGATAGTTGGAAAGAAACACTTTCAGTATAGATATAAGAAGAAAGAAAGAAAATACAAGAAAGATTCAGAAGTTACTTGCTATGAATGAAAAAGAGCATGGAATATCAGGCCAGATTTTCATATGCATAAGAAAAAGGATAGAAAGAAAAATAATTATAAGAGGAATGGAAATAAGTACTACAAGGATAAAGCTAAGAAAGTTTTTAAAGCCAATGACACTTGGAGTGCCAGTGGTGGAGACTCTTCTGATGAATCCTCAGAGTATGAATCTTCTGGTTGGAAGAATCTTGGTCTACTAGCCAAGATACCCATTGAAAATTATTGTATAATGGCCAAGGTAAACAATGATGAATCTATCACTAATGTATATTTAAATGAAAATTATACTAATGATAAATATTATGAATCTTCAGATGAAGAATATTCCTCTTATGAAGATATTACATTACCTTTTATGAAGAAGTGTCTAGGTTTGTTAAACTTGTTGAGAATGAAAATTCTAAACTCAATAAAAAGCTTGATAAGGAAAATTCTAGAATTTCTATTTGTACTAAAGAAGTATCAGATCTTTCTAAAGATATTTAAAAGAAAACTTACGATTTTAAAAGTATTTCCAAAAACCTTGAGGAAGTTAATTATTAGAAGGATAAACTTTCTAAGGATCTTGAAAATGTAATTTCTATGAAAAATATTTTAGAGACTAACTCTAGTTTTAAAACTAATGTTTTTGAGGATAAAAACTTGGTTATAAAACTAAAGTCAGAAATATTTTCCTTGAGGAAGTGTTTGTCAAAATTTACCTCTGGTAAATAAAATTTTGACAAGATGTATTCCCAGATTCGACCTTTAAGAAATAGTTCTAGATTTGGTTATACTCATTCTAAACCAGTTTTTAGTAATAACTATTTTTTTCCTCAAAGTGCTCTATTATGAACTAAATGTCAGTGTGGTGAATATTGGGATTTTTTTTCTTTAAATAAAACTCAGTCTTTAGGTTTTCATAGAGCTTATTTTTATAAGAAACTATGGATTCCTAAAATCTTTCTTTCTGAAATTTCCAGAACCAAGAAAGTTTGGATTCCAAAAGTCTTACACTCTTATTTTTAGGAAAATAAAGAAAGTACCAACATTAATACATGGTACATAGATAGTGTATATTCCTGACATATGACTAGTAACAAAAACTTATTTGAAAAGATTATCAAAACGAAAGGTGGAAAAATAACTTTTGGAGATAATGCTCAGGGAGAAATTGTTGGTATAGGTAACATTGTTCTTCTTGGAAAAACTTTGATTTCAAATGTTTTATTTGTTAAGGGTCTTAAGAAAAACTTCATTAGAATAAGAAAACTATGTGATAAAGGTTACCTTATGAATTTTAGGATTGATAAATGCTTAGTACACAATTCCAAGGATGAATTTATTCTTTTTTCCCATAGGAAAGAGAATGCATACAAACTAAACTTAGAAGACCTTAGGAGCCAAAATCTACCTTCCTTATTGCAATGAAAGATCAATCTTGGTTATGGCATAGAATTATAGGACACTGTAACCTTAGGAACTTATATAAACTCTCAAAGAAAAGACTAGTTAAGGATATAATGGATCTTAGTTTTTATTATTCAAAAGTTTGTGATCCTTATCAATATGTAAAGAAACATAAATCAAGTTTTAAATAAATTGGTGAAGTCTCAACTACTGATGCATTACAATTAGTGCATATGGACCTTTTTGGACCAACAAAAACTGGTATAATTGGAGGTAAATATTATGTATTTGTCTTATTTAATGATTACACTAGATTTACGTGGGTATATTTTCTAGCAAAGAAATATGAATATTTTTCTTATTTCAAAATTTTTAGAGCCCAAGTTAAAAATGAGAAAAAACTTTCATTGATAACTATTCATAGTTCTCATGGAGAAGAATTTCAAAATTCAGATTTTGAAACTTTTTGTAGTAGAAAAGGCATAAATCATAACTTCTCAGCACCAAGAAATCCTCAATAGAATGGTGTTGTTGAAATAAGAAATCAAATTCTTCAAGAGATAACTAGAACCATGTTGAGTGAATATTTGATAGATAAATTTTTTTGGGATGAAGCTGTAAGTACTTATTGTTATACTATAAATCGAGTTTTGATAAGACCTTTTCTTAATAAAACCACTATGAATTGTGGAATGGTAGAAAACCTAGACTTTCCTACTTCAAATTATTTGGTTTCAAAGTATTCATTTTGAATTCTAAATATAATTTACATAAATTCTCACCTAAACATGATAAAGGAATTTTCTTAGGCTACTCCACAACTTTTAAGGCTTACAAAGTTTTTAATAAAAACACTTATACTGTTGAAGAAATAGTGCATGTTAAATTTGATGAAACTGATCCTTTTGTTTTTAAACAACCACAGTCTACATATTCAGATGTGTTTTCAAAAACTGATTATCAACCCTTGATATAATATCCTTATGATAAGGAAAATGTTTAAGAAAATGTTTCTAAAACATTTACCCCGGAATATTTTCTACTATATGTTGACGAAAAAGTTTTACAAAACCCAAATCAATTGTTTCTTAAGAATCATCCCAGTGATAGTATCATTAGTGATGTAAATCAACCTATGAGTACTATAATTTCCTTAAGAAATGAAGTAGAACATCAAGCATTCCTTTCCCAATTAGAACCAAAAATCACTGATGAATCTTTAAGTGATGACGATTGGATTAAATCCATACAAGATGAGATAAATGAATTTGAAAGTAATAAAGTTTGGACCTTTATTGAAAGACCTAAGGAAACTTCTGTTATTGGAGTAAAATACGTCTTCAGAATTAAGTTTTATGAAAATGGAATCATTGTAAGAAACAAGGCTAGATTAGTTTCTAAAGGATATAATCAACAAGAAGGAATAAACTATGAATAAACCTATGATCCAGTAGCTATACATGAATCTATTAATATTTTACTAGCCTTTGCAAAATTATTTAATTTTAAAATTTTTCAAATGGATGTAAACTATGATTTTCTTAATGGATATGTTCAAGAGAAAGTTTTTGTTAAACAAAATTTTGGTTTTTAGGACACAGAACAACCTGAACATGTTTTCAAACTTACCAAAGATTTATATGGACTTAGGCAAGACCCTAATGCCTAATATGATAAACTTACAAGATTTTTGTTACAAAAAAATTATGTTAAGGGAAATGCTGATCCAACTCTTTTTATAAATAAGGATATGAAAAATGTTTTGATTGTTCAAATTTATGTTGATGAAATTATATTTGGTTCAAATCAGCAATATTTAACTGATTTTTTTTCAAATCTAATGAAATCTGAGTTTGAAATGAGTATGATGGGTGAGTTAACATTTTTCCTAGGTTTTCAAATTTCTCAAAAACCAGAAGAAATGTATATATCCCAACATAAGTATATTAAATATCTTCTTAAAAATATGTATTTGAAAATAATAAGAGTATAAGTACTCCCATTAGTACCTCAAATTCTCTTGATCTTGATGAAGCTGGGAAACCAGTAGATCAAACATCATTTAGAGGTATAATAGGAAGTTAACTATACTTGATAGCTAGTCATATAGACTTAATGTCTTCAGTATACTTATGTGAAAGATATTAATCCAATCCTAATGAGTCTCATTTAAAATTAGTGAAAAGAATTTTTTTCTATTTAAAGGGAACCGTGGATTTATGACTCTTTTATACATCTGGAAATGATTTTATTTTAAGAAGTTTTTCGGATTCCGAGTTTGGACGATGTAGAATAGATAGGAAAAGTACATCCATAACTTTTCATTTCTTTGGAGATTCATTAGTTTCTTGGTCATGAAGAAAGCAATACTCAGTAGCACTTTCTACTACTGAAGCTGAATATACAGCAGTTGGAAGTTACTGTTCCCAAGTGTTGTGGATGCAACACAGACTCATGGACTATGGTATGAGTTTTACCAAAACAAAAATATTTCATGATAACACTAGTGCCATTTCCCTAAGTAAAAACCCTGCACATCAGTCTCATAAAAAACACATAGATATTAGGTATCACTTTCTTAGGGATCACACAGAAAAAGGAGATATAATTCTTCAATTTATTGTAATGTAAGATCAATTTTTTGATATTTTCACAAAATATTTAACCTCCAATAGATTTGAATACATTAAATAGAAGTTAGGAATGATAACCGTAAGGTAATCTTCCATATTAACTTTGTGTTGAAACCTATCTCCTTACAGTAAGAAACTCCTTTTCATAGGGGGGGTACATTTTCTTGAGTAGTCAAAATTTTCTTAATCCAAATTTTCACAGTCAAAATTTTCTAAATCAAAATTTTCGTAGTCAAATTTTTCTTAATCAAAATTTTCATAGTTAAAATTTTCTTAATCAAAATTTTCACAGTCAAAATTTTCTTAATCAAATTTTCATAGTCAAAATTTTATTAATCAAAATTTTTGTAGTCAAAATTTTCTTAATCAAATTTTTCATAATCAAATTTTTCTTAATCAAATTTTTTGTAGTAAAAAAATTTGAATTTCAAAATTTTTTCTTAAGAAAATTTTACGGAATCTAAAGTTCTTCAAGAAGAATTTTCCTTATTATTGATAATTTTCCCATCATTCCGAAAGGTATGTTTCTTTTATTAAATTTTTATAATCACTTTTTTTTACATGTTGGTATTTTCATCCTTTTTAAGAAAAATTTCAGATTCACTTTTCCTTAAATCCGAATTTTTAGCTTAAAAACCTCAAAAGATCGGAACCTACTAAATTCCTTCTTCAGCTATCATCTCAACCGTAAAATATGATCAAGAGTGTTTCCACCATTGGATGTTTTTGGGAAGATGAACTGTCACCTCAAACGCCTATATAAAGGCCCCCCGATGGTTGTCCCACATCAGTTTTCAAAGCTTTGGTGTACTGAAACCCAGTTTCTATACTTAAGGATCATTATGATTTTCCAGGTTTTCTCAATTATGAATGTCTTTAGAATATTCTCCTCAGAAAAAAATTTCATCAGTTAAGGAAATCTCTGAATGAAAGATCTGCAAGGAAAGGTTTGCAGATTCGAAGTTCATTGCCAAATATGATTCTCTTATTTCAAAGAAAATCAAGTTGAATAGTTAGGAGAGTTTGTGTATATCCAAACTGAAGGCATAAGATCTGGTTTATCCGGAATTGTTGGTAGAGTTTTATGAGCCTGTAATATTTTTCAATGAAGGTGGGAGAGACAAGTTTTCCCTTAAAAGTTATGGGAAAAACTATTCCCTTTCCTACAGTATGGCAGCCAACATACTTGGAATTCCTTATGAGGGAGAAGCTGAGTTCTGAACTCACAAGCTACCAGATGTTTCAGGATCTTTTGATAAGAAGAAATCCATATAATTACTTGGTCTATCTGCGGTGAAGACTCTGAAGATTAATAATCCTTTCTACAAATTTTCGGATCTTAGAGTTATAGGTCTAGATATTTCTCATTCGGAGAAAAGGTGATAAGGATATCCTAAAGAAGAGTGATATTTATGCTTTGGACTTTTTGGTGAATCTCAGAAAGATTAATTTGGTAAATCATGTCTCAATCACAATCATGAATATCAAGAATGGAACTCTCAAATTGAAAACAATCATATATCCAGCTATTATCTCCAAGATTATAGTTCTTTGTCTAGAGTCATTCAAAATCCCCTGTAGCTATAAGTCAAGGAATTTCAAAGTTATGCTGTTGAGTAACTATACACTGAGAAGAATAAAGGTTGGTTTCAATAGTGAATTCATATACTTTTATGATTTATCTAAAGATGAAATATAAGCCTTATCAAAGAAACTGGAAGTGGATGAGACTTACAAGAAGGGTGGTAAGAATAGAAATAGGAAGGAACCAAAAAAGAATGAAAAATCTCTTACAGTTCAGAAAACTCAATCAGCACCACCTAAACCAAAGAAGTAAAAGACTTATCCGGATAAAGTGGTTTCCAAGTGGAGAGAAGACAAGAAGAATAAGAAGTAAGGGGATCCTATTTTTCACTTGGACTATTCTGAGGTAAAAGCTTTAAAGTTAAAGTATGCTGGGGATCTTGAGAAGCAAGAAAAATAAAATAAGCAAAAGAATAAAATGTCTGAAGCTGAGATTGTTCAATATATTCTCAAGTCTACTAAAAAATCTTCTGAACAAGTTTAGGTACTAGAATTGTTTTTGCAAGAATCACTCCCAGTGACTCTGAGAAAAAGGATGGTAATTATGAAACTAGAAGAAGAAGAATAAATAGTCTAGGAATAGGAAGTTGAAGAAAAAGAAGAAGAATAAGGAAGTGGTGATACAGATGACATGATAATAAAAGTGGAAGAATATCATGAGAAGAAAAGTCCTTCTGAAAAGTTTTCAATATGAACTTCTGAAGCTGAATCAACCAAAATTCCTTCACAAGGAAAAGAGGATGAGGACTAGGAAGAAGTGAATAAACCATCTGATGATGAAAGTAGTAACCGTGACTTCGTTTAGAAGGAGGATCCAGTGGCAGATGCTAAAAAATAAAAAGTTAAGGAAGATAAGATAGTTCAACTATCAGATAGTGAACATGAATCACTAAAAGTAGTAGAGAGAATTCCAAAAGATAATAAGGTAAAACAGGTGTTGGTTCATACACCTAGAAAATCCATTTTGACAAAGAAAGATGTTGGTGGTTCATCGAAGAGAAAAAATGAAGAGATAGAAAAAGAATCCTCACCAACCAAAAAATCTCATTCAAAATCATCCTCGCTTGGACATGAATTTGTAGTCCAATATTTAAAGAAGCTGGTTGATACCATTCCCTTGTTTCCAAGTATAGAATCTAGGTTCCATATTATTCAACACTTTTTTAATCAGAAATCAGATTCAGTTACCATGCTTAAGGATAAGTTTTTCAGGCTTGAGGCTGATTTCAAATTCTTATTCATTGGATATGAAGGTTATAAAAGATCATGAAAGGAAATCACAAAGTGTTCGAGGAAAAAAAATATAAGAGATGATAATCCTTGATGATTTTCAAGAAATTTTGAAGGATGATTTTGACACCGAAGATGGAAATTTCAAATATCTTACTAAAAGTTTTTAGGAGAAGCTAAGTCTCGAACAAACAACCCGGAAGAAGGAAGTCAACTATCTGAATGGTAAGATTAATTCAGTTGATTTGAATTGGAAAAGGGAAAGAGATCTTAGAATTGAGTTCGAAGAAAAGCTTAGTAAGTAAGAATAACTTTTGAAGGCTCAAGAAGAAATTCTTAAGGCTCAGGAAGAAAAGATCAAAGCCTTGGAGAAGAAAAATGAGGATTAGGATCAGATGCTCAAGTGTTTTGATGAGGATCATAAGGAACTTAAGAAGATAAAAACCGTTGTGAAGAATTTAATACCGAAGGATAAAGAAGGATGATTTTTCCCCAATCTTATCTTTTGTTGTAATTCCTTTCTTGTACAAAATTTTCCTGTCATAATGAAATTTTGGTTTTTCTTCATGTGTTTTGTTGTATAGTACTAATATTTCAGGCACCATATTTTTTTTCTATTCCCTTTATTCCTTTTTGAAAATCAAAATGGGGGAGAAATGAGTGATAAAAAGAATACTAAGTAAATAAGATAATTCCCTAAGTAAGAGGGAGTTTATCTAAGGTGGATTTCATATCAAAGAAGATTTCCTTATGCAAGAAAAAGTATAATCTCTTTCAGGAAATAAAGAATAAAATCCTTAGGGATTTCAAAACCTATGGGGGAGTTAGTCGTATTCACCATGATTCATATGTAAAGGGAGATAATATTTTATTTTCAAGTTCATAAAGAAAAATTCTAAGTCCTTATATTCTTTTTTGTAAAGATGTTTGTGCTTTCTAAAAAGGGGGAGATTGTTGAGTCAATAAGGTTTCCTTATGAATTTTCCATTCTTCTATGTTTTTAAAATCAGAAACACTTTATCTTAAGGCAAATTGATTTTTCCTAAGGATTATTCTCTAAGGAAAATTTCCATTCTCTAAGGAAATTTTCCCTTCTCTAAGGAAATTTTATCTTTAAATATGTTTTCATTATTCATTTTATAGTATCTATAAACCTAACTCATTTTATTACTAAGGAAAAATTCAGTTTCATATATAAAACATTGGGATCCTATAAATCCTTGGATATAGATTATTCTGTTTTCAGGTTTCGAATTCTCTAAAATTCAGACTCCGAATTCTTTGAAATTCAGACTCCAAATTCTCTAAAATTCAGACTCTGAATTCTCTGAAATTCAAACTCTGAATTCTCTAAAATTCAGGTTCTGAATTCCTCAGAATTCAGACTCTCAATTCCTTAGAATTCAGACTCTCAATTCCTTAGAATTCAGACTCCCAATTCCTTAGAATTCATACTCCAAATTCCTTATAATTCAGACTCCGAAATCTTTAGAATTCAGATTCCTAATTCATTGGAATTTAGACTCCAAAATCTATAGAATTTAGGTTCCGAATTCCTTGGAAAACAGAATCTGAATATCCATGATTTATAGCCTTTAAATGTTTACTTGGTTAGACTCCTAACTTTATTTTTCTTAGACTCTGAAAAATAAATTTGTTTAAACAACTTCATTTTCCTTACACATATTATGAAATGATGTCATACAATCTATTTCTAACAAACTGTTGTTTGAGTGACACGTGTACAGGTCCCTTTGAGATTCAAGGAAAAATATGACCGTTAGAGGAGGGAGCTGACCATTGGATAAGTGACTATAAATATGATCTCATTTGAACGATCTCAATATATGTTAATCACTCTAGAGTTTACATGCTATTGAAGTGATTTCTAGAGAGAGACCCTCATGCCTTGTGCATACTGAACATCTTATTCATCTTTATTCATGTGACTCTGATTGTTGCTGTGTATAATCGAGGACTTCCAGGGATAGAAAGATAGAGGTTCCAACTACCTAAAAGTTAGAGGGATTTTGGGGATATCAAGATAGATTCTGATATTCCTATAGAGGGATTACCCTGGTGTGGGTAAGACAAACTTTCTTGAAAGTATAAATCAAGGGACCTTTATCCAAGGTTGTTGGATACCCTTCTCTTTGGGTTAAAACATTTCATACTTGTTACTTATTTTGTTTCAAGTTTATTTTTGATATATTTTGATAAAGGAAGAAAGTATAATCTTCTTATACTTTCTTGTACTTCAGTATACTCTGATAAGTAAGATATTATACGCTTTAAGGTAGAATTTTTCCTAGTAAAATTTCCATA
Organism: Viscum album; assembly: GCA_963277665.1. Taxonomy (NCBI): domain Eukaryota; kingdom Viridiplantae; phylum Streptophyta; class Magnoliopsida; order Santalales; family Viscaceae; genus Viscum; species Viscum album. The sequence goes on from OY728148.1 coordinate 582,194,632, forward strand.
AGTTTTATTTCTGGAACCATATTTTATAAACCTAGCAAGTTTGTAGAAATAAAATATGTCTTCTGAATTTACCTTATTTAACTTTTTTAAATATATTATTTTATTAAGGTTAAAAACAAAAGTTTTTGAACTTACAATTCACCCCCCTCTTGTAATTGAGCATCTACATCATTATTTCGATCCTACATACACTACATGGAATGTATTAAGGATAGATGTGATGAATATATATGATATAATAAATCTAATTTAATAATAATATATATAAATATATATACATATATATACATATATATGTATTTTACTTTCTTTCCTTCAACCCGACAATTAAACAAAAATAACATTCATGCGTACGTACGACTTGCCATCTCTATGAACGTTGTATTCCATTTCATAGTTATATATTATAAGGATTATTATAATAAAAATATACTAGATATAAATTATATTTATATCATGTTTTACATTCTTGAATCATGATATAATTATAAGGACCAACTATATAAAAAATTAAGACACATGCGAAGAACAAAGCGAATATTATTCGAAGTGAAACCTTAACATATGATGGTTAACAAGTAGGAAATATAAAGCCATAATCAAACCATATATGGTATTATATATAAGTATATGATTCTCTAAAATATGTATAATAAATTTATTATACAAGTGGTTTGAATGAGTACGATGAGACTCAAGACTCAAGACTCAAGGTAAGGGAATTCCGTCTCAATTTTAATTTTCATGAGATATAAGCCATATTCACCATCTATTTCTTGTGTGTGGTGTATGTACTACCCATATTATATTTCATATCATAAATAAATTTATATTCATGGTATTTAAATATTCATTTTAATATATCAGTCTTATGATTTAAATGTTTAAAGTGGTATGTGATTCTTTGAATGTTTAAATAATTAATCCTTTCTCCATTTCAGTATTCTTGATATTATTTTACATAACTATTTATATGGATATAAAGGGATTATAAAGGAAATTTTATATCTATTTTTCAGTTCATTCAAATGATTTCAAAAATTAATCTTTTTAAGGATTTAAGTAAGGGATAATTTTTCAATCTCATTATTATCTGATATTATTTTTACATAAGTATTTTCTGAGGTTTATTTATCATCCATGTCCATGTTTTATAGAATTGTTTTTATAAAATATTTTACTATTATAATATGGATTTTAAAGTCATTTTACCCATTTTTTATTTTTGACTACATGGTTTGAAATGAATATTTATTTTATTTTCCAAATGAGGTTCTTTTTGACTTTTCTGACAAAAGTACGAGAAAAATGTTTTATTTTAACTTATACGACATGAACATATTTTTTCAATTTCATGATTTTATATTTCCATGAATCTTACCTTACAAGTTTTCATGGTTATCTTCAAAAAATTATTTTATTTTAAAATTGAATGGTGTTTTAAGAAAATAAATAATTTTCTAATAAGAAAGGATTTTTTTACTCAAGAATCAATTTAAAGTGTTTATCAAAATTATTTTCCATATAAGATAAAATTCCTTAGTAATATCCATATTATTTCTATGTTTTTATTATTTTTATTCTATTTATGAAATCCATTTGTTTACATTATATTATGTTTTGATGGAATGATGTTTGAGAAACCCATTTCCCTTGGGTTATGCAATAATGAAATGATTATGAGTTTGTATCTTTTTCCACAGGTTATAATATGATTACATGTTTATGAAACCCATTTAATTTCATGGGTTATGATTTTTCATGATTTTTTGGCACATGTATGTATGATTTCATTATTATATGGGTGGGACCTATATCTCCCTCCAGTGTATTGGGTAAAGATTTATGTCTCATGAGATAAACATGAAGGACCTTGTCTTCCAAGATGGTTATGGGAGTGAACCATGACTACCAGGATGGTTATGGGAGTGGACCCTGACAACCAAGATGGTATGTAAAGTGAACCATACTACCAATATGGCCTTGGAAGCAATGCCTTGACTACTATGGAAATCATTATTATATGATTATGTGTTTTCCATAATTCCATGTTTTATTCCTATGTTATGCTTCCAAAAATCATGTTATTTATTTCATCCTGATTCATGTTTTATGAACTACTAATCATTATGCCATGATTCATGTTTATGATCTTTGATATATAGGGTATGATCTTCTATTTTCATTACCACATTCTCATATCCTTATTCTCATGATTATGTTTACATGTCTCCATTGTTTACCCTTACTGATCATCTGAGCTCACACTTTTTCTTATGTTTTCTTTCCCCAGGTTATAAAGAAAGGTTTTAGTTATGGGTACTAAAAGGGAAGATATTTATGGGATATGTTGAAGATATTTCACTAAATTAGAAGAAAGTGTTCCAAGTTTTAAATGTCACTATACTAATATAGTCCCTGGACATCAGTTTGTTTAATGTATTAAGTATTCTGAAAAATTAATGTAAGGTACATATACGCCAAGTTTGGGGTCTTTACAGTTGGTATTAGATCAAAGGTTTAGTTAATTATGATAATGTAGTCCCTAATTATGATAATGTTTCTTACTCAATGCTTTTGGTTTTTGTCAATGTATAGAACCCAAAGTAATCGTGTTAATGGTTATTGTGATGGACAATGCAACGATTGTCCTTAAGAGAAACTGAATGATATGGGAGTTGGAATACAAAATATTGTTGCCATGCTCACCCAACTTTCTCAAGCTATGAATCATGATGGAATTCCAAATGAGAAATGGAGGGAAAACATTACATCTATTCCTTTATGAGGAAAATCCCACTATATTTCAATATATAATTTGATCCACTTGTTTTTGAACAATGGATTAGTACCACTGAAAAAATATTCTCTATTATCAAGTGTTCAGAACATGAAAAAGTCATTCTAGATATTTATCGGTTAGAAGGTGAAGTAGACCAATGGCTGTCTCTAATCAAGAATACGAGGTGACAAGATGAAATTGAATCCATTTATTAGGAAAAGTTCAAGAACTTATTCTTCAATAAGTACTTTCATCATATTATATATATGAAAACTGAGAAGGAGTTTCTTGAGTTAAAGCAAAGGGATGATAAATCCATTGGTAACTATGAATCCAATTTCACAAGACTTGTGAGGTACACTTCTTGAATTATCATCCATCCTGAAAGTAAAGTTGATAGTTTCTTAAATGGCTTAAATTCAATTCTCATATGGGCATTATACATAAGATACTTTAGTAGCTATGATTATATTGTGCACTGTGAAATCAAGGTTGAAATGGAGGTTGGAGTCATGTACTAATCACATGGTTTTGATAAGAAGAGGAAGACAGAGTTTAAAGGGAAATATGAAAACCATGAAGAGAAAAATAAGAGCCTTCCTTTATGCTCTAAGTGTGGGGAAATCATGGAGGAAATTTTCTTAAGGGATATAATAAATGTTTTAAGTATGAAAAATAAGGTCATCAAGCATTTGAGTTCCTAAGTGATGGGAAGAAGTTAACTAACATTGTGAATGGAAAGAAAGCCGCACAAAATACACCTCCCCCACTTTAGTACTAAAATTGTAAGGAGAATGATCATTATACTAACCAGTTCCCTAATATAAGGGTTATCAATGATGATCGATGTTATAAACCTCTTAAGGATAAAGGAAAAGTAAAATCTCATGCGATCATTATCGGTGATGTGGTGTACGACAACGAAGTTGTGGAATTATTGAGTGTTTATGTATTGGAATTCAAGAATAATACTATAGAATTACTTTTATGGTATTATGGAATAATGAAACATCTATTAATTGGTCCACTATAGTTTTTACTTAAGTATTTAAGAGAATATTTTGAATGGTACTGATAACCATGAAATGTGATTGAGTTAATAAGGATATTTTTTTGGAAAACACATGATTAAGTGAAGGATAACCCTTAATATGAGCATGATGTTGAGATAATGATATTTGGATAAAGATACTTTGAATATGAATAAGTAAATTGGATGATATTAGTTACCTTGGAACTAATTAAGGATTTTTTGATATGTCGGTTATGATATCATGGATGGATTTTACAACTTTTTGGACTTAATAACAAGAAAAAATGCATATTTTCAATAAGGATATATGGTAATTCAGGTTATTACCATGACTCAACAGAATACATGATAAAGGAATTCACATGTTTATAATGTGACCAATAAGAAGTACCTTATGATTTATGAGAGATAAATTTTAAGAAAATTTGGTGCAACTCTTTCTAAAATTTTGGATTTTCTGTTTTTGGTTTATGGATATTATAAGTTAAACTTTGGATGAAGTTTTTTAGATTAAAGTATTACCTCACTATAAGTGTAATTATGCATATTTTATAACTTTTTCTAACCTTTTTTGTGATAAATACATATGTAATGACCTATCATTATATTTATGGATTGCATGATTAGTTAACGCTTCAGGAATGAAAAATTCAACTTTATTTTTTTGAATAAGAGATGAAGGAGAAATTGTTCAAGGTATGAATAATAGAGATATTTTACCCAAACAAGTAAGTATATATTATCAGGAAAAGTTTCAACATTGGGAAAAGGGATCATGATGTAAAAGGGTGCCTTATTATCATTATTTTTTACGATATCAATGACCTCTTTTATGCTTCCTTAGTTTACAGTTTTATGATTGTTAACTTTCTATGGATCACCTGATTTTTTGTGATGAGTGATCTTTATCAATATATATGATTATTTATGCTTTTCCTCCATGATCAAATCTTCACTTACATTCTCTTATTTAGATACCTAGCCATGATTTACGTTGGTTAATTGTGATTTTCCAACTATTCCTTTTTAAAAGGATGTTTTAGTGTTCATTTTTATGATGTAGATTTATATAAATAAAACCTTAAAGTAGTAAATTTTTGATAACCCAGAAAAATTTTGAGGGTGAAATTAATTTTATGGGGGGTAGAATATAACACCTCAAGATTTTGTTAAATTTTTTTCGAATTAATTTAATCTTTCGATATTTTTCATTTCACGAAACACTTAAAAGAGTATATTTTATATTAAAGAACTATGTTTGGATTACATAAACTACAAAAAAAATAAATTTTATCATTATCTACATGGAAAACTGATGTTATCTTGATTTACATTCAATAAAGACTTTCCTCAATGGCTTGCGTAATACACATGACCAAGGCTTAGCGAACAATAATATATTATTAAAATATGATGTAACCTAGCCATTAAATTAGCTTTTATGAATATTATTAACTAAAATATATCAATATATATTTTTCAGAAATTATAAAAAGAATTTAATAGTAGAAAATTATTTAGAAATGAATATAAGAACCAATTGAATATAAAAGTATTATTTTTATAGAAAACTATTATTATGGTCACAAGTTGTTTTAATCCTAATAAATTAAATTAATTACAATTAATAAGTGATTTTAATTTAATATATATGTTATATATACAAGTAAATATTTTTTATATTTATCCAATAGTAACTATAGGCATAAGATAAGAATAAAACTAATTTAACACATAAAACCCAATATTTTTATTAAGGTAATTTTACCACCTTTTAATGGAGAACCCTTTTTAAATTCAATTTTTGACACCCTTATAGATTTAATATTTCAAAATAAACTTCATATTTGAAATAGAAACATAAAAATTAGTTTAGGATAAATTTTTGGTATTTTTCTGTAAGGTTTAATTTTTTAATCAATAGTTAAAAATACTGGATTTTAATTCCAAACTAATTTTTCATTTAATTTATTTATAAGGTTAAATTATATTTTTAAATTATTTAAAAGTTTATTTAGATAATATTTTTTTTAAATAAATCCAATTTAGGTAATTTGAATCAATTTAACATAGAAATTAGATATAAAAACATTTCAAACTTTTGAACATTTCACTTTAAAAACCCACTTTTTAGTTTTTTCTGTAGAATTAATTTTAAATATAATTTTCCCAATTCTGTGAATTGAATTAGTTAAAATGGATTCTATATTTATAATCATAAGGTCAAAATTAGGTTTTAAAGACTATTTAATTTTTATGTAAAAAAATTTTACCATGGTAAAAAAATTATTTACCGTTGTTTAAGTAAAATTATGACAAAGGTTAAAGTTAAAAGGTAAAAGCTTAACATACCTAAAAATTGCAACATTTAACAGTTTTTTGAGGTATGGATTGACCCTAAACAGACTAAAAAACTTTATATTAAAGTCTAGTTCGTTTAAATTAATTCCACCTCAATGTGGTTAGCTTTTAATATAAAATAATCAATAAATTAATCCCTTGAACCCACCTCTCCTCAAATATAAATACCACCCATCACCTCCCCATTTCAACCAAAAATCCTTGAAGATCCTAAACTATCTACACAAACCTCTCCTCCTAACTCTTTCCATGTCCAAGTACTTATGGTCTCACCAAAATACCAAATCCAAGGTCCTCAAGGGTCTTTCAAGGAGGTGTTATTCAAGAGGTAATTTTCTCAAAGTACCTCTCTTAATTTCTTTTCTTTTTCTACTTTATACTCTTCTAATTCATCTATTAATGCATGGTAAATCCATAATCATGTATATAATTTATTTTTATGTGTCTAATGGAATATATCATATCCTTATCATTTCTCACCTCCTCTTATTTATAGAAACGAAATTGTTGTCCATGTTATGCCGGTTAATCGACTCTGTAAATAAAGTTTTTATTCTTTTTCCATTACCACCTTCATGTATGGTATTAAAAATATTTTATGGTTATTTAATATTTAAATATTTATATTATGAACTATTTAATATTCTGGTAATGTTATATTAAATGCAACTTCATGATCTCCATGTTGTGTTAATATGATAATTTTATTTGAGGAAGTGCAGACTACCACCCCCTCAAAGCAATGCGATTCATTTATACACTACACAGAATGTATTAAGTATGTATGTACTGAATATATATGATATATATGATATAATAAAGCTAATTTAATAATTATATATAATTATTTATATACATATATGTATTTTACTTTCTTTCCTTCAACTCGACAATTAAACGGAAATAACGTTCATGCGTACGTACGGCTTGCCGTCTCCATGAATGGTGTATTATGTTTTATAATTCTATATTATAAGGATTATTATAATAAAAATATAATATATATACATGATATTTATATCATTTTTTATATTCCTAAATCATGATATAATTATAAGGACAAACGATATAACAAATTAAGACACACACGAAGAACAAAATGAATATTATCTGAAGTGAAACCTTAACATAATATGGTTAACAAAAGGAAAATATAAGGTCGTAATCAAACCATATATGGTATTAGATATAAGTATATGGTTATGTAAAATATTTACAATAAATTTATTATACAGGTGTTTTGAACGAGTATGACGAGACTCAAGACCCAAGGCAAGGGAATTTCGTATCATTTTTAATTTTCGCGAGATATAAGCCACATTCACCACCTATTTCTTATGTGTTGTGTATGTTCTTAACCTATTATATTTCATATAATCAATACATTTATATTCATGTTATTTAAAGATTCATTTTAAGATATCGGGCTTATGATTTAAATGTTTAGATTGGTATGGGACACTTTGAATGTTTAAAGAATTAATCCTTTCTCCATTTCAATAATCTTGATATTATTTTACATAACTATTTATATGGATATAAAGGTATTATAAAGAAAATTTTAACTATATTTTTAAGTTCATTCAGATTATTTAAAAAGTGAATATTTTTAATTATTTAAGGGATAGTTTTACAATATCATTATTATCCAAGATTGTTTATATGTATGTATTTATTAGGGTTTATTTATCATCCATGTACATGTTTTTTAAAAGTGATTTTATAAAATATTTTAATATTCTTATATTGATGTTTAAAGTAATTTTTAACCTTTTTTTTACTTTTTAATACATGGTTTGAAATGAATATTTCTTTCATTTTCTAAACGAGGTGTATTTTTACTTTTCTGACAAAAGTACAAGAATAATGTTTTATTTTAACTTATACGACATGAATATATTTTTACACTTTCATGAAACCTTATTTCCATGAATCTTACCTTAAAATTTTCCATGTTTATATTCAAATAAATTTTTTTATTTTAAAATTGCATGGTGTTTTAAGAAAAGAAATCATTTTCAAAGAAGAAAGGATATTTTACTCAAGAATCAATTTCAAGTGTTTTATCAAAATTATTTTTCATCTAAGATGACATTCCTTAGTAATATATCTATTATTCCTATGTGTCGATTATGTTTATGATATTTATGAAATCCATTTTTTACCCTATATTATGTTATGATGGAATGATGTTTGAGAAACCGATTTTATTCCTTTGGTTATGCTATGATAAAATGATTATGAGATTTTATCTTTTTTACATAGGTTATGATATGATTACATGTTTACGATACCCATTTCATTTAATTGGTTATGATTGTTCATGATTTTGTGGCACATATATGTATGATTTAATTATGAGATAGTTGAGACCTATATCTCTCTCTAGTGCATTGGGTAAAGATTTATATCTCATGAGATAGACATGAAGGACCTTGTCTACCAATATGGTTATGGGAGTGAACCATGACTTCCAAGATGGTTATGGGAGTGAACCATGACTACCAAGATGATATGGGAAGTGAACCCATACTACCAAGATGGAATTGGAAGAAATACATTGACTAATATGGGAATAATTATTATATTCTTATGTGTGTGCCACAATTCCATGTTTTATTCTTATTTTATGCTTCTATGAATCATGTTCTTTATTTACTCATGATTCATGTTTTATGAACTTCCAATCTTTATTCCATGATTCATGTTTATGATATTTGATATGCAGGTTATGATATTTTATTTTTATGATCATGTTATCATACCCTTATTCTCATGATTATGTTTAATGTCTCCATTGTTTACCCTTACTGAGCATCTGATCTCACCCTTTTTCTTATGTTTTCTTTCCCTAGGTTATAAAGAAAGGTTTTAGTTATGGGTAATAAAGGGGAAGATATTTATGGGAGATGTTGAAAATCATTCACCAAATTAGAATAATGTGTTTCAAGTTTCCAAAGGCACTAAACTAATACAGTCTTTGGGCATATGTTTGTTTAATGTATTACGTATTCCACAAAATTAATGTAATGTAATGTACACAAAGTTTGGGGTCTTTAAAATAAGAAAACTATTTAAGCTAAGGTTATCAAAAGGAAGACCAGTGAAAAATTACATTAATGACTTCAATATAATATGAGGTAAGCTCAATTCAGTAAAGGTGAAGTTCAAAAATTATGAGTGGGCACTCCCACCACTATCATCACTTCTAGATATTTGAGATGTGATAGTGAATACTGTAAGTAACTCTAACAGAAAAACAGATTTGGTATTCAATGATATTTTAGAACCTGATTCTCAAAGAATAAATTAATTGAAGGGAAGTCCAATTACTATCCTATAATTCTATTAATGTTGATGGTTAAGGATGGTCAACTCAATAGAAGGTATACCTAAAGAAACCAATGAAAGATAAGTCGAGGTATGTTGGTTGCTTCTAGTCCAAATGTGGGAAGAAGGGACACTTTAAGAAGGACTGTAGGAGTTACTGTAACATTATGAGATTTTATGATTTTTTTCAAATTAATTTAATTTTTTTAAATATTACATTACACGCAACACTGAGTTTAGCTTTCGTTACACGCAACACTAGGTTTAAACAAAACATGGTATATTATTAAAATATTATTATTTAATATGAAATTTATCACCTAGCCGTTAGAATGGATAGTATGAATAAGATTAACTAAATTTTAAAAATATTATTTACACATGTATATAAAATGAATTCTTTGGTGATAAATTAATTAAAAATTAAAATAAAAACTATTTAAAAATAAAGGAAATCTTTTTCTAAAATACTATTTTTTAATGAAATTTTTTTTACATTAATAAATTAACCAAAAAAAATTTGGTGAATTATTTTATTGAAATTTATATATTATATATTCAATAAAATTTTTAACATTCATCTTACATGTTTTTTAGATAAGAGATAAGAATAAATCATTTTTTATGCTTAAAAATTGTATTTTTCTAAAAAACAATTTTGTCACCTTTTGCACACTTATTTTAAAATTAATTTTTGACACTTTTAGAAAATTAATTTGAAAAAATAATGTTAGTTTTTTAGATCATCATATAAAAATTATCATAGGCTGAATTTTTGAGAATTTTCAAAAAATTTTAATTTTTTGATGAATAGTGAAAAATACTGAATTTTAATTGAAAATTGACTTTTCATTTAAATAATTTATAATGTTAAATTATATTTTTAATTATTTTTAAAGTAAAATTAGTTCAATTTTACATAAATTAATCCCATTTATTTCATTGGAATAATTTTCATATTGATTTTTTATATAAAAACTTTGTAAACTTTTGAGCATTTTCTATTTAAAAACTCGCTTTCTCATAGCGCATATGAGATTAATTTTAAATTAAAATTTTCCACTTCGGTGAATGGAATTTGTAAAAATATATTATATATTTGGATTATAATAATTTATAATATCTAATAAGGTAAACTTAATTTTTAACCAAAATGAATAGTGAAAATAATAAAAATTATTTACTACGGTTAATGTAAAAATGGATTTACTGGGGGTTAAACCAAGAAGATAAGGATTAAAAATGACCTAAAAACTTTTAAAACACCCATTTTATGGATTTATTTCGACCTTATCTATTATAGGTTCTATAATGGACCATTTTGGGGGATTTTTTCATGAAAAAATGTGGTTATGATTGAATCTTTTCAAAAACTTACAAGCATGTCACTCACCTCACTTATAAACTCCCATCCCATATCCTCTCTTCCCAATACCTTAATAAATTTTTTATAGACAACACCTGCCAAAATAACTTCCTATATTCCATAATCTCATCATATAATTCATATTTTGGGTAGAAATCCAACCTAGTATGGAGTTTAGTGCAAACCTAAGGAGGATACCCGAAGAAGGGGTAACGTTCTTCAATGAGATTTTTTATTTTATTTATTCCTACACCTAATTAAATTATTATTAAACCATTATTATATAATAAAATAAATATATTACATAAAATAATATGTTTTTATGTTAAGGGATTTAATTATAACCATCTACACTTCCATCAAATTGGTTACAAAATCATCATTCATGTGCATGGCAGACTACCACCTTGTGAACCAATGTCATTCGCTTTACCATTAACTCATATCATAGTTGGATATGATGATGTATATAAAGTATATATATGATAATTATAAAATTATTATTCCTATTAATTAATTATATAATATATAATTTTTTTACTTTCCATTCCTTAGGGGATAGGATAACGTCATTCATGTATACGGTGGACTTCCGCCTCACGAAGAAATATGATTCGTTTGCATTAACGCTTTACATGAAAGATAACAAGGATAAATATATGTGATGTAAATTAAATAATTATGACATTAATTAAATATTTATCATTCATAATGTATAATATATAATTTTATTTCTTACCTTTTCACTCCCTGAAAGATGATAACATCATTCACATACGTGTGAAATACTATCACGAACCAGCCCGAGTCGACCTTGAACTGGTCACAAGGGCTAGCCTGCGAAAAGTTCCGAGAGGAATTTATGATACTCCCAGGATGGCGAAAAGAACCAAGGGAATAAATAGAGTACACAAGGGAAAAATTTCTCCCATATATAAATAATCAAACAAACAGCGGAAATAAATGGACAACCCAAAATACATTTATATAAAAACTGAACTGAACATTATTTGTACAAGAAACTGAAAGTACAACTAAAACAACAACTCATCTGACAAAACCCAATAACCAAATAACTCCATGTGACCCTTCTGGTCACTCTACAATACAATGATCACACGTCTCCCAAGGCGATCAAACTCAAGCTGAAACCTGCACAAGGGATAAAAAGTAGAAGAAGACTATAGGCGTGAGTATTAAAACTCAGTAGGTTAGCCCAATATTCTATTCCCAATGCACATCCTTTAAAATAAAAGAAACATAAATTTAAAGTTTTAAATACAAGATATAAAGGTATGTTTTCCAAATGATGTCCCATGCTATATCAAAAAATTACTAGACAAAAACTTTCATGTTTTATAAACAAGAATGTTAGTAACAATTTTCAAAGAGGTGCAACTTCAAAATGAAAATAGTTTTTAAGAGGGATGATTTTAAGAATTTAAAATTTTAAATAAATCACAATCACTACTGAATTTACCAATAAAACACACCATATGCTAATGGTGAGTACAAAATAGCCAATGAGCACAAGTCACGGGAACACCCCTAGGCACTAGTTAGTTGTGAGCCCCAGGTACCTCGTATCTTGGTGAAAGTAACCATAACAAATATCTATTATCGTGCACACAAGACACTAGTAGGGAGAATAATCATAACCTAGTGTCCCCCCAACAACATCATCATCATAGTTTAGTTAGTGTTGTCATCCTCAAACTTGCTACGTGAAACAGGGGCCAAACCCCACAAAATCACTAGCATACTAGTACACGTCCGCCCACCTAGATACCCGAGATTCCCTTTGGTTCTCAATCAAATTACACATATTATGAAATAAACTTTCCAAATAAAAATTCTATTAAAAAACCGTAAACACAAAAATATCCCACAAACATGCTTCACATTTCTTTCACGAATCAATAAACCACTAAAAAGATTCGTAAAACAATTTCAAGGAGTATAACGAGGCCTTGCACATAAAATCTATTAAAAAAATGTTATTTTAAGGCCAAAAAATCATAAATAACATATCAAAACAGATTTTGAAGCCTCAAAACCAATTAATAAATCATTTTCATGGACCATAAAATTTCCCCAAAAGATAGAACATGAAATACACATGGAAACCATTTTTACAAAAAAAAACAAATACCAAATGGGCCTTTAAGCCTTTCTCAAAACTATCATTAGACCAAGGTATGCATTTAAATTTAATTAAGGGGGTGTATACACAAAATTTACAGTAGCAAAACACATTCATAAATCCCTTAAAACATTTAGGTTAAATATTCAAAACACAACCATTTTCATAAGGATGTGAAACATGCCATTTTCCGACAACTCGAGCCAAAACATGTTGTAAACCAGAACCCATTTGTTTGTAAAACCAAGTCCAAATTGGAAATCAATATGAGGAAAAAAATACCATTTTTAATTATTCCAATTAATTTATAAGTCCAAAAAATAAGTTTTAAATCAAACATAACACATAAAGGACAACCGAGCAATTTACTGAACACATGACATGCCCTTTTAAACAAAACAATTTATTTTAAGCACTTGACAATGAATAAAACACCAATTTCATGGAATATTTTATACAAGTCACTATAATATATTCAAAATACCATAAATCAGGTTATAAACCTCACAAAATAGTTTTGAAAGATAGTGGAACATTTAAAACAACACTTGATGTGCACTTTTATGACAAAACAACACCACCTTTCACAGAACAAGGATTAAACAACCATTTTGCACACAAAGAAAATTATCCAAATATTGAAAAATAATAATAAACATATAAATCAGATGAAAAAAATAATAAAATTATGAATCTTAAAATATAAAGGCATGTGCAAGGGATATCCTACCACAAATCCTTGGCGTAATGAAAAACGCACACCCAATATCACCATCTGAGGGTTTACAAAACCTAAACATATGACAACCAGCCCAAAATGGAAAAAACCCCAATAAAAAATTATGGGATAATATAACCCTATGTCTAACATGACTAGGAGAGAATAGAAAACCAAGAAATAATGAAAGGAGGAAGAAGAGGAAGGAGAAAGGAGAAAGAATCTCACCTTTTCAGCTAGAAAACTCTTCATATTCCATTAGATATGCACCCTTAGAGAAAAGGGAATGGATTGAAACTTCTTTTATAGTCTCATAAGTTATGGAAGAACCAGGGAAATAAGATTTGTGGGGAAAATAGTACGAATGGAATGATTTATGGATGAAAGAATTTACCTTTGCGATTCTGGATGATTTGAGAGACATTGAGAAGTTTTCCATAATACGCAACACATATGAGATCCAAAGAGGTAAAATAGATAATTGGGGTGAGTATAGGGATATTGTATTATATTGGGAGGTGTAATTACCAAAAAATATTAAAAATTAAATTAGATATAAAAGAAACAAACTATTTTTTTAAAACTGGAAATGGGCCCATGAGATGGCCTAATACCTAAATAAGTAACCCCAATTCACCATGATTATGAATTTATAAGGGGTAAAAAAGGATATGGTAGTTTTAATATGTCAATTTAGGACAATTGTGAAGTGTAATGAGTCAAAAAAGACAAAAAATGAATGTGTTATAAAGAAACAAAACATGTTTTTAAATCTCGAATTGGGCTCACAATTGGCCCAAATCCTGAAGTAACCACCCTTTCTCCAAAAACTCCTAAACAAGCAATAGATAACCCAAATTAGGGTGATTAGATATATATGTTAGTTAAAAACTCAAAATTAATATCACCCAAAACCCAATAAAAGGATCGTAATTTTAAATGAACCGGATCAAAACCATGACATGAAATGAAGAAAAAAACGGGTGTGACAATTCTCCCCACCATTAAATCTTTCCGCCCCCAGAAAGACATAGAACATTCCAGCTGATTGATCAACACCTAAGGATTAATTATATATATGGTAAATACTACTAATCCAATGAAACAACATAAACCATTAATGTAACTTAATCCTATTACCTCAACCAAAACACCAACTCTCACCCACTTCTTGAGAATCAACCAAAAGATCGAGTCACTAACTCCACAACCAAACCAAGAACCCGGTTGTTGGGACTTCTACCAATGAACCCAACAATCACCAAAACCAAAGGTAACTCAAAAAAACCAATGATTCTAGTGGATTATGGGATGGAATCCCCACCATTAAGAAACAACTAACACTACATAAGTTCTTAGGAGGAAAAATCAATGAGACCCGTGGTGGGTATCCCCACCATTAGAACCCAACATGAAATAAACAAACAAGAATTAAATATGAGATATAATCAGGCCTCACTCACACAAGACCAGCAAAACTCTCCTGCAACAACCTACCAACCCAAGTTGATAGGAACACGACATGAACATTTAAGCCACCCACTCTCGAATGGAGGTGGTAAGAATTGAGCCAACACTCTCTGCATGGATCTAAACTCCCACAAATTAGGGAGGGGAGGGAAGGGGACCCAATTATTGGGACATTGAAACCACAAAAGAAAAAAAGTAACTACCTCACTGAAATGGTAGAGGTATGATCTTAGCAATACGACCCACAATCCTAGGACTCCTGACTATGCGAAGCTTCACTCCAAAACATATGGATAGAGCTCTGATGGATGAAGCATCTCTTTCCTCATATCCAGGCTTTAATAATCCCCAACTTGTACTCCATCCCTTAGTTTCACACAATACCACATAACACTCCCAGTAAGAAACAAAAGATCAAGATACACCATGAAACTCTCTTCCTCAACAACACATTTTTACCCAAAAAACAACATGGAGATACACAACACTATTTTCTGTCACTCTGAACAGGGAGAAGAATGAACAAGGAATAAAAAAAACACCCACTAAACATCACTGAGCACAACTACTACAACCGAAAGAATCACCATAAATGGAAGGCACTTTAAATCGAGCCCAAACATCTCTCTATTTCAACAAGTGGGTTGAGGTATCATTCTATGAGGTGGATTTAACATTTGAAACAAATCCTTAGGTTGATAAACTAGAAATCATAGCAATGGAGAACCATACATGGAAACATCACAACATCCAACACATATTTAGAAACCCACTAAACCTTACCCCAAAACCGAGCCACCAACAAGATCCCATCTTAAGATGTAATAAGAGTATGACTTGTAGATCATAAAGAAGTATATTGAATAGAAAAAACTTCTAAGAAATAGGATAAACCATCCACATAACCGTCGGTTCAAAACAAACACCACAATTTTTTAGCTAAAAACACTTTTAAAAAAAATAAACTAACTTTGTGGATTTTACATTCACCAATGGTGTTTTATCAAGTCTCACTCACATGAACATTTACATGCCACCCGGGCACTCAAATACTATGCCATATCGGCCATTCATCCATATATCCACAAAACCTTGCATGTGATAACTCATGAAAACACCGAATGAAAAAACAAAACATCATCATTACAGAAATAATTGTGTACCTTCTAAAGGAACATTAACACCAAATAAAAAACCATTTTCAGATTTCACAAGACAAGACACGCTTCATCAAGAACCATTTGATTAAAAAAATAATCAATTTAATTTAATAGAACTTCCAAAAACAACCATTCTATTCCAAATATACCTTTCCATTTTAAAAAAAATTCAGTAAGGTCTCTTTTCATAATCCGACAACCACAAAGGCCAAAACCCCTTTCCAGAAAACACCAGCTGCTCAAAACCAAACTTCCAAAACCAATTCATCAGATTCAAAAACTTTTCAATAGCCCAAAACAACCCATTTAAAACAAAATTTCAGAATTAATTTAAGATGGTTCACACTTTCAAAACATTTTATTTCAACAAACCACAAGTTTAGATTAGAGAAAATCCAATCCTGTTAAATCATTTCCACTTGCTTCCCAAAATTTGTTAAAAAAAACACAACCTTCCCAAAACCATTCTTATATTTATTTTTTGAAGACCCCTTTTTCTAGTTTTAAAAATATAATCCTTCCTTTAAAAACCATTTTTATAATTCTCATACAAGGATTTTCAAAACAAAAATTCATAATTCAAGAAAGGTCCAAGAGACCCCAAAAAAGGAATTAGTGTCAGTGGGTGACTTGACCATATGGTTGGCAGCTATATGTCAAACACAAAACCAACATAGAGAGACTTATTAGAAGCATGCCCCGGTTCCACATGGATTTCTAGGCCCTACGAGTTCATGGAGGACATTAGTCAGACTCCCCTTGTCATATCCCAACACCAAACAGTCAACAAGAACAAAGGAAACTAATAAAACCAGATATCCCGTGGAAACTCGAGGATCAGAATGAGCAAAACTTCGTGACGATCTTCCCGCACTTACCCCTAAATTCCAAAAAATCATAATCCACATACCTTGACATACCCCCAAATAAAAAGGGCACTCTAAAAATAAAGGTCTGCTAAGCGCCGACCTCCTATGATACCATTTTTTCACGAACCATCCTGAGTCGACCCTGAACTAGTCATAAGGGCCAGCCCGCGACAAGTCCCGAGAGGCATTCCCGATACTCCCGGTATGGAAGCAAGCACCAAGGGAATAAATAGAGTACACAAGGGAATTATTTCTCCCATATATAAAAAATAAAACAAACAACAGAAAGAAATGGACAACCCAAAATACATTTATATAAATACTGAGCTGAACATTATTTGTAAAAGAAATTGAAAGTAAAACTAAACCAACAAATCATCTGACCAAACCTGATAACCAACTAACTCCATGTGACCCTTCTGGTCACTATCCAACATAATGATCAAACGTCTCCCAAGGCTATCGAACTCAAGCTGAAACCTGCACAAGGTCTAAAAGAAGAAGAAGACTATATGCATGAGTACTAAAACTCAGTAGGTTAGCCCGATATTCTATTCCCAATGCACATCCTTTAAAATAAAAGAAACATCAATTTCAAGTTTTAAATACAAGATATAAAGGTATGTTTTCCAAATGAGGTTCCATGCTATATAAAAAAATTACTAGACAAAAACTTGCATGTTTTATAAATAAGAATGCCGGTAACAATTTTCAAAGAGGTGCAACTTCAAAATGAAAATAGTTTTCAAGAGGGATGATTTAAAGAATTTACAATTTTAAATAAATCACACAAACTACTGAATTTACCAAAAAAACACACAGTATGCTGACAGTGAGTACAAAATAGCCAATGAGCACAAGTCACGGGAACACCCCTAGGCACTAGTTAGTTGTGAGCCCCAGGTACCTCGTATCTCGGTGAAAGTAACCCTAATAAATATCCATTATCGTGCACAAGAGACAAGAGTAGGGAGAATACCCATAAGATAGTGGTAAACCAACAATATCATCATCATAGTTTAGTTATTTTTGTCATTGTCAAACTTGCTATGTGAAACAGGGGCCAAACCCCACAGAATCACTAGCATACTAGTACACGTCCGCCCACCTAGATACACGTGATCCTCTTTAGTGCTCAATAAAATTACACATATTATCAAATACAGTTTACACATAAAAATTCCATTAACAAACCATAAACACACAAATATCCCACAAACATGCTTCACATTTCTTTCACAAATCAATAAACCACTAAAAAGATTCCTAAAACAATTTCAAGGAGTATAATGAGACCTTGCACATAAAATCCATTCAAAAATGCTCTTTTAGGGACAAAAATACATAAATAACATATCAAAAAAGATTTGGAATCCCCAAAACCAATTAATAAATCATTTTCACGGATCATAAAATTTCCCCAAAATATAGAACCTGAAATACACATGGAAACCATTTTTACAAAAAAAAAAACAAATGTCAAACGAGCCTTTAACCCTTTCTCAAAACTATCATTTGACCAAGGTATGAATTTTACTTTAATTAAGGAGGTGTATAAAAATAATTTAAATTATAAAAACACATTCATAAATCCCTTAAAACATTCAGGTTACATATTCAAAACACAACCATTTTCATAAGGATGTGAAACATGCCATTTTCCGACAACACGAGCCAAAACATGTTGTAAACCAAAACCCATTTGTTTGTAAAACTAAATCCAAATTGGAAAGCCATATTAGGACCCAAAATACCATTTTTAATTCTTCCAATTAATTTATAAATCCAAACAAATAAGTTTTAAATCAAACATAACACATAAAGGCCAACCAGGCAATTTACCGAACACATGATATGCCCTTTTAAACAAAACAATTTATTTTAAGCACTTGACAGGGAATAAAACACCAATTTCATGCCATATTTTATAAATGATAATTTAATATATTAAAAATAAAATAAACTAGGTTCTAAAACTCACAAAATAGTTTCAAAATACAGTGGATAATTTAAACAAACACTTGATGTGCACTTTTATGACAAAACAACACTACCTTTCACAAAACAAGGATTAAACAACCATTTTGCACACAAATAAAATTTTCCAAATGCTGAAAAATAATAATAAACATATATATAAGATGAAAATAATAATAAAATGATGAATCTTAAAAGATAAAGTCATGTTCAAGGGATATCCTACCTCAAATCCTTGGCGTAATGAAAAACGCACAACCAATATCACCATCCGAGGGTTTACAAACTCTAAACCTATGACGACCAGCCCCGAATGAACAAAAACCCAATAAAAAATCATGTTATAACAGAACCCTAGGTCTAACATTACTATTTGAGAATATAAAACCAAGAAATAATGAAAGGATAAAGAAGAGGGAGGGGAAAGGAGAAGGAATCTTACCTTTTCTACTAGAAAACTCTTCATCTTCCATTAAATATGCACCCTTAGAGAAAAGGGAATGGCTTGAAAATTCTTGTAGAGTCTCATAAAGTCTGTAATAACCAGGTAAATAATATTTGTGGGTAAAATAGTATGAATGGAATGATTTATGGATGAAATCAGTTACCTTCATTCTTCTGAATGATTTGAGAGATATTGATAATTTTTCACTAATCCGTGACCCATATGAGCTAAAAATAGGTAAAATAGATAATGGGGGATATTATAGGGGTATTGGATTCGATTGGGAGGTGTAATAACTGAAAAATATTAAAATTTTAATTAGATATAAAAGTTTAAAAAAAAAAACTGGTAATGGGCCCATGGGCTGACCCAATACCTAAATAAGTTACCCCAATTCACCATGATTATGAATTTATAAGGGGTGAAAAAGGATATGGTAGTTTTAATATGTCAATGTAGGACAAGTTTTAAGTTTAATGAGTCAAAAAAGATAAAAAATTAATGAGTTATAAAGAAACAAAATATGTTTTTAAATTTGGAAATGGGCTCGTGGTTGGCCCAAATCATGAAGTAACCACCCTTTCTCCAAAAACTCCTAAACAAGAAATGGAGAACCCAAATTAGGGTGATTAGACATATATGGTAGTTAAAAATTCAAAATTAATCTCACCCAACACCCAATAAATGGATTGGGATCTTCAATGAACTGGATAAAAACCATGACATGAAAAGAAGAAAAAAACGGGTGTGACAACTACCGCCTTCACGAAGCGACGTGACTCTATCTTTTCATAATCAAAACAAATGGATGATATGTATAATTATATTTATAGAATTAATATTTTACTTATGATATTATAATAATTATTAAAATATAAAATATTATTTACCTTATTTCCATAATGAACGTTGAGAAATTGAAATGTTACTCATGCGTACGTACCACCTACCGTCTCCATAATTATAACACACTTAATTTATCAAAAACATATTTAATGATTAGTAATAAGAGTATAATTGATGTATAAATATTATAATTATGTTATTATTATTATCCTGGAGATAATGGAACCATGATCAAGAGGTCCAAAAATAACAAATCAAAACATTTATGAAAAACAAAGTGGTTATTACTTGAAACGAGACTTTAAAATGAAATTATTAATAAATGGGAAATATAAGAGAATAATTAAATAATATATGGTATGACATATAAAATATGGTTATTTAATATATGTATAATAAACTTATATTTATTATATATGAGGTTTTAATGTGTACAAAGTAAGTTAAGACTTAAGGTAAGAGATTTCAGTATCACTTTTTTAATTCCATGAGACATATTCCATAATCACCACCTATTTATTTTATATGGTGTATATACTAACCATGAATTCATATTATGATGATTATCCTAACAACTATTGAGGTTTTCATATCCATTTGAGTATCTTTATTTCATGGTGTTTATGGTTCAAAGGTTAACAAACCGGTAAGGGGTTTTTGTCTTAATTTTCCTTCTTTGAGACATATGTTATATTATGAACCTATATTATTTCATGTGGTGTATATGAATCCCATTTGACATGAAATATTATGAAATTATTTATTCAAATGATATTTTATGTTTAATTTTATGTTATTACTTCATGTGTCTTAGAATTCAAAGTTACTGACATGGTAAAGATTTTATGTTACAATCTCATAGTTTATCAGGATTTTTTATGATTATGCTTCTGATGATAAAATATTATGATCCATCTGTAAATAAAATCAATAATTTATTATACTATGGTTATTAATTATATTTTAAAGTAATAATACCATTTCCCACTCTTTCTTACTTAAGATAATTGATATTTTTTTAAGAAAACCCTACTTTATTTGTATCTTCAGTCGAAAATCCATTTTCTTCCAAAACCATGTTTTCTAAAAATGTTTTATAATTGTTTTATTATTTTCCTATGATTTTTAAAATAAATTTTTACCCATGTTTTAATTTTTAATTTTTTTTGAAAGGAATATTTATTTTGTTTTCCAAAAATGCCCATTTAGATTTTACTGAAAATGAGAAAGGAATATTTATTTTAACATGTACGATATGAATGAAAATTCCCATCATCATGACCATTGTTTTATTTGAAGATTTATTCCTTATTTTTCAAGGTTATTTTGAAAGAAAATTATTTTCAAATTTTTTTATGTTTTAAAAAGTGTTTTCAGAGTGGAAATGATATTTTCCTCAAGAAATGTTTTAAATGATCTATCAAAATCATTTTCCATATAAGATGATATATTTTGATGTAAATTATACATTTATAGGGATATGAACTAAGGATACGATTCTTATTCTTTATCGGAATGGTTTATCATGAAACAATGTTTATGAAACCTTATTCTCTTCCTTGGGTTATACCATGATAGAACTCTCATGAAACCTTCTTATTTTCATAGGTTATACTATGATAAAATGATGAAATTATTATGAAACCTATCACTTTTACATAGATTATGATATAATGAAATGTTTATAAAACCCATTTCATTTCATGGGTTATGATATAATGAATGTTTATATCCTTATGGCCCACATAAATATGTTTTCAATTTTAAGATGGGTGAGACCTATATCTCCCTCCAATTAATTGGTTAAAGATGGATAACTCATGAGTAAATATGTTATGAGTGAATCTGATTACATGTTCACAATGTTATGTGTGAACCTAATTACATGTTCATGGTGTTATTAATGGACCTTTATTTCATGTTCATAATGTTATGCATGTACATGGTTGTATGTCTATAAGTTTATGTGAGGTCATGATTTCATGTACCTAACTTAATGAGTGAACCTGTTTCTATTTACACATGTTCACAATGTTATATGATGACATGTATATAAAAAATATATGCCTTATTCCAATGTTATGCACTCATAGATTATGTTATTTTATTCCCTTATGATTCATTTCTTATTAATTTCCAATCTTTTTTCCATGACTCAAGACTGTTATCTTTGATATGCAGGGTGTGGTTTTCAAATTCTATAAGCATGTTGTCATACCCTTATGAGCATGTTATGCTTATGCATCTCCCTTGTTTATCCTTACTAAGAATCTTAAATTACCCTTTATTATTTTTCCTTTCCCAAGGTTATGAAGAATGGTTTAAGTATTATATGTTTGTGAAGAGTACAAAAAGGGAGGATCTTTATGGGAGACATTGAGTATCTTTCATGAGTTAAGAAGATTGTGTTCCTGGTTTCCAAAGGCACTAACTATTATATTCATCAAGCATGTGTTTGTGTAATGTATTTAATATTCATATAAAAATATGTAATATCCATATATGGAATGCCTGGGTCACTATAGTTGATATCATTGGAAAGGTTTAGT
Organism: Viscum album; assembly: GCA_963277665.1. Classification (NCBI taxonomy): domain Eukaryota; kingdom Viridiplantae; phylum Streptophyta; class Magnoliopsida; order Santalales; family Viscaceae; genus Viscum; species Viscum album. Next base: position 582,217,681 of record OY728148.1, read on the forward strand.
TAACCTTCAGAAACTAGGATGAGAAAACTTTAGTGAGTTCCCTAGGGATATTTCTAAGGATATGTCTAGGGATATGACTAAGGATAAGTCTATAGACGAGTAAAAGTATAAGAAAGTGTCCTATAATTTTGGTAATGGATATACCGAGTAGTTTCAAAGTAATTACATCCCTGTTTGGATACTACAAGTGGATGTGGATCAGGAAAAGAGATACTTAGGGGTAACTACTCTGAAAAGGGAACATTAAGCTAGAGTCGATCATCACTTGGTGCACGAAAATGAGCCTTACTATACACCTGGTTTGATACTCACTACTAGAAATACATTATATACCAACGGTTTGAAACCATTGGTATATTCAACAGAACTGTTGGTATAATATATACCAATGGTTTGAAAAACTATTGTCTAGTAAGCCATTGCAAAAGGCCTATACCAACGGTTTTCCTATAACCGTTGTTATATGGATATGTGACCTTCAATATACCAATGGTTTTATAGAAACCATTGGTATAAATATATACTAATGTTTTATTAACCATTGGTATAAATATATTATATGTAGTTAACCGATGGTTTGAAACCATTGGTATATAATATTACCAACGGTTCCTTCAAACCGTTGGTAAAAATATTCTGAAAATGCAGTATACCAACAATTTTGAACCATAGGTGTAGTGTATTACCAATGGTTTATTCAAACCATTGGTAAAAATATTCTCCAAAAACACTTTACCAACAGTTTAAAACCTTTGGTATAATGTTTTTCCAGAAAACAACACAACAACCCATTCCCTCCACTGCATACACCTGCAAACACAGGTTTGCACTGTATACACCTGCAAACACAGCTGCAAACAACACTTAAAATAGAACACTTTTCACTTAAAATAGAACAAAAAAACACAACACTTAAAATAGAACAATTTTCACTTAAAATAGAACAAAAAAACACATGCAATATTGCATAAAAATAGTAGACTCTTCCAACCATGACATGTACCATGACATAGTTTTCCCCATTTCAATCTTCACATGACAACCACTCTTCCAAATAACCCATTTCAATTTCTTTGGTGGAGAAATATCATAATGGTGAGAGGATAATCACATTTCTAAGAGCCCATTATAGGCAGAGTTACATACACCATTAACATAATTAACACATAATTCATAAGGTAATTACAACAAGTATACACATACAACAAGTATACACATATGCCATTAACACATAATTTATAATTTAATTAAATAAAAATATAATTAAATTCAGAATTTAGGGGTTGAGGGGCTGTTCAGGGGTTTGGGGTGGCTGTCCAAGGGGGGGTAGGGGTGTCCCAGGGTGGGGGTGGGGGGGCTATCCATGGGGGTGTCCAGGGGGGGTGGGGGGGCTATCTATAGGGGTGTCCAAGGGGGGTGGATGTCAAGGGTGGTGGTGGTGGTGGTGGGGGGGGGGTGTCCAGGGGGGTGGGGTGGTGTCCAGGGGGTTTGGGGGGCTTTCTAGGGGGTGGGGGTGTTCGGGGGGTGGGGTGGTGTCCAGGGGGTGGGGGGCGGTCCAGGGGTGGGGGGGGGGGGTGGGGTGTCCAAGGGGGTGGGGTGGTGTCCACAGGGGTGGGGGGCTGTCCAGGGGTGGGGGCTGTCTAGGGGGTGGAGGGGTGGTCCACGGGGGTGGAAGGGCTATCTAGGGGGTCGAGGGTGTCTAGGGGGTGGGCATGGTTGTTCACGGGGATGGTGGGTGGGGGGGGGGGGGCTATCCCGGGGGTAGGGGGTGTCCATGGGGGTGGACGGGGCTGTCCAGGGGGGTACGGGGTGTCCAGGGGGGTGGGCGGGCTGTCCACGGGGGGTGGGGTGTCTAGGGGGTGGGCGGGCTATCCATGGGGGTGGGGGGGGGGAGGTGTCCACGGGGGGGAGTGGTTGTCTAGGGGGGTGGACGAGACTGTCGAGGGGGTGGGCAGGGCTGTCCATGGGGGTGGGGGGCTATCCAGGGGGGTGGGATGGGTTGTCCAGGGGGTGGACGGGGCTGTCCACGGGGGTGGGCGAGGCTTTCCAGGGGGTAAGGGGTGTCCAGGGGGTGGGCAGGTATGTCCAGGGGGGTACGGGGTGTCCAGGGGGTGGGGAGACTGTCCACAGGAGGAGGGGCTGTCCAGGGGGGTGGGTGGGCAGCCCACGGGGGTGGCGGGGATGTCTAGGGGGGTACAGGGTGTCCAGAGGGTGTGTGTGTGGGGGGTGGGGGAGGGGGGTGTCCATGGGGGTGGGGTGGGGGGGGGGGGGGCTATCCAAGGTGGTGCGGGGGGGGGGGGGGGGGCTTTCCATTTGGGTGGTGGTTGGGGGGGGGTGTCCAGTGGGGTGGGGTGGTGTTCGGGGGGGGGGGGGGGGGTGTCCATGGGGTGTCCAGGGGGTGGGGTGGTGTCCGGGGGGGGGGGGGTCCAGGGGGTGGGGTGGTGTCTGGGGTGGGGTGGTGTCTAGGGGTGGGGTGGTTTCCAGTGGGTGGGGTGGTGTCCAGGGGGTGGGGTGGTGTCTAGGGGGTTGGGGGGGATTTCCAGGGGGTGGGGGTGTCCAGGGGGTGGGGGTGTCCAGGGGGGTGGGGGTGTTCCAGCGGGGGTGGGCGGGCTGTCCACGGGGGTGGTCGGGCTGTCCGGGGGGGGGGGTAGGGGGTGTCTAGGGGGTGGGCGGGCTATCCACGAGAGTGAATAATTTTTTCGAGAGTTATCAAAAGTTAAATTTAAAAAAATAAGATTAGCATGTTTTGAATAAATTGGTGAAAGGTTATTAACATGTTACACAAACATATATAACACCAATTTTCTATAATAATCACATGCATAGTTGTATTTATCATAGAGATATGTAACTGTAAGTGTATATCAAACTTGCTTTTATCCACACTAAAGGATTTTTTTCATGTGTATTGTGTGGTATTGGATTGTTTCCAAACCATATCATGGATGTAACTATTCTTGTTGAGTAGTGAACCATTTAAATAATTTAGTTCATGTGGAAGTGTTTTTTTTGCTTTTAGAAAAGTGATAATTCTTTAACATGAGGCAAAGCTTGTATCAATAGAAAGGATAATTAAAATAAAAACATATCATTGATTTTCCCCTCCCCCTCTCAGTGTGTAAGATCCTGACCTTATCATGGGTTGTCCAGGGGGTTGGGCGGGCTGTCCACGGGGGTGGGCATGCTATCCACGGGGGTGGGCAGGCTGTCCAGGTGGGGTAGGGGGTGTCCAAGGGGGGTGTGCAGGCTATCCACGGGGGTGGTCGGGCTGTCCAGGGGGGTAGGGGGTGTTTAGGGGGGTGGGCTGTCTATCCACGGGGGTGGGCGGGGCTGTCCAAGGGGGTACGAGGTGTCCAAGGGGGGCTGTCTACAGGGGGATGGGGTGTCCAGGGGGGTGGGCGGGCTGTCCACAAGGGTGGACGGGCTGTCCAGGGGGCAGGGGGTGTCCATGGGGGTGAGAGGGCTATCCACAGGGGTGGGTGGGGGCTATCTAGCGGTGTACGGGGTGTCCAGGGGGTGGGGTGGGGGGGGGGGGCTGTCCAGGGGTGTGGGCGGGCTGTCCATGGGGGTGGCGTGGCTGTCTAGGGGAGTACGGGGTGTCCAGGGGGTGAGGGGGGTGTCTAGGGGAGGGGTGAATCAGTCACAACAAATAATCAAGTCAAGTTTTATTATATATAGATAAAAAATAAAGATAATGTGACCTACCTAATCACACATATATTCAGGCACAACAAATCAATAAACATCAAAGGTCAGTAATATTAGTAAAAAATGTAACGGATCAATCTGTCACTCATCACCATCACTATCATCACCATCATCATCACCCTCACCATCATCCTCATCATCATCCCTATCATTTTCCCCACCCTCTTCCTCACCCTCGCACTCAGCCTCGGTCTCCTCATCACCCTCCTTCTCTGCCTCATCCTCCTCCTCGCCCTCCGCCTCTGCCTCAGCCTCCTCCTCAGCCTCCTCCTACTTAGCCTCAGCCTCATCCTCACCATCGTCTTGAACACCACTAGAACTACAACCTGGTGCACCATATATATAACGCATCGATGACATATATTCATCACAAGCAGTGTTGGGCTCTGGTGGAAGTTTTGGACGTAAAACTTCAATCAATTTCATAAATGCAGTGTTTTCTCTAGAAGACTATTCTTCCATCTCTGTGGCCCTTTTTTTAGTCTATTCTGCCTATGCCTTAACCTGATGCAACTCGGTGGCACTAAAACTCATACCTGAGGAGGGCCAATACCTCGTCGTAACTATACTCTTCCCTGGTCGTCAGCGTACTCTACTAGGATGCTCATCTCCCAACACCTGATGTAAGTGATCGTTTGGCCCAAAATTGTCAGGTTCCTAGGCATGAAGGGCCTCTATATCAGCCTGTTACAAATATAAATAGGTTATTAAGTTACAAAATAGAGATTAAAATTTTAAATATACAAAGTAAAACTTACAATCTTCTGCTGAGTCGGTTCATTAACCACACTTCCATCTTTCTTCTTTCCACTCGAGAAAAATAGTTTTTCTCAAGGCACACATCCTTCTATATTCAATTTATGCCTCTACAATTACATTGAATGTAAGAAACCATTATTAAAAACTGGGTACCAAAAAAATAATAATTTCATAACTAAAATTATATAATAACTTTAGCAATCGAATAAATTATGGAGGAAGCAATAGAAAGTGAAAGTCATAAATAAAGATTATAAATTGTCACACCTACTGCATCTCATGATCTGGCATCGTAGTACGTCCCAATGTGTGGAAGTATTTCTTAGATTCAATGTTTTTTTATTTCTTCTAGATGAATCCTAAATAAAATTCAGTAATTAGTATTAACAAAAAACATGAAAATTTTCATTTAAATACCTCTAATTTGATTAATACCATAAATTGGCTAGTCATCCAATAAGTAATCATCTGTCAGTACTATTCTAATGGACAATCATCCATGAAAGGGATCAACTCTAAATCTATGACCAATCTAGAACACTAGCCAATGTACAACTCATGCTTATAATCTCTCCAAAGCTCGCCTAAATCCTTTAGACATGTTGGCCGTGCACCCTCACCATTGGGGAAATTAAAACCCAGTTGGAACCAAAATATTAATTCATATAAATACAAAAATAAATATATTACATTAAATAAATCTGATTTTTTTACCCATATCTCCACCCAGGATATATCCTTGACTTCATTTGGTAGCTGTGTCCATGAGAGCGGGCTGCCAGGAATGATGTCGGAGTATTTGGCAAGTGTCGCCAAAAAACTCCGACATTGCTGCCCTGATTTTTCAATCATCTGACTATCTTCATTATACTCCACCATCAACTGCATGTAGTGGTTCCACACTACACGCATGTGTGTATTCCACCACCCCCACCTCCTATCAGTAGATGTATATGTTATTAAATAAAAACAAATATTTTATCAATAAATATTATAATGAAAATAAATAATGGTGTAAATTTTTTTTAGGGTTGTACAAGTATACCTGCGGTATTCTGATCAATGGGCACCACTGGATCCACAAAAACTGAAGGAAAACCCTTTACATATAGAGTGAGTCCCAATGTATGCTCTACAGGGACAGACTCTGGTGAAGCATAAGTCGAAGAAGATGGAATATAAAATCCCAGAAAGAAAGAAGTAAAAGTAAAAGAAGATGGCAGGTATAGCTGGACAAATGCTGGATGGGCAGTGGGAATCATCATTAGATATGGTACATATGAGTGAGGAGGCTTAGATGTAAACGATGGTGAAAAAATGGGAGGCCTAAATATCCCATGTGTCCCTAACAAAACACCAGGATCAGAATGTGGGATGGATGGTATGTCAGTGGGAGGGGCAGAGTCTAATTGGGTACGCCGACCATATCGTCTAGCTCTCATACCACCGTCCCTCGTACGAACACCCAGAGTACTGGGACCACTACTAGGATGCTCATCAAATAACTGTCTCCTAATAGATGGATCCTGCAAAAATTTTAAAAAATAATAATCACATGACATTATATATTATTTAAATATATATATATATATATTTGAAATAAAATACTCACTGTAGGAACTAGTGGTGGAATGCCCAGCTCAGTCATGCGACGATTGTTTTCCATAATCTGTTTTCATCACCTCTCTTCAATTAGTTTCATTTATTGAATTTGAAAACAAATATGGAATTAAATAGAAAATTATAACTAATGTGTAACCCAAAAAACAAAATAAATGAGAGGGAATAGGTGGATTCATGGATTATTTAACTAACCATTGTTTTAGGTGAGCTTGAAAAAATATATAATGAAGTCAATAAATTGTACAATATGTAATAAATAAATTTAATTTTTAGTAGGATGATTATTTACTAAGTTTCATCAGTCTACTAAATAGAGGTCTTAGAGTCATAAAATTTTTATACAAATCACAGTTGAAGCATTGAAATGTTCACCAAGTTAGAAATGTTGGTTTCATAGGTTTGAATACAGTTCAATTCCAAATTAGAAAATGCAATTAAAATAAAATTACAACCAATAAACATTGAAAATTCACATAATGGTCAATTCGGATACAACATATTTGTAATCAATATTAAATCAATTTGAATAGTTCCAACCTTAACAACCCAAGTCGAGGTAAACCAAAAGAATTGAGAACATGAATGGATGATTTTATATATTTGCCACCATAACTTTAGGTTCACAGTCAACTATGAAAATTGAGCTATTGGAGTCATCAAAAGTAATAAATGGATTGTTTCCAATGGAAGTAGAGATGGTGTCAATTCCATCATCACCATCGTTAAAAATATGTCTTGGAATTACTTCAATAATGACACCAAATTTAGGTCGAAGATGGTCTTTGACATAAAAAATTTGTTTCGCCATTGATACCAATACATATGGTTCATCAATAGCAAGAGTACGAGTCATATCAATTACTCAAAATCCACAATCATCAATAAATGTGCCCTACCTCATCATCAAATCAAACCACTTACATTTTATCAGCGTGACTCGTCCATGAGAATAATAATCCAATATTATTATTTTTTCAACGACTCTGTAATAACCTACATTTTCAAATCACAGTCTATTATCTGATGCACTAGCATAACAATCTATTGTGGAAGTAACCATAACACCATCATGTTGTGTTCTCATGTTCTTTTCTCGTTCAGTGATAATAAATATGTACCCATTGATAACAATTGATTTACAGTCACGAACCATGGTATTAGGACCAAAAGCCAAAGCCCTTATTTCCTCAAAGATAGAGTCAATAGGAAAACTCAATACCTGAAATATAAATCAATATTAAACTTAATTAATTATTTTTTTTAATTATTTTAAACATTAATATTATTACCTTCAATTTTAACCAAGTATAAAACTCTTTGCTATGAAAAGTCTCCCTCCTTCTCAAAGATAAAGAACAATACTTATTTATCATAGTTTTATGTTCCCTGTAGATAAAAATAGGAATGGTTTAATATATATATATATATATATATAATATTTAAATATACAATTTACTTACAAGATGTAGTCATCAAACAAGTCACAGTTGAACAAAACTGTGCAATGTACCATCTCCCGCTCTTCAAGGCTTAATGTCTTCAATGTATATGATCCAGGAATTCCTCCTGTTTGAGGAAGTGATGGAAAATTGGGTTCAATTTTCTTATACTATTCTTCTTTGTTTCTCATTGGTCTGTTCTTTCTTGTAGTAAGATCAAACAAACACATAGAGCAGAAATCCATACATTCTTGAGACAAGTAATCGTTCATGATAGAACCTTCATGATGATTCCTATTATGGACATAAGACTTTAATGTGTACATATTTCTTTCAATTGGATACATCCAATGAAAATAAATAGTTCCTCCAAGAAGTATTTCAGTTGGAATATGGACAGTCAGATGCAACATGCATGTGAAAAATGATGGAGGAAATATTTTCTCTAACTCACAAAATTAATGGGGCATCTGCCAACATTTTTTGTAAAAAGGACTTGGAAAACTTCTTAGCACAAAGATATCTAAACAAATGGCACAACTGAATAATAGACACCCTTACATTATTGGAAAAAAGATGATGAATTGATATTGGAATCAACTCATGCAGAAGGATGTGATAATCATGAGTCTTCAAAGATTTTAGCTTCAACTATCTTCTATTGACCCATTTGAATATGTTGATTGGATATCCATTAGGAACTTTCATAGTCTCTAGTACTTCCAGAAATTTATTTTTTATGTAGGTGTCATCCCATAAGAAGCACATGGAAGTTTCCATTTATTTTCACTGATATGCACATGATACAATTCCGGTCTGATGCCCCAATCCACCAAGTCATGCCATGACTGTAAATCATCTTTTTTTTTCTTTCTCTTAACATTTAGAAGAATCTAAAGAAAAATTTCCCATATATTATTTCCAATTTTCATTACGTCTAAGCAATGACGTAACAAATTGGTTGACCAATAAGGAAAATCAAAGAAGATATTTCTCTTCTTCCAATTGTAATAGGTTTCAGTGGAAACATTATTTCTCTTTCTAGATTTCATTTAACCCTTCCCATATAAAAAAATAATATCTTTCAATTCATTAAGAACATCAGTTCCAGACATACGCTGAGTTGGATCATAGATCTCCATGGTATTGTCAAATCTTCAATGATTATTTCTATATGGATGGTTCATTAGCAAGAATCGTCGATGTCCCATAAAACTAAAACTACACTGATGTTTCAGTCTTATGGATCATGTATTATTCATACAAATAATACATGATAGTTTTACCTTTGTGCTCCATACATACATCATTGCATAAGTAGGGAAATCATTGATCATCCACATAAGCGCAACACACATATGAAATATGTCTTTCGAACATGCATCGTATGTGCGCACACCCACATCCCAAAGAAGTTTCAACTCTTTTATTAAAGGTTACATGTATACGTATATATCATTGCTGGGATATGAAGGGATAGATATGAGTATACTCATGAAAGTGAAAGGTTTTTTCATACAAAACCATGGGGGGAGATTATAAATGTGTATAAAAATCGGTCATGTGCTGTGCGACGTAATCATATATCCAAATGGATTAAAACCATCACATGAAAGACCCAACCTCACATTACGCACATCAGATACAAAATCAGGATATCTAGCATCAAATCTCTTCCATGTAAATCCATATGTAGGGTGAACCAACTCATCATTAGTCTTATTTATCTCAGTATCATGCCATCTCATTTTTATTGATATTTCATCAGACATAAAAAGATTTTGGAGTCTAAGGATCAATGAAAAGTGCCACATTACTTTCTGTGGAACACGCGATGGTGTTCCATCAACTTTTGGATTATAGCGGGATGTACCACATTTTATACAATAATTCCATTCAGAATTTTCTTCCTAGAATAAACTGCAATCTTTCAGGCAAGCATGAATTTTGTTTCTTGAAAATCCAAGTTCCTCAACTAACTTCCATGCCATATAGTGGTTTGAGAGAATATCTGCATCATCTGAAAGTAAGTCCTTCAAGAAGGTAAGAATGTAATCAATGGCAGTATTAGAAATCCCATACATAGTTTTCCTATGAAACAATCGTATTAAAAATTCCAGCTTTTTCATTTTACCACATTGTCGATATACTGGAGTCAGGGAAGCATCATTCAATTTTTTCACCCTGACATCATCATCATTTTCATTAGATACATCATGTGTACTCATATCAAAATCTTCTTGGGTCAGAATCCTTTCTTTTTCATGATGATGAATAAACAGAAACTGGTCATATAAAAAATTCTCCAATCCAGTCCTCTCATTTGGATCATCATCAATTTGAGATGTCATTTTCTCCCCATTATGATACCACATAGATTAGTTTTCTTGAAAACAATATTTGGTTATATGGTAGATGAATTCTTCATGGCTCAACCAAGGTCTTCCAACACACTTGTAATAGGGGCAATGCATGTGACCACTATCTAAAGTAATGTGAAATGAAGAATCTAAAAATATCTCCAAATTATTTTGAAAATCGCTTGAGATACGATCGGTTTCATACATCCAACTTTTATCCATTCTTTAAAAAAAATTGTTATAAGTCATTTAGTCAAAATCAATTCGATAAGATTAAAGTTTCATTAAAAATATATTTAAGTAAACAAGAATTGTTCACTTTATATGAAACCATAATTGACACACTAATCTATATGAGAATCATAATATAAAAGACAAAAAAATACTATATTTATAACAAAATATCTTTGAATAACTATAAATGAGTGTAAAAGATCATGTACACTTGTGGATGAGAATTATTCAAGAGTTGACTAAATTTTAGATCGAAGAAATTTTATATTTTAGTAGATAATTTGAGTGATCACATACATTGCCCAAGGGGGAGGGGGTGTCCAGGGGGGTGCGGGGTGCCTAGGGGGGTGGCAGGGCTGTCTAGGGGGTTAGAGGTGTCCAGGGGGTGGGGGCTGTCTAGGGGGTTGGGGTGTCCAGGTGGATGGCTGTCCACGGGGGTGGTAGGGCTGTCCAGGGGGGTAGGGGGTGTCCAGGGAGTGGGCGGGCTGTCCAGGGGGGTGATCGGGGTGTCCAGGGGGTGGGCGGGGCTGTCCAGGGGGTACAGGGTGTCCAGGGGGTGGGCAGGTTGTCCATGGGGGTGGAGGGGCTATCCAGGGGTTACGAGGTCTCCAGGGGGTGGGCGGGCTGTCCAGGGGGGTGGGCGGGCTATCCACGGGGGGTGGTCGGGCTGTCTATGGGGGTGGTGGGGTTGTCCAGTGGGGTCAGGGGTGTTATGGGGGGTGGGGGGGGGGTATTTTCTAGGGGGTGGGGGCGTTCAGGGGGATGGGGGTGTCCGGGGGGTGGTGGGAGGGTGTCCGAGGGGGGGGGGGGGGGTGTCCACGGGTGTGGGGGGATGTTCAGGGGGTACGAGCTGTCCAAGGGGGTGGGCGGCCTGTCCACGGGGGTGGCGGGGCTGTCCAGGGGGTCGGGGCTGTCTAGGGGGGTGGGGGGGGGGGGGGGCGTTTCAGGGGGTGGGGGGGTTTTCCAGGGGGTGGGCGGGATGTATAGGGGTGGCGGGGATGTCCAGGGGGTACGGGGTGTCTAGGGGGGATGTCCACAGGGGGCGGTCGAGCTGTCCACAGGGGTGGTAGGGCTGTCCAATGGGGTCGGTGTGTCGGGGTGGGGGGGGTTCCGGGGAGTGGGGGGCATCTGGGGGGATGGGGGTGTCTGGGGGGTGGTGGGCGGGTGTCCGGGGGGTGGGGGGGGGGTGGGGGTGAGAGGGCTGTCCACGGGGGGTGGGGCTGTCCAGGGGGTACAGGTGTTGTCCAGGGGGGTGGGCAGGCTGTCCATGAGGGTGGCGGGGCTTTCTAGGGGGGTGGGGGTGTTCAGGGGGGGGGGGGGGGGGCTTTTCAGGGGTGGGATGGGGTGGGTGGGGGGGGGGGGGGGGGGGTTGTCCAGGGGGTACGAGGTGTCCAGGGGGTGGGCAGGATATCTAAGGGGGTGGAGAGGGTGGTAGGGCTGTCCAGGGGGTACAGGGTGTCCAGGGGGGGTGGGTGGGCTATCCTCGGGGGGTGGTCGGGCTGTCCACAGGGGTGGCAGGGCTGTCCAGTGGGGTCAGGGGTGTCAAGGGGGTGGGGGGGGGGGGGCTTTCTAGGGGGGGGGTGTCCGAGGGGATGGGGGGTGTTTGGGGGGTGGTGGGTGGGTGTCTGGGGGGGGGGTCCATGGGGTGGGTGGGGGGGGGGGGGCTGTCAAGGGGGGTGGGCGGGCTGTCCATGGGGGTTGCGGGGCTGTCCAGGGGGGTGGGGGGATTTATAGGGGGTGGGGGAGGGGGTTGTCTAGGGTGCGAGGTTTCCAAGGGGATGGGCAAGCTTTCCAGGTGGTGGCAGGGGTGGCAGGGCTGTCCAGGGAGTATGGGGTGTTTAGGGGGGTGGGAGGACTGTCTACAGGGGGTGGTCAGGATGTCCACGGGGGTAGAGGGGCTGTCTAGTGGGGTCGGGGGTGTCTAGGGGGGTGGGGGGGGGATTTTTAGGGGGTGGGGGTGTCCGGGGGGATGGCGGTGTCTAGTGGGTGGTGGGTGGGTGTCCAGGGGGGGTGAAGGGCTGTCCACGGGGGTGAAGGGCTATCCATGGGGGGAGCGGGTGTCCAGGGGGGTGGGTGGGGCTGTCCAGGGGGTACGAGGTGGGTGGATGGGATGTCCACGGGGGTGGCGGGGCTATACAGGGGGGTACGGGGTGTCTGGGGGGTGTGTGTAGGGGGTATAGTGTGTCCAGGGGGGTGGGCGGGCTGTCCACTGGGGTGGCAGGGCTGTCCAAGGGGGTCGGGGGGGGGGGGGGCTCTCCAAGGGTGGGGGGGGGAGGGGGGATGTCCAGGGGGTACGAGGTGTCTAGGGGGTGGGAGGTCTCTCCAGGGGTGGAGGGGCTGTCTAGGGGGTATGGGGTGGGTGGGCGGGCTGTCCACCAGGGTGGAGGGGATGTCCAGGGGGTGGGTGGGCTATCCACGGGCGGTGGAAAGGCTATCCACGGGGGTGGTAGGGCTATCCACGAGGATGGTAAGGCTGTCCAGGGGGTGGGGGGTGTCCAGGGGGGGCTGTCCAAGGGGGTGGGGGCTGTCCAAGGGGTGGGGGTGTTCACCCCCAAACTGGGGTCATAAAATCCCATCTTTATCCAATTGTAACATGATTTCAAGCCTATTATAGATGAACAAGAAGACTATTGGTGTAAACCATGAATATCATACATATAAATCACAAAACACCCAATTTTAAACACACCACCAAATATCATACGTGGATCAGATTTTATGAGACATGTTTCGATGGGGCACTACTCATAGGAGTATGAGCCTTGTTATATAATTAGGTGATATGGAGTTTTACGAATGTTAAATTTGTATGAGATAAATATGGATAATGGATAAGAACCTGAGTGAGATTTATTTTTAGAGATCACTTCTTCTTGGAAGGGTAAGATTGAGTGTTGGTATGGAACTTCAAGAAAAGTCTTAACGTATGAAAGAAACTATACATTGGTTATATTTTATTCCTATTTTTTTTGTAGAGTATCAGAGTGGACAACCCACCCCCTCCCTGGATAGACCCCCCCCCACACCCCTACATCCCCCTACCCCCCTGAACCCCCACCCGGATAGCCCCCACCCCACCTGGACACCCCCCACCACACTTGAACAACCCACCCCCTCCTCCCTAGACAACCAACACCCCCTCCCCCACCTGGACAGCCCACCCCATCCCCCTTTGACAACCCACCCCCTTGACCACCCACAACCCTCCCCCACCTGGATATCCCACCCACCACCACCCCTAGACAACCCACCCCATCCTTGGGCATCCCACACCCCATCCCCTACAGCCCCCCTGATAGACCCCCTGGACAACCACCCCCACCCAAACAGCACACGCCCCCACCCCCCACTGGACAACCCCCCCCTCCTTAGACAACCCATAACCCCTCCCACACCTGGATAACCCCTCCCAGGATATCCCACCCCTCCCTGGATAGCCCAAACCCCACTCCCTTGCAGCCCCCAACCAGGACATCCCCCCCAGCTGGACAGCCCCCCCCCCCCCCCCACCTGGACAACCCACCCCCACCCCCACCTGGACAGACCACCCCCACCCCCCACCTGGACATCCCCCCACATGGACAGCCACCACCCCACCTGGACAGCCACCCCCCACCTGGACATCCCCACCCCCACCTGGATAACCCCCCTCCCCCCCACACTTGGACAACCCGCCCCCTCCCTGGACACCCCACACCCCCCTCCCCCACCAAGAAACCCCACCCTGACCCCCCCTAGAATGCCCACACCCCTCCTTGGGGTAGCCCATACCCCCCTCCCCCACACCCCTATAACCCCCTACCCTCCTGCAGCCCCCTACCCCCTAGACAACCCACCCCCCATCTGGACAACCCCCCCACACCTGGACAACCCCTACCCCTCCTGAATCCCCCTTAGGGTATTTTTATTTAAAATCATTTTATTCATTAAGAAATCCAAACTATCATGCATTACCCATTTCATTCCAAACAACCCATTCAATTTATCAAAACATGACAAATTCAATTTATAAGGCTCTATGGGTCACTTATAAAATGTCATTGGGAAAAGGATAAATCAACTACATTGTTAATTCCAATTTAAAAATTGGGTCATCCACTTAGGAGGTGTGGTGGTGTCTAGAAGGTTCGGTGGTGTCCAGGGGGGGCTATCTAAGGGGTGGGGGGGTGTCCAAGGGGGTAGAGGGTGTCCAGGGGGGGTGGGGGTGTCTAGGGGTGGTGGGGGTGTCTAGGGGTGGTGGAGGTGGTGGTGGTGGTGGGGGGGGGGGGTGTCCAAGGGGGTGGGTGTGTGTGTGGGGGGGTGTCCATGGGGGGTGAGGGGTGTCCAGGGAGGGTGGGGGTGGGGTGTTCAAGGGGGGTGGGGGGGGGGGTGTCCAAAGGGTGGGGGTGTCTAGGGGGTGAGGGTGGGGGGGGGGGGGGGGCTGTCCAAAGGGTGGGGGTGTCCAAGGGGGTGGGGGGGGGTGTCCAGGGGGGTGGGCTGTCCATGGGTGGTGAGGGGTGTCTAAGAAGGGTGGGGTAGGGGTGTCTAGGGGGTGGGGGAGGGAGCTCTCCAATGGGTGGGGGTGTCCAGGGGGGTGGGGGTGCAGGGGGGTTGTCCAATGGGGGGGGGGGTGTCCAGGGGGTGTGGGGGGGGGGGCTGTCTAGGGGGTGGGAGGTGTCCAGGGGGGTGGGGTGGGGTGTTCACAATTCCAATCCATAAAAAACAAACCCTTTACCCCCCTACACTAAATATAAAACATAAAACCCCACTAAACATAAAACATAAAACAAACATAAAACAAACCCTTTACCCCACTAAACAAAAAATATAAAACAAACCCTTTACCCCCTATACTAATCAAACCCCACTAAATATACCCTTTACCATGTATGAAGTGTAGAACAAAAAAAAAACATAAAACAAACCAAAGGGTTTGGTACTCCAACAGAAATAACTCTAATTTAGCCGAAATAAAAACATCAAAACTAAAAAAAGAGGAATAACACTAAAACTAAGGCAACACTTACTAATTTGAAGTGTAGAAATAAAAATTTGTTTGATTGAAGAAGGATATTCGGCTGGAAGGAGTTTTGAGGTCGAGAAGACTTTGGGAGGAGGTTTGGATTAAGTCTGCAATCAGGCTGACTGGGAGTTGGGGCGCTGGTTATTTGGGGGAAAACTTTCCCAATGGTTTTTAAAAACTGTTGGGAAAGATTATCTTTACCAACAGTTTTGATAAACCATTGGTATACCTTAGAGAAAATAGTTATTTCCCAATAGTTTTGGCAAACCATTGGGAAATATTATGAATATATACACATTTACAATGGATTGAACAAATCGTTTTCAAATGTTTCCTTCTTTTACACTATAGAAACAGTTTCTTCAAACCGTTGCTATATTACCATTGGGAAAACACCAGATTCTAGTAGTGACTTCTGGTAGATATACTTTGGAAATTCACAAACTCTTTATGAACCATAATGAAATATTTACATAGAATATGAATATGAATGACCTAGGATAAACCTAAGGTGTCATAGATTAAAAATAATGTTCATGATTTAGACATAATATAAGTGATTTTCATGATTATGTAGTTCCCCACTATGCTTATTGCTGCTTAAACTATGATTTTTGGTTTTAGTTAATTGCTAGAACCTGAAGGAACCATGTTAATATTGAGTGAGATGGACAATGCAATAATTATCCTCCCGATTATTTAAAAATTATGGGAGTTGAAATGAAAAACCTTGTTTCTATGCTCACATGACTTTCTCAAGCTATGAATCATGTTGAAATTCCAAACAAGCATAGGAGGGAACAAAATTCTATTGATTTCTTTATGAGACAACACCCACCTTATTTTTTTGGTTCCACTAATCCACTAGTTGCTGAGCAATGGATTAGTACCACTGAAAATATATTTTTAATTCTCTAGTGTTTAGAGCATGAAAAATTCATTTTGGCTGTCTGCAATTTAGAAGGTGTGGAGGATCAATGGTGAAATCTTATTAAGAATACAAGTAAATGATAAGAAATTGACTCTATGAAGTGGTATGAGTTTAAAATATTTTTTTTAAATAATTAATTTCCTTGTATTATTTAAACAAAAATGGATAAATAATTCCTTGAGATTAAGTAGAAGGATAATGAATCTATTGGCACCTATAAAGAAAATTTTACAAGACTTGTGAGGTAATTTTTGGGTATTATCTTTCATCCTAAAAGTAAGTTTGATCAATTATTCAGGGGCTTAAAACCAAATCTCCAAATGGGTTTGGCCATAAGGTACTTTTGATGCTATGAATAAATTGTTTGATATGCAATAAAAGTAGAAATTGAATCAGTAAACTCTCTTGGTTCTGATAATAAGAAAATGAAGATGGGGTTCCATAGAAATTCCAATGATATGTCACACATAGGGAAAAAAGGTTTCAAAGCCATACTTTCCAAAACTATAGTAAGAAGCACTTAGGTGATTGCTTGAAAGGAACAAGAAGGTGTTTCAAGTGTGGGAAGCTTTACCATTGAGCAAAAGAATATAGAATTAATGTGAAGAGGCTATTCAATGAAATTATTTTAGATAGATCTCAGTAGAATGAACCACCCACACTCTATTGTTTCAAGTGCAAAGAGTTTGGTAATTATGTGAATCAATTCCCCAATACAAGGGATAATGTGGATGATAATCCAAAAAAGCCTCTAAAGAAAAAGGGAAAACGGAAATATTATACAATCATAATGGATGAAGTTAATCATAATAATCAAGGACACACTTATGCTCCCTTATTAATTGGAAATTTCATGTTTGAATTTGTATGACTGATTCCTATGAGAATATTATTGTGAAATTTCATGTGATCATCACTCTCTACATGGATTATGGAATAATGAAATCACATTTGATATTCTATTGGTATAAGGATAAACCCAAGCTTCCAATGAAAATGTTTTTGTATAAGATGAGATCTTATGTAAGGGATAAAGGTTGAATTAACTTTTGGAAGTTTATAGGTATCTATGTAATATTAACTTAAGAGTTATGAGTACCATCATTGGTTTATGTGTTTAAGGTTGATCATAATTTAAAAGGCATTGAATTTTTTTTAAGGTTTCATGTTATGGGAGTTTATCAAGATTAAGGATATTTTAAGAACCATTTATGGTAATACAACCCTTTGGTTTTGTATATGTTTTAGTAAAAAAGTTATTACACCTTATGGAAATATGATTAAAGGTACTGGTAAAATTTAGGGTTTATCTTATCATTTATGTTGAGGTAATTATGGGTTGTATTCAATCATCATACAAATTCAACACACTTCATAGTTATCATAGAATATTTCTCTTTAGATATTATTTTTATAATATACTTTAAGGAAGTGTTAAGGTTACATGGAGTAACACATTCAATTGTATCTGATCAGGAACCGAAGTTTACCTTAATTTTTTTCTAAATACTTCAATAAGTTCTTGATATAGAGTTAATCTCCAGCACTGCACATCATCCTCCAATAGATGGTCAATCTGAGAGAATAATTAAAACCTTAGAGGATAATCTATGATAATGTTCTATATATTTCAAATGTGGTTGGGATCAACACCTTCCTCTAAGTTGATTTTTCTTACAACAATATCTTTCAATTGAGTATTCAGATGACTCATTATGAATCCCTTTATGGAAATAAGTGTATAACTCCAACATACTAGAATGAAGTTATATAAAAAAATCTATTGGGACTTGAGAAAGCTGATAAGATGTAAGAGAAGGTTAGAACCATTCAATAACACATAAGGGAAACACACAATTTATAGAAATGTTATGCTTATAATCATCTTCATGATCTATAATTTGATGTTACCAAGAGGGTGTTTATATGAATTCCTTTTGTGGAAGAAAGAAGAGAAAACTAATCCCTAGGTATATCAGTACCTTTGAAATTCTTGGTCATATAGGGACCATAAATTATTAGTTGGTGCTTCCACTAAACCTCTCTCGGGTTTATGACGTGTTTTATGTATCTCTCCTAATAAATTACATACCCTATCTATCACATGTATTAAACTTAGAGGTCGTACTTTTGAAGCATGATCATTATTTGGAGAAAAAGACAATGGAGATTATGATCAAACATAGAAAGTGATATGAAACAATAACACTCACCTATTAAATGTTTTGTAACAAAACCACTAGATTAAGGAAGATATGTGGGAACTAGAGGATGTAATGAGGCATAAGTATCCTTAATTTTGACACTAAAGTGATGAATTTAGGGAGATAAATTCATTTTAAGTGGGGTATAATGTAGCATTCTAAGATTTTATAAAATATTTTTTCTTCAAATTAATTTAAATTTTTGGGTAGCTTTCATTATATGCAACACCAATTTTACCTTGCGTTACTTGCTACATTGAGTTTAAACAAAACATGACATATTATTAAAATATTATTATTTAATATGATAGTTATCACTTAGCCGTTGGAATGGTGGGTACGAATAAGATTAACTAAATTATGAAAATATTGTTTAAAAATTTATATAAAATTAATTCTTTTGTGGCCAATTAATTAAAAAATAAAATAAAAAACTATTTAAAAATAAAGGAAATAATTTTCAAAAAAACTATTTTTTAAGAAAAAAAAATTTTCACCTCAATAAATTAATAAAACCACATTTGGTAAATTATTTTAATGAAATTTATATATTATATATTCAATAAAATTTTCAAAATTCATCTCATGTGTTTTTTAGATAATATATAAGAATAAATCCAATTTTATGCTTAAAAATCATATTTTTCTAAAAAGTAGTTTTGTTGCCTTTTGTGAACTTATTTTAAAATTAACTTTTAAAAATTTTAGAAAATTAATTTGAAAAAATAAATTTAATTTAATAAATCATAATATAAAAAATATCTTTGGGTGAATTTTTGATAATTTTATAAAAATATTATTTTTTTGATGAATAGAGGAAAATAGTGAATTTTAATTGAAAACTACATTTTCATTTAAATAACTCATAATGTTAAATTATATTTTAAATTATTTTTAAAGTAAAATTATTTCAATTTTATATAATTTTATCCAATTTAGTTCATTTGAATAAATTTTATATTGATTTTTGATATAAAAACTTTGTAAACTCTTAAACATTTTTTTATTTTAAAACCTGATTTTTCATCCCGTATGTGGGATTAATTTTAAATGAAAATTTTAAACTTATGTGAATTTAATTTTTCAAAAATTATTTAATATTTGGATTCATAATAATTTATAATTTAGAGTAATTTCAACTTAATTTTTGACAAAAATTAATAGTGAATACAATAAAAATTAATTACCACGGTTAAGGTAAAAAAGAATTTACCGTAGGGTTAAACTAGGAAGATAAGGGTTAAAAACGACATAAAAACTTTTCCAAAATCCATTGTATGGACATATTTATAAATTATGTCTTATAGGTTCAATAATGACCCATTTTTGTGGCTTTTTGAATGAAAAAAACTTGGGTATTATTGAATCTTTTCAAAAAAATACAAGTGTTACACTCAACTCACTTATAAAAGGCCACCCCATCTTCTCTCTTCCTCACACCATCACACCCTTTTGGTTCATCCAATAAATACCAAAATTAATTCTAAAATTACCTAATCTCATCTTAAAATCCTTTTTTTGGGTATAAATACAACCTATGAAGGCTTTTGGTGCAAACCTAAGGAGGTTAACAGAAGAAGATGTAACGTTCTTCAACGAGCATTTTTATTTTATTTTTTCCTACAAATATTTAAATTCATATTAAAACATGATGATATAATAAAATTACTATCTTATATATAATAATATTTTGTTATGTTAAGGTAATTATCTACAACCATCCTCACTTCCATCAAATGGGTTACAAAATCATCATTCATGTGCACGACGAACTACCGCCTCACGAACCGATGTCATTTGTTTGTCCATTAATACCTCTCACGGTTGGGTATGATTATGTATATAAAGTATATATATGATATTTATGAAATTATTATATTTATGGAGTCAATAATATATATAAATATATATATATATATATATATATATATATTAACTTTCCATTTCATAGGAGATACGATAACACTGTTCGTGTGTACGACAGACTACCGCCTCGTGAAGTGATGTGATTCATTTTCATTAGTGATTTACATGGAAGATAATAAGGATAAATATATGTTATATAAAAGAAATAATTATGATATTAATGAAATATTTATCATTATTAGATAATAATATATCATTTTCTTTCTTACCTTTTCACTCACTGAAATATGATAACACCGTTCATGTATGTGTGGACTACCGCCTTCATGAAGCGATGTGACTCTCTCTTTTCATCACCAAGACACATGGATTATATGTATAAGTATATTTTAAAAAATAATATGTTATTTATTATATTATTATCATTATTAAATTATAAAATATTACTTACCTTTTTTCCATAATGAACATTGAGAAATGGAAATGTTACTCATGTGTATGTACAAACCACTGCCTCCATGATTATAACAAACTTCATTTATAAAAACCATATTTAATGATTGGTATTAATAGTATAATTTATGTGTAAATATTATAATTATGTCATTATTATTATTCTGGATATAATGTAACCATGATCAAGAGTACCAAAAATAACAAATCAAAACATATATGAAAAACAAAGCGGTTATTACCCAAAACGTGGTTTTAACATGAAATTATTAATAAACATGTAATAAAAGGGTATAATTAAATCATATATTTAATTATATATACAATTTTGGTTATTTAATATATTTATAATAAACTTATATTTATTATATAGGAGGTTTGAATGTGTACGAAGGATGATGAGACTTAAGGTAAGGGATTTCCGTCTCACTTTTTACTTATGTGAGACATATGCCTTAATCACCACCTATTTATTTTATGTGGTGTATATAATGACCATTAATGTATATCATTATTATTATTATAAAAAATATTGGTTTTTAAATATCCATTTTAGGATCCCTCTTTCATGGGGTTTATGGTTCAAAGGTTAATAAATCGGTAAGAGATTTTTATCTCAATTTTCCTTCTTTGAGACATATGTTATATTATAAACCTATATTCTGTCACAAGGTGTATATAAAGAACCTTTGAAATGTAATGTAAATAATTTATTTATCCTAATTATATTTTAAGTTTAATTTTATTTTATTTCTTCATGGGGATTATGATTCAAAGTTACCAACGTGGTAAAGATTTTACATTACAATCTCATCGTTTATCAGGATAATTTATGATTATGATTATGATGATAAAATATTATGATAAATATATCAATAAACTAATTAATTTTATTATCCTATAACTATTCATGATATTTTCAAGTAATAGTACCATTTCCACTCTTTTATACTTATGATAATTGATATTTTTTTAAGAAAACCCGACTTTATTTATCTCTTCATTACGAAACCAGTTTTCTTCCAAAATCATGTTTTCTAAAAATGTTTTCAAAGATGTTTTATTATTATACAATGATTTTTAAAATACAATTTTATCCATGCTTTATTTTTTTTTAATTTTTTTTAAAGTAATCTTCATGTCATTTACCAAACAATGATTGTTTGGATTTTACTAAAAATCTGAAAATAATATTTTTTTTAACATGTATGGTTTGAAAAAAATTATCATCATCATGACCAATATTTTCTTTGAATCTTACTTTATAAATTTTCAAGTTATTTTTCAAATAAAAATATTTTCAATTTTTTTATGTTTTAAAAAGTGTTTTCAGAGAAAAAATGATATATTACTCAAGAAATGTTTTAAATTATTGATCAAAATAATTTTCAATCTAAGATGACATCATTTGATGTAACTTATGATTTATAGGGGATATGAACCAAGCTATCCATTATCATTATTTATACGATTGGTTTATCATGATAAGATGTTTATGAAACCCTCTTCTCTTCCATGGTTTATACCATGATAGGACTCCCATGAAAACCGCTTCTTTTCATAGGTTATGCTATGATGAAATAATGAAATTATTATGAAAAATGTTTTTTTTCATAGTTTATGATATGATGAAATGTTTATGAAACCCATTTAATTTCATAGTTTATGATATGATGAATTTTTATGAACTTGTGGCACACATAAATATGGTTTCAATTATGATATTAGTGGGACCTATATCTCCCTTCAATGCATTGGGTAAATATAGATAAATCATGAGTAAATATGTTATGTGTGAACCTAATTAGATGTTCACAATGTTATGTGTGAACCTGATTACATGATTATAATGTTATGCATGAACCTGATTACATGCTCACAATATTATGTGTGGACCTATCTTTCATGTCCATGATGTTATGCGTGGACCTAGATGCATGTCCAAAAGTTTATGCGAGGGCCTAATTTAATGTCCCTAACTTAATGAGTGAACCTGTTTCTATTTAAAAATGTTCACAATGTTATATTCTGATGTGTATGCCCCAAATATATGTATTATTCCAATGTTATACTCTCATGGATCGTGTTCTTCTATTACCTTAGGATTCATTCTTATGAACTTCCAATATCTATGTCATGACTCAAGATTATTATATTTGATATGAAATGTGTGGTTTTCAAATGCTATTCTCATGCTCTCATACCCTTATGCTCATGTATCTCACTTTTTTACCCTTACTGAGCATCTAAGTTCACCATTTCTTATGTTTCCTTTCCCCAAGTTATGAAGAAATGTTTAATTAGGGTATTTTTATGAAGATTACTAAAGTGTAAGATCTTTATGGGAAACATTGAAGATTTTTTATGAGTTAATAAGATTTTGTTCTATGTTTCTAAAGGAACTAAACTATTATGGTCCTAAAGAATGTGTTTGTGTAATGTATTGAATATTCATATAAAAAGATTTAATATCCATGTATCAAAATCCTGGGTCACTGTAGTTGTAAGGAAATCTCTATAATAACATCAACTTATGGAACATCAAATTCCATTGCTACAATAGAAGGTGGTAGTGAACTGTTGTAAAGTTTCAACATTATAGTGGAGTTATGGGTGGTTGACTTGGGTGTATCATTACATTCAAAAGAAGATAATAGATTCATTGAAAATTATGCATTTGGAATTTTTATAAAAGTATATTTAGAATATTATGAAGCTATAGAGATCGTTATAAAAGGATATGTAAATATCCTAAAGAAGAATGTGGGTGTATAAAAGATGAAAGATTTTAGACATATACCAAGGCTATGGAAGATCTTAATTTTAATTATAAAACTTGATGAGTCAGGGTATATAACTACCTTTTCTAACGAAGTATGGAAGGATGATATGTTGTACTTGACTAGAAGCAAAAACACAATTTTATTGGTCAAAAGTTCATCATCAGAAGATCTAAAGGTTTCAAATTATAGGTTTGACCATCTATGTGAGAAGAATATGAAAGTTTTAATTGAAAAATTAATTCTGAATCTTGATCATATGGACATAAAAAGATATGAAATATGTGTGTTGGGGGAATGTATAAGGGATTCCTTCAATTTAGATTGATGAAAGACCAAATCCTAGAAGTTGGAACTTTTTTACACAGATGTTGGGGGACCTAATCCTGTTTAGTCTCTCAGAGGTTCACGTTATTTTTTAAAATTTATTAATGATGCTAACAAAAAATTTTGGATTTAATTTATAAAGAATAAGTCCAATGTTTTTCAATATTTCATTCAATTTAAAGCCATAGTGGTAAGGAAGTGTGGTCAAAAGTTGAAATGCCTATGTTCTGAAAATGGTGGTGAGTACACCAAATATAAATTATAGAACTTCTTTAATAATAATTGGATAAGTCTTGGGAAGATAGTTCTTAGAACTCTATAACATAATGGAGTGGCTGAATGAATGAATCAGATGCTGATGAAGAAGGATCGAAGCATGAGTTTTCACTCAGTAATGTTGAAGGGAATATACAACCACCTACTTTGTCAATATAAGTCTGACATTGGTAGTTAGGAAGGAACTTTAAAATGAGTTATGCCATAGAAAAATGACTAGAAATTAAACAACTCAAAGTCTTCAAAATATTGTCATATATTGATTAAAAGGAGAGGGACAAGCTTGAGGTAAAGTCCAAAGTTTTTTTTCTATTGAATGTGGTGATAGTAACTTTGACTATTATCCATAGAATGATGAAAAGTGTAAATTAATTAGGATCCAATATGTTCACTTCAACGAAGGGGTTCTATAAAAGGAACAGAACTTAGAGGAGAAATAAGTTAAAGGTAATAGATCAACTATCAATGTCCAATTGTTTTTGAGTATGATCACTGGAAGATTATAAATTCCTAATAATTCATATGGAAGTTATAGAAGTATAGAGGTGATAACAACATAATATGTGCTATAAATTTCAACGGTGGTTGAAGCTCAAGTGGGACCACCAAAAGTTAAGTCTCCAGAAGTTAGAGTAGAGTCGAGTAGTACATATTGGCCAACTGAGTTGAATAGATCAAGTAGTATTATAAATCTAGTTATGATATTTAGGGATAAAATAAAATTTATTCTCTTAATGGATAAAATATAACCAAAGATACCTGAAGAGGTATCCACACTTTATGATGCTAAATAGTGGAAGTTAGTGATGGATGAAGAGATGTATTCATTAAAGTTCAATGAAACTTGAGAGCGTAATGACTTACTATAAGTGAATAAGGAACTAGAAAATAAGTGGGTTTTTTTATTAAAAGAGGTGGCTGATGGAAAGAAGTGGTATAATGTATGACTGATGGAAAAGGGAATTTCAATAGAAGGAAGGAGTTGACTTCTAAAAAATATTATAACTAGTAGTTAAAAATACAACAATATGAATGGTGCTGAGCATGGTTGAATTAGAAGATTTTTATTTGGAATAGATAGATGTAAATACAACCTTACTTCATGGAGAGTTGGAGGAATAAGTCTACATGAGGTAGCCGGTAGGCTTCATGAAAGTTGAGAACCAGAATTTGGTTTACAAATTGAAGAAAAGTCTTTATGTGCCAAAGTAAGTACCACGATAATCTAATTATAAATCTAATTAATTTATGTCAAAATAAGGATTCAATATTGAAAAAAAAATCATTTTTTCAACCATAAGAAATGGGAAGATGATACATTCATCATATTTCTCTTATATGTGGATGTAATACTACTAGATGGATTGGATACTAAAAGAATATAGAATTTGAAATGCGACTTATCCATGAGATTCAAGATGAAATATCTTGGAAAATCTAAGAAGATATTAGGTATTAAGATCGATAGAGATAATAGTGCCATAAATTTAGTTTGATCTCAGAAGTACTAGATACTGAAGGTGATCCAATGGTTTGGAATGACTGAAAGTAAGTCAATATCCACTATTTTGGTTGGAAACTTCAAATTTTCCAAGTAGAAATAACCTAAAATAGAATTTGAGGCTAGGTATATTAAGAAAGTTCTATATTAATAGAGAATTATAAGTTTTATGTATGAAATTATTTACACATGACCAAACATGTAAAATTCAGGAAAGGTACAGTAAGAGACTTTCAAATCGATCCTTTGGTATTTGGAAGGAATGAAAGATACAAACTTGGGTTTTGGAATAGATGATCCTTTGTGCAGATATGTTGATGCTGACTTCACTGGTGATTTAGACACTTGAAAGAGAATAATATGTCTTGTTTTACCAACATCTATCATATGGATTTCACAACTTCAAGGGATAGTTACTTTAAGTGCAATTGAATCAAAGTATGCATTTTTAATAAAATTTGGGAAAGAAATGGTTTGTTTAATGAGTTTGCCAAAGGACCTTGAAAGGAGTTAGGAAAGATGATTTTTTTTCAATGATATTCTAAGTGTAATACACTTGGATTAAATTATGTTGTTCCATATAAGGATTAAATATATTAACATGAAGTATCATTTCCTTTAGAACTTTCTGGAGGATAAATTATTAGAGATTTTGAAGATAACATGAAGATAAAATCTAGTGAACATTTACACCAAGATTAAATTTCAAGAAATTTTGAGGTAACATCATGGATTAGTGGGACTTAAGTGAATAGAAAGATAATGGGGAAGTTCTACATGGTGCATAGGAAGGATGTTTTCCAAATTGTTGGAGGGTTTTTGAGGTTCCCTAGGACAAGTCTTAAAGTTGGAGATTTTTGGGAGGTGAAACACATTTTAGTTTATTGGAAGTTTATTCAATGGATTTAGGATACTAGAATTACAACCACCATAATTTGGAGTGGTGTGATGTGCAAGAAATTATAATAGGTATTCTATAAGAGAAACCGAACCATAAGAAGTTTACATCTTCTGATAGAGTTAAAATGAGTCAATGAAGGTACATAAGTTTAGAAAGTAGGGGGTTATCAGGTTGGTACTCCAGCTGAGGTGGTCAATATGTGTTGAATGGTATTTCTAGGGAGTAGTTTTAACTTGTTTAACTCTTGAAACTTAGTATTTAAGTTGGTTTAAACTTGAGTGCCATAAAATTACAAATATATTAATAGTAAGAGTTCAAGAAGTGCATTATTTGTGGTGCTAGGAAGTTGGTGAGAATTACTTGTAATTTTGAAATCTATTTGTAATCATTTTTATCTTTCAATTATAGTAAAATAAAGTAGTGGTGTTCCACCCATCATTGTCCAAATTACATTAATCTCTTATGTTATTTCCCACATTAATTTATTTTTTCATTGAATGTGTGTGAGTTTTCTTGTGCATGCATAGGGATATTTTTGTGTGGTGATTAGGGTAAAAATTATACCTACTTTAGGTAAACTTAGTTAATGGGAATGAAAATTACATAGGATTAGGTTCTGCTATATAGAGACACCAATTTTAAAAGTTCTGGTTGAATTTGGATCCTTCTTTTTATGATTTTATCGAAAGCACATGAAGTGTCATTTTGGAAAAAAAATGCTTTGGACATAGATGTGTATGAGTATGGCTTGATGAATGATTTTTATAGTGATGGTTTGTATGGAGATCTAAGTTGGTCTTATAATATATAGTATATCTATGATGATCCATTAAAAGTGATGATACGATGCTATGAGATGATACGATTACATGAATTACCTATTATTTATTATAAGTGGGTAGTTTGAATAGAGAGTGATTATGAATCAGGTGGGTTTTTTGCATCATATTCCCCTTGTGATTGAGATGAAGAGTGAGACTAGTGGGAGATGTGTGGGTTTTTTATTATCCCATTAGTTGATGACTGACCATAGGAGATGACATTGTATATTTACCTCATAAGGACAATGGTATTGATAACATGTTATTTTTTAAGGAGATATTCCCTAATTTTTATATGCATACGGTTCATTAATTTTATATCATAAGATGCAATATACATAGGTCGTATAACATGACATACTAAAAAAAGGCACATATTATGATTTTTATTTGGCATATCATAAGGGGAAATATATGATATCACCCAACTCCCTTAACCTAATCATATCATACGATATGGATATATCATAAGGCCATAAAAAATGTTATGATTTGTTGTATTGTATTATACAATTAAATTAGAGTATTATGATCAATGAATAATAGATGATCATTACATTTAGGAATCTTCCATAGATGGTGATCATTATTTATAAATGTTTCATAAGATGAAACATTGGGAGTATTGAATCAATCAAGAGGTTACAATAAATTGTAATCATAATCCATTTACTCATATGTTAATATTATATGAGTAAATTACATGGAGGATTGGGGGATATCTTAAGGTCTATAGAAAGGTAACCTGGACATGAGAAATGTGGGCATTCTCAAGAAAGTTGTAGGTTGATTCCCTCTACCTCCAAAATTTTTCTTCCTCCTTCACCTTTACAAATTGAGATACTATCATATCATGAAGGTAGGAGGGTCTTTCCCAAACTATTTGGGAAATTTGATATAACTTGTAGATACACCATGGAGGGAGGAGTTTGTTGGTTGTTCATGGTGATCTTCATCAAACATATATTGAAGGAAACAATAATAGTAATCATCAGAGTAAGGTACACATTCTTCATATACAATTTATGTGATTTTAGTTTCAAAGACATGGTTTTATTGGGATTTATGGTTTTTAATTTTTTCCACTGGGTTTTTTAGGTGTTAATAGATCCCTATAAACATAGCAGTGGTACCATATCCATGCCATATTTTATGATTCACAAAAATCATGTTAAAAATGAAGAAAAGGGTTATTATATGCATGTTGTATTTAAAATCATTAAAAACAATTGGATTTTGTTCTATGGATGTCCATCTAATATGAAATATCACAAGCCATGATACAACGATGCCATATGATATGGGATATTATAGGTAATGACCCAATAAAGTTCATTCAGTTTTTCAAATTTCATAACATATAATTAGGGATATCATATGGGATGATTGTGTTGCTTCATGTTTAAAAAAAAGTATCATATCTCCATTATGACATAGGCGATATCATAAGATACAAAACCTAAGTTTCTAAGGATGATATCACAACTGACTATTACCAATCATATTATACAATTGATAATGTGACAACCTACCGATTACAATAAAATGTGCATCACAAAATAAAATGTCATGGAAAATTAAATTTTTCTTATTTTTCAATTATGAATTGATTTTATATGATATAAATTATAGAAAAAGGAATTTATGTGATATTTAATTAATCTTTATTTTTTTTATAAATAAATTAATTATAAATTTTTTATAATTAATTAACTAAATGTTTTTGAAACATTTATTTAACAAATATTCCAAAATATTAAATGTTAATATTAAATACCATTCTTAAATTTATACATAATAACTTATAATTTAGATATAAAATGTTTATATAGAAATTATAAGTATGATTTAAAAAATGTTTATAAATTACAATAAGGCTTAATATAAAAGTTTTTGTATTTCAAATTATAAACTGTTCATAATAATTAATTTGAATTTTTCAAATTAAAAGGATTTATCTTACAAAATTATTTAAACCATATCAAAAGGAGTTTTGGTTATTGACATGATCAATATTTAAATATGTGATATTTAGATTATGTAAATTGTTTATATAATGGAATTGAGATATGAAATATTTATATTTCATTTTCATCATATATTTAAAAAGGATTTCATATAAAATAATAATATAAAGGGGTTTATATTGGAGATAATTATAAAATGTTTATATTTATCTAAATTGTGGGATGTCCATAAAGGATAGTTAACTTATAAAAAGTTTATAATTTTTTTATTTATAAACTATTCATAAATAGTTTATCTCATGTTTAAATATAAAAATAGTTCATATATTTAGGTTATTCTCTATTTATTCATAATTTTAAATTGTTTATATTGAAGATGGATGTATTCTTTAGTTTAAAGTATTAAAATACTTCTATGAATTGTCAAATATTCTTATAAGGAGTTACATGCTAGGTATGATAATAAATATAATTTTCTTCCACATTGACCTAGGATTATGTTATGTTATGAGATTAAATTAATAAGTTAATTATGATTTATACATATTAGGTGTTAGAATTTTAACGAGATTTAAATCTCTCTTGAGTAAAGTATCCCAAGGTCGAGAGACTTTTGGTCAAACTACTCAGTAGTTTGGAGGTTTATGACTTGTCTAGAAAAGTGGAGGTTAACTATCTCTTTCTCCAAACCTACTCTTATGGGGATTATTGATTTCACATGATTCCAAGTCTTTATATGAAATTATTTCATGAACCTTATGCATGAGATGCATTTGGACATGTGTGAATATAATTTGATTTTAATTTGGGTTAGTAACACGATCCCTGAGTTGTGTGAAGAGTTACACATCAATATGGTCTGAGCGTAATGATTTGGTGGAATGAATAATATTATAAACTAAATCACTAGAAGCATGCATATATAAAGGGAATAACTTGAGATAATTTGGTGAGATTAAATAACCCTTTACATAATAATAAGTTTCAGATTACTTCCCAACTGAACACTTATTAATACCTTAATCATCTAATGAGGTAATGAAGGTTCCGGGGCATAATAGAAGCATGGTATTATGAAGACCAACATTTCTTTTTCAGTTTCAAATAAATAATATTTGAATAACTTGATGATGAAAACCTTAGAATCACTCAGAGAGAATCATTCACATTTAATTTATAGTTAATTTAAAACAAGAATTACCTTAAACGTGATGACTCTTCTTGATCAATTCTGATGTCACTCTTGTCAAGTTATCATTATGGTGGATAACCCAAGTAAGGATTACGCTAGTTGTATAAATACATGCTTCATGAATCTAAAAAATACTATTGGTATTCCAAGTCCTATAATGGAGGAACTTAGTACTTCACATTGTTCATCATTGATAACAGAAAATGGATTATCTCATTCTATCTTGTTCTTACGAGGGAGAGAGTATGATATTCTATCCAGGGCTTGAAATAAATTTTTAAGAGGTTCTGTTGTGCACAAAACCCCCAACTTTTAAAATTATATAAGTTGGAATATATACTTAGGGTTAATATTTTATAATTGTGCTAATTCCCTTTATCAAATATTCTTTCTAAGTTAGTCCCTGTGTCAAATAATAACAATAAAAATATTATTATTTCCATGAAATGAATTTATTTAAGTATCATTTATTAAAAAAATAAATCTATATTTATTTAATTGATATTAAATAATATATATCATTTCCATTGGGCCCTTAACTCAGCCCGTCAATCCTCTTTAGAATTTATCAAACCTTGAATAATAAAATATTTAATCAAGTAAATATTATTCATTAAATAAATAAATATTATATTCACTAAAGCTGTGAATAAATATTTATTTTAATATTCAAATAAATAAATACATAAATAAATAATATTTATATTAATCTATTCACTAAACCAATGAATAAATAAATATTTATTTTTTACCTTGTGAAGAATAAATGAGAGATAAAATTCAACTCACATATTATATAATCAAATATCTGGTGAATTAATATATGCGATCAACTTGACTTGAATAATAATTATTCTATAATATGAGAATAATATTTATTACAAATATTAATTTCAACATAATTTAATGAGATTATAGATACACTTAGTGTGCAACCTTGTAGGACACTTTCTTAGTGGTATTATGTGAACTTACTTAATGTCCAAGATCATCTTCTAACAACATTTCAAGGAATACACAGAGAAAGAAGATAATATAACAATGATAAGAATCTTCCTATGAATGATACAATGTAGAATAATCCTTTTATCTTGATATCTCATCAAGAAGGATTCATACTCATGTCATCGCCCTATATAATTGATTTATCTTTCTTTGAATTTTCTAAATGAACTCATTGACAAACTAAAATGACCATGAATTCATTCAGATAGTTCCATTTAATCAAAGGTCCAAAGATATCTTTTCCCATTAACTCATAAGAAAAAAAATACTTTCTTAACTTTTTCAACTGATGCTACATTACTTATAATTCTCCCAATGTATGACACCTCGTCACAAGTATATGTCATCATTGTTTTCATCTATACATAAGAGTACATGATTTATGGTATATATTAATAATAATCTCAAGTATAGGATCATTACACACATTCATAGATAAAAATATCTAATGACTCATAAACATGTGGAATTCCTATTGGAAGGTCTATGCTCATACCTATGTTATTGTATATTACCAAGTAAAAACTTCATGAGAAGAATTTTAAATATATTATGAGCCTCCAATACCTGATAGTCAAATTTCATTTATTTCCTTTCAGTCAGATGTTTTCTATACTATATGACATATTCTTAAGAACATTATAATATCATTTTTAGGTTCTCATTATAGTAGGTAATTTCTATAACCTTTTGATGTAATAGATATTATAATGACATTATCAAATTAGTGTTACACATAAGAACAATCAAAATGTGATAATATATTTATTGATAATTTTATAATTGGAAGTACAAATGTGATGTCCTAGACCCTCACTCTTAGATCTAATGCTCTAAAATACATACATTACATTACTTTCTTGATACCCACCATAAAATAATGGATATAACCAACCTTAATTACAAAATGAAAATGATTATTTAATCTCTTACATTTAATGGATATTTTCAGGTTTAGAGCATTAGAGAATTATGATATGACATAAACTGATAAATCCCGTGGTCTTTGTATCAAATGGTAAATTATCCCATTATATGTGAAACTAATTAATTCCTAATAAGTTTTCAATTTCTCTCATAATTATTTCACACATGACATCCTTTTAAACATGTCACCTATAATAATTTTCTCTATAACTCAGAGAAATAGAAAGCAAAGGAATGGGTGATATTAAACACTCAGTAAGGGAAACATATAACTAAAACTATCTCAACATAAACTTGGAATAAATATTATCGCATAATAGGTAAAAAACATGAACCCATTATCAAATTGAAACTATAATCATGATATATCCATGTAAATAAAATGAATACATGGATATCAATAATACTGATCTCATATTGATGGAATGTATAATGTCAGACATTAAAAACCTATTGTAAAGGCCTTGTGACAACACACTTTACTTTTCATCAAGATCACAATCAATAAATCCTACTATTAAGGATTTTTTCCAAGATAATATCCTATTATGGGAGGAGGTATACACTAAAACCCAACCATTTTGTCTCATGGGACTTATAGATATATCAAGGGGCTATATAATTTTGGGCCCCACCCATCACTTGTTTATGTCCAATGCATTCACCATATGAGAAAATGAATAAAAAATACATAATAGACCTTGTAAATAATCATCCATATTGAAATAAATACATATAGAATACCAAAAAAAATTCCCATTTCAATAAAATGGATAACCTAATCATAAACCACCCATAGGAAGAAGGTGTATGGATAGAAAATACATAGTCAACTTGCCAATAATAATCAGTATTGGAATGCCAATAAATTTCCTCAGGTTAATAGAATATAATAATTTCTAGGTGAATATAATACAATAAAAGTTATGTAAAATGTGATGTTCACACCATATAAAGAAATGGTTATACGACTGGGACAATATTGGAATAATATGATGGTAAGCCATTCAGAGAAAAAAAGTGGATGGTTTCAATAGAATATATCCCAAGAAGTGATAAATATTTGTCAAAAGGTTTACATGGAAAAAAATTATATCCCTATAAAACAATTATATAATAGAAAATAATACAATAAAGTAGTATAATATTCTCAACTTATATGAAATAAGTTCAAATAACAATCATAACTCATGAACAAAAATTGAGTTACCAATAATCCTTACTACCATGGAAACAACTGAATCACTAAACACTTGAATACAGGAGAATTATTTGGATATTAAATCCCATTAAATATAAGTAAAAGAAAATTTATGGGATAATAAATTAATATAACACTATTCAAAGGTAACTTGGTGTATAAAATGTATCATGTCTCAAAGAATGAGAGTTGAGACCATAGAAAGCCTTACAAATTAGAAACTTTTTAATAAAACCCCCTTGAAATTGAGGGATTTTAATTGAACTTAAAAACATAATTAAAATATAATTAATGATATTATATCTCAAATAGGCAATATAACACCACATAAATTAAATGAGGTGTATAAATACAAGACTTGTCTCAATGAAGGGAAATTGGGACAAAATCACTTACTCCTTGTAATAAATTTCATGAACAAAATTTAAACTACTATGTCACAAACATAGATATATTAATCACTTAATTTTAACCTTACTAATATCCATTTTCATTCACACTCTTCATAATTATTCATTCTCTATATTAATTCTTTCAATTTTCTACATCGGGTGTTTATAGTTTTGATTGTTTGTACTAGTTTCATAATAGAGGTGTCCATGTTTATTATTATTAAAAATTTAATCATTAATATATCATATAAGTTACTATAATATATGTTATAATATATTTTATAAAGTTTTAATGCCATTTCATGTAAATTTTTGTTACAAACCATGATGTTGAAATTGACGATGACCATGTTGTGGTGATTCCTAACGAACTAAAGGTGTTTTCTTAATTAATGAGATAAATGTTGATATAACCTTATAAAAAACAAAAAAAATTATTTAAATATTTATATAATGTTAAAATAGTAAATAATTATAACACCCCAGGTAAATAAAGAATATGACATTTTCATATTTATCCATATTTGTGAATAAAATATTAATATGACTTTAAAGGGGATGCTATGCTCGATGGCATACCCAACACGCAACAACGATTTTCTTGGGAATCTTATGTTGCACTCTAATAATAAAATAATATTATTTTAAATGGCAGTTAACATGTAGCCGTTGTATTGACGGGAATGGATATAAATAACTAAAATATGATTATATATGTTTTTAAATGTTTTTACATTTATCCAATAAAAGATAAAGGCTTAAAATACGGAAAGAATTCACTTTTAGGCGTATATGCCCTAGTTTTCACTAAAGGTTCACTTATCACCTTTTGATGGCGAACCGTCATTAAATATAGTTTTGTTCACTCTTATACATTCTATTGGACCAAATAAAACTCTTCTTGAGAATCAGGACATCAAAATTTACTTTGTGTAAATTTTTGGTATCTTTCTGATAAAGTTCATTTTTTTAATGAATAGTGTAAAATGTTGTATTTTAAATTCAAAAACTCTTTTTAATCTAATTTATTTATATGATTACATTATATTTTGAATTGGTATTAATGTGTAATCTGAATATATTTTTACCATTTAATCCAATGGTGGTCATTAGAATCAATTTCACTTTGAAATTAGACTTAAACTGGTGTCAATCTTTTGATACTTATTGTTATATAAAAACACGCTATTTGCTCTGACAACGGGAATTAATTATTAAATTAATTAATGTGACTTATATGTTTTTAATTTTTTAAAATAGACTTCATTTTTGAATTCGGAATATCAAATATATCTTAGGGTGAATTTTTGGTAATTTTCTGAAAAACTCCAATTTTTGATGAATAGTGAAACCACTAAGTGGTAATCAAGAAAACTGATTTTTCAGTTAAATGAAAGTTTACCACTAATGTGTATTGAATTTTGAAAATATGACATACATGGTTGTCATTATTATGTAAAATGTGGTTCAATGGGATGGAAATAATTTTTTGGTGAATAATAACTTTTTTTCATTAATCGCGATTAGAGGTAATTAGTGTAATTTAAAGTAAAAATGATATTATAAAAATGTGAAAACACCATGACACTTGTGCTAACCCTATTTGATGAGTCATGGCCGACCAAGACAACCCATGGGTCGATTTATGGGACCCTATAGAGCCTCTTGGGTGAGATAATGACTTTAATGCCTTTTTTTTAAAATAAAGGTGAAAATGACACTAACATAAATTGTTTTACTAAAACAATTTTTAGAAGGGGTTATACTAATCATAATTTTGTCTATAAATACTTTTTGGAAATATAAAAAAATTTCCTACATCATAGTATCTTTTTTATAATTTTTAGACTTTAAATAAATTAAATTATTTATGACATCATGATGATGCAGTGATGACCTCATTATTTAACGATTTAAATAAAATGGAAAGATAATGTAATATCTAAAACCTACACATGTCCAAAACCTATTGGATGGAAATATTTCGAAGACTTATCATCTTATCTTAGAATTATATCAATGTGGGACCTTATAAATTCGAAACAATTTTGAAAATAAAATAATAGTTTCATGATTTCCAAAAGTGCCCCTCCTCTCCTCTTATAAAAGGCCCCCACCTCTACCTCATTTCACACACTCCTCAAGCCTTTGGCTCGGCCATACCCTGCCCATTTACTCTCTCCACATCCCTCTCCTCATCCTAGAGGATTCCCTTTGGTCATAATCCTTTCAAAGGAAGCCTTTAGGCTCAAATCAAAAGGAGTTACACTTTTAAAGGACGTTAAAGAACGATCGAGTCAAGTCGAACCCGAGGTAAGAGATCTTACTCCTCTCTTTCTTTTTAAGTACACTCTTTTATGTCATTCCTTTTAAGATCATATTTCCTATGATTGGGATGTTCTTTTATACTACTACTACTATAATTTCTATGTTCATATGATGAGAGACCCTATTTGATCTCATAAATCCATTTTTTTTGAAAGCTTTAAGTGGCGCTGTTAGGCTGCCGAGTTTTCGAAAGGGATTTTTCATCTCACATTATTTCTGTGACATTTATGATACATTTTCCACTATTTCCTTTGAGTGGTGTATGTAATTCCCATTATTATACACTTTGTGTAGTATAATTTCATTTATGGGTATTTACATCTTCATTGTATGACCCTTCTTCCATGGGGTGTACTTTTCGAAAGTTACCCAACTCGGTAAGGGGACCTTTCACCCTCCTCTTTTTAAAAGACTTCTTTTGTTATGTCTTTTAATTCACATACTATTATGTTGGGATATGTTTTTCTATATCCTTATTTATGTAAATTTTATGTCCAAGTGATGAGATACCCTTTATCTCTCTCATCAACCCTTTTTGTAAAATTTTATGTGACGCCGTTAGGCTGTCGAATTTTACCAAGGGAACTTCTTAACCCAATTTCGATTTCTTTGGGTTAAACATGTAGTTATTGAATATGTCATCCTTTGAATATGTGTGAATGACCTTTGATTGTTTTACACTTAATATCCACTTATATTGGGTGTATTTATATTTGTCACACATAATTATGAGATTGATTTATCCTTAATTTAAGGATACCTTCTTTATAATGGATTTCATCTCATTTTACATTTTGAGACTTCATTGTTGTTATGCACAATTTCACTCTTATATGGTGTGTATACTGTCCTTTGATATATTATATCATGAATCCCTTTATTCTCATGATATTATAAAGTCCGGATTAAATGTTATTCCATAATTATTTGTATTCAAGAGTCTCTCATTTTGTTAAAAACTCTTTAACAAAGAATACCATTTTAAATGTTTTAAAGATTCATTATTCTAAATCTTTATCTTTAATGTCCATTTTTTCAAAATAGTTTTCAGTATTTATTTACATGGACATTAATGTATTAAAATTATAATTCCATTAAAAGCTTCAAAGTGGTATGGGACACTTTGATTCAAAAATCTCTTTTAAATGGTTTTTGAAAATGGATTGATTAATTCAATATCTGGGAATTACTTTTTGTGATTTCAAATGAAATTTTGTTATTTAAATGTTTATATTTTCAATATTTTATGTGTAATGATGGTACTTGGACATTTTACGGGTGGTTACGTGATAAACCATATGACGGGTGGTGCCGTGAATACCAGGACGGGTGGTTACGTTATAACCTCCAATGCATTGGGTATGGAAGTCGGCCGTATGGCTATTCCATTAAGTATGTATGGAAATTGGCCATATGGCTATTCCATTAAGTGATATGTGTGGAAGTCGACCGTATGGTTATTCCACTTAAGTATGTTTATGTCCCAAGTTACCTTTATATATGTTATGTGTTCTTTATGTGGGTTTTATGGTAATACTTTGGTTACAAAAAGGTAAGTAATGATACTTTATTCCGTGAAGAGTCTTTACTACTTCATGAAGGTGAAGTTATTACTTTGATAGAGTATACATGGTTTACTTGATGTTTGAAAAACTAACAGTTTTCATTCTTATGTATACATGTACTCATGTTTCCTTTCCATATTTTTATATCCCTTACTGAGCTTTTTATGCTCATCCCAAGTTTTTGAAATGTTTTTCACAGGTCAAGGGAAGGGTACATGATGTGATGATAGTGTCAAAGATGTGTCAAGAAAGAATCCATATTTTATTTTTAAGTATGTTTCCGTTGATGGGAAGAATGAATCCTGTCTTTTATGTAACCACTTGTTTAAATGTGGAATGTAATGCAAGTTTCATGATCTAATTCTCTAAAACTCTAAACCTGAAAAGATCCTCAATGTGTAATCTTGTAATAAATCAAGATTAAGTAAGGTTTAAGGCTGGGGCCTTATAATAATACCTTATATTCATCCATCACATAAATTCATAGTATTGTTTGATTAGGTGGTTAAACCGACCCTAACATGAATACACCCTAATTTAATGAATGATCACGAGGTGGTTTAGTTGTAATAGCATTATAATAAAAGAATAATGATATTATTTAGTTATTATTAGTGTTATATATCATAATTATAAGTAATTATAATAATAACTAATGGATATAAAAATATTACACAATTTGATTAAAAAATTATCCTCTTAGCATACTTATTTTAAATGATTAAATTAATGACGATCATTTGTTGTTCATATCATTAATAGGTTATTATATTTATCACAAAATAAAATTAATGATATCATAAACATAATATTTATCCTTTAATACCATCCTTATATCCAACCTTGTAAGGTGGTGAAGGAAAATGAAACACGTTACGTCATGGAGACGATAGTCCGCACAACACATGAACAATGTTTTTTTTCATAATGGATGGGGTATATGAATAAACAATGATAATAAACTCAATATAATAACGTTAAAATATATAAATTATACTAATATAATTATATTTTTGTGGTTTCAATAAATTTTAATGAATAAAATTCAGAATAAAAACCAAGTAGTTGATAGTACTCACGTTGGAGACTTTGATTTTCATTGGATGTCTCCTTGATTTTGAAGGGATTAGGATAAATATGAGTGAATATAGGATTATGTTATTGTAATATTGTTCTTGGGAGAGTAAAATTTAATATTTTAAATGAGTAATTATAAGAAAATGTGTGACTTGAAGTGGTGAACATGTTATACTTTTATAAGTGAAGGAAATGACAGTTTTGGGAAGACCATTACATTTTTCAATAATACCATGACACTATTTGTGGGAAAATGACTAAAAAATAGAAAAAATTGTAGTTTAAGAATTCCTTGGTAGATAAAAATATTAAATACTCATTTATAAGCACTCCTTTTAAATTGTTTAGGTATTTTTCACTAGGTTAAACTCAATTTACCCCGTTTTTACTTTTACCTTGGTAATTAATTTATAACCTTAGTAATTAATTTTAATGAAAAAGATTAATATTTAAAATTTTACATAATTTGATACATATAATTTAAAATTTAAATATATTTTTATCAAATAAAATTTCTAAATGTGTGAGAAGTAAATTTTAAAATAAACGCACTTAATCATATAAAAACAGTTTTTAGAAAAATACTGTTTTTAAGATTTAAATTTATATACAAGATAAAATTATCATGGTTAATAATTTTAATAACATAAATTGATTTATTATAAAAAAAATAGAAGGAATTAGGCTTTAAAGTCAATCCAAAAACCTAATATCTCTTGAAAATACTTGCTTTTGAAGAAAAATACTGAAAATAGTTTCTATATCAAAGTAACATTTTAATTAGTTTCAAAAATGTTTGGAATTGGTTTTCTATCTAAAAAAATATCTAAAACTATATAAATTTATTCCTTAACTTTATATATTATTAATTTAATTGTTTTCAAATTTTATAGGTTATGATTATATAGTAATAAAATAATGGAAACTATAATTTTTTTAAATACCGTATTTTCGACTAAAAACCACCCTTTTTAAAAAATGCTAAAAAATTTATACTAAGTATATTTTTTATGATGATTTAAAAAATTATTTTCATTTTATTAATATAAAATTAAAAAATTTGAAAATTCATTTTTGGAATAAAATTATAAAATATCGTGGAAAACCATTTTTATTAGAAAATGGAATTTTAAGATATTAACTGATATTATTATTATTTTATATAAATTTAAAAATAAATTAGTGTTAACTAATTATTAATATATATTTTTTATCATTAATCATATTTATCTTGAAATAAAAATATGTATCGTATAAAATATATTTTTTAATAAAAATACATTTCCAAATTATAAATAATTTTATTAGTCCTTTTAGGTAAACTAATTTAATTTCATTCTTATTAAAAGTAATATTTATTTTATTTATACATATATTTCATAAAGTGGTTACTTATATTAATTCCTTTTAATTTAACAAATATATTTTAATGGTTGTATTTAAACATTTATATTTTATCTAAATACATCACAATTTCTGTTTAAGTTCGGTGTTGCGTGAAGAGAAAGATATCAAAAAAATTGACTTATTTAAAGATAATAATATATTATAATTTTGGGGTGTTACATTATACCCCCTTAAATAAATTTCAACCTCACAATTTGACTCATATGATTAGAGTAATTTCTATAAGGAAATCATAATTAAACATATACTTATAGATGATCATGGGTTTATTTAAGATATGGAATGAGATTTATCTATATGAAAAATCATTATAAATGCTCTATAATGAGAGATAACCATTACTAATTTCACATATAATTATACTAATGGATTTTAATCTCTATCCACAAGGGATAACTTCCCATAAACCACAAAAATTATTTATATGATAATAATACCACTAGGGGTTTTTATAATTCAATATCCAATAGTTGGTGAAAACTTACTGACATATGAATATATAAAATATAGAGTAAAAACTCACTATTAGATTAATTTGTAGAAATTACATAGGATTTTACTTGTTTTCATGTTTTTTGGTGAATAATTCCCTCATTGAACCATTGATTGGGACATTGAGTCACATAATTCCCAATACTCTTGAAATTGAAGCAACAAATTTTTATAGATTCTCTCTTTGCCTTACACTTGTGAGTTTGATGACCTTCAGCTCCACACTTATATCATTTACCATTCTCTTTAAGAAAATTTTCCCTATGTTTCATCCCATATATTTTACATATAGTAAATTGAATCCTTTTTACCTTCAGCATATTAGTCCCTTGATCTTTTACAAGACTTCATCTTTCTCTTACTTGGTGTGTTTGAGAATTATACTATATTCACATTTTTAATAATATTTCATGATAGCTATTTTAGCATAATCATAAATTTTCTCACTCCAGACCTATTTTGATGGGTTATTTATTGAGGTAATCTCCACATTGTCCCTCACATCCATGGTTCCTTTTAGCTCCAACCATTATTAAAACTAAAAATTTAACATGAATAACGATAATTATAAGTGAATTATTATAAATAACCATAAGAAAATTTAACCTCAAGATGCCTCACTTTATACACTATCATGTTTTCCTATAGTTCTTATAATTGAGCTTGTATCAGACATAGTTCAACCTATATCACTCTCATATATCATTACTGGTTTAATATAGGTTACATTGAGTTGGGTTCTCTCATACGTATTAAACTAATCCTTAAAATAGAGATCCCAAATCACTATGACCATTCTTAAAATATACTAAACCTAATAATCATTAAAATATATTCTATAAAAATCCAACTTATCCTCCCTTAAAAAAACATTAATCATACTCCCAAGTATGTATATACCCTAATCATATACTCTCAATAACATACCTTTACAAAAAACTATTTGTATCTCCAAGAAATTAAACCACAATGAGATTATATGTTCCTATAAAAATAAACTTTATCTTTAATCCTCAAATTTCATTAACTACTAGTTCACAAGGTCCCACACTAGTCATTATATATCATAATACAAAAAAAGAGATGACCTTCCCCAAAAATATCATGACGAAATTATAAATTATATGGCTAAAAATTACTATCTAACTTACTTCTTCAAAATAAAACCACCCTTTATTATCTCAATATTAAGAATAAATTAAACTTAAGAGTTTTCCACACCTCAATCACGTGTTCTCCAATAGTTATTCCAAAAAATATAACCTTATCCTAAAATCACTTTTCAAGGTTATTAATACCATTTAATATATGTAACTATACCTTTAATGTAAAACTATTGAAGAATAATACTAATATGTTTCACATAATCCTCATAACTTTTGTAATATATAATAATATCATTGATAAATATCACTAACTAATGAAAATAGATAAGTGTTTTAAGATTATATCAATATAGCTACCTTAGGTAAGATTAGAAAACTCACATTTTCCATTATAATATGCATATACTAAAATTCATAATCATTTAAGTATTCTACCTTATTTGGTTATAAGACATAGTGGTCTCCA
This sequence comes from Viscum album, assembly GCA_963277665.1. Lineage (NCBI taxonomy): Eukaryota > Viridiplantae > Streptophyta > Magnoliopsida > Santalales > Viscaceae > Viscum > Viscum album. The sequence goes on from OY728148.1 coordinate 582,259,991, forward strand.
GGTACATACCTTTCTTAACTTCATTTATATGATCCTATTTCAAAAAATACTAAAATAAAAAATGTTTATGATAATGTCCAAATTATTAATATAAAAACATAAATCTGAATATGTCTTCCCTTATGAAAACTTTTTATTTAACACATGATACTTTAAGATCAACCTATGACCCTCTTTATTCAATCCTTGGTTATATATGGTCATTTTTCTATTAGGTTATATAACCTAATTAGTTATCATCATTCTTAAATCATTCATAATGGTTCATAAATAGAATGTGAATACCCAAAGCATATCCCATGGGGGTTTATTTCTAGCCATGATGTCTTAGTCCCACTTATCATGCATCATAGTGATGATCAAGTCAATTCTCAACCAACCCTTTTTGGGGTGATTATCCCTAATCACATCCGTGCCATAATCATATCCACTTTCTAGTATCCAAATAGGGATTTATTGTTAGGAAAAACCATATAATCACTATTTTACCAAAACATCATGATATTATCCAATACTTAGACTTATTCTTAGGATTTTCATTTGGGATCTCTAACCCTAACCCCCAAATAGCATCTGAATTATTACCTTAGAATCTAATAATATACTATTACAAATGGTTATCTATACCTTTTAAATTGTGGTCAACCATAGCTTATTATACTCAATAAATATCCTAATATATAATGTTATCCAAACATTTCCATTGATAACAACTATGATGTCCCAGACCTACCCTCCCAGATTTGGTGCTCATAAACACATGCATTACATTGCTTGATTAATACAAGCTGTAAAATCTGGGATATAACCAACCTTAATTAAAAAAACAAAATTATTATTTCATCTCTTACATCTGAAGTATCTTTTTAGGTTTAGAGCTATAGAGAATTACAAAACAACATAAACTGATAAATCCATTGTTCTTTATATAAAATGGTCAATTTTCCCATTATATGAGAAATTAATTAATTCATGAAAATTATTAAATTCCTCCCACAAATTATTTCACACATGATATCCTTTGTAACATGTAACCTACAACACTTTTCTCTATAACTTGGGAAATATAAAACCTAAGAATGGGTGGGATTAAATGCCCAGTAAGGGAAACATATAACTAAAACAATCTCAGTATAAAAATGGCATAAATGTTAGGGTAAGAATAGGTAAAAAACATGAAGCCATAATCAACATGAAACTAGGAGCATACTATATCCATAGAAATAAAATTAATACATGGATATCAATAATGCTTATCTCATATTGAGGGAATGCATAACGCTGAACATAAAAAACATACCGTCAAGGCCTCATACCAAGAAAATTTAATTTTCATCAAGACCAAAATCAATACATCCTATTTTCAAGGATTTATTCCATGATAATATCCAATTATGGGAATATTCATACACCAAATCCAACTAGTTTGGTCTCATGAGACTTATCGATGCATCGAGGGGCTATATAATGTTGGGTTCCACCCGTCACTTGTTTAAGTCCAATGCATTCACCATAAGAGAAAATTAATAAAAAATACATAATCAACCTTCCCAATAATCATACATATTAAAATAACAACATATTTAATGCCAAATTTTTTCTCTATGTCAATAAAAGGGATAACCTGATCATAACCCATATAGAGGAAGAAGGTGAATGGATAAGCGATATATAGTCAAATTTCCAATAATAATCCATATTGGAATGCTAATACTTTTCCCCATGTCAATAGAATATCCTAATTTCTATGTGAACGTCATAGAATCCGAGTTAATTAATTTTTTATGTTCACACCTTATAGAGAAATGGGTATATGACTAAGACAATATTGGAATAATATGATCGTAATCCATATAGAGAATGAAAGTTGATGGTTTCAATAGAATATATCCCAAGAAGTGAGAAATATTTTTCAAAAGGTTTATGTTGTAGGAATATATATCCCTATAAAACATTAAGATAATACCATATAATACTATCAAAGAGTATCATGCACTCAACTTATATGAAATAAGTTTAAAGATAGGTTATAACTCAATGAATGAAAATTGAGTTACCAAAAATCCTCACTACCAGGGAAGTAATTAAATCACTATCCACTTAAAAAGGGAATATGATTTGGTTATAAAATCTGATAAAATAAAAGGAAAATAACATTCATGGTATAATAAATTAACAGAACACCATACAAAGGGAACATGATGCATAAAATGTATTATATCTCAAAGAATAATAATTGAGACTAAGAAATGCCTTATAGCTTAGGAACTTTAGAATCAAAACACCTTTAAAGATAATGATTGAAATTAAACTTCAAATACCATGATTAAATTAAAATTCATGATATTATATCTCTAATAGGCAATATATACACTGCATAAATGAAATTAAGTGCATAAATACAATACTTGTCTCAATAAAGGGAAATTGATACAAAAATACCCACCTCGTGTACTAACTTCCATGAACATACTTTAACCTATTGTATGAAAAAAATAGATATATTAATCACTTAATTAATAACCTTAATAATATCCATTTTCATTCATACTCTACATAATTATTCATTCCCTATATGAAATCTTCTGATTTTCCACATAAGGTGTTTATAGTTTTGATTGGTTTTACTAGTTTCATAATAGTAGTGTCCAAGTTTATTATTATTTCAAAGTTCTTAATTACTAGAACATATGATATACTAAAATATTTTTTCTAATATATTTTATAAAGTTATAATTTTATTTCATTCCAATTTTGATTATAAACCATGATGATGAAACCGATTATGATCATGTTTTAGTGATTCTTAATGAACAAAATATGATTTCTTAATTAATGAGAATTTTTTTATATCAAATTACCAAAAAAAAACCTTATTTACATATTTATATCATATTACATCAGAAGATTCTCATAATCATTCATTATATAAATTTATAGTACTGTTCAATTATGTGGTTAAACCGACCCAAAGATGAATATACCTTGATTTAATGAAGGATTATGAGGTGTCTTAGTTGTAATATAATTATAAAAAGCATAATGATATTATTTTTTTTATTATTAGTGTGATAAATCATAATTATGAGCAATTATAAGAATAAACAATGGATATAAAAATATTACACAATTTGAATAAAATATTATCCACTTAGAATGATTATTTTAAATGATTACATTAATGACGATCATTTGTTGTTCATATCATTAATAAGTTATTATATTTTTAATAATTTGAAATTAATTATATCATAAATGTAGAGACACTATTTTTTCCTTATAATAATTTAAAATATGTCTATAAATATTTTTAGAGCCAGGCACTGAGACGACATGAGATTCCGAGACCCGATGTGCCCATAATTAATTTTATAAAAATATTAAATATATTTTATTTCACACACACATAGTTTCTTAAAGAAAATGGGAAAAATATTAAAGAGAGTCTCATCTTGAAAATATGATACCATAGTTGAGTCTGTAATGAGAGGTTTACTCTTGGTGTGACCTAAATATAGTTGGTGCGAGGCGTTCAGATAAAACGGTTGTTCGCGGGTGTGTTCAGTGGATTAATTAATTAATTCATTAAAGATCTAAAACCTAAATCCATATATAAATATAACATTATTTAGTATCATCATGGTTATCCGCATAACCCTGTGATCATTGAGAGGATAAATCCACCACCTCTCGTTGGTGAATCGAGATCAGACAACAATGAGACTTAGGATCTAGGTGAATCGAGGCGCGACGAACATAATGAATTCTCTAATTAATTGAAGAGCACATTATTCACCATAAAATCATACAATCTACAGGTAGGAATCATCATTTTTGGATTCCTCCCTATATTATTAATCAATTGAGCATGATCATACTGTTTCTTTGATCTACATTCAAGTTGAACCTTTGCATGCGCCCACATACAGATTTTTAATTGGTTATATTTGTTGTTCCATGTTTCTCACCAAATATTCCCTAATTTATATATATCATTCAATAATTCTTGTCCAATGATTATTGAAGTTTTTTATTTTGCCTTTCCCTCAATTTTTCTTCATATTCTTTACTGATTGGCCTACGAGGTCTCGGTTCGACTTTACCAGGTGGGGTCGAACATGATCGAACCCCTGGATCCGTGACAGTTTCATGTGCGATGAATGGTTTGATGAATCCGGAATGGATTCAGATGGATTGAAGGATACAAGTGATTACACCATGGATTTGGAATCTTATGAGGCATGGGTGATGACCAGAGGTTTCATAAGCGATGGCGGTGTGTATGGTTTCTAATGATGAACCGAGAATCCATTTTCTGTCCAACAGACGATAGGAAATGATGGATAGAGGAAAGATCCACCGATTTTGGGTAGTAAAATACTGAGATTCATGGTGGAAAGAACTGATCTAGAATACAGGGAATATACATGAGATTCTATGAAAATCTTGACTACACGACATGTATTGGGATGAACACACACTCTGTAGTACCCCTATGGCTAAGGTACTAGGGTTTTAGAAAAATTTAAGAATCACATGCCATATGGCTATACTACATTCCATGTGACCCTCCCTGGGTAGACATGCTATGTGATGGAATCACACAGAAAGGAGCACATGTGGGAGGATACGTTGTGTACCTAAGTACACAAACATGTTTAGGACCATGGGTAGGACCCCGTGTGGGAGGACATGCTATGTATTGAAGTACAAAAACATAGCTAAGGTACACAAACATGTCCAGGGGCATTTTCAGGACCCTGGGTGGATGATTCATTCCATAAAGTCCCTCTATACTCCATGTATGGTTACATAAGTTGTGAATTATGTACCAATAGGGACATTATCGGGCAACAGAGTGGGTCCAATTACATGTTATGTACCCCTAATTTTCTTTTGAGGAAACTTCTTACTCTCATATATCCTTCATTTAAAATCATATTCTAGACCATGAGTATCCAATCCTGAGTTTTTTTCCATGTATAATGCAATGGTATCCTTAATGATGGATTTTGAGACACGATATAATATTTTTTTAGTGTGAAACTTCTTTGGGTGGCACTTGATGACAATAGTGAACATGCATGATCATCAGAGAGATTAGAGTGGCACCCTCCTACTAGGATATGGAATGAGTCCTATATTTTCTATCCGAGTAGAACCATCCTATTGGGTAGGTAATAGTTCCTCAATCAACTATTAGAGTGGCACCCTCCCATTGGGATAGGTCATGAGTCCTCTACCTATCCACCAAGTGGCACCCTTCTATGGAGTCAGGGTATAGATCCTTGACTATCAAAGTGGCAACCTCCTACTAGGACAACACATGGGTCCTCTATCAACCATTATAGTGGTAACCTAATAATGGGATAGGGAATGGGTCTTTTATCTATTATCCACGTAGAACCCTCCTACTAGTACATATCATGGGTCCTCTATTGATTATTAGAGTGGTACTCTCCCGCTGGGATAGGGTATGGGTCCTCTATCTACCCTCTCAGTGCAACCATCCCATAGAGTTAGGGTATGGGACCACTATCTAATAAGTGAAACCATCCTATTGTACCTGGTCATGGGTCTTATAATTAGAGATTTTTCCCCTCAACTGTATGACAAAGTGTCAAGGTGTATCTTGATGTGGATGTTTCTACAGGACAAACATGCGAGATGCCAGGCATCATTGATGTTACTTTGGAACTGTTGGCACTCTTTCCTAGGATGGGGTGTGAGATGAAGATCCCCATTCTTTCTTGTTTGGGTTTCTTTTTTTGAGCATATATATATATCCATGTTGTTGGATTTTGTTACTTTCTTACTATGGGTTGAGTTATCTATTCTTATCATGTCTCTTAATGCTCCCCCATTCATCTTTTGAGGAATCCTAATGGGTATGTATATTCTCACCCCTGCATGTGATTTTCTAACATGTTTTTGTGACTTATATAGATGAAAGATAGGTCAGTGGTAATTATAGAAGAGTATAGGGATACCCTGGTGAACTAGACTGCATACGGTGGTCGGAGCTTAGAGATTCTGAGCTAGTCTCTCTTAGAATTTACTTTTCTAGTTTTTTTTATGTTAGGAAACCTTTATATAAGGGAATGTATTTCCCCCCTTTTTAGTTTTTAGATCATGATGCCATACTCTTGTACTCCCTAGTGGTTTTACATGCATGTTTGTACTCTATATATTTAAAATTTTATTATTATTCCTATACACTTCTTCATAGAGATGGTTGGGTGTGTGCATATAGGTACTTAGTAAAAGAACTCCTATATTAGTTATGCCTTTTGATGCTTTTCACTAGACTCTGGCCTATGGAGGTTGGATTAGGGTAGTTATGGCTCGATCCCCATTAGGTCGGGTCATGATAGATTGGTATCAAAGGTGATCCATTCCTTAGAACAATGTTTGGAGTATCCCCATTATGAGGATTTATTTGGGAATTAGGGAAACCATGTAAAAGTGTATCGAGTGAGTCTTTCAGGATAGGGAACCTAGTTTTGGTGTAGCGGCTGACGTATCCATTCATCAAGAATCTGAACCCCTTCTTGTCGAATTGGTATACCAAGACATTGGTTGCAAGGAAAATTCATACATGAATCATATATGATTGAGTCTTTTGATTTTCCTTCTTGTGTCATCTCCCCATATATATATGCTCATCTGACCATGGTACATCTTGATTAAATTTTTAGGATGAATCTGTGAAGAGAACTATCCAGGTTACCGATTCTGGATCATAATGAATATCTGATGAGTAATGAGGCCTTAGTTCAGGGGATATAATACAAGATCCTTCCTCCAGGTGGACAGGTACCAACACCCCACCTATTGATAAATAGATCATACTATCAAATTAGGTTGAGGATGTGTGCAGGCTTAGTGCACTCTGTGAGTTCCATATCTAGAGGCCGCTAATATTCAATGATAAACAAGATCCCAAGGTAGTGTATGATTGGATAGAGTTGGTGATCCGTGTTTTCAGGATTATCTAAACACATACTAACCAAGTGGTTAAAATAATAACCATCATTTTCTATGGATAAGCTAGGCACTATTTCAGTTTATTTACAAAAATTCATGATGAGTCAACACTCTCATGGATCTAATTCTAGCAGCTCTTTCACGAGGATTACTACCCCTCATTCTTGTGCTTAGTTTAGACTCAAAAGCTTATAGAGTTTTATTATGGAGGGATGAGAGTGGATGAGTATACCATGAGGTTCACAAACCTTACATGGTACTCCCTTGATATGATATGGTATGGATACTTCTGATCACAGAAGTTTAAGAATGGTATCCATAAAGATATTTGTGCCAGTGTGGTACCCTTGTGCATTCCCACCTATGTCAGGGTGTTGGAGAAGGCATTGATGATATAAAGTTTCTTATCAGAGGGATGCCATGAAGCTAGAGCTAGTAGTGGTCATCATGGAGTTGAGTAATCTATAGTAGCTAAAAGGTTACAGTTGACAGGATCTTGGCACAAAGGATCTTCCCATGACCTGGATCGGGAATTTAGTCAGGGAAAACACAAAGGACCAGGGTATAATAGAGAGAGTTAGTGCTATGAATGTGATGAGATAGGTCACATGGAACATTATTTCCTAACCCTATGTGTTGAGGAGGGACGACTGATAGCGGATGGACCATCACATCAGAGGTAGTATTGTGATCACAGATCTCCCAGGCAAGGGTAGGGTGGCCCCTAGGGTGGTGGAGTTGGTATATGAGAAGGTGGGGATCCAGGAGGTTGATATATGGGTGGTGGATGATGCTATGATATCCTTCCACCCCCACCATCGGGAAGACCATTTTAGGCTCAATGGGAAGGCGGTCAGGGCCATAGGAAGCTGCATGATATGGAGGAGTACGATCCAATGGCATAAGAGATGACTAGAGGCATAATATGTATTTATTTTACTTTTATTTCAGTATTAGTTGAAATAGATGTGAGTAATTCATTCATCTCTTTACTCCTAGTGTGAGAGATGGAGCTCCTAGTTGAGGATATATCCAAGTAGCTTTCCCTTGAGGTTATTATAGAGAATTATTCTTCTATATATTTTATTTGTTGGTAGTGCGAGTTATCTCTTAGTGGAGAGAGGTTATCATGAGACCTTTTGGTTATAATTATGGAACCCTATGACATCATATTGGGTATGGATTGGCTTTCCACGATTTGAATCTAGATTGGATATCACCGTAGAAGAGTCATATTCCTTCACACTGATGGGATGATATTTCTCTATGTGGGATAGTGAGATCTCATGGTAGGATGAGAAGATTTTATAAGGAGGATCTATCCCATTACCCATTAGTTGGTGAGTGTATCCCTTAGTTCAATAGGATCTTCAGTCATTTATATTTCTTCAGTTATGAAGTATTTTATGGATGTATTTCCTAAGGATGTTCTGGGACTACCTTTGAGGCAAGAGATTGAGTTTTGAATCAAATTACACCCTGATATCACTTAGATATCTTATGAGGCATATCATATTTTCCATACTGAGCTCTGGGAGATGGATTTGTAGTTTTAGGAACTTTGAGATAACGGATTTATCAGACCCAGTGTTCCCCCATGCGAAGATACTATGTTATTCATGAAAAATAAATATGATACCTTGTGAATTTTTGTGGATTATTGTTTCCTGAACCAAGCCATGATAAAGAAAAAGTATCCCTTATCGAGGATTGATGACCTCTTTGACCAGTTGTGAGGTGTGAGTTGGTTCTCAAAGATTTATCTCTGGTCTAGCTACCATCATTTGTGAGTTCACAAGACAAATATTTTGAAGCTAGAATTATGATTTCACTATAGACACCATGAGTTCTTGGTGATGCCTTTTAGTGTGATGAATTTCCCTGCTATGTTTATGGAGTTTATGAAATAGATCTTACATCCTTAATTGGATTGATTTTTTTGTTTTCTTCATTGAAGACATACTCATATACTCTACGTCTGAGGAGGATCATGCAGAGCACTTAAGGATGGTCCAATATTTGTATCGGGATCACTGGTTTTATGGTAATATCTTGAAGTGCCAGTTCTAGATTCATGAGGTCACTTCCTAGGGAATGTCATTTTTGATAATGGTTTAGCTACGAACCCATAAAATATTGATAATTTAATTTTTTAGGAGCCACCCAATAGAGCTTAAAAGGTGTAGAGTTTTCTTGGATTAGTGATGTACTAAAAGTGGTTTATGGTAGGTTTCTCCAGAATTGAATCCCCTTTGATAACCTTGATGTGGAAAGGGAAACCATTTACCTGGAATGAGTAGTGCTAGAGGTCCTTCGAGTAGTTCAGGATGAGGGTAAAAAGTGATTCTAATTTGAGACTAATAGAGGAGGGTGTGAATCATGAAGTGTATTGCGATTATTTAGGACTTGGGATCGACTGCATGTTAATGAATAGATAGGCAGTTATCACTTATGGTTCAAGTTAGTTGAGATCCCATGAGAAGAACTACGCCACTCATGACCTAGAGTTGGCAGCATTAGTCTTTGCTCAGAGGATGTGGAGTCACTATCTTTTTAGAGATAAATTTATTATTTAATCAGACCATCAGAACCTTAGGTATGCATTCACATAGAGAGAAATAAACCAAAGGTAGAGGTTTTGGTTGGAGTTATCATAGGTCTATGACTTTGAGACAGTCTATACTTCTGGAAATGATAAATTAGTGGATGATACCCTTAGAAGGAAGTCCCATGCTCATTTAGTGTAGGTGGAATTTGAGCAGTTGAATTCATTATTGATGACCTTGGTTGAGAAGAAGGGAAATTTTTTTCTTTAATCAATGGTATTGGGTCCTCCATTCCTTCAAGACGTGAGACAGTCCCGGTTGGGGGATATCGACTGTGTAGTCTTGCCTAACTAGATATCATCAGAATATTCACCAGATGTATTTTTTGAAGGAGGTAATCACATCATCCTTTTCCAAGGACATCCGTTAGTTATTTTCATGATGCAGGAGGAGGTGATGAGAGAGTTTTACCCTTATCCTTTGGATATACATCCTGATGTAGGGAAGTTATATAGAGACCTTCAATGGAAGTTTTAGTGGGATAGAATGCGAGGGAGCGTGGCTGAGTTTATCTCTCGGTACCTCACCTATCAGTATGTAAAGATCGAGCACTAGGTTCTAGTAGGTTTTTTGCAACAACTAGAGATCCTGAAGTGGAAATTGGATGATGTATCCATGGACTTCATGATAGTGATTCCATAGACATAGAGAATCCATAATGCCATCTGAGTTATAGTTGACTGACTCAAAAAGTTGGTGCACTTCCTTACTATCAAAGAGTAGAGTTTGATGGAGAGTTTGGGAAAGTTGTACATATGGGAGATCATATGACTTAATGGGGTTCCCTCAACTATTATCTCTGACCATGATGTGTGGTTCACATCACATTTTTGGAGAGGTATGCATGAGGCATTTGGGATCCAGAAGAGGATAAGAAAATTCTTACACCCCCAGATAGATGGGATGACCAAGCACAATATCAAAGTGTTGGAGGATAATCCAAGGTCTTGCATGTTAGACTTAGGTTGGAGTTGGGTGGATCAATTACCATTGTTAGAGTTTTCATACAATAACATCTACCACTCTACTATCAACATGAAACCTTTTGAGGCCCTGTATGGGAGACCTTTCTGGTCACCCTTGTGTTGGACAGAGACTAGAGAAGCAGCTCTTATTGGACCATAGATGGTGTAGGTGACAATAGAGAAGGTCCAAGTCATCCATGAGAAGATGAGGAAAACCCATAGTAGGTAGAAGGATTATACAGATTGATTCCGTAGGCTCTTATAGTTCAAGAAGGGATACTATGTTTTCATGAGAGTATCCTCACGACGAGGATTTCAGAGGTTTGGCTGGGGAGGAAAGCTATCCATAAGGTTCATCAGGCCATTCAAGATCTTGCAGAGGGTTGGTGATATTTCTTACTACCTTTCCCTACCCCCACAGTTGGATTGGGTGCATGCCATCTTTCATGTGTCATAGCTAAGGAGATATGTGCATGAACCCATGCATGTTGTTGACTGGGGTGAGCTGGAAATCGTGGATAGATTTACTTTTGAAAATAACTCAGTGGAGATCGAGGATTGGTAGGAGAGGACCCTGTATGGATATACCATCCTCTTGGTTTGTGCGTTGTGGTAGCAGGAGATCATGCATGAGAGATCTTAGGAGAAGGAGAGCCAGATGCAGAATCAATATCCCATGTTTTTTGTTTAGTTTTTTTGGGGGGAAAAATATTGAAGGAGGGAGTAATGTAGAGACCCTGTTTTTAACTTACAAGACATTGAAATATATCTAGAAATATTTTTGGAGTTGGGCGCTGAGACGATATGTGATTTTGGGGCCCGATGTGCCGAGAATTAATTTTATAAAAATATTAAAAATATTTTATATCACACATGCATGAGTTCTAAAAAAAATGGGATAAATATTAAATGGAGTCTTGGATAAAAAATTTGAGACAACAATTGATTTCATAATGTGAGGTTTACCCTAGGAAAGACCTAAAGTTTGTTGGATCAGGGTGTTCGGATAAAATGGCCATTGGCAGGTGCATTCAGTGGATTAATTATTTAATTCATTAATAACCTAAAACCTAAATCCTAATATAAATATACCATTATAAAGAATCACTAGGGTTATCCTCATAACCCTAGAATCATTGAGAGGATAAATCTACCAACTATTGTTGGCGAATCGAGATCAGACAACAATGAGACTCCTGATCTAGGATAATTAAGGCGCAAAAAATGAAAAAACTTCTCTCATTAATTGGTGAGAACATTCTTCATCATCAAACAATCCAATATCTAGGTAGGAATCATAATTTATGGATTATTACCCATATGATTAAATGATTGAGAATGAAAATACTATTTATTTAATCTGCGTTCAAGTTGAACCTTTGTATGCACCCATGTATCAATTTTCAATTGGTTATATCTGTTGTTTCATGTTCCTCACCCAATATTCCCTAATTTATATAGGTTGGACAAGAACATTTGGCTAATTATTGTTGCACATTTTTACTTTTTTCCTTTATGCCAATTGTTCTTCACGTTCTTCACCGATTTTCCTATAGGGTCTTAGTTTGACATTATTGGGTGGGATCGAACATGATTGGACCCCCAAATTCATGACAGTTTTATGTGTGAAGAAAGATTTGATGAATTAGGGATAGATTCAGATATATTACGAGATACAGGTGATTCCACCATGGATAGAGAATCTGGTGAGGCAATGAGTGATGATTAGAGGTGTCACGGGTGACAAAAATGCATTCAGATTTGAATGATGAATTGAGAATCCATTTTCTGACCAACAAACAGCTAAATATGACATTCAATGGTGAGATCCACTGATTTTTGGTGGTCAAATGGAGGGATTCCTAGTGATGAGCATGGATCTAGAACGCGGGGAAAAGATATAATATTTTGTAAAAATCTTGACTACATGACATGTATTGGGATGAACACACACCATATAGTACCCCTATGGTTAATGCATTGGGGTTTTGGAAAAAAGTTAAGGATTACATGCTGTGTGGTTGGGAAACATGCCATGTGACCCTTCCTAGGTAGACATGCCATGTGATGGAAGAACACAGGCAGAACCTCATGCGGGAGGACATTCTATGTACCAGAGTACACAGACACAACCAAGAGAATGGGAAGAACCCCATGTGGGAGGACATGACATTTCTTGGAGTACAAATACACAAATAAGGTACGCAGACATGGCCAGGGGCACAGGTAGGACCCTGGGTGGCTGAGGCATGTCATGTAGTCCATCTACACACCGTGTAAGGGTTACATGGGCAATGAGGCATGTACTTTCAGGGATACGACCAAACAGTGGAGTGGGACCACACATTTTGTGGGTCCCCTTACATGTTATTTACCCCATACTTTTCTTTTTAGAAATATTCTACCTCTTATATCTTCTTCATTTGGACTTTGATTTTGTCTCATGAGTAGCCTATCCTGAGTGTTTTTCTGTGTAGAACGTGGTGGTATCATTTGTGGTATATTTTGAGATATGTTGTGAGATATTCTAATTGTGACACTTCTTTAGGTGATTCTTGATTACTGTAGTGATTGGGTAAGATCATCAGAGAGATTAGAGTGACACCCTTATGCTGGGATAGGGAATGGGTCCTATATATTCTATTTGAGTGGAACCCTCTTATTGGGTAGGGAATGGGTACTCAATCAACTATTAGTGCTGAAACCTCCTATAGAGATAGTTCTTGGGTCCTCTACCAATCCACAGAGTGGTACCCTCATGAGGAGTCAGGGCATGGGTCCTCAAATATCAAAGTGACACCCTCCTATTAGGATAGGGCATGGGTCCTCTATCAACCATTAGAGTGGAACCCTACTATTGGGAAGGGAATGGGTCCTCTACCTATTATCTATGTGGAACCCTCCTACTAGGTTAGAGAATGATTCCTCGATCGATTATTAGAGTGGAACCCTCCTGCCAGGATAGGGTGTGTGTCCTCTATCTACCATCGGATTGGAACCCTCCTGTAGAGTCAGGGTATGGGTCCTCTATCTATTGAGTAGAACACTCCTGTTTTACTAGGGAATGGGTCCTCTACATAGATATTGTTCCCCTAAACTATGTGGAACAATGGTGAGGTGTGTCTTTACATGGATGTTTCTACCAAATAGACGCGCGAGATGCTAATAATCATTGATAGACCTTTGGAACTATTTACACTCTTTCCTGGACTAGCGTGTGATATAGAAATCCCATTTCTTTATCGTTTGATTTTCTTATATTGATAATAAATAAATATATATATATATATATATGTGTGTGTGTGTGTGTGTGTGTGTGTGTATCCATGTTTTTGGATTTTTTTACTCTATTTATATGGATTGAGATATCTAATCATATTGTGTCTTTTGCTGCTCCCCCTTTAGATTTTTGGGCATCCTACTGGGTATGTATATACTCACCACTACATGGAATTTTCCCAAATGTGTTATATCTTATGCAGATGATGGAAAAGTTGATGGTGATTATAGTGGATCATAGGAATACCTTAGTGCACTAGACCACATACAGTGTTCAGAGCTTGTATATTTTGAGATGATCTCTCTCAGCATTTACTTTTCCATTTTTTTAGGTTGGGACATCTTTCTGGATGGGCAAGTATTTTTCCCCTTTTTACTTTTCAGATTATGTTGTCATACTCTTATAATCCCTAGAGGGTTTACATGCATGTTTGTACTCTATATGTTTCATATTTTATTATTATTACCATGTACTTCTACCTAGATATGGTTGGGTGTGTGTTTATAGGTACTTAGGAAAAGGCCTCCCATATTAGTTATGCATTTTGGCACTTATCGTGAGACCCTATCCTATGGAGGTGAGCTTGGGGGAGTTGCAGATCAATTCCTATTGGGTTGGGTCATGATATTAAACATCATATTTATCCTTTAATTCTATCCTTAGATCCAACCTTGTAAGGCGGTTAAGGAAAAATGTATTACATCATGGAAGCAGTAGTCCGCACAACGCACAAATGACAGTTTTATTTTTCTTAATGAATGAGGTATATGAATAAATAATGAAAATAAACTTATTATAATAACATTAAGTATATTAATGATACTAATCTAATTATATTTTTGTGGTTATAGTAAATTTTAAATAAGAAAATCATGAAGACAAACTAAGTAGTTGATAATACTCACATTGGTGACTTGGATTTCCATTGGAAGTGTCCTTGAATTTGAAGGGATTAGTCTAACTATGAGTGACTAGGGGATTATGTTATTGGTTTAGGGTTATATGGAAAGTAAAATAGTAAAGTTTCATAGAGGAATTTTAAGCTAATCTATGACATGAAGTGGTGAAGATGTTACCATTTTATAAGTGATGAATAAGTTAGTTTTGAGAACACCTTTACATTTTTCAATAATGTCATGACACTATTCATGGATCGATGGTTTATAAGTGAAAAAGTATAGGGTAAACTTTTCTTGGTCAATATAAATTTCAACCAAAAATTTCTAGGCATGTTTTTTAAATGTTTTAGGTCTTTTCAATTGGTTAAACTCAATTTACACTTTTTTTATTTTTACCTTGGTAATTAATTTCTAACCTTAGTAATTAATTTTAATGACAAATATTAATATTTATTTTTTTACCTAATTTTAGACATATCATTTAAAATTTTAAAATCATTTTATCAAATAAAATTTCTGAAGGCGTAAAAATTTAATTTTAAAATAAACACACTAAATCGTGTAACACCAGTTTTTTGAAAAATAGCATTTTTAAACTTTAAATTTATATATAAGATAAAATTATAATGGTTAATAATTTTAATGAAAAAATGATTTATTATAAAAAAATAAAGTCTATGAGTATTTCATTAAAATAAAAAATTGAATCTCTCTTGAAAATACTTTCTTTTAAAAAAATACCAAAAATAGTTTCTATATTAAAGTAATATTTTAATTAGTTATAAAAAATTTTGGAATAGGTTTTATATCTAAAAATAATATTTAAATATTTATAATTTTATCAATTAACTTTACATCTCATTACGTTAATGGTTTTTAAATCTTATAGGTTATGTTTACATTATGATAAAATCATGGAAATTATAATTTTTGTAAATACTTTATTTTTTGAATAAAAATCAACATTTTTCAAAAATGAAAAAAAATAATAGTAATTAAATTTTGATATAAGTAATTAAATAATGAAGTTAATTTTATTAATTTAAAATTATAAAGTTTATATTTTTTTGAATAAAATTATAAAATATAATGAAAACCCATTTTTATTGGAAAATGACATTTTAAAATATTAACTAGTATCATTATTATTTCATATCATTTACTAAATAAATTGGTGTTAACCAATTATTAATGTCAAAAACAATTTATTATTAATCAAATGTTTCTTGAAATAGAAATTTGTATCACATAAAAGGTTATTTTTTTTCATAAAAATACTTTTCTGAATAATAAATGATCTTATTAGTCATTTTAGTTAAAAAAATTGGATTTCATTCATATTAAAAGTAGTTTTAATTTTATTTATACAAATATTTCATAAATAGGTTACTCATATTAATTTATGTTAATTTAATGACTATGTTTTAATGGTCGTATTTAAAAATTTATATTTTATCTAAATATATCAGAATTTTCATTTATGTTCAGTGTTGCATGCATAGAAAGCTATCAAAAAAATTTATTTATTTAAAGGTAATCATATATTATAATTTTGGGTTGTTATAAAAAAATTAGTTGGTTTTAGGGAACCAACTCCAACAGATTCCCACCCGCACTAGAACTAATTGTTTATAAATTTTTTGTACACTAACTCTCACATGATATGTTAGAATGCACTAAAATAGGTATATCATATTTTATGATATACTATAAGTCATAACTAGTGATATGGGCATGCTGATGCTTCTATATTAGCATACATTGGTATCTATCATAGTGTGTGATAGATAAGATATATATGATATTGAGTGTCTGTGCACTGCCACA
Source organism: Viscum album (assembly GCA_963277665.1). Lineage (NCBI taxonomy): Eukaryota > Viridiplantae > Streptophyta > Magnoliopsida > Santalales > Viscaceae > Viscum > Viscum album. Next base: position 582,276,555 of record OY728148.1, read on the forward strand.
TCTACCACTACAATTTCCTTGAATTATGAATAAATGTGTTGATTCATTCGTGGTTATACATTCATGATATAATAATTAAAACATTAAATGATTATCTATACCCAATATACATACATTATTGCAACATATTTCAACTACCAAAAGTTGGAATTCAATGCTTGACTTTCTTCCTTTAATAAAGAGAGCCTATATTATGGATGGGACCCCTGTTAGTGGTAGAAAATTACTTACAATCCATAGTTAGAGATCTCCCAATATTCACTATTTTTTTATATGGAAAAGGAGATAGAACTTCTTTGGTGTTAGGGGTATCCTCTCATAGCATACAAGGATCCTAGTGGCCAGTGTACCACTTGTGGATGCAAGAATAATTTCGTCATTTTTTAATGATTCCAATCGAACTTACTTCATTATATTTAAAAAATATGGATCTTATTGTGATCAAGTTATACCTATTTGTTTATTTTCTTCATTTACATGTTGATTCTATTGATGATATATCGAGCTATTTTATGGGGTTTCTCTCACTGCTAAGATCATTAGATGATCCTACAAAACCCATAAGTGGTATTGAAACCACTTTGATTAAGGAATCAAATTTTTTTTCTTAAGAACATATGTATCATAATCTACTTTAGGAAATATCATAGCATATGATATTTCATGGATGAAATATGATATAGCCTAAAATGTTAAAAAATTAATATTTTAGATATAATTACCTATAATTTATAATTTTTTTATAAATTATAAGGGTTAGTCATTGTAAATAATAGATTTTCATGACTAAATAAAATATAAAATGTTCATATTAATATCTAATGTTGTAAAAATAAATAAATAAATAATTTATTTTTTTATTCCTTTTAATATCCATATTTACAAACTATTTTTAAAATTTGGATATCATGTATAATTTAATCTATGTGATAAATTGATTCTTATAAATTTTCATGTCCTGAATTGCATACTAGGTATGAAAAAATAAGGTTTAGTTTTCAACTACCTTGACCTTGGTTTTTAATTAAAGTTATTTTCTTGAATTTAGTTGTTAAATATAGCATATACATATTAAGTTTTATATTTAAGATGAATTTGATTCTGTCTTGAGTAAAGTAACCCTGGGTAGTGGGAATTTGGGTCAAACTTCCCACTAGACTTGAGGATTACGCCTTATTCAACAAAGCTGGGGTTATATATTTATGGATCTAGGATTACTCATGTAAATATTATCAATTTCATATAATTATAAGCCTTTACATGAAAATTTCATGTACCTTAATCATAGGATGTATTTGGATATGTGTGAATATGTTTGGATTCTATTTTTGGGTGAGTAACATAATTGTGGGTTGTGTAAAGTGTTACTCATTAATATAGAGTTAATATATTAATTTTATGGTTGGAATAAGGATTCCAAAACTAAATTGTTAGAAGCATTCATACATAATGGAATAACACATGAGATAATAAATATTGCATGAGATGCAATAATTATGTATTTAATATGCATTTGAGTATATTAAATTGGTGACACTTTAAAAGAAAACCCATTAAAATAATAACTACGAGATTACTTCCAATGAAACACTTATCAAGACCTCAACCATTAATTACAGGTGAACCTAATTGTTAGGTTCTCATGGAGTATCTTGTTTAATGAAAGTAAGTAATAAGGTGGACCTAACCGTTAGGTTTCTTTTCTGGGAATTTGTTCTGGGATTAACTTAGCTGGGAAACCATAACCATTAATATACCATAGTAATAGAGTTGAGTGAATCTATATTATTGATTTGGGTAAATATTTAACCACTCAACTATCCAAAAGTCATATATGATATGACTGATAACAATTTTCTACCAAATATAGTCATGGATTATTTATGTGATACCCAATGTAAGTCATGATGAAATATGGGTCTTGTATCACAAAATTAATATGATTTATGGGGTAATAATTTTTAGTGAGATTAATTTCATTAAATTTTTTGAATGAAAAGATATAAAACATGATACTGACATTTAGATATGTCTTTGTTATAGATTATGATATGATTCATGTATATCATTTTTAGATCTCTTAAAAGTGTTACCTATAAAAATAATTCTAGATTGGTGTCTAAAGTTGATAAATGTTCTCAAAGAGGAGAATTATTAAAATAAGAATGTGAATGTTATAGATATCAATAACTCTAACTCTGACTCATGGAATGTTATAGAGATAAACTACTCTAACTTAGACTCATGGGTATTAGATACTAGGTGTGAATCATACATTTATATTGATAAACATAAACTCAAAGATAAGAGGGAATTAAATAAAGGTTAAGTATATCTACATGTCGGAAATGGAGAAAGAGTTGATGCATTTGAAGTTGACACTTATGATTTAAGTCTACATAGTGGATTTTGGATAACTGTTATTATGTTCCCACTATAAATAGAAATTTTATTTATGTATCTTATTTGGATAAGAATGGAGTTTCATTCATTATTAAGAACTAGATTATTTCTATTATATTAATGAAATGTTTTATGAAATTATGAATATAGTAAATGGTTTATACATTCTGGATATGGATAATCCCATCGATAAAATTCATAATAAAAATATCAAGGTTAATTCTAACCCCATATACCTTTGGCATTGTCACATTATATAGCTAAATTATAAACACATTCAAAGACTCCACATAGATGGGTTGTTGGAACCATTTAATTATAAATAATTTGATAACTATGAGTCTTATTTATTTGAAAAAATGAACAAAGAAAATTTTTATGGAAATGTTGAAAGGGATAGGTGGATTGTTGGATATTATGCATAGTGATTTATGTGGACTAATGATTTATCAATTAAGTATTGGGTTTAAGTACTTAATTAATTTTAATGATGATTTTAGTTGCTATGATTATGTTCTTCTAATGAGACACATGCATAATTTTTTTGAAAAGTTAAAATAGTTTAATAATAAATTAAAAAATCAACTGGGAAAAAGTATCAGGATTATCCAATTGAATTGAAGTAATTAATAATTGAGTTGGGAATTCATTTATCATCTAAGTTATTTTAGAATTCTTCATTAACATACTTCACTTGGAACACCATGGTAGAATGGTGCGTCCAAGAAGAGGAATACTACCCCATTGGACATTTTTTGATCGATGATGAGTCAGTATGACCTTCCTATTTCATTATAGGTATATTCTATGGAAACTAAAACATTATTACCTGATCACATTCTATTTAAATCATTCATAGATACACTATATGGGATAAGGAATGGGAAACATACCAATATTTATTTTATGAGGATTTTGGGATAAGAAGCACATGTATGGAATTTTTGATTTTTATAGGTATAAATTATAAAAAATTATAGTTTGGTATCTAAGGTTTAGAAGTGTTATCAGATAGAATAATTCTAATAATTTGAATGTGAATTTTATAGAAATAAATTTCTTGAAATTTGTCTCATGGGTATTAGATTATAAGTGTGTATTACACATTTGTGTAGAAGATAACATACCTATAGATAGGTGGAAATTAAATAAATGACACATAGATCTATGTATTGGAAATATAGAAAGAGTTTCTGCATTAAAATTTAGCACATACGGTCTAAGTCTACCCATATGATTAGTTATGAAATTAGAGATATGTTATTATGTTCCTACCATAAATAAAAGTTTGATTTCTATATCTTATTTAGAAAAGAAGAGATTTTAATTCAATAGTAAGAATACAAGTTTCTATTTATATATAGATGAAATTTTTTATGGTATTTGAATATGATAAATATTTTATATATTGTATATATGGATAATCTTGACTATAAAATTAATAATAAGAAGGTTAATGTTAATTTCGACACCACCTACCTTTGGAATTGTTGCTATAGACATATAAATGATAAATACATCCAAAGACTCCATAAAAATATATTTTTCGATTCATTATATTATTAATCATTTGAAAACTATGAATCCTGTTTATTAAGAAAAATGAACAAAGCACCTTTTAGTGGAAAATGTGAATAAACTGGTGGAATATTGGATTTTATACATCGTTATGTATGAAGACTAATGATTACTCAAGAGATTGGTGGGTTTAGGTAATTTTTTACCTTTACCATGAATTTAGCTGGTATGATTATATGTTTCTGATGAGACAAAAATATTAACATTTTAAAAAGTTTAAAGAGTTTTCTAGAAAATTACAGAATCAATTAGGAAAAATTATAAATATTATCCAATTAAATTTGAGTGGTGAATACTTGAGACAAGAATTCACTGATTATATAAGGGGTTATGGAATTATTCCATAACTCACTCCACCAAGAACACCATAGTGGAATTGTTTGTTATAGAGGAGTAATCATACCCCTTTGTACACAATTCAATCAATGATGAGTTAATGTAACCATTCCATTTCAATTTGAGGATATACTTTTGAAAATGATGTATTCATACTTAATTTCATTCTATCTAAAATAGTTATAAAGAAAACATATGAGATATGAAATGGGAATCATACTAATATATATTTTATAAGGATTTGGGTTTGTGAAGTATTTGTATGACATTTTTTTATTATTATAAAAATAATAGAAATTCATTTTTATTTGTTATCTTTTAATAGATAGTTTGATATTTCTTTTATAATCCCAATGAACACAAAGTGTTTGTGGACCAACATGGTGTTTTCCTAGATAATTATTACAAAATTCAAGGATAAAGTGGGAGGAAATTTGAACTTGGTGAAGTTCAAGACCAATAAAAAAGAAGTGTACCGTAAATAAAACTTAAGATGGTTCCACAAAGAGTTGTTGAAGAAAAACTCAATCAGGTTACATAAGAACCTCAAAGGTCTGGTAGAATATTTCAAGATCATAAAAGATATTAATTTCTTATGGAAAATTATGATGAATTATTGGTCATAAGTGATGAAACTACTCCATATCGAGAGTCCATTGGGAGTTCTAATTCTAAGAAGTGGTTAATATCCATGGAATCTAAAATGGAATCCATGTACACTAACCATGTTTGAAACTTTTTAAATGAGCCTGAAGGGGTGATACCCATAGGTTACAAGTGGGTTTTATATAATAAAACTAACATGAATGGTATAGTGTCTACTTATAAATAATTCCTGGTGGTAAAGGGTTACAAACAAATTCATGGTATTAACTATGAAGAGGCTGTTTCACTAGTTGTGATGATAAATTACATTAGGATATTGCTTTACATAACATCTAATATTGATTATGAGTTATATCAAATGGATGTAAAAACTAATTTCCTTGACAATAATTTATTCAAGGATATGTATATGATATAACCCAAAGGTTTTGAAGTTCCAAATGCGCCTGCTAAGTTTTGAAAGTTACAATATTCCATTCATAGATTGAAGAAAGCTTATAAGAGTTGGATTATCTAGTTTTAATATTCTATAAATGAGTCCAGTTTCATAAAAAACATGAATTATTATTTTTTATACAAGAATATATGTGGGGGTGTTGTGGTATTTCTGATATTTTATGTGGATAACATACTATTTATCAAAAATTATATCCTGAATTTATATTCTGTAAAAATGTGGTTGGGAAAATACTTATAAATGAAATACATGGGTGAAGAAGGCTACATTTTAGGTATATATTTTTATAGATATAGATCTAATAGGATTCCTAGATTTATTTATAAAAAATATATTAGTAAAGTACTCAACCATATTAGCATGCAGAACTCTGAAAAGTGGTCTTTACCAGTGTTTCATAGAACAAATCTTAGGAAGATTCAAGATCCTTCTAAAGAGTTAGAAAGGATTTAAAAAATTCTTTATGTTTCTACTATAGTATCTATCATGTATGTCATGTTGTGTAATCAACTTTATGTCAATTAAACTTTTATAATTACAAGTAGATACCAATCCAATCCTAATGGTAGTTACTAGATTACTATAATGAATTTCCTTAAGTACTTGATAAGAACTAAGGTTATGTTCTTGATCTTCAGAGGATACGATGATATTTGTGTAAGGGGTTACAATGATGAAAGTTTATAATTTGATAAATAAGACATGAACTCTCAATATGGTCTTGTTCTTTTCTTAAATGGTGGATTTATCAGTTAGAAGAGTTCCAAATAACCAACTATAGAGTACTCAACAACAGAGGCCCAATGCATCACTATTTTTGATGTCGTGAAGGATATTGTTTTTATTAACAAGTTCATCACTATATTTAGGGAGGTTCCTAGAATCTAATGATCTATAGAGCTTTATTATGATAATAATGGAGATATTTATTAGACTAAGGAACCTCAATATCACTAAAAGACCAAACAAATACTTCATAGGTATCATCCCATTCAAGAGATTATTGATAGGGTTAATATAAAGGTATGTTGGGTGTTTACAAAGGAGAATATAGAAAATCAATTAACTAAACCATTACAAAAAAATCATGAGGGTTATTTCTAAACTGTAACTATAATATACATGAGATATTGAATGTAATGGTTAAAAAATGCATCATGATTTTATAATAAAGTAAATAACCATTTTTCATTCATTCATGTGTGATATAATTTATATTACATTAATAGTGTAATGATAACATCCCATAAAATTATGAATTTGAGATATCCCTAATCGATGATCATCATAGAGTGTTATGGTTTGTGTTGATATGTTTAGATTAATGTGAGTAGAGGATTCATGATATAATAATTGGAGACTAATTATTTGGACTAACCCTCAAAATTACATCTTATGTAATTCCATGTAGTCATTGATATACTTAGGGGTGTATGCTTATTATGATTCCCATTTACCTGAGTTTAGAGAGATACCTAGAATGATAACCTTAATACATTGATACATTTCTTATGAAATCAATGAGGCTTAGATAATTAGGGGTGGATGGGTATGTTGTTGATCATATTATTGGATATAGCTCAGTTGAGATGAGATTTTTCCACTCATGTGATGAGACAAGACATCTTGAACTTGGTCTAACTAAACCGAGGAAATGTATGTCCATGTTTATTTGAGTTATATGTGATGTCATTGGTTACTTGGATGAGGGTCATGTGATGTTCTCATCTTCTAGATGATTTTCATGTGATGTATTCATCAACTCAATTAGTCATTTTCATAGAATAAAAAATGTATGATATATCCTACACTATATTTACATGTTACATGTCTAGTGGTCACTCAGTGTCATGATAAAATGGATTATATAATTATACACATGATTTATACAATATATCTTGTGGTGTAAATGATAATGTGGAGACATGAGTATGTTTTATTAAGATCACACCATAACCATTTTTAGTTTGAGTAACATCAACATTTTCCTATAAGTCACTCTTTTCTTATATTTATGAAATTGGGATCTCATATACGTTTTCATCACTAAAAAAACTATTATGTTAATATAGTTAGTCCTTAGGATAAATTTTACATTTTAGACAAATCATTTTTTCCAAAATGAAGAGATTTTTGTTAAACTATATACAAAAGAGTTTTAATGGATTCATAAATAGTTTTTATGTTTTTCATAAAGTTCTTATGGGATTTTAGTGAAAGTGAGAGATTATTTGAAATGAACTAAAATGGGTATATCATATTTCATGATATACCCTAAGCCGTAACCAACCATATGGGCATGAAGATTCTTCTGTCATAACATATAACTGAAATATATAATAGTATACGATAGATAAGTGATACGTGATATTGAGTGAATGTCCACTACCAAGTTTACCACTATAGTTTACTTCATTTATGAATCAATGCGTTGATTCATTCATGGATGTGAATTTATGATTAAATCATTGAAACATTCAATTATTATCTATTCCCAACGATCATACATTAATATAACATATGTAAGTTTCTAGGAGTTGGAAACCGTTGCTCAAATCTCTTCATTTAATGAAGAGAGCCTATAGAAGGGATGAGATCCCTCTGTTTGTGGTATTGAGTTACTTACAAGCCATAACTGAAGCTCCCTTCCTATATGTTCACCATTTCTATCCAAAAAGAAGGTTCTAAAAATAATTTAGCATTCAAAAGTCCTCTCATATCATATGAGGATCCTATTGGTTGGTGTACCATTTGAGGAGGTGAGAATCATTTAGTTGTAACTTAGTGATTACAATCGAGTATACTACATCGTGTTTGGAAGATATGAAGCTTACTATGATCAAGGTACACCTATTTATTTATGTCAATCATTTACATGTTGATTCTGTTGATGATAAATCATGTTATTTTATGGTTTTTCTTACACTTATAATATCTTTAGATGATCCTCCAAAACCCATCATGACATCTATGATTATTTTGAGATAATGATTTAGTCAATGGGCCCACCATATAATCTTCTATGGCTGCTCTTCTTATTGAAACTTCACCCCTTTCAGAAAAATCCTTCAAGTGGTGATACTTTTGAACTATATGATTCATTTGTTGATGTGAAATGAGATACTTGGATGGAAACCTATTATAGTATTAATATAATACATAGTTATAATATCTTTACTACTAGTTAGAACACCAAGCTCCTAGAAGAAGTTTTATATCCACACTTCTTCTTTAGTTGCATCATAAGATGTAATCTACTTATAACCCATTGTAGAATTAGTGATCACTAGCATTTTATAACTCTTCCAACTCATAAGTAATCTATTAAGGCAAAACACATATCTTAATCATGATTTCTGATCATTTTAATCAGTTTAGAAACTATCGCATCTATATCCCCTCACAACCAGTTCCTCATCTCCTCCATAAACTAGGAACATATCCTTTGTATGACTCTAGTAATTTAGAATAGTATTTAAAACTAACCAATGTGTATCTCCTGGATGTTATTTATATCTACCTACCATGCTCAAGGTATAGTAAAATCAATCCTGGTATATAAAATGACACACATGATAGATATTATCACAAAATCATAAGGTATTATACTCACTCACTCTCTCATCTTGTGTTTAAGGACACATTTTCTTTGAGAGATGTATACCATGTGACATCAGAAATAATAATCTCTTAGATTGTTACTTATTAAATCTCTTTAATACCTTGGAAATGCATATACCTTGACTTAGTCCAAGAGACCTCTTAGATCATTATCGACGGATCTTTATCCCTAGAATATATAACGCTTCACCTAATATTTTCATGTAGAATAATTTGTTTAATTATGTCTTAACTGACATAAGACTAGTTTATTGTTTCTCATAAGTAATATATCATCAACATATACTACTAGGAAAAATATTGTACTCCAACTAAACCTATTGTAGATACATGACTCAAATTCATTATTTATAAAAGAAAGTTCTCTTATGGATTCATCAAAACAAATGTTCCATGATCTAGATGCTTGTTTCAACCCATAAATAAATATCTATAACTTCAACACCTTATTTGAATCCTTTAGTGTCATGAACCCTTTTGTTTGTTTCATATAAAAATATTCTATAAGGTTTAAATTAAGTAAAGAGGTCTTGAAATCCATTTTTCAAATCTCATCATCATGGTAAGATTTTATGAAAAATAGAATTCTATTGGATTTTAATATAAAAATTGGTGAAAAGGTTTTGTCATAGTCTATACATTGGAATTTCTTAAACCATTTAGAAACCAGTCATACCTTATAGGAACTTACTTTACCATTCATGTCCAATTTCTTCTTGAATACCCATTTTCATCCAACATGATTTATATCTACTGGAGGATCTACCAAATCCCAAACATGGTTTTGGTATATGAAATCCATTTTAGAATTCATGTATTTTTTCCACATTACAAATTCTAATTTTTTTACTATTTCCTTATATATAATAGGTTCATTATTATCAACTAATAATTCAACACCTTCTTTAGTGACTATAAAACCGTATCTCTCTGGTTATCTAACCTTTCTGGTTATCCTCCACAATAATTTTTTCACTAGAAAAACATTATCCACTAGGTCTTGTGGAATTTGTTACTATGCCAACTCTTTTGTATCTCAAGCCTTTAATTCATCAAAGTATATTTCAATCCCACTGTCTCATTTGAATATGTTCTCCCTTTTTAGGAATATGGTGTATCTTTACATGATTACCTTTTTATCTAAGGTATCATATTGATAATATCTCCTTGTTTCTTTGTGATATCCTATAAAAATAAACTTTGTGCCTAAAGATGTTATTTTATGGCTAGTTTTATCCTTAATAAATTATTCACATACTCACACATGTAAATGTGACATAATGTATTTCTTACCATACCATAACTCATATTAGATTACACTTGCCTCTTTAGTTGGAACTCAAGTTAGTGTGTGTGTTGTTGTATGTAATGCATATCCACAAAATGATAATAAAACACTGACATGACACATCATTGATCCCTCCATGTCTAAAAATGTGTAGTTCCATCTTTCACTAACACCATTACACTATAGTTTATAATGAGGAGTGAGTTGATACAATATCCCAAACTCTTTTAGACAATCAATAAATTCTTGATTAAGACAATCCCTACCTTGATCCGAGTGGAGTTTCTTTATATTATTACTAAGATGATTCTATACTTCATTATTATATTACTTAAATTTCTTAAAGGAATCATATTTATACCCCATTAATTAAATATATCCATATTTATTGAAATTGTTGATAAAATAAATAAAGTAAGAGTATCCACCTTTAGATTTTACTGGAAAAGGTCTACACACATCTAAATGAAATAATTCTATAATATATGCAGCTCTTTCACCTTTTTTACCAAATGTAACCTTAGTTATTTTTCCTTTTAAAAAATAATGAAAAATATATAAGGGTTTTGGCTCAAAAAAATTTAAATTCCCTTATTTATATAATTTTTTCAAACACTTCTCATTTACATAACCAAGTCTATGATACCACAACTGGGTGTGATATGAGTCATACAAACTTTATTTATTATCTATTTTCAAGACTTAATTTTTTTATATTCTAGTATGTAAAAAACAATATTCAAATGCATCATACTATAACATATGATATATTTATAAATATATAAATCTTTAATTCTAAAATTGAAAATAAAACCATCCATGTCTAAACTAGATAGAGATATTATGTCCTTGGTTACACTGGGAACATGATAAAAATTATTTAAAACTAGAACCAATCTAGTAAGCAATGTGATATGGTAGTATCCAATTACCAACATAGCTATTCTCACTCCACTAGTATCATGAAGATCCACCTCACCTCTATTAATATTTTCGAATCTACTTGGTTCCTATATTTGGATACAAATTTTAGGACCAAAAGATATATCTAATACCCAATTTATAAAAATAAAAAGATTAAACTTGATAAATAATGCACTTGAATATTACCTTTACTTATTTAACAAGGCACATTTATTCTTTTAGTGACATTTTTTCCATAATTAAAACATATTGCATCCTACTTTTTATCCTATATCTGGATCTTTATCCTTTTGGAAGGGTGGTGAGAAGAAATCTTAGACTTTTAATTTTTATTAAATCCTTTCACATTTTCTACCCTCCTATTTACCATAAGTACATAATATTTTTTCATGCTTCATGTATTTATCCTCTTGGTGAATCAGAATCAAGATATCTGAGAGTGTATTATCTATATTGTTTATATTTAAATTCATAATAAAACTTGAGAATCTCGAAGGAAGTGAGACAAGTATAAGGTCTATCAATAATTATTTGTGTGGCTTAAATCCCAAAATTTCAAAATGATCAATGTTTCCAATCTTCTTAAATACACGAGTTCCATCCAGAACTCTTTTTCCTAGATTTAATGTATTGATTTCATAGGATATTTTGTAACTCTCCTATCTTGATTTCTTCTAATAGTGATCATGAATATGAGGCAACATGGTGTATGCATCCATGTATTCATAAAGATTTTGGACATCACTAGTCATGAATGATAACACAAGGCATTTGAAATCCAATGTATCATCCACATGTTTCTATAATATGTTTTCTAACTCCTTAGGAACCTTCTTATAGGGTTCAATAGAAATTGGGGACTCATGTATATAAAACTTTCTCTCTTGGAGTAGTAAATATGTAAGCACCTGTACCACTTTTGAAAAATATCACTAGTCAGGAGATTATATTTCTCTGAGATGGATTACAAGGATAGTGACTTATTTGAATGACTTTCAATTTTCTAAAAAAAATAAAAGTATATTTTTAATAAATCATCTTGATTATCGGTTATTATCTAATAAATTAATCTTATTAGTTTATCACTATTTTATCAAATCTCAACATCCCTCACTGCTGAATTCAGAATATCTCATCACTTGGATATTCTATCAACAATGATTCATATTACCATTAAATTAACCTATATAGAGGTATTATCAAATTATTCAAATTCATTTAGGTAGTATTTTTTTGATAACTACATTAACTCTCATTTCCTTGATTTGTTAAGTGGACACCCCAATCTTGAAATCTTATACTTGGATTTCCTAAACTCTTGCCTCAAAGTCACACTAAGTACTATAGGGTAAAATACTATTTATGATAACTTGGATAAGTCAACCTAATAATTTCATTATAACTCCTTGATAAATTAAATTATCTAAATGATGGCCTGGATAATAATTTAATATATGGTATCATTTTAAATCAAGTAATATAAGACTATTATTGAATTAGTATGTTCATTGAGGGTTTTGTTTAAATTATGCATAAATATTATTTATTTTATTCTTCACATGATTTCTAATATTATGTGGATTTTACATAATTAATAAACCACGTTTGATAAAAAAAATTACAATTTCATTTTATTTCATCTTAGCATGCTTGTTAATTTATTTACTTTATGTGATCATGTTTAATCATACAAACAAACTATGCATCACATAAATAAATAGATAATCATAAGAAAAAATTAACATTAATATGTGATATGATCATGATATTTTATATAATGGATGGTTTATCTAGTGAAGATAAACCAACCCTAACCCTAGGAAAAAAAATCCTTGAGCCCATGCTTGGCTCAATTTGTATCATTCCTTGATTATCCTTTGTATCTACTTGGTTGGTTTAACCTAATCTTGGGTCCTCAACCATCTCTGATCACTGATATCTCCATCCTTTTTAAATGTTTACTCACTAACAGGTTAGGGGTACCAAGGTTTTAGGGTTAGATAAAATAAACCTTGGACACGTAGGCCTGTATATAATAAATGACAGGGAGATGATTCATAGATCATCATATTGAATTTAATAATAAATTTATCACATAAAAAACTCATTTAATAAATAATTAAATTAAATTAACCCAATATATACACAATTTAGTCAAAATCATGATGAATCACAACATGTAAAGACTACACATTTAAACTTTATATAATTTATTTCAATTCATTCTTATTAAGATAAATTTACCTGAATTAATAAATTAATATACTAATTAATTAATTTTTATCTTAATATTTTTTCCAAACAATCCTTAATATTCTCATCCAGTACTATTTTAAATAAATAAAATAAATTTTTAAGTTACCATTGGTTTTGTTTATAATTTTTTTAAATATGTATCGATATGTATGTGATAGAGTCTTGGGTGATGAAGGAAGAAAACACCCTAAGGAAGTAAAAAAGGTACCCACATATTATTGGGTAATGCACTTGTTTCCCTTGAATACCTGGATGGAAAATTTCAAAATTAAGCCCTTAAATTATATGATTGTTTGATATAGTCTTCATGGAATCAAGATAAATGCTGATGGTAGGAGATACACTACTCACAACATGTTTCATTGGAAGTAAAAATCCAAAAAAAGAGAGTTGGTTATTGAAACTTGTTTCATAGCTTGTATAATCTGTTTTTAAAAAGGTTTAAATATTTTTAATGTTTAGATATGATGGATAATGTTTTTAATAAACTATATATTATGTAAAAATCATGTTGGATACTGAAATTAGTGTGAAAATACACTTTGGATGAAGGATTTTGAAGGTTGAAGTACTTGCTGAAATGATGAGGCAGTGCAGTACATAGAAATACTCTATCTTGTTTATTTTATTTTCTATAAAGTAATTAGAAACAAGATAAAAAGTATTTGGAATAATTATATATTTCCAAAAATTATTGTAGAAATTATATGTTATTTAAAGAGGTTTATAGGGCTTTTATTTTCTTTGAAGAAGCTATGAAGTCAGCTGGAGAAGTCTGAAATCCCTGAGTAGTGATCTAGCCAGTGCGTATAAGATATAGCCTAGATCTTGTATGTTAGATTGAATCTCATATGATATAGGCTCTTTATAAGAAATTACAATCCTTTAAAAGAGAATTAATGTGTATGAAATATTGTATTAGTATGATAGGATATTCTCAGAAGATATTCAGTGCATATATGAAAGGTTACATGTAAGATAAGCCATTCCCGTACGAAATCAAACCCATGTATGATAAACTTCAGATTTCATATGATAGATTCTGGATTCTTGTATGATAGATAGATTTCATAAAATATCTAGTGAGGCACATATGATACTGACTCACATAAGAAAGTATGATCTTATAAGATACAAGAGCTTCCCATGATAGGCATTTCGTATGATAGGCCAATATATAAGAAAGAAAGTGTGTATGAGAGAAAATAATGTAAGATAAGATGAGTGCATAAAATGTAACCATAGTTTATTGAGATTTTTAAGGACATGTAAAGGTCAGAGTATTGAGATACATCAAGGTCAACTGTCCCATCAACGAGCTATGCCATGTTCACTGGACACCTATGTTAATGTACATACAAGTTTTTGATGGATATGTTAGGGTAACATCAACTTGCAAGGAAGTTGTATAATGGTTCGACAAAGTATTAATTGAGACACACAAGTGTAATTTAGACTCTACATAAAGGTAACTATAAATCCTAAAATTTATATATGGGTAATCAATTGACCAACATTTTTGAGTTTCCAAAATTTAATTATTTCGATGAGAATTAATTTGGGATGATGATTATGTTGTTTATTCAAGATCAAATCATCACAAATCTTTGAAAATCCATGATTTAAGCCTAAGAATACATTCTTCCAACCGAGGTAGGATAATATAAAAACCTGGAAGAATTTATGCTTAAATAAATGTGTTTAAATGATTTTATTATGTTTTCCAAAACAATGTAGATGAATTAAAGTTGATTCTCGAGATTAATTTTAGTGGAACTAAATATCACAAAAGTATTTTTGATTCAAAATTAGAATGACTAAAGGATGAATGAAACTAATATACAATCTGTTGTATATAATTATAAGCTAGAGGTTGTGCTGGTTTTGTGGGAAGCTCTCATGTAACAATGGAAGTATCCATGATATAAACTGAACCACTATATATTTTTATACATCTTTTAAGAATTATGAAATATGGATTTTAGTGGGATTACTTTTGTGAGGAAGACATATGATCTTTCTATAGTTTATTTAAAAAGATTTATTTGGTTGTGTTTCATAAATGAGAAAGAGGGAGAGAGTCTCTTTTGATAGCTATACTATATAAAATAAGAGACAAACCCATGTGAGATACTTGACAAAGGAGACATGAAAATCATGGGAGATTATCTAGTGTATGTGGTTATTTTCTTTAACACATATCATGAGTTAATTAGATTTATGGAAAATTTAGAATACCCCACCAAAAGAAAATAATATGTCTATATAGCCTGTGGTTGAGAAAAAAAAAATAAAAGAGAAGAAAGTGTGAAGTACACAAGGGAGTGTACTACAATTGAGTTTCCAAGAGAATAATAACTCACTAAGGTAAGAATATGGATAAGGATAATATGCAAAAAAATTTATCGAGGAAGAACACAGTGTGTTGAGCCTATATTGAAGAGATACAACCTTCCGAGTTTTGAAGAAGAAGAAGATAAATAGAAGAATAGAAAGATTAACATTTCCTAAGAGGAATTAGCGTGTCAAATATTTATGAGAAAGAAAAAAAGAAAGAAAATACCTATAAGGATCTACTTAAGTGAGAAAGTGAATACCTGAAGTATTCAGTGTGTTAATCATCAGATAAAATTCTAGAGATGTTCTATTTAAGAATATTCTCAAGGTAATATTTTTTGTTCCATAACATTGTTATTCTAAGATGATATAGGATAATATATATATTCTATAGAGGAACAATAAATCTAGGTAAGAAACAAAGATATATTTTCTTGTTGCTGTAATTAAAGACTTGAATGTAGTCATATATACTCTATGTTTGAGGAAGGAGAGCAGTTTTGGATGTAGTAACATCCTTGTACGCATTCTGATCTACTTCCAAAAGAGGAAAATTGAGAGGAACTAGTGGGAAACCATTATAAACGAGTTTAGTGAGATGTTTTACTCATTCACATGTGTAATATTGTGAATAATCCATCACCTATATAATATGGAGATTCCTTTCCTATATAATATGGAAAAATTGGTTTCAGGATAGTCCCTGAAAAAAACCCACTTATATATTGGTGATTTAGTTTTAGTAGAGAATCTATAACTTATAAATCCCAAGAACAACAAAAAATAGGTTTCCCACATCGGGTCTGAACCTTATAAAAACACATGTGCCAACTTAACTGCTTTACTTTCATTGCATATAGATGTATTATAGGCTAAATAAGAAAGGATCTATCTATATTAATAGGAAACATAGGTTCAATAAAAAAGAGGGCTGAATTTCAATAAAAGATTCAATTATTTGTAAAAATTTGACAACACCTAATTCACCCCATCTCAGGTTTTTCTGCACTGACCCACTTCTACTATTTCACAACAATTAAAATCCAAGGGACTTCATGATGAGAAGTTAAAGATCACTTGAATAAGTTCCCTATATAGGTTTTCACATATATATTTTCATATATTAAGGGACTTCATGATGAGAAGTCACACATAGAGGAATAAACTAATGCAATGGAAGATGGATTAATTAATAGTGAGAACATGCAATGCCCTCATAAAACTTGTGAAATATAAGGAAGAATATACCACACTTTGCAATGAAATATTTTCAATAGAAGGTGACTAATTGAAAAGATATGTTTATGAGAAAGAAGTGTTTGATAAGGTTGTTAGGAGGTGATCCATGCATTTGAAAAGCTTAAAAAAGCTTCAATAGATGTCAAAATTAATTAATTAGAAATAAAGGAAAATAGGGTGAATTTTTTTGACAACCGGTTGCAAGAGATAAATGATATGAATGAGGTTCAGATAAATACAATGACCTAATATTTTTAAAAAACATTTTTTTAATGAATAAATGTGTGTTATATTATTATATAATATTATACACATACAACACATAAAAAAACAAAAAACACATTATTTAATTAATTTATATCTTTACATTAGTCAAAAAATAAACCCATGAAAATTACAAATATTACAATGGGACAAAAAATAAAAAATAATAAAATTATACTAGGAAAACTTGGATCATTCTAATCTGCTAGAATTACCGCTCCCATGAACAACACTATGGAAAAGAAACAAAATATTAGTATACCAATTGAAATTTTAGAAATGAAAAATTTAGAAACTTGAGCGGAATTGATGTGAATGATTAATGAAGGTATGAATAGATATTTATAGGAGGTAATATGATCATTGGAATAGTAATTCAACTATTGGAATAGTAATATGACAGTTAGGATTAGTAACACAGCTATTGAGAATAATAACCAGATTTTTAGAATAGTAATTTAACCTAAAAATAATAAAATTTAATATAAATAATATTTTTCATGAGTAATTAAATAAAATATAAATATTTTAATTCTATAAAATAAATACCAAGAGTAAAAAATCAAATAAATTATAAGCATTTTTTAAATAAATTATATTTTAATATAGTTCATAAAAATCACAATTTTATATTAAAAAATTAAAACCGCTTATATCAAAAAATTATTCTAATAAAATTAATTTCATTTTTATAATCATTCCAACAAAATTTTCTAAGGGCGATTTTTTGGAAATTTTCTTAAATATTCAATTTTTAGGTGAATAGTAAAAATACATTTTTTTGTAATTGGTATGATATAAATGACATCACTCATGATGTAATAATGAACTAATAAATTATATAATTTTATGTTTGAATTTTTTTTAATAATTTAAATAATCAATTAAATTCAATTTCCAAACCTAAAAAGTATTTTCTAAAGTCGAAAAGTCTAAAGTGTCCCTTTAAATAAACATTTTCGTTTCCATTTTTCCCTTTTAATCAAACTAATCAATTTGAATTATAAAGTATTTTAAATTCCTAAAATAATATTATTTTATTCAAATATATTTTATAATGTAACAAATTTCTCCATTATAAGGTTTACCTTGGAAATTATATTTTATTAAATACTTTATCCAAAAATACCCCTCTCCTCAAGTATAAATACCCATATCCCTCCCCTTGTAAAAACACTTCACTTAAACTTAACAAAGACAAATATCAACACAATTACCATATCAAAGTACCCTTATCATAGTTAGGTACAATTTTTTGTAATAAAACTCTAATATTTCAAAAAAGTTAAGAGCTGTAAAAAAGGAACAACTTCAAGAAAGATGTAATGTCCTTTCATCTTTTTATTTAGTTTTCCTTTTCTAATTCCCCGTCCTCCATTTCGTTTAAAAAAACTTATTAAAACAATTAAAAAGTATATTAACATGAAATTTTTAATGTTAATATCCTATATAAAATCTATTTATAATATGAGAATATATTATATATCTCACACCTTCTCTTTGGACAATGTCTTGTTAACAGCTAGTTAACCACCCATGAGGATGTTTCCAACTCTCTAATTATCAAAACAATTATGGATGATTATAATAAATTATTTATGATATATAAATGAATAAATATATGCATTTTTAATATTATTTACTTAATTTTACTTATGTATAAATGATCTATAACAAAAATAAAAAAATCAAAACAAAACGGCACAATTTAATGAAAACATGACATCCAAACAATTAACGTTTAAAAAATAATATTATAAAATAGAATAAAATTATTATAATGGATCAATAGTGAGATAAATTAATACAATTTACTTCTTCACCCATGTTTTATTAAATCTAAATTCATTATACAGGTGTCGGAAAAGTGATGAAATAAATTAGGATCTAAGGTAAGTGGATTCTCGAACCTAACTCTTTATTTTGGGTTATCTCTTATTTAACATGGTTTTCAATATGGTTATTACTATAACATAATAAAAATGTCCTTTAAATATTATTTACATTTTATTTCAAGGGATATATAGGTTCTTAACTTTCCAATATTATTTCTAAACCAATTATAAGGATTTTCCAAAAAGGAATTTATTTTTCCAAAATATCTGTTTGACTCCTCTTGAGTTATTTCTTATTAAAAGAATAATTATATTTTATGAAAAAATATGATATCCATTATTAATTTGGGAATAAAAAAGGTTATTCCTTTAAGTATTACTTATGAAACCCTTATGAAACCAATTACTCTCTATGAGTTTATTTTATGACTATGATTGTTATATGTTCACTTTCTATGTGGAATGCATGATTATGAGAGTTTTATGATGTGAAACCACAAGAATTATACATACCTAAAATGAATTGGGTAATGTGATATATCTCATGATATTATATATATTATTCATGAAAATGGTGCTATCTTTGTTCATAATTATTAGGTTACAATTTATTCACATATGTTATGCGTTAACTTGATGATAGAATTGTTCAAAAATTTGTGTTGTATTTTAACACTATGTTATGATGTTTCATTATTATTCATGTGAAAAATTCCATGAATTTATCAAAATTTTCTCTCATTATTATGATTATTCTTACCCATTCACTATTGATTCATGTATATTATTCCTCCCATGTATATACTCCCCTTAAAGAGATTTTAGATCACCCCTTAAATTGATGTATATCCTTAGGTGAATACATGTACTAAGGAGGAAATGATAGATTTATGAGGGATATGAAGAAGGAATGAAATCATGCTAATTTTTTTATTATGTACAATTGATGCACAAGACTAATTTTCCTAAGATACTAAACCTTTGTATCTTGAAATGTATTACTATTATTTTATTTATGTTAAAAACGATGTAATAGTCATTTAAGAAAAAGTTAGATCACTATAGTTGGTATTAGAGAATATTTTAGTTAATTTTGGAATTAAGATTAGAGAATATTAGTGAAAAACCTACGGATAAGATTGAGTTTTAAGGGAAACACCCTAAAGTTTTGGTAAAGTATAAGAGAATGTGGTTTCTGTGTAATAAAATCTATTTATAGATACTATAATTGAATATTGATTTGGTATAAATGTACATTGGGGTAATAAACCTTAAAAGGATAGATTGAGTATTAACTTTATTATCACTTGATGCACAGAAAAGAGGCCTTACTTCATAACTAGTTTGACACTCCCAGAGACATGCTTTGGTTAATAAAAAGATCTATACAAACCATTATAAAGGATATATAACTAAAGTAATTATTTCTTTTAAATTTAGGAAAGGATTAAAGTACATTATCTTAGAAGCATTGTTTGAGAAAAATGACAAACAATTAATCTCATAACATATGAATTTAGAATTAAATTTCACATGAGAATAAATTATTTATTCATGCTTTATCGACTTATGTTTTGTTCAAAACTTTTATATTTTAGAAAAAATGGGAACTAGGAGAAACTAGACAAAAAATCCATGCAAGGTACAATGCAATGGTTGTCTGAACAACATTACCAATGAAATGGGAGATAGAGTTCAAAACTTCATGTAAATGATTACCCATCTATTTTAGGATATGAAAAACATCCTGAACCATGTAGAACATTCACCTTCACCCAATAAGTATAAACTAGCCATTGAGTCCTTTATATGACAACAACCACCAATGTTTAGTGGGTCTTTTGATCTACTTATCTTAGAACAGTGGGTTACCTCAATGGAAAATATCTTTTCTGTACTCTACTATTCCAAGAAGGAGAAGGCTACTCTAGAAATTTATCATTTAGATAGAGATGATGATCAATGGTGAGCATTGATAAATAATATGAAGTCAAAATATGAAATTGATTAAATGGAGTGGGAAGACTTTAATAAGTTATTTATTAACAAGTATTTCCCTATAACTCTTCAAAAAAATGGGGAGATAATTCCTCAAGCTTAAGAAAAATGAGAGTGAATCTGTTATGGATTATGAGGAAAATTTTACAAGTCTTTTAAGATACACCTCAGGTTTTTTTATCAGCAATGATTGAAAAATAGATATATTTTTTATTGGTTTAAAACCGCACCTCCAAAGGGCTCTAATTATCCATAAATTTAGAAGTTATGAAGAAGTAGTTTGATCTTCTATTAATGTAGATATGGATTTTGGAAAATGTTCTCAAGGACTTAGAGATAAGTAGAGAAGAATGGAATTTCAAGTTAGCAGATTAAATGAAAAAGGAATAAAAAAGATCTAACCTCATACATGTTAAAGATGTAATAAGTAGTATAATTGGAATTGCCTCAAAGAGATGAGAAAATGATTTAAGTGTGGAAGAAAAGGCCACCAAGATCATGAATGTCGAAGATACATAAAGAAGCTAACGAAAATGATGAAGTAAAGGAAGGAACCTCCCAATCCACCAACCATGGTTCAATGCTTCAACTTTAAGGAGAAAGGTAACTATACAAGATAATATACTAGACCCTGAGCCTTTGAGGGCAATCAACATCAACAACCACCATATCTAAAGATCAAGGGAAAGACTATGCCCTCACCACTACAGAGGTGGAATATGAAAATTAAGTCGAATAAGGTGAACTTCCTATTCACTCAATAATGGAAATTTGTTTATTTGATTCTAGTTTTACACATTCCTTTATATCATATAAGTTTTCTAGAACTATTTAATTACATCCCTAATACCTCAAAGTAGAGATATCCATAAAAATACCTAGTGGTGCGATTATTGTAATCTAAGTGTTCGAATCTTATCCTATTAGCATATGCAGTAAGATTCTTCTAGTGAATATCATAATCCTTTCCTTGGTGGAATTAAATTCTATAATGGGTAGGGATCATATCTCATTATATAGTTCCCACATAAACTATTGGGAAAAGGAAATCTCTTTCAATATTCCGAACCATCCCATTCTCTTGTACACATGTAAGTAATATCATGAATCTCCTTTAGAAAATCACTCAAGAGTGTGGGTGTTGATAAATAGTGAAGAAGCATATCTTTACCAAATGGATATGATAAAGAAAAGCCCCAACCTAGAGGAAATTCACATTATAAGGGAATATACCAATGTATTTCCCAAAGATTTTCCTAACCTTCCTCTAGATCGTGAGGTAGTGTTATCAATATATCTTATACCCAGAGCTACTCCTCTGTCCAGATTCCTCTATAATATGGACCCAATGAGATTGGAAGAGTTAAAGAAGTAGCTATAAGAGAATTTATAAAAAGGGTTCATACACCCTAGTTCATCTCCTTGGTGTGCCCTGATTCTCTTTGTTAAGAAAAAAGATAAATAAATGTGGCTATGTATCAATTAATAGGAGATAAAAAAGATCACCATAAAGCAAATGTGGATCAACTTCAAGGAGACTGATACTTCTCAAAGGTGGATCTTTATTCTGGATACCATTTTCTAAATGTGAAGAAGTAATATATTTATAATACATCCTTCCAAACAAAATATAGACACTATGAGTTCATAGTAATTCCATTAGGTTTTACCAATTCCCCTTAAATCTTCATGGATTTTATGAATAGGGTCTTTAGAGACTACCTGGAATTTTTTTGGTAGTCTTTATTGATGATATTATCATTTAATCTCAGAGAAATGAGGAACATAAAGAGCATATAAGGATTGTGGTGGAGATATTAAGAAAGGAGAAAATACATTCTAAGTTCATCAAGTGTGCCATTTAGATGCATCAAGTCACATTCTTAGGGGATGTGATCATAAGTGAGGGAATTTTTGTGGACCTTTCAAAGAAAAAGGTAATTAAAGAATATCTCAAACCCTCAAGTGTTATATAAATCCATAGTTTTCTTGGATTATATGGTTACTACCAATGGTTTGTGAGGAAATTATTATGATTTTCTTGCCCACTAAGTAAGCTAACATAAAAATGGGTAAATTATATCTGGATTGAATAATGTGAGGAAAGTTTTATGTAGATCAAGAAGAGGCTAATAACTATGACTGTACTCACACTACCCTTAATTAGAGAAGGGTTTGTGATATACATTGATTCTTACAAGAAATTATTGGGTTGTATAATCATGCATAATGATAAAGTGATATCCTATGTTATACGATAGTTAAATATCCATGAAAAGAACTACCCAATGAATGATCTAGAGTTAGCAATGGTGATCTTCACTTTGAAGATTTGGAAGCACTAACTCTATAGTGAGAAGTGTGGAATATATATAGACTATAAGAGTCTATAATATATATTCACATATAATAAGCTCAACATGTGTCAGTTAAGATGGTTAGAGTTGATTGTGAGCTATGATTTCACAATTCACTACTATCTTGGAAAGGTGAATAAGGTAGCTGATTATCTTAGAATAAAATAACCTACTACACTATCCATGATGAAGATTGAGAAATAACCTATATTTATGGATATGAAAAGGATGGATATGGAAATCATAATGGTAGAGAATCCATCCTGCCTTTCCCAAATGATTTCGCAACCATTTATCTAAGAGAAGATCAAGGAGGCACAAAGGGATGATTTATAGATTTAAAAAAGGTGAAAACAACAAAGGAATGGAATATTTATGAGTTACACATCAATAAATATGGTTTCATTTGATTTGAAACTATAATTTGTGTTCCATAATCTCTCAATATAAAGAAATATTTATTGAATAATGCTCACAACTCTTCTTTCTACATCCATCCTAGAAATACCAATATGTACCATGATCTTGAAGAGAACATCGGGTGGGATAACATGAAGAAAAATATTGTTGAGTATATCTCAAAGTGATTGGTATATCATAATGTTAAAGGAGAGTGATATAAGTCAAAGTGGATGATAAAAACATTTCTTATACCCATATAGAAATGATAGAACATCAACATGGACTTTGTCCCTAGTCTCCCAAAGAAATCCAAAGGAAACAATGTGATATGAGTTATTTTGGATCAGATCACCATGGTTTCCCACTTAATTTATATTTAGGAATATTTCTTTCTCGACCAAATTTCCAATACATACGTGAAATAAGTAGTGAGGCTGCATGATGCACCACTTTCAATTGTTTCTGATCATGATCCAAGGTACACCTCAAAATTCTAAAGAAGTCTTCAACATGATTTGAATAATGAATTGAATTTCATTATGAACTATCACCCCCAAACTGATGGAAAATATAAAAGGACCATTTAGACACTTGAGTACATGTTGAGATATTACTCAATTTAATTTAAAGGAGGATGAGATAAATATCTCCCATTAATTGAGTTTTTGTACAACAATAGTTTCCACTCGAGTATTCAAATTTCTCCATATGAAGCTCTATATGGGAAGTGAAGTAGAACTCCTGCATATTTGGATGAATTTGGTGAATTAAGGCTACTTGGGATAGATATTATATAAGAAATGACAAATAATATCCAAGCCATCCAACAACATATAAAATATGCACATAGTTGAAAAAATATCTATGATGACAATCGTCAATGGTACTTAGAGTTTGAAGTTGGAGGCAAAGTATTCCTTCAAATATCACCATGGAAGAGATTCATATGGTTTGGAAATAAAGTAAATCTTAAACCTAGGTATATTGGACCCATTTATATCCTTGATCACATAGGAGAAGTGGCTTATCAGCTAGTACTTTTACCAAACTTGGCTCAAGTTCAAGATGTGTTCCACGTATCTCTCTTAAAAAAATACATACATAATCCCTCACATATACTAAATCTGGAGGTGGTAAAACTAGAGTATGGAATCTGTTATGAGTAGAAACTAGTGAAGATCTTAGATAATAGATACAATGTTCTATACAATAAGATAACTCACCTTTCTAAAGTGTTGTGGAGGCACCATAAATATGAAGAGGTGACATGGGAATCAAATAAAACATGAAAAAAGTACCCTCATATATTATCAACCATTTATTATTATAATATTGGGTTCCCTAGACCTAAATATATAGTACTTTTTGATTTCCATATCATTTATTCAATGATTTATTCATGATGTTCACTTTCCATAATAGTGTTGATATTTCTACATCCACTATTTATATGGAAATTTCTTTATATTAGTTTTCATATCAAAAGGTTATATCAGTTACCAGGATATAATGAGAACCTTGAGATACTATTAAATTAATCTTAATCATATTTCCTATAGTTTAGATACATCATATTGACTGTACACAAATGATGTCTGAATATCAGGTGTTGTGGGCTCATAAGCATTTCAGCTTTTTCTTATGAAGTTCTCACATAGTGATCTCGGGTAGATGAGATCATGAGGACTAACCTACCAAAAGTAACACCTCATGTTATAGGTGTCATTGGAAGTTCATATATGAGAACATGTTTAATGGTGCCATGACTTGAGATAATTATTAGTGTATACAATTTGATCATGTACTTTCATGCAAGATGAAAACTATGAAATTGATTTCATAGCGAGGTAGATTGCATTGGGTGTGTTGTTGGTAGTATGACATTGATTAAATAATCAAGATTAATTTTTTCACTTCTAAAATAAAGTTATATATGAGATCTATTTGACTAGGATGGTAGTACATTTATCAAATCCATGTCCATGGTGATTTAAGGTATGTTTTTCCAACAAGGTCAGTGAATAATAAAGTAAGAAAAGGCAATGACACAAAGTGTGCATCCTTATTTATGATATATTGAAAGGAAAAGAGATTATATTACATAATGTGTATTCATAGGAAAGGTTGTTGTTGCTATGAATATTCCTTATCTCCTTAGGGTTCTTGATGAGTTTCTAAACTCCGCTCCTGGTCTATGAATAATATTAACTACTATTGAGATAAGGGCCTAGAAGGTCACACACAAAGTGTATTAAAAATCTTGTCCAATTCTAGTGAATTGGAGTTTAGAACATGGTGGGCCCTACAATAGTGGCTAGGTAAAGTTCAAGTTTAAAATATCAGAAATAAAATAAATAAATTCAATATTATTAGAGTCTAAAATAATAACCATGGAATTTATTTACATATTATATTCATGAGTTATTTAGTGAATACCAAGAGAAATATTTTTTGAAGGAATATTAAATATTTAATATTCAATATTTATTAAATATTTATGTGGAAAAAACGAGTCAAGTTAATTACTTATATTTATCAGATAACATTATTTTATGTTACAAGTTAGTGATAATTTTCTTATGACATTTGTGACTCATTTATGAGGGTATTAATGTTATTTAGGGAATTAAATGAAGGGTTGAATTATTAAATGGATTAAGTAAAATTTTTAATAAATTTCACTTAAGTATATAATCATTTTAAAGTCGCAAAATGTGAGAGAAAGTTTTTGAACGAATTATGTATCCCCTCTCATGTCCTAGAAAGAGAAAGAGAAGGGAAGATCGAAGCTTTCTCAATCAAAGTTCAAGGATCATTAATTTGATCTACCATGATTGTGATGACATTGAAGAGCCTCAGATTATTCGATATTTCCCCCAAATTTCATAGGCCAAAAATTCATCAATATTCTAGAACACGTGTGGATGATCTATAGGGTTTTAGGTTTGGTTCCTTCGAGTGAAAACCACCAATGATGAGAGAAATTTGTTTCTAATCAAAATTTCATGTAACATGATTTCAATTTAAATTTTCATTTTTAATTATTCTTCATTAATTAAATTTCACATGATATGTGGATGAATACAGGCTGAGGTATATCAGACTTATTGTTTCAACACAAATACATACCCAAAAGTTTTAATATACCATATTTCAAACTTTTTCCATAGCCCAGAGTTCATTAAATTTCTAATAGAGAGTGGAATTCATTTAATCAAATCGAATTAAAAATTAAATTTTCATTTATTCAAAAACAGGGCATCATCATGGTCTCACTGCTGCAAATGGTGCATTGATCAGAGAATAAATGATCACATTATAGTCATCTAAAGATAAAAATTATAATTGTTTGGGATTAATTCCAAGGATATATATATATATATATATATATATATCATCGATTCAGGAATATTTTTTTGAAGACCAATGACATCAGATCGGAACCAATGACTAGAACTTTTCCCATGCAGGATCTATCCAGTCGAGCATTAATACTAAAGAAGTTCAAATCAATGTGGACTTTATTAAAAAAAAGAAATTATAATTTATATGGAAAGTAGTGTTAAAGTCATTTGAAATACCTTCCACACATTTGTTTCCTTATATATATATATATATTTATATAATGATGTATATTATATATATATATATTATATTATATATATATGATTATTTATAAGACTATATATAATATATATATATGTTTGATTAATATATATATATATATAATATATAGGTGTTGGGAAAGGGATAATGCATGATTGAAATGGGAGAATCCCATTTCATGCGCCATTTTATTTTTGTATTTATAAAAAATTCAAGCCTAAATTATAGTATTTAAGAAAATTAAAATGAAAAAACAAGAGGATTGAAGGGGGTAGGCACTCCTACGCTATGTGTGAAAAAAGTGAAAATGAAAAATCCCCCTTTAAAGGGGAGAAATTATTTGAACACGTGTAATATATATATATATATATATATATATATATATATATATAATATGTGGGTGCCCAACCCCTGCTGTGCACCTAGTGCATGAGTGCACACATACCCTGACCTGGAACCTCTACCGGGTCGACCCGACCCCGAGTAGGCCAGAATGGGTTATTCCCAACCCACCTAGACCTTCTAGGTCTTTCCTCATGATATTAATCCCCTACTAGGAGTTTAAAAAAAACTCAGGCAACCCGAATAATTATTGAAAAATTATAAAAAATATTTAGAATTTAATTTAATATTTTATGGGACTATGTGATAAGTGTTTGATGAATTAAAGTAAAATTAAATTTATTTTAATTCATGGAAAACCCCTTTAGTTGAATTCATCACGAATTTAATTAATATACATTTGTTTATTGGGTATCGATTGATCATGAGCCATATAACGACCAATACATGTATTAAATTTTCTAATTTACTTATTTAATTATCAAAATGTATTATTTTGTAATAATTATTTAATAAATTATGTTTTTCGTATCATATTTTATGTCATTATATGTATAAGTCCCAACATGTAAGATTCTATCTTTTTCTAGGCACGTCTATCTCTGTTTTTTTTCTTAAACTCGTTCCATTTGAGTTTTGTCTCATATTTAAACCTTAGTGGTTGTGTTTTCATTGTGGATGTCTATCACTTGAATAAATACAGTCTTGGGATGCGAGGAAACTTGAGAAAACTAGAGAGGATCTACATGGACAACCATTTTTGTGGAAAATGACTTAAAGTTCTTGGATGTATGTTTTTTTAATTAATGGAGTTTGGGGATAAATGGGTCATGTGTTACCACAGGTTCTTAGTAAGCTGAGAAGCCTTAAAGAGGGTCAGGATTGATTAATAGGTAAATGGGATGAAAAACCATATGGAGAACATTTATACTCCATGTAAATGTATTACACACCATCTAATATTCAAGAGAATTAAATATTCAACTGATACAATGGGATTTTCAGTGTATCCCTCTAAAAATAATTATACGCCATGTAACTATATTAAATGTAGTGTGAATATATGACATGTTATTTTAAAGTATGTCATGCAGATGATTTTTTCTTAGATCTCACTGCAATATTCTCCTATCGAACCTCGGGAATCCTTCAAGAAATTTTGGAGTTCCAATTTACCTTCTAGACATTCAAAGAACGTGATCAATCCCTGGTAAGTGGCTTTGGTTAGGATTTCCCTTCTCTCACTTGATTCTCCAGTCATTACAGTGTAATCCCTTGATCGTGTGCATTTTTGGTTTTGATATTGATCAGTTTTTGATCTAGCATACTCTTGGAGATCATCTGAACCTTCTTCCTCACGTGCGTTTACTGTGGAAGTGTTGTGTTCTTCAACCATTAAAGATAGGAGGTCAAAATATTAACCCTATTGTTTTATAATTGCCTAATATATGAAATATTGTGAATTTTCCAATGTAAAATGCTTCTGAATTAATTAAATAATGAATGAGATTATTCCTTAGAGTCCATTGTCTTCAATTGGTTATTTACCTAGCTTACAGATACTGTTGGGTGAGTGAACATTGAATTTAATCAAATTAACTAATGGATTAAAGTGTGTTTAGCATGACATGATACCTTAGGTGATTACTTGATATGGAATCCCTACGTTATGAATTAATACTTATCGATTTGACTCTTAATCAATTGTGATAAAAATTAAAGAGGTAATTGAAAGAAAAATGGTAATTCACATAATTAACCATTGAGACTTATGATGTGATATTATGATATCCATTCCATTAGTACATGTTTTGTGATAATTTTTGAAATGATTATATATTGGGAATGGCCCTGGAACATGCACACTTATATGCTATAATGCTTATATTAAGCAGGCTCAACCCAGTCCCACACTATAATGTTTATAGGGATTTAACCTGGTTACTGTAATACTTATATGTATTTGAACCAAATACTGTAATGATTATATTGATTGGGATCAGCCTAGTCCCATGTTGTAATACTTATAGGGTTTGATCCATATGCTATAATTCTTATAGGGTTTTGATCCGAATACTGTAATGATTATATTGAGCGGGCTCGACCCAGTCCCATGTTGTAATTATTATAGGGCTTTGACCTAGATACTATAATTCTTGTAGGCATTTAACCCATATTTTTGTGATTATTCCATGTTTATGGTTATGGTTTTCATGGTTGTGAGACATGCTCAGAGATATTCTAACATGACTCTGAATAAAGTTATTTTACCATGGTTATATGGTTGCGGTTGGTATGGTTGTGAAACATTCATAGAGATATTCAGGCATGAAGTCAAATTAGGTTGTTGTTGTATTTTATTAACTGTTGAATTAATTAATATGCCTATCCATCAATTTATTGCACACACTTCTTATCAGACTGGTTTGTTTAGACATAGTGGTTTCGACCTACTGAGTTATAATCACACCCTATTCAGGCCTCTATTTGATACCTAATTAGATTACGTGGATACAAGTTTGGATAAGGGAAACTAACCTTGCTGTTGATTGTCTTTTCTGGATGGGATAGAGTTTGGATATGGGACCGACATGGGGTTAGGGACTGAGGGTTGTTGATTCTTTATTTAAGTCACTTAGTATTTTAATTTTACTATTTTTATCATGAAATTTAGTTACATTCTAAAACATCATTATATTATTCCTTTATTATTCATCGGATTGTTCAATTGACTTTTATTATTGGTTTCTATTGTATTATATTATTTCCATTATTTACGCACTATGATATTTATTTATTATTATTGGATATTTTCTATTATGTTGTAAACTTTGAATCCAGAGGTTATAATCTGTCCACTATACTTATCACACCCCCACTGCTAGTCAGTAGCCTTTGGAATATGGGTAGGCATGGTTGAGGTCTCATAACCAACCCTTTTTGGCTATGCGAGAGAGTGACGATCAGGGGATATTACAATGTGGTATCAAAATAGGTTTCATTTATGTTTCTTACTATTTAAGAAAGGTACAAAGGAGACTAGGATGTATTGGGAATTGGTTATGATTTTGTGCATGGGAGTAGCTAACCCATGTATGAGGGAAAATCTGAGTGCCTGGGGATGTGATTGTTATTTATACTATTTTATTGTTATAGTTGATGTTATTTCACCTTGGGTGATTCACATGTTGTGTGAGGTTATTATTTTATGATGTTATTGGTTCTTGAGATTTATACTCATGGCTCAGTATGGCACGAGATGAGTATGAATGAATCATAATATGCATATAGGGATATATAGACATGCATTGTTCATGATGGGGACATTTTTATTTGTATGTCATATATACTTTCCTATTGAACTATGATATGAGATATCCATTTTATCTAATAAAGTAAATTAATTGACATGTCATGATAAAATACTTGTAAGACATGTTTAGAGAGACTAGGAGTCATTGGTTCTCTATTATATTCACCTATTAAGGTTGACCTGGTCATTACCCAGTGCTCTAAGGAATGATTTTTTCTTGTAGATAAAATGCCTCATCATCATCTTCGAATTGAGCATCATAAGAGTGGTAATCAACACACTCCTCACATAGCTTAATCAGAGATTCCTATAGTTCCTAAGGATCATATGTTTTTTCAACTTCATGAAATCTTCTTGAGGGTCATGTGATCCATGGAAAGAGATATTGTTTGTACCATGCCTTCGATGTCTGAACCAAAAAGAGAGTTTCAGCTGTAACATCTTCTTACATTTACTGGTGAAGGAGGACCCAAGGTGGCCGAGTTCTAGATCAAGTCTATCCAGATGATATTTATGTATATTGATACACCCACCGATAGAAGGGTGAATCTTTCTATATATATGATTCATGGACCTGCCAAGTGTTGGTGAGATATTCTAGAGGAAGATGGGTAGCTGGATGAGCTATATTGGAAGGACTTAGAGATGAATTTCCTAATAAATTTCTTTCCCGAGATGTTGAGGGATGAAAAAGATCATGAGTTCATGCATCTGACATAGGAAGTCATGTTAGTGATGGACTATTATAGATGTTTCACCGACCTAAAACACTTTTCACCATCATTGGTAGATGATGAGATATCAAAGGTAAGACATTTTCAAGATGGTATTTATTATGAGATCAGGTCACAAGTGAATGTTTTTCATTTGATCAGTTTTTAGGATGCGATGAACTAGACAATCATCATGATAGGGAATCTGAGAGAGGCCCCGAGCAGTGGCCATGCTATTTCAGAAGGGTGAACTGGGAGATTTCTTCAAGTATCAATAAGCACCACTATGATAGTTATCACCATGTTAGTAATGGGAAGAGAAGTTAGGGAAGTTGAAAACCATATTAGAATCGTATACCATTACAATGCTATTAGTGTGGGTAGTTTGGACACAAGAACTCGTAGTGTTCTTACCCCATAGTTGAGTGTTGTATATATGGAATAATGGGTCATATTCATGGTTTCTATGTGAAATTTTCAAAGTAGACTAGTGGTAGGGGAGCAAGACAGGCACCTGAGTCAGGAAGGGGCTTGACTACCCCTCATAAGGCTGGTAGCTGGAGTTCCACAGGTTGTTCAGGCCAAGGCAGGGGACTTGGTACCCCAGTGCTGGGAAAGTAGTACTATGTAGGGGAAATAGCTCATGGTAGTTGATTCACGCTCAAATTTACCCAAGAGAAGAAGGTAGTATGGTCCTTGTAGTTTAGCTTGGGTTGTCGAATCCTCAGAGACCTAAGAAGAAACCTATAGACACGTACATTATATGGACTGTTTTTGGCTATGAAGTGGCCAACATGGGTTGATTTTAGATGGGTTTAAATGAAATATAAGAGACTTAAGTGAATTAAATTTAAAATAATTAGTTGATCCAAGGTTATCACTTGGGGTGGATTGGACGTATTCCCTTTTCAATTATTTCAATTTCTTATATTTGAGTTGAGTTCATTTAAGGAGATCAAAAAACTTCATCACATAATGATTTTATACCAACACACCATAATACTAATCACCTATACACTTTAAGGATCAAAGTTTTGATCACTTCAAGGTAAAGGTTTGTATTAGTACTTGAAGTGTGTGGCCTTAAATTCAACAAGGACAATGGAGTTTAAAAATCATCAAATAAAAATCTCAATTAAATAAGTGATTATACATTAATGGGGTGATAAATAACATCCAATGCAGCCCCTTGATACTCCATTGGATCAACCCATAAGTGGGTTAGCCCTCCATTGATGCTATGGTTTCAATGGAAGCGGGAAGTAGACTCATGAGGGAGGAAATGGAGAAGTAAATAAAATAATAAAAATAAAATGATCACTCCACCATTGTGTGAATAATTTCACAAGATTTGGTGTGAATAAATTCACACCTTGAGGAAACAGTATCAAAGTGAGATGGAGAACAACAGAATAAGAGGATAATAAGAAATTTTATTAAGAAACTAAAGTGAATCGAACAACTTACATGTGAAAGACAAACTTGAGACAACAAAATCGCAGCATAACATTACAATTGAACAAAGCACCAAAGATCATGAAACTACTCCACCAACACTGCCTTAAATAGGCATTTTTAAGCCTTGGGTCGGTCCTCAAACAGTAAAAAGCATCCCAATTTATTATGGTAGGTCTAGGGAGGTGGAAATCTTGTTGAACTTGGACTTTTCCACATTTGACCCGAGGTGGAAGCCATCTTTCATCCACCGAACAGACATGCTTGTAAGACCTTCTATATGGCCTAATAAGAGTGGGAAATATAATAATAAAATGTATCCCCAGATGTTTCCTAACCTCCTGTAAAATTTGGTCCCCTTTGGATTTGTTGATTCTGAGATATGATTAGATTAGTGGGCTATTTGTCGGGGCCGCAGAATCTGGCTCAAAATTTTATCTCTAACTTGGGACTCCTAAATTACCACAATGGAGGCCGAATTAGCACTGGATCTTGAAGAATTATTTGTTCCTATATATGTATTCTAGCCTCCCACCAAATTTGGGATTCATTGGGTTTGTAATATGGGTCCCACATTCTCATCAGTGGGACGGTTTCCAATCTGACTTCTTTAGAATTGTTTCCTTTCATCACAAAATATCCCCATATTCTTCCATGAATTATCCATTGATCCCTGAATCAAAAATGTTCATATTGAAGTTTATATCAATTTCCCAAAATATAAAATTAAAATATTTATAATTATATTCCTTAAAATCAGATGAATCATTGGGTACTTTAAATGATGTTAAAAAATGTACCACATAATAGTGCATTTTAAGTAAGAATTACAATCATAATGTGAAATGATGTTTAAAGTGTAAAATGAACTAAAATGGTGTTTATGAATAATAAATCACATGAATATTATATATATTAACAATTAATATTAGCCTCATTTAGTGGATAATAAGTACTTATACTAAAGACTAGGGCAGAGGGACAAGTCAGCTACATGTTATGAAGATTACTCTGGTTATCATGGATGCATGGATGTCTGCTACGAGAGGTATAATTCTTGTATCATATACCTTAGATTTTGTTCTTTTGATATAGGAGCATCAAATTATTTTCTATCTGCTCTTTTTTAAAAAAATTTGTTATTGGATATGGAAATATTTGATTGTTCCTTGACCATAGAAACACCATTGGAAGCGTGGTTAGAGAATATAAAACATTAGAAGGTGTGATCTCTTGAGATTGGTGGTTAACATTTCTTTTGGGAACAATTATGCTGAAAATTAAAATCTTAAAATTTATTCTGGGTATGTATTATTTAGTTCTATACTAAAATCATATTAACTGTTACCATAGGATATTTACATTCCTATCTCTAGAAGAAGGTATCTATTTTCACTAGGATGAGTGAGATCTTTAGACTGATCATGAAGGACCAATTTAGTACATATTGTATAATATCATGGATTAGATAGTCAATATTTCTCTAAATGATAGTGTAATTCAATAGGATTATTTTACTCAAATGGTAGACCATTTTTTGGATGTTTTCCATGATGAGTTCTATAGCTCACCACCCGAGTGATAGATCGAGTTCACAATCGAGTTGGTGTTGGGAGTAGAACCAGTTTATATCCCACTTTATAGAATGGAACCAACGGAAATTCAAGAGTTGAAATTTCATTTGAAAGATATAGAATCTAAAGGATTCATACAGACTAACATGTATCCTTGGGGTTCTCTAGTTCTCTTCACCTAGAAGGATAATGATTATTTGTGCTTGTGTGTGGATTATCAGAGTTTGAACCAAATGAAAATCAAAAACTGGTATCTTATTCTATGAATTGATGATATTTTCAATCAGGTGAGTGGTGCTAAGATCTTATCCAATATTATTTTGAGATTAGGTTACCAACATTTAGGGGTGAGATCAGTGGACAAGACTTGGACTACTTTTATAAGTGTGTATGGTTTTTATGAGTTCGTAGTGATTCCGTTTGGTTTGACCAACACACTGGTGATATTCATGGACTTGATGAATCAGGTCTTCCATCCTTTTATAGAGCATTTTTTGGTGGTTTTTGTAGATGATATTTTAATGTACTCCCAGTTAGTAGATGATCATTCCCAAAATCTTGACATCAACTTGAGTACATTGATAGAGCATCGGTTTTATGAAAATCTAACCAAATGTAATTTTTTGGATTAATAAGGTGCACTTATTCAGCCATGTCATCTTAGAGTAAGAAGTGTTAGTGGACCTAGAGAAAATTATAGCCATGGTATCTTGGGAAAAACCCAATAACAACTTTGATATTCAGATATTTCTAGGTTTATAAGGCTATTATTGGTGCTTTATCTTGGATTACTCCCATTTTTCAACACCAATGTCTGGGATGACCAAGAAAGTGGTGAATTTTGTTTGGTATGATTCTTGCGAGATATATTTTTAGGATCTAAAAGGTAGGTTGACCTCAAAATATATCCTCACTTTACCTATTTTGGGTAAAGCATATACTACGTACTGTGAAGCATCCAGAGTTGGACTTGGAACAGTTTTGATGATAGAGGATTGAGTGGTTGCTTACGATTCCAGGCAGCTAAGACCACATGAGAGGAATTACTGTTGGGACCATGTTTGATGGAGAAGGAAGTAAGAAGAGTTTTTCTTTTGCAAAGTGTTGTCTTTTGTTGTCAAAGAGGATAAATCAACTCACTTTGTAAAAGACATGTAAAACCAGACGATGCTTTACTAATTTGTATTTCCCAAATATCATATGTTTGGAGAACTTGTAATGAAAGCCTTATAAATAAAAGGGGGAGAAACGGTTATTCCAATCATATTCAGTTTTTATAGGAATGAATGATGTTACTGGAAGATAGGGAAGTTTCATTACTTTCCATTGAAAATATGATGATGCTAAAGGTGTTCGATCAAAGAATATATATCATGGTAAATATGGTTCATGATGAAAGATGTTTTTTTGAATAAGCTAGATGAAAATGAAGCAACATTGGTGTTCTTGCCGAAGTATATTTTAAGGTGGAGCCAATTTCTAGTGTTTTCCAATTTTTTTGTGACTAAAAATCAGGAGGTGGAGAAATTTGCTTTTGGAAAAGGATGTTACAATAAAGTTTGAAGATGGATTGCTATGTTGCACGCAAGTGTAGTTCCAAGATCCAAACATCAAAATGTGTCAAAGGCATGAAGTGCATGAAAGATTAAAGAAGTGTACGAAAGATGAGGTTGATGCGAAATATAATTATGTGACCAATGTAACGTCAAATGGGGTTTTGCGTGACATGTCGGGATTTTGTGCGACAAATCAAGGTTTTTTCATGTGGGGTTCGATGATGCCTATAAATAAGAGGTAACCCCATATCATTTAATAATATTGATATTTAGATAAATCCTAAGCTCTGAAGCATGGGATAAATTTAAGTAAAGGTATTTGTGTGAAATAAATAGAGTTGCACATAAGAAGGAGAAGTTGCATGCAAGAAGAGAGTTGCGCGCAAGATTGAAGTTGTGCGCGAGAGGTGTTTTGAGACAAAAGTCAAATAATGAACGCGAGGCATAAAAGTTGTGTAAAATACACCTAAAAGGGTGAACAAAATATTTGGGTTTAGTACAGGCAGTAAGTTTTGTGTAAGTTAGTTCTTAATAGGTTCTAGATAGGAAAGAGAAGTATTGTTTTGAAAGATGAAATTGTGAAAGCTGATTAAGAAGCACTGAAACATTGTTTTTCCCTATTTGTGATAAAAGGGTCCACATGTTCTTGTGGATTGTTTTCCAAGTGATACATGGGTGTAAGGGTATATCCTACTTATTGTATTCCATATCAAAGGATTGTTTTCTAGTGGATTGTGTGGTGCTGGATTGTTTCCATACCATACCAAGGGCGTAGCTACTCTTGTTGAGTAGTAAACCTTGTAAATCTTGTGTTCCTATGGATGTGCGTTTTGATTATATTTAGTAGAGAAAAAACTATTTAATAGGAGGAAAATTTTGTTTCAAAAATAAGTAAAGATAAAAGAAAAGGATTTCACTGATTCACCCCTCTCCCTCTCAGTGATACTTGGATCCTGACTAGAAAACTTCAATTACCCTACTCACGATCTGAAGTTAGCAGTAGTGATACATACCTTGAGATATTGGAGACACTATCTCATGGGTGATTGGTTTTTTATATACATGGACCACAAAATCCTCAGGTACATATTTTCTTAGTGAGACCTAAACCTTCAGTAGAGGAGGTGGGTCGAGTATTTTTAGTCTTTTAACATTGAGTTGGCTTATAAACTGGGCAAGGTCAATTTCATTACAAATGCATTGAGCTAAAAGACATTGTTAGAGGCAGTATGGGAATCTTGTGATGAGTGGTGGATAATGTATCTCTTTATAGGCATGCATCTAGATGTTTAGGAGTCTCATAGATGAGTATCTCTGAATTTGACATCTGTTATACCCATGCTATTGGACCAGATCAAGAACAAATAATTATCTGATTTAGAGGGATCACTTATGAGTGAAAACATATATGGTGGGGATAAACCATCTGGATGGTATCTTGGTAGTGGAAATTCACTCCTTTTTTATGTCTGAGTATGGGTTCATATGGTCTTACGAGAAGAGATGATGAGGGAGTTTCATGCTTTTATATGGGCGGTACATCTTGGTTTGACAAATATGTATCATGATATCTGTAGATAGTACTAGTGGTCAAAAATAAAAAAAATTTGGTAGAGTTTGTGGTGATATTCTTCACTTGTTAGCAGGTTAAAGATGAACATCAAAGAAAATTTGGGCTTTTGAAGCCTTTTCCCATTCCTGAGTGGAAATGGGATGATACCACTATGGATTTTGTTATAGGATTACCCAAAAAAATCTATAAGAATGATTTTGTATGGGTGATTGTGGATCGACTGATAAATGTATGCTACTTCTTACCTATCAAATAGACCATTAAAGTTGATGATATGGGCAGTCTTTACGTGCATGAGGTAGTTCTTTTTCACTATTCTATGAGGAGTATCATTTATGATAGAGATCATCATTTCACATTACATTTATAGAAGGTTCTTCATAAGGATATGGGATCAAAGGTTATTTTGATCGCAACCTATCATCCTTAGACTGATGGTCAATATTAGTGGACTATTTAGGTTCTGGATGATATGTTATGAGCCAATGTTTTAGATTTTGGTAGTTCATGGGAGCAACATATGGAACTTTTGGAGTTTTTATATAATAATAACTTCTATAAATATATAAAAATGGAACAATTTAATTATTTTTTTGGTAACCCATGTTATTTTACTCTTTGTTGGATAAAATTAGGTGAGTCGGTGCTTGTTGGGCCTAGTCTCATGCAAGAGCTGTATGAAAAAGTTTAGTTGATCAGAAAATGGTTGGTGACGATGTAGAGTAGGTAGAAATCATATGATAACCATCAAATATGACCTATATAATTTTCGGTTGGTCATAATGTTTTCCTTTGGGTGTTTCTTTGATTGGGGCAATGCCATATCAAGAAATAATGAAAACTAGCACCAAGGTTTGTCAGGACATTTGAGATAGTGGAGAGTGTCGGTCTTGTGGCATACCAATTATCCCTTCCACCATGATATAGTTCCATGCATGACATATTTCATGTGTCACAAATTCCTAGATATTATCTAGACCCTTCCCATGTAATAGATGTGGAAAACATAAAGCTTTGTGCTGATGCATCCTTTGAGGAGTATCCGATACAGGTTGTGGATCGTAGTGAGAGATATCTTTTGGGTATGACTATGTCGTTGTTTTGAGTGTAGTGGAAGCATAGAAGAGTTCTGGAGGAGACCTGAGAGAGGGAGTCTGATATGTGAAAACAATGTCCAAACTTATTCCCCAAAATCCCACAGTGATTCTTGGAGCAGCTCGGGGATGAGCTGTTATATAGTGGGGAGGTTGTAAGATCCAATATTTTTCTAAGTATGGATCTCATTGAGTTTTTTTATTAAACTTATTTCATTTGTGTTTTTACTCATATTTAAACCTTATTGGTTGTGTTTTCATCATGGATGTCTATAATTCGAATAATCGCTACCTTGGATTGTGAGGAAACTTGAGAAAACCGTAGAGGATCCATGTGGAGAGCCTTTGTTGGAGAAAATGATTTAAATTTCAGGGATGTATGTTTATTTGAATTAATGGTGTCCGAGAATAAATGGGTAAAGTATTACTAAGAGTTCTTGGTAAGTTGAGAATCCTTAAAGGGGTCTGGGTTGTTTAATAGGGAAATGGGATGAAAAACCATCTACAAAACATTTACATGTCGTGAAATGGATTACATGCCATGTAATGTTTGGGAAAATTAAATATTCAACTGAGGTGATCAGTTTTTTATCTTATCTATATAAAAATAATTACACAATATATAAATTTATTATATGCTATGTAATTCCCTGACATTCTATTTTAAAGTATGTTGTGCAGATGATTTTTCCTTTGATCTCTCTACAATATTATCCTATTGACCCTAGGGAATCCTTCAGAAAATTTTGGAGTGCCAAACTACCTTCCATATATTCTAATAACATGATCAATCCTTAGTAAGTGGTTTTGTTAATGTTATTCCCTTCTCTCCCTTGGTTCTCCAACCATTTCAGTGTAATCCATTGACCATGTGCATTTTTTATTTTGATCTTTGTCAGTTTGGATCGAGGATCCTTTTGGAAATCATCAAAACCTTCTTCCTCATGAACGTCTTTCATGGAAGCATTGCGTTCTTCACCAGTTAAAGGTAGGGGTCAAAATATTAAACCTATGGTTTGATAATTTCCTAGTATATGCAATATTGTGATTTCACCAATGTAACATGTGTCTGAATTAGTTAAATAATGAATGGTATTATTCCTTGGAGTCTTTTGGATTCAATTGGTTATTGAACTGGCTTATGGATACTGTCAGCTGAGCAAACCTTGAATTTAATTTAATTGGAAAATGGATTAAAGTGTGTTTAGAATGACATGAGACCTTAGAAGATTTCTTCATATAAAATCCCTAAGTTATGGATTACTAATTATTGATACGATGATCGATCAATTGTGAAAATTTAATTGAAATAAAAATGGTATTTCACATAATTATCCATTGAGGATTATGATGTGATATTGT
Source organism: Viscum album (assembly GCA_963277665.1). Taxonomy (NCBI): domain Eukaryota; kingdom Viridiplantae; phylum Streptophyta; class Magnoliopsida; order Santalales; family Viscaceae; genus Viscum; species Viscum album. The sequence continues at coordinate 582,317,044 of OY728148.1, forward strand.
GATATCTGTGACCTTAGTACATGTTTTTTAATCCTTGATGAACTGCTTAAATATTGGGTATGGACCTAGAACATGCACACTTATATGATATAATAATTATATTGAGTGGGCTTGGCCCAATCCCATGTTGTTATGATTATAGGGATTTTACCCAGATAATGCAATTCTTACTGGGCTTTGACTCAGATGCTGTAATGATTATATTAAGCGGGATCAACCTAGTACCATGTTGTAATGCCTAAAGGAATTTGACCTAGATGTTGTAATGATTATAGGGATTTGATCCAAATACAGTAATGCTTATATTGAGTGGGATTGACCTAGTCCCATGCTGTAATGCTTATAGGTCTTTAACCCAAATACTGTAATGCTTATCAGGATTTGACTCATATTGTTGTGATTATTCCATGTTTATGGTTATAGTTGGCATGGTTGGGATACATGCTCAGAGATATTTTGGAATGATGCCGAAGTAGGTTATTTTACCATGGTTATATGGATATGGTTGGCATGGTGGTGAAATATGCTCAGAGATATTACAACATAGATCCGAAGTAGGTTGTTTTTTTTTATTTTATCAATTATTTAATTAATTAATACACCTATCCATTGCTTTATTACATACAATTCATATCAGACTGGTTTTTTTAGACATGGTGGTGTAGAACTACTGATTTATACTCGTACCCTATTCATGTCATTTTTTGGTACCTGAACAGATTACATGGATGTAGGTTTATACAAGGGAAAATGACCTCACTGTTGATTGTCTTTAATGGATGGGCTGGAGCTTGGAGATGGAAGAAACTTGGGGTTAAGGACTGGGGACTGTTGAGTATTTATTTGAGTCTTTTATTATTTTACTTATATTTTTTCTAGCATGACATTTAGTTACATTCCAACATGTCATTTCATTATTTCTTTAGTATTTATTAGATTGTTCAGTTGGATTTTATTGTTGGTTTATGCTGTATTATGTTGTTTCCATTATTTTCGCACTTTGATATTTATTTATTGTTATTGGATATTTTTCTACTATGTTGTAAAATTTAAATATAATGGGTATAGTATCTCTAATATACTTATCACACCCTTGTAGATAGTCAAAAGCCTCTGGAATACATGGAGGAATGCTTAAGGTCTCATAACCAACCCTTTCCGGCCACACGAAAGAGTTCCAGATCGAGGGATGTTACACTATGCACCTAGATAAAAGTTATTTATCTATATTCATCACTTGTAAGACCCCATAATTAATTTGTGAATATTATTTTATAACGTAGAGGATGGTAATCGATTAAGGTCATGCTGAGTTTTGGTGACGTACCAAATAGGGATTCGAAAAATTGGATGGGTGAGCATTGCAGCTCAAGTCACAAGCATCACAACTCAAGGAGTTGACCTTAGGGTCTAGGATGATCCATTTTCACTCAATAGATAAACCATTATTATCATCACATAATAATGTTGTTTAATTTTAATTATGAATGTTTTATTATTTTATGTATGTGATGTTTTACATGTAATCACATAAAATAATAAGCGAGCATGTATAAATAAAATGAAGTACTCCAGTGAATGTTTTTCTATTTATTACATTTTAAATATGTGAGTGGGATCACATAGAAAAACAAAATATAAATATAAATGGATTTCATTTTATAAGAATTATAATACCCTTAAAAAAATATTAAGATATATAGTCTAAAATAACTTAATTTTGAACAAAACTGATTATATGAGGTTCTCTTCATCCATAGTTGAGGGTGCCTCCAAATACCACGAAGTTATTATGAGAGAAGTGGGTTAACTTAATAGAAGTTGGAATCAAAGAAGTATCCATATATATCTTATTGAAACATTAGAGGAAATTGTTGTGCAAAGCAAGGTTATCCTTTTTTGTAGATGGGACTCCACTCAATATATCAAAGAGCCGTGAGTTAATACTGTTAGCCAGCTAAAAGCCTAACTTTAGACTCTCCAAGTAGTTCCATATCCATAAATTAGACTATGAGTATATTTTTTAAGGTTCTTTACCACTATAATAATCAAGCTACTGAGTATTACTAATTTAATAGTTGAGGGCTACTAGAATTAGATAAGATAATGGGAGACATTTAAGATATTAAAAAACTATAATATCTAATAACTAGTAATAAATAAAAAAGTAATAATCTTATTTATTTTTATTGTATATATGAACGGATATTAATACCAAAAATAAACTAGGATTCATAATGGGGAAATTATTTTTCCCAACTAGTAAGAATTTCTAAGTATAGTACAGGCACTTGCGCAAAGTAATATGATGTGAAAAGAAATTATATATGTCAGAGTCCCCAGTATCTATTAAGCCAACTCAAAAATAAAGGGTGAAAAGGAATCTTATAGAAGACACATGATTGATGTGGTTTATTTTTTACATTTTAATGTTATCATTAATGTAAAATAGGTTGTGGAAACAACAACAAGACATAGGATGGATTCACATGTTGTCTCATCTCCAAGAAGTCTACGAAGAGAAAATGAAGCGAGAAATGAATGTAATTATGGATATATTGAACACATTTAAATTGAAATATGTATCATGATCTTTATGTACATATCATTATTATATCCTCATCACCCAATTACTCTAGTTTCATTTAAATTTTACAAAATTAACAGTGTGAAAAAATTCTTCATTACATTCTTTGGGTAAGTTTCTCCAAGCATATAAGAACTTAAAGAAAGACCAGTCTTTAGTTATTAAGGTGAAAAGGTTGAAATTCAAGGTAAAAACGCAAATAGAAATTGTGATGCCAAAGTCACCTTCATAATATCCTTAAATAAAAATAGGAAAATCATCATATAGGTGGCTATTTTCTTAGCAAGTTATGAGATATGTTTATGAAAGATAAAATACAATAAATTGAATTTGAATGAAGAAGAGGCTTTGAATTAGTGTATATTCATCACTGTATGTGATGTGTCAGCATTCTTCTTGGGTATTAGAAACTGAATGAATTTTACACATTTTTTATAACACCCCAAGTATTTAAAAATAAATATAGCATGTAATGAATGCAATACTGACTCTCTATGAAAAAACACTTTGTTATTATAATTATTTAAACAAGATAGTTATAACCTAGCTGTTAAAATTAGTAATATGAATAGTAATAACTAATATTAAATGTTATTTATAATGGTTTCACATAAATAAAAAATATTTATAATGAAATGTATAATTTTTTGTAAAATAAACATCATTTTTTAATTTTTATTATCAAAATTAACTTAGGGTGAATTTTTTGTATTTTCTTGAGAAGTTTTTTTTTCATTGAATAGTGAAAAATACTGCATTATAGTTAAAAACTATGTTTTTATTTTAAATAATTATTATAATTTAAATTGATTTTGTAAGTCACAATAGATAAATTATACATATATTAATCCAATTTAGATCATTGGAATCATTTTTATATTAAAATTAGATATAAAAACTTATTGAACTTTTGAATGTTCTTTTTACCCACCTTCTCACCACACATGCGAGATTAGCATTAAACATAATTTTGCCACTTCTATGAATTGAATTTAGAAAAATGGACATACAAAATTGCGATCAGTTAGATATTTAGAGTCTGATAGGATCAACTTAATTTTTTGGTGAATAGTAACTTGACCCTTTGGAATAGTAATGTTACCCTCATGAATAGTAATATGACCCTTATAAATCATAAATTGTCCAAATGAATAGTAACCACACCCATGAATGCATAAATAAAATTTATACATCTCATAAATGAAATTATGATATAATTATCTCATAGTATAAGTAAATGAATATTTTAAAAATTATTAATTAAGTGTTGGTATTTTTGCGAGTCATAAATATTTAATTACAATTTTATAATTAATAAAATGGTTTAAAAGAAAATTAATTTTCAAAAAATGTATTTATAACTCAATATTTTGTTCTATTAGGATTTTAATATAATTTAATGATACCTTAGTTAATTTTTCAGAGTGTTATAAAATCACTAATAATTTTAAAAACTATATTTTTTTTGAGTAAATGATGAATTTAATTGAAAATTCATTTTCTCATATTTAGAAAATTATTTTCATAAAATTATTTTCATTTTTAAATTATACATTTCAAAAAATGGTTAGGGTGAATTTTTGGGATTTTTCTAAAATACATGATTTTTTATGAATACTAAAATACGAAAATTTATAATAAATGCTAAATACATGAATTATTGAGTCATAGGTGATGTATGGATGATGTAAGTCCATAATATCAAAATATGATTTATTATTTTAATATATTTTATGATAATTCTCAAACTATTCATTGTATTGACATAAAATAATAAACAAATGAATAAAATATTCAAAAAACACCCATCCCCTTCACTATAAATACCACCCCTCACCACCCCTTATCATCACACCTTACAAGATTTGAGACTTTTTAAATTTATGCCCAATACTATTCCCAAGACTCTACCCCATGTCTAAGAGATATTGGTCTCATCAAAAGACCAAAACCATTTCCCTAAGGAGGTTCTCAAGGAGGAGAATCCAAGAGGTAAAATCCTCTTTCTTTTCCTTTTAATTAATTTTCAAGTTATTTTGTTTTATTATAGCATGATAACCCTAGTAACTTACATATACTATAACTTTATTATGATAATTTAATAATCCATCATCAATCCCCTTCCCCTCTCCCTTTTTATTCTAAAAATGGAAACATTGTCCGTGAGGTGTTGTTTTATCGCCTTTAATGACGACAAGTTTTCATTTTCCTTCACCATCTTCAAGGATGTTCATAAAACCATTTTAATCATTTAAAAAGATTGTAAAATTTATATTAAAACCATTTTTATGTTCTATAATTAACATTTTGACATAATACTAAATGATTAAACAAAACGAGTTTGTTGTGATAAAAATCACCGTAATAATCTAAACGATTATCACTAATGTATTGTATAAATATTTATCCGAATACCATATAACCAAATGATATATAAAACCATTTAAACTTATATATTTTCATAAATAAAATATAATTCCAATTATAGATAATTATACCTATTTTACATGGACTTCATTACTAATAAACTAGAAAACAGATCATGAAAGCCAAGAAAACAAATGCCCCCGAACGATGAAATTAAACTCTATAACTCATAAAGAAGGCCATAAATGAAATTAATAAAACTATAATAAATCAAAAAAATGTAGATAAGGTTATAAATTAATTACTTAATGGGTTTAATTTTATTATCTAGGACATTAAGGTTAAGTGTAGAACACATTCAGACATAAGGTAAGAGTTTTCTCATCTCACTTTTATTTCCTTGAGATATGCCTTATTTGCCACTATTTCTTGTGTGTGGTGTATGCATACTTCAATTTATGTATCATATCATGAATATATTTATCTTCATGGTATTAAATTTCTTATTTTATGAACATTAATTCTATGGGGAATATGGTTTGACGTCTTGCAAAGTTGTAAGAGATTCTACCTGAACCTTCATTTTTTCCTTCGGGTAATTCTTTCGCTATATTTACCACAATTTAATAGTTATTTATTTTTGTGTATTTATACTATATTCTGTTTTTATGTTAAAAAATCATATATCCATATCTGTTCGTATTAATTTTATTTTAAATATATGTTTTACAAGGCTGCCTTCTCAATTCTTCCCGATGCACAAGCCCGATTAAAGGGAACATATCGATTTCTCACCCATTTTCAAGCACCATCTATAATCTTATTTAAGACAACATTATTTTTATAAAATTGCTAATTTTTTCATTAAAAACTATATTTGATAATTTTTTGTTATATATAAATAATTATTCATTTTTTTGTTTTAACGACTCTTTAATATTTTCCTTAAACCGCATTAAGAAGGCTCATTCCTAAAGTGTTTAAAAAAAACTCTTTTTACATGTTTTCAATTTAGTTGGACATCATTTATTCCTAAAATATAATTTAATTATAATTCCCTTTTATTTTTATGGTATATTCATGTTTAAAATATGATTTTATGACAAATAAAAATTATTTTCCAAAAGAACTCTTCTTTCTAAAGTAAAAATGGTTTTTCTCATCTCAATTTTACTTCAAAGAGATATATGTCTTATTCACCACTTATTCCTTTCATGTAGTTTATGTAATTCCCTTTGATGTATCAAATATTTATTCTTCATATTCTTATGATATTATATGTTATTCCTTCATTGGGATTAATATTTAAAATTTTCAATGTGGTACGGGACACTTTGGAATGTTTAAAGATTATTTTCCTCAAAGAATTTATCAATGATTTTATTAGAGTATTTACATCTATGATTATGATTGAAATAGTTCAAATTGGTATGAGACCCTTTGATTTATATATATATTTTTATTGTACATATAAGGAATGAATTGGACTTAGAAAGTGACGAGTGAGACCCACTATAGTCTCTCGATGCATCAGTATGTCTCAAGAGACAAAAAGGAAATGGATTTTGTCCGAAGCCTTAACCATTTATTTTTAGAAGTCTTGTATGAGGACTCAATGATAGGTTTATGATTTACTATATATTAATTATATCATTATGATATAATTAATTCATAAATCATGTGATTATTAAACTAGTATAATGTCCATGGTTAAGTTTCATGTGATTATTTATATGGAATTATTTATTTAGCTTTTATTCCTACCATATTATGCTCTAGATTATGTTTTAATGGAATGTGTTTTTATTTATTCATCACGAATTATTTTTTATGTTATATATTACACTATATTTATTACCCTTACTGAGAATATGATCCCACCCATTTTCATATGTTTTTTTCCAAGGATTACGAGAGGTATATTATGAATGACTTCAAGGGTTAATCTAAGAGTTATTGGGTGTTACCAATGGAGTTTTTATGTTGTTTTTCCTTTTATTTTGTAATGTAAAGTTCATTTATGTAATTTGGTTTCCACAACTACTAAAATTATTGGTTCTTAGAGATGATATCCCTTATAATCATACCAAGGTAATAAAGTAAGTCACTAGCTCTGGCGTTTTGGGGTCGGGGCATTATAGTTGGTATTAGAGAAAGTTTAATAGAAAACTTGGAAACTAGATTTAGAAAACATAGATTAGGGAACATAACCCTAAGTTATACTTTGAGGATAATCATAAAAAAAAATTCTTGAATTTTGTTAAGGTAGAGATTATGTGGGTCTTCCTAGAAATACATCCCTATCTGGATACTGCATGTGGATGTGGTTCTGGAACATATATACCTTGGGGCGGCAACTCTGACAAGGTATCCCAATCCTAACTCAGGGTAACTTGGTACACGAAAATGGGCCTTACAACACACCTGGTTTGATACTCTTAAGGGATATGCTTATTATAATTCACATTTTCTTTATAGGCCATTATATAGGATTTAAAAGTAAATATGTCCCCAAAGAAACCACGATTATGACTTTGAGATTAGTTTTAAATAAATTTTCTATTTATGTTAAGTGTTTTACTAGTTATAAATTATGAATTATGATTCGTAGAGTAATATAATGTATGAAATTGTTTAGAAATGGTTCCTAGTCGAAGGAATGATAACCACATCAACACACACAATTCAAAGAGTAAGAATAATAATTTATTCGATGGGTTTAAGCTAGTCTTTAGAAGGGAACTTGTCTCTTAAACATTCTCATAATATGAGGAGATAATATCATGTTATAACAAGAAGGAGAAAGAGTTTTATAAGTATTAAAACTTTAGATGGAATCATAATAAGAAGATGACATGAGGGAAAAATATAGAGAAAGGGAAGAAGGGAAAGAAGTATTTTCCTATATGTGATAATTGTGGAATAAAACACCATGGTATATTATTAAGAGGAAAAGGAGTATGCTTCATGTGTATAGAAAAAGTAAACCATGATCATTATTGAAAGGATAAGAAAAATGTTTCTAATATACAATGCTTCAACTACAAGGAGTTGGGACACTACACAAGTTAATGTCCCATGCATCAAGTAAATATAGCTTATAAAATTCAAAGAGATCATGGTCATGACTTTTCTGTTACTATAACCAAAATGGAATAAGTAATATTTTTGTGTTATTGGATCCAAGAATTGTGTTATGATTATAAGAGTTATAAGATACATAAGGATTGTACTGTAGTATTATTTCATTAAGGATTTGAGGTCGTATGATGAATGGTACCAAGGAAAAGTGACTTAGTAGCAAGTTAAACTTTTGGGAAAATATATGGTTGATGGAAATACAACCCTTAATTTGTTCCTGAGATATTGATTTTGGAATAAATATATGATTGATTCAGATAATGTAAATTGGATAATGTAAATTGGATAACACTTACTATCATGGATCTAAATAACAGACTGTCAAAAAGTTGTTTATGCTATCATTGGTAGAGTCTAAAAGATTTTGGATTTAAGGAATATATCCAACTTATTATATTTTATATAAAGAATAAGGAAGCATAAACATACTCAATAAGGTTTTATAGTAATTCAAGTTATTACCATGCTTTAATAGAATACAAGGAGAATGTACTCACATGTTTGTATGTGATGATTAAGATCCACAACACATTGTTTAATAAGTTCATTATGAAAATTTAGTGACCTTGTTTCTAAAGTGTTAGATCATGATATTATTTAAAATTTAACCATTTATGAAATGGTTTAATTTGATCTTTAGACAAGGTTTTAGAGATTATTTTATTACATCACCATATGATACAAATTGTTTCATGAAATGAAGTATGAATAGTTAAATGCACAAATGAAGAATAAGATTGTATTTATAGAAAACCATCAAGTACTTATATTTCCTTAAATTATTATATAGTGAAATAATTTATTAAATTTATGGAAAATATCTTAAAAACCAATATATATATATATATATATATATATTATCCTAGTATCTTCTTTTTTGGTGAATCAAATGGTCCCTTATATCATCATGGATTTATGGATTTGAGAATTTCAACTTCCTCCTGACCATGTTCTCAATCACTATACATAGGAACTTTGTAGTTAGATTTCTCTTCCATGTATATGTTTTCACTTGCCACCGATTTCCTCCTATTCAAAAGTCTAATTTGGTGGCGACCTTTAAATTTCCTTTTCCCTCCAATTAAGATTATATTTTATTAACCCTATTTATAAAATGGGGTTTCTACAAAGTTATTTTCTAGTATCAACTTTTTTTTCTTTTTTGAAATGAAATTTCAAATTATGAGGATCTAATTTATTGAAGGATGGGAGAATGTAAAACCCTAAGGATTTAAAAATAAATATTTCATGTAATGTAGGAAACACTAAGTCTCTATGAAACAACACTTTGTTATTATAATTATTTAAAAAAGATAGTTATAACCTATTCGTTAAACATAGTAATATGAATAGTAATAATTACTATTTAATGTTATTTATAATGGTTTCACATAAATAAAAAATATTTATAATGAAATTTATAATTTTTGGTAAAATAAACATCATTTTTTATTTTTTATTTTCAAAATTAACTTAGGGTGAATTTTTAGTATCTTCATAAGAAGTTTCATTTTTTTTGATGAATAATGAAAAATACTGCGTTATAGTTTAAAACTATTTTTTTCATTTAAATAATTATTATAATTTAAATTGATTTTTTAAGTCACAATAAAATAATTATACATATATTAATCCAATGTAGATCATTAGAATCATTTTTATTTTGAAATTAGATATAAAAACTTATTAATCTTTTGAATTTTCTTTTTTACTTGCCTTCTCGCCACACCCGCGTGGTTATAATTGAACGTAATTTTGTTGCTTTTTTGAATTGAATTTAAAAAATGGAAATACATGATTTTGGTCAATTAGATATTTAGAGTCTAATAGAATCAACTTAATTTTTTGGTGAATAGTAACTTGACCCTTTGGAATAATAATGTTACCCTTATGAATAGTTATATGACACTTATAAATAGAAAATCAGAAAAATGAATAGTAACCACACCCATGAATATAAAAAGAAAATGATGGAATATCATAAATGAAATTATGATATAAATATATCATAGTATAAGTAAATGAATATTTTAAAAAAATTTAATTAAGTGTTGGTATTTTTGTGAGTCAGAAATATTTAACTACAATTTTATAATTAATAAAATTATTTAAAAGAAAATTAATTTTCATGAAATTTATTAATAAATCAATATTTTTTTGTCTTATTATTTTAGGATAATTTCATGAGACCTTATTTAATTTTTCAGAGTGTTATAAAATCAATTAAAATTCTAAAAACTGTATTTTTCGAGTAAATGATGATTTTAATTAAAAATTAAATTTATCATATTTAGAAAATTATATTCACAGAATGGAGTTCATTTTTTAATTATACACATTGAAATATTGTTAGGGTTAATTTTTGGAATTTTTCTAAAATACTTGAATGTTTTATGATTAGTAAAATATGATAATTTATGATAAATGCTAAATATATGAATTATTGAGTCTTGGGTGATGTGTGGTTGATTTAAGCCCATAATCTCAAAATATAATTCATTATTTTAATTTATTTGATGACAATACTCAAACTATTCATCATATTGACCCAAAATAATAAATAAATGAATAAAATATTAAAAAAACACCCCTCTCCTCCACTATAAATTCCACCCTCACCACCCCTTCTCCTCACACATTAAAAGCTTTGAGACTTGTCAAATTTATACCCAATACTATTACCAAGACTCTCTTCCACATAAAGGAACTCTTGGTCTCATCAAAATACCAAAACCATTTCTCTAAGGAGGTTCTTAAGGAGGATAATTCAAGAGATAAAATCCTCTTCCTTTTCCTTTTAATTTCTTTTCAGGTTATTTTATTTTATTATTATATTATCACCTAAAATCATAAAAATATCATGATAAATAAAATAACTTACATATTCTGTAATATTATTATGAAAATGGAATAATCCATCATTAATCCCCTTTCCCTCTTCCTTTTTATTCTAAAAATGGAAATGTCATCCGTGAGGTGTTGTTTTATCGCCTTCAAGGACGACAAGTTTTAATTTTCCTTCACTATATTCAAGGATATTAATGAAACCATTTTAATGTTTGAAAAATATTTTGAAATTTATATTAATACCATTTTTTTTCTGGAAGTAAAATTTTTACATAATACTAAATTATTAAACAAAACAAGTTCATTTTGATAAAAAACCGTCGTAATAATTTAAACAATTATCACTAATGTCTTATCTAATTATTCATCATCATACCATATAACCAAATAATATATATAAATATTTATACTTATATATTTCCATAAATAAAATATAATTCTAATTTTGGAGAATTATACCCATTTTACATGAACTCCATTACTAATAAACAAGAAAACCGGTCATGAAAACCAAGAAAACAACTACTCCCAGACGATGAAATTAAACTATATAACTCATCAATAAGTTCATAAATGAAATTAATAAAACTATAATAAATAAAATACATGTAGATAAGATTCTTAATTAATTACTTAATGAATATAATATGATTATTTAGGATATTAAGGTCAAGTGAAGAATACATTCAAACATAATGTAATGGTTTTTTCATCTCACTTTTATTTTCATGAGATATTCCTTATTCACCATTATTTCTTATGTGCGGTGTATGTATAATTTACTTGATGTATCATTTCATGAATATATTTATCTTCATGGTATTAAATTTATTATTTTATGAACATTAATTTTATGGGGAATATGGTTTGATTGTTTATAAAGTTGTAAGGGATTCTACCTGAACCTTCACTTTTTCCTTTGAGTTATTCATTCATTGTCTTTACCCCAATGTAATGATTATTTATTTTTGTTTATTTCTAATATATTTGGTTTATATGTTCCAAACTCATATATCCATATCATTTCATCTTCTTTTTAGGTTAAATACATGTTTTACAAGGTTCCCTTCTCAATTCTTCCCGATACACAAGCCCGATTGAAGGGAACTTCTCGATTACTTACCTATTTTCAAGTACCATCCATAATCTAATTTAAGACACCATTATTTTTCTAAAATAAATATTTTTTTTCAAGAAAACTATATTTTATCATTTATTTTTTTATACAAACAATTATTCCTTTTCTATTTTAACAAATCTTTAATATTTTTTATTAAACCACATTAAAGAGGCTTATTTCCACAGTGTTAAAAAAAACCCATTTTACATGTTTTCACTTAAGTTGGACATCATTTATTACTCAAATATAATTTCATTGTAATTACATTTTATTTTATTCGATATACATTTTGACAATATTATTTTATGAAAAATACAAATGATCTTCCAAAATAATTCTTCTTTCCAAAGTAAAAAAGGGTTTTTCTCATCTCACTTTTACTTCTATAAGATATATGTCTTGTTCACCACTTATTCCTTTCATGTGGTGTATGTAATTTCCTTTTATGTACCAAATCTTGAGTATTCTTATTATTATGATATTATATGTTATTCCTTTATAGAGATTAAGTTTTAAATGTTTCAAAGTGGTATGAGACACTTTGGAATGTTTAAAGATTATTTTCCTCAAATAATTTATCAATGATTTTGTTAGAGTATTTTCATCTATGATTGTGATTAAAATATTTCAAAGTGGTATGAGACAATTTTATTTAAAGGTGTATTTTTATTAGATATATGAATAATTCATTGTACTTAGAAAGTAATGGGTGGGGCATGTTATATCCCTTTGATGCATTAATAGTTCTCATGAGATAAAACAGAAATGGATTTTGGCTGAGGCCTTAACCATTTATTTTCATAAGTCTTAGACGAGGACTTGATGATAGGTTTATGATGTCCAAAATATTCATTCCCTCATTATGATATAATTAATTGATAAATCATGTGGTTATTTTACTAGTATAAGGTCCATGCTTAAGTTTCATATGATTATTTATATGTAATTATTTATTCAGCTTTTATTCTTTCCATATTATGATCAAAATTATGTTTTAATGGATTGTGTTTTTATTTATTCATCATGAATTATTGTTTATGTTATAGATTATGCTATATTTATTACACTTATTGAGCATATTAGATCACCCATTTTCATAGTTTTGTTTTAACTAGGATTCCAAGAGGTATATTATGAATGAATTTTAGGGTTAATCTAAGAGTTCTTGGGTGTTACCAATGAATTTTATATACTTTTTTTCCTTTAATTGTGTAATTTAAAATTCTTGTATGTAATCTGGTTTCCAAAAATGCTAATCTAATTGGTCCTTCGGGATGTGATTCCTTGTAATCATACCAATATAATAAAGTAAGGCATCAGCTCTAAGATATTGGGCTGAGAATATTACATTTATATCCAAATACAGTAACCAATTATAAAAATTTTATAAGAAGTAAGGTGAATTTTACAAGAGGCTTAGAAAGTGTGATTACTAAGTAAAAAGTGAGAAGTAAACAACTTCTAATTTCCATGTTATTTTATTCAGGTTAAACTTTTATTGAGTATTATCAAAATAATTATGTCACATGTCCATTATACATAATAAGTCATTATTTCAATTGGACTGAATATTGTTTGTGATACCTCATTAGAAATAATTGATGAATATAAAATATAAGACATAATTACCTAGTTCTGGTAAGATGATTCTTTGTCTAGTAAAACTGAAAGTAGTTTTCAAAGATATACCTAGTATGGTATTTATACTATTTGGAGATAAAAAACTTAGATATTATTGACACATTTACATATCTAGTTTTGGATAAAGAAATATTTATAAATAAAGGTAATCCATAAAGATTTCATAATTAGTTTAGCTTGAGAGCATGAACTATCCCAACAATAATCTTGAAGTAAATTCATATACTTCATGATATTACTTTAATAGTTTTAAGGAATATAAAAGTGAAGAAAAGAATATACATAATTAGAATATATGAGTTTATTTAGGCCAGTTATTTGAAGAATATATCAACCATGAATTTATTGATCATTATAATTATAGAGTGTGTTTATTCCTAAACTCACATTTTATAATACACATCAAAGTTATGATATCAGTAAAAGGGTGATTGATGATTTTTCATACATGAATACATTGATCATTAAAATGTAGTGTAGATAAATTCATAAGTGAACATTTTGTTATACAGATCAGAGCCATAATGAAAGTAAAAGGAGAATCAGTATTAAAACTAATATGCATTTTAGATACATCCATTTTTTTTCGAGACATGATTTGAAAAATAATTACATTATCCTATAAATGTATACTAACTATTTTGACCAATGGATATCATATGAGTAGTAATATGATAATAAATCCATTATGTAATAATCCATGTGTTTAGATACAAATATTTTGTTAAGTTTAAGTGAATAAAAAAACTTTCATCAAGAATAAAATAATTTGTATCTAAGGTAATTATTCTAAAGGTTTCTAAGGATATTGCATAAACTCTTGAGATAGAAAAGTTACAATCAAGTGATAAAATACATTTATAAAAAAGGGTTCACATCTCTATTTTAGATAGTGAGAGCTAAATTGACTTGGGTAAAGTCAAGTATTGAGATTCACAAGTAGTTATCATTGGATAAAGATCCATAATATCCTGTGGAAAATGAATGTTCCTAAAACACATACTTCATAGGAAGATTAAAACCATAGTGATGGTTTTTATTCACCACAGTCGGTGATACATTATTCATTGAAAATAATGGATCATAAAAGTAATAAGTAAATTAAAACAAGTTAAGGTTGTTAATATCAATTAAAATTTAATAATGAATTTCATGTATCAAAGTATAGGTGCTTATTGTTTTTAATACTGTGGTGGTTATTCAAGTGTGACTATACATTGGTGGTACAAGATTTGCACCAATAAGGATAGATTGGTAATACCAAGTAATTATGCATAAATCCATTAGAATTTTACTTTTACTAAATAATTTCTATGATCGTTACATATAAAATTGGATATCAAGACCACCAATCTTGAAATGAATCTATAAAACACAACCAGAAATGGTTGGTGAAACCATATAATTCCAATTAGGGGTACAAGTTACATAAATCTAGTTTTGGATTGAAGTAAGAAACAAGATCATAGAATATTATTTTGGAATGATTTTTTCCATGTGTCTATAATAGGTTAGTGGGAGGACTACTATTTTCTAAGTAAAATATGTTTGACAACATATGTAAAACAACTATTGTTATTACAATTAGTTAAGAAAAAAATGAAAGTAGCTTTCTAGAGATTGAATTAAAATAGAAACCTAAGTGTTAGGAAGCATGATCTACCGAGGTAGATCTAATGGGTTTCTTAGACTAAGTCAAAAGTACATATATTGACAAGGTATTTAAAAATACAAGTTAGAACAATTCAATAGAGAATTCTTACCAATTTCACATGGCATAAATATCTCCAAGAATAATTGTATGGTACATTGGAGGAGATTAATGTGGTGAGTAGAATTCCATATGTTTATGTGATGGATTAATCACATATCCCATGCTATGTACTAAATATGACATTACTAACATATACTTTATGGTAGGAAAATATCAGTGGTATATAGGAGAACTATATGGGAAGCAGTCAGTACTATCTAGTTGTACTTGCAGGAGTATAAGGGATATATACCTAGAACATGGGGAGGAAGGGACTATTTTTAAGGGGAAATGAACTATTCTTCCTTTGTATGAATATGATCTAATATCATATTTAGGATAAGGCAATGGGAAACAGAATTTCATTCAAGCTAGTCGTAGCCATATTTACAAATAATGAGTGTGTTGCATATTTTGATACAGTTAAAGAAGTAGAATAAAATATGAAATGATTTGTTCCAGTTCCTGGAATCATTAATAGTAAGTAAATTTTTATCATAAGATATATTATGATATTCCTACCACTAATAATTTCCAAAATTTTAATTTTTGATAAAGGATAAGAGAAATTTACTTGGGGATATCATCTCTTGATGATTCTTACTCCAATAGGCGAGTTCATAGACAATAGAATATCCACAGAGTGGGGATATGGAAGGCCCAACTACAAAATCTATAAATCAGAAAACGAATGATATTATAATGTGATATCTAACAAGTTTTGTTATCAAGTTGGCACTAGTGCAGTGGGAGTGTTGTAATAGAGGGTTCCCTAGACCCAACTATACAATACTTTTCGATTACCATATCATGTATACAATGATTTATGAATTATGTTAAATTACAATAATAGTGTTGATATTTCTGTGTCCACTATTTATATGGTAATTTCCTTAGATTACTTGTCTTATCAAAAGGTTGTAGCAGTTCCTAGGCTATAATGAGAACCTTGATATACTATGAAATTAATCCTAAACATGTGTCATATGGTATTGATACATCATACTGGCTGGACACAGATGATGTATGAATATCATGTTTTGGGGGCTTATAAACATTGAGGCTTATTCTCATGAAGTTTTCACTTGGTGATCTTGAGTGGATGTGATCATGAGGACTGACCCACCAATAGGAAAACTACATGTGATAGGTGTCATTGGTAGTTCCTATCTGTGTTCACATGTAATAGTATCATGAATTTATATTATTATTAGTGTACACATTTGATCATTTATTTTTTATGTAAGAATAAAAATATGAAATTTATGTCGCAGTGAAGTATCTTTCATTGGGTGCATCATTGGTAGTATTTAATTAATTTAATAATCAAGATTGAATTTATCACTTTTTAAAGTAAGTGATATCTGGAGCCTAGTTTACTAGGATGGTAGTACCTTTATCAAATCCATGGAAATAGTGATTTAAGTTATATCTGTTTAGCAAGGTAAATGAACAATAAATAAATAAAGTATGATTACGCAAAGTTAACATCCTTCATTATGAGATATCATGGGAAAAAGAGATTATATTACACAACATGTTTTCATAGTAAAGGTTTTCATTTCTATGTCTATTCTTTATCTTCTTATAGGCCTTGATGGGTTGCTAGAATATATTCTTCGTCTGTGAATAGTATTAACTACTATCCAGATAAGGGCCTAGAGGGTTACATACAAATCATATTCAGAAGCCTGTAAAATTCTAGTGAATTAGAGTTTAGGACATGGTGAGCCCTACAGTGGTGGTCAAGTAATGTCCAAGTTTATACAATCACAAAGGAAATAAATAAATTAAATATTATTAGAGTTTATAATAATAACCTTGGAATTTATTTACATATTACATTCACGAGTTATTTAGTGAATATCAAGAACAATATTGTTCAAAATAATATTTAATATGTAATATTTGAGTTTAGTTAAATATTTATGTGGGAGAAATGAGTCAATTTAATGAGTCATATTTTTCATGTAATATTATTTTGCGCTATAAGTTAGTGATAATTTACTTATGAAATTTTTGACTCATTTTCAAGGTTATAAGTTTTATCTTCAGTGTTAAATTAAGGGTTAACTTATTTGAGGTATTAAGTGCAATTTCTAATTACTTTGACCTAAGTATATAAACATTTTAAATTCCAAAAATGTGAGAGAAAGTGTTTTCATGAATTATATCTCATGTGCTAGAGATATAAATTAAATGTAAGATCATATATTGATCAATAAAAGTTCAAGGATAATTGTTTTGATCTATCACGATTGTCACATCATCGAAGAGACTCTGATTCTCTTTGCTAGAAACCAAATTTTGTTGGCTGATGATCGATCAAGCTTCAAGACCATGTGTGGATGATATATTTGGTTCCAGGTTCTATTCCTTTAATAAACAATCACTGATGATGAGTGAAATGTGTTTTCAATTGAAATTTTACAAGGTAAAATTTCAATTTAATTTTACATTTTTAATTCTTTATGCTTAATTGGATTTCACATGATCCGTAGATGAATCTGGAATGGGGTTTACCCGATTTTTTTCAACACAAATCCATAACTAAAAATTTTAATATACCGTATATCATGTTTCCACCATAGAAAATAGTACCTTCAATAATATGATTTGAAATTTATGGAAAATTTTATAAAGGGGGGAATAATGTAACAACCCAAACTTTTAAAAAAATATTTGTTTCCTAAATAAATGTGTGTTATATTATTCTATAGTATTATACAGATACAACACATAGAAAAAACAAGAACACATTATTTCATTAATGGATATCATTACATTAGTCTAACAATAAACCCATGAAAATTAAAAATATTACAATGGTACATACAATAAAAAATAATAGTAGTAGAATGTGAAAATTTAGGTAATTCTAATTTTATAGAATTATCACTCCCACAAACAACACCATGTAAAATAAAAAAAATATCAGTAAACCAATTGAAATTTTAGAAATGAAAAATATATAATCTTGAGTTGAGTTGAGGTGAATGAAGAATTAAGAAATTAAGAGGTATTTATATGAGGTAATATGACTGTTGGAATAATAATTTGACTGTTGAAATAGTAATGTGACCATTAAGAATAGTAATCAGACTGTTGAAAATAGTAACATAATTGTTGGAATAGTAATTTGACCTCAAAATAATAAAATGTAATATAAATAATATTTATCATGAGTAATTTAATAAAATAAAAATATTTTAATTCCATAAAATAAATACGAATATTAACAACTCATGGAAATTAGAACCATTTTTAAATAAATTATATTTTAACATATTTCATAAAAATCATAATTTTTATATTAAAAAATTAAAGTTACCTTTTTCAAAAAATTATTTTAATAAAATGAATTTCCTTTTTATAATCCGCATGCTGAAAATTTTTAAGGGTGTTTTTTGATAATTTTCTTAAATACATCATTTTTTAGGTGAATAGTAAAAATATAGTTTTTTTGTAATCTGTATGTTTTAAATGAAAAAATTCATGATGTAATAATGACCTAATAAATTATATAATTTTATGATCAACCAAAAAATTATTAATATGTTAAATAATCCATTAAACTTAATTTCTAATCCTAAAATGTATTTTCCAAAGTCTAAAAGTCCAAAGCGTCCCTTTAAATAAACATTTTCTTTTCATTTTTCCTTTTGATTAAAATAATAAATTCTAATTATAAAGTGTTTTAAATCCCTAAAATCATGTTATTTTATTCAAATATATTTCATAATGTCAAAATTTTTACTATTAAAAAGTTTAACTTGGAAATTATATTTTATTCAAAATTTTATCCTAAAACACCCCTCTCCTCAAGTATAAATACTCCCTCCCCCTCCCCTTGAAAAAACACTTCACTCCCACTTAGTAAATAAAAATATCTTCCAAATTATCATCTCATAATCCCCAAATAATCCTTATGGAAGTTATAAAGTAATCAAACTCTAATATTTCAAGAATTTAAGGGTTGTAGAAAGGGAATAATTTTGAGAAAGAGGTAATGTCCTTTTATATTTTTATTTAGTTTTCCTTTTCCAATTCCCTATTATCATTTTTTTTCTAAAAAAACCTTCTTAAAACAATTAAAAAGTATGTTAACATGATCTATATAATGTTAATTTACTATATAAATGTTATTTATAATATAACTACATATTATATATCTCGCACATCCACTTTGGACAATGTCATATTAACGGTTAGTTAACCGCCCATGAGGACATTTCCAACCCTCTAATTATCAAAAATATTATTTATTATTATAATAAAATATTTATGATATATAAATGTATAAATATATGCATTTTTAATCATCGTAGATTAATTTTACTTATGTGTAAATGACCTTGAAAAAAAAATAAAAACAAAATAGGGTAATTTAATGAAAACATAATGTCAAAACTATTAACATTTAACAAAGAGTATTATAAAATAGAATCTAATAATTATAATGGAAAATAGTGAAATAAATGAATATAATTTACTCCTGGTTCAATGTTTTAGTAATGAAAAATTCATTATATAGTAGGCAGAAACATGAGGAGATAAACCAAGATCTAAGGTAAGGGGATTCTAGAACCCAACTCTTTCTTTTAGGACATCTCCTATTTAGTAGTGTTTTTTGTATGAATATTTCTTTAATATCCTAAAAATTTATTTTTAATATTTCTACCTTTTATTTCTGGGGATGTGCATGTTCTTACCTTGCCAAAATGATTTCTAATCCAATTACAATGATTTTTCAAAACGGACTATATTTTTATAAAATATCTCTTTGAATCCTCTTGAGTTGTTTATTATTAAGAGAACAATGATCTTTTATTCAAAAATATGATCTACCGTATTAATTTAGTAACCCAAATGTTCTTCCTTAAATTATGATTTATAACACACTTATGAAACTCATTACTCTACAAGGGTTTATTTCATTACTAAAATTGTTATATGTTCTTTTTCCATGTGGCATGCATGATTATGACCATTTTATGATGTGATGAGTGGGACCAGAATTATATAGCCCTCAAATGAATTGGGTAATGTGATATATTTCATGGAATTTTGTATATTATGCATGAACATGATGCTTGCTTTTTTTCACAATTATGATGTTATGATTTATGTACATATGTTATGTATGAACATGATACTAGATTTGTTGACAACTATGTGTGGTATTTGAACACTATGTTATGGTGTTTCATTATTATGAATATTCTATATTCCATAAAATTATCAAATGTTTCCCTCATTATTATAATGATGTTTCTATGCTTATGATATGATGATAATGATTATTCACACCCATTTACTATTGATTCATGTCCCTTATTCCTCCCATGTTATTCCTCCCTTACTACGATTTTAGATCACACGTTTAATTTATGTATATTATTGGATGAATACATGTACTAAGAAGTACATGAGATATTTAATATGTCTATGAAGAAGGAATGAAATAATGTTAATGTTTTATTATGTATATGTGATGTATGAGCCAAATTTTCCCAAGATACTAAACCTTCGAATCCTAGAATGTATTAATATTAGGTTATTTAACTTAAAAATTTTATAACAGTCTTGTAATAAAATGTTGGTTCATTATAATAAAGAATCCGAAAAGAGATTTTGAATTAAGGTTGAAAGAAATTGTCATGACCTGACCCACCAGTGCCCGCCTGGCTGGCGATAAGCCGAGTGTCGCTACCCTAATCCTGCCTTCAATAGGATAGGGGTTGGAAACCAGCACAGAGTAGGAATAAAATTTACATGGGATGGATTATCCTAATATACTTGTACTCAAACACACATCTCCAAGACCATACAATACTGAAATGTAAAATACAACTGATAACCAATGCATACACATGTCTAAATCCCCAAATTAGAGTATAATAAAATACTGGAAAGTGATAAGGGCCAAATTCAAGCCCACTAATGACTATAAATAAGTCCAATATAATAAAAAATAGTGGACTATAGTCAAATGAGACTTCTGGTATGAAACATGATTTGTCTAGGCCAAATCTCATCTCTATGTACTCCTAGTCCACTAAGAACCCTATTGAACAACCGATCATCTATATAAGACATGAAACATATGGGAAGAGCCCATGTTGGGGTGAGTATAAAAATACCCGGTAGTCAATCCTGAAATAAATAAGCATAAAGCATCAAGTATAGCAGTCATCACATCGTAAGTATATTTAAACAACATGTATAAAAATAATATCTAGATATACTCATCGTAGACACACCGTCTAAAGGTAAGGTCAAAACCATAATTTCTAGCCTAATATTCATACTCAAAGGTTTCATATATCACTCATATGAGAGAACACACTCCATGAGTCAGATAACACATATTAGAAGTCTTAAAAGATTGATACATATATGGGGATCACACCCAAGGCCATGAGGTATACCTAAAACCCAATTTGGATTAACCTTTTATGATGCCTGAGTAGTTTTGGTCATGGTAATTATGAGAACCCCACTTAGGGAAAATGATAATGATATAGGATCTCACTCTGGTACTCATAGAAGGATTCTAAAAAATCTATCTAAGATTGAATTTCCCCATAAGGGGTCACTATCTTATACAAAAGATGTTATTCTATAAGAAAACCCAAGGTAATGGTCAAGGGAATGGACCCTAATGAAACGTGTACATGATGATGTGAACAAGGCATCCAATCCATCTTTGAAGTACATGATGTGTATTTTTATTACACAACGTACCCCTTTGACACTGGGTCTACCTATGTATCACAGCTTTTGCTTGTGTCTATGTCTATATACAACTAGACTGGCTATATTCCTAACTGTGTCCATGTACACATGGATGTGTCTAAGTACGTGGATCTTCCCATTTACATTGGTCATTTCTATATACCTCTGCCTACCTATGTCTGTGTACCCTTTGAGGTACATTTTGAGTTTCTAAAACGACTCACATGGTACGTGATACTTTTCTCTCAACAGAAACCCCATATCCACACAGAGGGATCCACAAGACACGTGATCCCAGATTACATTCCATGTAACCCAAAATTCTATAGAACATGTAGATCCATTTCATGCATCATCATATGATTTTTTAGCCTTTGATCCAGCCATAAATCTTGCAAGAAAGAAAGGATCTGGTTGGGTCAAACCTTTCCATTACTGTTCATCGAAATTTGGGAATCTGATTCTCACTGGAAAACCAACTGCCTAATTTCCTAGTTTCTACACATCAAAACCTACATAAAAAAACTCTGATCCTATCTCGATTCATCATTGTAATTCGATCTCATCATCAATCCTAACTCAGATCTATGGTATCAATCCGTTGCACCAAAAAATGGATGCATAATGATTGATTTCTGGTTATTTTCAAACCACTGGCCAAAGATAATGTCATCAATGAACGAAAGAAGAATTAGGGAAGAAATTCATGAAACACAAACATGAGGAATAAAACTCTCCCAAGGTTCATTTCAGCCACGTCATTTCTATTAGAATGATGAATGAAGAGATATAGATAATAAATAATAGAAATCCCCAATCTCAAATAATATCTAACTCATACCCATAATATGCTCGATCCATGAATCAATTAACTGGTTGATTGATTCATGTTCTTAATAGTTAATAAAAATTTGATAAATCAAAATAAAACAACATCCAACATCGAGATGAATTGATCAATCATGAAGAATGAATCCACATCATAGTCATTGGTGAGATCTTCAATTTTTGTTGGAACACCGATCACCAAAACTCAATCTGTTGATGTTCTTCAATGGGAGATCCTCCACCAGCTCCTCTGTAAAATTATGAGGTTATAATCCCAACCCTAAAATTTTGTTATAGTTGGGTTTAAATATAGGAAGATCATCTCACTAAATTATT
This sequence comes from Viscum album, assembly GCA_963277665.1. Taxonomy (NCBI): domain Eukaryota; kingdom Viridiplantae; phylum Streptophyta; class Magnoliopsida; order Santalales; family Viscaceae; genus Viscum; species Viscum album. The sequence continues at coordinate 582,340,402 of OY728148.1, forward strand.
TAAACAAAATAAATAAATTAATTCATTTTACACCCATGAAAACTTTTTCACAAACACCCAACGTCAAAAAATATTATGTCATTCCTAGGGTAAAACCCACACTATGAACTCAATAGTGACCTCATATTTTTTATCCAAGTCATTATTTGGGATCTATTCCAATTTTTCATGAAAATTATGCATGTGTTCAATTAATATATTTAATATATTTCAAACATCAATTCTTATCTCACTGGGCCTCATAATAATGCGTCGTCTTATTGCCTGGTCTAGAAAATATTTCTTGATATATTTAAAGAATATAAATGAAAAAAAGAGATGATAAATTCTACCAAAATTATGTATTTATTTACAAGAACATAAAATAAAATACTACATAAAGAGATGTGGGTACTATGCACGCATCTGAGTCTCCCACTCCTAGGTACTCTCCTAAATATTCTTGTGCTTCCACCTGACACACACTAAAGGAATCACACTACCACATAGAATATTATCATCCTTATCCTAAGTATCTACTAGGTACTCTACAAAATAAGCACCATAATTGATGTCTATCTCACCCTAGTCGATAACATCCGATGGGTCGTGCATGTACCTCTTCATCCGTAACACATGGAAGACGTTGTGTACCCAATTTCGCTATGGAGGTAGATCCATGCAGTATCCCACCTCACTAACACTATTTAGTATCCAGAAATGGACAATGAATATCAGAGATAGCTTTCCACCCAATCCAAATCTCCATAACCCACATTGATTTGAGACCCATAGAAAAACATTGTCTCCCTCTTTGAAATCCAAAGGCCTTTATTAGCGATCCACATAAGACTTCTGAGGACTCGGTGCAGTCCTAATCAGCTATTGGGTGATTTAAAACTTCTCTTTCATGGACCACACCAACTATGGTCCCATAAGTGTTGAATCTCCTAGGTCGGTCCAACATAGTGGTGACCTACAGGTTCACCTATACAATTACTTGAATGGTGCCATACTGATGGTGGAATGGTACCTATTTTTGTACACAAAATTCATCAAGGGTAGGTGATCATCCCAACTATAACCAAAGTCTAACATGTAAGACTATAGTATGTTCTCTAGGACCTGAATGATCTATTCAGTCTAGCCATCTGTCTGAGGGTGAAATTCGATGCTCAAATGTAACCGAGTCCCAAATTATTCCTATGAAACCTTCCATAAACAAGATTTGATGTGAGAATAATGGTAAAAAATGATCATGAAGGGAACTCCATGGAGTCATACTATCTCTTACACATAAATGCATCACATTCTCTCTACCAAACTCTACTCTTGGATAGCTAATAAGTGGGATGACTTAGTGAGTTGGTCTACAGTCACCCATATGGTATCATTTCCTCTAAATATTCATATAATCCCCATCACGAAGTTTATAGATATCCTATTCCACTTCCATTCTAGCACCACAAGGGGTTTAGAGAAACCTATTGAAACCTAGTGCTCATCCTTAACTTACTGAAAAGTGAGGCATCATGATATAAACTTTGAAACTCCATTCTTCATCTCTTTTCACCAAAAATAACATCAGAGGTCCGGATATATCTTTTACACGCTTAGATGTACTACTAATGGATATGTGTTAAAATATATCAGAACCTCATCCTAAAATGTCACTGGTAACATCATGTTTCCTCTTAAAAGGATAACATGCTCCATACCTTCATAAAATCCACTAGGATCACATCCATTGGATATTTGAGTATGTAGGGTATCATAGTCGATATCTCCATAATGATCATCCCTAACTCACTATAAAAGCGGTGGGGTAAAAACCATCAAATGGAGGTAAGATACACCATATATATACACTAAGGATAAATTTAATGAGGAAAATTGGTCTAATTCCTCATTTAGTAGCTGTGAACAAGATCCCCTACTGAGAGCATCTGTTACTAGGTCTGCCATGCTAGGAGTATAGACTATCTCAAAGTCATAATCATAGAGGAACTAAATTCATTGCAACTATCTCAAGTTAAGATACCTTTGAGATAATATAAACTTGAAACTCTTATGGTTATACTAGATGATAAATCACTCACCCATAATGTAGTATCACCACACATTTAGTGTAAATACTACCACTGCTAGATCAAGATCATGGGTCGTGTAGTTTTGATCATGTGGTCTCAACTAACATGAACCATAGGCAATCACCACTTGCCTCTTAATTAGAATACAACCAAGCTTGGTCCCTAATGCATCATAGAAAATTATGTACTCGACATCCTCTTTTGGAAATATCAAAATGGGAATGCTTTTCAATCTCTGAATCAACTCCTAAAAAGACTTATAAAACCTCTATTTCCATATAAAAGGCCACTAATTTTGGGTCAAATATTTCAAGGGAGATAATATCCTAGAGAAACCATGTATGAATCTATTATATTATCCTTCAAACCTAAGGAATCTCTACACCTCTGTGATTATCTTGAGTGAATCTCAAGCTAACACTGCCTCGACCTTCACTAGGTCCACTACTACACTGTATTCTGATATAAAATGTCCCAAAAAGTGGACTTCCTGGATCCATAACTATAAATTCAAAGTATTTCCATAAATTTGGTTCTCTTTAGGTACATCTAGGACCATTTTCAAGTGTCACACATTCTCCTACTAAATTTCCATGTACATTAGGATATCATCAAATAAGATTACCACAAACTGGTCTAATAATGTTTGAAAGATCTATTTTATGAGTCCCATGAACATTGATGGTGAATTATTCATGAAAAAAGGCTTCAATAAGTACTCATAGTGACCATAAAGACATCAAAAAGTCATCTTCAATGTATCCTTGACCTGTACTCACAACTGGTGATAGCACGATCTAAGGTCAATCTTTGCGAACCATCATGACCCTCTCAACTAACCGAAAAGGTCATCGATCCTTAGTAGTAGATACTTGTTCTTTATATCACCTATGTTAGGTGATGATAGTACAAAAATAACCTCAATATCCCATATTCATTCTTGGTGAACAAAATTTAGGCTGCCCAGGGTGAAACACTAGGCCTAACAAATCCCTTCCTCTACAAGTGCTCCAACTATACCCTGAGCTTGCAAAGCTCTGTAGGAGCCATATAATATTCTAAAATAGATATTATTTCCATCCATAGGTGTAAATAAATACAAGATTCTACCTCTCTTCATATAGTTAAGCAAAAAACATCCTCAAGAAATACGTCTTTATACTCCGCTACCACTGTATGAAATTGAAATCTCAAAACATCATCGGGATGAAGTGGGAATATTTGGTAAGACGATCAATCACTAACCAAATAGAATTATTACCCTAATGTGTATGAGGTAGGCCAATAATGAAGTCCATGGAAACCTCATCTCACTTCTAGGTAGGAATGAGTAATGGATGAAGCAAACTAGATAGTATTTGATGCTCTACTTTCACCTACTTACAAGTGTAGCATCTCGATACAAAGTTGACTATGTACCATCTCATACCAGGCCAATAGAACTAGTGACAAGCATCATAATAAATCTTGGTAGTACCAAGATAGATGGCCCAATAAGGCTGGTGTCTTTCCTGCATCACCACCTTCTGCAAGGATAATGACACCACTGCACGACCTCTAAAGCACAAAATCCCCTTAGAAGATGAAGACCACTCTAAAGAAGTCTCCCCACCATGAAGAAATTGTATAGACCGCTGACATAGCTCATCATCAGGATTATCTTGATGAATCAATTCCAAAAGGGTAGAAGTCAACTAAACACTATCCAAGAAGGTACCTCTGTTATTCTCCTTGGTCTCCAAGTGCATCTCAGAAAAGAGATCCATAAATGTCCACTCATCGTTGGACTTCCTCAATGCTTGCACTGGTATATTCCTACTCAATCTGTCCTCCACTACATTACCCTTGCTCGGGGAGTTGAAAATGTCAAATTCAAACCCCTACAGGTATTCGATCCAACAATTATTCCTCAAATTTAGATCCTTCTGTGAGAATATATAAGCTAGGATCTTATGGTTAGATTAGACCTCAATTTTCTCCCCAAAGAGGTAATAACTCCACGTCTTTAAGGAGTCCATCACTGCTTCCAAATCTAAGTTATGAGTTGGATAATTCATCTCATGCGGCTAGAGATGGTGAGAATCATAATCCGCCACATGATTATCCTACATGAGTACACACCCAAGGCCTGTACCTGAAGTATAATAATAAACCATGTAACCCTTCCCATGCTCTGGTAAGATCAACAAAAGTGTGGTGATCAAACACTTCTTCAAATCCTCAAAGGATTCCTGGAACTGTGGGCTCCATTCAAGCTTCACCCCTTTTTGGGTGAGTGCGGTCATGGAGGAGGCCAGCCACGAGAAATCCTGAACAAAATGCATGTAATAACCTGCCAGGCCAAAAATACTCTTGATCACAAACACATTCCTAGGCTGTTCCCATGACATAACTGCACTGATCTTGTCAGGGTCCACTAAAACCCCTTTTTATGAAATGAGATGCCCCAGAAACATCACTTCCTTGATCCAGAATGTGCACTTCGAAAGTTTGGCATAAAAGAACCGATCCCACAAAGTGCCCAAAATGATCCGTAGGTGATGCTCATGTTACTCCTTATATTCAGAATACACTAGGATGTCATCCAAAAAACCATGATAAAGGAGTTGAGATACAGGTGGAACACCCTATTTACGAGTTCCATGAAAACCGTTGGAGCATTTGTAAATCCAAAAGGCATGACCAAGTACTCTAAGTGGACGTACCTTATTTGGAAAGCCGTCTTCGTGATGTCCGCCTCTCTCACCTTGACCTGGTGGTATCTCAAGTGCACATAGATTTTGGAGAACCACTTTTCCCCCATCAATTGGTAAAAAAAAATCATCAATATGAGGCAAATGGTATTTATTCTTGAGGTTTACCTTATTCAATTTCCAGTAATCAATGCACAACAGAGGGTTCCGTCGACCTTCTTCACAAATAAAACCAGATCTGCCAAGGAGAGACGTTCGAGTGAATGAATCCATTAGATTCTAAATAATCTAGCTGTATCTTTAATTCCATCAATTTTGTGGGGGCTATACGATATGATGGAAGAGATATAGGTTGTGTTCCCAGCATCAATTCAATCAAGAACTCTACTTCCTTATCTAGGGGTAATCCTGAAAAATCATCTGGGAATACCTTTGGGAACTCATCAACTACATGAAGTAATCCACTCTGAGAAGATCCACTATCTTCCTCTAGTGTGAGAGATGATAACTGATAATAAAGATTCCCTAAATCAAGAAATGTAGGTCTCACTCGACCCGACCAAGGATCCCATTATCCATGAAACAACAGAGGACTCCCATCTGGTTCCATAAAACTAACTCATAGCTGATAGTAGTCAATATGCTCTTGGAAGAGCACCAGCTAGTCTAAGCTAAGGATTATATCAAACAAGTCCATATCTAGGACCAAGAAATCCCATTACATTTCAAATCCTAACACAGAAAGTGAACACGATGGACATGTGAGGCCCTGCTCCTTTTTCTTACCCAACAGTGTTACTAAATCCATTGCAACAAATAAGAGCTTGGTTGGTAGGATCAACAAGTTCACAAGATGAGAATATATAAAAGAGGTAGAATCACCAGTATAAAAATGAATGGCAACTAAAGAAGAAGCAATCAAAATGGTACCTTGAACAGTCAAAGGTCCTGCATCAAATTCCATTGGTGCCTGATCCACAACAAGAAGATGCCTGGTCCCTGTCTGAGAACAAATGCTCTCTTGCGACTCTTCCTTGATCTCGTTCTGCCTAGAAGATGATTCAGTCCTACCACCATGACCACAAAATCGAGATCTTGTTGTCATGGTCGGCTTCGAATGAACTGACACTCCTCTAGAATCCATAGATCTAGTCCCACTCTAGTAAGGGAGTGTCACCCTGCAAAAGCACTGCATTTGTCCCATTACTCCACATCAAAAACAAGTCTTAGGAGAGAAGGTACATGCGGGTCGAATGTGTCCTACCTTCCCGCACTGATGACACACCATATAACCAGCACTAGAAGCCCCAGATGAAGTCTGCATGGGAGGATGGCCTAATCTGCCATCACTCTTCTTCCCTTTCCCATCACTCTTCATCTTCTTCTCGGATGAACTTCCACTTCCAAACCCTGAAATAGCCCTAAAGAAACTAGACCTTCCCTTACAGTAAATATCCACCATAAAATCTCAGTCAACCACCTCAGCATAAGTCTTCATCTTGAACATAAATACCTAACAGTAGATCTCTGGTCCCAAACCATTTTCAAACATCTAAGCCTTCATCTGTTCATTAGAGACTATTTCAGGTGCCTACTAGACTATCTTGGTGAAGCGTTTGGAATACTCCGTCACTGAATAGTCCCCCTAAACAAGATCCATGAACTCTTGAGATCTAACATAAACCAAGACTTCCGGTCAGTATTGTTTGTTGTAGACTACCTTGAAGTCCTTCTAGTTTATCTACTCATGCTTCCTAGTTTGGACCACTGAGTCCCACCACCTTCGACTGGAACCTTCTAGCAGGAACGAAGCACACTTCACTCTGACCTCTTCAGGAGTGTCCATGAATTCAAACATGCAATCAATATTCTCAAGTCAATCTTCTTCTTCCCAAGGCTTCGTGCTACCTTAGAATGAAGGGGGTTTATTCTTGAGAAATTCATGGGATTTTTCCTTTTTTGGACCAGATTCCTCTTCCTTAACTGGATCAGGGGAAGGCATAGGAGTTTATCCTTTTTCTAGAGCCTAAACATCCTAGACTATAGCTTCCACCAACCTCTGATCAAGTGTAAAGGGAGAACTCTCCCTGACTTACTTCCGTGAGTGCGTGTAAGCTCTCCAGGAAGGCATCCTACTGCAAGGAGCAACAGTCAAAAAAAGAAAATCATCAATACATCATGTCTGAAGAAAAGTAAAATTTTATCAAGGAAAATAATCATCAGTAAACCAAACATGCAAAAGAAACATCGAGTCCAAACCACTTTTACCCCACCCGATGTCCACGCATAGTTTGCAACATGCACATCCCACCTAGAAGAGAGGTCAAAAAATCATCCCAACACCCCATGGTGACTTAGGGTCTGTCACGAGGTGTGATAGCTAGGCACCCTACTCACAACGAGAACTCCAAGACCTGATAGTCCTAGATCCTATCTAACTAGACTCATATAAAAAAATAACCCAAAGAGAAAAACCAACCTCTAATACCATTTTTGTCACAAACCAAATTGGTTCTCCATCCAATTGATGCTTGACCCGGTCCATGGTAAGGCTCGAAGGGCGTTCTCGATCCCCACGGGCTCGCACAAGTGTGCAGGTATCAAAGTAAATCTTGGGAATTATTTTCCTGAATAAACAAATACAAATAAAATAACCAACAATATAAAATAGACCAAAGTTGAAGGTCCCAACCAAACTAGCCTTTAACCAAAAACTAGAATTTGAATTGCATATTTAAACTGGAAACTAAAAAATAACTACCACTTGATAGGGTGACAGAAAACCAGCACAAAACCTCCACCTGGTGAGTGGATGCCACCCTCAAGCCATATCCGCAATTCCAAACCAAGAATTCCGCAAACAACCTGAACCACCACTCCCAAAAGCTGGACCCTTACCTATTTTATACATAATAAAATATGCTTACACCTAAGGGTGTAAGTAAGGTCTGAGATAATTCCCAATAGGATACCACCAATAAAATATTCCACATATAATGATTAAATGACAAAACAGTTTCATGTTTAACCAAGGAAAAGAGATAAATTCTTTAACAATTTTAATGAAAACAGTTTGAGGAAAGAAAAATTTAAAGGGATGATGGTTTAAAAAAACACTTTTACTTTTATGACACCACAAAAGTCACCCCACATACTGATGGTGAGTGTAATGTAATCCATGAGAACCAAAAGTGGGAGAGGCCCTATAGTTACTAGCATAAAAATGGGGCCCTAGAACATCACGTCTCGGTGAACAAAGGAATAGGAACCACAAAAAATTAAGTTATCGTGCACAAGCCACTAGTAGGGAAACACATCCATAACCTATTGGTCTCCAATCATCATCCAAAGTTTAGATAGTGTTGTAAGCATCAAACTAGTTAAGTGAAACTAGGCCAATGCCACTCCTGTATCACTAGCACACTAGATCTAGTCTGCCCACTTAGTACCCATGCTTCCCATCTGTTCTCAAAAGTTTCAAGTTCACATTTCTTGTCAAATTAAAATACACAAAACACATAGGGTGTTATATAAGTCCTACACCACACTTTCACATACAAAAATCCATTTAGAAACATTACACACACCAATTTTCTTTGAAAACTCAAACTTGCTTTACCTACATAATCAAATAACCAGATGTACAGTTTTAAAGACCACACCTAAAATTAACCAAACACTAGAAAATTTCATTTAAAAATTTTCAAAAAAAGTATTTAACAAATCAATATGCCCAAAACCCACTAAAAATCTATTTTATAACAAAATACATACTGACACCACAACAAATCACAAACTACAGCTTCTGTGCCCACTAAAAAAACTAACTTTATAATTTAATAAAAATTAATATTTCAAAAATGAGCTACTCGAAAAACAAAATCACATAGAATTTCAAATAAAACCAACTACTCACATTAGAAACCAATTAATAGATAAATTAAATTAATTAAACAAGAAACCTAACTAGTCAGTCAATCCTTACGCATGAAATAACCTACCTTGGTGTAGGAATAACCTCCCAAACAGACACAAAACTCTTTTCACATGTCAATTGCACTGCAAGGGGTCTATAATGAACCCCAAAACAAGGTATCATATCAAAGATGTCAAAAAAGAACCAACAAAAAACCAAAACCCTTACTACAATACCAAAAAAAATGGAAGAACAACCGGTCGTAGGGGAATGCACCTACAGTAAGGGTGTGGGAGGCCATCCAAAGGTTGAAGGAGGCTACTAGAGCTTGTGCGGTGCTGGAAAAATGGGAATTTGACAGATGTTAAGTCAAACAAGGGTAGGTTCATGGGCCCGAGTGGTGTGAGGTAGCGGGGAAAAGCAGGTCAGGTGATGCGAGGTGTGGTGGGGCCATGAGGCCGGAGATCGCCAGTTGATGCAGCTTGAGGGGGATTAGAATGACGGTCGGGAGGTGTAGCGAAAGAGGAAAGCATGTGCACTATGTAGGGTTTGGGCACTATTGCGCGATGGGGAAGGAGGAAAGGGAAGAGGAAGAGAAAAAATAAAGGAAAAAGAAAAAAAAGAAAGAAAAGAAAAAGAATGATAAAAAAAGAAATAGAAACCCTAAAAAAAACTTAAACCAATCTTAAATAATGGTAAATAAAATTGATAATATATATTAATAATGATGATAATAATAATAATAATAATATTTATGTTAATAAAATTACATACTTAAAATATTAATAATAAAAAGGTTTATAATGTTATAAGTTAATGTTAGAAACTAAATTGAGGTATTAATAATAATAATAATAATAATAGTAATAATAACAATGAAAATATTAATAATAATAACAATAATTTTATTTTTATTATGTTAGTTAACCACCCGCGCACTGGGAAGGCCGCACATTTAACTAGAAAAGCCACATAGCTTCACCCGTGCACTACCTGTGCATCAGGAATTGTCAAGACAATGCTCATTTTTCAGTGAAAAAGTGCAAAAATCATGTCATGATCAACCCATATTTTATCAAAACAATTATTAAAAATGGAAGATAAAATTATGAGATACAAATTTAAATTAAAAACATACCGCAATGTGAAGTCTGGGTGTGATAACTTATGTCATTAAAATTTGTAAAAATGGATTCCATATTTGTAATAATCATAATTTATAATGTCTAATAATATAAACATAGTTTTTCATCAAAAATATTAGTGAATGCAGTTAAAATTAATTACAACTATTAAGGTAAAATTAACCTTAACAAGGGACTAAGACTTAAACTTAAGGGATAAATGACATATAAACTTGTCCAAAATACATTTTATAGACATATTTAGACCATATAATCCCTATATATAACTTGGATTATTATTAGAGCCAATTGACATGGGAAAAACATGGGTGGAATTCTCTTTTCAAAAATTTACAAGAATGCCACTCCTCCTCCACTATAAAAAGGTACTCACCCCTCCCACTTCCTAACACCTATAAAGACATTTGTTTCAGCTAAAATATTCTTAAATATACTCCCCAAACACTACCTTCCTCCTTGAATCCTCCCTTTTGGCCTAAATCCATCTAATGAATCCCTTTGATGAAAATGAAAATGAGTTACCCAAAGAAGAGGTAACATCCTTCCTCAAACTCCTTTATATTATTTTCTTTCTCCACCTCCTCAAATATCCTTATTCCATGATTATATTATAAAAAAGGTATCATAAATATACTTCTATGTTTTTATATTAAGGTTTATACTAACACTTAAACAAAATTCCATCTAATGGGTAAAGAACTTACCGTTCATGTGTACGGAAAACTACCGCCTCAAAAAATGATGTTGTTCATTTTTTTCCTTGAACAACATTCATGGTTGGGAATTATGATAGAAAATATGTTTATATATGATATATATGATATTTATTATGTCTTTATTATTATTTAATTCTTTTATAACACATACCTTTATACTTTCCATCTTGTGTAAATACAATAACATTGTTTGTGGATGTGTAGACTACTGCCTCTTCAAAGTGATGTGATTCGTTTACACTCTACATGAAATGTATCGAGGATGAGTTTATTGAAATTATATGATATATAGGATATAATAATTCTACTGTAATAATGATATATATATATATATACATATACATACATATATTTCTTTTACTTTCTTCATTTCAATACGACAATAAAACAGAAACAACGTTCATGCGTACGTACGGTCTATCGTCTCCATGAATGGTGTATTATATTTAATAATTATATATTATATAGATGAGTATAATACACATAAAATTAATATAAATTATATTTATAACATGGTTTACATTCTTTAAATCATGATAAAAGTATAACAACCAAACATATAACAAATTAAGACACATGTGAAAAACAAAGCGGATATTACCCGAAGTGTAACCTTAACATGAAATTATTAATAAGAGGGTAATATAATGTCCTAATAAAATAATATATGGTATTAGATATAAGAATAATTTTCTATAAAATATTTATAATAATCTTAAATTTATTATACTCTAAGATTATATGAGTACAATGAGAGTTAAGGTATAGAAGTAAGGGAATTTCATCTCACTTTTTAATTCTGTGAGATACATGCCCTATTCCCCACTCATTTATTTTTTTGTGTGTTTATAAATCCCATGAATTTATTCTATGATTTTTAAAATTAAATTTATGGGTATTTTTATATTCATTTTATGATCTTTATTTCATGGTTTTTATGGTTCAAAAGTTACCAAATCAGTAAAGTAATTTTGTCTCAATTTTCATTCTTTAAGACACATATTTTTCTATGAACCTATGTAATTTTATGTGCTTTATATGATTACAATTGAAATTTTATATCATTAATATCCATATTATTTATGAAATTTTAGGATCCATTTAATTTAATTTTCTTACATGGTGAGTGTGATCCAAAGTTACCAAGTGGTAAGAGTTTATTGAAACAATCTCATCATTTATGAAATGTTATAATACATATCTCAATAACTCTCATGAGTTTTATAAAACTTTTTTTTTTCATGTTATATCCAAGAAATGGTCTCATTTTTCTACTCTATAGTACATAAGATTACCAAGAACGTGATTTTAAGACAGTTTGACTTTACCTCTCTTTCTCGTTGGAAATCTTTGTTCCTTAAAAACCATGTTTTCTAAAAGGTTTCCAAAAATATTCTACTATTATAATAATACATCTAAAACACATTTTTACATATTTTTTTCTTTAAAAGAAGAGGTTTTAAAAAATCAATCTTCTTATCGTTTTCTGGTCGAGACACTTTTCTAAACTTTTTATGGTGCAAAAGGAATGTTTTACAGATACAAATTTACCCACCATCATGAACAACATTCCCTTGAAACATACTTTATAAGAGTATTCTTTTTTAAAAAAAAAATAAAATTATTTCCTAATATTCCAGAAAGTCATTGTTTTAAAGTTATTTTTCAATAAAAAAAGGTTTTCAAAAAGGTTTTATATTTATAAAGTGATTTTAAATGGTTTTCAAAACTTCCATTTTAAGTCTTCAAAAGGTTTTTTTCCAAGAAAAATATTTTTATGATTTTTAAAAATTATTTTATAAGTTTAAAAATTATTTTCAAAGGAAAAGTTTTTCAAATTTTTTTCAATCTTCTTTTATACATTTTCAAATAATTTTTTTTCAAGCTCTTTTATAAGTTTTCAAGGAAAAGGGTTTTTAAAACAATTTCAAGATTTATTTATAATTTTTCAAATTATTTTCAAATAAAAATGTTTTAAAAATGTATTCAATATTATTTTATATGTTTTAAAATAAAAATGTTTTCAAAATGTTTTCAATCTATTTTATAAGTTTTCAGGGAAAAGGGTTTTAAAAACATTTTCAAATATTTATTTATAACTTTTTGAATTATTTTAAAATAAATGGTTTTAAAAAATATTTGAATATTTATTTATAAGTTTTTAAAGAAAAAGGTTTTTATAATTTTCTAAAATATTCCTTTATAAGTTTTTCATGTTTATTTTCAGGAAATTTTTTTTCAAAAGGTTTTATGTTTTAAAAATAAATTTTCAAGAATAAAGGATAATTTCTTCAAGAAACGTTTTTAAAAGATCTTTCAAAATTATTGATCATATAAGATGGAATCCATTGGTGTTACTCATGACTTATTGAGGATATTATCCAAGGTTCCATTCAAATTATTTCTCTTAATGGTTTATGTTTTAATGGTATAACATTCATGAAACCCGTCTCTATTTCATGGGTTATATGTTTATGCAATCCATTTATATTTCAAGAGTTATATGTCTATAAAATTAATTTATTTTCATGGGTTATCCTTTGATGAAATGATTATGAAACCTATCTATTTTCCATATATTAGGATAATATTTCATATTTATGATACCCTTTTTATTTTGTGGGTTATGTTATGGGTAATTTTTATAATCTCATGGCACACGTATGTATGATTTCATTATAGTATGGGTGAGACCTATATCTCCCTTCAATGTATTGGGTAAAGATTTATATCTCATGATATAGACTAATATGGTCTTGATAGTGAACCTTGACTACAAAGATGACTATGGGAGTGAACCATGACTACCAAGATGGTATGGGGAGTGAACTCATACTACTAAGATGGCCATGGGAGTGAACCATGATTACCAAGATAATATGGGGAGTAAACCTATACTACTAATATGACATTGGTAGTGATTCCTTGAATATTATGAAAATTATTTCATATACTTATGTGTTTTCCACAATTACATGTCTTATTCTTATGTTAAGATTTCATGGCTTATGTTGTTTATTTCCTTATGATTCATTTCTTATGAACTGCCAATATTTTTGCCACACTTATTGATTATGATCTTTAATATACAGGGTATGATCTTCTATATTCATGATCCTATTCTCATTTCCTTATTCTCGTGATTATGTTTAAATATATCCCTTGTTTAACCTTACTAATAATATGAGATCACCCCTTTTTATGTTTCCTTTCCCCCAGGTTATGAAGATATGTATTATGTTTGATGTGTTTAATAAAGATTCTAGTCAAGAAGAACCTAGTGGGAGATAATTTAGCTCACTTATGTACCATTTTTTATGTTTCCATATTTCTAAAGTCATTAGACTAATATGGTATTTGGGTGTGTGTTTGTGTAATGTGTTAAGTATTCCGAAAAACTAATATAATGTAATATATGAAAAGTTAGGGTTGATATAGTTAGTATTAGAGAAAAAATTTAGTTAACCTTTGGAAACTAGGAAGAGGAAACCTTAGTGAGAACCCTAAGGACATGTCTAAGGATAAGTCTGAGGATAAGGAAAAGTATAGAAAAATTTCCTATAATTTTGTTATAGGATAGAGTGTGTGGTTTCCTAAAAATAAATACCTATCTGGATGTGGATCTAGCACAGATGTACCTAGGGGAAACAACTCTGGAAAGGTGGGTTGGGCCTGACTTGATCTAACCTAGTTCCTAACAATAGGCCTTGTTGCACATCTAGTTTGACACACCTAAGGGATATGCTTTAGGAATTAACAAGCTATTCATGAACCATTATAAAGGATTTAAAATTAAGTTTTCTATGAATAACCTACGATAAACCTAGGGAGCCATAGATTAATGAAGGTTCCATGATTTAGAAATCCTATAAGTAATTCATTTTCATAATTATGTGGTTTTCCACTCTGATATGTGTTTCTCACACTATGATTTCTATTTTTATTTAATGGAAGGAACCAGAAGGAACTGGGTTAATGTTGAAAGTGAATTTTTTTTACCAATGAGTAGTTAAATGGGATGATTATAGGAGTAAAGGATGTTGTGATCATGCCTAATCATTTTTCATGGAACATTATTAACAATGTGTACCTTAACTAACTCTAAAACTCACAAAATAATATATTGAAGGATATCATTGAGAGTTCGAGTAATGAAGACGACATAGAAAAGAAGATTAAGTTTCCTACATGTTGAGAGTGTGGAAAGAATCACCCAAGTGAATGTCTTAGAAGAAAAATAAGTTGTTTTGACTGTGGAAAAGAATGAAACAAAAAAAGTGACTGAAAAAGAATAATTAAGAGTTTAGTTAACAAAATGGATGGGAATATTGGACTCCCTAATACTTCATCTAAGGTTAAATGCTTTAAGTGTGGAATGAATGGTCATTATGAAAATCAATGTACAAAGTGGTAAGATCAAGAATAGAATCAGCAAGTTTGTATGAGTAATGGTTATATTGTTGATGATGATGATACTATAGATGAAATGTGAAAGGAAATAGGTATTATACAATAGGATGAGGTAGCATTATTAATAGATCAAGGATGAAGTGGAATAATAAAAGTTTTTATTTGGATTTAAGAATTATTTTATATGAATGGTAAAATATATTAGCATTGTTCATTTTATGTTTTTTTTTCACTAAGGATTTACCAGAATACTTTGAATGGTCTCGATGGAATATAAAAGAGATTTTATGAAAAAATGATGTTCATATAAAAAACATGAGTAAGGGAAATATAACCTTTAATATGTTCCTTATGTTAAGATAATTTTGTTTAGATAAAGATATTTTGGATATGAATAAGTAAATTGGATGATACTGATTACCTTATAACTAATTAAGGAATCATTTACATGTGTTTTATTCTATCATTGACTAAGTTTACAATATTTTAGGATTTAATGAATTTATCTAGTAATATTTAGAATAAGTAAGCATGCATGTTTTAAAATAATATTTATGATAATTCAGGTTATTACCATGTCTCAAGAGAATATATGATGAGGGTTGTTTCCAACGCTTTCCCTAGGGGAACGCACATCTGTCTCGTTTGGCGGGACAGTGGCACTGTCTGTTTCCCTGAATTCCGGATTTCCAAAGGTGGGAGAAATCCACTCCTTGTTCAGGGACGTTTGCTCCTTAATCAAAATAGTATGATAGGATGTCGGTTCTTCCTTACTTGGATTCCTCATCGGAACTCGTCACCTAGTCCGGTTCTCCCTTATAGATTTAAGACATTGTTCGTGAAACTATTCCTAGTGCCATATCTTCATGGACACCAATTAATTACACTGCTTCTATCAGGACATTCCAAGGGGTATGGTCAGGGCAGCAACCTTCGGTGAGGGGAGTAGTCATGTTGGACACCACTATCATGTCTAGACGCTGGGACACTAGTGCGTCTGGGTTTCTTCCCCTTATTATAGGGCTTCTTGAGGGTGCGGAATCCTGAGCCATCCCATGTCGAATGTGAGGAATTATATGCCATAAGCATGTTTCTGAGGTTTTCCTCAACTTCCCATGTTTAACACAGGGTATGCCACAAGTTTAACGTCCAATGGAGACAGATCAGACAGATCAGAACACTAATTAGAGTGGATCAGATGGGTGCAACCCCCAGAGGGAACACTGATGTTGGGGCCAACGTGTGGTTGACTTCCCAGTTACTGTTGAGGGTGATGAGGAATGAGATGGCATGATTTCACCAGGATGTGGTGACCCGGATGAGAATTAGGATAGATGATGGAGCCGTTGAATGAAGTTGATAGTGAATGGGATGGGACCATCCTGGGGATGACAATGATTTTGGGATTGAGCCTTGAAGAGGCTTCCTACGTATCCCCATGGTAGGGAATCAAAGTCCACGTAGTTCATCTGATGACGACTTACCACCGATTGGGGTTTTCAATGGCCTACCACTGTATGGGGTCGTAAAAACTTACCGCTGGATAAGAATGTCAATGGATAACCGCTGAATAGGGTCACAACGGATTACCACTGATTGAGGTCACAACGACTTACCACTGGATGGGGTAGAATAGACGTGAATGGGGACTTGGGGCCCAGATAGATGGTGGGGCTTGAACCTCGTGGAGGCTTCCAATGTACCCTTCCTTGGAAAGGATCAAAGACCTCGTAGTTCAGGTTATGGGGGTGGGGCTTACACTCTAGGCTGCCCAAAGGTGTTGGTGAACCGATGTGAAGGGGTCAGAGCGACCAATGGGTGGTGTTCTTGAACCTCGTGGAGGCTTCCTACGTACCCTTCCTTGGGATGTATTAAAGTCCTCATATGTTAGGTGAGAAAGTGTAGGGATTACACTCTAGGATGCCCAAGTTGTTGTTGAACAGACGTGAAGGGGGTCGGAGTGACCAATGGGTTGTGGGATTGAACCTCATGGAGGCTTCCTACGTTCCTTGCCTTGGTAAGGATCAAAGTCCTCATAGTTCAGGTGGTGGGGGTGGGGTTTACATTCTAGGATTTACAAAGAGGATTTCATGCTCAGTGCTTGCTCTAAGACCACATGAGTCATGCTCGGTGTGAGAAACAAGAGACAGCAAAGACCTGGCGATCACGTCACGAAAGGTGCATCCATGTGAAGTGGATTGGTGATTACACGTGATCATAACCCAAAGAGGAAATAGGGGCTTATGCATGGTTAGTATCCCAAAGAGGTTGGGACTTACTCCAGGATGGAGGCCTAGTGGCAACAAAGCTCTGTGGGAGAGGGATTTGGAACTGAATAAAGGAGGGGCAGAGATGCTACCTCCTGCAAGAAATCTAGGGGCTTACACCAGGGTGGTTTCCCTTTCCCCGCATAGGATTCATGGGGGGAAGTCACCGTTTAACATCATGTGATGAGGATGATAATGCTGGGCAGTTTAATGTCCTGCAGATCGGATGAGGGAGGGTTCACTCCGCACCCCTAGGACTAACATAACTGGTACCCTTTGCACCTTGGTGAAGAGAAGGGACACGAAACACTATGGCTAGGGTGTGTCATGGAGAGAACCATTGGGGGGGTCCATGTTAGTGTGACTATGAGAAGAAGCAATAACCGTTAGCGTGCCTATGAGAAGAAGCATGAGGTGAGGAAACACAATGTGAAACGTCGCCCAAGGGACTTTGAAGTTACTTCATGCAACCTTTGAAGGTTTCAAATGAGAGGGAGTTGTAGAGAAAAGGGGTTTATGAGTAGAGGCCTTGTAGAGCTCTGGTTATCTATGCAGTGGAAGGGCTTAATGAAGGTGCGAGATTCGTGAAGTGAAGTGGCCTAGCCTAGGCATAGGGAATATATTCATACAATATGTGCTTTGTGAAGTGGAAGGGAACTCATGAAGCAAATCCCTACAAAGCATGGGTACCTTATGAAGCAAGGTCCTGTGAATCAATGTGCTTCACGAGGCCCAGTGACTTTGCCTTCGCATTTGAGTCATGTGTGCATGGGGGGTGCTTCATGAAGAATAAATGCTCTGCGATGACCCAAGTCACTGTGAGGATCTCCTTCCTTCATGAATGCCCATGGGCTTCGCGAAAGAATCCCTCTCAAAAGTGGGGGTGAAAGCAAGGCAAAGGGGAGGCACTTCGTAGAGAAAAATTACCTTGAGTAGCTCATGGTTTGCAGAGCAGAAAGTGCTTCATGATTTAAGAGTGAAACTCACGGCCGATTGTCGCCTATCGACCGATCAAAGTTCTAGTGCTCTGTTAATGTGTATATGAGCACTCGGGTCGAATCATCGGTGATGATACTTTGAAATAGTTGTTTGTTTTTAGTTGATTGTATTATGATTGGGGGGGGTTTGTTTGTAGAGATTAATTGAAATGACTAATTGATTATGATTGATTTAACAAATTGATAATGATTGGGGTGAGTTCATCATTAGGTTAGTTAAGCTTGTGATATCCTTGAGCTTTGCTTTATATTGCATTTAAATTAACACCCATGTCACAAGTTGACGTTGATTTGAATTCCCAAGTGTTAAGGCTTTAATCCAATCCTTAACTTAACTTAGGGTTATAATATTGATCATATCTTGTTTATGGTAGTGTATTTATGGTTCCAATAATACATGGAAACCACATGTTAAACAAAACAAGTGATTAATCCATGACATGCTAAGTCCAACATACACAATGTTAATTCAACAAATACTCATCGAGTGAAAGCTCTCAATCGCTTAACATACCTAAATTAAAACTCACCCCAATGAGATATTTACTCCGCCATTAAGATGCTTATTAATCTAGTAATATATGTTTATGGTGATGAATTATAAATAGAATAAAAAGAAAGGGACAAGATAAGAGTAGTGCGCCGAACACACACACAAATGATGAAGAAAATTAAAAACGGATTTTCGATTGAATGAGGAAGAAAAAGAAGGGAAGTGGATTCAACTGAATTTAAAATATTTTTAGAAAATAAATATTAAACTAGATAAGTTGTATGAGAATAAGAGATATTGAAGAAGTAACTTGCATTAAAACATAATTACAAAGAAAGAGGCTTACAAGATTACAAAAACGAAGAACATGAAAGTAAGTAAAAACAAAGAGAGGAGGAAAGGTCTCTCAAGTGAAAAATTGAGTATGGAAGTTCCTTACAAGACTTTTTCAAGGATTTTTTCATTCCAATATGTTCTCCTCTCTTCTGAAATTCCAACCCTTTGAAGGAGAGGATGGGGATGCATTTATAGCCCAAAGAAGTGGACTGTTTTCATTCTCAATCTGTACCTACACTTGCATCGCCAAGTTGGCTATTCAGACAGCCGAATCTCAAGAAATATCCTTCTTAAAAGTTGTATATAATACAGTTTTCCAACCTCTCTCAAAATTTGGAGTCATTTTTACATATGTACCCAACATTATAGCCGGATGATTAAACAATTTTAATCTGTCCATTTCAATCCAGTCTTTTTGATGTCCAAAATTTGAAAGCGTTTTTGAACAGTAATATGCCTTCAAAACTGAATTATTTCTTCAACAAAGTCGGCCACCTATATCTCCTCTTTCATACTGAAAAATCTCAGCTTTATTGGATGCTTACATCATGAGATATGTCATGATTACTGTACTGATTTTATTTCTCGGCCAGAATGGTGGGCTGGACTTCAAAGAATATGTTGGGCCCCTTGAGTTTGAATTTGGGCCTTGAAATTTTTATCCAGTACTACTTACATTTTAACCCTAACTATGGTGGAGAATAATGGAATTTGGACTTCTTTATTTAGACCAGTAAATCAATATTCATGAATAGTCCAGTTTCTTCACAGATTCTTTGGTCTTGTTTGTGAGGACCATATGACCCTTCAAATGGAAGAATTGGCTCATGGTACCTTCTAATGAAATGTTTTATATTTAAGGAATAATCCTAAAAAATAGAAAACAAAAAATTTGGATCAGTATAGTGATAGTTATTATTAAGACAGTAAACTGACTCAATTAGACTATTAAAAAATGCTCAAAAATTATACTTAATATTAAAACATTAATATTTCACACAAATTATGCACATTTCATATAAAATAAGTAAAGGGAGTATATAATAAGTCATGAAAATATTAATAACATCAACCCCCCCATACTTAGTTTTGTGCATGTCCTAATGTGCAACAAATATAAAAACATGACAAAATCATTTTCACTCACCAACAAATATTAAAATTTTGTTTTCTCCAATCAGGGGAGGTTTAGAATATTTCACTCATCCATTTTTAATTACACAAAAAGTTGTTACATAAAAAATTTTCCAAAACTAATTCATTTTTTCATGCTCAAATTTATAAATGGAAAATGCGGACACTCAAAACTCACACCTCTCAAGATGATAAAATTCATTTGTGGAGGTTCACTCTTTCACCAACCAAAAGTGAAAATCTTAGAGTTTGAAAGAGCTCTCAGCTTCCAATACCTATCCAAAGTTCATAAGAATCAAGAGGTATTTTTAAGGTATTTTTATGTGGCTATGGGATGGTAGGAATATAATGTCCAAGAGAGATAATAAGAGGGTCAAAACACCAACATAGAAAAAGCAATGCACATTTTTTTGAAATAAAACATGGAAGGAAATGAAAACACATATTTACAAAGGAATGATTGTGTGAAGAAAGACAAAATAGAGGAAGAAAATATGAAGGTAATGAGAAGATTGAATATTTACAAAACACAAAACTTCTCCCAATAAGAATATAATTCAAGTGTTCTTTTTTTTCTTTTCCCTTTTTTTCTTTGTTTTTTTGAAAGTTGACCTTAAAATAGATCTCAAACTCATATCCCAACCCATTTTTGATCTCCTCACGACAATAATTGTAATAGTTATAACAAGATCAAAGGTTGAGAAAGTGTGATTTTTTACCTACCCAAGACACAACCCATTTTTTCATTTTTTTTTTATTTTTTTTCAACATTTTTGATTTTTTTGAACACTTGTCAATAAAATTTGTACAAGATTTCATAAACATACATAAATTCCCAAAACTCGCTGAATGAAAATGTCACGACCCCCTCACACCAAAGATGCCCATCCTGAGCTGGAAATGGTGAAAGGGAGATAATGACCCTTGAGTCCCGCCTCCAGTAGGCCCTGGGGTGGCGACTAGCACCAAGGGTATGAGTTTTCAAAAATATGGGAGGCATTACCCTTTTTACTATTTAATATCAGGAAATAGGACAAGTCAACCACCAAAAAAGAAAAGAACAAGTGTATAAAAATAAACCAAAACCAATCCCACATGCATGTTTAAATAGTTCTGAAACAAGGTACAAGTACAAGAAAGCTCAAAAGTACAATACCAAAAGAGATAAGAGTGCAGAAACTACAACAACTCCAACTGTCCTGACTAGTAGGGTCCCGCACGGCCCTGGTAGTCCTCCTGGAAACCTGAAAGTAAATGTAGGGTGAGCATACAAGTATACTCAGTAGGGAAACCTAAAGCTCTCATGCACAAGTGGGGAGACATCCTAATGTCCCGTGAGAACAACAGAAGAAACCTAGCAAGGAATTCTATCCACCCAACCTCACCAGCCACACTCACCAAAAACAAAATCACAACAGTTAGTAGTATATAAGAACAAGAGTATTGGGTAACCCGCACCATTTCCCACTAGTTAGTTGTTCTTACTAATGGCGAATGTCCTGACGCTGCCACACTCTTCCCGCCCGCACACACCTGGGCCTCACAAACCACACATCTTGCCCGCACACACCTGGGCCTCACAACCACGTATCCCACCCGCACACACCTGGGCCTCACAACCACGTATCCCGCCCGCACACACCTGGGCCTCATCCCGACGATTCTTGGGAAAACAAACCTTCCCGAAGAGTCTTGAGCCAAAACCACCCCAATTGAAACCTACCTGATGGGTCTTAGGTGTAAGGTCGCCTCAAGCCATCACATCCTAGGGAAGAAGGAGCAGGAAGGAGCTAGTAACTAAGGGGAAAACACCCTCTCCCATGAAATGGGAGTGTTCGGAACTAAGTGCTCAACATGGGTGGGGTGTGATAAAACACAAAAGATACAGATACATATATGTATACCAAACACACAACCCAACCTATGGCTTTAAACAAAGAAACTGAGCACGTGCCTCGACACTACTACTACAAAGCTTGCATACAACAAACAACCCCAACCCCATTTAGGTTTTCACATTTCAGTATAATTTGTTTATTTAGTTCCTTATCTACTGGGCGAACAACCGCAACCAACCATATCAATTGTTCATGAAACATATCCCTGCCATCCACAAATCAAGTTAGGAAAACACAAACAACACAACAAGTCCCTTATTATTGACCAACCAACCCATTGATTATTATTCCCGTTCCATTACCATACCCCACCATTTATTAACTCTTCCACTTTTTATTTATTATTCACAACCCATAGTTCGTTCACATTCAAGCCCATCCCTGCAGCCCCACTTCTAACCACCATAACCAGAATCACACCGAAACCCGTACATCATTATCCATTTAATACCATTTATCGCAGCCCCACTGCCCATCACCAACATAGTATTCACACTAACCCATAACCAAGACAACCGCAGCCCTGCTGCTCACCCGATCCACAACAACCCACAAAACACCCCCATCACATGCCACGTATCCAAGCCAAGACCCACATGTTCATTATTCCATTTTGTTCAACCAGGGTGATCACATAAGGGTTCCATATTTTAAATCAGTCAAATTTATGTGATTAACCAAAATTCCACATTCAACAAAGTTTTCATCCACAAAAATGATCTAGAAAGATAGGGTAACATTTAATTTCACAAGAAAAGTCCCCCAACGACCGTGTTTTTTAGTAGTCATAAGCCTATTCATTTCACAACATAATATCACATGATATAAATAATGTAACTACATTCACAAAATTCCCATCCCCATTATATAAGAAAGTTATTATCTTTATTAAACCGGTTCAAATGTGTTTCATGTAAACAAGAGGACACCCACCCCACATGATGAACAATTTATAGAGACGAAGGTAAGATCCCTACCTCAACAGGTTCTGATCACAACACTCCCCCGGATCAACTTTAGAAGACGTCTGTCGGCGTCCCTCACTTTTGTCAAATCCCGAAAAAACCTCCTCGGGTGGAAGTTGGAAAGTAAATGCAAAAGGAAAGACAACAGATCCAAGCTCAGAAGTTTCGCCTCATCGTTACGATCTCGTGGCCGCTGATGGATCGTAAATCAGAGCTCGAACGAAGAAGTTATGGAAGAAAAAGAGCCTTCAAGTCTCTTGGGAGAGCTCTGCTCAGAGGAATGGGGAGGAGAGGAGTGATTTGAAAAGGAGGAGAGGACCCCTCCTTTTATAGGCGTGAGAAAAAGTACACTGCATGTAATTCCTAGTACATGGCGTGTACTCAACCATTTCACACGGTCACCACGCGGCTTCCAACACGACCTTCAATGTGGAACGCGGCCGTTGACCGGTCAAAACATGGTTTGAAGGTAACGCATACACGGGGAGGGACTACACGGAATGTAGTATTGGATACATGGCGTGTACTCATTTATTTCACACGGCAAGGACATAGCCTCAACACGACACACAACCGTTGACTGGTCAACATGCGGTTTGAAGGTAACGCGTATGCGGGGAGGGACTACACAACGTGTAGTATTGGATACACAGCATGTACTCATTTATTTCACATGGAAAGGACATGGCCTTCAACACGGGGTATACCCAGCGAGGGGGTACACGGTATGTACTCACACTACATGGCGTGTAGTTTCAAAATTCTGAAAAGTGTGGGAAATATCCATTTTACCCTCCAGAACACTTCGTGACCTTCTTTTTGACAATGGAATGGGCTGGAGAGGTCCGGGCCATTACATCAGATACCTCTTAAAACATTATCATCCCCGAGAATTCAAAAACCAACCCAGAGGAACCCAACAAGATACCTCTTATGGTTCTCGTTATAACAGGAACCCAACCAACAACCCTAATCATAGGTTTTAGGAATTCCCTCTCCTATGTCGAGATATTATCTGCTTTAGGCGGCACTGACTTGCCTACATGGGTTTAATCGCATCCGCATTAATTTGTCTCGATTAAGGATTGGGTCTTCCCACTTCTATATATTAGGATTTTCCAACTTACACTGCCCCCAACACCGTACAACCCACACATTGCCCGAACACGTGGTTTGGGGAAAATTCCTTCTCCTATGTCGAGATATTATCCACTTTAGGCGGAACTGACTCACTTGAATGGGTTCAATCGCATCCTCATTAATGCGTCTCTTTTAAGGGTCAGGTTTTTCCCTTTCCCCACACATCCGGACATGTTACACATTTCCAGGGAACAAGGAAACAAAACGTCTCACAACCGACAAGCCAAGCATTCCATATATCAAAGGTATAGAGTATAACATCAACACAAAGTTCAGAAGAACAAGGGAAAACACAAGTCAAAATAACTTCGGGCACTGAGAGTGCATCTGGGCCTCCCGCTCCCAGGTGCTCTCCTCAAGGCCTCCATGCCTCCACAACACACGAACCAACGAAATGGTTCGTCCACGGAGCACCTTCTCTTTACGATCCTCGATTATAACTGGTCGTTCCTAGAAGTTCGCGTCGTCTCCCATATCTAAATCTCCCCAGTCAATAACGTGAGAGTCGTCGTGTAAGTACCGACGAAGCTGGGAGATGTGGAAGATGTCATGAACCTTCTCCAACTGAGGTGGCAGGGCCAGCTGATATGCCACCTCGCCGACTCGCCTCAGCACCTCGAAAGGTTAGATGAACCTAGGGGAGAGCTTACTCCCCTTCCCGAACCTCCACTACCCCCATAAAGTGGAAACCTTAAAGAACACATGGTCTCCCACCTCGAACTCCAAAGGCCTCCTCCAACGATCAGCATAAGACTTCTGTCGGTCCTGAGCCGCTTTCATCCTCTCACGAACAAGATTAACTTTCTCTGTGGTGCTCTGTACTACCTCTGGCCCAAGAGCACCTGTCTCACCAACCTCTTCCCATAAAATGGGTGAACGACATGGTCTTCCATACAAAGCCTCAAACGGTGCCATGCCAATAGTATAGTGGAAGCTGTTGTTGTAGGAAAACTCTACTAAAGGAAAGTGTCGTACCCATGATCCTCCGAAATCCAGAACGCATGCTCGCAGCATGTCCTCCAATGTCTGGATAGTCCGCTCTTCCTGCCCATCGGTCTAGGGGTAGAAAGTAGTGTTAAGGCGTAGCTGGGTGCCAAAAGCATGTTGTAACCCCCTCCAGACTCGTGAGGTAAAACGAGTATCCCGATCTGAGATGATAGTCTTCAGAACTCCATGAAAACGCACCACCTTGTCTACATACCTCTGTGCTAAGTTACTCACCAGGCCCGACTCCTTAATTGCTAAGAAGTGAGATGATTTCGTCAGTCGATCCACCACTACCCAGATAACATCATAACCACCCTGATCTCTGGGTAGTCCTGTGACAAAGTCCATTGAGATGTCATCCCACTTCCACTCGGGGACATCTAAAGGATGCAACAAACCACTGGGAACACGGTGTTCAACCTTCACTTGCTGACACACTAGCCATTTAGCCACAAACTCCGCCACTGCCCATTTCACCCCGGGCCACAAAAAATGTTCCCTCAGGCCTCGGTACATTTTTGAAACTCCTGGATGTACCACCAAGGCTGAGATATGGAACTCACGGAGAACTCCCTCACACATAGCCTCCGAAACAAACCACCTTCCATGAAAAAGAATCCGATTTCGACTATCTTCTGAACATCCTTCTAGAGTGTTCCCCTGATCGATACAACCCTGCATCACTTCTTCCTCGAAGTCCCCCCACTGAGACTCTTCCACTTGCTGCAACAAGGAGGAATGCACTGTCATCTGAAACAAATAGCCTCTAAAACCTTCTAATCTGGCATCCAAGTGCAAGGTAGCCAATTCTCTCATCACTTTCCAAGCATCAGTGGATTCCCGAACCACTTCCTTATGTGACTTCCTGCTCAGGGAATCAGCCACAACGTTGCCCTTACCTTCAATGTAATAGATCTCGAAGTCATAGTCTTGGAGGAACTCAACCCATCTCTGCTGTCGTAAGTTCAGGTCACGCTGAGAGAAGATATAACGCAGACACTTGTGATCTGAGAAGACCACAAAGCGCTCCCCAAAGAGGTAATGTCGCCACAACTTCAGTGCGAACACTACTACTACAAGCTCTAGGTCATGGGTGGAACAGTTACACTCGTGAGGGCGTAACTTCCTAGACCCATAACTGATCACTCCCTTCTTCTACATCAGCACACACCCTAGACCAAGGCCAGAAGCATCACAAAACACCTCATACAACAACCCTTCCTCTGGAAACTTGAGTACGGGAGCACTGACCAACTTCTCCTTCAGGTAGTCGAAATATTTCTGACAATTCTCGCTCCATAGGAAGACTTGGTTCTTCCTAGTCAAATCTGTCAATGGAGTAGCAACTCGAGAGAAGTCCGAAATGAACCTCTGATAGTAACCTGCCAACCCCGGGAAACTACGAACTTCCGCCACGCTCTTGGGTGACGCCCAAGAAACAACTGCCTCCACCTTCTATAGGTCCACTGACACTCCATGCTGAGACACTACGTGCCCAAGGAAGTGTACTTCCTGCATCAAGAACCTACAATTCGACAATTTCCCATAAAGTTGGTGGTGTCGAAGGACTTCCAATACTTCCCTGAGATGCTCAACGTGCCTCTCCTATGATCTTGAGTAGATCAGGATGTCATCGATAAACACAACAATGAACCGGTCCAGAAACTCTCAGAAGACAAAGTTCATAAGTCCCATGAACACAGCTAGTGCATTCGTAACTCCAAACGGAATCACTACAAACTCGAAGTTCCCATACCTGCACCTGAAAGCTGTCTTTGAGATGTCACTATCCTTCACCCTCAGCTGATGATATCCAGATCGTAGATGAATCTTAGAAAACCAACCCACTCCCCTCAGTTGGTCGAAGAGATCATCTATCCTTGGAAGGGGGTAACGGTTCTTGACCGTTACTAGGTTCAACCTTCGGTAGTCTATTCATAGCCTGAGACCACCATCTGCCTTCTTTATGAACAAAAATGGAGCACCCCATGGCGATACGTTGGGTCAAACAAAACCCTTCTCCATCAGATCATCAATCTGAATCCTCAACTCCTGCAACTCCGAAGGTGCCATCGAAATCGGACAGGCACCAGGCTGTAAGTCTATCCCGAACTCAACGTTACGTCGGGGGGGGGGGGGGGGTAGAGTCACAACCTCCATGGGAAAAACATCGAGGAACTCCCCAAAAACCTCCAAGACATCCATCATCTCTGTATTAGCTAGAACCACTGATAACCCGCCTAACAAGGAAAAGCGAGACTCCACACGCCAGATTCCCACCTGATAGCTCCTCTCTCCAAAAAAAATCTACACGT
Organism: Viscum album; assembly: GCA_963277665.1. NCBI lineage: Eukaryota > Viridiplantae > Streptophyta > Magnoliopsida > Santalales > Viscaceae > Viscum > Viscum album. Next base: position 582,367,884 of record OY728148.1, read on the forward strand.
TTCCCATCCACATCAGAGAACACGACCCTTCTTCAGAAGCAGTCGATAATGACACTAACGTAAAACAACCAATCGATGCCTAGGATGACATCGTATGGGTGCATCTGTAGCAAAAGAAGATCCACACTAGATCGATGTGGTCCCAACATTAGCCCACATCCCCAGAAAACACAAGATATGTTGGTTTGGACTCCAACTGGTGTACTCATCACTAGTGGTACGGAAATTTTCTCTACATCTAGTCCCAAAGAATGGTCTAAACCAGGTGAAACAAAGGAGTGCGAAGCTCCCGAATCGAACAAAGTAGAAACAAGAGTGTTGAACAAACAAATTATACCTCGCACCACCTCTGGTCCTGCCGGAGCTGTCAACTATGCTGCGTGAAACTATCCACACCCAGCTCCTCTGCCTCTCTAATATTGACCACCTCCCCGAACATGCCCTGGTCTAGGTATATAAGGATCACCCTGAGGTCAACCTCCTCACGAAAAGTCTGCCCTCGGAGGAGCAGGGTCCTGCTACTGTTGGAAGGGCCTCGCCGGCAACCGGTGCTGTTGAGGCAGGCACTGAACCTGCCCACCTCCACCGTACTGAGCTCGGGTCGGGAACCGACTCTAAACCTGCCCGAAACCTCCACAAGAAAAACACTTCGGTTCTGGGCTCGTGAAAAAGGGATGAGGACCCGAAGATCTGAACTGGAACTGCTGGGGCCTACTCCCTACCGGCCTGAACCTGGAAGGTCCTGTCATAGGAGACCTGCTGCTGACTGCCTTCCCCTTTGATGAGCCCAGCTGGATCCCCTCTCATGGTGCACCTCCCAGTGAGTGCATCCTCTCTACAACCTCTGACTTCTTCTGTACTGCCAAGTACGTCGGAAGGGTGAAGGGGGTGATAGCATACTGGAGTGAAGGATGAAGTGCATCCTCCAATCGTCTCGCCCGAGACTCCACATCCAGAAAGAGATCCGAAGCAAAGCACATGAGATCCTTAAACTTGACCCCCAAATCTCGTACTAAAATACTCCCCTACTGAAGGGAGAGTAACTCCTACCGCTTCTCCGCCTTGATCCTGGAAGAAAGGAATTCCTCTCGGAATTCCTTCTCAAAGTCTGCCCACAGAACCTCTGTCTCTGTCCTCTCTCTAAGGTAGAGCATCCACCACCGACATGCTGCTCCTCTCAGCTAACTGGCTGCTAGGGGAACCCAATACTCCCTTGGAGCACAGATTAAAGTAAAAGGGACCCCTAGCTCATCAATCCACCCCTCCGTCTCCATATCTAAAGTACTACCCTCATACTTCTTGAGGGTCTGTTGCTGGAAAGAACGGAGAGTCCTCTTCCACTGGCCATCTTCCTCCACTCGGTCAATCCTCAACTGAGCGACCGCTTGAATCTGTTGGGCCTCGGCTGTCTGATCCACCCGGGGACGATGTCCATGTTCCATAGCTTTACGGTAAAAAAAGATCACCTAAGACCAACTAGTAAGGAAATTTCTCAGGGTTTAATTTTATCATTTTATTTCAATTTCTTTCCCAGAACACCCAAATCAAGTAAAACACAACCATGATGATGCATGTACCTTCCCTAGGGTTTCTACCCTGCAATCAATGTAGTCTCACTTGGTCATTCAGTAGGCTTAGAGTCCTTGCATCGGATCACGGGGGGCCCTAAAATACCGTGTCCAAGCCGGTCTTCCCTGACCTATGTCACACACCAAGATTAACCAACACTGTTTCCCTACCATCCCATGCAATACTCATTGTGCCTAACTCCAGACTCCATCCTATCTCTCAACCATCACCTCTGATACCATTCTGTCATGACCCCCTCCCACCAAAGATGCCCCTCCTGAGCTGGAAATGGTGAAAGGGAGATAATGACCCCTGAGTCCCGCCTCCAGTAGGCCCCAGGGTGGCGACTAGCACCAAAGGTATGAGTTTTCACAAATATGGGAGGCATTACCCTTTTTATTATTTAAGATCGGGAAATAGGACAAGTCAACCACCAAAAAAGAAAAGAACAAGTGTATAGAAATAAACCCAAACCAATCTCACATGCATGTTTAAATAGTTCTGAAACAAGGTACAAGTACAAGAAAACTCAAAAGTACAATACCAAAAGAAACAAGAGTGCAACAACTGCAACAAATCCAACTGTCCCGACTAGTAGGGTCCCGCACGGCCCTGGTAGTCCTCCTGGAAACCTGAAAGTAAACGTAGGGTGATCATACAGGTATACTCAGTAGGGAAACCTAAATCTCTTGTGCATAAGTGGGGAGACATCCTAATGTCCCGTGAGAACAACAAAAGAAACCTAGCAAGGAATTATATCCACCCAACCTCCCAAGCCACACTCACCAAAAACACAATCACAACAGGTAGTAGTATATAAGAACAAGAGTATTGGGTACCCCGAACCATTTCCCACTAGTTAGCTGCTCTTCCTAATGGCGAACGTCCTGACGCTGCCACACTCTTCCCGCCCACACACACGTGGGCCTCACAAACCACACATCCCGCCCGCACACACCTGGGGATCACAACCACGTATCCCGCCCACACACACCTGGGCCCCACAACCACACATCTCTCCCGCACACACTTGGGCCTCATCCCGAAGATTCTTGGGAAAACAAACCTGCCCGAAGAGTCTTGGGCCAAAACCACCCCAATCAAAACCTACCTGAAGGGTCTTAGGTGTAAGGTCGCCTCAATCCATCACAACATAGGGAAGAAGGAGCAGGAAGGATCTAGTAACTAAGGGGAAAACACCCTCTCCCATGAAATGGGAGTGTTCGACACTAAGTACTCAACATTGGTGGGGTGTAATAAAACACAAAAGATACAGATACATATATGTATACCAAACACACAACCCAACCCATGGCTTCTAAACAGAGAAACTGAGCACGTGCCTCGACACTGATACTACGAAGCATGCATACAACAAACAACCCCAACCCCATTTAGGTTTTCACATTTCAGCAGAATTTGTTTATTTAGTTCCTTATATACTGGGAGAACAACCACAACCAACCATATCAATCATTCGTGAAACATATCCCTGCCATCCACAAATCAAGTTAGGAAAACACAAGCAGAACAACAAGTCCCTTCTTATTAACCAACCAACCCATTGATTATTATTCTCGTTCCATTACCATTCCCCACCATTTATTAACTCTTCCACTTTTTATTTATTATTCACAACCCATAGTTCGTTCACATTTAAGCCCATCCCTACAGCCCCGCTGCCAACCACCATAACCACAATCACACCGAAACTCGTACATCATTATACCTTTAATACCATTCAACACAGCCCCGCTTCCCATCACCAACATAGTATTCACACCAACCCACAACCAAGCCAACCGCAACCCCGCTGCTCACCCAATACACAACAACCCACAAAACACCCCCATCACATGCCACATATCCAAGCCAATACCCACATGTTCATTATTCCATTTTGTTCAACCGGGGTGATCACACAAGGGTTCCAGATTTTAAATCAGCCAACCTTATGTGATTAACCAAAATTCCACATTCAACAAAGTTTCCATCCACAAAAACGGTCTAGAAAGATAGGGAAACATTTAATTGCACAAGAAAAGTCCCCCAAAGACCGGGATTTTCAGTAGGCATAAGCCTATTCATTTCACAACATAATATCACAGGATATAAATAATGTAACTGCATTCACAAACTTCCCATCCCCATTATATAAGCAAGTTATTATATTTATTAAACCGGTTCAAATGTGTTTCACGTAAACAAGAGGACACCCACCCCACATGATGCAAAATTTAGAGATACGAAGGTAAGATCCCTACCTCAACAGGTTCTGATCACAACGCTCCCCCAGATCAACTTTAGAAGACGTCCGTCGGCGTCCGTCACTTCTGTCAAATCCTGGAAAAACCTCCTCGGGTGGAAGTTGGAAAGTAAAGGCCCAAGGAAAGACAACAGATCTAAGCTCATAAGTCCCGCCTCATCGTTACGATCCCGTGGCCTCTGACGGATCTTAAATCGGAGCTCGGACGGAGAAGTTATGAAAGAAAAAGAGTCTTCGAGTCTCTTGGGAGAGCTATGCTTAGAGGAATGGGGAGGAGAAGAGTGAGTTGAAAAGGAGGAGAGGACCCCTCCTTTTATAGGCATGAAAAAAAAAAGTACATGGTGTGTACTTCCTAGTACATGGCGTGTACTCGACCATTTCACACGGTCACCACGCGGCTTCCAACACGGCCTTCAATGCAGAACGCGGCCGTTGACTGGTCAACACACGGTTTGAAGGTAATGCAAATGCGGGGATGGACTACACGACAGGTAGTATTGGCTACATGACATGTACTCATTTATTTCACATGGAAAGGACACAGCCTCAACACGGCACACGACCGTTGACTGGTCAACACGCGGTTTGAAGGTAACACGTACGCGAGGAGGGACTACACGGCGTGTAGTATTGGATACACGGCGTGCACTCATTTATTTCACATGGCAAGGACACGACCTTCAACACGGGGTATACCCGGCAAGGGGGTACACGGCGTGTACTTACACTACATGGCATGTAGTTTCAAAATTCTGAAAAGTGTGGGAAAAGTCCATTTTACCCTCCAGAACACTTCATGACCTTCTTTTTGACAAAGGAGTGGGTTGGAGAGGTCCAGGCCATTACAAAAAACCTCTCCCCGACACTGAAATGGATGCTTGGCCTCAAGCAGATGATAACTTGTTGAAAATCAATAATAGGGTACCCAAACAATGAAATCCATGCCCCCCACACTTAAATTTCAAAAAATTATGCAATGAAAATCCATGTTGATATTGGGTGAGAAAAGGTATTGGGCTTGTAACGTGGATATCAAGGAAAAGGTTTTCATAAGATCGAAGGGGCTTTCAAAAGGAGGAGTAATGTATGGTTAATGAGAGGCTATTTGGCTATTATAATTCTCATGTGGTTCAGAAAAATTCCTCTATCATATTAATGCACACTAAAGTAGGAAATTCAGCTTGAAGGTCCACAAACTCAAGACTCACAAATGGGGGTGAAAACACAAATTTTGAAAAGATGTCCATAGGTGGCCTTGGCATGAAAGCAAATGTTGTTCCTCACAGTTCGGGAAAAGCATTTTCCAAATCAAAAATCGAGCATTCAAAATTAGTTAATTTTGACACAAAATTATTTATCCAAAGTTATGATGAAAACACAAAAATTTTGAGATGAAAAAATGTTTGTTAACTTCCCAAAATGGTTTGACAAAATTTCAAAACTCGATGGTGAGTAAGCATGACTCTTGATTTTTTTTTGTATTTTTTTAAGTGATTATTTTTTATTTGTTTTTTTAGTTTTTTAGGTTTTTAATTTTTTTGTTTTTTATAAAGATACACCCACACAAAAGAGAAAGTTAAAAAGAAAGGTTTTGATAAAGAAAGTGGTAAAAAAATGAAAGAGAGAGGAAGAAGAAGAAAAAGGTAGAGAGAAGAAGAGGTAGAGAGAGAGTTAAAGGGAAAGAGGTGCCCCTGGTTTGGATTTGGTGGGTTGCCATCTCCATTTAGTGGTAGGTCGGCTAGAGAAGTTGGGGATCCAGTGGACGTTGATGTAGATCCAGGATTGTGCATCCTCTCATGGTGATTCTTTAACCGATGTCCATTAACCATGAATGTCCTTTTGGAAGAGGGGTCTTGGACTTGCACTACACCAAATGGGTAAACATTAGTAATAACAAAAGGACCTTCCCAATGAGAATTATGCTTACCTGGGTGAAGCTGAAATTGAGAATTGAAGAGCATTACCTTTTCACCTTCATGAAATACCTTTCTCAAGATGTGTTTATCAGGGAGTGCCTAGGATTTTTCTTTGTACAGATTGCAACAATATTTCTTCACCGGATTTTTCACAATCAAAATTACAGGTTTTCACAGCCCAAAAACACTTATGTTGGATTTCAACTATAAAATGACATTCTTTACCAAAAACTAGCTTAAAAGGAGACATCCCAATGGGTATTTTATAGGCAGTTCGATAAGCCCAAAGTGCTTCACCAAGTCTTTCAGGCCAGTATTTTCTGGTGGGTTTTACATTTCTCTCAAGAACTATTTTTAATTCTCTATTATAAATTTCAGCCATGACATTTTTTTGGGTATAATATGAAGTTGAAGTTTTATGTACAACCCCATTCTTTTTCAAAAGAGATTCCATGGTTCTATTATAGAAATGGGTTCCTAAGTCACTTATCAAGGCACGAGGTGTGCCAAATCTGTGGAAAATGTGTGTCTTTAGGAACTCACTAACAGTATGTGAATCATCTTTTCTAGTGGGTTTGGCCTCGACCCACCTAGAAACAAAATCAACTGCAATAAGGATGTATGAGAATCCATTTGATGGGAGAAATGGTCCCATGAAATCGATACCCCAAATATCGAAGACCTCACAGAAAATTAAAGGCTTTTGGGGAATTTCATTTCTCTTTGAAATTGTGCCAAACTTTTAGCAAGTGGGACATGATTTACAGAACTCATGTGAGTCCTTGAAGAGTGAAGGCCAGAATAATCCAGAGTCTAGGAACTTTCAGGAGGTCCTTTGTGGTCCAAAGTGTCCACCTCCTGGAAGTGAGTGACAAAATTCTAACATGGAAGAATGTTCATTTTAATTGACACATCTCCTAATTACCATGTCAGCCTCAGTTTTCCAAAGTTTATTTTCGTCCCAAAAATAGTATTTTGAATCACTTTTCAACTTCATTTTTTGTTCTTTTGAAACAATTTTAGGGAAAACACCAGAAACCAAGTAATTTACAATTGGGGCATACCAAGGTATTTTTGGAGTGAGAGATGAAAGGCGATCAGTGGGGAATTCAGGATAAATGATTTCAGAATGAGAAGAATTACAAATTTTACTCAAGTGATCAGCCATAGGTTTTTCTTTTCCTGGTCTATCTTTTATTTCAAGGTTAAACTCTTGGAGAATTAGGATCCATCTTATTAGCCTCAGTTTGGAATCACTTTTCTTGAGTAAGAACTTTATAGCAGAATGATCTGTGAAGATTATGATTTCGGAACCTAAGAGATAGGGCCAAAATTTATCTAAGGCAAAAACAATTGCTAAAAGTTCTTTTTCAGTGACAGTGTAGTGAGATTGAGTTTCATCCAATGTTTTTGAGCCATAATAGATGACATGAGGAATTTTTTCTCTTCTTTGACCAAGAACAGCCCCATCGGCTCTATCAGAAGCATCACACATCAACTCAAAGGGTAAGGACCAATCTAGGGGTTGGATTATCAGGGCAGATATAAGAGCAGTTTTGAGTTCAATTAAGGCTCTCTTGAAAACCCCATCAAAATGGAAAGTGACATCATTTTAGAGAAACTAAGTGAGTGGGAGGGAAATCCTACTAAATTTATGGATGAATCTCTGATAGAAACCACCACGACAGAGAAATGAACGGATGTCTCGAACAAAAGTGGGTTGAGGAAGTGATTGGATCACTTCAATTTTGGCAGGATTGACTTCAATACCATCTTTTGAAACTATGTTCCCTAGAAGAATCCCATTTGCAACTATGAAGTGACATTTTTCAAAATTTAACACAAGTTTACACTTGACACACTTTTTAAGGACTAGAGAGAGTGAATTCAAACAAGATTCAAATGACTCACCATAAATGGTAAAGTCATCCATGAAGACTTCCATGCAGTGTTCAATGAATTCGGAAAAGATACTCATATGCTACATTGAGATCCATTGGTCCAGATGAATCAGATTGATCCTCTTGAAGTTGTGGACATGTGTCAGTTGGATGAGATGAAGATTTGCAGATTCCATAATTTTTGACAGGTCCAGGAAACATTGATTGCGAAGATGATGAGGTTGGGGATTTGGTAGCCACAACTAGTTGTCGCACAAGACCTGTAAGTTCAATCATCCACTCGGTCATCTTGTTCGGCTCAATTGATTGATTATCTTGGGCTTGTTTGACTTGAAACTACTAGAAAATCTGGTTTTGGAGGCGGGGCATCTATAGCGGCCGCCATTTGGCGGCCGCTAATACTATCATCAGCGGCCGCCAAATGGCGGCCGCTGCAATTTTTCTTAAAAAAACCCCTAATTTCCCCTCCCTCCCCTCCCTCCGCTCCCCGACCTCATGACCCCCCCTTCCCCGACCCTGCGACCCCGACCCCGACCCCCGACGACCCTCCCCGACCCCGACCCCCGGCCACCCTCCCCGACCCCCAACGACCCTCCCCGACCCCCGGCGACCCTCCCCGACCCCGACCACCCCAACCCCGCTGGCGACCCCGACCCCCGTCGACCCCGACCCCCGACCCCCGAACTCCCGGCGACCTCGGCAACCCCCGACGACCCGACCCCCGGCGACCCCGACCCTCGGCGATCCCCACCCCCTTGCCTCCGTGCTGCACCACCGGCAACCACGGCAACCCCCACTGCCTTGAATCCACGGTGCACCCCCGTGACCCCGACACCCCCTTCCCGCGCTGCACCCCGGCGACCCCCACCGCCTTGCCTCCGCGCTTCACCCCCGTGACCCTGACACCCCCCGCGACCCGGCAACCCCCACCCCTACCCGCGCTGCACCTTTGGACAGCCCCACCACCGCCGTCCCCTCGCGGCCCCGTTGCATCCCTCCGGCAAGTCCTCCTGCCTCCGTTGGACCCTTTCGGTCCATTGTGCCCCACCGTGTATAACCCTCCACGCGGTCCAACAGTTATACTCCTTTTGAGTCCGGCCATCGAACCTCTGTCGTCAATTCACTGCGCCGTCATGGATCCACAATCGAGTCAGACCCCATTACCCGCGGTCGAGTCCTCCGCAGGTAATGTTTTTTATCCAAATTTGGTTTTTAAATTTTAATGATATGTGTTTTTTTTAGAATTTAAATAAGATATTTCACTTTTGATTTCTATTAAATACAGATATGGATAGGAGTTGGATTGATATGCAAGATAGATTTTCAGCTGAATATTATGAGGGGATTAAGCGATTTATGGATTTCAGCAAAAAATTTCCAAGTGATATGATTAGTTGTCCATGCAGAAAATGTGCAAATAGAAATCTCTTCAAACGAGATAGTGTTAGATAACATCTGTTTTTGAATGGGTTTTTGAAAAACTATAAGACATGGACGTGTCATGGAGAAGATTCTGTTTCATGTCATCACTCAGAAAATATTCATATGAATGTTGATTCGGGAACAGTTGATCCAATGAACATAATGCTGAATGATATGATGCGTCAGTTTCAATCTGAAGACAGTAATGTCGTAAATGACGACGTTGGATTGAGTAATCCTAGTTCTTCTGCAGATGGAGAAGCATTGAAATTCTTTGAAATTCTTGACGATGCACATACTGAATTATATCCTGGATGCACTAAATTTAGTAAACTGTCATTCATTGTTGAATTGTTACACCTGAAGGCCTTGAACCAGTGGTCAGATACCTCATTCGACATGTTGTTGGTATTATTGAAGAAGGTACTCCCTGTTGGAGCGAATATTCCGGAGTCATTCTATCAAGCTCGCAAGTTAATCGATGATCTTGATTTTACATATGATACAATTGATGCATGTCGCAATAATTTTATGTTGTTCAAAAAAGAGAATGCGCAATTAAATAATTGTACTGTTTTCTATACATCTAGGTGGAAGACCAATGAGATTAATCATGGTAGTCAGATTCTTTCTGGGAGAGTCTTGAATCAAGGGAAACAAGTTGTCGCTAAACAGATGCATTATTTCCCACTGAAACCAAGACTGAAGAGATTCTTCTTGTCCACTAAAATTGCTAAATTGATGACTTGGAATTCAGAGAGAAAGAAATAGGTTGATAAATTAACTCACCTGGCAGATTATTTGGCATGGAAAGATTTTGATCAGAGACACCCGGACTTTTCCCGAGATGATCGTAATATTCGACTGGGTTTGGCAACAGATGGTTTTAACCCATTTAGGTCCATGGTTGGCGCGACACATAGTACATGGCCAGTGGTGTTGGTTCCATACAACATTCCCCCATGGGTATGTATGAAGAAACCTTTTTTTACTGTCAATTCTAATTTATGGACAGAGAGGACCTGGTGATAAAATCGATGTTTATATACAACCTTTTATTGATGAGCTGCAAGAATTTTGGGCCGATGGTGTAATGACTTTTGACTCGGCAGCAAATGAAATGTTTAGACTTTGGGCCACTTTGTTATAGACAATTAATGATTTCCCAGCGCATGCTAACATATCAGGTTGGAGTACAAAAGGAGAATTTTCTTGCCCTTGTTGTAATAAGAGTAAGAAATCTATATGGCTTAAGCACTGTAGAAAGTGGGAATATCTTGGTCATAGACGCTTTCTTCCTCCATTGCACAGGTTCAGAAAAGACCGTGTATCGTTTGATGGGAATAGAGAGTTTGACCCATCACCACAAATACTGTCTGGGGTTGAAATTTGTGCACAACATGATGAAGAAAACATCCGTACAATTTATGATTTTCAAGATTTATTGGTTCCTGCATTGCCTTCTATTCCTGCTGCAAATAGACAGTGAAGTCATAATTGGAAGAAACTAAGTATTTTTTTTTGAATTGCCTTATTGGAAATATAATATTTTAAGCCATAATTTAGATGTGATGCACATTGAAAAAAATGTATGTGATAATATTTTGTGCACCATTTTAGGTGTCAAGGGGAAATCAAAGGACAGTGATAATGATCGACGTGATTTGCAAGAAATGGGATTGAGAAAACCTTTACATTTACAGCTGGGTGAAGGTAATCGGGCATACATGCCTGCTTCACAGTACACAATGAGTAAAAAAGAGAAACAAATATTTCTATCAATTTTTAAGACTGTTAAGGTGCCATATGGTTATTGCTCTAATATTTCTAAGCGTGTGAATATGACGAGCATGACATTACAGGGTTTGAAAAGTCATGATAATCATATTCTGCTTCAACAGTTAATTCCTATAGCAATTCGTGATTGCTTACCTTCCCTGGTTGTTGAGCCATTGATTGGAGTTTCTAATTTTTTCAGACAGCTCTATTCTAGGAATCATCGCATGAGTGATTTGAAAAAGCTACATGATAAGATTGTACTTGCACTATGTCACCTAGAAAAACTCTTTCCGCCGTCTTTTTTTGATGTCAGGGTTCACTTGACCGTGCATTTAACTGGTGAAGTCATTGCTGGCGGTCCCATGCAATTCAGGTGGATGTATCTAATAGAGCGATACTTAAATACATTGAAACGCTATGTGCACAACAAAGCTCATCCAGAAGCATCAATTTCCAAGGGATATTTAATGGATGAGTGTACTAATTTTTGTGCTTCATATATTGATGAGTTTGAAACAAAGATAGATAAACTGTCCCAGACTGACGAGGGTCTAATTGGAGAAGGAATAACATTTGATATGCGGAACGATGAGTGGGTTCAAGCTCATCGATATGTGTTGTTCAACACTCCATCAGTTATGCCATTGATACAGTAAGTTTCATAGTTTATGTGTATTTTGTTTCTATATTTATTTTATTGCTTACCTTATATTGTATTGTGATTTAGGATGCATATCGCTGAGTTGAAATGTGAAAGGCCCCGTGCAACTGAGTATCAAATCCAAAAACATCATTTCAACACATTTCATGAGTGGTTCAAGACTCATGTACGTATAATTGATTTAATATTTTTATAGTGCAACTAAGTTGTATTTTCACAATACTTTATCCATTAAACTATATATGTGAAATTTGAAGATTCAAAAGTTACGTGATTTAACCCAGCATGTGAGCAAAGAACTCAACCAACTAGCTGATGGTCCATTTATTACAGCTCGTCGCTACAAGTCTTTGGATGCTAACAGATTCCGATTTCATATTAGTGATGTTGACATGAACCGAGCCACACAAAATAGTGGCGTTGGTTGTTCTTTTGTTGGTGCGGGTTATTATTATGGATTGTTGAGAGATATTATTGAGGTTATTTATGATCATGGCTTAAAACACATATTGTTAAGGTGTGATTGGGTCGATCCAGTTCGTGGAACGAAAGTTGATAAATTCCAATTTAAATTAGTAAACTTTAACAATATGCTATATAAAGATGACAGGGTTAGAAATGAGCCCTTCATACTGACATCACAGGCAGAACAAGTTTACTTTTTCAGCATTGATTCTGATTGGAAAGTTGTGGTGAAAATGTCTAGAAGAGGGGTTTTTCTGATTGACCAAGAGGAACCTAAAGTTGTCGCATTTCCTGATCAAACACTTGACCAAACAACAGTAGTTGTACGAGATGAAGATATACAATGGACCAGAGAGACAGTTGAAGGAGATACGATAGACTTGCATGATTAGTGGAAATTGTAATTATATTCCTAGTTATTATTTGTAAAAATATTTATCAGTTATATATGTATAAAAATTTCTTGATTTAACTATAATTTCTTTTAATGCAGGTATGTCACAAGGTGGTCACAGTGGTTCACCTGATGTTGTTGGTATGTATGTTTTCATTTTTCTAAATTAATTGATTGCAATTTTCTGTTTATATTTCCCTAATTGTTTCTAATCATTAATTTATATTGTAATTGAATTATGAATTTATGTTTATCATGATCTACTGCTTCTTCCAGCAGATGCAGGGGTCCTGGTAGAGGGGTTCGATCCTGGAACTCTGGAGCCCGATTGGATGTGTTATTTGATGACACATTTCATCCAGTTGGAGATGTTTCTACTGCATTGAGTCGTCAGTTTGGGAATATGATACGAGACTCACACAGATTCCCTCTGATGACTCGTGACTGGAGTTATTTCCCTCAGGATACGATGGAAAGATTATGGAGGGAGGTTCAGGTAAATTAAATGTTTAATTTTTCATGATATTGTTATTATTATTATCCCATCTACTGACAATATTTTTAACAGGATAATTTGACATCCTGTCCAGATGAGTTTCGGGCTGTTTGTATGTCGAAATGCAGAAAATTATGGAAGGATTACAAGTCAAGGGTGAAGAGAGATCACTGGAGACCATTTGCGGGTGTTCCAGACATTCTACAGCGAGTCCCTCCGGGCATTCTTCCTGCGCAGTGGTAGGATTTGGTTGCGTTTTGGTCGAGTGAGGCAGCGATGGTAAGATTTATTACTTTTAATCTATAAATGACTAATTTTTCAAATTTCTATTAAGTAAATACGTTGAATGTAGACCGAGTCCTCTCGTCATTCACATAATCGGGTGATGCAGGCCACGCTTTCCAGACTTGGCACTCAACATGTGTCACAGCTCATACATGATGTAAGTTTAGAATTCACTATTTCATTCATATTTTAAAAATATTGTAGTATAACATGGTGAACCCCTTTATTATAGTTACACCAACGCGGCGAGCCAATCGATCGGATGTCCATATGGATGAGGACTCGTAGGGCGGGTGATCCCGATGTTGCCGGTGTTATAGTAAGAAAATTATTTACTAATTAATAAATGTATTTTTTATTTTATATAAATTATGAATATTTGTTCATTGATTCATTATATGCTACAGGCTCAGTTTGATGCTCAGTTAGCAGAGTTTCCAGAGGAGCAACGTCGTAGTATTGTGCGTAGAGATGAAATATTTCACCGTGTCGTGGGGCGTGACAGTCATGGTTATTCTTTGACTTATGGCGGCGGTGTCCCATGACGTGCAGTTGTTAGAGAATATGTGATGAGTGCATGCAGAGAGTCAGGGATGCGCACACAGGCTGAGATAGATGCTTCCATGTAGGATATGCAGTGCAATTTTGATTCACAGTTTCAGCAGTTACGTGCAGAGTATGAGGAGAGGTTGTTACAGATGTCATCACGTATCGATGAAATGACGACGCAACAAGTGGCGCCACAGGTAAACAATAAAACAAACCATACTCAGATTGAATTTTATTGATATGTTTAAGATACATAATATTGATATATATTGTAGGCTCTGAATACATCTGGTGGACATCACATTGATATTGGTGATCCAGATGAGAATGAACCCCATGCATGAGGTAATTTCATTTGTCTTGATGAATTCTTTAGAATTTTTTATATCCTTGATGAATATAATTTTCCTTTTTACCTAGATTAGTTTGTTTTAATATTTGTGGATGACATCTTCATGCACTCCAAGAGTGATTATGATCATACCCAACATCTTGACATCATACAGATTACACTTATTGACTATACGTCAAACTATATATATGTCAGTTTTGTATTGATTATATAGGTATAGTTATTGGGTCAAATAATTTCAGAGGAAGGTGTGTCAGTGGATGGAGAGAAACTCCAGACAGTTGTTTCTTGGGAGAAGCCCAAGAACTCTTTCAATATTTTTATCTTTTTAGGGTGAGTGAATTGTGACGTGCATGCGCAGACGACATGTCAATCAGACGTGCGGTCTGTGCGGTAGGGATCATTATGCGTTCTTTAAGTGTTGCACGTGCTTGATAAATGCGCATGGGGGGGGGGGGGGTCCAAACTGGCCGAACGAAGTTCGAATGACCTGAAATTGGACGACATCAAGGGTGAGTGAATTTTGATGTGGTCGAGCAGACGACACGTCAATCGGACGTGCCGTGTGCCCGCGGTGAGCGGGAACGCCGTTCTGGTGTCATAAACGGCCAAAACGGGCGTCTAACGGTCAAAATCATAGAGGACGACATCGGATTGCCCTGAAATCACAGGAAAACAATCCAATTATTATTCGTGACGTGCACGCGTAGACGACACGTCAATCGGACATGCGGTCTGCACGGTAGGGCTCATTATGCGATCTTTAAGTGTTACACGCGCTTGATAAATGCTCGTGGGGGGGGGGGTCCAAACGGGCCGAATGATGTCTGAATGGCCTGAAATCGTACGACATCAAAGGGTGAGTTAATTGTGATGTGGTCGAGAAGATGAAACGTCAATCGGACGTGTCGTGTGCCCGCGGTGAGCGGGAACGCCGTTCTGGTGTCACAAACGGCCAAAACGGGCGTCTAATGGTCAAACTCATAGCGGACGACATTAGATTACCCTGAAATCACAGGAAAACAATCCAATTATTATTCGCGATGTGCACGCGTATACGACACATCAACCGGACGTGTGGTCTGCGCGGTAGGGCTCATTATGCGTTCTTTAAGGGTTGCGCGTGCTTGATAAACGCGCGTGGGGGGTCCAAACGAGCTGAATGATGTCCGAATGGCCTGAAATCGGACGACATCAAAGGGTTAGAGAATTGTGATGTGGTCGAGTAGACGGAACGTCAATCGGATGTGTCGTGGGCCCGTAGTGAGCGGGAACACCGTTCTGGTGTCATAAACGGCCAAAACGGGCGTCTAACGGTCAAACTCATAGCGGATGACATCGGATTGACCTGAAATCACAGGAAAACAATCCAATTATTATTCGCGACGTGCATGCGCAGACGGAACATCAATCGGACGTGCGGTCTGCGCGGTAGGGATCATTATGCGTTCTTGAAGCGTTGCGCGCGCTTGATAAACGCGCGTGGGGGGGTCCAAACTGGCCGAACGATGTCCGAATGGCCTAAAATCGGACGAAATCAAAGGTTGAGTGAATTGTGATGTGGTCGAGCAGACATCATGTCAATCGGACGTGCCGTGTGCCCGCGGTGACAGGGAACGCCGTTCTGGTGTCATAAACGGCCAAAACGGGCGTCTAACGGTCAAACTCATAGCAGACGACATCAGATAGACCTGAAATCACAGGACAACAATTCAATTATTATTCGCAATGTGCACGCGCAGACGGCGGGTCAATCAGATGTGTGGTCTGCGCCGTAGGGCTCATTATGCGTTCTTTAAGGGTTGCACGCGCTTGATAAACGCGCGTGGGGGGTCCAAACGGGCCGAACGATGTCTGAATGGACTGAAATCAGACAACATCAAAGGGCGAGTGAATTTTGATGTGTTCGAGCAGATGAAACGTCAATCGTACGCGTCGTGTTCCCGCGGTGACCGGGAACGCCGTTCTGGTGTCAAAAACGGCCAAAACGGGCGTCTAACGGTCAAACTCATTGCGGACGACATCAGATTGACCTGAAATCACAGAACAACAATCCAATTATTATTCGCGACGTGCACACGTAGACGGCACGTCAATCGGACGTGCGGTCTGCGCGGTAGGGCTCATTATGCGTTCTTTAAGAGTTGCGCGCTCTTGATAAACGCCCGTGGGGGGGTCCAAACTGGCCGAACGATGTCCGAATGGCCTGAAATCGGACGTCATCAAAGGGTGAGTGAATTTTGATGTGTTCGAGCAGACGACACATCAATCGGACGTGCCGTGTGCCCACGGTGACCAGGAACGCCGTTCTGGTGTCACAAACGGCCAAAACTGGCGTCTTACAGTCAAAATCTTAGCGGACGACATCAGATTGACCTGAAATCACATGAAAACAATCCAATTATTATTCTCGACGTGCACGTGCAAACGGAACATCAATCGGACGTGCAGTCTGCACGGTACGGCTCATTATGCGTTCTTTAAGCGTTGTGGGCGCTTGATAAACGCGCGTGGGGGGGGGAGGGGGTCCAAACTGGCCGAACAAAGTCCGAATGGCCTGAAATAGGACGAAATCAAAGGTTGAGTGAATTTTTATGTGGTCGAGTAGACGGCACGTCAATCGGATGTGCCGTGTGCCCGCGGTGACCGGGAACGCCGTTCTGGTGTCATAAACGGCCAAAACGGGCGTCTAATGGACAAACTCATAGTGGACGACATCGGATTGACCTAAAATCACAGGACAACAATCCAATTATTATTCGTGACGTGCACGCGTAGACGGAACATCAATCAGACATGCAGTCTACACGGTAGGGCTCATTATGCGTTCTTTAAGAGTTACGCGCTCTTGATAAACGCGCGTGGGGGGGGGGGGGGGTCCAAACCGGCCGAACGATGTCCGAATGGCCTGAAATAGGACGAAATCAAAGGGTGAGTGAATTGTGATGTGTTCGAGTAGACGGAATGTCAATCGGACGTGCCGTGTGTCTGCGGTGACCGGGAACGCCGTTCTGGTGTCATAAACGGCCAAAACTGGCGTCTAACAGTCAAACTCTTAGCGGATGACATCGAATTGACATGAAATCACAGGAAAACAATCCAATTATTATTCGCGACTTGCACGCGCAGACGACACGTCAATCAGACATGCAGTCTGCGCGGTAGGGCTCATTATGCGTTCTTTAAGCGTTGCGCGCGCTTGATAAACGCGCGTGGGGGGGTCCAAACTGGCCGAACGATGTCCGAATGGCCTGAAATCGGACAACATCAAAGGGTGAGTGAATTGTGATGTGTTCGAGTAGAAGTCACGTCAATCGGACGTGCTGTGTGCCCGCGGTGACCGGGAACGCTGTTCTGGTGTCACAAACGGCCAAAACTGGTGTCTAACGGTCAAACTCATAGTGGACGACATCGGATTGACCTGAAATCACAGGACAACAATCCAATTATTATTCGCGACGTGCACGCATAGAGGGAACGTCAATCGGACATGCGGTCTGCATGGTAGGGCTCATTATGCGTTCTTTAAGAGTTGCGCGCTCTTGATAAACGCGCGTGGGGGGTCCAAACGGGCCGAACGATGTCCGAATGGCCTGAAATCGGATGAAATCAAAGGGTGAGTGAATTGTGATGTGGTCGAGTAGACGGAACGTCAATCGGACGTGCCGTGTGCCCGCGGTGACCGGGAACGCCGTTCTGGTGTCAGAAACGGCCAAAACTGGCGTCTAATGGTCAAAATCTTAGCGGACAACATCAGATTGACCTGAAATCATAGGACAACAATCCAATTATTATTCGCAATGTGCACGCATAGATGGAACGTCAATCGGACGTGCGGTCTGCGCGGTAGGGCTCATTATGCGTTCTTTAAGCGTTGCGTGCGCTTGATAAACATGCGTGGGGGGGTCCAAACTGGCCGAACGAAGTCCGAATGGCCTGAAATCAGACGACATCAAAGGGTGAGTGAATTGTGATGTGGTCGAGCAGACAACACGTCAATCGGACGTGCCGTGTGCCTGCGGTGACCGGGAACGCCGTTCTGGTGTCATAAACGGTCAAAACGGGTGTCTAACGGTCAAAATCATAGTGGACGACATAGGATTGACCTAAAATCACAGGACAACAATCCAATTATTATTCATAACGTGCACGCGTAGACTTCACGTCAATCGGACGTGCGGTCTGCACGGTAGGGCTCATTATGCGTTCTTTAAGAGTTGCACGCTCTTGATAAACGCGTGTGGGGGGTCCAAACTGGACGAACGATATCCGAATGGCCTGAAATCGGATGACATCAAAGGGTGAGTGAATTGTAATGTGTTTGAGCAGACATAACATCAATCGGACGTGCCGTGTGCCCGCGGTGACCGGGAACGCCGTTCTGGTGTCATAAACGGCCAAAACTGGCGTCTAACGGTCAAACTCTTAGCGGACAACATCGGATTGACCTGAAATCACAGGACAACAATCCAATTATTATTCGCGACGTGCACACACAGACGACATGTCAATCAGACATGCGGTCGGCATGGTAGGGCTCATTATGCGTTCTTTAAGTGTTGTGCGCACTTGATAAACGCGCGTGGGGGGGGGAGGGGGTCCAAACTGGCCGAACGATGTCCGAATGGCCTGTAATTGGACGACATCAAATGGTGAGTGAATTGGGATGTGTTCGAGCATATGGAACGTCAATCGGACGTGCCGTGTGCCCGCGGTGACCGGGAACGCCGTTCTGGTGTCATAAACGGCCAAAACGAGCGTCTAACGATCAAACTCTTAGCGGACGACATCGGATTGACCTGAAATCACAGGACAACAATAAAATTATTATTCTCGACGTGTATGTGCAGACGACACGTCAATCAGACATGCGGTCTGTGTGGTAGGGCTCATTATGCATTCTTTAAGAGTTGCGCGCTCTTGATAAACGCGCGTGGGGGGGGGGGGGGGGTCCAAACTGGCCGAACGATGTCCGAATGACCTGAAATCGGACGACATCAAAGGGTGAGTGAATTGTGATGTGGTCAAGCAGAAGGTATGTCAATCGGACGTGCCGTGTGCCCGCGGTGACCGGGAACGCCGTTCTGGTGTCATAAACGGCCAAAACTGGCGTCTAACGGTCAAACTCTTAGCGGACGACATTGGATTGACCTGAAATCATAGGACAACAATCCAATTAGAACAATAGAAATAATGATTTTAAATTTATAAAACGGTAATCAAATTTATGAATATTATTTTGAAAATAAAATACTTTAGATCTGTTACAGTAAGTTTGAAGTTAAATATTTGTTTTCTAGGTTTTATTTGGTACTAAGTTTGTTATTAAATTTTGTTATGCAGTTATATGTGATGATGGATGCAGAGCTTGGAAGATGACGCCATGATTTATTTTTTATATTAATGTATAATTGTATTTTTTTTAAAAAAAATTAAAATTTAATAGCGGCCCCCATATGGCGGCCGCTATAGGTTTTTCAAGGAGACCTATAGCGGCCACCAATTGGCGGCCGCTAAAGCCCATCCTGGATTGCCTACAGTGTCCGCCAAATGGCGGTCGATAATAGTAACAGCGACGGGGAAAAAGCGGCCGCCATTTGGTGGCCGCTATAGGCCTTTAGCGACAGATTTTGGCTGCCGCTAAAGGTCATTCTTGTACTAGTGTGAGTATGTTCTCGAGTATGTAATTGTTGTGTGTTTTCAGCCATGTTACTTATGAGATCTCTTTCTACTGCAGGATTTTTATCAACAAGAGCACTGCCACTTGCGGCATCTATGAGAGTTCTCTCCATAGAAAATAACCACTCATAAAAGTATTGGATCAAGAGTTGGTCAGAGATTTTGTGGTGTGGGATGGTTGCAACAAGCTTTTTGAACCTCTCCTAGTATTCATGGAGTGATTCACTTAGGAAATGACAGATACCACTTATTTCCATTCGGATAGAAGCAGTACGAGAATCAGGAAAGAATTTCTCTAAGAGGATTCACTTCATGTCATTCCATGTGGTTATGGAACCATGAGGAAGGTAGTAAATCCATTAATTAGCAGTGTCAGCTAGGGAGACGGAGAATGCTCAGAGTTTGATTTGTTCTTCAGAAACCCCTTGAGGCTTCATGGTAGAGCACACTACTTGGAACTCTTTATGGTGGATATGTGGATCCTCACCGGCTAGCCCGTGGAAATGAGGGAGAAGATGAATCAAACCCGATTTGAGTTCAAAGTCATCCTCTATGTTTGGATATTGAATAATAAGTGGTTGGTAATTCATATCACTAGAAACAAGTTCTTTTAGTGTTTGTTCCCTAGGATTGGCCATATCTAATTCAATTGGTTGGACAAGGACTGGTTCTTGAATTATTTCATTATCTATTATGTTCCTCCTAAGTTGGCGAAATGTTCGCTCAATTTTAGGGTCAAAAAAATCTGAGGGGTTGTTTGTAAGGCTACAGGGCATTCAGAGAGAATTTTGAAGAAAGAGGAAGATGGGTTTTCTTTGTGGTTTTTCTTAATTTTTTTTTAAATTTTGTTTTTTTTTGGGTTTTTTTACAATAACCAGAAACTAATGACTAATTAAAGCACCATACCTGGAAACAGAGCCATTTAAAACTCACGGACGACTGTCTCCTATCGAACGGTCAAAGTTCCGGTGCTCTGCTAATGTGTATAGCATCACTCCGGTCGAATCCTCAGCGATGATACTTTGAAATAGTCATTTGTTTTTAGTTGATTGTATTCTGATTGGGGGGGTTTGTTTGCAGAGATTAATTTAAATGACTAATTTATTATTATTAATTTAACATATTTATAAATATTGGGGTGAGTTCATCATTAGGTTAGTCAATATTGTGATATACTTGAGCTTTGCTTTATATTGCATTTAAATTAACACCCATGTCACAAGTTGACGTTGATTTTAATTCCCAAGTGTTAAGGATTTAATCCAAGCCTTAAATTAACTTATGGTTCTAATAATGATCATATCTTGTTTATGGTAGTGTATTTATGGTTCCAATAATCCATGGAAACCACATGTTAAACAAAACAAGTCATTAATCCATGACATGCTAAGTCCAACATACACAATGTTAATTCAACGAATACTCATCGAGCGAAAGCTCTCAATCGCTTAACATACCTAAATTAAAACTCACCCCAATGAGATATTTACTCATCCATTAAGATGGTTATTAATCTGTTAATATATGTTTATGGTGATGAATTATAAAGATAAGAAAAAGAAAGGGACAAGATAAGAGTAGTGCGCCGAACACACACACAAACGATGAAGAAAATTAAAAACGGATTTTTGATTGAATGAGGAATCAAAAGAAGGTAAGAAGATTCAACTGAATTTAAACTATTTTAAGAACATAAATATTAAAATAGATAAGTTGGATGAAAATAAAGGATATTGAAGAACTAACTTGCATTAAAACAGAATTACAAAGAAAGAGACTTACAAGATTACAAAAACGAAGAACACAAAAGTAAGTGAAAACAAAGAGAGGAAGAAAGGTATCTCAAGTGAAAAATTGAGTATGGAAGGTCATACAAAGCATTTGGAAAGTATTTTTTCGTGCCAATATATTCTCCTATATTCTGAAATTCCAACCCTTTGAAGGAGAGGAGGGGGATGCATTTATAGCCCAAAGAAGTGGACTGTTTTCATTCCCAATCTATCTCTCCACTTTCATCGCCAAGTTGGCTATTTAGACAGCCGAATATCAAGAAATATCCTTCTTCAAAGTTTTAGATAATAAAGTTGGCCAACATTTATCAAAATTTGGAGTCATTTTTAAATATGTATCCAAAGTTATGGCCAGATTATTAAACAATTTTAATCTGTCCATTTCAATCGAGTCTTTTTTATGTCAAAAATGTGAGAGTTTTTGAGTAGTAATATGCTTTCAAAACCGAATTATTTCTTCCAAAAAGTCGGCCAATTATATCTCCTATTTCATACTGCAAAATCTCAGCTTTATTGGATGGTTAAATCATGTTTTATGTCATGATTACCGTATTGATTTTATTTCCCTTCCAGAATGGTGGGCTGGACATCAAAGCATATGTTGGGTCCCTTGAGTTTGGAGTTGGGCCTTGAAATTTTTATCTAGGACTCCTTACATTGTCCCCCGAACTATGGTGTAGAATAATGAAATTTGGACTTCTGTATTTATCCCAGTAAATCAATATTAATGAATAGTCCAGTTTCTTCATAGATTCATTGGTCTTGTTTGTGAGGACCATTTGACCCTTCAAATGGAAGAATTGACTCATGGTACCCTCTAATGAAATGTTTCATATTTAAAGAAAAATCATAAACAACAAGAACCACACACTTTGTATCAGTATAGTGTTAGTTATTATTAAAACAGTAAACTGAATCAATTGGACTACTTCTAAAAAATGATCAAAAATTATACTTAATATTAAAACATTAATATTTCACACAAATTATGCACATTTCATATAAAATCAGTAAAGAGAGTATATAATAAGTCATGAAAAATATTAATAACATCAACTCCCCCACACTTATTTTGTTGGATGTCCTCAGGTGAAACAAATATAAAAACATGACAAAATCATTTTCACTCACCAACAAATATTAAAATTTTGTTTTCTATAATCAGGGGAGGTTTAGACTATTTAACTCATCCATTTTGAATTCCACCACAAGTTGTTCCATAAAAAATTCTCCAAAACTAATTCATTTTTTCATGCAAAAATTTAGAAATGAAAAATAGGGACACTCAAAACTCACACCTATCAAGATGATAAAATTCATTTGTGGAGGTTCACTCTTTCACCAACCAAAAGTGAAAATATTAGAGTTTGAAAGAGATCTCAGTTTCCAATACCTATCCAAAGTGCACAAGAATCAAGAGGTCTTTTTAAGGGGTTTTTCTGTGGCTAGGGGATGGTAGGAATATAATGTCCAAGAGAGAGAATAAGAGGGTTAAAACACTAACATAGAAAAAGCAATGCACATTTTTTTGAAATAAAACATGGAAGGAAATGAAAACACATATTTACAAGGGAATTATTGTGTGAATAAAGACACAATATAGGAAGAAAATATGAAGGTAATGAGAAGATTGAATATTTAGAAAACACAAAACTTCTCCTAATAAGAATATAATGCAAGTCTTTTTTTTATTTTCCTTTTTTTTTCTTTGTTTTTTCGAAAGTTGACCTTAAAATAGATCTCACACTCATATCTCAACCCATTTTTGATCTCCTCATGACACTAATTGTAATAGTTATAATAAGATCAAAGTTTGAGGAAGAGTGATTTTTGACCTACCCAAGACACAACCCATTTTTTCATTTTTTTTTATTTTTTTCATCATTTTTGATTTTTTTTAACACTTGTCAATAAAATTTGTACAAGATTTCATAAACATACATAAATTCCCAAAACTCACTGAATTAAAACCTCTCCCCCACACTAAAATGGATGATTTCCCTCAAGAAGATAATAACTCATTGAAAATCAATAATAGGTTACCCAAACAATGAAATCCATTCCCCCCCCCACACTTAAATTTCAAAAAATTATGCAATGAAAATCCATGTTGATATTGGGTGGGAAAAGGTATTGGGCTTGTAACATGGCTATCAAGGAAAATGTTTTCATAGCCTCGAAGGGGCTTTCAAAAGGAGGAGTAATGTATGGTTAATGGGAGGCTATTTGGCTATTATAATTCTCATGTGGTTTAGAAAAATGCCTCTATCATATTAATGCACACTAAAGTAGGAAATTCGGCTCGAAGGTCCACAAACTCAGGACTCACAAATGGGGGTGAAAACACAAATTTTGAAAAGATGGCCATAGGTGTCCTGGGCATGAATTAAAATGTTGTTCCTCACGGTTCAGGAAAAGAATTTTCCAAATAAAAAATCGAGCATTCAGAATTTGTTAATTTTGACACAAAATTATTTATCCAAAGTTATGATGAAAACAGAAATTTTTTTAGATGAAAACATGTCTGTTAACTCCCCAAAATGGTTGGACAAAATTTCAAAACTCGATGGTGAGTAAGCATGACTCTTTATTTTTTTTGTATTTTTTTAAGTGATTGTTTTTTTTTTGTTTTTTTCATTTTTTAGGTTTTTTTTTGTTTTTTATAAAGATACACCCACACAAAAGAGAAAGTGAAAAAGAAAGGTTTTGATAAATAAAGTGGTAAAAAATGAATGATATAAGAAGAATAAGAAAGAGGTAGAGAGGGGAATAGATAGAGAGAGAGTTAAAGGGAAAGAGGTGCCCCCTGGTTTGGATTTGGCGGGTCACCATATCCATCTAGTGGTAGGTCAGCTAGAGAATTTGGGGATCCAGTGGAAGTCGATGTTGATCCAGTATTGCGCATCCTCTCATGGTGATGCTTTAACTGATGTCCATTAACCATGAATGTCCTTTTAGAATAGGGGTCTTAGACTTGCACTGCACCAAATGGGTAAACATTAGTAATAACAAAAGGACCTTTCCAACAAGAATTAAGCTTACCTGGGTGAATCCGAAATCGATAATTGAAGAGAATTACCTTTTCACCTTCAATAAATACCTTTCTCAAGATGTTTTTGTCATGGAGTGCCTTGGATTTTTCTTTGTATAGATTGGAATTCTCGTAGGATTCAAGTCGAAGCTCCTCCAGTTTATCCAATTGCAACAATCTTTCTTCACCAGATTTTTCACAATCAAAATTACAGGTTTTCACAGCCCAAAATGACTTATGTTGGATTTCAACTAGAAAATGACATGCTTTACCATAAACTAGCCTAAAAGGAGACATCCCAATGGGTGTTTTATAGGCAGTTCGATAAACCAAAAGTGCTTCAACAAGTCTTTCAAGCCAGTCATTTCTGGTGGGTTTTGCAATTCTCTCAAGAACGCTTTTCACTTCTCTATTAGAAAGTTTAGCCATTCCATTTGTTTGGGGATGATATGAAATTGAAGTTTTATGTACAACCCCATTCTTTTTCAAAAGATATTCCATGGTTGTATTACATAAATGGGTTCCTAAGTCACTTATCAAGGCATGAGGTGTGCCAAATATGTGGAAGATGCGCGTCTTTAGGAATTCACTAACAGTATGTGAATCATCCTTTCTAGTGGGTTTGGACTCAACCCACCTAGAAACATAATCAACTGCAAGAAGGATGTATGAGAATCCATTGGAAGGGGGAAATGGTCCCATGAAATCGATACCCCAAACATTGAAGACCTCACAGAAAATTAAAGGCATTTGGGTAATTTCATTTCTCTTTGAAATTGTGCCAAAATTTTTGCAAGTGGGACATGATTGACATAACTCATGTGAGTCCTTGAAGAGTGAAGGCCAGAAGAATCCAGAGTCTAGGACCTTTCATGAGGTCCTTTGTGGTCCAAAGTGGCCACCTCCGGGAAGTGAGTGACACAATTCTAATATGGAATAATGTTCATTTTCATTGACACATCTCATAATTACCATGTCAGCCCCAGTTTTCTAAAGTTTATTTTCTTCCCAAAAATAGTATTTTGAATCACTTTTCAACTTCATTATATGTTATTTTGAAAATTTTTTAGGAAAAACACCAGAAACCATGTAATTTACAATTGGGGCATACCACAGTATTTTTGGAGTGAGAGATGAAAGGTGCTCAGTGGGGAATTCAAGATCAATGATTTCCGAATGAGAATAATTAAAAATTCTACTCAAGTGATCAGCCACATGGTTTTCTTTTCCTGGTCTATATTTTATTTCAAGGTCAAACTCTTGGAGCATTAGGATCCATCTTATTATCCTCGGTTTGGATTCACTTTTCTTGAGTAAGAACTTTATAGAAGAATGATCTGTGAAGATTATGATTTTTTCACCTAAGAGATAGGGCCAGAATTTATCTAAGGAAAAAACAACTGCTAAAAGTTCTTTTTCAGTGACAGTGTAGTGATATTGAGTTTCATCGAATGTTTTTGAGAAATAATAGATGACATCAAGAATTTTTTCTCTTCTTTGACCAAGAACAGCCCCAACAGCTCTATCAGAAGCATCACACATCAACTCAAAGGGTAAGGACCAATCTGGGGGTTGGATTATTAGGACATATGTAAGAGAAGTATTGAGTTTAATGATGTCTCTCTTGCAAACCTCATCGAAATGGAAAGTGACATCATTTTGGAGCAACCGAGTGAGTGGGAGGGAAATCCTACTGAAGTTATGGATGAATCTCTGATAGAAACTGGAAAGACCGAGAAATGAATGGATGTCTCGAATAGAAGTGGGTGGAGGAAGTGATTGGATCACTTCAGTTTTGGCAGGATTGTCTTCAATACCATCTTTTGAAACTATGTGCCCTAGAACAATCCCATTTTCAACTATGAAGTGATATTTTTCAAAATTTAACACAAGGTTACACTTGACACACATTTGAAGGACTAGAGTGAGTGAATTCAAACAAGATTCAAATGACTCACCATAAATGGTAAAGTCATCCATGAAGACTTCCATGCAGTGTTCAATGAATTCAGAAAAGATGCTCATCATACACCTCTGGAATGTTGCAGGAGAATTGAAAAGGCCAAAAGGCATTCTTCTATATGCATATGTTCTAAAGTGGCATGTTAAAGTAGTCTTTTCTTGGTCTTGAGGTGTGATTGGGATTTGGAAGTAGCTGGTGTATCCATCAAGAAATCAATAGTGGGACTTTCCAGCTAATCGTTCCAGCATTTGATCAAGGAATGGAAGATGGTAGTGATCTTTTCTTGTTTCAACATTTAATTTCCTATAGTCGATGCACAAACACCATTTGTTCTTTACTCGATTTGTGACTAAATCTCCATGTTCATTTGTGACAACATTTATCCCACCCTTATTAGGTACAACTTGAATTGGACAAACCCATTCACTATCAGAAATTGGGTAGATAATACCAGCTTGAAGAAGCTTGGTGATCTATTCCCTAACTACCTCAAGTATGAGTGGATTGAGCCTTCTTTGTGGTTTTCTAATTGGTTTGGATGACTTCTTAAGATGGATGTGATGCATGCAAAGGGCCGGGTTGATTTCTGGTATGTCATATAGGGTCCACCCTAAGGCCTTTTTGTTTTCCTCTAACACTTGGACAAGTTTGGACTCCTCAGTTTCAGTAAGTTAAGAAGAGATAATGAGAGGATAAGAGTGATCATGGAAAAGGGATGCATATTTCAGGTGTTCAGGAAGAGGTTTCAGATCAGTCTCATCTTTCATTTTTGGGTTAGACAACTCAGGAATGAAAGAAGGGACTTCATTTGTTGCAGATTCATCTTCCTTAATACTTTCCAAGGTGGAGCAGTATAGGTCAAAGTTGATGTGGGATTCAAGAGAGTTTTCAAGTTCATCTAGATTGATAGATTCTATGAATGAAAGGTCCACATAAACTTCACCATTTATGACTTTGTTAATCATGGTGCAGATTTCACAAGATCCTTTGTCATTAGAACATGAAAAACATGGTGGATTTGGGTTCGATTGACTCTTAGAAGTGTCCTCAAAAACATGAATTGAGAATGTAGACTGATCCTCGGATGGGTATCGCATGGCTTGGAAAATGTTGAACCTGACCAGTGGGTCACCAAATTCCATAGATAAGATGCCTGAATAGACATAGATCTTGGTTCTCGCAGTCATGAGGAATGGTCTTCCTAGAATTAGGGGAGATCGAGAAGAGTTCGTCTCACCTTCCATGTCAAGGAATAGAAATTGGTAGGGAAGATAAGATCATTGACTCGGACATGGACATCCTTAATTATTCCCTCAGGACTGGCTGTTCTTCGATTGGATAATTGAATGATAACACCCATTGGATGTAAGGGAACAAGACCAAGGTTGGAGAATATATATTTGGTCATGACATTAATTGAAGCTCCTAGGTCTATGAGTGTATCATCAAAGTTGGAACTTCTAATTGGGCATGGAACCGTAAAGTTCACTAGATATTTACACCTAATGGGTATGGACTCTTGGGTTGAAACATTTTTGAAGGTCCTAAGTTGCCTCTTGTGGGTACACAACTCCTTGAGAAACATGGCATACTTAGGAATTTGTTTTATGGCATCTAAGAGGGGAATTTTGACTTCAACACATCTAAACATGTCGAGCATTTCAGGATCAGGTTCAAAAGACTTATTTGGCTTAGAAACGGCTTGAGGAAAAGGAATTGGGTTCTTAAGTGGAATTGAAAGAGATGAGGGAATGGTTTCAGGTTCCTTTTCAAGATTATTTTTCTTTTCATTTTCTAGGTCAACATTCAAAGGAGGGTTGGAGGACTTATCTTGAGGCATAGCAATTTTCTTTCCCGATCTAAGTGCAATTGTGCTTACATTACCCTTCGGGTTGGGTAATGGTTTAGCTGGAAGTTGGGAAGAATTATATTGTTGCTGCTGACTAAGGTGGGATGCCAGTTGACCAATTTGGGTTTCAATGTTCTTGAGGATATAACGGGTGAAATAGGAAAGATCTTCCACTGCACTTTCCCATGGTTTCTTAGAAGAAGAGTCTTGTCCCGAATTGGGATTACCTTGATTATGGTTCTTGGGAAAGTGATTTTATTGGTTTTGGAATTGGGAAGGCTCACTTGGATAGTGTAATCCAGGATGAGGATTTATTCTTTGAGGTTGAGGAACAAAAGGGTAAGGTTGTTGGAAGTTAACAACACCTTGACCGTATGAAAACTGGTATTGGTTTTGAGGATGGAATTGAGGGGGATAAGAGGCGGTATTACCATACCTCATGCCTTGGTTATAGGAAGAAGAGAAGGGCTCAGAGTGAGGTTGGTTGAAGTTTCTAATAAACTGACCTAATAGTTGAGGGTTGGTGTTCTACTGAGCATATGCTGCATTGAGATCCATTGGTCCAGATGAATCAGATTGATCCTCTTGAAGTTGTGGACATGTGTCAGTTGGATGAGATGAAGAGTTGTAGATTCCATTGTTTTTGACAGGTCTAGGAAACATTGATTGTGAAAAAGATAAGGTTGGGGATTTGGTAGCCACAACTAGTTGTCGCAAAAGACCTGTAAGTTCACTCATCCACTCAGTCATCTTGTTCGGCTCAATTGATTGATTATCTTGGGCTTGTTTGACTTGAGCATATGCTCGAGTATGGAATTGTTGTGTGTTTGCAGCCATGTTACTTATGAGATCTCTTGCTGCTGCATAAGTTTTATCAACAAGAGCACCGCCACTTGCGACATCTATGAGAGTTATATCAATAGACAATAACCCCTAATAGAATTATTGGATCAAGATTTGGTCAGGGATTTGGTGGTGTGGGCAGGTTGCAATAAGCTTTTTGAACCTCTCCCAGTATTCATGGAGTGATTCACTTGGGAACTGACGGATACCACTTATTTTTTTTCAGATAGAAGCAGTACGAGAAGCAGGAAATAATTTCTCTAAGAAGAGTCACTTCATGTCATTCCATGTGGTTATGGAACCATGAGGAAGGTAGTAAATCCATGACTTAGCAGTGTCATCTGGGGATATAGGGAATGATCGGAGTTTGATTTGTTCTTCAGAAACCCCTTGAGGCTTCATGGTAGAGCACACTACTTGGAACTCTTTAAGGTGGAGATGTGGATCCTCACCGACTAGCCCGTGGAAATGAGGGAGAAGATGAATCAAACCTGATTTGAGTTCAAAGTCAGCCTCTATGTTTGGATATTGAATACCAAGAGGTTGGTAATTCATATCATGGGCAACAAGTTCTTTTAGTGTTTGTTCCCAAGGATTGACCATATCTAATTCAATTGGTTGGATAAGGAATGGTTCTTGAATTATTTGATTATCTCTTATGTTCCTTCTAAGTTGTCGATGTGTTTGCTCAGTTTTAGGGTCAAAAAAATCAGAGGGATTGTTTGGAAGGATACAGGGCATTCAGAGAGATTTTTTAAGAAAGAGGAAGATTAGTTTTTCTTTGTGTTTTATTATTATTATTATTATTTTATTTTTTGGGTTTTTTTTACAATAACCAGAAACTAATGACTAATTAAAGCACCATCCCCATAAACGACACCATTTGAAATGCATGGACGATTGTCACCTATCGACCGATGAAAGTTCCGGTGCTCTGCTAATGTGCATAGCAGCACTCGGGTCAAATCCTCGGCGACGATACTTTGAAATAGTCGTTTGTTTTTAGTTGATTGCATTCTGATTGGGGGGGTTTGTTTTCAGAGCTTAATTGAAATGACTAATTGATTATGATTGATTTAACAAATTGATAATGATTGGGGTGATTTCATCATTAGGTTAGTTAATCTTGTGATAACCTTGAGCTTTGCTTTATATTGCATTTAAATTAACACCCATGTCACAATTTGACGTTGATTTGAATTCCCAAGTGTTAAGGCTTTAATCCAAGCCTTATCTTAACTTAGGGCTCTAATATTGATCATATATTGTTTATGGTAGTGTATTTATGGTTCCAATAATCCATGTAAACCACAGGTTAAAAAAAACAAGTCATTAATCCATGACATGCTAAGTCCAACACACACAATGTTAATTCAACGAATACTCATCGAGCGAAAGCTCTCAGTCACTTAACATACCAAAATTAAAACTCACCTCAATGATATATTTACTCATCCATTAATATGGTTATTAATATGGTAATATATGTTTATGGTGATGAATTATAAAGAGAATAAAAAGAAATGGACAAGATAAGAGTAGTGCGCCGAACACACACATAAACGATGAAGAAAATTAAAAACGGATTTTCGATTGAATGAGGAAGCAAAAGAAGGGAAGAAGATTAAGCTTAATTTAAACTATTTTAAGAACATAAATATTAAACTACAGAATTTGGATGATAATAGGAGATATTGAATAACTAACTTTCATTAAAACAGAATTACAAAGAAAGAGACTTACAAGATTACAAAAAAGAAGAACACGAAAGTAAGTGAAAACAAAGAGAGGAGGAAAGGTCTCTCAAGTGAAAACTTGAGTATGGAAGGTACTCACAAGACTTTTTTAAGGATTTTTTCATGTTAATATGTTCTCCTATCTTCTGAAATTCCAACCCTTTGAAGGAGAGGAGGGGGATGCATTTATAACCCAAAGAAGTGGACTGTTTTCATTCCCAATATGTCTCTCCACTTTCATCACCAAGTTGGCTATTCAGACAGGCGAATATCAAGAAATCGCCTTCTTCAAAGTTGTAGATAATAATGTTGTCTGACATCTATCAAAATTTGGAGTCATTTGTACATATTTAGCCAAATATATGGCCGACTGATTAAACTATTTTAATCTGTCCATTTCAATCCATTATTTTTGATGTCCAAAATTTGAAAGAGTTTTTGAATAGGAATATGCCTTCAAAACTGAATTATTTCTTCAACAAAGTCGGCCTACTATATCCCCTATTTCATAATGCAAAATATCATCTTGATTGGATGCTTACATCATGAGCTATGTCATGAATACTCTACTGATTTTATTTCTCTTCCAGAATGGTGGGCTGGACATCAAAGCATATGTTGGGCCCCTTTCATTTGGATTTGGGACTATACATTCTTATCCAGGACTCCTTACATTGTCTCCTGAACAATGTAGGAGAATAATGGAATTTGGACTTTTGCATTTAGCCCAGTAAATCAATCTTCATGAATAGTCCAGTTTCTTCATATATTCTTTGGTCTTGTTTGTGAGGACCATATGACCCTTTAAATGGAAGAATTGGCTCATGGTACCTTCTAATGAAATGTTGAATCTTTAAAGAATAATATTAAAAAACAATAACCACACAATTTGGATAATTATAGTGATAGTTATTATTAAAACAGTAAACTGACTCAATTGGACTACTTCTAAAAAATGCTCAAAAATTATACTTAATATTAAAACATTAATATTTCACACAAATTATGCACATTTCATATAAAATCAGTAAAGAGAGTATATAATAAGTCTTGAAAATATTAATAACATCAACTCACCCACACTTAGTTTTTTTCATGTCCTCATGTGCAACAAATATAAAAACAAGAAAAAATCATTTTCACTCGCCAACAAATATTAAAATTTTGTTTTCTCCAATCAGGGGAGGTTTAGACTATTTAACTCATCCATTTTGAATTACACCACAAGTTGTTAAATAAAAAATTTTCCAAAACTAATTCATTTTTTCATGCTCAAATTTAGAAATGGAAAATGCGGACACTCAAAACTCACACCTCCCAAGATGATAAAATTCATTTGTGGAGGTTCACTCTTTCACCAACCAAAAGTGAAAATCTTAGAGTTTGAAAGATATCTCAGCTTCCAATACCTATCCAAAGTGCACAAGAATCAAGAGGTATTTTTAAGGGGTTTTCTGTGGCTATGGGACAGTAGGAATATAATGTCCAAGAGAGAGAATAAGATGGTTAAAACATCAACATAGAAAAAGCAATGCACATTTTTTTGAAATAAAACATGGAAGGAAATGAAAATACATATTTACAAGGGAGTGATTGTGTGAAGAAAGACACAATAGAGGAAGAAAATATGAAGGTAATGAGAAGATTGAATATTTAAAAAACAAAAAACTTCTCTTAATAAGAATATAATGCAAGTGTTGTTTTTTTCTTTTCTCTTTTTTTCTTTGTTTTTTCGAAAGATGACCTTAAAATAGATCTCACACTCATATCTCAACCCATTTTTTATCTCCTCATGACACTAATTGTAATAGTTATAACAAGATAAAAGGTTGAATAAGAGTGATTTTTGACCTACCCAAGACACAACCCATTTTTTCATTTTTTTTTTCGATTTTTTCATCATTTTTAATTTTTTTTGAACACTTGTCAATAACATTTGTACAAGATTTCATAAACATACATAAATTCCCAAAACTCACTGAATGAAACCCTCTCCCCCACACTGAAATGGATGCTTGCCCTCAATCAGATGATAACTCATTGAAAATCAATAATAGGGTACCCAAACAATGAAATCCATTCCCCCCACACTTAAATTTCAAAAAATTATGCAATGAAAATCCATGTTGATATTGGGTGGGAAAAGTTATTGTGCTTGTAATGTGGCTATCAAGGAAAAGGTTTTCCTAGGCTTGAAGGGGCTTTCAAAAGGAGGAGTAATGTATGGTTAATGGGAGGCTATTTGGCTATTATAATTATCATGTGGTTTAGAAAAATTCCTCTATCATATTAATGCACACTAAAGTAGGAAATTCAGCTCGAAGGTCCACAAACTCAAGACTCACAAATGGGGGTGTAAACACAAATTTTGAAAAGATGGCCATAGGTGGCCTTGGCATGAAAGTAAATGTTGTTCCTCACAGTTCGTGAAAAGCATTTTCCAAATCAAAAATCAAGCATTCAAAATTTGTTAATTTTGACACAAAATTATTTATCCAAAGTTATAATGAAATTTTTTTTTGAGATGAAAACATTTCTTTTAACTCCCCAAAATGGCTGGACAAAATTTCAAAACTCGATGGTGAGTAAGCATGACTCTTGATTTTTATGTATTTTTTTAAGTGATTGTTTTTTTTGTTTTTTTTTTCGTTTTTTAGGTTTTTTTTTATAAAGATACACCTACACAAAAGAGAAAGTGAAAAATAAAGGTTTTGATAAAGAAAGTGGTAAAAAATTAAAGAGATAGGAAGAAGAAGAAAGAGGTAGATAGAGGAAGAGATAGAGAGAGTTAAAGGGAAAGAGGTGCCCCCTGGTTTGGATTTGGTGGGTCGCCATATCCATCTAGTGGTAGGTCGGCTAGAGAATTTGGGGATCCAGTGGAAGTAGATGTTGATCTAGGATTGTGAATCCTCTCATGGTGATTCTTTAACCGATGTCCATTAACCATGAATGTCCTTTTGGAAGAGGTGTCTTGGACTTGCACTGCACCAAATGGGTAAACATTAGTAATAACAACAGGACCTTCCCAACGAGAATTAAGCTTACCTGGGTGAAGACGAAATCGAGAATTGAATAACATTACCTTTTCACCTTCAAGAAATACCTTTCTCAAGATGTGTTTATCATGGAGTGCCTTGGATTTTTCTTTGTACAGATTGGAATTCTCATAGGATTCAAGTCAAAGCTCCTCCAGTTTAGCCAATTGCAACAATATTTCTTCACTAGATTTTTCACAATCAAAATTACAGGTTTTCACAGCCCAAAAAGACTTATGTTGGATTTCAACTGAAAAATGACATGATTTACCAAAAACGAGCCTAAAAAGAGACATCCCAATGGGTGTTTTATAGGCAGTTCGATAAGCTAAAAGTGCTTCACCAATTCTTTCAAGCCAGTCTTTTTTGGTCGGTTTTACAATTCTATCAAGAACTCTTTTCACTTATCTATTAGAAAGTTCAGCCATGCCATTTGTTTGGGGATGATATGAAGTTTAAGTTTTATGTACAACCTAATTATTTTTAAAAAGAGATTCCATGGTTATATTACAGAAATGGGTTCCTAAGTCACTTATCAAGGCACGAGGTGTGCCAAATCTATGGAAGATGTGTGTCTTTAGGAACTCACTAACAGTATGTGAATCATCCCTTCTAGTGTGTTTGGCCTCGACCCACCTAGAAACATAATCAACTACAATAAGGATGTATGAGAATCCATTGGATGGGGGAAATGGTCCAATGAAATCGATACCCCAAACATCGAAGACCTCACAGAAAATTAAAGGCTTTTGGGGCATTTAATTTCTCTATGAAATTGTGCCAAACTTTTGGCAAGTGGGACATAATTGATAGAACTCATTTGAGTCCTTGAGGAGTGAAGGCCAGAAGAATCCAGAGTCTAGGACCTTTCAGGAGGTCCTTTGTGGTCCAAAGTGGCCACCTCTAGGAAGTGAGTGAAAAAATTCTATTATGGAAGAATGTTCATTTTCATTGACACATCTCTTTATTACCATGTCAGCCCCAGTTTTCCAATGTTTATTTTCTTCCCAAAAATAGTATTTTGAATCACTTTTCAACTTCATTTTTTGTTATTTTGAAACATTTTCAGGAAAAACACCAGAAACCAAGTAATTTACAATTGGGGAATACCATGGTATTTTTGGAGTGAGAGATAAAAGGTGATCAGTGGGGAATTCAGGATCAATGATTTCAGAATGAGAATAATTACAAATTCTACTCAAGTGATCAGCCACAGGGTTTTCTTTTCCTGGTCTATCTTTTATTTCAAGGTCAAACTCTTGGATCATTAGGATCCATCTTATTTGCCTTGGTTTGGAATCAATTTTCTTGAGTAAGAACTTTATAGCACAATGATCTGTGAAGATTATGATTTTGGCACCTAAGAGATAGGGCAAGAATTTATCTAAGGAAAAAACAATTGCTAAAAGTTCTTTTTCAGTGACAGTGTAGTGATATTGAGTTTCATCCAATGTTTTTGAGGCATAATAGATGACATGAGGAATTTTTTCTCTTCTTTGACCAAGAACATCCCCAACAGCTCTATCAGAAGCATCACACATCAACTCAAAGGTTAAGGACCAATATGGGGGTTGGATTATCAGGGCATATGTAAGAGCAGTTTTTATTTCAATGAAGGCTCTCTTGAAAACCTCATCGAAATGGAAAGTGACTTCATTTTGGAGCAACCGAGTGAGTGGGAGGGAAATCCTACTGAAGTTATGGATGGATCTCTGAAAGAAACCGGCATGATCGAGAAATGAACAGATGTCTCGAATAGAATTGGGTGGAGGAAGTGATTGGATCACTTCAATTTTTGTAGGATCATCTTCAATACCATCTTTTAAAACTATGTGCCTTAGAAAAATCCCATTCGCAACCATGAAGTGACATTTTTCAAAATTTAACACAATGTTACACTTGAAACAGTTTTGAAGGACTAGAGAGAGTGAATTCAAACAAGATTCAAATGACTCACCATAAATGGTAAAGTCATCCATGAAGACCTCCATGAAGTGTTCAATGAATTTGGAAAAGATACTCATCATACACCTCTGAAATGTTGCAGGAGAATTGCAAAGGCCAAAAGGCATTCTTCTATATGCATATGTTCTAAAGGGGCATGTTAAAGTAGTCTTTTCTTGGTCCTAGAAAGTGATTGGGATTTGGAAGAAGTCGGTGTATCCATCAAGAAAGCAATAGTGTGACTTTCTGGCAAATCGTTCCATCATTTGACCAAGGAATAGAATATGGTAGTGATCTTTTCTTGTTTCAACATTTAATTTTCTATAGTCGTTGCACACACGCAATTTGTTCTTTACTCGAGTTGTGACTACCTCTCCATGTTCATTTGTGACAACAGTTATCCCACCATTCTTAGGTATAACTTTAATTGGACTAACCCTTTCATTATCAGAAATTGGGTAGATAATACCATCTTGAAGAAGCATGGTGATCTCTTCCCTAACTACCTCAAGTATGAGTGGATTGAGTCTTCTTTGTGGTTGTCTAATTGGTTTGGATGACTCCTCAAGATGGATATGATGCATGCAAAGGGCCGGGTTGATTCCTGGTATGTCATCTAGGGTCCACCCTAAGGCCTTTTTGTTTTCCTCTAAAACTTGGACAAGTTTGGACTCCTCAGTTTCGGTAAGTGAAGAAGAGATAATGACAGGATAAGAGTGATCATGGAAAAGGAATTCATATTCCAGGTGTTCTGGAAGGGGTTTCAGATCAGTCTCATCTTTCATTTTTGGGTTAGACAACTCAGGAATGAAAGAAGGGACTTCAGTTGTTGCAGATTCATCTTCCTTAATACTTTCCAAGGTGGAGCAGTAGAGGTCAGAGTTGATGTGGGATTGAAGAGAGTTTTCAAGTTCATCTAGATTGATAGAGTCTATGAATGAAAGGTCCACATAAAATTCACCATTTATGACTTTGTTAATCATGGTGCAGATTTCACAAGATCCTTTATCATTAGAACATGAAGAACATGGTGGATTGGGGTTTGATTGACTCTTAGAAGTGTCCTCAGAAACATGGATTGAGAATGCAGAGCGATCCTCAGATGGGTATTGCATGACTTGGAAAATGTTTAACTTGACCAGTTGGTCACCGAATTCCATATATAAGATGCCTGAATGGACATCAATCTTGGTTCTCGCAGTCATGAGGAATGGTCTTCCAAGAATTAGGGGAGATCAGGAAGAGTTCGTCTCACCTTCCATGTCAAGGACATAGAAATCGGCAGGGAAGATAAGATCATTGACTCGGACAAGGACATCCTCAATTATTCCCTCAGGACTAGCTATGCTTTGATTGGCTAATTGAATAATAACACCTGTTGGATGTAAGGGACCTAGACCAAGGTTGGAGAATATAGACTTGGTCATGAAATTAATTGAAGCTCCTAGGTCTATGAGTGCATCATCAAAGTTGGAACTTCTAATTTGGTATGGAACTGTAAAGGTCCCTGGATATTTACACTTAATGTGTATGGACTCTTGGGTTGAAACATTTTCGAAGTTCCTAAGTTTCCTCTTGTGGGTACACAACTCCTAGAGAAACTTGACATACTTATGAATTTGTGTTATGGAATCTAAGAGGGGAATGTTGACTTCAACATGTCTAAACATGTCGGGCATTTCAGGATCATGTTAAAAAGACTTCTTTGGCTTAGAAACGGCTTGAGAAAAAGGAATTGGGTTCTTAAGTGGAATTGAAAGAGATGAGAGAATGGTTTTAGGTTCCTTTTCAAGTTTATTTTTTATTTTCATTTTCTAGGTCAACATTCAAAGGAGGGTTGGAGGACTTATCTTGAGGAATAGAAAATTTCTTTCCTAATCTAAGTGCAATTGCGCGTACATTACCCTTGGGGTTGGGTAATGGTTGAGCTGGAAGTTGGGAAGAATTAGATGGTTGTTGTTGACTGAGGTGGGACGCCAGTTGAACAATTTGGGTTTCAATGTTATTAAGGCTAGAATAGGTGAGAGAGGAAAGATCTTCCACTGCACTTTCCCATGGTTTCTTAGAAGAAGAGGCTTGTCTCGAATTGGGATTACCTTGATTATGGTTATTGAGAAAGTTATTGTATTGGTTTTGGAATTGGGAAGGCTCACTCGGATAGTGGAATCCAGGAGGAGGATTGATTCTTTGTGGTTGAGGAACAAAATGGTAAGGTTGTTAGAAGTTACCAACACCTTGAATATATGAAAACTGGTTTTGGTTTTGAGGGGGGAATTGAGGGGGATAAGAGGCGGGATTACCATACCTCATGCCTTGGTTATTGGAAGAAGAGAAAGGCTCATAGTGAGGTTGGTTGAAGTTTCTAATGAACTGACCTGATAGTTGAGGGTTGGTGTTCCGCTAAGCATATGCTACATTGAGCTCCATTGGTCCAGATGAATCAGATTGATCCTCTTGAAGTTGTGGACATGTGTCAGTTGGATGAGATGAAGAGTTGAAGATTCCATAGTTTATGGCAGGTCCAGAAAACATTGATTACGAAGAAGATGAGGTTGGGGATTTGGTAGCCACAACTAGTTGTCGCACAAGACCTGTAAGTTCACTCATCCACTCGTTCATCTTGTTCGGCTCAATTGATTGACTATCTTGGGCTTGTTTGACTTGAGCATGTGCTTGAGTATGGAATTGTTGTGTGTTTGCAGCCATGTTACTTATGAGATCTCTTGCTGCTGTTGGAGTTTTATCAACAAGAGCAACGCCAATTGCGACATCTATGAGAGTTCTCTCCATAGCCAATAAACCCTCATAGAAGTATTGGATCAAGAGTTGGTCAGGGATTTGGTGGTGTGGGCAGGTTGCAACAAGATTTTTGAACCTCTCCCTGTATTCATGGAGTGATTCACTTGGGAACTGATGGATACCACTTATTTCCTTTTGGATAGAAGCAGTACGAGAAGCAGGAAAGAATTTATCTAAGAAGAGTCACTTCATGTCATTCCATGTGGTTATGGAACTAGGAGGATGGTAGTAAAGCCATGACATAGCAGTGTCAGCTAGGGAGAAAGGGAATGCTCGGAGTTTGATTTGTTCTTCAGAAACCCCTTGAGGCTTCATGATAGAGCACACTACTTGGAACTCTTTAAGTTGGAGATTTGGATCCTCACTGGCTAGCTCATGGAAATGAGGGAGAAGATGAATCAAACCTGATTTGAGTTCAAATTCAGCCTCTATGTTTTAATATTGAATACCAAGAGGTTGGTAATTTATATTAGGGGCATCAAGTTCTTTTAGTGTTTGTTCCCTAGGATTGGCCATACCTAATTCAATTGGTTGGACAAGGACTGGTTCTTGAATTATTTGATTATCTCTTATGTTCCTACTAAGTTGGCGAAGTGTTCACTCAATTTCAGGGTCAAAAAAATCTGAGGGATTGTTTGGAAGGCTATGGGGAATTCAGAGAGATTTTTGAAGAAAGAGGAAGATGAGTTTTTCTTTGTGTTTTTTTTAATTTTTTTTAATTTTGTTTTTTTGGTTTTTTTAAAATAACCAGAAACTAATGACCACTTAAAGCACCATCCCCATCAACTTCGACATTTGAAATGCACGTACGATTGTCACCTATCGACCGGTCAAATTTCTGGTGCTCTGCTAATGTGTATAGCAGCACTCGGGTCGAATCCTCAGCGATGACACTTTGAAATAGTCGTTTGTTTTTAGTTGATTGTATTCTGATTGGGGGGGTTTGTTTGCAGAGCTTAATTGAAATGACTAATTGATTATGATTGATTTAAAAAATTGATAATAATTGATGTGAGTTCATAATTAGGTTAGTTAAGCTTGTGATATCCTTGAGCTTTGCTTTATATTTCATTTAAATTAACACCCATGTCACAAGTTGACGTTGATTAGAATTACCAAGTGTTAAGGATTTAATCCAAGCCTTAACTTAACTTAGGGTTCTAATCTTGATCACATCTTGTTTATGTTAGTGTATTTATGGTTTCAATAATCCATGGAAACCACATGTTAAACAAAACAAGTCATTAATCCATGACATGCTAAGTCCAACATACACAATGTTAATTCAACGAATACTCATCGAGTGAAAGTTCTCAATTGATTAAAATACCTAAATTAAAACTCACCCCAATGAGATATTTACTCATCAATCAAGATGGTTATTAATCTGGTAATATATTTTTATGGTGATGAATTATAAAGAGAATAAAAAGAAAAGGACACGATTAGAGTAGTGCGCCGAACACACACACAAACGATGAAGAAAATTAAAAACAAATTTTCGATTGAATGAGGAAGAAAAAGAAGGGAAGGGGATTCAACTAAATTTAAACTATTTTAAGAACATAAATATTAAACTAAAAAAGTTGGATGATAATTAGAGATATTGAAGAAGTAACTTGCATTAAAACAGAATTACAAAGGAAGGGACTTACAAGATTACAAAAATGAAGAACACGAAAGTAAGTGAAAACAAAGAGAGGAGGAAAGGTCTCTCAAGTGAAAACTTGAGTATGGAAGGTCCTCCCAAGAATTTTTAAAGGCTTTGTTCCTACCAATATGTTCTCCTCTCTTCTTAAATTCCCACCCTTTGAAGGAGAGGAGGGGGATGCATTTATAGCCCAAAGAAGTGGACTGTTTTCATTCCCAATCTATCCCTCCAGTTTCATCGCCACGTTGACTATTCAGAAATCCTAATATCAAGAAATTTACTTCTTAAAAGTTCTATATAATAAAGTTGTCCGACCATTATCAAAATTTGGAGTCATTTGTACATATGTAGCCAAAGTTATGGCCAGATGATTAAACAATTTTAATCTGTCCATTTCAATCCAGTCTTTTTGATGTCCAAAATGTGAAAGAGTTTTTGAATAGGAATATGCCTTCAAAACCGAATGATTTCTTCAACAAAGTAGGCCACCTATATCTCCAATTTCATAATGAAAAATCATAGCTTGATTGGATGCTTAAATAATGAGCTATGTCATGATTACTGTACTGATTTTATTTCTCATCCAGAATGGTGGTCTGGATTTCAAATCATATGTTGGGCCCCTTGCATTTGGAGTTGGACCTTGAAATTTTTATCCAGGACTCCTTAAATTGTACCCCGAAATACGGTGGAGAATAATGGAATTTGGACTTCTGTATTTTTCCCAGTAAATCAATCTTCATGAATAGTCCAGTTTCTTCACAGATTCTTTGGTCTTGTTTGTGAGGACCATATGGCCCTTAAATGGAAGAATTGGCTCATGGTACCTTCTAATGAAATGTTGTATATTTAAATAAGAATACTACAAAACATAAACCACACAATTTGGATTAGTATAGTTATAGTTATTATTAAAATAGTAAACTCACTCAATTGGACTACTTTTAAAAAATATTCAAAAATTATACTTAATATTAAAACATTAATATTTCACACAAATTATGCACATTTCATATAAAATCAGTAAAGAGAGTATATAATAAGTCATAAAAATATTAATAACATCAGAGAGATGAGAAGTTGAAAGGTCATATGATCTGTCCTTTAGACCTGGGGGAGGCCGATATTTATAGGCTAGAGGCGCCGCGAAGTAGAGCTCGCTCGACGCGAAGATGGATTCCACTCCACAGTGAGCTCGCGAACATCAAAGGGGATCACAGATCATCCCGCCTCCTTGATTCACGGCGGTCTCATGAACGTCAAATCGGCTCGCAGAGCATCCCACCTCCTTGCTTTGTGGCTGTCACGACCCATCCTCGGGGCCCGTGCCGTGACTACCCCAAGCCCGCCTTCCATAGGCCAGGGGCTGGTGACTAGAACCAAAGGCGTAAAACCCAAAAGACGGGAAAGAATTGACTTTAAAGAGTAAACAAACACCACAGAGTATGAAAGTGAATTAAACACTAAGTAAAATTGGGTACAAGGTAAGTGCTGAAAGAAAATGGGCCAGTATACAAACCCAACTGAAAGTACAGTACAACTGAAAGGAAAGTACAACAGTAGAAAGTAAAACAGCAACACCGAGTCATCCTCCGGAAATACCACCTGAAGGGTGGGTACAGATAGTCTCCTCAGCTCCTCGGTCCGTCTGTCTGCTCCGTTCACATCCCACCAAGTGATCCACCTACGGGTACCGTCCAGCTCCACAAGTCTCCATCTCAATCACTGCTTTCCATCGTCTGCATCCAACACAACATAATGCGGGCATAACCCATGCAGGGGTGAGTATACGATACTCATTAGGGACCCCGAGACTTCCGAAGGTCTCCCAGAATCCACAAAGGATAAACCACAAAGTAAAATATAAACATGAAGTATTAACCTTCCTCTACTTAGGTATATGCCCATACGTATACCTAAGTCAAAAATTACAAAACGGCTCCCACTCTCGAACCCAAGTACAACCCAGTCCACATAGGAAATATCGACCCAGTCCACACAGGAAAATAAGTCAATCATATCAATGATGATGATTGAAAATAAAGACTTAGCTCACACAGGTGTACTACTTCTTGAAGAGAGGTGGAAGTGATTAGATGTAGCCTCTGAATCATCTCCTCTGCCAATCCCACATAGGATCATAGTACAGAAGTCATCACTGCCGAACCCACGGGGGATCCAAGTATAGTAGCCATCGCTGCCGAACCCATGGAGGATCCAAGTACAGTCGACAACGCTACTGAACCCACATAGGATCCTAGTATAGAAATCATCATCGTCGAACCCACGGAGGATCCCAGCATGGTAGACGTCGTCGTCGAACCCATGGAGGATCCCAGTACGGTAGACGTCGTCGTCGAACCCACATAGGATCCTAGTATGGTAGTGAAATGCACGGCCGATTGTCTCTTATTTACTGGTCAAGGTTCTGGTGCTCTGCTAATTTGTATAGCAGCACTCGGGTCGAATCCTTGGTGATGATACTTTGAAATAGTCGTTTGTTTTTAGTTGATTGTATTCTGATTGGGGGGTTGTTTGCAGAGCTTAATTGAAATGAATAATTGATTATTATTGACTTAACAAATTGATAATGATTTGGGTGAGTTCATCATTAGGTTATTTAAGCTTGTGATATCCTTGAGCTTTGCTTTATATTGCATTTAAATTAACACCCATGTCACAAGTTGACGTTGATTTGAATTTCCAAGTGTTAAGGCTTTAATCCAAGCCTTAACTTAACTTAGGGTTCTAATCTTGATCATATCTTGTTTATGGTAGTGTATTTATGGTTCCAATAATCCATGGAAACCATACGTTAAACAAAACAAGTCATTAATCCATGACATGCTAAGTCCAACATACACAATGTTAATTCAACGAATACTCATCGAGCAAAAGCTCTCAATCGCTTAACATACCTAAATTAAAACTCACCCCAATGAGAGATTTACTCAGACATTATGATGTTTATTAATCTGGTAATATATTTTTATGGTGATGAATTATAAAGAGAAGAAAAAGAAAGGGACAAGATAAGAGTAGTGTGCCGAACACACAGACAAAATATTTTGAGAATCAAAAATGGAATTTCGATTGAATGAGGAAACAAAATAAGGGACTGTAATTGAAAATGATTCAAACTATTTTAAGACCATGAATATTATACTATAGAAGGTGGAGAATAATAAGAGGTATTGAATAAGAAACAATCACTAAAATTTGATTGAAATGAAAACAAAGTTACACAATTACAGTTGAAAGCAAACATAAACAAACATGAAAGAGAAGTGGAGGAGAGGTCTCTCTTGTTGAAACAAGATCAAAGTATATCCTACCAGAACATTGTAAAGGATCTAGTAATGTCAAACCTCCTCTTTAAGTGCTGAAGTGCCAACCCTTTTGAAAGGAGAGGAGGGGATGTATTTATAGCCCAAGGTGGTGGACTGTTTACATTCCATAAATACTCCTCTAATTGGCTCGCCGATATGGACAACAAGACAGCCAAATCATGAGAACTCTCCTTCTTCAAAGTTGTAGATAAAAATATCTTCTGTCTACTATGAAAATATGGAGGCCATTGGACTCATTGAACCAAAGTTATGGCGGTTTTAATAAACAATTATGATCTGTCCATTTCAATACAGACCTTTTTGAAGTCCATAATGTGAATGGGTTTTTATATAGGAATATGCCCTCAAATAAAAATAATTTATTCAACAAAGTTTGCCACCCGAATCTCCTCTTTCACACTGAAAAATATTAGCTCGAATGGATGTCTACATAAGGAGACATTTTAATATTAGTATGATGTTTTTAATTCCCGGCCAGAATGGTGGGCTGGACATCAATGCATCAGTTGGGCCCCTTGTATTTGTGATTGGGTTTTGAA
The DNA here is from genome assembly GCA_963277665.1 of Viscum album. Lineage (NCBI taxonomy): Eukaryota > Viridiplantae > Streptophyta > Magnoliopsida > Santalales > Viscaceae > Viscum > Viscum album. The sequence continues at coordinate 582,412,148 of OY728148.1, forward strand.
ATTTTTATCATGGACTCCTTGAAATGTACTCCGAACTTGGGAGGAGAATTAAGGTATTTGGGCTTATGGATTGAGCCCAGTAATTCAACCTTCATATATGGTCCAGTTTCTTCACAGTTTCCTTGGGCCTTCTTGTGGGGTCCATATGACCCTCTAAATGGGCGAATTTTCCAAAGGCGACTTCTAATGAAATGTTGGAATTGGAATTGGGAACCCTAAAAAAAGAATCATGAAATATGAATAATAAGGGTGATAGTTATTATTAAAACATTAAACAGACTTGAATCTGGATAAATTCAAATAGTTCTCAAAAATTATATTTAATATTTAAACATTAGTATTTCACAAAAATTATGCACATTTCATATAAAATCAGTAAAGGGAGTATGTAAAAAGATATTAAAATATTAATAACATCAGGCAGTTGTCCTCATCGAACCCACTGAGGATCCTAGTACGGTAGTCATCCTCATCGAACCCACTGAGGATCCTAGTACGGTAGTCGTCCTCCTCGAACCCACTGAGGATCCTAGTACGGTAGTTGTCCTCGTCGGACCCACTGAGGATCCTTATACAGAAGTTGTCATCTTCGTCGCAGCCAGCTCTAGGGTTCCCGCACACAACACGCTCGATTCCGGGAGGGTCCGCTCCATGAGCCAAGGGGTCGATACATAAACTGTCACAAAGTCCAGAGTTGATGTATCAAAAAGTTCCGTCTCGTCAACAGGAACTCAACGCGATAGACGGCGCATAAATCGGACGCCCGGTCTGAGAGATATTGGCTTTTCCGTCCTAGGGGCCCGGTTGGTTTTTAAGCCAAACCCAACCCGATCGTACTCCAGATGCGTCTGAACCTCGAGCAGAGTATGTCAAAAGAACCTTCTCACTAAGAGGAATTCGACAAAGTCGACGACACGTCAATCAGACGTCCAGAGCTCAAGTTATACGCGTTTCCGCTCCGAGGGCCCGGTTGGTTTCATGTTCGAACCAACCTAGCTATACCCAAAGTTTTTAGATTCCTTGAGTGTAATATACCAAAACGACCGTCTCGATTCAAGGATCCCAATGCAACTGACGGTGCATAGATCGGAGGTTCGTAGCCCAAGATGTGGGTGAAAGACCGAAAACGGTTTGAAATGGGGGGTCTGGGCCCGGCCCGAGCCGGCCCAACCCCCCCTGGGTCGGCCCGAACCGGGTCGACCCAACCCGGGTCCGGGTCCGCCCCGGTCCGCGCGACCCACCCCGGCCCGACCGGGGGGGGGGGGGGGGGGTGCGCTGGATCGGCCAACGGGCCGAGCAGGGGGGGGGGGGGGATGCGGTCCCCCCTCTCTTTGCGCTCTACGGACACGGCGGGTGCCGCTTCCTCCTCCGAATCCCGCACGGCCACGAGATCTGTCCGCCTACGACCGCGGATTCAGCCGTGACGGCTCCTGCCGGCGGCGCGCCGACAGCGCCTTCCGCGGACCACCAGACGCGCTTTGGTGGTCCGATTTGCCCATCGTCTGCGCTTGCGGATCTCCCGGGACCCGTTCTTCACTGCGACGGCTTCCACACGCTGTTGCGGTCTCTTTCCATTGTCGCTCGTCAACACGCGCATAGACAAACAAACTGCGGAGGGTCGCCGACCATGTTTGTTCAGCTTACGCCCTCCACGTTAGTTGATAAGAAAAGGGTCGAACAACAATAATGTTCAACGACAAACGAGGCACAAAAATTAGTTAGGATTGAATTTAATTCCCAACAATTCCCCTACAAATAATAATCCCAAACCCGCAAATAATAATCATTCGCGGATCAACTTGATAATGGGTTGATCTGCATTCATATTTTAGAAGAAAACAGACATGGGAATATTAACATTCTCAAAAATAAACCCCTACCTCTTAGTAGTTCATTGTCGCGCGTTCGTCCTCAAGGGGGGTTAAGGTGTCGGCGTCGATTTCCGGCTCTGATATTCGAAAGGCGTCGAAGAAGAAGATGTTTTTTCGGTGTTCTTCGTTCTTCATTGGGGCAGAAGTCTGTCAGAGGTTCTCCAGAGAATCCTCCAATTTCTTTCCCCCACACATTCTCGGTGTTCCAAATTATAAAGGAGCACGTTGCAGCGATGCCATAATGGTGTCATTAAAGCGTCGCTACGATATGAGTTTAATGACCCATTAATGAGCCTCATTGATGTGCATCGTCACTGCCCTGTCGCTGCCCCGCCACCCAAAAAGGGATAAGGAAAAATTAAAATAATTCATTTAAATTGTTTTATTATTTTTCTCGAAGGTCTGAAAAAATAACTTTTTCTCACAGCCCTTACCGGCCGAAGTTAAGCTTCGCCTAAGAGAATACCAGCACTGTGAATTCATCGGTGCCCTCAAGTTTTAATTTCGAGCACCGGTTCAAAATTTAGAAAATCCCGCTCGTTCATTCACTCAACGTACCCGAGCTAAACTTCAAAAATTGATTCTGGGCACACCGGGCCTCGGAATCAAGCGCGATCAGAAACTGCGTACTCATAAAATCCCAAAGAATTTTATTTTTTTAAAAAAAAAATTCTTTGAAATTTACGAGTCTTTACATTACTCCCACCTCAGGGATTTACGTCCCCGTAAAGCTACATTATAAACTTGGTAAACAAATGTGGGTACTGAGCATGCATCTGAGCCTCCCGCTCCCATGTTCTCTTCTGGAGGTTCCCGTGTTGCCAACGATTGTGCACCAAAGGTATCGACCATCCACGTAGGACCCGATCCTGACGATCCTCGATCTCTACTGGGACCTCCGCAAAATTAGCCCCGTAATCGATGTCTAGCTCTCCATGGTTGATGATATGTGTTGGGTCATGCACATATCTCCTCAGCCGAGATACGTGAAAGACGTCGTGCACCCGGTGAAGCTGAGGTGGAAGGGCCAGGCGGTAAGCCACCTCGCCTACCCTGTTGAGGACCTGAATGTTGGGTCGGAAGAAAAGCGAGGAATGATGGCAAGAGGGGGGGTGAATTGCCTTTTTAAAAAATTGATTAACAAATTAAAATCAGAGTTGAAAGTGCAGCGGAAATAAAGAGGCAATCACACAAGAAATTGTTAACGGAGTTCGGCCAAAACCCGGCCTACGTCTCCGCTCCCAACTCAACCGTTGAGAGATTCCTACCGCTTGCTTTTCAATGGTTTTAGCAAGAAACCCACTAGGATTTGAGGTAGCACTAGGACCTATTACAGCTTGCTTTTGGTGGTTAAGCAAGAACCCAATGCTTTTAATGGTTAAGCAATAACCCACTAGTCTTTTTACGGGTGAAGACTAGCTCACCGATCTCAAGCCTTTTTACAAGGTAAGGCTTGACAACCTCTTCACACCTTAGTGGTGGTGTGAGAACCCAAAGAAAGGGAGGTTGAGAAAAGGGTTGGGGTTTGTAGGCACAAACCCAATTTTAAGCTCAAAATAAATAAAACAATAAAACCCGTGATTGGGAAGACTTGGGCGCCAATTGGATGATGGAGTTGATGTAGCGTGCTCTCCCAAGCTTCTTGAGGTGCTCCTTGGATATGGAAGTGTGTTGGAGCAGGATGGGTTCCTTGGAGGAAGTCCGCCGGAGGTACGCCAAAGATGGAAGATGTGTACGGTGGCTTCGTATATGTTCCAGTTAGTGTCCGGGGCTTCCTCAGCCTTTATTTATTTGCTAGGAACCCTTGGGGAGGCTTCGGAGCCGTTGGAGAGGCTTTCGGAGCCGTTGGAGGCCAAGTGGACAGGCTGGTCAACAGTCCAACGGCTAGTTTGACTGTGTCCACCGGCTGGCCGGTGCAGGGCCACCGGCTGGCCGGTGCCTTGACAGAGGCTGAGTCTTCTTTTCCAGGCACCACCGGTCGACCGGTGCTAGAGCCACCGGCTGGCCGGTGGTGAGGCAGTAGCCTTCACTATTGGGGCTGGGTGCCACCGGCTGGCCGGTACAAGGCCACCGGTTGGCCGGTGTGGAAGCAGTGGCTTCCCTTCGAGTGCAGGTGCCACCGGCTGGCCGCTGGTGTGCCACCGGCTGGCCGGTGGTCTGGATTTCAGACCAGTTCTGCCTTCTTTCTATCTTGGCCCAATTCCTTGGCCACCTGATTTGATTCCTATCAATCAAAAACACTTGAAACAATGTTAGAAACATAAGAGGGTGATTGTGATCATGAAAATTAAACCTCGAGGGGTTTGAGAGGTACAACAATCTCCCCCTATTTTGATGATCACAATCACCGAAACAATTAAAGTAAAAACATGAATTAAAGACATGCTTTTAAAGAATAAAATAAATGTGCTAAGCATGAAAAAGGTTTCTCCCCCAATCAATCAAGAAATTTCTCCCCCTTTGTGATTATCAAAATAGCGTGGGGCATAAAACTTGATTGAGGGAATCGATGAAAAACGAGATTTTTAAAACAATTGAAAATGATACTAATTGTTGGAAATTTTGAAATGAAAAATTGAATTGAAAAATTTGAATAACAGTTTGAATTGAAAGTTTTGAATCAAAAACTAATTGAAATTCGAAATTTGAAACCAAATAAAATTTTTGAAATTGAGAGTTTTGAATCAAAAAATCGATACCAACTGTTGGATATTTAAAAATGAAAATTTAATAGAAAATTTGAATTTCAAAGCCAAGTGTTGAGTTTGAAATGAAAACTTTGAATACACAAAAAGGCTTAAAAAAAATCCTAACTCCCCCTAAATAAAAACAATGAATCACCGGGGAGAGGGATTTTGAAAAGAGACAATTTTAGGCCCGGAGAGACTCGCTAGAAGGGATTTTTCAATCCATACTTGTTTCATGGCGGGTCTTCTCCTATAAAACTCATCGGAAAAGAAAAAACTTTTGGGTTGACCATACCGGGCATTTTTACAATTACATTCATAAATAAGGTGCCCGGGTTTTTTACAATAATTACAAATTTTAAATTCGGAGCTCCCCCTTACAAAAATAGTGGGTGCATGGGAGGAGGAAGCTCGGTTGGTATAGCCAAGTCCATTGGTGGTTCGGGAAACCCTTTGGGAACCAAGTATATTGTTCAAATTTTGTTCCCCTTGGGTGAACTTGGCTAGGGTCTCCCTTAGGTCTTTGATGGTTGATTTCATAGAATCAACATTTGGAAAATTTTGGATTTTAAGGGTGAGTTCCTCCTTCTCTTTGAGAAGTTGGTCTTTTTCGGAGGAAAGTTTTTTGAAAGACTTTTTTAAAGCAACAAATTTTGAAGATAGAGTATGAAAACCTTTTTCCAATTGATCTCTTGCATATTGGAGATCCTCATAAGACATATGATTGAAAGAATTTGAATTTGAAGAACAAGAGGATGAGGAAGAGGAAGAAGAGGAGGAAGATACCTCATGTTTTGCCATTAGGCATTTTTTACCTTGGTCGCTCGAGGAGAAGGAGGAGAATGAAGAGGTGGAGCTATCACTCCATGTTTCCTTTGAAGCCTTCTTCTTCCCCTTTTTCTTGTCCCTTTTCTTGTGAAGTGGGCAAACGGGCTTGAACTTTTCGTCGGGTTCTTGCTTTTTGACGAGTTCTCGCTTTTGATCGGATTCTTGCTTTGGAGCCTCGCTAGTACCTTCATAGGTTAGTTCTAACAATTTCCAAATATCATAAGAGGTAGTGCAAGAAGAAATACAATTAAATACATTTCGGTCTAGCCCACAATGTAGAGCATTCATGGCTTTGCCATCAAGCTCGAAATTTGCAATGTCAGCGGGGGTCCATTGAGATTCATCTAGACTAGAGAGAGTATAACCATGCATGACAATTTTAAAAAAAGGATAGCCAATACTTTTAAGAAATGTGGTCATGCGGGTTTTCCAATAACTATAATCGGTTCCATCAAAGAATGGAGTACGATCCAAAGAAAATCCTTCGGGGGATTGAGAGGAAGAAGCGGTAGAAGCCATCAAAAAAAAAATAGGATCTTTAATTTGAAACCGGGTTAGGGTATTACTCAAACCTCCCTCTGATACCAAATGTTGGGTCGGAAGAAAAGCGAGGAATGATGGCAAGAGGGGGGGTGAATTGCCTTTTTAAAAAATTGATTAACAAATTAAAATCAGAGTTGAAAGTGCAGCGGAAATAAAGAGGCAATCACACAAGAAATTGTTAACGGAGTTCGGCCAAAACCCAGCCTACGTCTCCGCTCCCAACTCAACCGTTGAGAGATTCCTACCGCTTGCTTTTCAATGGTTTTAGCAAGAAACCCACTAGGCTTTGAGGTAGCACTAGGACCTATTACAGCTTGCTTTTGGTGGTTAAGCAAGAACCCAATGCTTTTAATGGTTAAGCAATAACCCACTAGTCTTTTTACGGGTGAAGACTAGCTCACCGATCTCAAGCCTTTTTACAAGGTAAGGCTTGACAACCTCTTCACACCTTAGTGGTGGTGTGAGAACCCAAAGAAAGGGAGGTTGAGAAAAGGGTTGGGGTTTGTAGGCACAAACCCAATTTTAAGCTCAAAATAAATAAAACAATAAAACCCGTGATTGGGAAGACTTGGGCGCCAATTGGATGATGGAGTTGATGTAGCGTGCTCTCCCAAGCTTCTTGAGGTGCTCCTTGGATATGGAAGTGTGTTGGAGCAGGATGGGTTCCTTGGAGGAAGTCCGCCGGAGGTACGCCAAAGATGGAAGATGTGTACGGTGGCTTCGTATTTGTTCCAGTTAGTGTCCGGGGCTTCCTCAGCCTTTATTTATAGGCTAGGAACCCTTGGGGAGGCTTCGGAGCCGTTGGAGAGGCTTTCGGAGCCGTTGGAGGCCAAGTGGACAGGCTGGTCAACAGTCCAACGGCTAGTTTGACTGTGTCCACCGGCTGGCCGGTGCAGGGCCACCGGCTGGCCGGTGCCTTGACAGAGGCTGAGTCTTCTTTTCCAGGCACCACCGGTCGACCGGTGCTAGAGCCACCGGCTGGCCGGTGGTGAGGCAGTAGCCTTCACTATTGGGGCTGGGTGCCACCGGTTGGCCGGTACAAGGCCACCGGTTGGCCGGTGTGGAAGCAGTGGCTTCCCTTCGAGTGCAGGTGCCACCGGCTGGCCGCTGGTGTGCCACCGGCTGGCCGGTGGTCTGGATTTCAGACCAGTTCTGCCTTCTTTCTATCTTGGCCCAATTCCTTGGCCACCTGATTTGATTCCTATCAATCAAAAACACTTGAAACAATGTTAGAAACATAAGAGGGTGATTGTGATCATGAAAATTAAACCTCGAGGGGTTTGAGAGGTACAACACTGAAAAGGTCCGATGAAGTATGGTGGTAACTTTCCGCCACGGCCGAATCTCCGTAATCCACATCGAGGTGAGACCCGTAAGAAAATGTGGTCGCCATCCTCGAACTCCAGTGGTCTCCTCCTCCTAACAGCATAGGACTTCTGTCTTCTATGTGCAGTCCTCATCCACTCCAGGATGATCTTCAACATCTCTGACATAGCTAGAACCATCTCTGGTTCTACATGTACTCACTCCAACACTATCCACAAAGGATATCTAAAAACCCGGTCAGCTGTTGTCTTTCCACTCCTAACATCTGAATGCCCGATCTCCTACCAAAAGCATCCGCTACAACGTTCCCCTTCCCAGGAGTATAAACTGTCTCGATGTCATAGTCCTGTAGGAACTCAAGCTATCGCCGCTATCTCAGGTTCATGTCCTTCTGAGAAAAGATACACCTGAGACTATTAAGTTGGTGAGAACCATAAACTGTTCGCTCGACGAACAATGGGTGAGACTAACCATTTGTAAGAACTCAACTCCACCCTTCTTTGTCTACGATCTAAATGAGCTGCTGAGATTCCTCCCCTGCCGAAAAGAGAAATCTGGTCTCATCCCCTGGATGAAACACATCCTTTGCCTAATACAGTCAATCCTGTCATGAATGGAACTATTTCATGCCATGGACGACTTCGTAAGGCCTCAGCGCTACTACCAAGAGATCCAACCGTTACTCTCACCTCCAAGGTTCGATTCACACTATAGGTAGCAGTGTGTGGTCACTAGGTCTCCTCCAGTAGGAATCTAGAAAGTGAGGGTCAAGTCAACGGTTTTAACCGGAACCTCTCAGTATCCACTACATAAAAAGGACATGGAAGTAAACATCACAAGAACAAATGTCTTTTATTACTGCAGCTCAAGGTACAAAGACACAAAGCATCCACAAACAAAACATCAACAAAGATAGAAGCATCATGAACAAAATCTCCATGTCGGGAGCTAGTCCCGCTCCTTTCCATCTGCTCCCAAAGCTCCATGTTCATAGGCCTCAGCCGTCTAAAACTGAGATCTCCCCTGTCCACCTGTTCCCTACGGTCGGGGTGGTTTTCCTGGTGGTGGTGGTGGTAAGGCCTCAAAGCGTCGCCCACCACCCGCTGCTCGGCCAGCTCCTCTACCTTGTCTGCCTGTTCCCTGCAGACCACCACGGTCGAACCTCTGCCTTTGAGGTCCCTCTACCGCCTGCTGCTCATCTGTAGGGTGGGTCGGGCAGTCTCGAGCCATGTGACCCTGACCGCCGCATGCATAGAACTGTTTGCTCATCATGTGGTTGGCTCTGTTTCGTGTGCCCCACACAACCAAACCTGTTTCCTGAGATTGCTCATCTGATGTTCTGGCCTGCTTGGTCCTCTGCATCATCTATCTACTTCCGGCTGGAGAAGACTCCGCTGGGGTCATCCCGCAGAGGGTTTCACCACTGGTGACTGCTCAGCAAGAAAAATCTCCACTAGAAGAGCTCTCTCCATCACCCCCTCCTGTGTCGGGATGTTGAGGGAGATCATCGAAGCCCTGATCTCATGCCTCAGTCCCTGCTCGAAGGTCCGGGCCCTGAAGAACGGGCCCCGTACCATATCTGTGGAGTAGCACGAGAGGTCGGTAAATCTCTCCGAGTACTGGGCTACTGTCATACTGCCCTGCCGCAACTATAGTAACTCCTGAATGTGCACCTCACGGAGGGTGGCTAGAACGAAATCCAAGTGGAAGAGGCACTCAAAGTCCTTCCAAAGCAGAGATGCCTCATCGTGCACCTGGAGCATCAGGCTCCACCATATACCTGCTGCCGCGTGTAGGAGACTTGCCGTAAGGATCACCACGGGATCTGATGGTGTCCCTACCAATATGAAGACTTGAACTATAGACTCTAGCCAATCCTCAAATTCCTGAGGGTCCGTCTCCCCATGGAACCTGAGTGGTCTCTGATGCTGAAACTCGTGAAGTGCACTCAGGCGACATGCACTCTAAGCTGCTGGGGCTGGTGGCATCGGTGGCTCGACGGGTAGAGGTACCGTCGGTGCCTCCGCTGTAATGGGGCCCTACACCGAGGCCTCGTCGCTCGGTGGGATGCCATCTCGCACGTAACTGGGAACCCTAGCTGGCTGTCATCATGGGGCCATCCTGAAAAGAATCAGGTGTGCCACAGTCAATACAGTATACCTGGTGAGCTGACACAAAGTAATCACAAATAAAACTTTTGAAACACACATGCAATCAATGTTTTCGTGTACTGAGTCGGAAATCAGGAGTCAGGGTCCTGGTGTATGGATACGTTGACCACCGCACCAACACTGGACTCCCTGGATGGATAACCACACTCAATACCCTTAAAACTATTGCTTCACATAGAATAAATTTTCAGAGTCCTAAATTCTGCGGTAGAACCGACTCCTCTGATACCAATTTGTCATGACCCGTCCTTGGGGCCCATGCCGTGACTACCCCAAGCCCACCTTCCATAGGCCAGGGGCTGGCGACTAGCACCAAAGGCGTAAAACCCAAAAGAATGGAAGGCATTGCCTTTAAAGAGTAAAAAAACACCACAGAGTACGCAAGTGAAGTAATCACTAAGTAAAACTGGGTATAAGGTAAGTGCTGAAAGAAAATGGGCCAGTATACAAACCCAACTGAAAGTACAATACAAATGAAAGGAAAGTACAACAGTAGAAAGTAAAACAGCAACAGCGAGTCGTCCTCTAGAAATCCCACCTGAAGGGTGGGTACAGATAGTCTCCTCAGCTCCTCGGTCCGTCCGTCCGCTCCGTGCACGTCCCGCCAAGTGATCCACCTCCGGGTACCGTCCATCTACACAAGTCTCCACCTCGATCAGTGATTTCCGTCGTCTGCATCCAACACAACTTAGTGTGGGCATAACCCATGCAGGGGTGAGTATACGATACTCATTAGGGACCCCGAGACTCCTGAAGGTCTCTCAGAATCCACAAAGGATAAACCAAAAAGTAAAATACAAACATGAAGTATCAACCAGATTTACGTAGGTATATAACCATACATATACCTAAGTCAACAATTACAAAACGGCTCCCACTCTCGAACCCAAGTACAACCCAGTCCACACAGGAAAGATCGACCTAGTCCACATAAGAAAATAAGTCAATCATATCAATGATGATGATCGAAAATCAAGACTCATCTCACACAGGTATACTAATTTTTGAAGAGAGGTGAAGGTGATTAGATGTTGCCTCTGAATCATCTCCTCTGCCGATCCCACGTACGATCCTAGTACAGAAGTCGTCACTGCCGAACCCACGGAGGATCCAAGTACAGTCGACAAAGCTGCTGAACCCACAGAGGATCCTAGTATAGAAGTCATCGTAGTCGAACCCACAGAGGATCCCAGCACGGTAGACGTCGTCGTCGAACTCACGGAGGATCCCAGTACGGTAGACGTCGTCGTCGAACCCACAGAGGATCCTAGTACGGTAGCCGTCCTCGTTGAACCCACTGAGGATCCTAGTACGGTAGTCCTCATTGTTGAACCAACTGAGGATCATAGTACGGTAGTTGTCCTCATCGAACCCACTGAGGATCCTAGTACGGTAGTCCTCCTCGTCAAACCCAATGAGGGTCCTTGTACAGAAGTCGTCATCTTCGTCCCAGCCAGCTCTAGGGTTCCCGCACACAGCACGCTCGATTCCAGGAGGGTCTGCTCCATGAGCCAAGGGTTCGATACATCAACTGTCACGAAGTCCAGAGTTGATGTATCACAAAATTCCGTCTCGTCAACAGGAACTCAACGCAACAGACGATGTGTATACCGGACGCCCGGTCTGAGATTTATTGGCTTTTCCGTCCCTGGGGCCCGATTGGTTTTTAAGCTAAAACCAACCTGACCGTACTCCAGCTGCATCCAAACCTCGATTGGAGTAAGCCAAAAGAACTGTCTCACTAAGAGGAATTCGATGAAGTTGACGACACATCAATTGGACGTCCCGATCTCAAGTTATAACTATTTCCGCTCCGAGGGCCCGGTTGGTTTCGTGTTCGAACCAACCCGGCCATACCCAAAGTTCTTAGAAACCTTGAGTGTAATATACCGAAATGACTGTCTCGATTCAAGGATCCCAACTCAACTTAAGGTACATAGATCGGAGGTCCGTAGACCAAGATTTGGGCGAAAGACCGAAAACTGTCTGAAATGGGGGGTCTGGGCCCGACCCGACCCGGCCCAACCCCCTGGGTCAGCCCGAACCGGGTGACCCGAACCGGGTCCAGGTCCGGGTCCAGCTTGGCTGGGAGCGGCCCAGCCCGGCGGGGCGCGACCTGGCCCGGTCCGCGCGACCCGCTCCGGCCCGACCAGGGGGGGTGCGCTGGCTCGGCCAGCGGGCCGAGCAGGGGGGACGCAGTCCCCCCTCCCTTTGCGCTCCGCGGATGCGGAGGGTGCCACGTCCTCCTCTAGATCCTACACGGCTGTGGGATACGGCCGCCAGCACTGCCGCGCCGACATGGTGTGCCGACAACTCCTTCTGCGGACCACCAGACGCGCTCCTGTGGTCCGATTTGCCTGCCGTCTGTGCCTGCGGCTCTCTCGGGACCCATTCTTCACTATGACAGCTTCCACATGCTCTTACGGTCCCATTCCATTGTCGCACATCAACACGTGCACAGAAAAAAAACTGCGGAGTGTCACCGACTGTGTTTGTTCAACATGTGCCCTCCGCGTTAGTTGATAACAAAAGGGACGAACAACAATAATGTTTAACGACAAACGAGGTACAAAAATTAGTTAGGATTGAATTTAATTCCCAACAATTCCCCTGAAAATAATAATCCCAAACCCGCAACTAATAATCATTCGCGGATCAACTTAATAATGGGTTGATCCACATTCATATTTTAGAGGAAAACAAACATGGGAATATTAACATTCTAAAAAATAAACCCCTACCTCTTAGTAGTTCATTGTCACGCATTTGTCCTCAAGGTGGGTTAAGGTGTCAGTGTCGCTTTCCGGATCCGATATTCAAAAGGCGTTGAAGAAGAAGAAGTTTTGTCGGTGTTATTTGTTCTTTACTGGGGCAGAAGTTTGTCAGAGGTTCGCCAGAGAATCCTCCAATTTCTTTCCCCCACACATTCTCGGTGTGCCAAAATATAAAGGAGCACGTCACAGTATTTCCATAATGGTGTCATTAAAGCGTTGCTACGCTATAAGTTTAATGACCCATTAATGAGCCTCATTGATGTGCATCGTCACTGCCCTGTCGCTGCCCCGCCACCCAAAAAGTGAGAAGGAAAAATTAAAATAATTCATTTAAATTTTTTTATTATTTTTCTCGAAGGTCTGAAAAAATAACTTTTTCTCTCGGCCCTTGCCGGCTGAAGTTAAGCTTCGCATAAGAGAATCCCAACACTATGAATTTATCAGTGCCCTCAGATTTTATTTCTGAGAACTGATTCAAAAGCTAGAAAAACCTGCTCGTTCGTTCACTGAACGTACCCGAGCTAAACTTCGAAAATTGATTCCGGGCACACCGGGCCTCAGAATCAAGCGCCGTTAGAAACTGCGTACTCGTAAAATCTCAATATATTTTTTTTAAAAAGTTTCTTGAAATTTACGGGTCTTTAAGGTGGCAGGCTCGCGAATTTAAAATCGGCTCGTGGAGCATCCCGCCTCCTTGCTTCGCGGCAGGCTTGCGAACATCAAATCAGCTCGCGGAGCATCCTGCCTCCTTGCTTCATGGCGGGAATGAGTCCATGGCACTCCGTGAAAGGTCTTAGAGAGTTCGCTTCAGAGACTTTCTTATTATCCTTCTCCCTTATGATTTTTGGCACCAACAAATCCCCCCCCCCTCAGACTTGGAGCCAAGGAGAAATCAAGGGTTAAAGTATGAGGGTCAATCACCAAAATTCCTCGCCCATTCGCGAAGCTGGATCACAAAGGAGGATCGTCGAGCAAGAAAGCGACGGGTCGGCTGGGCAGGCTGTGAATCTCTCCACGATCAAGATGTGTTTCGAAGCTGTGAGGATCTTTGCCTATAAATAGAGGGACTGAATTCTCTTTTGTCCTTTCTATCCTTCATGATTTTGGATTTTAACACTCTCGATTCACGAAGATCCAGGTACTCTGTGATTTCTCTCTGTGAATTGGGCTTTCATCTTCACGACGTATAGCGAGTCTTTGAATTCACATCTGTGTGCTTCACGACTCCGTGTATGGAGTCTGGGGTAGGGCTCCATGAACAGACATCGCAAACGCGCTCCGCGAATGAGCTTCGTGAACGAACCCAAAAATCTCCCCAACCTAAAAGACTGAAGGACTCATCAAGAAGCTACCTAGGGGGTCTTTGTAAATGCTGCCTGAAGGGATGAGATGACGAACAATCTGGGTTTAGGAGAGCTAATTCGGAGCCACTCTGACCATGGTTCTTTTGTGGAGCTACTATCAGAGAGCTAGAGGAACTACCCATTATGTAATAGGTTTCCTTTGTATGGATTCAGGCTGATGGATGATGTCTTCATCCCAAAATAAAGTCAGGACAAACCAACTTACTGGTTCAGGAGCACGTCGTGCCAGCACCGATGGTTCAGGGTGGCTGATGGCCATGCCTGGGAGGAATTCACAACCGTCATTGCTGAATGCTTATAAAACCACCTGAATAATGTTGACAGGAAGGGGTTACAGCCGGATACATCTCCCTCCATGCATTGGATGATATTGAAGGTAGATCTGGGGAACCCAGAGAAGGGGTGGTCTGAGGAGTGGGACTTGCGCCAAGGCGGAAACTTCACAAATGATTGGGTCAGGGCCTACTAGGTAGGCGCGTCGTGTGAGGAGTTTGGGGTGGAGCTGAGAAGAGTGGGCCTATATGAGGTAGCTTGGTCCTCCCAGTTTCACATCTACCAGCCGAAGCAGCTGATACCAGAGCTATTGAGAAGTTGTTCATTGAGGACCAACACATTCCATTTTCCCCACAGGGAAGTCGACATCAGCTTGTTGGACGTCCACCAGATCTTGGGGGTCCTAATACTGGGGGCTATATAAGATGAATTTCTCCCCGTCATGAGTGCATGGGAGGAACCAAAGAAAATGCCGCTGTTGGCGATGGATTTGATGGAGCTTATGCCGGGAGAGGACAAGGAGGCGGTGAGGGATGTCCATGTCAGGCGGTGGTTCAAATAGTTCCCAAACTTCCCGGAGGACAGACAATTTCTGGCGAGGCCTCGGACTTGCCCGAAGGGGGCCTGGAGTAAGTAGCACTCATATTGGTGACTTTTGGAGGACAACCAATGGAAGAAGTGTGGATTTAGTGTCATCACCGAACAACAACCGATAGTCAGGATGTCAGCGTTCATCGCGAGTCTCATCTATGGTTGGATCCTACCAGTGAGGGACACCAACATGGGAGTGCCACCAAGAACATTTATTATGGTGTCCGTGTTGGCGGTAGGAGGGTGGGTCAACCTCGGGATCCCGATGCTTGCTAAGCTATATAAGATTTTGTGTCACATCAGTGAGGGGAAGAGGCTATAGAGAATATGTGGGCTATTCCACCTCCTATATGGGTGGATAGCGGCACACATCAGGGGGGTTTATGAATACCCGAACCCCATTTCCCCTCTAGAATCGAACATCCTCTCATCCATATTGAATGCTGCCGGGAGATTTCCAGCCAAGCTGACCGCACCGTCGGTTCTGAACTAAGTGTGGAAGGTGGAGGAGTTCAATTTCCACCCATTTATGTTGACAAAAGGGGTATTCAATGATGATGTCCTGGGAACAGAGGATCACCATGCCTATCTCCTGGCCTTTCGAGGTGATGTTTTAGTGGAAAGGGTGGATCATGAGCCTCTCTGCGAGTCGTACACCCCGCACCAATTTGCTCAGAAATTCTGGTGCATGCAGTGACTGACCCCGCAAGTCTATCTGGGGGTTCTCTATGAGAAACACCCGTTTGTGATGAGGCAGATGTAGCTCTTATTCACATAAGAAGATGGGAAGATACAGAACCAACTACCTCCACCGACCACTGTTGTCGGGTTAGTGAAGGAATATGCCCAGATTTGGGAGGCAGCCTACTCGGGGGAAATGATGAAGCAACCAACCATTCGAGTTGATGATGACATGCCTCCCAAACCTCGGGGATGAGGTCGGAAGGTGGAAAGGGCATCTTGCAGTGGCAGGGATACCATAGCGGTGAGGCCCACACCAGTTGAGGGAGAGGCAGCAGTGGAAATGGACCCGGTGGTCCCAGAAGAGCAGATCTATCCTGAGGGGAGGCCACCTAGAGGGTTCCGTAGAATATCCACTCAAGCTCTAGGGAAGTGGATGCACCAAAATGATATTCTAGAGAATGCTGTGTTCTTGGAGGCTTGGGACATCTGGGAAGTTAACTGCCAATTCTTTGACCCATCATAGATGTGGAAACATCTGAACCGTTTCAGGATGAATTTACTGGGGATAGGACCTATCAGGGCCGGCTTTACAGTATCCCAGGTGGAGGTGAAGAAATACCTAATATAGATGGAGGACTTTGTGCACTCCTGGGGTACCCTGTGTTCGATGATGGATCAATTCAAGGTGTTACTCAATCGCACCACTCCCCCACAGTTGTTAGCTGCTGACTTAAGGGAACGATTCCTTATGTTAGAAGAATCAGATGAATCCTCCTGGGGAGACGAGGCCTGGAGAGGGAGCCTATTGGAGGAGAGTGAATCCAGGGATCAAGACTCGCATCTTGAAGAGTTCGCTGATTCCCTTGAGTTAAATATTCCAAACCCCTTCTTTAGGTCCCACTTTCAGGTCATTCTAGACTCCTTGCTAAAATCTAAATTGTGCAGGAGGGCCTTTTGCATAGATCTCATTCTATCCCTTCAATAGATACAAATGCGGAACCTTCGGGGTCCAAGCCTACTGCCTGGGAGATCAGCAAGTCTGGTGGGGCCAGAATACCCGAAGTGGATCCCGAATCTTCAGACCTTCCAACAATATATGGAGGGACACACTTTAGGGTCCTGATGGCATGAACCCAAGAACGAGACCAATAATTTGATATCTGTAAGTATCCTCTACCAAATTAATGACTTTCATCCATCGACCATGTTAACTGGAATGCATGCTCCCTTTTTTGTATGCATATTCCTCAAAATGATGTGGGTTTCCTTGGAGAGGTTGTTCGGTACCCTTGGCAGCGCCTTTCCCTGGGGAATGCCGGTGACTGTGGAGGTGGAGGTCTAGATTGATCGAACAGTGGCACTCCCGATCACCAGTGGGACCGTCAGGGAGGTTGATCTTGAGATCATCGAGGTGGGGTCTGACGATGAGGATCGGTCGGATATCCCAAGTACCGCCACGCCTGATCAAACACCGGATGCGGACCCAGCTGATGAGTTCCTGGGAGAATTCCCTACATATGAGCCTGCCAACTGCGCCGACTTGGACAAAATGGCCTCTGATGAAGAGGACAATAGAATTGTCCTTCGCCGATCATGGAAGCGGATCAAGCACTTCATTGGTGACACCCCCAAGCACTATGGCTGGATGATATGGACAGACTTCACTCGCGACTGTGTGAACTGTGTGATGGGGGAGTGGATGACCAACGTCCTCACATGCTCATCCAGGATCTTATGGTGGAGAAGATTCGGGAGCATGACTGTAGCCTCGATGTGGGTTGGTAGTAGAGGAAAGCGGTGAACATCAAGGGTCTCTAGGAGGCTGAAGATGAGGTCCAATGACTGTAGAGTCAGGCAGACAAGCACTCAGCCTCCCTCAACGTAAAATATGAGCTAATATTGTGATTGAAGGCCCAACTAGTGGAGGATGAGGAGTGTCTGGAGTGATCCTCCATAGAAATGGTCATCATCCGGGATCAGTGTGGAGTGGGCCTGGGTTGCAGCTAACGAGCTGCGCCCCATTGCTTCTGAGGAGGAGTGGGAGCTGGATAGGTGGCAGCAATCCCTGGACGCCACAAGCTAAAGGGTGGCAGAGCTACAACGATCTTTTGACGGGGTCAACCCGTCCGTGGGAGGGGTTGATCCTAGGGTGATGTAATGCCTATAACCTTTGAAGGCACTTTCATGATTTGATTATTTTATGCCAACTACATGAATGAGTTCCATTATTTGTGTTGGTTAATTTCATTCCTGTGACATTCATGGAGCGTCCGGTAGTCAATCCCTAAGCTCACGTGGGTCAAGCCTGTTGTGAGAAACAAGGGATGACCACCTTATTATTCCGTTAAAATGTGGCAGTGAAAACCAAGATTCAGGCATCCGGGGGCTTGAACAACCAATCAGAATTTCTGAGAAGAGAGGGAGAGGCCTGATCAGAGGATGAGGACCTCAGAATAATCGACGTGTCATGTTCCCAATGTGCTCTAGTACACAAGTGGGGTAACTCTAGGGGCGCTAGAAGTTAATCCGAACATAAGGGAATAGAAAGTGTGAATTACAATACCCCAAATTCGGAACACTGTAGGGATGGAGTGACAATAAAAGATAATTGTTGACCACATTCAAAACACAACACCTAATTTGTGTTATCCTGAAATGGGGATGACAAATGAGGGCTAACCGCTGACCATGTTTGAAACATGGGGCCTGACTCAGAATGTCATCAATTAGCCTTCTGGAATACTGGCCAAGGATAGTAGGTGAGTCATAGGCCGAGAATCCATACTGTTAGGGGGTTCCTTTAGACGTGAGAGAGGACGAGGGTCTGAATAAAGGGCACACAAGGCATGGAATATGGAGTGGTGGTTTGTTCGAACTGAATCCGACACTCTTTTAATTACATCACCGTGGTGGAAAAATGTTAGGTGGACTCATCGACTTGATCATGGATCGTTCCTAATCATAGGCATGATTTCTCTGGCGAGGAAACTGTTGCTTCCCATCATTACCATGGGGAATCCCAAACTTGTTCAGGGTAAGATTGTGGTCACATGGTTCCCCCAAAAAGGGTTCTGGCCAAGGGGTTGAAAATGAAAAGAAACAGGACTTATGATTCATGGGGCTGGACCCAAGGAAAA
Organism: Viscum album; assembly: GCA_963277665.1. Classification (NCBI taxonomy): domain Eukaryota; kingdom Viridiplantae; phylum Streptophyta; class Magnoliopsida; order Santalales; family Viscaceae; genus Viscum; species Viscum album. Next base: position 582,430,397 of record OY728148.1, read on the forward strand.
ATGGCTGGGCATCTCTATGTATCCCATAATGATGAGAATCAAGCCGAACGTAGTTCTGGAAGGTGTTGTGTAGTTTAACGTCTTGTGTTAATGACATGGTGTGGTCTTAGTTTATGGTCATAGAGCTCAGACCAAGGATCGGTAAGGAATGCGGGGGGACACATGGTGAGGTAATCATGAAACCCAATGTGGATGAGGACCTGGAATCCAAATCACCATGTATTCCTTGGGGAAATGTTTAGGCCAAGGGATCGAACATGAAAGTTAAGCTAGGCCCATGGGGAAGTTCCTGGGCATTCCTACATATCTCATGAGAATGAGAATCAAGCTGAACATAGTTCTAAGAGGTGGCACGGTAAGGTACCAATGCCAGGGATAAAAGGGGTGTGCGGGTCTGGCCCTCACACCAAAAGACGCGGCATTTAATAGGTCTTGTTTGTCCTTTAGGGTGAATGGATGTGTTTTTTTAGGCGATGGGCCTAGAATAACGAATCCTGTAATCGCAACAAGAATCTATCCAAATGAAGGCATTGATGAATGGTATGGTGTTTGATCGCTACCAACCATGATGTCCCTTGAGCGAGTACATCACAATGCATTGCCATTTTTCATCGTGCGGACGAGATGATATTGTCTTAGTTTAAGGTCATATGATGGGACCAACCATGCATTTTAACATCGTATAGTATAGACATAATAGTTTAGAGTCATGTGGTACTAGGCAGCATAGTCTAGAGTCATATGGATAAGAAATATAAAAGAAGGATGAGGTTCGAAAGGGAATGTGCATGGCATGATAAATCATACCTGACGTGAATGCGGATGAGGTCCACATCATACCGTGCACGATTCTGTAAAAGAAACCTCAGACCGATGGGTCGGGAAAGATTAGAGGATAAGGGGTAGAAGAAACTAGCTCCCAATTGAGCTGGACCCGTAGACGAGGTGTCTGGGTGTTCCTGCATATCCCATGGAATGGGAATCAAGTTGCACATAGTTCTAAAAAAGGGGAAATATGAAAAGATCTTAGTTTAAGGTCTTAGAACTTGGACCATGGAAAAGTGGGACTATTCCAAGTAAGTGCGGACCTTAATTCGATCCCTAGGCCTACGTGAGTCGAACTCAGTGTAGGAAACAAGGGTAGATAAGGTATTTGAAATACATGAAATACATGCAAAGGGGAAATTTGTAGAGCCCTGAATGATTTATTTATCGTAACTTTTTCCTCCTAACGTGCAGATGCGCACTGAGGAATAGTACAAAGACTCTCAAAATTCTACTTGGAAATGATGAGGTGGAGAAGGATGTGATTCATGTAACTGGAATTTTGGGCTTAATGGGGTTGGAGTGATGATTGAGGATAACCGTTGACCATGTTCAAAATATAGTATTCATATCTTGTGACCTGAGGTGGGAACAACAAAAGAGTGTTGGCCACTGACCAAATTTGCAACGTGGGACTTGTATCAATTTGTTGCTTGAAACCCTTGAGGACGTTGGCCCGTAATGGTATCAGGGACCTTGGGCCTAACATCCATGCCATTAGGAGGTCCCTTTGGGTGTGAAAGGTGATGTAATCCCTAATGAAGGGGAACACGAAGCCTAAGAAATGGGTGAAAGCATGTCCGGGTAGAAATCCGACATTCCAGGTGCTAAAACAAAGTACCCTTGGGTACATTAGTGAATCGTCAAAGTGGAATGAGGGGATCATCTTGAGAGAAACCAATTTGAGAAGACGAGTATATCACAAGGGGATAGAAAACTCTCAGGAGGAAGAGGTATATGGCATAGTTGTTACAAAACCCGATATGAATGAGGACATAATCCCATACCACACCATATACACCTCTCCCTGGGGGAATGCAGGCCAAAGGGCCAAGATGAGGATGGACTCAAAGACTAGACGTCTGGGTGGTCCTAAGTATCCCATGAGGATGAGAATCAAGTCACGCGTAGTTCTTGTAGAGAGTAATGTGAATTTTACCGTCATGCAGTAAGGACACAAATGGGTGAGGTACCCCACATAGAGGGGGTGCACAGAGTGGAGAGTAACCCGATGTGAATGAGGACATAATCCCATACCACACCATACAACCCTAAATGGGAACTTGGGTTAGGGGCTCGAAAAGGCAAAGGGGACTGAGGCTGGGCCTTGGATAGAAAGTCCTGACAAGCTTGCAGTTTAATGTCTTGTAGTGAGGACAAGGTGATATTAGTTTATGGTCACAGAGCTCGGACCATATATGCCTAGTTTAATGTCATATTCATGGGATAAGAAGGGTGGACCATCGTGCTTATGGAATACCATAAAGAAACAATGATTATTGAAGACAATTTTTGACCGGGTTCGCAACACAGTACCCACCCTTATGTGACTAGAGTTTAGGGAAAACAATTGAGCATTGACCATTGACCATATTTGCAACACGGGACTCACATCAACCTATCGCCCACAATCCTCAAGGACATTAGCCCATAATGGTAGGAGAGCCCTTGGGCCTAGCATCCATGCCATTCGGGGGTCCTTTAGATATAGAGGGTGATGGAAACCCAAGTGATGGGGCTCTCAAAGCATGGATGGGGATATGTGTGGTGTGGATAAATAGACCAACTTGAATGAGAACATAAGTCCGCACCACCACACACAATCCTAAATGAGAACTTGGGCTAGGGGCCGGAAGAGGCCAAGGGGCAGGAAATGGCCAAGGGGCCTGAGGCTGGGCGTCCCGACCAATTCTAGCCATTTTACCTCTTGTGTAGTTACCGCCTCATCAAAACTCATAAGCCCACATGAGCAGTGCTCAGTGTGGGAAACAAGGAGCCGGATTTGGCGTTACCTTTCATATAAGGGTCGGATAACTGGAATCACCTGAAGGGAGTTTGTCGCTTGGAGATACAACATGCCAGAATGAACCACTGCACTCAATGTTTGGGACATCTTGGGGTGGATCTAATGAAAAAGGATAACTATTGACCATGTTTGAAAAATAGAGTCCTTATAGTGGCCTGGAATGGGAACAACAAATGACCATCGACCATTGACCATATTCGCAATGTGGGACTTGTATCAACTTGTTGCTCAACATCCTCGAGGGTGTTATACTGAAGTGTTAGGAGAGCCCTTAGGCCTAGCATCCCTACCATTCAGGGGCCCTTATGGATGGAAATGATGATGGAGTCCCAATCAAATGAATGGGTGAATCATAGTTGTGCCCATACATTTTAAAGTCAAACAGGGCAGTGAAAGAGGCAGACACCTCTAGGGAGTGGGACGTATGGAGGAATTGAGATGATCTTGACATGTATTGGAGAAAAAGCCTACACTACACTGTATATATTGACCTGAGGGGGGATTCTGGTGTTTGGGCTGGGCCAATAGGCAAAATGTTCAGGCGTTCCCACGTATCCCATGAGGATGGGAATCAAGCCGTACGTAGTTCTTGAAGGCCATGCAGTTTAATGTCGTGCAGAGAGGACATGAGAGGATAAAAGAACAAGGAGTGGGCACATGGTGATACCGTTGTAATCCTGGAATGAGTGGGGCTAAGGAATCCTACACCATATCATGTAAGGATCCTCCGAGAGAACTATACCCAGGGGGATAGTCAAAGAGAAGAGTTTGGGGGTTGGGCTCAAGATGAAATGGTTGAGGATTCATACATATCCCATGAAGATGGGAATCAAGCCACACATAGTTCTAAGGGTGCAGTTTAACATCTTGTAGGACGACAAACAGTTTAACTTCATGTGGGACGAAGCAGTTTAGAGTCATGCAGGACCAGAAAAAATTATGGTCATGCCGGACCCGATACTGTTTAAGGTAGTGTAGGACCAGACAGTTTAGGGTCATTTCTGACCCGACAGTTTAGGGTCATGCTGGACCATCTATCTCAGGTAAAGTATTTCTTGAGAAACTTGGCATTAGTGGGATGAGTTATACAATCACCATCCATGGTCACCAGGGAGTATGCTCCATTGGGGTAAACCTTGTGAATTATGTAATTTCCTTCCCATTTGGTCTCTAAATTGGGTGGTTTCCTACCAGGGATCATTAATGTCCGGAGGGCCAATACCAAGTCGCCTTGCAAGAAAGAGCGGAGGTGAACCTTCTTGTTGAATGCTCTAGCTATCTTATTCTGATTCCTTTCTAGATTGTGCAAGGTATGAAGCCAATTCTCATCAAGTTCTTCCAATTCAGCCAGACGAATTTCAGCTAACTTATCTGGTGCCTGCTGGTCATAGACCGTTGTGCGTAATGAAGGCAGTTGGGTCTCGATGGGCTGGACGTCCTCAGTTCTGTACACTAGAGAGTATGGAGTCACCTGGGTGGAATTATAAGTCGTTTTCTGACCAACTCTTCTTATTATGACCAACCATTTTCTGCAGAATGTTAGAGAGGGTTTTGTTGCACGCCTTGATCTGTCCATTTGCCTGCGTGTGATAACGGGAGGTATGGCTCAAATGGATGTTGTACTTGGCATACAACTTCATTAACTCAGCTGCTCAGAAGTTGGTGCCGTTATCGGTGAGAACTGCTTGAGGGACTCCAAACTGGTAGATGATATTGGAGCTCACGAAGTCGACGATAGAATGGGCCTTGACCTCCTTGAGCGGAACCACCTCTACCCACTTGGAAAAGAAATCCGTAGCGGTTAGGATGAATCTGCACTAGCGAGCGGTCTCTGGTGGATATGGTCCTATAACATCGATCCCCCACACCACAAATGGAAAAGAGTTCTTGGTAGAGTGGAGAGGTTCTGGTGTCTGATACATAAAGTTATCATGAATTTGGCACATGTGGCATCATTTGGAGACTCGATGCAATCTTGAATCACGGAGGGCCATAAGTACCCCAATCTATGGATCTGATGGGACAGCTTCGGCCTAGTCTAGTGGGCATTGTGGAAACCAACATGAACCTTCTGAATGACCTAAAAAATCTTGACTCCTTGGATACAACGGAGGAGAACACAATCGAACCCATGCTTGTAGAGGATCTAATCAAGACCAGGAAAACTCTGGAGGGTAAACTACAGTGTGCGGTGTCAGATTTTCTCACGCTCGGCCCGATCAGTCGGGCTGTAACCATTTTGGAGATACTCAACCAAGGGGGTTCTCTAGTCGGTATTCACTTCAACCACTACGTCCAGGGGACCTGGGGGTCCTAAGGTGGAGGCTCTGGTGGTAATATGTCTTACCCGTAGGTCGTCGTCATCATCTGGGGTGACGGGATAAATGACTCTCCGATGTTCCATGTGTATAATCAAATCATCTTGCTCGGGTTCTGCAAGTGATGCAGCCAGGCCAGCCAGGGCATTAGCTCGACCGTTCTGAGATCGAGGTACATGAGTAACTTCCGGATGAGATGGAAACTGGGCCATTAGCTGGAGAGTGCTCTCCAACAATGGTATGATCTCTGGTTTTATAATGACATAATCACCATTGATCTGCTTGATGACTAGTTCGAAATCCCCTTTCACTTAAAAATGGGGCACATCAATATCGAGGGCCAGCTCGAGGCTAGTGATAAGATCCTGATACTCTACCTCGTTGTGGGTGAATCCTTCTGAAAATAGGAATGAGTATGATAGAATGGAGAGTTCCAGGGTAATAAAGATAATACCCAGGCCTACTCTGCTGAGTTTGGGATCATTGAGCCTCCTGTCGGTGGGGCTTCCAGAAGCACCATCAAAGTGCATCTACCAACACAGGACGACATGATCTACTAAGAGGATTGCCTCATCAGGAAATCAAGATCCAAGTACTGGTCAGCAGGAGACGGATGGGTAGAAAGAAAATATTCTAATTCTTGTCCCTTGATAGCCTTCTGAGGCATGAACCTGATGTCAAACTATTGTAGGATTACTTACCACTATTCTAGTCAGCCTGTCACCATGGGACGACTCGGGATATACTTCAGTGGGTCTACCCGAGACACCAGTTGTACCTCATGGTGCTTCAAGTAGTGTCACAATTTCTGTACTACAAATACCAGTGTAAGGCAGCTCTTTTCAATGGGGGAGTATCTGGTCTCTGTATCAATGAGAATATGACTGAGGTAGTAGAGGCTGTTTTCAGTTCCCTCATTGTTCTTATGGGTGAGAAGGGTGCCAAGATATTGTCCAGGGTAGTCACGTATAAGATCAGTGGTTTTACGGAGATGGGTGGCATCGAGACTGGAGGCTGGAGCAGATACTGCTTGATTTCATCAAACGCGTTCTGAAACTCTTCGTCCCATTCGTAGGTGGAGCCTTTCTTCATGAGACGAGAAAATATCTTACACTTGCCGACCAGATTCACAATGAATTGGTGTATGTAGGATAAGTGTCCTCAGAAACCTTGAAGCTCCCGAATATTGCTTGAGGGAGGCATTTGACTGATGGAATTGATCTTCTCTGGGTCGATCTCGATGCCCCAGTACCTGACAATAAATCCAAGGAACATCCCATAGGTGACCCCGAAGGCACATTTCAATGGGTTCATCTTCAGGTGGAGGTAACGAAGGAAGCTAAAAAATTTCTCAAGGTCCTCGATATGGTCCTAGAGCAGGTGAGATTTGACCACCAGATCATCCACATAGCATTCTACCAATGTCCCAAGGATTGGCTTGAATATGCGATGCATGACCCACTGATAGGTGGCACCTGCATTCTTTAAGACGAAGGGCATGATCTGGTAACAAAATGTACCTTGTGGCACCCTGAAAGATGTGGAATCCTCATCCTTGGGGGCCATCTAGATTTGATTATATCTGGAGTACCTGTCCATGAAGGAAAGGGCTTTGAACCCAACCGTAGCATCGATCAACAATTCCGTCACTGGAAGGGGAAAATAATCCTTCGGATAGTGACAGTTGAGATCCCAAAAGTCAATGAAGACTCTGATAATTACATTCTTCTTCCTGACTGGAACAATTTCGGCTATCCACTTGGGGTACTAGACCTCCTTGATGAAGTTGGCTCTGATGATCTTGTTAACTTCAGACTCGACCATGGCACCCTGAGAAGGGTGCATCTTTCTGGGAGGCTGCTTGAACCTGTAATGATTTGTCAGGAGACCAAGGCAGTGGATGGCTACCTAAGGATCTAACCCTGGAATCTCATTGTAGATCTAGGTGAATACATCACAATGTGGTTTTAGGAAGTCTATATACTACTGCTTCTCCTCGAGAGTCATGGAGACACTGATTAATGTGGGTCTCGGGTCTGCCTCGCTACCGAGGTTAAACTGTACCAACTCATCGACCGTGGTGGAAACGCCCTCTTCAAAGGTATGGGAGAATCCTCCAAATCCTATTCTTCTCTTATGTATGAGGGATCCATAGTGGGAGGAGATTCCTCTAGGTCATCAGATTCGGACAGGAGGCTGGTACCAGCCTGATAAGTAGTGGTCGCTACATCGGGAGATTCCAGTACTACCAAAACCATAGCGATGAAGGCTGTTAACCCGATCCCATATGGTATTTGGACCAAGGGGCCACAATTGATGATATCAATGCAGTAGTGGTGTGTTTTCTTGAGCTGGTTAACTTAAGAATGGCGAAACAGACACGTATGACATACTGTAGTGGCCATGGGGCAGACATCCCGATACCTTTTGGGGGTAGGAGGCTCCAGGATCACTTGAGCCTGATTTGTGTAAGAATACAAGGTGATATTCCTCTATCACTTAGACTTGGGAATATACTTCTACCTCATACCAGATACAACAAAACATTACCCCATATCGGCGGTTGTGGCCTCCAATCGATGGATCGGGAAGATGTAGGCGTCATCCAGAACTACCCAGGGGTCGGTTGCGACTGTGACAGGCTCAAACTCACTTGCATGAATCTATTTAACCTTACTCTTGTAATAGTTATCATCCATATAGCAGGATTCACAAGAGGAAAAAGGAGATACGTCACCTTAGAGTACTCCTACTCGACCATTAAGGGAGTACTTGAGGAACTGGTGATATGATGAGGGGACCACCATGTGCATGTGGAGCCATGGTCTGCCCATTAATGCATTGTATGCGGTGTCTTGGGAGACAACCATAAACTCAGTGCTGGAAACTAGTCCACCGAACTGGGTCTTCAAATGGATCTTGCCGACCAGGGTCTGCTATGTCCTTTCATATCCTTGGATCTTCTGGTCAGAGGGAGTCAAGTCATCCTCAGATAACCCTAGATTCCTTAATGACCAAGATAAGATTAGATTGATCCCGGATCCTGTATCAACAAGACAGCGGAGAACCTCCACATCGTTGAACCAGCCAGTGATATACAATGGGTGAATTTTCCCTTGTATAGGAGAACCTTAAACTTCTCTGGAGAATGAGATGATGGACTGGAATTCAGCATTCTCAAGAGCCTCTGTATGAAAGGCCACTGCAGGTGCTAACTCCGTCTCAAACTAGAGGGGGATTCTTAAAGCCTCAGCGAGGGTCTCATGCATATATGATGATAGGGGAAGGGCCTCAAGGATAGAAAGCCTCACTAGGATGTTGGTGAGGTTCTTGAGAACATCATACTTCCGCATTAGGTGCGAACATCTACTTCTAGGAGGACGCTCTGTGACAAGAGGCATGGTGGGCCCTGCCAGCTGGGCCGGTGGCTGACTGGTGTTGGGCATATCCTGCTGCTCACTAGTCGAAGCCCACAAAGTAGCTACCAGATGAGGGCCAGACGACGGAGACCGTACTGTAGTAGGAAGTGGCTGGTCGCGACATGGTCGAAGTGGGTTTGCCTGATCTAGTAACACAAATGATGGTGGAGGCGGGACTGATGACACCAGATGAGGAGGCTGCACGTGCTGAAATCTGTGTTGGGCCTGCTGTCTAGTCTTAGTGGCATGTACAGCCTGGCTGGAGGTTCCAACTGATCTGCCTCGACGAACCATATGGTCATGGATCCGCTGACGTTGGCATCGACTGGGGATGTTGGGGAGGTTCTCCTGGTGCTCCCCATTACCGGGAGTCATATAGATATTTATCAACTCCACGATATTAACCAAAGAATACCCTTGACTATCACTTGAAGAGTCATCCATTACTGGGTAGATTTTGGGAGGAATCCTCATCTCTGGAGGCATTAAGTTGCCAAGAGTGTGGGACAATGACGACATTGGGGGGGGGGGGGGTCGTTGCTTTCCCTTACACCGTCGATGCTTGCTCTTCTAGAAAGAGGCTGACTGAGATGATGATGCAGAAGTAGCAGATGCAGCTTCTGAAGGCTTCGTCTGATTCAGGCATGAACGAATGATACCATGGGCACGAGTAACCGTTTTTTGAGCCATCCAGTCATCATACTTCTGGGACTCGTGGTTAGAAAACTGCTACCACTCATCCTTGTTATCGCTACTACTGTCTGGCCCTATGACGATGCATGCCACTTATACCGGGGCCGGGCCCAGCTTGACTATGTTATTATCGACCTGTTTATGAAGCCAGTATTTGAACATGTTGAACTGCTTGAGGGTGTGACCCAGGATCCGATGATAGGGGCGGTAGTTGGGGAGATCATTAAGGTTTGCCTCTTCTGGCCTCCTGTACTCAGGAAAATGCACAATCCCTTATTCCAAGGCACTTCAGAAATAGTTGGGGACCTGATTATCATTGAATGAGTAGGTCTAGTTTCTTCTGTCCAGAAAGGGGGGGTCTTAGAGCTTGGCCCTGACGAGGAGATGAAGGAGCCTGTTGAGGAGGCAGAGCCTGATTGTCCTGCCTGGGAAGTTGTGGCACATTACGCGAGGGCACCTACTGATTCTGAGGGGGGCACTGTTAGGCTGGAGTCTATGCCTGTGGTGGCGGGCCTCTACGAGGTTAGGGAGTCAGCTCCACTAGTAATAATTCCATCTGTCTGGGGGCCTCTATTTGGGCCACTGTGATAGGCTCGACTCTGACATCCCTTCTCGTGGGAATTGAGGGAGGCAACGGATATGCCTGACTAGCCTGTTGCAAGGCTTCATCCAGGAACTGGGCCTTATCGGAGAAGTCCTGAAATCCCTTGGGGTAGTTCTGGGTTATCAGAGAGGGAACCAGTTCCATCTTGACGTTTCCTACACACATCATCTGTAATTTCTTCGGAGTCAGTGGCATGTCAAGAGAACATGTAATCCATTTCCACCAGGTGATAAAGTCCGCGACACACTCATCAGGCCTTTATTTGCACTTGAAGAGGTCTGTGATGCTCGTTTTCTGCATGGTGGAGCTGAACTGGTAGAGGAATTGCCTGCGAAGGTCCTCTTAGCTGGTTACAAATCCAATGGGAAGCTGGTTGTACCAGACGAATGCAGGCCTCTCCAATATCTAAACAAAACAGTAGAGCTTGGAAGCCTCGTGCTATTCTAGAGTCTCTAACATGGGCCCGAACCTCGAGGCGAAGTGGGAAAGATGCTGTGGCGGGTCTCCTGTCCCATTGAAGGGGGAAAAGGTGGGATTCCCGAAACCCGGCGGTGCCAGCATATCATACACCCATGCTGGATATGGATTTCAATCAGGTGGTATTTCCACCTGTCGCATCTCCAAATCCTCTAGGTAGGAAATGAGTGCCGCCATTGGATAATCTAGGTGGGGTCCCTATCTTGACGAGGATCCCTAACCATGAGCATGTTGGCAGGTTCTTCAACATGGTTAGCAGGCCCAACGGCTCGTGGAGCGGCTGGTGGCACGACCCTCAGGGCGGATGGGGGAGCCCGAAATGGGTCCCTTAGATTGTTGCGCCATTTGGGAGGGTTTGGAAAGACATACCATGCCCTCTTGTCATAAGTTCCAGCCTCAACCCTGTCTACGGGGGCAGGACGATCACGGTCGCCTAGAGGTAGCTCACCGAGGGGATGTTGTTCCTGCCCCTACTGCCCTGGCCTAGGTTCACCGTAGTCTGGCCTTCACTCTACATCACGTTCATCCAAGAGGTTATCGACCAACTTCTTCTTCTCTTCAAGTTTCTGGTGCAATGTGGCCTTCTCAGGGTCTTCCTCCATCTTTTGCACTGAGGCGGACGGGTCGGAGTGCTTGGAAGCTTTGACGTGCTCTTTACCCTTACAAGAATTCTAGATGAGTAATAATGCCTCACTGGGTGTAGGGAGACCTAGTAGGTTCCTCTTCTGGTGAGTAATTCTTCCCAATGAGTCCAATAGTGGTGGCACACCCTCGAGGGTAAGATACATGTCAAGAAGCTCCAACTCATCCTCCTCATCCACTATGTCAGCCATGTTGACCGTGACCGTTCTTGGGGGCATGCCCTCGATATCTCCTAGTGATGTTATTAATATTTTCATAACTTATTTTATACTCCATTTACTTATTTTATATGAAATGTGCATAATTTGTGTGAAATATTAGTGTTTTAATACTACATATAATTTTTGAGCATTTTTATAAGTAGTCCAATTGAGTCAGTTTACTATTTTATTTATAACTATCACCCTAATAATAAAAATTGCGTGGTTCTTGTTTTTTAGGATTTCTAATTCAATATACAACATTTCATTAGAAGGGATCATGGTCCAATTCTACCATTTGAAGGCTCATATGGACCACACAAGAAGGCCCACATAATCTTTGAGGAAACTGGGTCATCTATAAAGATTGAATTACTGGGCTCAATCCAGAAGTGAAAATTCATTAATTATCCTCAAAAATTCGGATAACAATTCAAGGACTAAATTATAAAAATTTCATGGCCCAAATCCAAAAAACGGGGCCCAACTAATGCAATAAAGCCCAGCCCACCATTCTGGTCGAGAATTAAAATCCAGACACTATGCATGACATATCTCATTATGTAATCATCAAATCATGATGATATTTTTCAGTGTAAAAGAGGTGATATAGGTGGAAGAATTTTTGGAATAAATCATTCGTATTTGAAGGCATCTTCCTATTCAAAAACCCATTCACATTTTGGAATTCAGAAAGTTTGGATTGAAATGGATAGATTAACTTTGTTTAATGAACTAGCCATAACTTTGTCTCCATAAGTCCAATGGCCGCCAAATTTTCAGAGTAGAAAAAAGAGATAGTTATATATAACTTTTAAGAAGATAATATCTCGAGATTCAGCTGTCTAATTTATCAAAGTGGCGATGCAAGTGGAGGGGAAGTTTTGGAATGCAAACAGACCATAACATTGGGCTATAAATACACCCCCTCCTCTCTTTGAAAGGGGTTGGAATTTCAGAAGAGAGGATAATCAATTGGAACGACCAAAGACTCTCCAAATGATTGTGAGGACCTTCCATACTCAAGTTTTTACTTTAGTGATTTTCCTCCTCTCTTTTATTTCATTTACTTTTGTGCTTTTCTTCAATTGTAATCTCGTAAGTGTTGTTTTTGTAATTCTGTTTTAGTGCAAGTTTCTTATTCATATTCTATTTTAATCATCCTCCCTATGTTCTTAAATATTAATTATCTTAAAATGTTTGAAATTTATTTTAATCCCCTTCCCTTTTTTAGCTTCCTCATTCTATCAAAATTCTATTTTTAATTCTCATCATAGTTTGTGTGTGTGTGTTCGATGCACAACTCCTTTCTTATTCCTTTCTTTTTCTTCTCTTGTTAATTCATCATAATAAATATATAAACCATATTACTATTAATATCAATGGATGAGTAAATATATTATTAGGTGTGTCAAAATTTATGGATGTTAAGTGATTGAGAGTATTTTCTCGATGAATATTCTTCAAATTAACATTGTGTATGTTGGACTTAACATGTCATGGATTAATGACTTGTTTTGTTTAACATGTGGTTTCCACAGATTATAGACACCATAAATACACTACCATCAAAAATCTATAATTGAGATTATAACCCTAAGTTAAGTTAAGTCTTGGATTAAAGCCTTAACACTTAGGAATTCCAATCAATGTTATCTTGTGAAGTGGGTGTTAATTTAAATGAAATATAAAGCAATGCTCAAGGATATCACAAGATTAACTACATAAAAATGAACTCATCCCAATCTTTATAAATTTTTTTAAAACAATCTTAATAAATCAATCATTTCATAAGCTCTGTAAACAAACTCCCCCAATCAGAATACAATCAACTAAAAACAAATGACTATTAAAAAGTATCATCACTGAGGATTCGACCCGAGTACTGCTATACACATTAGAAGAGCATCGAAACTTTGACCGGTTGATAGGAGACAATAGGCCTCACATTTTAAATAGCACTGTTGCCGGGTATGGTGAAATTAATTAGTCTTTAGTTTTTATTTATTGTAAAAAATAATAAAAAAAATAAAATTTTAAAAAAAATTGAAAGGAAACAGAAAGAAAAACCTGCATTCTCATAGAAATCATAAACTGAAAAAATACAAAGCAAAACCCATCTTCCTTTTCCTTCCAACATCTCTCTGAATTCCCCATAGCCTCCCAAAAAATCCCTCGGATTTGTTTGACACTGAAATTGAGCAAAAACTTCACCAAATTAGGAGGAACATAAGAGATAATAAAATAATTTAAGAACCAGTCCTTGTCCAACTAGTTGAATTAGAAATAGTCAATCCTAGGGAACAAACCTTTAAAGAAATTGCTGCCCCTTATATGAATTACCAACCCCTTGGTATTCAATATCCAAAAATAGCGGCTGAATTCGAACTCAAATCAGGTTTGATTCATCTTCTCCCTTATTTCCACGGGCTAGCCGGTGAGGATGCACATCTCCACCTTAAAGAGTTCCAAGTGGTGTGCTCTACCATGAAGCCTCAAGGGGTTTTTGAGGAACAAATAAAACATTGAGCATTACCCTTATCCCTAGATGACTCTGCCAAGTCATGGCTCCACTACCTACCTCATGGTTCCATAACCACATGGAGTGACATGCAGCGACTCTTCCTAAAAAAATTCTTTCCTATTTCTCGTACTGCTTCTATCTAAAAGGAAATAAGTGGTATCTGTCAGTTCCCAAGTGAATCACTCCATGAATACTGGGAGAGGTTCAAAAAGATTGTTTTAACCTACCCACACCACCAAATACCTGACCAAATCTTGATCAAATACTTATATGAAGGGTTATTGGATATGGAGAGAACCCTCATTGATGCCACAAGTGGTGGTGCTCTTGTTGATAAAACTCATACAACTGCAAGAGATCTCATAAGTAACATGGATGCAAACACACAAAAATTCCATACTTAAGCACATGATCAAGTCAAAAAATCCCAAGATAATCAATCAATAGAGCCGAATAAGATGATTGAGTGGATGGGTGAACTTACAGGTCTTGTGCGACAACTAGATGTGGCTTCCAAATTCCCAACCTCATCTTCTCCACAATCAATGTTTCCTGGACCTGTCAAAAACTATGGAATCTTCAACTATTCATCTCATCTAACTGACACATGTACACAAATTAAAGAGGATCAATCCTATTCATATAGAAAAATGGAGCTCAATGCATCATATGCTCAGCGGAAAACCTACCCTCAACTATCAGGTTAGTTTGTTAGAAACTTCAACCAACATCACTCTGAGTCCTTCTCTTCTTCCTATAACCAATGTCTGAGGTATGGTAATCCCATCTCTTATCCCCCTCAATTCCCTCCTCAAAACCCAAACCAGTTTCAATATGGTCAATGTGTTGTTAACTTCCAACAACCTTATCCTTTTATTCATCAACCTCAAAGGAACAATCCTCTTTCTGGATTCCATTATCCTAGTGAGACTTCCCAATTCCCAAACCAATACAATCACTTTACCAAGAACCAAAATCAAGGTAATCCCAATCTAGGACAAGCCTCTTATTCTAAGAAACCATGGGAAATTGCAGTTGAATACCTTTCCTTATTCACCCGTTCCAGCCTCAAAAACATTGAAACCCAAATTGGTCAACTTGAATCCCACCTTAGTCAACATCAACCATCCAATTCTTCCCAACTTCCAGCTCATCCATTACCCAACCCCAAGGGTAATGTTAGTGAAATTGCACTTAGATTGGGAATGAAAATTTATATGACTCATGTTGAGTCCTCCAACCCTCATTTGAATGTTAACCTAGAAAACGAAAAGAAAAATAAACTTGAAAAGGAATCTGAATTCATTACCTCACCTTATTCTATTCCACTTAGGAATCCAATTCCTTTTCCTCAAGCTGTTTCTAAACCAAGGAAGTCCTTTGATCCTGATCCTGAAATGCTTGACATGTTTAGACACGTTAATGTCAATATTAACCTCTTATATTCTATAAAAAAAATCCCTAAGTATGCCAAGTTTCTTAAGGAATTTTGCACCCACAAGAGGCAACTTAGGACCATTGAAAATGTTTCCACCCAGCAGTCTATTCCCATAAAGAGCAAATATCTAGGGACCATTACGGTTCCATGCCAAATTATAAGTTCCAACTTCAATTATGCACTCATAGACCTAGGAACCTCAATTAATGTCATGCCATAATCCATATTCTCCAACCATATTCTTGGTCCCTTACATCCAATGGGTTTTTTCATTCAGTTATCTGATAAATGCACTGCTAGTTTTGAGGGTATAATTGAGGATTTCCTTGTTCGTGTGAATGATCTTGTCTTCCCAGATGACTTCTATGTCCTTGACATGGAAGGTGAGAAAAAATCTTTCCAATCTCCTATAATTTTAGGAATACCTTTCCTCATGACATCTAAAACCAAAATTAATGTCTATGCTGGCATATTATCCATGGAATTTGGTGACCAACTAGTCAAGTTCAATATTTTTCAATCCATGCGATACCCATAAGAGAATTAATCTGCATTCTCTATCAATTATTTTGAAACTCTCTCTGAGAGTGTGTTGAATCCTAATCCATCATGTTCTTCTTGTTCTACTAATAGAGGAGTTTGTGAATACTGCAACCTCATTAACCAAGTCATAAATGGAGAAGTCTAGGTTGACATTACAAATGAAAACTCTATTGATCTAAAGGATCTTGAAAACTCTTTGGAATACCATATCACCTCTGAAATCCACTACTCCAACTTGGATGGTAATGGGGAAAATGAACAAGCATGTTCATTTTTTGATTCAAATCATATTATCCAACATTCATCATTTCCTATCCATGATTCTGAAAATTCTGTTATATGTGTGTTGAACCCCGAACCAATGTGTTTATATTGTCCCAATGGGAGTGAAGGTTGGGATATTTGTTCCATAATTAATAAAGTGATCACTGGTGAGGTTGAAATTGACCATTTTTTGGAGAAAAATATTGATATGAAGGATATTGAAAAATTTATTCAGTCTTATGACTCCAACGATCCTCATTACTCTACTTTAATAAGTGATTAAATAAATGATTCAAAAATAATTGGGATACCATACTCTGGTTTAGTGTTATCTGAACCTTACATAAATGAACCATTAGAATTAAGACATCTTCCTGAACTTTAAATCATATAAAACCATCACTTTGTGGATAAAATGATTCCTCATATTGAAGACAAAAGGGAGGATAGTTATATTCTCCTTCAACCCCCATTGAATTTCAAGAACCAAATCAAGGAAGGGGAGAAATTATCCAATGAATCATCAGGCCTCTCAAAGGAGAAGTTTTTCTAGAAGAACACTAGAGTTGAGAAAATACGGTGGCCACCATCATACTATGGGAAGTCCACTGCAACTGTTCGGTTGTAGACAAATAAATTCAGTGGTTATTGGGAGGAAACTCATGTTTTCTTTTAGTTTTATGAAATTTAAATTTCTTTTTAGTTTTTCATTAGATGAATAATGATTTTTTTTTCAGGTAACATCCCACATATGAATCATCAACTTCCACCAACCCACCACTGGATGGAGATCGAAACCCACCAAATCCAAACTAGGGGCACCTCTTTCCCTTTAACTCCTCTTATCTCTCTCTCTCTCTTTCTTCTTATTCCTCCCTCATTCTCATTTTGTTTTTTTACCACTTTCCTCATCACATTTTTTTTGTTTAAAATTTCTCTTTTGTGTGGGTGTGTATTTTAAAACCACTAAAAAAACTAAAAAAAACTAAAAAAAACCAAACTATTCATACTTACTCACCATCTAGTTTTGAAATTTTGTCCAACCATTTTGGGGAGTCAAAAGACATGGTTTAATCTAAAAGATCTTGTGTTTTCATCATATATTTGGATAAAGAATATTGTGTCAAAACCAAAAAAAATTGAATGATCAATTTTTTATTTGGAAAATGATTTTCCCCACCCATGAAGAACACCATTTTATTTCATTCGAAGGCCACTTATGGCCATTTCTTCAAAATGTGTGTTTTTCACCCCCATTTGTGAGTCATGAGTTTATGGACCTTCGAGCTGAATTTTCTACTTTAGTGTACATTAATATGATAGAGGCATTTTATGAACCACATGAGAATCAAAATAGCCAAATAGCCTCCCATTAACCATACATTAATCCTTTTTTTGAAAGACCCTTCGAGCATATGAAAACCTTTTCTTTGATAACCACATTAAAATCCCAATACCTTTTCCCACCCAATATCAACATAGATTTTCATTGAATATTTATTTTGAAATTTAAGTGTGGGGGGATGGATTTCATTTTGGGTACCCTTTGTTAATTCCACCATATTTTCATATGCTTGAGGGCAAGCATCCATTTTAGTGTGGGGGAGAGGTTGTCCTTCTGTGGGTTTTGGGAATTTATATATGATTATGAAATATTGTTAAAATTTTATTGACAAGTGTTAAAAAAACAACTTAAAACAAATAAAAAATAAAAAAAAAATGGTTTGTGTCTTTGGTAGGTCAAAAATAACTATTTCTCGGCCTTTGATCTTGTTATAACTATTACAATTAGTATCATGAGGAGATCAATGATGGGTTGGGATATGAGTGTGAGATCTATTTCAAGTTCAACTTTCGAAAAAAAGAGAAAAAAAAGACACTTGCATTATATTCTTATGTCATTGGGAGAAGTTTTGTGTTTTGTAAATATTTTATCTTCTCATTCCCTTCATATTTCCTTCCACTTTTGAGTCTTATTTCACATCTTCATTCCCTCGTAAAAATGTGTTTCCATTTTCTTTTATGTCTTATTTCAAAAAAAATGTGCATTGATTTTTCCATGTTGGTATTTTACCCCCCTTTTCCCTATCTCTTGGACAATATATTCCTACCATCCCATAGCCACAGAAAAAAACAATTCAAAATACCTCTTGATTATTGTGCACTTTTTATAGGGAGTGGAAGCTGATATCTCTTACAAACTCTATGATTTTCAATTTTGGTTGGTGAATAGTGAAGCTCCATAAATTAATTTTATCATCTTGAGAAGAGTAAGTTTTGTGTGCCACCATTTTCCATTACTAAATTTGAGCATGAAAAAAATGAATTGTTTTTGGAACATTTTTTCTATAATAACTTGTGGTGGAATTCAATATTGATGAGTGAAATTGTCTAAACCTCCCTTGATTGGGGAAAACAAAATTTTAATATTGGTTGGTGAATGAAAATGATTTTTCTTATGTTTTTATATTTGTTGTACATGAGGACATGCACAAGACTAAGTGTGGGGGAGTTGATATTATTAATATTTTCATGACTTATTATATACTCCATTTACTTTTTTTATATAAAATTTTCATAATTTGTGTGAAATATTAATGTTTTAATATTAAGTATAATTTTTGATCATTTTTAGAAGTAGTCCAATTGAGTAAGTTTACTATTTTATTTATAACTATCTCCCTAATGATCCAAATTATGTGGTTATTGTTTTTTAGGATTCTAATTCAATATCCAACATTTCATTAGAAGGGATCATGCGCCAATTCTTCCATTTGAAGTCTTATATGGACCACACAAGATGGCCCACAGAATTTGTGAGGAAATTGGACCATCCATAAAGATTGAATTACTGAGCTCAATCCAGAAGTTCAAATTCATTAATTCTCCTCAAAAATCCGTATAACAATTCAATGAGTAAAGGATAAAAATTTAGGGCCCAAATCCAAAAAACAAAGGGCCCAACTGATGATTTGAAGTCCATACCACTATTCTAGAAAAGAATTAAAATTTGGACACTATTCATGACATATCTCATTATTTAATCATCAAATCAAGCTGAAATTTTGCAGTGTGAAAAAAGAGAAATATGAGACAGACTTTGTTGAAGAAATAATTTGGATTTGAAGGCATCTTCCTATTAAAAAACCCATTCACATTTCGGACTGGAAAAAGTTTGGATTGAAATGGACAGATTAACTTTGTTTAATAAAACGGCCATAACTTTGGCTCCATAAATCCAATGGCGTCCATATTTTCAGAATAGACAGAGAAGATATTTATCTACAACTTCTAAGAAGATCCTATCTCGATATTCGGCTGTATAATTTATCAAAGTGGAGATTCAAATGGAGGGGATTTTTTGGAATGCAAACAACCCACAACATTGGTCTATAAATACATCCCCCTCCTCTCCTTGTAAGGGGTTGGAATTTCAGAAGATAGGAGCATCAATTGGCACAAAAAAAACCTTTACAAAGGATTGGGAGGACCTTCCATAATCAAGTTTTTAATTGATAGACCTTTCCTTTTCTCTTTGATTTCATTTACTTTTGTGATTTTCGTCATTTGTAATCTCGCAAGTGTTGTTTTTATAATTCTATTTTAGTGCAAGTTTCTTATTCATATTCTGTTTCAATAATACTCCCTATGTTCTTAAATATTAATTATCTTAAAATATTTGAAATACAGTTTAATACCCTACCCTTATTTTGCTTCCTCATTCAATAGAAATTCTATTTTTAATTCTCATCATAGTTTGTGTGTGTGTGTTCGATGCACAACTCCTTTATTATCCCTTTATTTTTGTTCTCTTGTTAATTCATCACCATAAATATATAAAATAGATTACTATTAATATCAATGGATGAGTAAATCTATTATTTGGGCGAGTCAGAATTTTGGGATGTTAAGTGATTGAGAGTATTTTCTTGATGAATATTTTTCAAATTAACATTGTTTATCTTGGACTTAACATGTCATAGATTAATTACTTGTTTTGTTTAACATGTGGTTTCCGCGGATTATTGGAACCATAAACACACTACCATCAATAAGCTCTAATTGATATCAGAACCCTAAGTTAATTTAAGTCTTGGATTAAAGCCTTAACACTTAGGAATTCCAATCAACGTTATCTTGTGAAGTGGGTGTCAGTTTAAATGAAATATAAAGAAAAGATCAAGGATATCACAAGCTTAACTCCCTAAAAATGAACTCACCCCAATCTTTATAAATTTTTTAAATCAATATTAATCAATCAATAATTTCATAATCTCTACAAACAAACTCCCCCAATTAGAATACAATCAACTAAAAACAAACGACTATTGAAAAGTATCATCACCGAGGATTCGACCCGAGTGCTGATATACACATTAGCAGAGCATCGAAACTTTGACCGGTTGATAGGCGATAATCAACCTCGCGTTTCACCTAGAAAGTCGGGCTACCACCATATAGGACTGAAGAGGATGGTAGCATACTACCCAAATCCACATATTTGCGCATGGGGGATGCATCCTTGATGATCTTGCGGTGTATCTTTAAACTATGAACACATTGCTCTTAGAGGACCTTACGACGACCTGGTTACTCGGGATGCTGAGCCACAGGGAGCGAAGCCAGATTGACAAGATGACATTTCTCAACAATGTCTTCAAAATACACTTGTCGCCTAGGATAAACCACTCACTGATGATGAAGGCTAAAGTGCATCGCCCAGTGGGTTTGGCGGAAACATTCAACCTCCTCTGGGGTGAGGGATTCCGGCGCATGATAATTTAGCACTACCATGGGCCATAACATCTCAGGGAAGTGGTCCACTATGAGTATGTTCCTTAAGATCCTCGGCTCGGATTCAGGGTCTATCCCTTGATTAACCCATTTTTCAATTGGGGGTGGTTGAGGAACTGGCAGTGGTACTGAGGCAGACTACAGGGACGACAGACTGGCTGGTGGAGAGTACGGAGAGCGAGCTGACTAGCTGTCGAATCTCGGGCTGTCCTTCAAAGAGTGTAGCAACCTGGATACTACATCTCGATAGGATGGGCTGATAGCCATAGTTCCTATCTTAGGGGCTAGGGAAAATGGCGATAGTCCGCGATGCTGCTCACCCACCATTGGTCTCCAAAATAGCTCTCCATGATCTCTTGTCAAGGTAGAGAGCACTTTTGGTGACGACGGTGGTGATTGCATGACCGTGACCTGTGGGGTTTCTATATTTTCATCCTCCTAGATATACCTGTGAAGGGATGTGGGAATCCTATGAACCTCGCATTCCGAGAGTACTAAGTTTATGCGCCTCATTTCTGCCCCAGCCCTTGACTCAGATGAGCAAGAGGAGGGTTCCCGTGCTGAGTCATACTCTGGTTCAGAGTCTGAGAAGTGGAATGGTTTAATCTCTATCTAGTCATTCCCCTCATTCTTCTTATGGCATCAATGTCCCTCCTTCCTACCCCTGGGTGGCTGCTTGGGATAGGGCTGATTTCTGACATGAGGTCCTTCCACTGCACTGGTGTTGAGGCGGAGATGGTTTCCACCTGAGTAAGCCAGGGTGCGAGGAGCACCGGGAAAAATTTCAAGGGGGACAGGGTAGGAACTCCATGGATAGCACTGGAGTAGGAAAGACTTCCAATATAACTGGTAAGAGCATGGAGAATACCTCTATTCTTGTTTCCCTTGGTGACCCCAGTACGAGGAGGCTCCTTGTACCGGTCTAGCTGAACACGGGTAAGACCTCCGTGTTGGGTGCTAATGAGGCAAGGCTGGCCTTCACCACTCTAGTTGTCGAGGCGAGGAGGACCTTCACTAGCTACTAAGAGGACATGGGGAGGATCCCCACATTGATGAGAGACCAGATGTGCAATGTCCATACACCGAGGTTGGGGGTAAGAGGAATGAATCCATACCCAGTGTAATGGGCTCGAGAGAGACTTCTGTAGTGAGTGTCACCGCCGCAGGGAAGACCCTCATTTGGATTGAGGGTGGAACGGGGCGGACCTCCATACTGATCCTCGAAGCAGGGAAGGCCCGCGCTCTCCGTGGTAGTGGTATAGGGAGGACCTCTGTACTGGGTGGTATTGCTGCGGGTTAGCTTGTGGTGGCCACTGCTTGTGCCGGCGACAAAGAGAATCGACCCATCCTGCCCGTGGGGCGGTTGGGGCCTTGATCCTGGTTAGGAATATAAGCACTCCTGATCAGTGTATATAGAAAACTGATGATATGAATCAGTGGTGGCTCGGGCCACAGTAGCCGTCGGCGTTGATGCTTCTTGGCAGGCGTCCTCTTCAGCTTGCATCCGACGCTGACGTCGGGTCAGACGAACCGGAGCCGGTGGTGCAGGTACGTGACTTACCTGCTCCTCATCCTGAAAGACTAGGCAGTGGCACTAACATGGCCGGGTGGGAGCCCTCACTGGGAGCCCCTGGAATGAGACTTTGACCGGGTTGGGCCGGACGTCACCTACCTCGTCAGCATAAGGCAGGGAGTCATCAAACTGTTCCGGGGATAGCCTCCCGAAACAGTTATATGTTGGCATGGGGAGCAGCAGCTCCTTGCACGACCCTCAGGGGCGGCGTTGATGACGAGGCATAGATGCCTCCAGATCCAGGCGGGCTATATCCCGAGTCGGGATTATGCCCTCCTCCTCGTATTGGCGTACGAGGTCATTGATCACCCTTCATTGGATGAACTCAGATGGGGAGATGGGTCATGGGTGCCCCATGGTTGTGGGTGTAGAGGCCATCACAGAAGAGATAGAAATTCGTGAGACTTCCGTGTTGGCACTACCCCTACCCATGCGTTGGTGTGCAGGCGGTGATCACATTCCATGTGCAGCAACTTGATTTTTGAGGATCAGGGAGATTAACTCATCAGTGCTGAAAGAAAAAAGAATCGACGACCAATGCCCCAGTGCCATTACATCTTCCATGATTGGTAAGAGGGATCCATGCTGACACCATCACAAAACGAGATGTCCAACGTTCTATTACCCCAACTTCTGGTGAGTTTCACACCAGGCCCGCTAATTGATTGGCGGGAACTGACACCGGATATCTGGATACGGTGACACGCTAATCCATTGATGAATCGAGTGATACTAATCTCCATATTTAGGAGAATAATTTCACATCGGGTTCACCATTTCTGGTTCTGAATCTTTCACTAGGGCACGTGCGTCTGTCTCGTTTGGCGGGATGGCGACACTGTCTATTGCCCCGCATTCCGAATTTCCAAAGGTGGGGGGAATCCACTCCTTGTTCAGGGATATTTTCTCCTTAATCAAAACTGGATGATGGGATATGGGTTTTTCCTTCCTTGGATTCCTCCTCAGAACTCATCACCTAGTCCAGGTATCCCTTATAGATTTAAGACGTTGTTCATGAAACTCTTCTTGGTGCCATATCTTCATGGACACTAGTTAATTACACTACTTCTGTCAGGACATTCCAAGGGGTCCGGTCAGGGCAGAAACCTTTGTTTAGGGGAGTAGTCATGTTGGACATCACTGGAGTTTCTGGATGCTGGGACACTGGCGCATATGGGTTTATTCTCCTTATTATAGGGCTTCTTGAGGGTGCGTAAGCCCGAGGCATCCCGCGTCGAATGCGAGAATTTTATGCCATAGGCATGTTTCTGAAGATTTCCTCAGCTTCCCATGTTTAAAACAGGGTATTCCATAAGTTTAACTTCCAATGAAGACAAATCAGACTAATCAGAACACTGATTAGAGTGGATCAGATGGGTGGAACCCCTGGAGGGAACACTAATGTTGGGGACAACATGTGGTTGGATTCCCAGTTATTGTTGAGGGGAATGGGGAATGAGATGGAATGATTTCACCAGGATGTGGCATCCCAGATGAGAATTAGGATAGATGATGGAGCGATTGAATGAAGTGGATTGTGAACGGTATGGAACCATCATGAGGATGACGATGGATTTGGGCTTGATCCTTGAAGAGGATTCCTACATATTCCCGTGACAGGGAATCAAAGTCCACGTAGTTCATCTGACGACAGTTTACCGCCGATTGGGGTTTTCAATGGCTTACCACTGGATGGGGTCTTAACGGCGTACCGCTGGATAAGAATGTCAACAGCTTACTGCTGAATAGGGTCACAACGGCTTACCGCTGATTGAGGTCACAACGACTTACCACTGGATGGGGTCAAACCGACGTGAATGGGGACCTGGGGCCCAGATAGATAGTGGGGCTTGAACCTCGTGGAGGCTTCCTATGTACCCAGCCTTGGTAAGGATCAAGGACCTTGTAGTTTTGGTTATGGGGGTGGGGCTTACACTTTAGGCTGCCCAAGGTGTTGGTGAACCGACGTGAAGGGGGTCAGAGTGACCAATGGGTGGTGGGATTAAACCTCATGGAGGCTTCCTACGTACCCTACCTTGGAAAGGATCAAAATTCTCGTAGTTTAGGTGATAAAGTGCGGGGATTACACTCTAGGCATCCCAAGGTGTTGGTGAACTGATGTGATGGGGGTCAGAGCGACCAATAGGTGGTGGGCTTGAACCTCATGGAGGCTTCCTACCTACCCTGACTTGGAAAGGATAAAAGTACTCATAGTTCAAGTGCTGGGGGTGGGGATTACACTCTAGGATTCCCAAAGAGGATGTGATGGTCGGTGCTTTCTCTAAGCCCACGTGAGTCATGCTCGGTGTGAGAAACAAGAGACAACAAATACCTGACGATCATGTAGTGAAAGGTGCGTTCGTGTTAAGTGGAGTGAAGCTTACAAATGATCGCAGCCCAAAGAGGAAACAGGGGCTTATGCGTGGTTAGTATCCCAAAGAGGTTGGGACTTACTCCTGGATGGAGGCCTAGTGGTGAAAAAGCCCAGTGGGAGAGGGATTTGGCACTGAAGAAAGGAGGGGCATGGATGCTGCCTCCTGTAATAAAAGATAGGGGCTTACACCAGGGTGGTTTCACTTTCCCCACATAGGATGCATGGGGGGAAGTAATAGTTTAACTACATGTGATAAGGACAATGATGCTTGGCAGTTTAACATCCTGTAGCTCGGACGAGGGAGGGTTTACTCCGTACCCCTAGTACTTACATAACTGGTACCCTCTACACCTTGGTGAAGAGAAGGAATAGGAAACGTTGTGGCTAGGGGGTGTCATGGAGAAAACCATTGGGGGGTCCACTTTAGAATGGCTATGCGAAGAAGTAATAGCCGTTAGCATGCCTATGAAAATAATCATGAGGAGAGGAAAAATAATGTGAAACAATGCCCAAGAGACTTTGAAGTTACTTCGTGTGAACCTAGGAGGTTTCACTAGAGAGGGAGTTGTAGAGCAAAGGGGTTTATGAGTAGAGGCCTTGTAGAGATTTGGTGCTCCATGCAATGGAAGGTCTTCGTGAAGGTGTGGGCTTTGCGAAGTGAAGTGGCCTAGACTAGGCATAAGGCATAGGTGCATACAAGAGGTGCTTTGTGAAGTGGAAGGGAATTCGTGAAGCAAATCCCTAAGAAGCATCGGTGCCTTGAGAATCAAGGTACAGTGAAGCAATGTGCTTCGCGAGGCACAATGACTATAACTTATCATTTGAGTCACGTATGAATGGGGGCTGCTTCGTGAAGCTTAAACGCTACATGATGACCCATGTACCCATGAGGATATCCTTCCTTCATGAAGGCCCGTGGGCTTTGTGAAAGGAATCACACTCAAAAGAGGGGGTGAAAACAAGGCAAAGGGGAGGCACTTCGTAGAGAAAAAGTACCTTGAGCAGCTCATGGTTCTCAAAGCAGAAAGTGTTTCATGATTTGAGAGCTGAGAAGGTGAAAGGTCGGATGATCTGTCCTTTGGGCCTGGGGGGAGGCTCGTATTTATAGGCTAGAGGTGCCACGAAGTAGAGCTGGCTCTTCGCGAATATGGATTCCACTCCACGACGAGTTCACGAACGCCAAAGGGGATTATAGAGCATCCCACCTCCTTGATTTGTGGTGGGCTCGCGAATGTCAAATCATCTCGTGGAGCATCCCGTCTCCTTGATTTGCGGTGGGATTGTGAATGTCAAATCAACTCATGGAGCATCCTGCCTCCTTGCTTCATGGTGGGCTCACAGACATCAAATCGGATCACAGAGCATCCCACCTCCTTGCATTGTGGTGGCGTGGGGCCATGGCGCTCTGTGAAAGGTCTTCGTGAGGCCTCTTTAGTGGATTTCTTATTATCCTTCGCCCTTCCATTTTTTTGGCACCAACAAGGGTATTAACATGTTTGGAATGTGATAAAAAAGATCTAATTTGTGATATATAAGGGATCAATGTTAAGCTAATTTTGTGACCTTATTTCTAAAGTTTTATATTTTCATATTTCAAAAGGGTTATAAGGTTAACCATTTATGGAATGTTTAAGTTAAAATTCATATGATGTTTGTGAGATTAAATTATTATCTCCCCACATGAGGATTTATGCATATTGGATAACCTACTCTAATAACTTTGCATTGATGGTAACTGAATAGATATGGGATGGATTATCACGGATCTCATGATCTGTTAGTACTTCAAGAATTAAAAATACACCCTCTTTTTTGGAGAAATAGGTGAAGTGGAAATTTTTCTATACACAATCAAAGGGTGCGATTTTACTTATTAAAGGTAATAAAATCAAGTAATTTGAACTTTTCATGTAAATTCTTCAACTCTAGGGAAAGGATCTTGAAACTGAAAAGGCTCGTCTAGTACCTTATTTTCTGATGAATCAAATGTTTCCTTAAGATAATCATAGATTTATGAATTTGTGATTTTTAAATTTCTTCTGACCATATTCTCTATCACTCTCCTCCAGAACTTGATAGTTATATTTCTCTTCCATGTCCATGTTTTCACTACCCACCTATGTTCTCCTATACGGGAAGCTAGTTATGAGTTACTTTGGGAAACAATTATGTTTTCAGATTTATTTTTTAAATGATTTATTAGTATTCATTTTTATGACGTGGGTTTATATGAAATGAACTTTCAAGTATTAAACCTTTGATACATAGATGAATTTTGAGGGTGAAATTCATTTTAAGGAGAGTAGAATGTAACACCTCAAGATTTTTGTGAATTATTATTTTTGAAATAATTTAATAATTTTGATATTTAGCAATTCACACAACACTGTAAATAGTTTTTATTAATATATTAACTAAATAATTCAGACTTTCATTATATGATACACCAAGGTAATCTTGCACTACACACAACATTGACTTGAGGTACATTACACACAACACTGAGTTTCTATGAAACATCATATTATGATTATCTAAACAAGATAGTTATAACATAAAAATTAAACACAGTAATATGAATAGTAATAAATAATTTAAAAAAAATATTTATAATGGTTTTATATAAATAAAACATATTGATAATTAAAAGAATAACTTTTGGTAAAGTCTTTATATGTTTAAAATACTATTTTCTCAAATGAACTACTTTTTATATCCTTCTATGAACAATAATAAATTTAATTTAATACACTTTTAAAAATTTAATTTTATAAAATAAACATCAATTTTTAATTTATAATGTAAAAATTATCTTAATGTGAGTTTTTAGATTTTTCTGAGAAACTTAATTTTTGGATAAATAGTGAAAAATACTGAATTTTAATTTAAAGCTGTTATTTCATAAAATTTATTTATATAGTTAAATTATATTTTAATTTGGTTTTAAAGTACAATTATATCAAATATAAATCAATTTATCTAATTTACATCATTGGAACCGATTTTACATTGAAATTTGATATAAAAACTTAGCAAACTTTTGATCATTTTTACTTTAAAAACCTGTAGTGTCGTCTCATATGTGGGAATAATTTTTAATCAATTTCATCCAATTATGTTATTTGAATTTGAAAAAATGGATTCAATATTTTGAATCATCATAATTTATAATTTCTAATAATATAAACTTTGTTTTTTATAAAAATATTTGTGAATTCAGTTAAAATTAATTACAATGATTACGGTAAAATTAAGCATAACAAGGGAATAAGCCTTAAAATTAAGGAAAAAATATGCTATAAATTTTTTCCAAAATACATTTTATGGACATATTTATACCCTATACTCCCTTTTATTTAATATTTATTATTATTTTTTTCTACTTTATATGGGAAAAATGTGGGTGGAATTGTTTTTTAAAAAATTTACAAGAATACCACTCCTCCAATATAAAAAGGCACTCATCTATCCCACTTAAGCATAACTATAAATCCATTTGGATCATAAAAAATATGATAATATATCTTATTAATAACCCTACCTTACTCCTCAAATCCTTCCCTTAGGTATAAATGCATCCAAGGAAGCCCTTCGGTGCAAACCAAAAGGAGTTACCCAAAGAAGAGGTAACATACTTCCTCAAGCTTCTTTATTTTATTTTATTTCTCAAACACCTCAAATATTATTATTCCATGATTATATGATAAAAGTAGTATAATAAATATACTTATATATATTTATATTAAGGTTTATACTGATACTTACCCACACTTCCATTTAATGGGTAATGAACTTACAGTTCTTGTGTACGGTGAACTACCGCCTCATGTAACGATGTTGTTCGTTTTTTCCTTTACCACCATTAATGGTTAGGGAATTGTGATGAAAAAACAATTTATATATGATATATATTATATTTATTATGTATTTATGCTTATTTAGTTCTTTTATAACACATATTGTCATGAACCGTCCCCCAGGGCCCGTGTCGTGACTACCCCAAGCCTGTCTTCCATAGGCCAGGGGCTGGTGACTAGCACCGAAAGGAGTATTACCTAAAACCGGAAAGGAATTGCATTTATAGCTATAATAACACACAAACAAGCACACAAAAAGATACGAACACAAGTAAACTGTATACTAAATAGGGTGTGTACAGTAAGGAAAGGGGGCTAGAATACAAGCCCAACTAGAAAGTACATGAAAACTGAAAAGTACAAGTAAACTGAAACAACTCCTGTGAACACCAGTCAAGGATCCTACCTAAAGGGTAGGTAAAACTCTCGAACGGTAGTCTCTGCGGTATGAATCATCTAAGGTCCAACTCTGAGCTGCCTCCAGTCCTACTACCCTCATCCTTAATCAGCGATATCCATCATCTGCACCAAACACAACAAGGTGGGGGCGTAGCCCATGCAGGGGTGAGTATAACAATACTCAGTAGGGACCCCAAGACCCTCAAAGGTCTCACAAAATCAACAATGGTTAAACAAAAAAGAATGAAAAAAACTCACAACCCTACTTAGGTACATTCCCATACATATACCTGGGTTATCAAGTATGCCCATCTCGTTCATGAGGAAACACAAGGCCCCAATACTTAGCCAAAGTAAAACTGTTCCACGAAGGAAAGAATAACACAAAGGTAACCACCACGAAGGTAAGTACCACAAAGGTACGCCACATAGAAGAATATCACAAAGATATCACCATGAAGGTAAGTACCACAAAGGTACGCCACATAGAATATTACCATAAAGGTAAAGTCTTAGCTAACACCAGATATAACATAGGTACGGTAGTAAAGATAATTAGACCTAATTACAGAATCATCTTACTCTGTTAAGAGGCATACCCACGTAGGATCCTAAATCATCAAACCCACATAGGAACCTAGTACAATAGACCCACGTAGGATCCTAGAGTAATCTCACGTGGATTCCTAGAGTGGATCCAAGTGGGATACTGGAATACAGACCCACGTAGGGTCCCAAAGCATAGACCCACATCGGATCCCTTTCCCATCTTACAGCCAGCTATAGGGTTCCCGCACTAAGCTCTCTTGATTCTGGGAGGGTCTGCTCCTCAAGCCATAGTTTGATACTCCAACTTCCGCGAAGTACCACTAATAAAGATTTCAATGGACCAACACGTAATAGGGGTCTCAACGCAATAGATGGTGTGTCAATAGGATGCCCGATTTGTAAGTTATTGGCCTTTTAGTCCTGAGGGCCCAGTTGGATTCGTGTTCTATCCAACCTGACCATACCCCAACTTTATCCTAAACTCAAGTGGGGTATACCAAAAGGACTATCTCAATCCAAGGTTTTTGGAACTGCTGATGGTTCGTCAAACGGACGCTCGTAGCTCAAGTTATGGCTGAAAGAGCGAAAAGGGTCGAAGCTGGTCCGGGTCTAGTCTGACCCGGTCAGACCGAACCGGCCTGCTGGGCGGCCCACACTGGGTGGCTCACGCTGGGTGTCCTGCGACTGGCAGGATGGCCAGCCCTCCTCCGCAGCACGGTCACGCGCCGCACCACCACCTTCAGCCAGTAGGGAGTTGGCCGCCTTCCTTCGTCACCCCAACCTCATGTCGTGGCTCCTGCACATCGGCGGTGCAGACGTGCACCACCGCCTCCCCTTCACACGGTCAGTCATGTGTTAGCTTCCGCCTCTGCTCTGCCATGGCCGACGGGCCACGAACCTCCACCGGCGGCGTAGTTGCGCCGCCACCGTCTTCTCGGCCGGCTAGTGTGCCGTCCGCCTCTCCCAAGTCCTATCAGTGCCAGTCACCGGTACCAGATGTCGTCCTCATCTATCACTAAGAACACATCAAAAACCACAAAAGTTGCAGATTGGTCGGGCCATGTTCATTTGTCCCGTACCCTCTGCATTAGAGTTGTAGAAAACGTCTCATGGAGAGAGATTCAATGTAAAATAAATTAACGAAGATCAATCAAATCACACCCCTACCTTGTCATTCGTTGGAGGAGTTGAGAGGTAGAAGATGAATTCATTGAAGAACGTCAGCGTTTGTTGCTTCTGCAAAACGCTTCTGATCTGGGCTCGGGGTCGGTTCTTCATTCTTCATTGGGGAGGGAGTTCTTCATTGGAGGAAATTTTTCTCCAAAGTTCTCCCCTTTTCCAAGGATTTACCCAAGGAAATGAGGATCCAGCAAATTAGAAATATGTTTATCAAATTAATTTACGTTGGAAAAATTAAATTTGGCACAAATAAATTGCACAATTAATTAATGGGAGAGTTGAGAGGTTTCCCCCCATTAAGAGGGATTCGGGTGGTCCCCACCACCATGAATTCAAATTGGAAGGTTTACCTAGCTCAGGTGGTCCCCACTCCATAATTTCAAAAGAGAGGTTTTGAATGAAAAAATAAAATGTTAATTATTTTATTTTTCTTCTTCCACGAAAAAGTAAAAAACTATCTTCCACCCTCAATCTAATATGGTTGAGGTGAAGGTCTCTTTAAGAGAATATCGGTGCTGTGAGTTCAACGGTATCCTCAGATCTCAATTCCGAGCACCAGTTCAAAAGTTATAAAAGCCCACTCGCACGTTTACTGAATGTACATAAAAAAAGTTCAAAAATTCGTTCCGAGAACTCCGGGCCTTAGAATCATACACTTTCAATTTTCGCAGACTCGTAAAATTCTCATATAATTAAAAAAAATACATGGAATTTCCAGGTCTTTACATTCTCCCCACCTTAGGGCTTTTCATCACCAAAAGAAACATTAAAAAAACTAGGAAAACAAGTGGGGGTACTAAGCACGAATCTGAGCCTCCCGCTCCCATATTCTATCTCAGAGGTTCCTGTGCTTCCAACGTACACGCACCAAAGGTATCGATCGACCATGAAGGAATCTCTCCTGTCAATCCTCAATATCAACTGGAACCTTCGTAAACATCGCCCCATCATTGATGTACAAATCGCCCTAGTAAATGATGTGTGAAGGGTCGTGCACATATATCCTGAGCTAGGATATGTGGAAGACGTCATGCACCCAATACAGTTGAGGTGGAATAGCTAACCAGTAAGACACCTCGCCAACTCTACTGAGGACCTGAAAAGGTCCAATGAACCTCAGAGATAACTTCCCACCCCAACCAAATCTCCGCAAACCTTGTTGAGGTGAGACCCATAGAAAGACGTGGTCACCATCCTCGAACTCCAGAGATCTCTGTCTCCTGTCAGCATAAGACTTCTGCCTGCTCTGTGCAGTCTTCATCTACTCCTGGATGATCCACACCTTCTCCATGGTAGCCTGTACCATCTTTGGTCCCATAAGTGATGACTCCCCTAGTTCAGTCCAGTACAAAGGCAATTTGCAAGGTCGGCCATATAGAGCCTCAAAAGGTGTCATCCCAATGGTGGATTGATAACTATTGTTGTTTGTAAACTCCACCAAGGGCAAGTGATCCTCCCAACTATGACCGAAGTTAAGGATGCAAGCACGCAGCATGTCCTAGAGGGTCTGAATGGTTCACTTAGTCCGACCATTCGTCTGAGGATGGAAGGAGGTTCTCAAACGA
Organism: Viscum album; assembly: GCA_963277665.1. NCBI lineage: Eukaryota > Viridiplantae > Streptophyta > Magnoliopsida > Santalales > Viscaceae > Viscum > Viscum album. Next base: position 582,462,660 of record OY728148.1, read on the forward strand.
AGCTGCGTCCCTAAAGCATCCTATAACGCCTTCCATATACAGGAAGTGAAATGTGCATCATGATCAGAGACAATTGTCGAGAGTAATCCATGTATCAACATAATCTCTTGCATATAGAGGCGTCCCAAGCTCTCTACTGAACCCTACTATCTGATCGGTAGGAAGTGCATTGACATGGTGAGTCGGTCGACGATCACCCAAATAAAATCACGACTCACGGATTTATGAGGAAGTCCGATCAGGAAGTCCATGGATATCTCATCCCACTTCCACTCTAGGACCTATAAAGGCTGAACTAAGCCTGCTGGTACCTGATGCTCTACCTTCACTTTCTGACAGGTGAGGCACTGAGAGACAAACTCTGCTACTGCTTTCTTCATTTCTGGCCACCAGTGCTGTCTTCAGATATCTTGGTACATCTTCACCACTCCTAGATGTACCGCTAGAGGGGATGTGTGGAACTCCTATAAAACTTCCTCTTGAAGCGACACTGGTACCATGGTACGTCCTCGGAAAAGGATGAAGTTCTCCCCACCTTTAGAAAATTCATCTGGTTCCTGCCATGAGGATATCTAAACACGTCAAGCCTCATAGTCAGTGTCCCCACTATGCACCTCCCTGACTTGTTGAAGAAGTGTGGGAGTGACTATAAGAGACTGAAGAAAAGTTGCTCCATCTCATTCCACAAAGGATATACGTAAAGTGGCCAGCTACTCCATCGCCTCACCTAGTAGCTGTATACCAGATATCCTGCTAAGTGCATCTGCTACAACGTTCCCCTTCCTAGGAGTATAGACTATCTCGAAGTCATAGTCCAGGAGGAACTTTATCCAATGTCGCTATCTCAGGTTCAGGTCCTTCTGAGATAAGATATAATTGAGACTCTTGTGGTCCAAGTAGACTTTAAAACTTTTTCCCACCAAGTAATGTTGCCACATCTTCATGGAGAAGACCACTATTTCTAACTCTAGGTCATGGGTAGTGTAGTTCCGATCATGTTGTCTCAGTTGTCGAGAACCATACACGGTAACTACTTTCTCCTACATCAAGACACATATGATCCTAGTCCCTAATGTGTCGTAGTAGACTAGATACCCAACGCCCTACTTTGGAAGCCTTAAGATGGGGGCACTAGTCAGCCTGCGCCTCATCTCTCAAAAACTCTATTAGAATCTCTATAACCACATGAAGGGTTTCCCCTTCTTTGTCAACATTGATAAAGGTGTAGCAACTCTGTAGAAATATGGCACAAACCTTCGATAGTATCCAGCCAAACCCAAGAAACTCCGTACCTATGTCACACTCTTGGGTGGCTCCCAAGCAAGTACCGCCTCAATCTTTGCTGAATCCACTGCAACTCCAGCCTCTGAGATGACATGTCCCAGGAAGTGAACCTCTCAGATCCATAACTGGCACTTCGAGAGCTTACCATAAAGATGGTGCTCTCATAGTGTGTCTAGAAGTATTTTCAAATTATAGGCATGCTCCTCCTCAGTAGCCGAGTAGATTAGAATGTCGTTGATGAAGACTACTACAAAGCGATCAAGGTATGGATGGAAGATCCTATTCATGAGTCCCAAGAACACTACTGGAGCGTTGGTCATGCCAAACAGTGTGACCAAGAACTCATAGTGGCCATACCAACATATGAAAGTCGTCTTCTACACGTCCTCGTCTCATACTCTGAGCTGTATAGCCTGATCTGAGGTCTATCTTCGAGAACCACCTTGCTCCCTTCAGCTGATCAAAGAGGTCGTCGATCCTCAGGAGTCAGTACTTGTTCTTCATGATCACCTGGTTAAGGCATCTATAGTCAACACAAAGTCTCAAGATCCCATCCGCCTTCTTGGAGAACAAAATCAGGGCTGCCCAAGGAGAAACTCTGGGCTAAATGAATCCCTTCCCCTACAAGTCCTCTAGCTGTACCTGCAGATCACGAAGCTCCACGGGAGCCATCCGATACACTGGTGCAGATATCAGTGCTATCACAGGATACAATTCAATGTAAAAGTCCACCTATCTGTGTAGAGGTAGATCCATAACATCATCAGGGAAGACATCTGCGTATTGGTCCACCACTACAGGATAACTCAAACTCTCCACATTAACTTCTCTGAGGGTAAGGCTAGCCAACTGATGAGTGATCGGCTGCACTCTCCTATGGGTAAGTCCATCCTATGCTGCAAAGGTTCCCTTATCACCAGTGAAGGTAAACCTAGTCTCATATTTGCAGATACACAACACATTTTTCATAATACAGTCAATCTGAACATGGACTGTAGATAACCAGTCCATACCCAAGATGACATCCTAAGGCCGCGACGCCGCTACTAGGAGATCTCATCCAAAGATCTCACCTCCTAGATCAAGCTCACACTACTGGAACCAGTGTGTAATCATTGAATCCTCTCCTGTAGGAGTCTCTAGCCGTAAGGATCTAGCCAACAACTCCATCAGAATCTCTGAGCTCTGAACGAGGGTAGTGACAATAAAAGAATGATTGGAACCTGTGTCTATAAGTACTGCAGCTATGATGGAGTAGACACAGATCATAACTTGTATCATCTCTAGAGCACCATGTTCATAGGCCTCGGCTTCCTGGAGCTGAGCTCTCTCCTGTCCACCTGGTCCCTGTGGTAAGGGTGGACCACCTGGTGGTGGTGGCGGTAACATCTCGAATCGTTGCCCACCACCAGCTGCACGACCAACTCCTCTTCCACGTCCGCCTACTCCTATGTGGACCTCCTTTTTCAAACCTCTGTCTCTACCTGGGTGGTCCTTTGACTATCTTCGGATCATCCGTATGGCAGGTCGGGTAGTCTCGATCCATGTGACCCTACCCGCTGCATGCGTAACACTGCCTACTCCTCGCATGACTGGATCTATCTCTGGTGCCCCGCACAACCGACCCTAAATCTTGCATTCGTCCACCTGTAAGTCTGGTACTCTTGGAACTCTATGACATCTAACTACTTATTGATATAGAAGACTCTGCCACATGACACACAGTGGTGGGTCTCGCTGCTGGTGACTGTTCAGCAAGAAAACTCTCCACTAAGAGGGCTCGCTCTAACACCCCTGCCTACGTCGGGATGCATAGAGAAATCATCAAAGCCCTAATCTCCCGCCCGAGTCCCTTCTCGAAGGTCCGGGACCTGAAGAATGGGTCCCACACCATATCAGTGGAGTATCATGAGAGTTTGGTGAACCTCGCTGAGTACTGAGCCATAATCATGCTACCCTGCTGTAGATGAAAAAGATCCTATATGCACACTACACGAAGGGTCGCTGGGACAAACTCTGCCTGAAACAGGCACTCAATGTCTACCCAGAGAAGTGTCACCTTGTCATGAACCTAGAGAATCAAGCTCCACCATCTGCCTACTACTTCCTGTAGAAGACCAGCGATAAGGATCACCATGAGATCAACTGGTGTCCCTACCAGTCAGAAGACTCTCACCGTAGCCTCCAGCCAATCCTAAGACACATGTGGGTCCGTCTCAACCCTTAACCTAGGTGGAATCTGGAGCTGGAACTTGTGCAACATACTCAAGTGGCGTGCACCCTCTACTACTGGGGCTGGTGGAATCAGTGGCTCAACTGGTAATGGTACCATTGGTGCCCCTACTGATAAAGGGCCCTGCACCGAGGCCTCATCGCTCGGTGGGATATCATCACGTACTATACCCGTAAACCTAGCTGGATTTATGTGTGGAGGCATCCTGAAAAGAAACAGGTGTGCCACTGTCAATAAGTAATACTTGGTGAGCTGACTCAAAAAGATATTAAAGAAAATTTTTCAAAACACACACACAATCAGTGTTTTTGTGCACCGAGTTAGAAATCAGATGCCAGGGTCCTGGTGTATGGATACGTCAGCCGTCACACCAAAAATGGATTCCCTAAACTAATAACCACACTCACTACAATTAACACTATTAATGTAAAAAGTTCAGAGTTCAATGTCCTACAATATAACCAACTCCTCTGATACCAATTTTTCAGGACCCGTCCCCCTGGGGCCCGTGCCGTGACTACCCCAAGCCTGCCTTCCATAGCCCAGGGGCTGGAGACTAGAACTGAAAGGTGTATTACCTAAAATAGGGAAGGCATTACCTTTATAACCTGTAAACACACACAAACAAGCACACAAAAAGATATGAACACAAGTAAACTATATAGTAAACATGGTGTGTACAATAAGAAAAAGGGGCCAGAATACAAGCCCAACTGTAAAGTACAAGAAAATTGAAAGATACAAGTAAACTGAAATAGCTCCTATGAACAACCACAAAGTATCCTACCTGAAGGGTAGGTATAGCTCTCGAATGGTCATCTCTGCGGTACTCCTCGTCTAAGGTCCACCTCTGAGTTGCCTCCAGTCCTGGTAACCTCATCCTCAATCAGCGTTGTTCGTCGTCTACACCAAACACAATAAGGTGCAGGCATATCCCATGCAGGGGTGAGTATAAAGATACTTAGTAGGGACCTCGAGACCCTTAAAGGTCTCAGCGCAACAGACAGTGCATCAATGGGACACTCGTTCTGTAAGTTATTGGCCTTTTAGTCCCCAGGTCCCGGTTGGATTCGTGTCCAATCCAACCCAGACATATCCCAACTTTATTCAAAACATAAGTGGTGTATACTAAAAGGACCGTCTCTATCCAAGGCTTCCGGTTCCACTAATAGTTCATCAAACGGACACTTGTAGCTCAAGTTATGGATGAATGAGAGAAAAGGGTTGAAGCTGGTCCGGGTCTGGTTCGACCTGGTCGGACCGACCCAGCCCACTGGGTCCAGTCCGGCATGCTGGGTCTAGCCCAGCACTCTGATGTGGTCCAGCCCATCGGCATAGCCCGTGGCTGGACTGATGGCCAGACCTCCTACACGACCACCCTCCTTTGCCACCGCAGCCTCGTGTCGTGGCTCCTGTACGCCGGTGGCACGGACGCGTGCCTCCACCTCCCCTTTGCATGGCCGACCAAGCGCTAGCTGCCGCCTCTGCTCTGCCATGACCGATAGGCTACGGCCCTCCACCAATGGTGCAGTTGTGCCGCCACTATCTTCATGGCTGGCTGGTGTGCCAGCTTCCACTCCTGAGTCCTACCAACACCAGTCGTCAGTACTAGATGCCATCCTCCTCCATCGTGAAGAATGCATCAAAAACCAGAAAGGTTACGGAGTGGTCGGGCCATGTTCATTTGTCTCGCACCATCCGTGTTAGATCAGTAGCAAGAGAATCATGGGGATAGATTTAACATAAAATAAATTAACAAAGATCAATCAAATCACACCCCTACTTTGTCATTCGTTGGAGGATTCGAGAGGTAGAAGATGAAGTCATTGAAGAACATCGACGTTTGTTGCTTCCGCAAAGCTCTTCCGATTCGGGCTCGGGGTCAGTTCCTCGTTCTTCATTAGAGAAGGTGTTCTTCATTGGAGTAAGAGTTTCTCCAAATTTATCCCCTTTTCCAAAGATTTCCCCAAGGAAATGAAGATCCAACAAATTAAAAATATGTTTATCAAATTAATTTACGTTGGCACAATTAAAGTTGTCACAAATAAATGGCTCAGTTAATTAATTAGAGAGTTGAGAGGTTTACACCATTAAGAGGGGTTTGGGTGGTCCCCACCACCATGAATTCAAATTGGGAGGTTTCTCTAGCTCGGGTGGTCCCCACCTCCATAATTTCAAAAGAGAGGTTTCAAAAGAAAAAATAAAATGTTAATTATTTTATTTTTCTTCTTCCACGAAAAAGTGAAAAACTATATTCCACCCTCGACCTACTGTGGTCGAGCTGAAGGTCTCTTTAAGAGAATATCAGTACTGCGAGTTCAACGGTTTCCTCAGATCTCAATTCTGAGCACCGGTTCAAAAGTTATAAAAACCTGCTCGCACGTTTACTGAATATACTTAAAAAAAGTTCATAAATTCATTTCGGGCACTCCGGGCCTCGGAATCATGCGCCATCAATTTTCATGGACTCTTAAAATTCCCATATAATTAAAAAAAATTACATGGAATTTCCAGGTCTTTACACATACCTTTATACTTTCCATCTTGTGTAAATATGATATCATCATTTGTGAACGTGTGTTCTACCACCTCCTCAAAGTGATGTGATTCATTCATACTCTACATGGAATGTATTAAGGATGCATTTAGTGAAATTATATGAAATATATGATATACTAATTATATTGGAATAATTATATATATATATATATACATACATATATGTCATTTACTTTATTCTTTTCAATATGAAAATAAAACGGAATCAACGTTCATGCGTACGTATGACCTATTGTCTCCATGAATGGTGTATTCTGTTTCATAACTATATGTTATATATATCAGTATAACACAAATATAATAAATATAAATGATATTAATACCATGGTTTACATTATGTAAATAGTTATATAAGTATAAGGACTAAAGATATAACTAATTAAGACACACGTGAAAAACAAAATAGATATTACCCGAAGCATAACTTTAACATGAAATTGTTAATAAGCAGGTAAAATAAAGTCATAATAAAATAATATATGGTATTATATATAATAATATGGTTCTATAAAATATATATAATAAACTCACATTTATTATATAGGAATCTTGTATGAGTACGATGAGATTCAATACATATGGTAATGGAATTTCATTTTACTTTTTATTTCTATGAGATACATGCATTATTCACAACTCATTTCTTTTGTGTGGTGTATATAATTACCATGAATGTATTCTATAATTCTTATAAATAAATTTATGGATATTTTCTTATTAATTTTATGATATTTATTTCATTTATTTTATGGTTCAAAATTTACCAAATTAGTAATGCAATTTTGTCTCAATTTACTTCCTTTGAGACACATGTTTTATTATGCATCTACATTCTTTTACGAGGTGTATATGATTCCAATTGACATCTTATATAATGAATCTAATTATTTTTCATGATATTTTAGGCTCTATGTAATTTCATTTTCTTACATGGGAAGTGTGAATCAAAGTTACCATGTGGTAAGAGTTTATTGAAACGATCTCAATGTTTACTGAGATTGTTTATGATTATGCTTCCATTGATGAAATATTTTGATCCATCTCTCAAGAACTCTCATTATTTTTCTTACCCTCTATTTATTCATGTTATATCCAATTCAAGGTACCATTTTCCCACTATTTGGTACATAAGATGATCAAGAAAGTGTTTTTAAGAAAGTATGACTTTACCACTCTCTTCAGTCAGCAATCTGTGTTCCTTAAAAACCATGATTTCTAAAAGGTTTCGGAAAATATTATACTATTATCATATGATCCTTAAAATAAAAATTTTCCCATGTTTTTCCTTTTAAATAAATGGGGTTTTAAAAAATTAATCTTCTTTTCCTTTTCCTTTCAAGGCACTTTTCTAAAATTTTTATGGCGCAAAAAGCATGTTTGACATGAATGGATTTACCTGAAATAATTAATGAAATTCCATTGAAGATTCATTTAAAATATTTAAAATTTATTTTTTAAAAATAAAATTATTTCCTAATATTATGTAAATTATTTGTTTAAAAGCGGACATGAATGAAAAGGTTTTTTGAAAATGTTTTATGTTTAAAAAGATTTTTTAAATTATTTTCAAAAATTCCTTTATAAGTATTCAAAAGGTTATTTTCAAAGAAAATGATTTCTTTGTTTTTGAAGATTCTTTTAGATGTTTTAAAAGTATTTTCAAATAACGAGGTCTTAAAAATGTTTTCAAGATTATTTTATATGTTTTCAAGGAAAAATGTTTTCAAAATATTTTATAATTTTCAAGGGAAAAAGGTTTTCAAAATGTTTTTAATATTAATTTATATGTTTTTAAATCATTTAATTTAATTTTTCAATACATTTTATAAGTTTTCGAGGAAAATGGTTTTCAAAACATTTTTCAACCCTTATTTATAAGTTTTCAAATTATTTTTAAAGAAATGTTTTTCAAAACTCTTCTAAGATTTATTTATAAGTTTTCAAATAAAAAGGATTTCATAATGTTCTCAAAGATTCCATTATATGTTTTTCAAGTTTATTTTTAAGAAAATATTTTTCAAAAGGTTTTAGGATTTAAAAATCAATTTTCATGAATAAAGGATAATTTCCTCAAGAAATGTTTTTAAAAGATCTTTCAAAACTATTTCCCATCTAATATGACATCTGTTGGTGTTACTCATTCCTTATTGGGGATATGATCCAAGGTTCCATTCAAATTATTTATATGAATGGTTTATGTTTTGATGGCATAAAATTCATGAAACCCATTGTAACGCCCTGACCCTAGTTACCTAGAGTCGGTGCATTATTACATAACATTTTCATGATCACAAGGAAATCATGCCTCAAAAGACTGATCAGTTTAGTATTATTGGAAACAAGATTCATACATAAGTTCAACTTTACAACTTGAAAATAAGTACAACACTAATTTATTCCATTAAAAACATCCAATCCTCCTAGATTATGCATGAAAGTCACTCATAACTAACTTCTTAATATCATAGGAAAATGAAACATAATAAAGGGGTGAGCTCAAATGCTTAGTAAGGGTAAGTAATAGAGAGAAATATAACATAAATATTAAGCATGGTGAATAATTAAAACCACATGACTTTACCAATAAACATGAATACTTTTATGGTAGGAATATGAGTTGAGTAAATAATACCATAATAAAAAATAATCATGGGAATTATACTAGTAGAATGACCACATGAACCATCAATATTATTTTCATAATGAGGGAATGTATAATGTCGGACATTCTAAAACATTTTTTCAAGGACTTGGACAAGACATCTAAAAATTATTAATGCCTCATCCAAAAACATATATAAAATTGTGAAAGGCCTTTGACAATTAAATGTCTAGTTGTCTCATGAGACCTACCGATGCATCGAGGAGCTATAGCAGGATCCACCCGTCACTTACTAAGTCCAATAAATTCCTCATATGAAAATATTGAAATATAACATAAACATTCGTATTAAAACTAGCATAAGAAATGTAAATACTTTAACCATAATCCATGAATGGTATAAAAATAACACATCCACAATAAAACATATCACAAAACCTTCAATACAATATGGAAGATTTTTATTATAATGAATCGACTTCAAACAAGTATAAAATCCATCAAAATTTTCTCACATAGATGAAATCAAAACTATTTGAGTGAAGTATCTCTTTCTTTTTTTGAATTCATTTAAAGTTACATAATTATAATAGAAAAAATTTATTTTAAAAATATTCTTATAAGATTATAAGGGAAGGTTTGATGATGTTATAACAGCGGAAAATAGCCTCACCCTCCGTATAAGTTAAAAAAAATTCTTACCATATTTTTGTCAAAAAGGTCATAAGATACTTTGTTTGGAAAAAGACGGAAAGATTCCTTTAAAACCCTTTTATAAAAATTCAAAAAAGGGTATAAATGACTTTAAACCATATTCTAGTAAATTTTTAAGAAACATGGATGTGGATGGTAAAGTGGTCATGGTAGATACTTACGTAAAAACAACCTCGGATAATAAAGAGATTGTGAAATTAACCCATACCTTGTACTTTTACTTGGTCGAGGGTAGGTGAACCTCATGTATAATGGTTAAATAATTATTATTAAATTATACAAGAATCATATACATTAATATTATATCATATATGATCTTTTAACATTGCTTTGTTAATAATATCTTAGTATTATTGGCGTTTCGGGTGTTAACGAATTCGTTTTCCTTTATATTCTTTGTAATGTGAGTCATATTTGTTATGGATGGGATGTATATTTTTCATATCCAGAATGATATTAAGTATTTAAACATTATTTTTAATCATCAAATTAAAATTAATCTTGAATGGATATGATGAGGAAAGAATCTCATTGTGTTCGTGGAGACGGTAATCCGTACGTAAGCACAAGCGACAATTTCATTCTTTTGATATTAAAATAATATATAATTGGATGTTATATCATATAAAAAAAATAATTATCATGTTATTTTTATTATTTACATCAATTACACTTCATTATTATACCCATCTAAATAATAATGTATTGAATAACAATTACATCACGACGTGGAGACGGTAAGCCGTATGTACGCATGTATGGTGACATGTCATTAAAAGGATGGATAAAATAATGAATATTGTTGTAACATATTTATAATAACATCACAGTATATAGAAGGTACTGGAGTTATTATTTTATAATGGAAACAACAAAGAAAGATGAAGTGGAAGAAGAAAGGAACTTGAAATAGGTGATGAAATATTTACCTCTTCTTCAGGTTCTTCATTTTGATTTGATCAAAAGGGATCCTTATGTTGGATTTATGACTAAAGGAAGACCTCTAGGATGAAGGGAGGACAGTTTAGAGGGTATTTGGGTAGGGATTGGACGATCCAAATGTCTTTGAAGGTGTTAATTAGAGAGAAGGGGGAGTGCCCTTTTTATAAGAGGGGTGAGGGGCACCTTAGGAAAAACCAGAAATATTATTTTATAATAAAATAATTTTCGGTTTCTAATGGCTGAAAAATGTATTATTTAAATTATAAGGTGGTTATGGGTCTAAAAAAACTCAACCGATATGTTTTAGACAAGTTTGGGTCACTATATTAACCTTATATTTTAGATTTAACTCTTAGTTAAATAGTTTGACATTTACCATGTCTCTTTGTATTTTTATATTATATGGTTAATAAACTTACTATATACTTCCAAGAGAACCAGAAGTGGTTCATTAATGATAAAACTATAATTATATAATTATTTTGTCCAAAATATTTTTAGGAATAGAATATCAATTAATAATATAATATTTGTTTTAAAAACTTATTTATGTCAATTTTGACACTATTTGATATTTTGTTTTTTCTAAATTCATAATAGCATTATTACTTCGAAAAACAATTATCTAATAAATCCTAACATGTCACATTAAGATATAAAATTAGTTTATGACATAAAAACTTTCAAATTATATTTATTTTAACATATATAATACCATTTATTTGATTATTTCATTAATAAGAAAAATACTACATCATCATTGTGTCATAAATAAATATATTTATTTTTTGTATAAAAATTATAAATAAAATATCCTGATGTAGGAAATCGTTTTATATTTTTAATGACTATTTATAGTCTAATATATCAATTATCTAACCTCATATATTTTTTTTTACTAAAAGTTACTTGCTTTTGTTATTTTTGTCTCTACTTTAAATTATTTAATATATAATGTCATTATCACTTCCAAGTGGATCCATGAGGTCCCAAAATAGACCCAAGGATGTCCATGGTCGGAAAGGTATTAGAAAATAGGGTTAGGATACGTGTTAGGGTAATTTAATATTATTATAATATTATTTTTTAACCTTATTTACTGGATTTACCCCTTTAACCACGGTAAATAAAATATTTACTGAAGTAAATATTCCTAATGTCTCAAAATAAATGTTACCTATTTAAAATATTTGAACCTAATAATTACAAATATGGAATCCATTTTTTTAAATTTAAAAAACAGAAGTGACAGAAATTAATTTAAATTTAATTCTCGTTGTCAAAACAAAAAGCTTGTTTTTAACAAATAATAACTATCAAAAGATTGACACTTGTTTATGTCCAGTTTAAATGTGAAATTACGTCCAGTGAAAAACATTGGATTAAATGGTAAAAATATAATCTAATTATAGTTAAAAACCATTCAATATTATAATTTATCACTATAAATTATTTTGATTTAAAAAGTTGTTTTTAATTAAAATTTAGTATTTTTTACTATTCATCAAAAAACTGAATGTTTTCAAAAAAATACCAAAAATTCACCCTAAGCTAATTTCGATATTCCAAACACAAAAATGAATTCCATTTTGAAATATAAAATTGATAAAATTTCAAAAAGTGGGTATTACTATTCATAACGGCTAGTTTGATTGGTCGCGATGTGTTAAAATCTCGAAGTTGCGTACAATACAAGCTATTGAATTATTCAAAGGGAAACGTACCATAGAAACTTGGGGTGTCACATTGTCCCCTCCTTCAAATAATTTCATCCTCAAAATTTCTAGAATATTAATGCATGAAAAGACTCGGGTGGTTCTTCATCATAAGTTCCTCTTATTCCCACGTTGCCTCTTCCATCGTATGGTTTATCCATATAACTTTTACCAGACGAGTCGTCCAGTTTCTCAACACTTTTTCTATTGTATAAAGAACCTTGAAAGGCTATTCTCAATAAGATAGATCCAGCTCCAGCTCTAATTCCTCATAGGTGAGTACATGCGTTGGGTCAGGCATGTATTTTCTCAACAGTGATATGTGGAACACATCGTGAAATTTGGAGAGACTTGGCGGCATTGACAACTGGTAAGATACAAACCCAATTAGTTCTAGAATTTCTAAAGGTCTGATGTACCTGGGACTTAATTTTCCCTTTTTACCGAAATTTATAACACCCTTCCATGAAGATACCTTCAAGAAAACATGGTCTCCAACCTGAAATTCCACATCCTTTCTTCAGTTATTAGCGAAGTTCTCCTGCCTACTTTGGGTTGCTTTGATGTGGGTTTGTATTAAATTCACATTTTCCATCATTTCATCCACATGTTCTGGGCCAATGAGTTTTCTTTCACCAACATCATCCCAACAGGTTGGTGTGCGGCATCTTTTTCTGTATAACTCTTTATATGGTGCCATATGAATACTTGAATGAAAGATTTTATTATAGGAAAATTCTACCAGAGGTAAATATTTATCCCACATACCTTGAAAGTGAAGTGATAATGATCTCAACATGTCTTCTATCGTTTGAATGGTCCGTTCAAATTGTCCATCAGTTTGGGGGTGGTAGGCAGTGCTCAAAGGAAGTTCAGTATCCAGGGCTTTCTGAAGACTTTTCCAGAATTTTGATGTAAAACATGGATCACGATCAGAAACAATCGATAGGGGTACTCCATGAAGTCTTAAAACTTCATTAATATATATTCTTTCTATATGTTCAAGTGGTAAATCCTCTCTTATAGCAAGAAAATGTGCTGACATGGTAAGATGATCAATAATGACCCATATTGCATCATTCCTTCTAGGAGTCTTTGGTAGTCCCATAACAAAGTCCATCATAATATTATACCATTTCCACTTAGGTATGGGAAGAGGTTTCATAACTCTTCTAGGCTGTTTCCTTCCATCTTTCACTTGTTGAAAAACCATACATCTTGACACAAAATCAGCAATCTCCCTCTTAATGTTGTCCCACTAAAAATGTTCCTTCAAATACCTATACATATTGGTGCTACCAGGGTGTATAGAGAAATTGGAACTATGAGAATCATCCAACAATTCCCTTTTTAGATCAGGTATATCGAGAACAAAAAGTCTCTTCCCAAATTTCAAAATTCCATCTTCATACACAAAGTCACTCAAGCTCCCATCATTTACAGCTTTAATCTTCTTTTGAAACTCCTCATCATCAGCTTGAGAACTTTTTATCCTTTCTAATAAAGATGGTTTGGAAACAATTTAAAAAGTATTGATGATCCACCTTCCACAGTTATTCCCATATCCATATTTACTTGATCCATGAGAATATGATCCCTTTCAACTCTCATCTTGTTCAAAAATCCATGATCTTTTATTCTCAAAGAATATTCCACCTTATTTGACTTCCCCAGGTGGTATTGTATTGTGAAACCATAATCCTTGAGTAGTTCAAGCCATCGTCTTTGCTCATGTTGAGTTATTTCTCTGAGAAAATATATTTCAAACTCTTGTGATCAGTATATATCTCACATTTCTTACCATAGAGATAATGTCTCTATATCTTCAAAGAAAAGATTATAGCAGATAACTCAAGATCATGAGTAGGATTGTTCTACTCATGAATTTTTAGTTGTCGTGATGCATAGGCAATAACCCTATCATTCTGCATAAGGACACAACCAAGTCCTTTATTTGATGCATTACTATAAATAAAAAACCCATCATTCCCCGATGGTAGAGTCAATATAAGAGCATTGAATAATATTCTATTCAGTTCTTCAAAACATTATTCACACTCTTTTGTCCAAAAAAATTTAACCCCTTTACGTTTGATCTTGGTTAATGGGCTAGCCAATCGGGAAAAATTCTGGACGAAACGCCGATAATAACCTGCTAAACCAATAAAACTGTATACCTTAGTTATACTCGTCGGTTCTGGCCATTCTTGGATTGCTCTTGTCTTAGAAGGATCAATAGAGATTCCATCCTTAGAGACAATATGGCCAAGAAAAGAAATCTCCTAAAGCTATAAATCACACATTCTAAACTTCCCATATAATTCATGTCTTCTAAGAGTCTTTAGAAGAATGTTCAAGTGATTTTTATGATCTTCGTATCGTTTGGAGTATACCAAGATATCATCCATAAATACCACTACAAATTCATCAAGATATTCCTTGAAAACTCTATTCATTAGATCTATGAATATAGAGGGTGCATTATTCAATCCAAAAGGCATTACTATAAACTCGTAATGCCTGTACCTGGTTTGAAATGTTGTTTTCGGAATTTCTTCCTTCTTCACACACAACTGATGATATCCAAATCGAAGGTCAATCTTTGAAAATTATTGAGCTCCATGAATTTGGTCAAATAAATCATCAATTCATGGTAGGGTATACTTGTTCTTTATTGTTATAGCATTGATCTCCCTGTAGTCAATGCACAACCTCATAGATCCATATTTATTCTTAACAAAAAGGACAGGGGCTCCCCATGGAGAAACAATAGGGCGAATAAATCCCTTATTACTCAATTACTCCAGTTGTTTCTTTAGTTCCACTAATTCCTCAGTGGCCATTCTATAAGGGGTCTTCGATATGGGCCTTGAACCAGGAATTAAATCAATGGAAAACTCAATTTCTCATTCTGGAGGATGTCCAGGTAAATCCTCTAGAAATACATCAACATACTCTTGCACAATAGTTAAATACTCTATTTCAACATTCTTTTACTCACCCATAGTTATTTCATTATATTCCTCCCCAATAATTGAATTTAGTTGAGCTACTGGGGGTGGATCTAGATAAGAATTAGGTGGTGATGATTCTTCTCTAAAGATAAGCTGTTCTTTATAATCATCATCAAAAATAGTAACCTCCTTCTTCTTACAATAAATTTTTGCATCATGGTTCGAAATCCAATCCATACCGAGGATTATATCAAATTCAATCATGGGTATGACGATGAGATTAGCAGATAAAGAATATTTATATACCCTAATGGGAACTGATTCACAAAACATTGTAGCAATGATACTTCCATTAGAAGTTTTGACTGACAACACCCTTGTTAAATTAAATTGGAAATATCTAATTTTCTTAGAAAACTGGGAAGATATGAAACAATGCGATGATCCAGAATCAAAAAAAGCATTGCCTAAACTTGAGGAAACCATTAAATTACCTGTCACCACGTCTTTCGGGGTTTCAACCTCAGCAGTAGTGATCGCATAAGCTTGGCCTTGATCCCTTGGCCTTTTTTGAGGAATGTTTCCCTAATGATTAGGGCATTTATTTTCATAATGTACCATCTCCCTACAATTATAACATTGAACATTGGTAGAATATTTCTTTCCCTTACAATCACCAGCGAGGTGGCCTTTCTATCCACATTTGTAGCATACTTATTTTCCTTTTAGATAGGCACCAGGGTGCTTCCTTCCACAATTATCACAGGGTGGAAATTCAATTCTTACCTTCTTCCATATTTCCTTATTTCCTTTACTAGAGTGTTCAACAGATCTCTTCTTCTCTTTCTTTTCTTTAAAGTCATAAGACTTAGATAATTCTTTCTCTATCTTGATAGCACATGAGACAATATCATTGTATGATGAGAAGGATTGTGATACTAATGCTCGATGGAGAAATGGATTTAACCCATAAAATAAACAGTCAATCTTTCTTTTTGGGTTACTTATATAATCTGTAGCATGCCTTTCTAACCTTGTAAAGTTAGCTTCATACTTTGTGACATTCTCATCCTCCTTTTATCTCAGACTCAGAAATTGTCTTTCCATATCCGATCAATGTTCATGTGGAAATTATTTTTCTAAGATAATTTCTTTAAACTACCTCCATTCCATATTTGATACTTCATCATATTCCTTTGTGTTTTGAATCAATGACCACCATTGATCAGCATCTCCAGTGAGGCGGTAAACTGCCATGCCAACTTTTTTCCTTTCGCTACTCCCCAAGGCGTGGAATATTTTCTCTAAGTAATTTATCCATTGCTCAGGTACTAATGGATTTGTGCCCACATTGAATATTGGTGGTTGTTTCCTCATGAAGTGGTCTAACATTGATCCTCCATGTTGTGGATTAGGGTGCTCCATACGGGTAAGGTTATTATTCATAACCTGTGTGAGTTGTCCCAGTATGGAGATAAGATGATCAGCACCAGTTGTATCACCAACTCCACTATAATTATCTTGAGTAGGAGGGAAATCCCTACATGGAGTGAGTACATTGATACGGTTTCCATTCCTACCACTAGGTGCCATTTCTAAATAATGGCATACACTAGATTAGTTTATGAATCACAATACATAAATCCAAACTTGTAAAACACTTAACATAAATATAAAAGTTTATGGATATAATCCATAATCATAAAAAAAATGTTTTCTTTGAGGAAGTATTTAGTCATAAACCTTTCATAATGGTTTGTAAAGAAAATGAGAATTATCCTAAGCATATCCCCCAAGAGTGTCATAACCAAGAGTGTAGCAAGGCCCATTGTCGTGCACTAGTTCCCATTCGAGTCTAGCTCAAAGTGGTGTTTTAGAGTTTTAACCCTAGGTACATCTATTCCAGAGCCGCCTCTACATGCTTGTATCTAGACATGGATTTATTTCTTGGAAAACGCACAAAATCTCTACAATACCAAAATTCTAGGAAGTTCTTCAATACTAATTCTGAAAGTCTATCTTAGGGATATATGCTCTAATCAGAGTTTATCTAAATCAAGTTTCCAAGGTTTGTACTAAAAATCCTATGATACTAACTGTAAATCCCTAACCCTAGTTACCCAAAGTCAGTGCATTATTACATAACATTGGAATGATCACAAGGAAATCTTGTCTCAAAAGACCGATCAATTTAGTATTATTGGAAACAAGATTCATACATAAGTTAAACTTTACAACTTGAAAATAAGTGCAACATGAATTTATTCCATTAGAAACATCCAAGACTCATAGATTATGCTTGAAATTTACTCATAACTAACTTCTTCATATCCTGGAAAAATGAAACATAATAAAGGGGTGAGATCAAACGCTCAGTAAGGGTAAGAAATACAGTAGAAGATAACATAAATATTAAGCATGTTGAATAATTGAAACCACATGCCTTTACTAATAAACATGTTTAATTTTATGGCAGGAATATGAGCTGAGTTAATAATACCATAATAAAACATAATCATGGGTATTATAATAGTCGAATGACAACATGAACCATCAACATTATTTTCATAATGAGGGAATATATAATGCTGGACATTCTGAAACATTTTTTCAAGGCCTCGACCAAGACGTCTAAAAATGATTAAGGCCTCGACCGAAACCATATATCAAATTGGGAAATTCCTCAACCAATTCCACATCTAGTTGTATCATGAGACCTACCGATGCATCGAGCAGCTATAGCGGGATCCACCCATCACTTTCTAAGTCCAATACATTCCTCATATGAAAAGGTTAAAATATAACATAAACATTTGTATTAAAACTAGTATAATAAATGTTAATAAGTTAACCATAAACCATGAATGGTATAAAAATAACACATCCACAGTCAAACATATCAAAAAAATTTCAATAAAATATGGAATATTTGTATCATAATGAATCGACTTCAAACAAGTATAAAATCCATCAAAGGATGTTGACATAGATGAAATCAAAACAATTTGAGAGAAAAATATCTTTTTTTGAAATCATTTAATGTTAAATAATTATAAAAGAAAAAATTTATTTAAAAAATATTCTTATAATCTTGTGATGGAAGCTTCAATGATGTTATAACAGTAGAAAATAGCTTCACCTGCTGTATAAGTTAAAAAAAACACTCTTACCTTATTTTTGTCAAAAAGGTCAAAATGTACCTTGTATGGAAAACGGCGGAAAGATTTATTTCAAACTATTTTATAAAAAGTCAAAAAAGTGTATAAATTATTTTAACCCATAGTCTATTAAATTGTAAAAATGTTTTGGAATACATTTTTAAGAAACATGGATGTGGATGATAAAGAGGTCCCAGTAGATACTTATGTAAAAACAACCTCAGATAATAAAGAGATTATAGAATTAACCCTTACCTTTTACTTTTCCTTGGTCGAGGGTAGGTTAACATCCTGTATAATGGTTAAATAATTTTTATTAAATTATAAAATAATCATATAAATTAATATGATATCATATATGATCTTTTTACATTTCTTTGTTAATAATATCTTAGTATTATCGTCGTTTCGGGTGTTAACAGATTCGTTTTCCTGTATATTCTTTATTATGTGAGTCATATTTGTTATGGATGGGATGTATCTTATTCATGTCCAGATTGATATTAAGTCTTTAAACATTATTTTTATTCATCAAATGAAAATTATTCTTGAATGGATTTGATGGGGAATGAATCTCATCGTGTTCGTGGAGACGGTAATCCGTATGTACGCACGAGCATCAATTTCATTATTTTGATATTAAAATAATATATAATTGGATGGTATATCATATATACAGAATAAGTATCATGTTATATTAATTATTGACATAAATTACACTTAATTATTATACCCATCTAAATAATAATATATTGAATAACAATTACACCACGACATGGCGACGGTAAGCCGTACGTACACACGTATGGTGAAATGTCATTAAAAGGATGGATAGAATAATGAATATGGTTGTACCATATTTATAATAACATCACAATATATAGAATATACTGGAGTTATTATTTTATAATGTAAACAACAAATAAAGAGGAAGTGTAAGAATAAAGGAACTTGAAAGAGGTGATGAAGTATTTATCTCTTCTTCGGGTTCTTCCTTTTGATTTGATCAAAAGGGCTCCTTAGGTTGACTTTATGACTAAAGTAAGGACTATAGGATGAAGGGAGGAAAGTTGATAGGGTATTTAGGCAGGGTTTGGTCAATCCAAATGGCTTTTAATGTGTGAATTAGTGAGAAGGGAGAGTACCCTTTTTATAAGAGGGGTGAGGGGCACCTTAGGAAAAGCTAGAAATATTATTTTATAATAAAATCATTTTCAGTTTATAAAATCTCAAAAATATATTATTTAAAGGATAAGGTGGGTATGTGTCACGACCCGACCCAACGGGGCTCGAGCCGCGACTCCCCAAGCCCGCCTCCAATAGGCCAGGGGCTGGCGACTAGCGCCGAGTAGGCTATCACACACATGGGAGGCATTAGCCTAAGGTACCTGTACACACGCACCCACAAACACCTCCATGCAACAGTGCAGAGATATAGAAACTGAAAAGTAAATGCATGCATACAATCTATCCCAAACCAGAGTGCAACAGCAAAAGTACAAGGGCAAAACAGGTCCCACCAAAAGGAAACTACAAAGCGCGTCCAACCTGCTCTGAAGAAGGGGAACGCTGCCACAAACACCCGCCGGAAATCTCGCTCGGCACAGCTCCGGTAAACACCCCGGTCAACTCGCTCACAAAGCTCCGCCTGCTCCGGGTCCTCCTAGGACTCCGTCAAAAGGCCTGTGGTCTGCACAAGACACAAACATGTGCGGGCAAAGCCCGTGCAGGGGTGAGTATAAACATACTCAGTAGGCACCCCAAAAACCCAAAACCCAAGGGAGCAACTGAAGGCAACAGTCCGCTCAACCCAGCCAGAGGGAACCCAGACGAGAGAGAAACTCCATCCCGTGACCATCCTCGGCTAAACACAACTAGTCAGCTCAGCTCAGCTCAGGTGTATGCCCATACATACACCTTGAACAATCCAGATATACACAGCTCACGCCACAAAGCCACAAGAGGTACCGACCTCATCACCAGCAACTGTCCGAACCAGGAGAGTACACCACGAACACTGTCATACCAGATGACACTCATCCGAGAGATACACTCCATCGGGATACTCGCAAACATCTCAGACGCTCACCCGTGAGACCACGCTCATCGGATAGCATCACTGAGGAAACATCACCGGAACACCATAACCGCCAAACTCCACGGATAGGGGATCGCCGCTAGGGTCCGCTAGGGGATACCAAGACCCACTCCGGTATACGTAGCTCACAGATAGGGGATCACTCCCAGCGTCCGCTGGGGGATACCACGACCCGATCTGGCATACGTAGTTATCACAGATAGGGGATCACACCCAGGATCCGCTGGGGGATGCCACAACCCGATCTGTCGCTCGGCAGAAGCTCCACACTCAGATAGAGGATCATCGTCCATATAAATATGGTCACGACGATACCAGAACCCTATCTGGTATAACTCGCGATGTAGGGGATCGAACCAACGATGCCGCAACCCTACCGAAACCACGCGCTGAGTAGGGGATCGCATAACCAACGATACCGCAACCCTACCGACATCAAGCGCTGAGTAGGGGATCGTATAACCAACGATGCCACAACCCTACTGTGCACGACCCACCATGTAGGGGATCATATTTCCGATGATGCCACAAACCCTACGGGATTAACCTGCTAGATAGGGGATCGCTGCCCGTGAAATAGGTGGTCACAGCGATACCAAGAACCCGATCTAGGGTAAAGATGCTAGAGGATCCACTTCGGGCCCACCGGAGGGATACCACAACTCTAACAGTTTAAACATCCCAACGAGAGGATCACAGACCCACACGAAGGTTGTGATGCCACACGAACCCTCGTGGGAACGAACCAAGGGAGAACCCTCAACCACTGCTGGTCCAAACGTCGCTAACCCGAGCGACCCGCCACAACGCCACACTGCGCACCTCCTAGGCCAAAGCCGAAGCCACCATCGCGTTCCACGCGGAAAAACTCGCAGGATAGGCTGCTTACTCGCCCGAAACGGAGCACCGGTGAAAAAGGCACTATTCACCGTAGCTAGCTCGTGCGGGGCCCACACAACGATCCCGAAACCCATCGAGCAGACCATACCACGATGATCCCCTCGGAAAAACAAGCGGAATCGACTACTCACTCGCCCAAAACGGACACCCGGTGAAAAAGGTACTATTCACCGAAGGCCAGCTCGGGTGGGGCCCACGCCTGGATTCCGAAACTCATCGAACGGATCGCACCATTGCGATCCTCTCGGAAAAACACACAGGATCGACTATTCATCTGCCAAAATCGGACTCCTGGTGCAAAAGTTGCGTTTCTCCGCAAACGCCAAAACCCGGCCTCGTGGGGCCCGCACCCCGTTCGCAGACCCAACACCCGGAAACCATCTCAAAAAGTCCGTCGTACCATCAGGGTCTCAACGCCACTGACGGCACGTCAATCGGACGCTCCGGGTAGAAGTTACAACGGCCCGAAGTCGTAAAATAATAAAATAATATTATTTTATACGACGTTTCTCGCTTCCGGGCCACGATCCCGAACCTAAAAATTCTCAAGGTGATTTCAAAAGGTCCGTCTCGATGCAAGGAGTGCGTCACCGCAAACGGCTCGCGAATCGGAGTTACGGTTTGCGAGTTACGGGGGTTTAAAGAACCCCCAGAACAGTCTGGCCGGACCACCGCAGGGTCGCCGGAAACCACCGCGCCGCCGCCGGACTCCGCCGTGCCGGAGCCGGAAACCACCGCGCCGCCGCCGCGCCGCCGCGGGTCTCGCCGGATTCCGCCATGGCCGCCGCGGGTCTCGCCGGAAAACCGGATTTTTCACCGGAAAACTTCCGGGAGCCACCGGGAGCACCCCGGTGCTCCAAATTCAGATCCGAAACATGTTTTGGAAAGCTCGAGACCCGAACTATACAACCCATATGAAAATTTGAAGAAAAACAACACAAAAACGGGATCCGGGATTGTAAAACTCAAACCGCCTACCTCACGGGCGAAACGCCGACGTTCTGCCTCAGATCCGCGCTCCCGAGTTTCCGCTGCGCACTCCTGGAACGTCCGCCGTCGAATTCTGAGCTCGTGGGCGCTCCGTTTGCTCGATTCGGAGGAGTGGCGGCAAAGAACGGCGAAGAACGACGAAGAACGATAAAAGGGGGGGGGCGCTGATATTTATATCAGCCGCCCGCCGGCGCCAAACCAGCCTCGGACCCGTCGCCCGATGCGAACAAAAGTAAGGTCACCCCTAGGGTAAACGCGCCGTTCTGAACGCAACGGCGGTCTCAGATTTTTCATCCGAGACTCCGTTCAAAAGTTATTCGAGCCGACGCTCGCACACCAACTTGCCACTTATTTACGGAAACGCCCCTGGTGGCGTTTCTCACCGCAGGCCCGCGCCCGCAAAGATTACACCCCTCCTAGGGTAAACGGCACGTTCCGGACGCAACCGTGCCCTCAGATTCCCGTTCTGAGCTACCGTTTAGGAGATATCACATCCCCGCCACGTGCATAGTAAAAAAAAAACTTAACATTTTTATAAAATTAATTCCGGGCACACCGGGCCTCGGAATCGCACGCCGTCTTCGCGCCCAGCTCTGGAATTATTCATAGAAATATTCCACAGTCTGACAGGGCCAAAAACCCGAGTCGCTACATCCTCCCCCCCTTAGAACTTTTCGTCCCCGAAAAGCCCTAAGCACAAGGAAAGCGACTGGACTCTCAACTGGGTCTCACACACCAGCGAGCTCACCAACAAACAACCACTCAGGGTCTTACCAACGCCCTGAACAAAACTCGAGCAAGCAACAAAAGGAAAGAGTACCGCTAAACAGTGTCTATCAAACTACTGCAGTAAGTAGAAAAGACACAAGGCGTACCTCTATCCATCCGCGGTGCCTCTGGGTCAACAGCCTCCAGGGCATGCAGCTGTCATCGCCCTCGACCACCAGCTCCCTGAGCTTGGCGTGGACCACCTGGGGGTGGGGGTGGTGGAAACTGGTACTGTCTACCACCGCCTCCCGCTGCACCAGCTCCGACGCCACGTCCGCCGCCATGCGGACCTCCTTGCTCGAGACGCTGCCTCTGCCAAGGCGGCCCATCGACCGGCTCCCTCTCAGCAGCACGTCGGGTCGGACAATCTCTAGCAAGATGTCCCCGACCATCGCAAGCGTAACACCGCCTCTCCTGCGGCTGACCAAACCTGGCCTGCGAGCCCTGTGAGCCCTGAGGCTCAGATCCTCCATCCTGGGGTCGCCTCCTGAAACGTCGGCCACGTCCAGACCCCTGAGTCTGACGTCGGCTACCAGATGCCGATCCGACCAACGAAGTCTCCGCTCTCGAGTGCCCAGCACTAACAGGCGAGATCTGCTCGGCCAGAAAGCTCTCTACCACCAGCGCTCGCTCCAGCACTCCAGCATAGGTGGGCAGGCACAAGGAAACCACACCTGCTCGGATGTCCCTGCGTAAGCCCTGCTCGAAGGTCCGAGCCCTAAAGAACGGGTCTCGAACCATATCCAGGGAGTAGCGCGACAGGTCTGTAAACCTCGCTGAGTACTCCGACACAGTCATGCTCTCCTGACGAAGCTGCAGAAGCTCCTGGATCCGCACTGACCTCAGCGTCACCGGATAGAACTCCTCCCTGAAGAGCCGCTCAAACTCTACCCATGTGAGCGTCTCCTCGTCATGGGACTGCGTCACCAAACTCCACCATCGCCCGGCCGAACCATGCAGAAGGCTCGCCGCTAGGACCACCATCTGATCTGGAGGTGTCCTCACTAGGCGGAAAACTCGGGTGACTGCCTCGAGCCAGTCATCAGCTGCCTGGGGGTCTGGGTCACCCCGAAACCTCAGAGGTCGCTGCCTCTGGAACTCGTGCAACGCACTCAGCCTGCGTGCAACCTCGTCCTGCACCGCCGGCACAACCAGCTGCTCGACAGGTGGTGGCTCAACTGGCAGACCACCAGGAGGTGCAACCTCAGAACCTGCACCCTGCTCCACAGCCACTACACGGGGCGGGTCATCAGCACAATCCTGCTGCGGAACCCTCACTGGCTGTCGTCGTGGAGGCATCCTGAAAGACATTCAAGACACACCACAGTCAAAGAGTATATCTGGAGAGCTGACTCAAGAAGGACAAGGAAAAACCAAAAACCCAGTCGTATATGATGCATGTACCATGATGTCCCCGCGACCAGTGTACGAATGTCCCGAGTCGAAAGGCAGGTTATCAGAGTCCTGGTGTATGGATACGTCGGCCGCCGCACCAACACTGGAGTCCCTGGCCTGGAAGCCGAACTCGAAACACCCTAACATTGCCGATATGCAACCCAAACCAAACTCACAGCTAGACCAACTACGCTCTGAGATCCCAAAGGTGGAACCTCCTCTGATACCACTCTGTCACGACCCGACCCAACGGGGCTCGAGCCGCGACTCCCCAAGCCCGCCTCCAATAGGCCAGGGGCTGGCGACTAGCACCGAGTAGGCTATCACACACATGGGAGGCATTAGCCTAAGGTACCTGTACACACGCACCCACAAACACCTCCATGCAACAGTGCAGAGATATAGAAACTGAAAAGTAAATGCATGCATACAATCTATCCCAAACCAGAGTGCAACAGCAAAAGTACAAGGGCAAAACAGGGCCCACCAAAAGGAAACTACAAAGCGCGTCCAACCTGCTCTGAAGAAGGGGAACGCTGCCACAAACACCCGCCGGAAATCTCGCTCGGCACAGCTCCGGTAAACACCCCGGTCAACTCGCTCACAAAGCTCCGCCTGCTCCGGGTCCTCCTAGGACTCCGTCAAAAGGCCTGTGGTCTGCACAAGACACAAACATGTGCGGGCAAAGCCCGTGCAGGGGTGAGTATAAACATACTCAGTAGGCACCCCAAAAACCCAAAACCCAAGGGAGCAACTGAAGGCAACAGTCCGCTCAACCCAGCCAGAGGGAACCCAGACGAGAGAGAAACTCCATCCCGTGACCATCCTCGGCTAAACACAACTAGTCAGCTCAGCTCAGCTCAGGTGTATGCCCATACATACACCTTGAACAATCCAGATATACACAGCTCACGCCACAAAGCCACAAGAGGTACCGACCTCATCACCAGCAACTGTCCGAACCAGGAGAGTACACCACGAACACTGTCATACCAGATGACACTCATCCGAGAGATACACTCCATCGGGATACTCGCAAACATCTCAGACGCTCACCCGTGAGACCACGCTCATCGGATAGCATCACTGAGGAAACATCACCGGAACACCATAACCGCCAAACTCCACGGATAGGGGATCGCCGCTAGGGTCCGCTAGGGGATACCAAGACCCACTCCGGTATACGTAGCTCACAGATAGGGGATCACTCCCAGCGTCCGCTGGGGGATACCACGACCCGATCTGGCATACGTAGTTATCACAGATAGGGGATCACACCCAGGATCCGCTGGGGGATGCCACAACCCGATCTGTCGCTCGGTAGAAGCTCCACACTCAGATAGAGGATCATCGTCCATATAAATATGGTCACGACGATACCAGAACCCTATCTGGTATAACTCGCGATGTAGGGGATCGAACCAACGATGCCGCAACCCTACCGAAACCACGCGCTGAGTAGGGGATCGCATAACCAACGATACCGCAACCCTACCGACATCAGGCGCTGAGTAGGGGATCGTATAACCAACGATGCCACAACCCTACTGTGCACGACCCACCATGTAGGGGATCATATTTCCGATGATGCCACAAACCCTACGGGATTAACCTGCTAGATAGGGGATCGCTGCCCGTGAAATAGGTGGTCACAGCGATACCAAGAACCCGATCTAGGGTAAAGATGCTAGAGGATCCACTTCGGGCCCACCGGAGGGATACCACAACTCTAACAGTTTAAACATCCCAACGAGAGGATCACAGACCCACACGAAGGTTGTGATGCCACACGAACCCTCGTGGGAACGAACCAAGGGAGAACCCTCAACCACTGCTGGTCCAAACGTCGCTAACCCGAGCGACCCGCCACAACGCCACACTGCGCACCTCCTAGGCCAAAACCGAAGCCACCATCGCGTTCCACGCGGAAAAACTCGCAGGATAGGCTGCTTACTCGCCCGAAACGGAGCACCGGTGAAAAAGGCACTATTCACCGTAGCTAGCTCGTGCGGGGCCCACACAACGATCCCGAAACCCATCGAGCGGACCATACCACGATGATCCCCTCGGAAAAACAGGCGGAATCGACTACTCACTCGCCCAAAACGGACACCCGGTGAAAAAGGTACTATTCACCGAAGGCCAGCTCGGGTGGGGCCCACGCCTGGATTCCGAAACTCATCGAACGGATCGCACCATTGCGATCCTCTCGGAAAAACACACAGGATCGACTATTCATCTGCCAAAATCGGACTCCTGGTGCAAAAGTTGCGTTTCTCCGCAAACGCCAAAACCCGGCCTCGTGGGGCCCGCACCCCGTTCGCAGACCCAACACCCGGAAACCATCTCAAAAAGTCCGTCGTACCATCAGGGTCTCAACGCCACTGACGGCACGTCAATCGGACGCTCCGGGTAGAAGTTACAACGGTCCGAAGTCGTAAAATAATAAAATAATATTATTTTATACGACGTTTCTCGCTTCCGGGCCACGATCCCGAACCTAAAAATTCTCAAGGTGATTTCAAAAGGTCCGTCTCGATGCAAGGAGTGCGTCACCGCAAACGGCTCGCGAATCGGAGTTACGGTTTGCGAGTTACGGGGGTTTAAAGAACCCCCAGAACAGTCTGGCCGGACCACCGCAGGGTCGCCGGAAACCACCGCGCCGCCGCCGGACTCCGCCGTGCCGGAGCCGGAAACCACCGCGCCGCCGCCGCGCCGCCGCGGGTCTCGCCGGATTCCGCCATGGCCGCCGCGGGTCTCGCCGGAAAACCGGATTTTTCACCGGAAAACTTCCGGGAGCCACCGGGAGCACCCCGGTGCTCCAAATTCAGATCCGAAACATGTTTTGGAAAGCTCGAGACCCGAACTATACAACCCATATGAAAATTTGAAGAAAAACAACACAAAAACGGGATCCGGGATTGTAAAACTCAAACCGCCTACCTCACGGGCGAAACGCCGACGTTCTGCCTCAGATCCGCGCTCCCGAGTTTCCGCTGCGCACTCCTGGAACGTCCGTCGTCGAATTCTGAGCTCGTGGGCGCTCCGTTTGCTCGATTCGGAGGAGTGGCGGCGAAGAACGACGAAGAACGACGAAGAACGATAAAAGGGGGGGGGGGGGGGGCGCTGATATTTATATCAGCCGCCCGCCGGCGCCAAACCAGTCTCGGACCCGTCGCCCGATGCGAACAAAAGTAAGGTCACCCCTAGGGTAAACGCGCCGTTCTGAACGCAACGGCGGTCTCAGATTTTTCATCCGAGACTCCGTTCAAAAGTTATTCGAGCCGACGCTCGCACACCAACTTGCCACTTATTTACGGAAACGCCCCTGGTGGCGTTTCTCACCGCAGGCCCGCGCCCGCAAAGATTACACCCCTCCTAGGGTAAACGGCACGTTCCGGACGCAACCGTGCCCTCAGATTCCCGTTCTGAGCTACCGTTTAGGAGATATCACATCCCCGCCATGTGCATAGTAAAAAAAAAAACTTAACATTTTTATAAAATTAATTCCGGGCACACCGGGCCTCGGAATCGCACGCCGTCTTCGCGCCCAGCTCTGGAATTATTCGTAGAAATATTCCACAGTCTGGCAGGGCCAAAAACCCGAGTCGCTACAGTATGGGAAGAAAAACACTCAACCAATAGGTTTTATATAGGTTTGGGTCACCATTTTAACCTTATCTTTTAGATTTAACTCTTAGTTAAATAGTTTGACATTTACCATGTCTCTTTGTATTTTTTATATTATATGGTTAATAAACTTACTATATACTTCCAATATAACCCCAAGTGGTTCATTAATGATAAAAATATCTTTATATAAGTCTTTTATCAAAAAATTATGTTTTTAAAAATAGAATATCAATTAATAATATAATATTTGTTTTAAAAACTCTTTTATGTCAATTTTGACATTATTTGGTATTTTGTTTTTAATAAATTCATAACAGCGCTATTAATTCGAATAAAATTCATCTAATAAATCCTAACATGTCAAATTAACCTATAAAATTTGTGGATGGCATCAAAACTTTCAAATTATATTTATTTTAACATCAATAATACCATTTATTTGATTCTTTAATTAATAAGGAAAATGTTTCATGATCATTGTGTCATAAATGAATATATTTATTTTATGTATAAAAATTATAAATAAAATATCCTGATTTATGAAATATTTTTAGATTTATAATAAATATTTATATTCAAATAAATCAATTATATAACCTTATATAAAAATTGTTTTACTAAAAGATATTTTCTTTTGTTATTTTTCTCTCTACTTTAAATTATTTAATATATAATGTCATTATAACTTCCAAGTGGCTCCATGGGGTCCAAAAATAGACCCAAGGATGACCATGGTTATAAATTTATCAGAAAATAGGGTTAGGACTTGTGTTAGGGTAATTTAATATTATTATAATAATATTTTTTAACCTTATTTACTGTATTTACCCCTTTAACCACGGTAAATAAAATATTTACTGAAGTAAATATTCCTAATTTTTAAAAATAAAAGTTACCTATTTATAAAATTTGGAACTCCTTATTCCAAATATGGAATCCATTTTTCTAAATTCAAAACACATAAGTGAAAAAAATTAATTTAAAATTAATTCCTGTTGTCAAAACAAAAAGCGTGTTTTTAAGAAATAATAACTATCAAAAGATTGATACTTTCTTATGTCCAGTTTAAATGTGAAATTACGTCAATTGACCAAAATTGGATTAAATGGTAAAAATATAATATAATTATACTTAAAAACCACTCAATATTATAATTTACCACTATAAATTATTTTGATTAAAAAAGTTGTTTTTAATTAAAATTTAGTATTTTTCATCATTCATCAAAAACCGAATGTTTTCAGAAAAATAAAAAAAATTAACCCTAAGAAAATTTAGATATTCCAAACCCAAAAATGAATTCCATTTTTAAATATAAAATTTATAAAATTTCAAAAAGTGGATATTACTATTCATAACAGCTAGTTTGATTGGTCGTGATGTGTTAGAATCTCGAAGTTGCGTACAACGCAAGCTATTGCATTATTCAAAGGGTAACATATCACTGATGCTTGGGGTGTTACACCCATTTTATTTTGTGGGTTATATGTTTATGAAATTAATTTCTCTTTCATGGGTTATTTAACTATTAAACCCATTTTAGTTCATAGGTAATTCTTTTATGAAATGATTATGAAACCTACCTATTTTCCATAGGTTAGTATAATATTACATGTTTATGATACCCATTTAATTTTTTGGGTTATATTATGATTAATTTTTATGATCTCATGCCACATGTATTTATGATTTATTTTTTGAGATGGGTGGGATTTATGTCTCCCTCCAATGCATTGGTTAAAGATTCATATCTCATGAGATAGACTAAGATGGTCTTAGGAGATAACCTTGACTACTAAGATGGAAATGGGAGTGAACCATGTCTACTAAGATGGTATAGGGAGATTAATAATAATACTAACATGTCCATGGGATTAAACCATGACTACCACGATGGTATGGGGAGTGAAACCGTACTAATAATATGGCATTGGCAGTGATTCCTTGACTACCATGGAAATCATTTTATATACTTATGTGTCTTCCATAATCCCATGTCTTATTCATATATTATGATTTCATGGATTATGTTATTTATTTACTTATGATTCATGTATTATGAACTACCAATATTTATTCCATGTTTCCTATTTATGATCTTTGATATGCATGGTATGATCTTATATATTCATGATCCTATTCTCGTACCCTTATGCTCATGATTATGTTTACATATCTCCCTTTTTTATCCTTACTAAGCATATGAGATCACCCCTTTTCATGTTTACTTTACCCCAAGTTATGAAGATATATATATTATGTTTGATGCGTTTAAGAAGGGTGATAGTTAATAATAACCTTATGGGGGATAATGTTTCTCACTTATGTACCAATGTTTATGTTTCCATGTTTCCAAAAGAACTAGACTAATATGGTCTTTGGGAAACTATTTGTGAAATGTGTTAAATATTACAAAATAGTAATTTAATGTAATTTATTAAAATTGAGGGTATTTATAATATTGTTTATTCAATTTTAGTGTAAAATCTATAAATTAGATATCCTAGACACAACAAAGAGTAGGTTTCCCACATTAGGGCCAAACCTTATAAAAATACATTTTCCAACTTTACTAATTTAATTTAATTGTATATAGACGTATTCTAGGTTAAAAAAGAAGGTTTATACCTATATTAGCTGGAAATAGAGGCTCAATACCCAATGGGGTTAAAGTTTAATAAAATATTTGTTTTTTGGTAAAAAGTTGACAACACCTGATTCACCATCTCACTCAGGTGTGTCTGCACCGGTTCACTAGCACTAAAATTTTTAACTTTTAATTTAAAATAATTATGTACGAAACATGTATTTATGATGAATGAAAATATATACATTTCTACATTAGATTAAATTCATTGTTGGAATTTAATATATACATTGCATGTACTCTGAAAGTGATGAAACATGTACCTTTTTCTTACACGACATATACTATCACTCGATATATCTTGTAACTTATGATGTATATAGTCCCTATCATGTACTATATACTAACAATAAATTTATGTCCACACAGCATGCCATTTTATGAACAATGTTTTTTTCCATGGGTTAAGACACTTAATTTTCGCAACATGTATAGACACATAACATGACATAAATACAATCGTCATGTGTCAATGGAAATGAACATGAAGTACATGATGTTAAAAACTACCATTAAATGTCATTTAGTTCTTAATTTACATGGATAATAATTATTAATCATTTAAATGAACACGAAATTTTGAAAATTACTCAGTATTTACCTTGTGTAGAGTGACACCAATCACACGATGTGTATAACTAGCTACATGCTATGCATTTTATGAGTTTCCTTAATTATTTGTGTGTTGACCCTTATGACATGTTTGTCTCAGTATATACCTTGTGTGAGTTTTCATATGGAACATTAAGTGTAAATCTAGTTTCACATTGTGTAATCCGCTTCTAGACACCCAAACATCACATATAAAATCTTGGTGTATACTATGAATGAGTTGTTTTATGCTACATAACATATACATCTAGATATATTCCATGTAATATATATATATTTCCACATTGATTGGTTGATAGTAAATATGTGACATATAATGACACCACATAGTTGAATTCATGAAATTTCATGATTTACACGATGTCAAAACCATGTGGGGTTACATGGTACGCGTTCCAGCTACACACCATGTAATCCATGTCAAACCATGTGTCGTGCTTGGGGTTAATACATAGTATTTAATGATTTCATGAGATGATCAACATAGTGTGTCATGATTGTTATTGCCCATGAATTGTATGGTTGACCATGTATAGAT
Source organism: Viscum album (assembly GCA_963277665.1). NCBI lineage: Eukaryota > Viridiplantae > Streptophyta > Magnoliopsida > Santalales > Viscaceae > Viscum > Viscum album. Next base: position 582,494,402 of record OY728148.1, read on the forward strand.
GACATGAAATTTACCATTACATGTTTCATATCCATGTCATGTAGACAACAAACTTAAAATCTTCAGATGGGATCATCAATCATTCTTCATGTGTTTTTTGCATGTCTTTGGCTATATGAATTCAGATGAACACGTTATCTATACTTTTGGATTAGGGAAGATATATTGGAAATGAAAACTAACAGTTTTTTTTGAAATTGATCAAAAAAATAATAAATAATTATAAATTATAATGTGACTATTTTGATATCACTTGAAGGTTTTAGGGTGCAACAGATGCATGGTGGGAAAATGCCCAACATTTATTTTTAACTGATTAAAATAGATAATATCTGAATAAATTGATGATGTTAATCCCGTAATCTCCTATGAGACATATTTCAAATTTATGTTTTAATTAATTTAAAATAATAATTACCTTGAAAACAATATTTATTCTTTATGATTTTTTATTCTTATCTTTTTATGTATTCATTTAATTGGAGAATCCAAATGAGGGTTCTCTAGTTGTATCCACATGTTCTCTATGAATCTCTAAACAATGATCTTTTTATTTTAGGTACCGACATTGAGGAACCTAGTGTTTCATGTTGTTTTCCATTGATCAAAATGATAGGATTCTATTATTTTATCTTGTTATTGAGATAAATAGAGGTGGATATTATCTATATAGTTTGATGGAATTTCTTAAGAGGTTTTATTGTTCAAAACAACTCCTTACTTCTAAAATAATATAAGATGAAATATATACTTAGAGTTAATATTTGATAACTATACTAAGGCCCTTTATTAAATATTATTTATAAGACATTACCCATTCATAATAATAATAATATTATTATTTACAGGACATGTAGTAATTTAATCATCATTTATTAAATAAATAAATCAATATTTATTTTAATGATATTAAATAAAATATACCATTTCCATCGAGAACCTAACCCGACCCATCAATCCTCCTCAAAATTTATCAAACCTTGATTAATAGAATATTTAATCAAATAAATATTATTCATTAAATAAATAAATAGATATTACATTCACAAAAATCATGAATAAATATTTATTTTAGTATTCATATAACTAAATAAATATTTATATTAATCTATTAATTAAACTAATGAATAAATTAATATTTATTTATTACCTTGTGAATAATAAAAAAGACATAAAATTTAACTCACATATTCTATACTCAAATATTTGGTTATTGAATAATTATAATTCCATAATCCAATAATAATATTTATTATTAATTTTGTATCCAATAGAATTTAATAAGATTCTAGATACACTTAGTGTGTGACCCTTTAGGCCTCTTTCCCAGTGGCATCAGGTGAATTAAATAAGGTCCGAGATCATCATCTAACAATAAATCAAGTCATTCATTCCTACAGAAGCTACTGTGTAATATAATTCCTTTATTTCAATATTTCATTAAGTGGGTCACATACTTCTGTCATCACCTTATATACTTGATTTATATTTCTTTTACTTTCTGAAATGAATTCCTCGATGAACTACCATGTCCATGGATTTAATCAAATAGTTTCATTTCAATCAGAGGTTAAAGGATATAATCTTTCATTAACTCAAAAGGGATAAATCCTTTCCTGAATTATTCAACTAATGTCTTATCACTTATGATTAAACCCTTGTATGCTATGTCACCATGAGCATATGTTATCATAATTTTTATCTATACACCAAAGTGTGCAATTCATGCTATACATTAATAATAATCTCAATTATAAGGACCAATAAACACATCCATATATACGAATATATAATGAAATATAAACATGTGGAATTCCTATTATATGTTTTTTCTCATAACCACCCTTCTTAGAGATTATCAAGTGCTAACTTCACAAGAAGAAATATCAATGTCTATTGAGACTCCAACACCTAATAGTTAAACACCATATATTTCTTTTCAGACATATGTTATCTAGACCATAGGATTTATCTTTAAGAATACCATGATAACATTTATAGGTTCTCAATATAATGTGGAAATTCTATAATCCTTCTATGTGAAAAATATTCTATGGACATTATCACATTAATTTTACTGAGAAGAACAATCATCATGTGATAATATATTTATTAATATTTTGGTAATAAAAAGTAGACAATCAATTGGTAAAAGGGAACTAACTCCAACATGTAGTTAATTCAAAATATGGGTGCCCCTGGATTATCTTATGCAAGATAAATAAGAAATGATTGACCCTAATAGGATTAGGTGCCCATTCTTATCATTTTATTTGGGTTACACATAACCGAGAGACTTTAATAGGATTAAGTTACTAGAGGAATATTGTGGAGTGAATCCATATGATGGATTAGGGAAAAGAGTTATCCTATGCACTATACAAGAGTCATAGGTGATATGATTGACATTATGACCAACCTAAATAACTAATTAGTGAGAGAAATGCCTAAAAGACTCATTAATTAGTGAAATATGGATCTTGTTCCATTAATAGACTTTATGAAATTTAATTGTGGTTATAATTTGAGTGGGATCACATATAATAAAAGTCTTTATTAAATGGATAAAAAACATGATACTTATCTGATAAAAGATTATGTTGTAGTTGTAATTTCATTACAATCATCTTTGAGATAATCTTTTAGAACTATCATGGAGGAAGAAAAATATTAATGGAATTAATTTATTTGAATGGTACTAAAAATTGAGAATATTTCTCAATTGTGAAAAATTTTTATGTGTTGGAGAAACCCCTTATCGAGAAACTGACTAGTGAAGCTGTTAAATAAACATATATAAATTTATATGATAATAATACAAAGGATTCACTAGAAATTTCTACTCTCATGCATGTGACCATGAAACCCAATTTTAAAAAGAAAAATGAGAACATGGATTTATAAAATATGATAGAAAATATGAAAATTAACATTTTGGAATAATATAATAATGAGAGGTATGTGGTGTTAATGATTATATTTCGGTACAATATGGTAAAAGGAATATTAGTCCCCAATCATGTACCTGAAATATTTGGTATTTTAATTACTTGGAGAGGCTGATATCACCTATCAATCTTGATCTGGTTATTAACTTTATTATTAAATCTCTATCAAGAATTTTTCAGTAGTTTATTGTGAATTATAATATAAATAGGTTTACCAAAAATTTACTAAATCTTCTCAATATGTTGAGGATCATTGTGCAGTACATGGATTTTATAGGATCAAGTTTCAAGATTATGGTTCAAAAGGAAAAGGGTAAAAGGTTTATCCATAAGGATAAAAGGAATTTCATAAAGAGTCTACACTTCCATCTAATCCAAATAAGTGTAAGGAAAGGAAGTTCTTTCATTGTGGAATAACTTTACATTAGGGAAGGAACTTTATAAAAATACTTGATGGGTTGTAAGGAACACCATAGATATTACACATTAGATATTGATGTTATAGAATTTAATTATTCTATTAAAAAATGAATATAGTGAAAATTTTATGTTTTATAATTATTATAAATATATAGGGGCATAGAAATATTAAAGATTATATTTTAAAGTATTTTTTTCAACCAATGGAACAAGGGGTTGCAACATCGAGGTGTTGGATTTAATTAATTACATAAAGATTGAGAGGATCAAAATAAAGATTGTGTTATTTTCATCTTGTTAGATTATTATATGATATAAAGAAGTGTTTTAAGCAAATTATTATTATCAATAAATGAGGTGATTGTTTTGATACAAATTATTGTGAATGGTAGAATTTTATAACATGGATGAAAATAATAAAGTCCTTTTTTATAATATTTTTCCAAACACATAGAGTATCATACATGATATGGAAGTTAATAGCTTATTTTTAAAGTATTCCCATGTAAAGTAAATAAGTTTTATTTCCCAAAAAAATAGTTTATATATCTTACCATGCTATTATAAATATAATATAAGGTCTAAGAGTCTAGTGGGGGTATGTTTGGACATAGAGTAATTTAAAGTTAAAAAATATATGATTGTAAAAAATTAAAATTCCAAAATGAATGTCAATCAATATCCTAAAAAGTTTAGGGTATATGAGTAAAATATTAATGAAAACAATAACATTAGTTATCAAAAGATTTCAAAGAAAAATTATGATTTAAAGGGTTCTAATAATGACGATGATGATAAAATTATAAAGAGTTATAAGTAGAAAAAAAGTTATTAACATCTTAATATTTGATGTTATGAAGAAAAGTAGTTTGAATAATCAGTTCAAAGAGTTGAACATTAGGAATATGATTCCTAAGTATCACTATTATTTAAACTATATTTTTTCATATATGTTACACTATAAAGAGTTTAGTGGGAGAGTTTAATCAGATGGTCACATGAAGATGTGGAAAGAATTATATAAAGATGAAATGAGTTTAATAAAACCCTAAAAGTGAAGTAAATGTAACGATGATATGATAGTATATCATATGTGATATGATGAGACATTCACTTATGTATGGTATTGTTAAAATTATTAAAAGGCTTAAAAAATATAAAATGTATTATGTTACAGAAGATAAAATATCCACGTTATTTTTATTTCACATTGGTTTCATGTTTTTACATGAAGTATAAACATAATGGACCTCTGAAAGTATGAGATTGAGTTATACCTAAATTATATTCATCATGGATGCTAAAAATGTGCTAAAGTAAGGATATTGTATTATACGATATCCCCTGAGTCATATCTTGTGATATTCATGTGATTCATATCCTGAGATTATATTATGACTAACATAAAATGGGGTTACAAAACTTGGGATTACATTACCTCAACATAATGTGATATGAATATTATAACACCAAAAAAGTTAAAGGGTTAAAAGGCTAAATGATATGACCCAGGTCAACAAGGTGAACCTTTATTTTTGAGAGTCTACCTGATTAAAACTCCAAAGTTAAGAATTGTTGTCTTGGATTAGTGATTAGGATGAATAAACTTCTAGGAAGTTTCCCAAGGTGTGTGAAAGTGAGGAAAAAACACACTAAAAAGGACATGTGTTGGTCTATGAGGATAATAATTAGTTCAATAAACTGTTCGAGAAGGTGGGTGGGCCCCATATAGGGGACCGAGTGTCTACAGGGAAACTGGTGGTACTTGGAAGGCAAGGAACCGATTTCCATGATAAGGCGAGATATCTGTGTTGTTAGGGTAGGCCCAATTATTACATTAGTATCAGAGGAGGAACCCCAACATAAGTGTTGTGGCACTATCTAGGTTGAGACATAGGGTCCATAATGAGGAAATTGTGCACTAAATTGGGGGGGGGGGATTGTAACACCATAGAATGTTAAAGGGTTAAAAGGATAAATGATATGACTTATGTAAATAAGGTGAACCTTTGTTTTCAGGAGCCTACATGACTAGAACTACACAATTTAGCATGATGGTATTGAAGTAGTGATCAAGATGGGTGACCTTTTGGGAAGTTCCCTAGGGTGTGTGAAAGTAATGAAAAAGAACACTAGAAAGAACATGTGATGTCATGTGGTGGATTCATTAGTATGATGACTCATTCAGGCATATGGGTGGGACCTAGGGAAGGGATAACACATCTGTGGGGAAAATGTTGGTACCTGATAGGCCAGGACCCAATGAACATGTTAATTTTGGGGTGTCTGTGCACTTAGTAGGACCAGTTGTTACATGAACATGATGCTTGTATAGATATTATGTTTCCTCTTTCATAATGTTTGATATTTAGTATTATGCTTTTTATAATTTTACCATGTTTTCCTAATCAGTATCAATTATTTGTGTATCGATGAGATAGATTAATTCATTTCATAAAAAAACATTTGAAACATTCTAATAGTAGTTTTCACCAAAGTATGGGATCCCCATATTGTTGGTAGTGTGATACATGTATGCCACAACCTAATCTATCTTCCTCCTTGATCACCATTTGTCTTAAGAATAAGGTAAAACACCCCTTTGGTGTTTAAGTGTCCTATCATTTTTAACAAGGATCCTAGGACAGTGTACCACCCATGGATGTGAGATCCTTTTGGTTATCACTCAGTGATCCTTATTAAGAAAACTTCATCACTGCATTGCATACGTGAGAGATGGATCTTACAATAGTGAAGGTACTTCAATATTTATGTTATTTATTTTAACATGTTGATAATATTGATGATAAATCGAGATATATTATAGATTTATTATATAGTTAAGATCATTATATGATCATATAAAACTCATCTGTGGTATAAAATCAACTTTTATCTGTGAATAAAAATGTTTTTACTACTATTTATTGAAGAACATGTCTATCATAAGGTGTTTGGGACTATATCATAGCATACTGTATGAATAATCACTTTTGTTTTTCTTAGTCATAGTTTATGAATTCTGTATATATATTAGGGTAACATATATTAAAATCTTTTGGATTAGTACTATGTCATATTCTATGATATACAATATCACAAGCATCTATTGAATCCTATTATTCACACAAACAGAGCATCGTGTCATATCTGTGATATATGAAATATCCTAAAATATTTCTGGAACCTTATGTAAACGCTTATCATAAGTGATCATATAAATAAAAAATTACAATTTATAATCCCTTATTATCAATCATTAAAATATGATATTGCCAAAAAACATTAAAATTTGATATTTTGAATATTTTTTCTTATAGTTTATAATTTTTTTAAGAGTGTTTGGAATTTTAAATATGATTTATCTAATCCTAAATTTAATATGAAATTTTTATACTTATATCCAATGTCTATAAAATAAATATAATGTTTATTTATTTATTTATTCCTTTAGAATATTCATGTTTATAAAATGTTTATGAAATGTGGATATTATGTATGCCTTAATTTATGTGATAAATTTCTTCTTATAAATTTTTGTTACTTATATTACATGATAGGTATGGTAACATAAAATTTAGTTTTCATCAACCTCAACCTCAATTTTAAATTAAATTCATTAGATTAAATTTATTTTTTGAATATAGTTTATACATATTCAATTTTACAGTTATGATGAATTGGATTATCTATCAAGTAATATATCCATAGGTAAAGGATCTCTGAGAGGGACTTCCCTCTATCCTAGAGGTTTATGATTTGTTATAAAAAGGCGAGGGTTAAATTTCTTTGGATCTAAGATTTATCACATAGATATTATATATTACAATTCCAATACTTTACCTGAAAAGTTCATGTACCATATTCTTGAGATGCATTTGGATATTTTTGAATATGTACAACTTCCATTTTTGGGTAAGTAACATAAACTATGGGTTTTGTAAAGAGTTAAACATTAACGTGGTGTGAAGATATTAATTTTTTGGTTGGAATAAGGATTCCAAAACTAAATCATTCGAAACATGCATACATAAATAAATAAAACATGAGATAATAATGATTTCATATGATGAAATAATTATGATTTTAATATGAATGTGATGTATATTAAGTTGGTGAGACTTTTAAAGGAGGCCCCTTAAATATCAAGTGAGATATTACTTCCAAAGTGGTACTTCTCAAGTCTTAAATCATTCAGTATGGGTGAACCTAAGCATTAGATTGTCATATATTATCTTGTGTAAGGAAAATAAGAAATAGGGTGATCCTACCTATTAGGTGCCTTATTCTCAGCATTTTTATTGGGTTAAAATATCTATGAAATCCAAAATTTAAGGTATTAGGTCCTAGTAGACCTTACCTTTGGGAATTTTGGGTGTTGGAGGCACTCGAAGGAGGTTCCAAGGTGTTTGGAAGTGTTGGAGGAAAATGGAGGGGTGTGTTGCGTCGAGTGCTAGTAGCTGCAGCGTAGTGAATATTTGCTGCTGCATAGGGGAGATCAGGAGGAGAAATGGGGATAACTACTTTTTAGGAATAGTTTTTGTGTGGTGAGGAGGCTATGTAATAATGATATTTTTAGGCTAATTCCAAATTAGGGGTAGCTGGACTATGGTTGTTAGGATGCGGCATAGCCACCCTGTTGGTGAAGGGGGTTTTACGACATATTGCTTAAGGGTGTTCTGTAACCCTCAAACCTAATTTAATAGGACCAATATGGGGATCTTGAAGGGGATTTGACTAAGGGGGGATTTGACATGGTCTATGAGGAATATGCTGTAGTATTCCTATTTTTCAATAGGTAGTGGCATGGTCTAAAGGGATGCACCATGGTCTTTAGTTTTTCAGTGGGACTATAAATAAACCGAGACCCCTGAATCTAGCTTCTCTCCCACTTATTCCTATTGAAACCTAGTCACCCTGAGGTGTTTTTTGAATGTATTCAAATCCCTTTCACTGGGGATTAATCTCTATCTTCCCATAATTGAGTTGTGGTTATATGAGGTACGTTATATGTCCCATTTTCTAGTATTTTATCTCTATTTGATATCATTTAATCCTATTTATTCTTTCCATATTGTGGAATTTGATCTCTATTGATTTAATATATTTTTCTTGGTTTATTTTTTGCATGGTTGTGGCACCACATCCTTAGATGGATGTAGTTTATTATGGGATAGGTGATCAAAGATCCATGACATTGACTCGTTCTCATGTGAAGAATAGTTGAAACCTTTGAGGTAGGTGATTTGATTCTCCTTCTATTTATTTATGCATAATAATAAAGTTAGAATGTTTTATATTATTGTATTAAAATGTACTTAACCTAATAAATATTGAACCTAATTAATATAGAAATTGGACAGTGATCACTTGTTGATGTTTGATACTAGAATAATGGGTTGCCTCTTATTTTACTAGATAGTGTTCTATTTATTCTATGCATATTGAGCATATCTTGATTAAATGGATTATCATGTTGTTGATGAAGTTATTAAATAATGTAAATCCATAATTAATTGATTTATTATATTAATAATTTAAATAAGAGGCATGTATGTAATCCAATATTACTTTTAATTTGATGATAATCAAACTGATGCAGAATGCATATATATTTGAATTAGTTATTACCTAAGATAATGGAATTGGTTAAGGAACCTAAATCATGTTAATGCTTGTAAATGATGATACTTATTGATAAAAATGATAAAAAAAGGCATGTTAAATGAGAATTATTCTTCCTTATGTTTGTTAAAACTGAAGCATATGCTAGAGAGCATGTTTAATAATTGTAATAGCTTGTTATAGATGATTCCTTAGGTTTTCCATAGTTGGAACCTATGAATAATGAATCAGTTAATTCAAGATGTAATAAAAACCAGTTGTTTTATAAATTAAATTCTCAAGGACAAGAGTGCTTGTTTATTATTAAATCATGGATTCTTTATGATAGAGGTTATGAGGTCTTGTTTGTGTGATGGATTAATGGATTGTTTTCAGAGATAGGTTAAACTGTTGACTATATTTTTTTTACTTAGTACCTTTTTATGTGCTCTGGATGTGAGCCTTGTGATTTGATATGATCTTGGGATGGATGATCCTGATTTGGATGATGAGATATGGGTGGGGAGGCCTGAGGTTATGGAAATAGTTAATGAATGTGATAGAGAGATACATGAGGGTATGAATATGGGTTTCAGGGATAAAACCCAAAATGATAGAATGGATTATATTTGGGTGTACCTATTTATGAGATAAATCCAGACGCTTTCTTAATATGAATCTATTTAATAGTTGATGGACATGTTTCTTGTTTATCTACTTTTCTTTCTCCACTGCATGAGGTAGCTGGATGTGATTAGTTTCATCTCTTGAGGGTATCTTGGGATGTTTTCTTAGAGTACCTAGAATTTATGTGATGATGTTAAAAATGTTTAATAACGACTTAACCCATGGGGTTGGTTTTTATGGAATGTAAATGAGATGTTAATCTTGAGAAATTGTGGACTCAGTTTGGATTATTCTTAAAGGGAATGGGATTTTATTTGATGGTTAATGAAATTTATCCGAACTAATGTGGATGATTAATTAATGGATATTGAATTAATTAATGAAAGAAATATTTAAAAGGGAAAGAAATAATTTAATTTAGCTCTTTAAAATTCTTGTGTGCTTATAATATATCTAGTCCCTAGTATTGGTGGTTGGATTTATGAGAGACAATAGCTACAGTTGAGCCTAAAACTATGTTATTAACATAGTGTGGTTGTGAGATATATTATATCCTATATATTCTATGATTTCAGATGCCACCCCACCCATGTTTATTAGGGTGGCTGAAACCAAGTGGACTATGGGAGGGTGTTATACCCAATATCTCAATGGGAGGATAGATGGATTACTACCCCATTTGGAATCTCTCTCTTCTATTAATAGTATTATGTGCCGGTATTCATGATAGTTATTTTCCCATATATGTGTGTAGAGGGATGTGATGGATTTTAGTAATTTCACACACATGTATCTCTAGATATAGTATACAAATGATTATTATAGGTATGGTGTGTATAGGATGTGATGTCTTGAGGTACCTTACTTAGTGTACGTGTTATGATGGATTGAGGTATAATACCGGATGTATGATACACAACATATGGGCTATGGTGGATACCAAAAACTACTTGGTTACTATATAAATATGTGATATTGGATGATGTGATGATGTGATGCATGAGGTGCATGTTGCGATACTTAGCTCATGTGTTTTTGAGATGGATTATTATTGGAGAGAGATGGATCAGGAAGTGCGATGTTTGGGTAGAGAAGAAAACAAGTGGGGAAGTGGTAGTAGGGAACCCTTAATGTTTCATTACTATAATATATGATCTATTTTATGTGATACTTGGTGAGATATAACCATGGTGAAATGGATAACTTAGTATGCATTCTTAGGTGATGAGTTAGTTTCACTTTTTTTTACTATAATTTAGTATGATTTCTTTATTTTTTTTTCATGAGAGGTTCTGTGAAGGATCCTACTGAGTATATTTTTATTTTTATTTTTTTTAGTTCAGTAGGAGTAGATTGGATGTTAGGCTGGATATTACTAGCTCGTGTTTTGTAAGGAGTTGTTTGGGCTTCATGGTTGCCGTCAAGTTTACCTTTTGGTAATTTTATATTTCCTTTACATTTGTTTTAGTATTATATAACATTACATACAAACACTTGGGATTTAATTTATATATTTATTAGTAGGAGTTGATTGGTGTATTTTTCTTATCTCTCTCTCTCTCTTCAACATGTTTCTTTTAGAGGGTAACACCTCCCATTGTATATATGACATACCCTTGATGCTAGTCGCCAACTCAGGGCCTACCAAAGAATAGAAATGGGTGGTCACTATCCTCCTTCTCTCATTTCTAGCCTAAGAGGGGAACTCCTTGGGGGGAGGTATGGAATCCTGCCTTTTTAATATAACTTTTCATTATATTATACAAACAGAGGACCTTTAAAGTCTAGTGTCTTGGAAATTAGGAACAAAATACATGAAAAATTAAAACAATCTTTTAAATCCCTTTGAAAAGACTCTTGAAAAGTTCATCCTATGTACAAATACTGCATCTCATAACCTAAAGACATACATCAATGGAAAGGGTGAGCATAAATCCTGGTAAGGAAAGCAAGGGAATCCATTTACTTGTGATATCAATAAGAACTTGATGAAAAACAAAAAGACATGAGAAATGGAAGTAGAGGCATTTCATAATGAAAAGAACTTGAATTATAACGTGAATATGTGGCTAAAACATTTAATTTAGACATTCATGAACATATCACCAAGGTTCATCCCCAAGGTGTCATAAAAATTACCAAGTTTATTCACCAAGGTATCGTGAAATTTGTCATCTCTAGAGATTAAATTATTTACCCAATGCATTGGACCGCTATCAATTTGAAACCTTAATATGTATTCATTTTCATGTGATCCACATAGATCATATACAAACATCTCATAAATAACACAAAAATAATAAAAGAAATGGGTTTCATTTTGAAATCGCGATGTTTTAAAAGTGCTTAAAAACTTGATTGTTATGTCATTTATAACCCATGGAAAAGAAAAGAGGGTTTCTTGTATGTCAATTAAATAATCAAATAGATCAATTTTATGTATTGATGAATTCTTGTGGAAATGAAAATATATTTGGGTATTCAGATAAATAAAACAAGAGAATTTCTTGAGAAAAAGAGAGATATATTTTGAGACAAAATTTCGGTTGCATAACGACTATATAACATGGTTTCGGAAAACAGTAAAAAGAGAAGGGAAAGGGGTCTCACATAAATAAATGAATCATTTACAGTAGAGGTACAAAATAAAAATAAATAAGATCATGGTGTTGAATTACACACCACATGAAAAGGAAACTTGAAAGAAAAGAGAAAATGCGATTTCTTTTACGAAAATTCGGCAGCCTAACGACGTCACTTAAAAATTCATAAAATAAATTTATGAGAGAAGAAATGATCTATCATCATTTGGACATGGAATTTACATTAATAATAACATATAAGAACATACCCCCACATAAGAAGATGGAAAGTAGAAGACATAACTTGGAAATCATGACTAAAAGAGGAGGGCAGAATGTCCCCTTACCTTGGAGAGTAACTTCGAAAGCTTCAAGGTTGGGACCTTGGGGGGATTGAGGAAAAATTGGGAGGACTCCTTGGGAGGTAAAAAGAATATAATTTGTTTAGGAGGATTTTTTAATGAAATGAATGAGTTAATGGCCTGGTATTTATAGGAAAAGTGAGGGAATATTTAATTAATTTCCAAGGGACACCTCATCGATGGTATTTGTAAAACCATGGGCTTTACCATGGTATTTTCCCATGGTATTGGACACTTGGGACACATCATAGAATATATTACTATTAAAAAGTCTACCATAATGATTACGTCATTATTACATCATTATTATGTCATTAATGATGTCATTAAAAACCCAAAACTCAAAAGTGTATTTTCACTATTCACCGAAAACAAAACATTTTATAAAAATCTCATAAATTTACCCTAACCTAAAATCGATGCTCTAAATTCAAAAATGAACTCCATTTTATGAAAATAATTTTTTAAATATTTTTAATTTAATTTTTAAATAAAATCATTATTTATTCAAAAGAAAAACAACTCTAAAACTATAACTTATTTTGTAATACCTTGAAAAGGTAATCAAGGTCCCATAAAATTATCGTATAACCATAAGAAAATAAAGTAAAAATTTATGATTACATTTTATGAAAATAAATTTTCATCTTAAATTATAAAATTAATTATGAAATTCTAAATTAAATATTTACGACCTTCAAAAATAACAAAACTTATACTATAATCGTTTTTTTACTTTTAAGATGTCTAAATTATATTTATACATTCATGGGTGATGTTTCTATTTTTTTAGCCAATTTACTATTCATTACTATTCATAAGGGTATGTTAAAATTCACACATTACTATTTACTAAAAAACAAGTTGGTCTTAGTAGACTCTAAATTTATTTACTGATCACAAATGTAGAAGACCATTTTTTGAAAATAATTTCACATTATTAATTATTTAAATTTTACATGAATATTTTAAAATACTTTTTTCCAAAAAACATCAATAATATTCATCCTATATTTATTCAGACATTTGAAAATAAAAAATATTACCATAATAAGAAATAATAATTTTATTTATACCAAGGGATTACAAAAAAATTTTAAGGCCTCGTTACATAGCCCCTTATAACACCTACATAGGACCTAAGTGTAAGGTGTGCTATGGTGATAGAATATTAGGGAGGCTCGGACAACATTGCCTGAGTGGTGATTTCTATCAGCTTGATTCTCCCTTAGGTGATTCCATTCAAGCTTCACATATTGAATCTCAGCTTGGGCTTGGTCCAGAGCAAAGCCCAAAGATGCCACCTCCTTTCCAAGCTCTGACAGATGGGCTTCGTACGGCCCGAGTCTACTAGATGAGGCCATCGACTCCTCTTTCTGTATTAATTAACCAAGATCACTTGTATTTATAAACAATGATTGTAACGTTAAGAGTTTAGTTTCCAATGATCATATTGACCAACGATCATATTGACCAATGGTAATATAACAGTTTAAACCCAACGGTATCACGTCATTAATTAAAGGATATAGTTTTGTGGAATATAAAATTAAATCACACACAAATATTATTCAAAAGTCCAGGTCATTACATTATTCACCCCTTAAGAAATTTCATCCCCAAAATTTTAACTCATACCCTAAGAATAGAAAAGGTGTGGGTACTTCTACCTCATAGACTCCTCTAGTTCCCGCATGACTTCTTCACATTTGTGGTTCATCCACAACACCTTAACAAGGTGGGTAGTCTTGTTGCATAGAACCTTGTCTCTATAATCAAAGATCTCCACCAGCTTCTCCTCATAAGAGAGGTCATGTTCCAGTTGTACCTCCTCTGTATTTAGTACATGTGAAGGGTCAAGTATGTACCTCCTCAAGAGGGATACATGGAGGAAAACATGAGCTTGTTCTAGATTTAGAGGAAGTGCAAGTCGAAAGGCCACTCCTCCTACATGATCAAGGATTTCATAGGGGCCAATGTACCTAGGGCTGAGCTTCCCTTTCTTACCAAACCTCATGAATCTCTTCCAAGGTTAAATTTGAAGAAAGACTTTGTCACCAACATCAAACTCCAAGTCCCTTTGATAGTTTTTGGAATAGCTCTTTTTCCGACTCTGAGTAGCCTTAATGTGTTGTTGGATGGCATGGACTTTTCTGTAATCACTTGCACAGGATCAGGCGGAAGAATCTTTCTATCACCAACTTCATTCCAACAAGTAGGAGTTCTACATCGCTTATCATATAGAGCTTAATAGGGTGCCATTTTAATACTCAAGTGGAAGCTGTTGTTGTAATAGAACTCAACTAAAGGGAGATGTTGATCCCATCCACCTTTAAATTCCATTGAACATGTTCTAATCATATCATTGAGTGTTTAAATAGTCCTTTCAGATTGGCCATCAGTTTGGGGGTGATAGGCCATACTAAAATTCAATTCAGTGATCAGATCATGTTGAAGACTTCTCCAAAATTTTGATGTGAACCTTGGATCACGATCCGATACTATAGAAAGAGGAACTCCATGTAGCCTTACCACTTCCTTAACATAAATCTTGGAAAGTTTGTCAAGAGAGAAATCTTCCTGAATAGAGATAAAATAGGCAGTCTTGGTGAGACGGTCCACAATAACCCATATCACATTGTTTCCTTTGGAAGTTCTTGGGAGTCTAGTGACAAAGTCCATAGTGATATTGTCCCACTTCCATGCTGGTATGGGTAGTGGTTGTAATACCTCTTTAGGAAGTTTTTGCTCTGCCTTCACTTGCTGACATACCAGGCACCTTGAAGTGTAGTCAGCAATATCCCTTTTCATATTATCCCACCAATAATGATCATGAAGGCCCCTATACATTTTTGTGCTTCCAGGATGTATAGAGAAAGTAGATCTATGAGCTTAATCCATCATATCCTTCTTTATTTCCAGAATAGATGGAAGAAATAGTCTTGTACAAAATTTTAGTACATCCTCTTGATCAATATTGAACCCAGGAAACTTTCCATCCTTCACATCCTCAAACTTCTTTTGTAACAAAGGATCTTCTTTGTGAGCTTTCATGATATTCTCTAGTAATTAAGGTTGAGAAATCATTTGTGTTAGGGTTGATGATATCCCTTCCCTTATAATTCCCATATATATCTTTACTAGGTCATTGATCAAAGGATCTCTTTGAATCATCATCATTGAAAGAACAACTGGGTCTTTCCTTCTTAATGCATCAACTAATTTGTTTTCTCTTCCAGGATGATAATAAATCGAACAATCATAGTATTTGAGAAGTTCCAACCATCTTCTCTATTTCATGTTCAATTCCTTTTGTGTGAAAATATACTTCAAACTTTGACGGTCTGTGTATATATCACATTTCTCCCCATAAAGATAATACCTCCATATCTTCATAGCAAAAACAAACATAGCCAGTTCCAGATCATGCGTAGGATAGTTCTTCTCATGAGTCTTAAACTATTGAGATGCATAAGCAATAACTTTTTCATTTTTCATGAGGACGCACCCAAGCCCTTTCATATATCCATTGCTAAAAATAAATAATACTTCTCCACATGAGGGAAGAGTTAACATGGGTGTAGTAACCGATCTCTTCTTCAGCTCTTGGAAAATTTCCTCACACTCCTTTGTCCAGATGAACTCGACCCCTTTTCGATTTAACTTTCTTAATGGATTAGATTGTAATGAATTTTTTTTCACAAACCTTCTATAATATCCCACTAATCCATGGAAAATATGAATCTCAGTTATTGTTGTTGGCTGAGTCCACTCCTCTACAACTTTTGTCTTTGCAGGGTCAACTGTGATTCCTTCATTGGTAACAATGTGCCCCAAGAAAGAAACTTGCTGTAACCAGAATTCACATTTCCTGAACATCCCAAGAAGCCTCTCCTTTCATAGAGTTTGTAAAATAACCCTTAGATAATCCTCATGATCCTCATAACTTTTGTAATATATCAGAATATCATCAATAAAAACTACCACAAAGTTATCAAGGTAGTCCTTAAAGACTCTATTCATCAAATCCATAAAAATAGAAGGTGCATTAGTCAGTCCGAAGGGCATAACAACAAACTCATAATGACCATATCTTGATCGGAAGGTAGTTTTTATAATATCTTCTTTCTTCACCCTCAATTGATGATAACCAGACCGGAGATCAATCTTAGAGAATAATTGAGCCCCACGAAGTTGGTCAATTAAGTCATCAATTCTTGAAAGAGGGTATTTTTTCTTCACTGTGATCCCGTTCAGTTCTCTATAATCAATTCATAGCCGCATCAATCCATCCTTCTTCTTCACAAAGAGAACTGGTGATCCCCAAGGAGACACACTCGGTTAGATAAAACCCTTCTCCAAAAGATCTTGGAGTGGTTTATTTCACTCTTCCATCTCCACAATTTCCATCCTATATGGGTTCTTTGATATCAGATGGGATCCAGGTATGAGTTCAATGGAGAACTCTACCTCTCTTTCTGGGGGAGGTCTGGGTAACTCCTCATGAAATGCATCAACGTATTTTTGGATGATGGGGAAATTTACCATCCTCAAACTCTCATTTCCTTCTTCTTCTTCACTGATCAAATCCATAAAGAATGACATAGGAGGTTCTTCTAGACAAATATCAGGTTGATATATCTCTCCTTGAAAGATAACTGTAGGTTTTCCATTCAAGACTACTGAGATTTCCTTACTTCTGCATTTGATCTTAGAATTATACTTTGAGAGACAATCCATCCCTGTTATAATATCGAATTTCAGCATGGGAATGACTACTATATTTGTGATAATATTGTGCTCACTAAATTAAATAATAGTGTTTCTAAACACTGATGATGTTTGGATAATCTTACCAGGAGTCTTGAATGATAACTCTAATTTTTGAAAATCATGGGTTGATTCTAAATTCTTTGAAAACATGGAGGAAAAAATGGAATGTGTAGAACTAGAATCAAACAAAGTACTTGCTAGATTTGAGAGAACAAAAAGAGTACCTTCCACTACATCATTTGGCACTTCAACTTCAGCCGTAGTGATTGAAAAATTACAAACTGGTTCCCTTGGCCGTTGCTGAGGCTGATGGCGATTCCCCTCCACTACCCTCAGATTTGGAAAATGATTAGAAAAGTGCCGAAGTTTCCCACACTTATAGCATTGGACATCAGGTAGGGCCTGCACCATCTTCCCATTTTCGTTAGTGTTGGGAAGTTGTGGCTTCACCTCATTATGACAATTCCATGCAATGTGGCCATCTCTACCACAATTGTAGCACTTCCCTCTCCCAAGTAAGCAGTTCCCTAAATGATTCTTCCCACATTTATTACACATGGGACATTTTACTTGCTTTCCTCCTCTTCCCTGATCGAAGCTCCTCCCTAATCTTGGATCCATTGATCTTTTCTTGTCATTGGATTTATGAGAACTTTATGTCTCAAAGAACTCTAGTTCGACTTTCATCACACTTCTCATGATCTCCTCATAGCTATCATAATATTGGTTGGCTATATTCTTCATTAGATGAGGTATCAATCCATGGAAGAATCTACCAACCTTACTATTTGGATCCATGAAAAAGATAGAGGTGTAATGTGAAAGCCTTGTGAAGTTCATCTCATAGCTTCCCATAGATTCATTCTCCTTCTGCTTTAGCTCGAGAAACTCCTTCTCCATTCTTGTTCTAATCGATCAAGGGAAATACTTGTTGAAGAATATCCCTATGAACTCTTCCCATTACATAGCTTCAACTTACACTCTTGGTCTTGTGTTTTTAATCAGTTCCCACCACTAATCAGCTTCTCCCTCTAAGCGATAAGCAACCAAGGTAACCTTATCTTGTTCAGAATAGCGAAGCACAAAAAATATCTTCTTGATAGATCTGATCCACTATTCAACAATCAATGGGTCAGTATATCCACTAAAGGTTGGTAGTCGTTGACACATAAAGGATTCAATAGAAATTTTTTCCCTTCATGGTGATATCAGTCTCTCATCTTGATTCAAGTTGTTTCCCATAACTTGTGTCACTTGGTTCATCATTCGCATGAAAGTTTCCATTCCGTCTTCCATCAGAGGGTCATTAGGGCATGGTCCATTATAATCACCATTTTCATGGTTCCTCCTATTTCCCACCATTTTCTAAAAGAAAAAAACCTTAGTGAGAAGGTTATTTTATTTATGAATATTTTAACTGTAAATGGTTTTATGTCTTAAAACATCATTCTTTAAACAATTATATTTCTCTATAAATCCTTCATAATGATTCATAAAAAGTTTATGATAAAATAAATATATCCCATGAGGGTGTCATAACCAAGAGTGTAGTAAGCCCATTATCATGTACCATGATACCCTGGGTTAAGCCCAAAACTCCTTGTCAGAGTTTTCACTCCCAGGTACATCTGTTCCAAAGCCGCCTCTACCTACTTGTATCTAGACATAGATGTATGTGCTTGATAAACAACTTACTCAATACTCACAAAAATACCAGCAAGTATTCCTATATTTAAACTTTTCTATAGGTTTATTCCTAAAGTTTTCATAGCCTAATTTCTACAAATAACTAAACTTTCCTTTAATACCAACTATGGAATCTCGCTTTTTTAACATAACTTTTCATTACATTTTACAAACATAGGATATTTAAAGTCTAGTGTCTTGGAAATCAGGAAAAAAATACATGAAAACTTAAAACACTCTTTTAAATCCCCTTGATAATCCTCTTGAAAATTTTATCCTATGTACAACTACTGCATCTCATAACCTGGAGACATACATCAAAGGAAAGGGTGAGAAGAAATCCCAGTAAAGAAAGCAAGAGATTCAGTTTACTTGTGAGATCAATAAGAACTTGATAAAAAAAATAAAGACATGATCAATGGAAGTAGAGGAATTTCATAATGAAAAGAACTTGAACAATAACATGAATATGTGTCTACAAAATTTAATTTATACATTCATGAAAATATCACCATGGTTCATCCCCAGGGTGTCATGAAAATTACCAAGGTTATTCACCAAGGTATCGTGAAACTTGTCATCTCTAGAGATTAAATTCTTTACCCAATGCATTGGAGAACTATCAGGTTTCACCCTTAATATGAATTTATTTTCATGTGAGGCACATAGATAATCGACAAAAATTTCATAAATAATCCAAAAATAATAAATGAAATGGGTTTCATTTCAAAATTGCAACGTTTTAAAAGTGCTTAAAAACTTGATTGTTATGTCATTTATAACCCATGGAAAAGGAAAGAGGGTTTATTGTTTGTAAATTATAGAATCAAATAGATTAATTTTACTTCTTGATGAATACCTAAAGAAATGAAAATATATTTGGGTATTCAGATAAATAAAACAAGATAATTTATTGAGAAAAAGAGAGAGATATTTTGAGACCAAATTTCTGCAGCATAACAACTATATAACATGGTTTTAGAAAACAATAAAAAGAGAGGGGAAAAGGGTCTTCCATCAATAAATGAATCATTTAAATTAGTGGAATATAATAAAAATAAATAAGATCATGGTGTGGAATTACACACCACATGAAAAGGAAACTTGAAAGAAAAGAGAAATTGTGATTTATTTTACGAAAATTCAGCTGCCTAACGGCGTCACAGAAAAATTAAAAAAATAAATTGATGCGAGAATAAAGGGTATCTCATCATTTGGAAATGAATTTTAAATTAATAAGAATATATAATAACATAACCCCACATAAGAATATGGAAACTAGAAGACATAACTTAAAGGAAATCATGACTAAAAGAGGAGGGTGGAAGGTTCCCTTACCTTGAAGAGTAACTTCGAAAGCTTGAAGGTTGGGACCTTGTTGGGTGGAGATCACCTTGGAAGGACTCCTTGGGAGGTAAAAAGACTATAATTCGTTGAGGAGGATTTTGTAGTGAAATTAATGAGGGAATGACTTGGTATTTATACAAAAAGTGAGGGAATATTTATATAATTTCCAAGGGACACCTCATCGGTGGTATTTGCAAAACCATGGGCTTGCCCATGGTATTTGCCAATGGTATTGGAAACTTGGGACACCTCATAGAATATATTACTATTCAAAATTCGACCAGAATTATTACATCATTATTACATCATTATTACATCATTAATGATGTCATTAAACACCCGAAACTCAAAACTGTATTTTTACTATTCACCGAAAAACAAAACATTTTATAAAAATCTCATAAATTCACCATAATATAAAATTGATGGTCTGAATTCAAAAATTAACTCCATTTTATGAAAATAATTTTCTAAGTATTTTTATTTAATTTTTAAATAAAATCATTATTTATTCAGAAAAACAACTCTAAAACTATAACTTATTTTGTAATACCATAAAAAAGTAATCAAGGTCCTATAAAATTATTGTATAACCATAATACAATAAAGTAATAATTTTTTATTACATTTTATGAAAATTCATTTTCATTTTAAATTATTAAATTAATTATAAATTTTTAAATAAAATATTTATGACCAACAAAAATAACAAAACATATACTATGATCGTTTTTTCACTTTTAAGATGTCTAAATTGTATTTATACATTCATGGGTGAAGTTTCTATTTTTTTGGCTGATTTACTATTCATTACTATTCATAAGGGTATGTTACTATTCATACTTTACTATTTACTAAATTCAAGTTGATCTTATTAGACACTAAATTTATTACTGATCACAACCGTAGAAGACCATTTTTTGAAAATCATTTCACATTATTAATTATTTAAAGATTACATGAATATTTTAAAATATCCTTTTTTTTCAAAATTCATCAATAATATTCATCCTATATTTATCCGGACATTTTAAAATCAAAAATTTTACCATAATAATAAATAAAAATTTTATTTATACCAAGGGATTACAAGAAGTATGTAAGGACATGTTACATAGCCCCTTATAACACCTACACATGACCTAAGTGTAACTTGTGCTATGGTGATAGAATCTTGGGGCGACTCAGACAACATTGCCTGAGTGGGGATTTATATCAGCTTGAACTTATCCCTTAGGCAATTATATTAAAGCTTCACATGTTGAAGCTCAGCTTGGGCTTGGTCCAGAGTAAGGCCCAGAGATGCTACCTCTTTCTCAAGCTCTGACATATGTGCTTTGTACGGCCCGAGTCTATTGGAAGAGGCCATCAACTCTTCTTTCTGTATTAATTAGCCAAGATCACTTGTATTTATAAACAATAATTGTAAGGTTAAGATTTTAGTTTCCAATAGTCATATTTACCAATGGTCATATAACAGTTGAAACCTAATGGCATCACTTCATTAATAAAATAATATAGTTTTGTAAAGTATAAAATGAAATAACACACAAATACTATTCAAAAGTTTGGGTCGTTACAAGAGGGGTTTCATGATAGAGTGGTATTATAGGTTTAATTTGGGGTATATGATGATGTTTGGAGTTAGGAATAGGTGATATTTCATGGTTTGTTAGGAAAACAATGTCAACTAAGTTTAGTAAGTGATGTAAATATGGAATACCAGATGAGAAATGGGTATTTAACCCCCCCTGTGATCTAATGCACAGAACATTAAGTTAAATGAGAATACTAAACAAATTAATACTATTTTTAGGGTAGAGACCTTAGAAAGGATCATGAATCATTATTCTTTGTGCCTATATTTGAAATGGTTATACCTTGGTATATGTTAAAAACTTAAACAAGATAACAAAAGAATCAATTAATTAATGTTAAGTATTCCATATTCCAAGTTTTGGTGTCCAATTTTTTTTTCTTATTGTAATAATGGATCCAGTTTGATGTCCTCATGAGGTTCATGTCTAAGATGTTCATTAGGATGTGCTTTGAGATCTTTTTAGAGTAGAGTTCAATGATGATGACACTTAGAGAAGGAAACTTAGATATTTATGGTACTTAATAATGAAGAAGTATGCGGTTTATGTTTTGGATTTAGTAAAAAACGATTTGGAGGATGTAGAAATAGATTTTAATTAAATCTATGATTAAAAGGATCACTAGGTTTCATTGGACATGGTGAAGCTTCATGGAGTAGTGAGGCATTGGTGGATCTTGTTCTTCAAATATCACAAGTAGTTAGTAGTCACATGGGAGAAGTTCCAAGATCAGTTCTGAGTAGAGTTTCATTCTTCAACCATGAATATTTATAGTTTCCAAGAATTTCTTACTCTTCGATAGAGTATTTCCATTGTGCGAGTGTTTGGGATCCATTTAATGAACCTTTTACAATATTTTTAGACCCTTTTCTAGATGAAGAGTCTAGGGTGAGAAGTTTTGAAGAGGATTTGCATCTAGAGATTTGGTTCTAGGTCCCCTCATTTATATTGCTGACACATATGGAGGTACTTGAGAGAGTAGAATTCATTGAGAGGTTACTAGATATAACCAAACTATCATGAGAGGTGAGTCATTAGGATTCCTCATGAAGAGGATTTGTGGCTTTAGGTTCTCAGTTACATGGATATAAGAGTTTTTTTAAGATGGGGTAGGTCCCGACCCTCATCATCTCATTTCAATAGGGGTGGTTGATCTCAGACTCATTCCAATGGAAAAACACATGTTTTTATTATAAAGGCCAAGGTCATCATTGGAGAGAGTACCTAGAATCTCTAAGAAGTCAATATACACCAGGGGTTCCACTTTAGATTCCTCCATGAAGGCTTTTTATGAAGAGTTAATAGTAGAAGAGGGTTCCGGGTTGGGATCAATATAGAGGAGATAAGGAAGGCATAAGATAACCTTGATATTCTCTTCACCCTTAAAGAGTAGAACACAGTTGTAGAGGTGGTTATAATCAGCGTTAGAGAGTCCATGGAGCAGGTTGTGTTCAGCTTCTTACTTCAACATTTCTTGCATTGGGAGATCCAAACATCATTTAAGGTATCATTTTCTTGTTTTCTACATGGGTGCATATTTTGTTTGATTCCGGGTCTATGAAATCATTCACATAACATACCATAATCCATTATTTAGGCTGTTAGGTAGATAGGATTCTAGTTCCCTTGGGATTGACTACACAAGTTGGAGGTTGAGCTTATCTAAATAAAGTATGTGGAAACTATGATATAATACTGGGGAAACACTTCTCTTTGGGAGAATTCCTATGTTTTCATATACAACCATACAAAATCATCCTAAACATAGACTAGATATATTTGGTGTTGGATATTTCAGATTACTTTAGGATATAGGTTGTGTTTTATGATGCTGATGGAGATGCAGTAGTGTTCATTAAAGATTGAGACCCTCATATGTGTCATAGTCCTATTCTATACCTATAAGCCTTGATGGATGAGAAAATGTTGAGTTCATTAGAGGTTCAACTATCTATGTTTACTAGGGATGTAGAAGAGTACCCTGATGTATTTACATTGGAAGTTTTAGTGTTCGCCCCCTCAATGAGAGATCAAGTTTGGGATTGATCTACAACTATGCGTTTCTCCGATATCGATGTCTCCATATAAGATGACACCTTTTAAGTTGTGAGAGATACAAGTACAACTTGATGATCTATTGTGGAAAGGTTTTATTTATCCAAGTGTTTCACCATAGGATACACCAGTTTTTTTCAAAAATAATGATGATGGTAGTTTTCATCTCCATATAGATTATTGTTGCTATAACTAGGTGATAGTAAATAACCACTATCATATTCCATGGATTGATTACTCATTCAATCAATTTAAAGGATAAAGTTTTTTCTCAAAAATTTCTTAATGGTTAGGATATCATCGAATGTGGGTGAATGATGAGGATATTATAAAGACCACATTCTGATATCTTCATGGGCATTCAATGTTTTTTTTCGATTCCATTCGGTATGATGAATACTCTATCCATGTTCATGGGATTAATGAAAACAATGTTAAGGGAGTTACTGGATGAGTTTGTGGTTGTTTTAATTGATGACATAATTATGTACTTTGCATATGAAGAGGAAAATGTAGGGAATATACATGTAATTTTGTGGGTTATTCATCATTAGAAACTATTTGTGATTTTTTCAGTTCTATTTCTGTGATCATGAAGTTCGTTTTTTAGGGAATGTTGTTCCCTAGTAAGGTGTATCAATATATCCTTCGAAGATAGAGGTGGTTGTTTCTTGGGAAGCCTGTATGACTATAGAAGGGGTGAGAAGTTTCCTTGGTCTTGAAGGATATTATATGAGGTTTGTAGCTGATTTATCTTAGAGCGTGACACCTCTGAAATCCTTGACTATAAAGGATTAAGAATTCTTATAGATTGACTAGTATTAGGAATCTTTTGAGTACCTGATGAAAAAGTTGGTCAGCACTCTAGTCCTTTAATTTCCTGTAGAGGGAGTTCTTTTTGAGGTTCTATATGATTCTTAATATATTTTCTTGGGATGTGTATTGATGAAGTAAATATTATTTGTTTATTATGGGTCTCATTAGTTACATTACCATGAGTATAACTATGAAACCCAAGATTTTTAATAGGAAGTATTTGTGTTTTCGTTGAATTTGTGGAGATATTAACTCATCATTGAGTGTTTTGTGGTTTCCCCTAATCATAAGAGATTGAGGTATGTCTTCTCCCATCATGAATTGAAATTTTTACAACAAAGGTGGATGAAATTATTAAATAATTACGAATTTGATATTTTTTATACACTAAGAAAGATAAATTTCATAACTGATTCACTAAGTAGAAAGTCACATAGTGATTCCATGAATGAATCAAGAGATTCATGTAGAGTTATGGAAGAATACTCAATAACGCATCTAGATATGGGAGCGGTTAGAGGCAAAGATTTTTTTTAGATGATAGTGCAATCATCTTTGGTGAATTTAGTGGAGGAGTCCCACCTAGGGGATTCTAAGGTGAAGGTTGGCGTGATCGAGTTTCTTCTAGAGATTCCCTTGATGGTTGATCTATGGATAAATAACATTGTGTGTTCTTTTGGGGGAGGCATTTTTCCATTTTTAGATGCGTGATATGGTTCTCCATGAGTTACATAGATGACCTTTGACAGTACATCCATGTGTGTTAAAGATATAATGAGATTTGAGAGGTCATTTTTGGTGGCTAGTTTTGAATCATGTAGTTGTAGAGTTTGTGTCTCGATGTTTGGTCTTCCAAAAGGTAAAGGTCAAACACTGTATTCCTAGTGGTTTTCTATAACCGTTATAGTTCCCCAGTGGAAGAGGTAGAACATCTCGATGAACATTATTATTGGTTTACAATGAGATCAGGGAGTCTATGATTCAATATGTGTGATAGTGGATCATTTTATAAAATTAACCCACTTTATAGTGATTAGGGAGTCAAGCTCAGTTGAGGCATTTTCAAGGAAGTATAGGGAGGAGGTGGTGATACTCCATAAAGTCCTGAGGAATATAATATCTGATTGAGATAGTTGCTTCACCTCCAGGGTGTGGAGAGGTCTTCAACATTATTTTGTCTCTCATTTATTTCTTATCAATGCTTTTCATATTCAGACAGATGGTCAGATAGAGAAGACCATCTATAATCTTGAAGACATGTTGTGTTATTATGTCCTAGATTTTTGAGGTTCATGGATGAGGCACCTATCCTTGGTCAAATTTTCTTACAATAATAGTTTTCATGAAACCATTTTTTATAGATCTATTTGAATATTTTTACAATTGAACTTTAAATTCTCTATTATTCTTGACTAAGTTTTGAGAGTCAACAATTCATAGGCTAGAATTATTTCAGAATACAACAAAGATGGTTTAGGTGATTTGAAGAAGGATGAAATAAGCATAGGATCATCACAAATACTATACTGATTGTAGGAGTATACCTTTAGAGTTTGATTTTGGAGATCATGTGTTTTTGAAGGAAACTCCTCATCATGTGAAGCAAAGTTTCAAATACAGAAGTAAGTAATCTCTCTGATTTTTTGAGCTATTCGAGGTGTTCGATTATGTTGGATTCATGGTGTATAAAATAAGATTACCCTATAGATGATATGGACACATGATGTATTTCATTTTTCACATATTCACCATTATCTTCATGATGACTCTCACATCATCGATTGGGGTGAGGTTGATGTTGATGATGATGCAACCTTCAAGGAGTGACCTATGGAGATCCAATACCACAAAGTTAAGGGGTTATGTGGGTGTGTTATTCCCTCGGTTTTTTTTATTATTGTGTCACAATGTCATAAAAGTGATTACATGGGATGATGATTCAAGGATACACACTCAGTACCCCGAATGGTTTTTTGGTTATCTCTCTCTCATTGTAATATTAGTGGTGGTTGTTGAACCTTTTTTGCTTTATGAGAAGGTTTAGTCTTATTGCCTTGTTTCTTGATAATTTTCTATCATTTGAAAGGTCTCTCCCCTAAAAGAGTGTTTTGGAGATGGTTTTTTTTGTTTCATAGTTTTTGTATTATTTCTAATAAGTGAGGTAGTTAAGGTCATATGATGGAGAGATCCTTGAGAGGTTTCTCGTGGGGTGCATTTTGGGACAAACCCTTTTATCATTATTTCTCTAAATTCTTGAGAGAGGTATCTAATTTAAGGGACTATATCCCAGTATCCCTTCCCTTTGTGAGTTTTTGATGTTGTAGGCACCCATAAGAGGTTCCAAGGTGTTTGGAACTGTTGAAGGATAATAGAGGGGTGAGTTGCACTGTAGTGCTGGTGGATGTGGTGTAGTGGATACATACTGTGACGTAAGGGATATCGGGAGGAGAAATTGGTCTACTAATTTTTCATGAATAACTTTAGTGTATTTATGAGGCTATGAAATAATTGTATATTTAAGATACTTCCAAATCCAGGGTAGTTATGTCGTGGTGGTTGGGCTGCGGCGTAGTCACCCTATTGGAGAAGGGGGTTCTGACGCGTAGTGATTAAGGCTACACCATAACCCCAAGATCCACATTAATAGGAACTATATGGTGGTATAATAGGGTATTTGACTAATGGGGTCTATGGAATGGCCTAGATTGATTACACTGACGTATTCTTGTTTTTCAACAGGATGTGGTGTAGTCCAAAGGGATGTGCCATGGTCTTTAGTTTTTTAGTGGGTTTAAAAATACCTACAAACCCTCAAACACAGCTTCTCTCATAGTTCTTACTTTAAAACCCTAGGTGACCAAGGTGGTTTTGGAAGGAATTAAAATAACATTAACTAGGGATTAATCCCTGGATTCCCATGATCGATCTGTGGTGATCTGGGGTACGTTCTATCTTCCTTTTCTAATAGTTTCTATCCATTCGATCTTGTTTCCTCCCATTTTTTCTTAACATAATGTGTAATTTTACTTCCATTAATCTAATTTAGTTTTCTTGGTTATTTTTTGGAATAGTTTTGGCATGGTTTCCTTGAAGGGGTGGTGTTTCTTACGGGATAGGTGATCATTGATCCATGATGTTGACCCATTCTCATGCGAAGAATACTGATACCTTTGAATTAGGGGATTTGATTCTTATCCTATTTA
Organism: Viscum album; assembly: GCA_963277665.1. Lineage (NCBI taxonomy): Eukaryota > Viridiplantae > Streptophyta > Magnoliopsida > Santalales > Viscaceae > Viscum > Viscum album. Next base: position 582,522,423 of record OY728148.1, read on the forward strand.
TTTATGTGAAATCAAAAATTTATCACGTTTTACCTTATTGGGTTCCAATTGAATTAACCTAATAATTATTGATCCAGATTAATTAAGAAATTAAAAAGTAATCACTTGTCGATATTTGATACCATGATAATTATTTTCATTTTATTTTACGTGATAGTGTGCTCTATGTGATATGATTGTTGAGAATGTTGTGATTATATGGATTAGAATGTTGTTGATGAAATTATTAAATAATATAAATCCATAATTAATTGATTAATTGGATTAAGAATTTAAATAAAAGGCATGTTTGTAATATGGTGTTCCTTGAAATTTGATGATAATCAAATTGATGAAAAATACATGTTTATTTGAATTAGTTATTCCATGAGATAATAGAATTGGTTAAAAAACCCAAATCTTGTCAAATCTTATAAATTAAGGTTATTTTTGAGAAAAATGTAAAAAATCATGTTAAATGAGAATTTTTCTTCTTTAAGTTTGTTAAAACAGCAAGCTTATACTAGAGAGTATGTTTAATAATTGTAATTGCTTGTAATAGCTGATTCCTTTAGGTTTCCCATAATTGGAAAATGTGAATAATGAATTGGTTAATTCAAGATGGAATAAAAACTAATTGTTTTCTAAATACAATAATAGAGGATGAGAGTGCCTATTTTTCTATTAAAGGTTTGATGCCTTTTGATGGGGGTTGTGAGAGCCCATTTGTGTGACAGCTGAATATAATGTTTTTAAGTCCAAATTTATCTATTGGTTATTCTTGTTTACTTGTTTCCTTTTGATGTGATCTGGATGTGGTAATTTTTATGTGATATGATCCTGGTATGGATGAGAATGGGATGGATGATGAGATATGGGAAGGGAGGCCTAATATTATGGAAGCAGCTAAAATCTATGATAGAAATATCCATGGGGATATGCATGTGGGTATTGGGGATGAAACCATAAATGATATAATGGGTTGAAGCTGGGATTACCCATTTATATAATAAACTTGGATACTTTACTAACATGAATTGGTTTAATGGCTGATGGATGAGTTTGTTGTTTATTTTCTTTCCTTTCTCCACGACTTAAGGTAGATGGATGTGCTTGATTTAATCTCTTGATAGTAGCTTGAGATGTTTTCCCAGAGTACCTAGAATTTATGGAATGATATTAATTTTTTTTAATAAATTACTTACCCCATGGGTTTTTTGTTTCTGGAATGAAAATGATATTTTACTCTTGATAAACCATAGAATCAGTATGGATTATGCTTGGGGGGCATGGGCTTGGATTCAATGGTTAATGAAATGTATCTAGACTAATGTGGATGGTTATTTAATTGGAAATTAATTAATTAATTAATGGAAAATTTTAAAAATTATATAATTAATTTAATTAATATCCTTGAAATTATTTTGTTCTTATAGTATATATATTCCCAAGCAGTGGTAACCAGGTATTCAAGAGATGATATATGCAGTTGATCTTAGGACTAGGTTATTCCTATAGCGTGGTTGTGAGATAAATTATATCCTATATATTCTATGATTTCTTATTCTACACCACTATATCAGTTAGGGATACTAAAACCTAGTGGAATCTGGGAAGGTGTTTTCCCCAACATTCCGATGGGAGGACATATGGATGACTACCTTCTATGGCCATTGTCTCTTCTCTTAGTGGTGTTATCTGCTCGTATACACAACATTTAGTTTTCCATATATGCGTGTAGATGGATATTATAGATTATGGTTATTTTACACACATTTATCTCAAGATATAGTATTAAAATGAATATTATAGGTATGATGTGTATAGTATATGATGGATTGAGGTACCTTACTTGGTGTATGAGATGCGATGGCTTGAGGTATAATACCTTATGTATGATACATGATATATGATATGTGGTGGATCTTGGAAAATTCTTGGATACTATATAGTGATGTGATATGTGATGATGTGGTGATTTTATTCATGAGGTGCATGTTTTGATACTTATCCCAGGTGTTTTTGGGCTGGCTTCTTTTGGAGAGAGATGGATCAGGACGTGCGACGTTGGGGAAGATCAGAAAACTATGTGGGAAATGGTAGAGGTTTACCCTTGATGTTTCATTACTATAATATATGATCTCTTTTATGTTATACATAGTGAGATATATCCATGTTGAGGTTGAGAACTTAGTATACTTCTTTAGTTGATGAGTAAATTTCACTTGTTGTTCACTAGTATTTAGTATACTTTATTTTTATTTTTCACAAAAGGATCCTTGGAGTATCCTAATGAGTATACTATTATGATCACCCTATGTATATATGAACAGTTTTTTAGGTTATTAGGAATAGGTTGGATATCATTCTAGATATTACTAGATCATGTTATGGAAAGATCTATTTGGGATTTGTGGTTGCTTCTGAGTTTACCTTTTTGTACTTTTAGTTTTTCTTTCCATTTGTTTTAGTAATATATAAAATTACATTCATCCACTTGATATATCTTTTATATATATCTAAAAGGGTTTTATTAGTGTATTTTCTTATCTCACTCTCTTAAATGTCTCTTTTAGAGGGTATTGGCTCCCATTATGTGTATGATATACCCTCGGTGCTAGTCTCCAACCTGAGGCCTATTGGATGTTGGACTCAGGCGGTCACCATCCCCCTTATATCATTTCCATCCTAGGAGGGGTACCCTTTTTTCAAGTGGGAGGTTATGATATAAACCATTAATATAATAGAGGGATATAATTGATTGAATCCATATAATAGATTTGGATAAATAGTTATCGACTCAACTATCCAAGAATCATATATGATATCATTGGAAATAATTATATACCACATATAGTCTTAAATTATTTATGTGATACCTAGTGTAAGTAAAGGTCAAATATGGGTATTTTATCACTAAATGGATATTTGATACTCTCTCATAGATATATATTTTTTTGTAAATTATGGAATGGACCATGTATATCATTTTGAGATATATTATAGGTGTGACTTATAAAACAATTCTAGATTGGTATCTAAGGTTGAGAAGTGTTCTCAAAGAGAATAATTTTGATCATTTTGATGTAAATGTTATGGATATAAATTTATGCAACTCTGACTCATGGGTATTAGGTTCTAGGTGTGCATCACACATTTTTTCTAACAAACACAAGCTCAGAGATCGGAGGGAATTGAATAAATGTGAAGTAGATATATGTGTTAGAAATGGAGAAAGAGTTATTTCATTGGAAGTTTTATCTTATGTTCTAAGTTTACATCATGGATTCGTTCTAGAATTAGGGAATATTTATTATGTTATCTCTATAAACAAAAAATTTATTTCTGTATCTTGTTTGGATAAGAAGTGATTCTCATTCATTATTAAGAACAATAATTGTTCTATATATATGGATGAAATGTTTTATGGAATTGGGAATATGGTAAATGGTTTATACATTATGGATATGGATAATTCTATCTATAACATTCAGAATAATAAGCTTAAGGTTGATTCTGAACCCACCAACATTTGGCACTGCATCCTTGGATAGATAAATGGGAAACACATCCAAAGACTCCATATGGATGGTTAGGATCATTATATTATTAATCATTTGATAAATTTGAATCTTATTTATTTGAAAAAGTGAAAAAATTTACTTTTTGTGGAAAAGGTGAAAGAGATGGTAGACTATTAGATCTTATACATACTGTGTTTGTGAACCAATGATCACTCAAGTAAGTTGTTGTTTTAAGTATGTAATTACATTTACAAATGAATTTATTCAGTAAGGTTGTGTGTTTTTGATGATACAAAAGTATGAAACATTTTAAAAGTTTAAATAATTTCATAACTAAGTACATAATCAACTATAAAAGTTTTAATATTGTTTTATTAGATCTGGGTGGTGGATACTTGAGACAAGAATTCACTGACCATCATAGAGATTGTGAAATTGTTCGAAAACTAACTCCACATAGAACAACACATTGGAATACTATGTCCTAGAGGAGGAATTATACCTTTTTGGATATGGTTCTATCAATTATTAATTAACATGAAATTAATATTTTATTATATGGATATTCTCTAGAAAGTATTACATTATTACTTAATATTGTTTCATCTAAAGAATTCACAAAGACGATATATGAGATATGTCATAAGAAATATCCCAATATGTATTTTATAAGGATTTAGGGTTATAAAGAATATTTATGATATTTGGATTCTGATAAACTCAACCATAAATCAGATATATGATTATTTTTTGGTTATCGCAAGGAGACAACATGATCTTACTTTTATAATCCGACTAAACACAAAGTATTTTTGCCCCAATGGGGTATTTTACTTGAGAATGAGAACATAATTCAAGGATTTAGTGGGATGAAATTTTTACTTAGAGATGTTAAAACCATAAAATATGAAGTTATCTAAGATGGAAGTTAGTCTAGTTGAAAAAAGTGTTGTGGAAGAAGAACCAACTCAGGTTACACAAGAACCTATAAGGCATGGTTGAATTCTCTAGAAGACCAAGAAGTATAGATTTCATTCGGAAAATGATAATGCAGTCATGCATATAAAAGATGCACCAATTACCTACTGATAGTTCATTGATATTTATAATTATGAGAGATTGCTAAAATCCATAGAATCCAAAATTGACCCCATGCACACTAAGTTTAGAACTTTGTAGATGCACCCGAAGGAGTGGGACCCATAGGGTGGAAGTAGGGGTTAAATAAGAAAACTAATATAGATAGTTGATAATCTACCTATAAAGAACACTTAGTAGAAAATGGTTACTAATAAATTCCTGGTATTAACTATGAAGTGACCTTTTAATGTGTTGCGATGATAAATTATATTTATATATTTCCTTCTATAGTAGCTCATTTTGATTATGAGATATATAAAATTAATTTCAAAACCAATTTCCTCAAATGGAATTTATTCAAGGTCGTGTATATTATATATCCCAAAGTTTTTTAAGTTCCAAATGAGTTTGTTAAGGGTTGTAAGTTATAATGGTTAATTTATGGATTGAATTAAGCTTTTCATTATTATAATATCTGGTCTGATGATGCAATAAAAGAGTTTAGTTTCATCAAGAACATGTATGATTATTGTGTATACAATAATATCTGTGGGGGTGTTTTGGTATTTATAATATTGTATATGGATGACATACTACTTATCTAAAATGAAGTATCAACTTTGTACTCTATAAATATATGGTTGGGTAAATTCTTTTTAATAAAAGGCATGGGTGAAGTTGCCTATATACTAGGTACGAAGATCTATAGATATATATTTAAGAGGATTATAGGACTAAGTTATAACATATATATTGGTAATTTTCTAAAGCAGTTTTATAGGGAGAACTTCAAAACTGGGTCTTTACCATTATTAAATGACATGAATATTAAGGAAGATCAATGATCCTTATATGGAGTTAGAAAGGATAAATATACTTCCTTATATATTCTTCATGTGATTTATCATGTATTCCATGTTGTGTACTTAACATGATTTCACTTATACTTTGTGAATTACAAGTAGATTCCAATCTAATCCTAGTAAAAATAATTGGATTATTGTAAATAATATCCATAAGTTCTTGAGAAGAATTAAAGATATGTTCATAGTATTTAGAGGAGATGCTGATATCTATATAAGGGTTTAGATTGATGAATGCTTACAATATAATAAATATGAAATGAGATCTCAATAAAGTTTCATGATTTGTTTAAATAGTGTAGCTATCGATTGGAAGAATTCCAAATAACCCACCATAAAATACTCTACAATAGGAGAAAAGTTCATCATTGTATCAAATGTTGTGAAGGAATATATTTAGATCAAGACGTTCATATCTGAACTTGGTGTGGTTCTTAGTATCGATGAATAAATCTATATTTTATCTAACAATAATGGAATCCTTGCTTATGTCAAGGAATTGCAGTCTCACTAAAGGACAAAACACATCCTTCACAAATACTATCTCAATCGAAAGATCATTAAGAGGGAGGATGTAAAGATATATTGGGTGACTACAGGGGATAATTTAGTAGATCCATTAAGGAAAACATTACTAATTCAACAATATAATGGCCATGTTGAATCTTTTAACATCATAGTCTAGAGGCCACATGACTAGTGCCCCGACTCGATTTTTCATAAAAACTCAGGAATACCTCCATGTATGCTAGAGTCTACCGACTAGTAGTGGGGGTATAGGGTTGTACCATGGGGGAGAATATACCCCCTTATATGAAAGTGCAGTAATGAATAAATAAAAAAAAATATCATACATCAATTATAAACATCAGAGTGCATAGAATAAATAAACAACCCAATCAGTAATAATATGAAATACGGAAGTAGTACAACTATACAAGAATGATTAATCACTAAAATGATCATATATACAAATAAATAGATAATAAAAGAATAAAATAAAAGCACCATAGACTCAAATACATCCCCAAGAATAACCTAATACTAATCTCTAATATTCCTCAAGTTGATGAGCTCGATCATCAACATCATACAAGGCCATTGCCCAACCTGTGACAGTGACAAGTAAGAGGTCTATTTTAGTACCCAAGTTCCATGGCCACTTGAGAAGGGTGTGAGTACATAACTTATCAAGGAATAACCAATATGGTCTCATATATAACTAATGTATTTAGTGTATGTTCATGTGACATTATTAGCTGAAATAAATAAATAAATAATGGAAAAATAAAAACCCCTATACTACCTACTGCAGTCAGTTTCAAGGTGTCTATAACCACATCTTGATGAGTGTTCCAACCATATAAAAATAGTTCCTAGGGTGTAACCAAGGAATATTGAAATATCAAGCTCAAATGAACAAATAAATCATCATAAATGGCTTAATATCTAGATCCCAAGCATCCTGATCACCTCTCTAAACTCCCATATCATAATTATTTGAAGAAAATGCCCAACATATTGGGTAGTCACTGAACCTAAGGCCATACTCCATGTCACTAGGACAACTGTCCAGATCCTAGGAATACTGGGTATCTTGATTAGGAACATGTAATATCATTAGGATTTATTTTCCAGATCCTAGGGATGAATTAAGAATATCTACATAATAATATTGATCATATTAAAATCCCAAAGATTGAATGGTTGGATCCTAGACATACTATGTATCTTAGGGACCTCTAAAATTATGGACATCCCATATAGACATGAGTTCAAATCCAGAAATTCTGAGCATTATTATGTGGATTGACAGTCGAATCCTAGGATGCACATCTGGGAATCCATAAAGAAATCATCTCATCAGTCATATCACACTAGTATCATATGAGGATCCAAAATAAAAATCTTAGGAAGTACCTATACGAATCATCAGAGTCTCCATCACATATTTTCAGGATCATAGGATGGGTCCCAGGAAACACATCCAGACATCTCTAGTTGTATAAATAGAAAATAAGTGAAAGTATAAATACAAGGTAGGGTTTAGACAAATTCTTAAACCTAGAAAATCCATCCATATCCCCTTAGGATCACATCATCGGTATTGGTTCTAAGGTGACACCTGATATCATCTCTATTTATTCCTAAGTCCACCTTATTACTAGGGCCACAAGTCACATGGGAACCTACTAGGGTCCCCTTGGGTATAATCAATGTATCTCTAGCATCCTAGGAAATCCACACTAGGAAGATGGCCTTAAGTACATCCCCTTTCACAAGAGTCATAGGTCACCCCAAACACCTGAACTATCCTTTTGTCTCATAGGGTGTAACTACCGAAGTAGTCACATATTATTGGGGGAGGAACACTCACCCCACAATAATCTTAATGATCCTATCAGATCTAGGTTATATATCATTTCCATCCCTTTGTAAATGCATCCCGATTAATAAGGTTCAAGTTATAATCCTGACCATAGGAGACTAAGATGTCCAATCGGTACATGAGGGTCCATCATGCCCCTTAGAGTATTGTTCAATTTAATTCTAGGATTTATTTTTTATTAAAAAATGTAAACAATTTTAAATATGCTCACTACCTAAAGTGGTGTTTCCACACATAACACATGAATATAACTAAATTAAAAAATAATAATCAAGTGTAGATGCATAATTACCACCTACCTCAAGCCGTAGTGAAACCCCATTTTAAAGAAGCTCAGCAAATCTCGCCTGGGCTATCCATGCCCATCAGACAATCATCCAAATGACCCAAGCCCCTATCTCAAACCAAACAACAAAAATTAATTAATTATAATAAAACTATAATTAATTATTTAAATTTAATTTGTTTTTACATTTTTCATTTAAATAGGCACAAATTAATAGTTCTTCACTAGATGACCTCATCACACTGGAACTATGAACAACCACTTCCCAACAACCAATGGAACACCCCCGAACTCAAAATGGGAAAAATGCCTAATACATGATAAGAAAAATTTAATTAAATTAATTTAAGAATAAAATCATTGAAAAATCACTCTGGAAACATACCTCAATTAAACAATACATGGAGAAGTGATAAAATCGTCTTGGGACACCCTCTACACAAGAAACAAGGAATCTCCTTGATGCTCGATTGATTTATCAATTCTATGGTTAAATCAACATAAAAAAACTAATAGGGAGAAACCAAAAATTAGAAATATTGTAGGGGGAGAAATAAAGGAGAAGAATATGGTGGGAGACTCACCCAAAACATGAATAAATTGAACCTAAAATAACCCTAATATGAGGAGGAGATAAGGTAGAAGAGGGGAGGAGGCAGATGGCTTTTTCATGCATGAGAGGAGAATAAAAGAGGGATTCCCACTTTTATTTATGTAGGGGTAAAACTATAAAACCCATATTTTAATGAGACACATGATTTGGATACATAGTTTTCCAAACCATGTGCTAACCATGTAGTTGGAACTACCTCAAACCCTCCACCTCATATGGTTTGGTAGCATATTTTACCAAACCATGTGCCATCCATACCATTGGATTTTTAAACCCTCTATAACTCTCTCATGGTTTCCTTCTATAAAATAATGTGGTTTAACCTTAAGCATTCTCTTACCATGAGTGAAAGATATTCTGAAATTAAATTTAATTTAAAACATCCAAAGGACTTGGGTACCATATGTTTCCCCCTAAAAAGTGCACCCTAAACCATGATCAATGTGAATAATCCTCTAAAATATCTAAAACCTACCTTGATGATCTTGAGGCTCACCCGAACACCCAAGTTACCTCTTGAGGTTCATTTCATGTCTACAAAAATCACTTTGAGTCATTATAACTCTCAAATTTTTTTTTTCCGAATCTCCAATCAAAATTCTACCCATCCAAGAATTAAAAAATTCAAATCCCTTCTAGAATTTCTAGCTTGTACAGGCATGATATATTATAACCCCCCCACCATAAAACTTCTAATACCTAATTAGTCTAAGTGTTCATATAACTATATATCTTAACCTTTATGGGCCATCGATTCATCAATAACCAGTAAGGTTCAATCTCAAAAATTCTAAACACGCTTCTAAAGCACAACTTCAAAATTAAGGTGATTGAACCTCCAACCATGAGATAATTTTTATAACCATTACCAAAACACTAGGAAAAATCTTAGTCGATCCCATCCATCCTAAAACATGACCACATCATCACCCCATTTCATTACCCGACCTATGGTACTCCCAACTATAGGAATTAGCATGTAAATGCCAATTCCAAGCCATAATGCCCCTACTATTAGAATTTCTTATCGAAACATGCATCTAAAATCCTATGGAAATTCCTGATATGGTTCCCAACTACAAAAATCATATAAAAATTATAACACCACTCATTGTTCTTGATTCATATGTAAATTGGGAAAACTCGAGTAAACCAAGGTCAAAACCCAGTCATGCTGGCTTTTCCTTAAAAAGACATGAATGATCCTCAAGATACATTTTTCATGTCCAAAAAATGTGCCTAATTTGTTTAAGTATTTCAATATCCATACACCCATAAAACCACTAGTTAGACCTCGTTCATCCATCCCACCCTAAAATGATCAGATATAGCCATCAATGTGTCACCCCTTACACATTCATGATGCCCACTTACCTAAAGACATCATGTGATGTAACACCCCAGGATTTCATAGTACGTTATTTCTTCAAAGTAATTCAATAACTTGCACTACATGCAACACCGAGTTCTATCACACCATGAATTACCAAACTAGCCGTTCAAAAGCGGTTATGAATAGTATTAACCGAATTTTGAACTTTATATAATCATTATAATTTTAGAATCCATATTTTGAGTTTCTTAGACATAATTTAAGAACAAATTGATTTTCTTCAGATAAAAGAAGTATTTTTCAAAAAAAATGAAATTTTACCGCCTTTTAATGGAGAACCCTATTTAAATCCAATATTTGAAAATTTTATATATTTAATTTGAAAATATAAAATTATTCTTTAGAATATGGACATAAGAATTTAGTTTCAATAAATGTTTGGTGTTTTTCTGATAATTTTTATATTTGTGTGAATAGTGAAAAATACAATATTTTAACTGAAAAAAACTTTTTTAATAAAAATAATTTATAGTGTTAAGTTATAAATTTTAATGGTTTGGAAGTATAAATAGATTATATTTTTACCATTTAATCCAATTATGGCCATTGTAAGTAATTCTACTTTGAAATTGGACATAAACAAGTGTCAATCTTTTGATAGTTATTATTTCTTAAAAATACGCTTTTTGGTTTTGACAATGGGAATTAATTTTAAATTAATAAATTTAGATTATATGTTTTTAATTTGGTAAAATTGACTTCATTTTTGAATTCATAATATCAAAATTAGATTAGGGTAAAATTTTGGTATTTTTTTGAAAACTTTCAATTTTTGATGAATAGTGAAAAACACTGTATTATTATTTAAAACCAAATTTTTATTTAAATAATTATTTATTTCATTTAAATTTATCTTAGGTAAAAAAAGATACATAATACTTATATAAATTCATTGCAATTCATTGGAGTCAGATTATGGTAATTTTACATATATAAAAATTTTATCGAACTTTTTTAGCGTCTTTTACCCACCTCCTAGGAGCATTTGAAAATTTACATAAAATATAATTTTACCTCTTATGTGAGTTTAATTTCAAAAATCTGAGAGTCACCATTGATATAAGTAAGTAAAATGTGGTTCAATAAGATGAAAATAATTTTTGGTGAATAGTAACTTTTTACTTTTATTTACCACAGTTAAAAGTAAATAGGGAAATTAAGGGTAAAAATGATATTAATAATACCCTAACACATGTCCTAATTCTATTGGATTAGTATAATTAGACCAAAAATAACTTTATTAATAAAATATGACCCTTTAGGTCCACTTGGATTAGATTAGGACATTTATTATTATTTAATCCAAAGAAGAGTTAAAAGTGTTAAATTCAAAGTTTAATAACTAAAACATTTGTAATATAGGGTTATTTGTAAGATAAATTCAACGATAAATATTAATTAGAAAGATAAAAATATTTCCTACATAATGGTATTTTATTTATAATTGTTAGACATTAAATAATTAAATTTATTTATGACACAATGATGATGCAGTAATTACCATATTAATGAAAGATTTTAATAATTGATATTATAAATAACCAAATAAATGTAATTTGAGACTTTTTATGAATTAAAATAATTTTATAGGTTAATATGAAATGTTAGGGTTTGTTAGATGAATTTTTTTCGAAGTAAAAATTCTATTATAAATTTATCAAAAACAGAATACCAAATAGTGTCAAAATTGACATAAAAGAGTTTTTAAAACAAACATTATATTATTAATTTATATTCTATTCCTAAAAATCTATGGTTCAGCCAAAAGACTTATATAATGATAGGGGTATCATTAATTAACCACTTGGTGTTTTCTTGGAAGTTTATAGTAAGTTTATTAACCATATAATATAAAAATATAAAGTGACATGGTAAATGTCAAACTATTTGACTAAGAGTTAAATCAAAAAGATAAAGTTAATATAGTAAACCAAACCTGTCTAAAACCTATTGGTTGAGTGTTTTTCTACCCATAACCACCTTAGATTTTAAATAATTCATTTTGTATCCATTAGAAACCAAAAATTATTTTATTATAAAATAATATTTCTAGCTTTTCCTAAGGTGCCCCTCACCCCTCTTATAAAAGGTCACCCCCTTCTCTCAAATTCACACCTCCATATCCATTTGGACCGGCCAAACCCTGACCAAATATCCTACCAACTGTAATAAATTTATCCTATAGGCCTTAATTTAGTGATAAATCCAACCTAATGAGCCCTTTTGATCAAATCAAAAGGAAGAACCCGAAAAATAGGTAAATATTTCATCACCTCTTTCAAGTTCCTTTCTTCTTCCACTTCCTCTTTATTTTTTGTTTACATTGTAAAATAATAAATACAGTGTCTTCTATATACAATGATGTTATTATAAATATGGTAAAACCATATTCATTATTCTATCCATCCTTTGAATTACATGTCACCATACGTGCGTACGCACGACTTACCAACTCCACGTCGTGGTGTAATTGTTATTCAATACATTATTATTTGGGTGGGTATAATAATAATGTGTAATTGATGTAAATAATAAATATAACATGATAATTATTATTTATGTATGATATAACATCAAATTATATATTATTTTAATATCAAAATAATGATATTGTCGCTCGTGCGTACGTACGGATTACCGTCTCCACGAACGCGATGAGATTCATTCCCCATCATATCCAATCAAGACTAATTTTCATTTGAAGATTAAAAATAATGTTTAAAGACTTGATATAATTTTGGGTATGAATAATATACATCCCATCCATAAAAATATGACTCAAATAACAAATAATATAAAGGAAAACGAATCTGTTAACACCCGAAATGACGATAATACTAAGATATTATTAACAAAGCAATGTTAAAAGATCATATATGATATCATATTAATGTATATGATTCGTGTCTAATTTAATAACAATTATTTCACCATTATAAAGGAGGTTAAACTAACCTCTACCAAGGAAAATTATAAGGTAACAGTTAATTCTACAATCTCTTCATTATCCGAGGTTGTTTATACGTATTTATCAACTGGGACCTCTTTATCATCCACATCCATGTTTCTTAAAAATGTATTTAAAAACATTATTACTATTTTATAGACTATGGGTTAAAGTAATTTATACTCTTGTTTGAAAATTTTAAGATGTTTTTAAAGTAATCTTTCCGTCATTTTCCAAACAAGGTGCTTTTTGACCTTTTTAACAAATTTAAGGTAAGAATGTTTTTTTAACATATACGGCAGGTGTGACTATTTTATGCCGTTATAACATCATCAAATATTCCCTTAAAATATTGTAAGAATATTGTCAAAATAAATGTTTTCTTTTATAATTATATGACTTTTAACTGATTTCAAAATAGAAAGATATATTTCTCAAAAAATGTTTTGATTTCATCTATCTCAACATCCTTTGATGGATTGTAAGCTTATTTGAAGTTGATTTATTATGATACAGAACTTCCATATTGTTTTGAAGGTTTTGTGATATGTTTGAATATGGATGTGATATTTTTATACCATTCATGGTTTATGGATAAAGTATTGACATTTCATATGCTAGTTTTAATACGAATGTTTATGTTATGTTTAAACCTTTTCATATGAGGAATGCATTGGACTTAGTAAGTGACGGGTGGAGCCCGCTATAGCTCCTAGATGCATTGGTATGTCTAATGAGACAAACTAGTGTCTGGGCACAAGGCCTTGACAAACTCCTATTTGTAGTCTTGGCACAAGGCCTTGACTATGTTGTTATGGAAGTCTGGCATTATGCATTCCATCATTAGGAAAGTGGCTATTGATATTGCATGTGATTATTCGACTAGTAAAATATAAATTTGAGTAAGTAAAAGAAATTATTTTGATTTATATTTTTCATATTATGATGAAGTTTATGTTGAAAAGGCTTTTGTTTTAGTTTTATACATTGCCTTAAATTTTTATGCTTATTTATGAAATCTTCTGCTATATTGTTATCTTTACTGAGCATCTGAGCTCACCACTTTCTATGTTTTTTTTTCAAGATGAAAATAAGTGTATTATGACTGACCTGCAGAGATAGTATATAGGGTCTCATTTTTTTCCATGTAAATTATGTTGTTTTATTTTTTCCATTTTATGATGTAATGTAAACCTTATGAATGTATCTAGTACTTCCAAGGCTACTAAACTAATCGGTCTTTCGAGACTTGATCTTTTGTGATCATGCCAATGATATGTAATAATGAACCGACTCTGGGTAACTAGAGTTAGGGAATTATAGTTGGTATCTGATGATTTTTAATAAAAAACATGGAATCTAGATTTAGATAAACTATAATTGGAGCACATTACCTTAAAATAGAATTTTAGGATTAGTATAGAATAACTTCCTAGAATTTTTGTATTGTAGAGATTTTTTGAGTTTTCCAAGAAATACATCCCTGTATGGATACGAGCAGGTAGAGGTGGCTCTAGCACATATGTACCTAGGGGTAAAACCCAAAAACACCGCTTTGAGCAAGACTCGAACGAGAACTGGTGCATTAAAATGGGCCTTGCTACACTCTTAGTTACGATACTCCAGGTTGATATGCTTAGGATAATTCTCATTTTATATACAAACCATTATAAAGGGTTTATGAGTATCTACTTCATCAAATAAAACATTTTTATGATTATTGATTATATTCATAAACTGTTCAATCTACGTTAGGTATTTTACAAGTTTGGACTTATTCATTTCAATTCATAAAGTGACCTAGTGTATGACCTTGTATGGAAATGGTGCCCAATAGAAGGAATGTGAACTCCAGCAATATGTATGATCCAAAGAGTTAGAAGGATCATATATTTCACGGTATTAAACCAACATTTAGAATGGAAATATTCTCCCATGTATTCTCAAAATATGAAGAAATAGTATCATGTGTAAATAATATAAGTAAATAATTCTCTGAGTCCTATGGTTTTGAAGGGAAGCAAGAGAAGAAAAGGATAGAAGAGAGAAAGATGGATAAAGGGAAGAGGGAAAAGAAGGATTTTCCCATATGTGATAACTATGGAAAGAATCACCTTGGTAAATTCATGAAGGGAATGGGAGTTTGTTCTAAGTGTGGAGAAAAAGGACACCAAGTATGTGATTGAAAGGGTAAGAAAAAAGTTTCAAATGTATAATGCTTCATCTGCAAGAAGTTGGGACACTAGGAGAATCAATGTCCAAATCATCAGAGAATACCCCAAATGTTGCTATTGGATAATAATAAAGTTATGATACTACCGATGATGAAGTTGAATGATCAGATTTCTTACGTTTTTATTGAAGTATTGTGTCATTTGAGTATTGTATTAATGATGTAAATTTTATAAGAATTATAGAGTATATAAGGATTGTACTGCACTAGTATTTCATTAAGGACTTGAGATCGTGTGGAACCAAGAAAAGTAACTCAATAGAAGGTTAAATTTTTGTAAAATATATGGTTGAGAGAAAGATAAAACATAATATCATTCTGATACTGAGGTAGTGATTTTTGGAATAATACATGATTGATTTGGATAAATTATATTGGATATTCTTGACTACCTTGAAGCTGATTAATGATTTGTATATTCCATCATTGTTGTATTTTACAACATTTTTGTATAAAAGTAGTATATCCAATATTATATAAGGAATAAGGGAGCATGAATGTAATCAATAAGGTTTTATGGTAATTCAAGATGTTGCCGTGTTTTAAAAGAATACAAGATGAAGGTGTTCACATGTTATTACGTGGCAAAAAGGATCTTCATTATGTTTACCTTCCTTATAAATTTTGGACTATGAGTTTAGAAAGAAGTATTTTGGATAATTCTAGTTTGAGATTATTTTTGGATTGCCATAAAAAGGACAACCCGAAGGCCGTGCGGCAACCCGTCGCATTCGGCAAGGCCGCGAGACTTGAACCTGCAACCGAAGGGAGACACGGGTGTATCACCTACCAATGGCCCACATGATGTCCTGGATTGAATAATATAGTTTTTTTAAAAGGTCTGGTAGATGAATTATAAATTAATTTTTTTGGAACCCTATACGAATAGGATAAATATAATATTTTTTTAAGTTCTATTATCTTTTAGAGTGAAAGATGAGTTTGTGGTATAAATTAGTTAACGGATGGAACTATACTTGTCAAGTATATATTTTTTCTTTCTTCTCTTCTTCTATGAAGAAATTAATTCTAAAACATTAGGTAAGGGATCTTAAAACTAAAAATGTGTTATCCTAATACCTTATGTATTGTTGAACGGATGATATTTTAAATCATCATAGATTGATGGGTTTGAGGCCCTCAATTCTACAATTGTTCGTGACTGATGACCTCAATCACTCCCTATAAATATTTAAGTTTTCCTCTAATTATGTGTCTCTAATTTCCACCAATGTTCTCCTAATCAAGATCCTAATTTGGTGGTGACTTTTTTATTCCCCTTTTCCTCTTTTTAAGACTAAATTTTATTAACCAAATTTTTGATGTGGGTTTTCCCACAAAGGTATTTTCTATTTTCAACCTTTTATTTAAAAAAAAAATTCAAATTGCAAGGATGTAATTTATTAAAGGATGGAAGAATGTAACACCCCCAAGATTTCATAGTACGTTATTTCTTCAAATTAATTCAATAACTTGCACTACACGCAACACCGAGTCCTAGAGCACCATGACTTACCAAAATAGCCATTAAAAAGTGGTTATGAATATTATTAACTGAATTTTGAACTTGATATAATCCTTATAATTTTAGAATCCATATTATGAGTTTCTTAGACATAATGTAATAACAAATTCATTTTTTTCAGATAAAAGAAGTATTTTTCAAACAAATGCAATTTTACCGCCTTTTAATGGAGAACCCTCTTTAAATCCAATATTTGAAACTTTTATGTATTAAATTTGACAAAATAAACTTCTTATTTAGAATAGGGACATAATAATGTTGTTTCAATAAATATTTGGTGTTTTTTCTGATAACTTTCATATTTGGGTGAATAGTGAAAAATACTCTATTTTAACTGAAAACAACTTTTTTAATCAAAATAATTTATTTTGTTAAATTATAAATTTTTTTGGTTTAGAATTATAAATAGATTTTGTTTTTACCATTTAATCCAATTATGTCCATTTTAAGTAATTTCACTTTGAAATTGGACATAAAAAAGTGTCAATCTTTTGATAATTATTATTTCTTAAAAATACTTCTTTTGGTTTCGACAACGGGAATTAATTTTAAATTAATAATTGAAGCTTCTATGTTTTGAATTTGGTAAAATGGAATTCATTTTTTAATTCATAATATCAATATTATCTTAGGGTAAAATTTTGGTATTTTTCTGAAAACTATAAATATTTGATGAATAGTGAAAAACACTGTTATTATTTAAAACTGACTTTTTATTTAAACAATTATTTATTTCATTTAAAGTTATCTTAGGTCAAAATAGATACATAATAACTATATAAACTCAATTTAATTCATTGGATTCAATTTATATTAATTTTAGATATATAAAAATTTTATCGAACTTTTTACCGTCTTTTAACAACCTCCTAGGAGCATTTGAAAATTTACATAAAACTTAATTTTACCGATTCTGTGAGTTGAATTTCAAAAATCCAAGAGACACGGTTGATATCATTAGGTAAAATTTGGTTTAATAAGATGAAAATAATTTTTTGTGAATAGTAACTTTTTACTTTTATTTACCACGATTAAAAGTAAATAGGGTAATTTAGGGTAAAAATAATAATATTATTACCCTAACACATGTCCTAATTCTATTGGATAAGTATAATTCGACCAAAAACAACCCTAGGAATAAAATATGATCCTTTAGGTCCACTTGGATTAGATTAGGACATTTATTATTATTTAATTCAAAGAAGTGTTAAAAGTGTTAAATTCAAAGTTAAATAACTAAAAAAAATTTAGTATAGGATTATATGTAAGATAAATTCGACTATAAATATTCATTAAAAATATAAAAATACTTCCTACATAATGGTGTTTTATTTATAATTTTTAGGCACTAAATAATTAAATATATTTATGACACAATGATGATGCAGTAATTACGGTATTAAGGAAAGATTAAAATAATTTATATCATAAATATCCAAATAAATGTCATTTGAGACTTTTTATGAATTACACTAATTTTTTAGGTTAATATGACATGTTTGTGTTGGTTATATGAATTTTTTTCGAAGTAATAATGCTATTATGAATTTATAAAAAACAAAATACCAAATAGTGTCAAAATTGACATAAAAGAGTTTTTAAAACAAATATTATATTATTAATTGATATTCTATTCCTAAAAATCTATGGTTCAGCAAAAAAACTTATATAATGATAGGTGTATCATTAATGAACCACTTGGGGTTATATTGGAGGTTTATAGTATTTTTATTAACCATATAATATAAAAATAGAAAGAGACATGGTAAATGTCAAACTATTTAACTAAGAGTTAAATCTAAAAGATAAAGTTAATATAGTGACCCAAAACTGCCTAAAACCAATTGGTTGAGTGGTTTTCAAACCATACCCACCTTATCCTTTTAATAATTCATTTTGGAGCCATTAAAAACCATAAATTATTTTATTATAAAATAATATTTCTAGCTTTTCCTAAGGTGCCTCTCACCCCTCTTATAAAAACACACTTCCCCTTATATCAAATTTACACCTCCATAGGAATTTGGCTCGGCCAAACCCTACCCAAATATCCTCCCGACTGTCCCCCTTCATCCTGGAGGACTTAATTTTGTTAAAAACCCAACCAAAGGATCCCTTTTGATCAAATCAAAAGGAAGAACCCGAAAAAGAGGTAAATATTTCATCACCTCTTTCAAGTTCCTTTCTTCTTCCACTTCCTATTTCTTTGTTGTTTCCATTATAAAATAATAATTCTAGTATCTTATATATACTATGATGTTATTTTAAATATGGTACAACCATATTTATTATTCTATCCATCCTTTGAATGACATTTCACAATATGTGCGTACGTACGACTTACCGTCTCCACGTCGTGGAGTAATTGTTATTCAATACATTATTATTTGGGTGGGTATCATAATGATGTGTAATTGATGTAAATAATAAATATAACATGATAATGATTCTTTATATATGATATACCATTGAATTATATATTATTTTTATATCAAAATAAGGATATTTTCGCTCGTAAATACGTAGGGATTACCGTCTCCACGAACGTGATGAGATTCATTCCCCATCATATCCATTCAAGACTAATTATCATTTGTTGATCAAAAATAATGTTTAAAGACTTGATATCATTAGGGGTATTAAGAAGATACATCCCATACATAACAAATATGACTCACATAACAAATAATATAAAGGAAAATGAATCTGTTAACACCCGAAACAACGATAATACTAAGATAATTTTAACAAAGCAATATTAAAAGATCATATATGATATCATATTAATGTATATGATTCTTTTATAATTTAATAAAAATTATTTAACCATTATACATGAGGTTAACCTACCCTCGACCAAGGAAATGTACAAGGTAAGGTTTTGTTCTACAATCTCTTTATTATCCGAGGTTTTTTATACGTAATTATCTACTGGGACCTCTTTATCATCCACATCCATGTTTCTTCAAAATGAATTTCAAAAAATTCTTACTATTTTATAGACTATTTGTTAAAGTAATTTATACCCTTTTTTGGCTTTTATAAGATGTTTATAAAGGAATCTTTCCATTATTTTCCAAACAAGGTACTTTTTGACCTTTTCACCAAATTTAAGGTAAGAATGTTTTTTTAACATATACGGCGGGTGTGACTATTTTATGCCGTTATAACATCGTCAAAGATTCCCTTACAAGATTATAAGAATATTTTTAAAATAAAGGTTTTCTTTTATAATTATATGAATTTTAAATGATTTCAAAATTGAAAGAAATATTTCTCAAAAAATGTTTTGATTTCATCTATGTCAACATTCTTTGATGGAATGTAAGCTTATTTGAATTTGATTTATTATGATACAAAAATTCCATATTTTATTGAAGGTTTCTTGATATGTTTGACTGTGGATGTGCTATTTTTATACCATTCAAATTTTATGGATAAAGTATTGACATTTTGTATGCTAGTTTTAATATGAATGTTTATGTTATGTTTAAACCTTTTCATATGAAGAATGCATTAGACTTAGTAAGTGACGGGTGGAACCTGCTATAGCTCCTCGATGCATCGGTAGGTCTCATGAGGCAAAATAGTGTCTTGGCACAAGGGTTTGACCAAATCTTATTTATAGTCTTGGCACAAGGCCTTGACTATGTTGTTATGAAAGTCTGGCATTATGCATTCCATTATTATGAAAGTGGCTATTGATATTACATGTGATTATTCAACTAGTATAATATCCATGTGAGTAAGTAAATAGAATTATTTTGATTTATATTTTCCATATTATGATGAATTTTATTTTGAAAAAGATTTTGTTTTAGTTTTATACATTGCCTTAAATGTTTATTCTTATTTATGAAAGTTTCTGCTATATTGTTATCGTTACTGAGCATCTGAGCTCACCAGTTTCTATGTTTTATTTTTCTAGGATGTGAATAAGTGTATTATGACTGACCTACAAGGATAGTATATGGGATCTCATTTTTTTCCATGTAAACGACGTTTTTGTAGTTTTCCATTTTATGATGTAATGTAAAACTTATGAATGTATCTAGTACTTCCAAGGCTGCTAAACTAATTGGTCTTTTGAGACTTGATCTTTTGTGATCATGACAATGATATATAATAATGCAATGACTCTAGGTAACTAGGTTCGGGGCATTACAATTGGTATTAGAGGAAGTTTAGTACAAACCTTGAAATCTATATTTAGATAAACTCTGATTAGAGGACATTACCCTAAGATATACTTTGAGGATTAGTATAGAAGAACTTCCTAGAATTTTGGTATTGTAGAGATTTTGTGAGTTTTCCAAGCAATACATCCCTGTATGAATATGAGGAGGTAGAGGTGGCTCCGGCATAGATGTACCTAGGGGTAAAACCTGAAAACACCGCTTTGAGCTAGAATTGAACGGGAACTGGTGCACGACAATGGGCCTTACTGCACTATTGGTTACAACATTGCCGGAGGATATGCTTAGGATCATTTTCATTTTCATTACAAAAAATTATTAAGTGTTTATGAGTATATACTTCCTCAAAGAAAACATTTTTTATGATTATGGATTATATCCATAAACTGTTCAATTTATGTTAGGTATTTTATAAGTTTGGAATTATTCATTGCAATTCATAAACTGACCTAGGGTATGCCATTGTATAGAAATGGCACCCAGTAGAAGGAATGTGAACTCTAACAATATATATGATCCAAAGAGTAAGAAGGATCATATCCTTCACATTATTAATCCAACATTTAGAAGGGAAATAGTCTCCCATGTATTCTCAACATATGAAGAAATAGTATCATGTGTTAATAAGATAAGTAAATAATTCTCTGAGTCATATGGCTTTGAAGGGAAGAAAGAGAAGAAAAGGATAGAAGAGAGAAAGATGGATAAAGGGAAGAGGGAAAAGAAGGATTTTACCATATGTGATTACTGTGGAAAGAATCGCCTTGGTAAATGCTTGAAGGGAATGAGAGTTTGTTATAAGTGTGGAGAAAAAGGACACCAAGTACGTGATTGAAAGGGTAAGAAAAAAGTTTCAAATATACAATGATTCATCTGGAAGGATTTGGGAAACTATGCGAATCAATCTCCAAATCATCAGAGTATACCCCAAAAGATGCTATTGGATAATAATAAAGTTATGATACTACCGAAGATGAAGAGGAATGATCAGATTTCTTACGTTGTTATTGAAGTATTTTGTCATTTTAGTATTGTATTAATGATGTAAATGTTATAAGAATTATAGAGTATATAAGTATTGTACTGTAGTACTATTTTATTAAGGACTTGAGATTGTGTGGAACCAAGAAAATTGACTCAATAGAAGGTTAAATTTTTGGAAAATATATGGTTGAGAGAAAGATAAACCATAATATGGTTCTGATACCGAGGTAGTAATTTTTAGAATAATACATGATTGATTTGGATAAATTATATTGGATATTCTTGACTACCTTAAAGATGATTAATGATTTTTATATCCCATCATTGTTAGAGTTTACAACATTTTTGGATAAAAGGAGTATATCTAATATTCTATAAGGAATAAGGGAGCATGAATGTAATCAATAAAGTTTTATGGTAATTGAGTATGTTGTAGTGTTTTAAAAGAATACACGATGAAGGTGTTCACATGTTATTACATGGAAAAAAGGATCTTAATTGTGTTTACCTTCCTTATAAATTTTGGACTGTGAGTTTGGACATAAGTATTTTGGATAATTCTAGTTTGATATTATTTTTGGATTTCCATAAAAAGGACAACTCGGAGGCCGGATGAAAACCCATCGCGTTCGGCAAGGCCGCGAGACTTGAACTCGCAACCGAAGGGCGACAAGGGTGTATCACATACCATTGGCTCATGTGATGTACTAGATTGAATAATGTAGTTTTTTTAAAAGGTCTGGTAGATGAATTATAAATTCATTTTTTTGGAACCATATATGAATAAGATAAATTTAATATTTTTTTTGAGTTCTATTATCTTTTAGAGTGAAAGATGAGTTTGTGGTAGAAATTAGTTAAAGGATAGAACTCCAATTTTCAAGTATATTTTTTTCTTTCTTCTCTTATTCTATGATAAAATTAATTCTTAAGAATTAGGTAAGGGATCTTAAAACTAAAAATGTTTTATCCTAATACCTTATGTTTTTTTGAACTGATGATATCTTAAATCATCATAGATTGATGGCTTTGAGGCCCTCAATTCTACAATTGTTTGTGAATGATGACCTCAGTCACTCCCTATAAATATTTACATTTTCCTCCAATTATGTGTCTCTAATTTCAACCAATGTTTTCCTAATCGAGATCATAATTTTGTGGTGACTTTTTCATTCCCCTTTCCCTCTTATTAAGACTAAATTTTATTAACCTAATTTCCGATGTGGGTTTTCTCACAAAGGTATTTTATATTTTCAACCTTTTATTTTTGAAAAACAATTTCAAATTGCGTGGACACAATTTATTGAAGGAGGTAAGAATGTAACACCCCAAGATTTCCTAGTACATTATTTCTTCAAAGAAATTCAATAACATTC
The DNA here is from genome assembly GCA_963277665.1 of Viscum album. Classification (NCBI taxonomy): domain Eukaryota; kingdom Viridiplantae; phylum Streptophyta; class Magnoliopsida; order Santalales; family Viscaceae; genus Viscum; species Viscum album. The sequence continues at coordinate 582,545,811 of OY728148.1, forward strand.
ACTACACACAACACCGAGTTCTAGCGCACCATGACTTACCAAACTAGACATTCAAAAGCAGTTATGAATATTATTAACTGAATTTTGAACTTTATATAATCCTTATAATTTTAGAATCCATATTGTTTATTTCGTAGATAAAATGTATGAACAAATTCATTTTTTTAGACAAAAGAAGTATTTTTCAAAAAAATGCAATTTTACCACCTTTTAATGGTGAACCCTATATAAATATAATATTTGAAACTTTTATATATTAAATTTGACAAAATAAAATTCTTCTTTAGAATCAAGACATAATTATTTAGTTTCAATAATTTTTTGGTGTTTTTCTGATAACATTCATATTTGGGTGAATAGTGAAAAATACTATATTTTAATTGAAAACAACTTTTTTAATAAAAATAATTTATAGTGTTAAATTATACATTTTAATGGTTTGAAAGTATAAATAGATCATATTTTTACCATTTAATCCAATTATGGTCATTATAAGTAATTTCACTTTCAAATTGGACATAAACAAGAGTCAGTCTTTTGATAGTTATCATTTCTTAAAAATACGCTTTTTGGTTTTGACAATGGGAATTAATTTCAAATTAACAAATGCAGATTATATGTTTTGAATTTGGTAAAATGGACTTCATTTTAGAATTCAGAGTATCAAAATTAGCTTAGGGTAAAATTTTGGTATTTTTTTGAAAACATTCAATTTTTGATGAATAGTGAAAAACACTCTGTTATTATTTAAAACTGAATTTTTATTTAAATAATTATTTATTTTATTTAAAGTTATTTTAGGTCAAAATAGATACATAATACCTATATAAATTCATTTTAATTCATTGGAGTCAGTTTATAATAATTTTAGATATATAAAAATTTTATCGAACTTTTTACCGTCTTTTACCCACCTCATTAGAGCATTTGAAAATTTACATAAAACTTAAGTTTACCGCTTTTGTGAGTTGAATTAAAAAAATCTGAGAGACAAGGTTGATATCAGTAAGTAAAATGTGGTTCAATAAGATGAAAATAATTTTTGGTGAATAGTAACTTTTTACTTTTATTTACCACGGTTAAAAGTAAATAGGGTAATTAAGGGTAAAAATGATATTATTTTTACCCAAAAAAATGTCCTAATTCTATTGGATAAGTATAATTAGACCAAAACCAAACTTTGGAATAAAATATGATCCTTTATGTCCACTTGGATTAGATTAGGACATTTATTATTATTTAATTCAAAGAAGAGTTAAATGTGTTAAATTCAAAGTTTAATAACTAAAACATTTTTAATATAGGGTTATACATAAGATATATTAAACTATAAATATTAATTAGAAATATAAAACTATTTCCTACATAATGGTATTTTATTTATAATTTTTAGACATTAAATAAATAAATTTATTTATGACACAATGATGATGTAGTAATTACCGTATTAATGAAAGATTAAAATAATTGATATTATAAATATCCAAATAAATGTAATTTGAGACTTTTTATGAATTAAAATAATTTAATAGGTTAATATGACATGTTAGGGTTGGTTATATGAATTTATTCGAAGTAATAATTCTATAATGAATTTAGAAAAAACAAAATACCAAATAGTGTCAAAATTGACATAAAAGAGTTTTTAAATCAAATATTATATTATTAATTGATATTCTACTCCTAAAAATATATGGTTCGGCCAAAAGACTTATATAATTATAGGTGTGTCATTAATGAACCACTTGGGGTTATCTTGGAAGTTTATAGTAAGTTTATTAACCATATAATATAAAAATACAAAGAGACATGGTAAATGTCAAACTATTTAACTAAAAGTTAAATCTAAAAGATAAAGTTAATATAGTGACCCAAACCTGTATAAAACCTATTGGTTTAGTGGTTTTTGACCCATCCCAACCTTATCCTTTAAATAATTTATTTTGGAGCCATTAGAAACCGAAAATTATTTTATTATAAAATAATATTTCTATCTTTTCCAAAGGTGCCCCTCACCCCTCTTATAAAAGGGCACTCCCCCTTCTCTAAAATTCACACCTCCATAGACATTTGGATCAGCCAAAACCTGCCCAAATATCCTCCCAACTGTCCTACCTTCATCTTATAGGCCTTAGTTTAGTCATAAATCCAACCTATGGATCCCTTTTGATCAAATCAAAAGGAAGAACCCAAAAACGAGGTAAATATTTCATCACCTCTTTCAAGTTCCTTTCTTCTTCCACTTCCTCTTTGTTTGTTGTTTCCATTATAAAATAAAAACTCCAGTATATTATATATACTATGATGTTATTATAAATTTGTTACAACCATATTCATTATTATATCCATACTTTGAATGACATGTCACCATACGTGCATACGTACGGCTTGCCGTCTCCACGTCGCGGTGTAATTGTTATTGAATACATTATTATTTGGGTGGGTATAATAATGATGTGTAATTGATGTAAATAATAAATATAACATGATAATGATTATTTATATATTATATACCATCCAATCATATATTATTTTAATATTAAAAGAGTGATATTGTTGCTCATGCGTACGTACAGATTACCGTCTCCACGAACACGATGAGATTTATTCCCCATTGTATCCATTCAAGACTAATTTTCATTTGATGATTAAAAATAATGTTTAAGGACTTGATATAATTATGGGTATGAATAAGATAAATCCCATACATAACAAATATTACTCACAAAACAAATAATATAAAAGAAAACAAATCCGTTAACACCTAAAACGACGATAATACTAAGATATTATTAACAAAGCAATGTTAAAAGATCATATATGATATCATAGTAATGTATATGATTATTTTATAATTTAACAACAATTATTTAACCATTATATAGGAGTTTAACCTACCCTTGACCAAGTAAAAGTACAAGGTAAGGGTTAATTCTACAATCTCTTCATTATCTGAGGTTGTTTATACTTAATTATCTACTAAGGCCTCTTTATCATCCACATCCATGTTTCTTAAAAATGTATTTCAAAACATTATTACTATTTTATAGACTATGAGTTAAATTCATTTATACCCTTGTTTGAATTTTATAAGATGTTTATAAAGGAATCTTTCTGTCATTTTCCAAACAAGGTACTTTTTGATCTTTTCGACAAATTTAAGGAAAGAATGTTTTTTAACATATACGGCAGGTGCAACTATTTTATGCCGTTATAACATCGTCAAAGCTTCCCTTATAATATTATAAGAATATTTTCAAAATAAATGTTTTCTTTTATAATTATATGACTTTTAAATGATTTCAAAATAGAAAGTTATATTTCTCAAAAATTGTTTTGATTTCATCTATTTCAACATCCTTTGATGGATTGTAAGCTTATTTGATGTTGATTTATTATGATACAAAACATAAAAATTGTATTGAAGGTTTTGCTATATGTTTTATTGTGGATGTACAATTTTTATACCATTAACGTTTTATGGATAAATTATTGACATTTCGTATGCTAGTTTTAATATGAATGTTTATGTTATGTTTAAAACTTTTCATATGAGGAATGCATTGGACTTAGTAAGTAACGGGTAGAGCCCGCTATAGCTCCTCAATACATTGTTAGGTCTCATGAGACAAACTAGTATCTTGGCACAAGGCCTTGAAAAAATCTTATTTGTAGTCTTGGCATAAGGCCTTGATTTTGTGGTTAGGAAAGTCTGGCATTATGCATTCCATAATTATGAAAGTGGCTATTGATATTTCATGTGATTATTCGACTAGTATAATATCCATGTGAGTAAGTAAATGGAATTATTTTGATTAATATTTTCCATATTATGATGAAGTTTATGTTGAAAAGGATTTTATTTTAGTTTAGTACATTGCCTTAAATGGTTATGCTTATTTATGAAAGCTTCTGCTATATTGTTATCGTTATTGAGAATCTGAGCTCACCCCTTTCTATGTTTTATTTTTCCAGGATGTGAAGAAGTGTGTTATGAATAACCTGTAGGTATAGTATATGGGATCTCATTTTTGTCCATGTAAATGATGTTGTTTCAGTTTTCCATTTTATGATGTAATGTAAACCTTATGAATGTATCTTGTACTCCCAAGGCTACTAAACTAATCGGTGTTTCGAGACTTGATATTTTGTGATCATGCCAATGATACATAATAATGCACAAACTCTGGGTAACTAGGGTCGGGGCATTACATGTATTCATCCAAACATGCTCACCAATGTCTGCAACTAAATTTTACTGTGAATTCTCAGTTGGATACTTGATCCATCAAAATATTCATTGTTTCCCGCCACACGTGTTCTCACACCTATGATCCAACACCCACATAGATTTCATTAAAACCAATTTGATCTTGTTTTGAATACACTAACTTCATATGATAATAAATATTAATTCACACCTGACATTCATCGAAAAATCCAACTAAATCCAAAACCAATTTCTCACCAACATCATAACGCTAAAACAACCATCCAACGACCCATCCTTAACAATGGAGGCCCTTCTAACACGATTTTCATCTTACAAAAACCTATGGTGGTATCCTCAACATAATAGTTTCCTTATACGACTCCTTTAGGGTGACCTTAATAGTTTTTACATCACCCATGTATCACTCCTTCGGATCCACGCTCAACTCATCCCATCTATACATGGATGGGATTCACCTTGATTGGCCATTCCACCACACCTGATCCAATTATAATGTCTAATTAAATATATAGAGACAATTAAAATTTCATTAAAACCCTAGGACACTATTCTTTTAATCATTTCATCAATCTCTATTAGTCCTAGACTCACACCTACCTTCTTACCTATTTATAATTGAAATGGGTATCACTTGAAACTTACATGTAACATTCCTATCTCATCCATTGAAAAGGGAATACAATCATGTACCAACTGATCAGACCATTTGACTCATTCTATGATGAGTTTTGAACCATGGAATTAGGCTGATGCTCCAAAACAATGACCATGATTCATGAAATATTAGTTTGTTAAGCCAACCACTTGATTAGATTCCACCCGACACCATTCTAGATCATGAACATCCACTTGCTCTCTCACCACACTACTAAAGTGCACCCCAAGATAATAGGGTCAGGTCCCTAAATGACCTTACCCTAGAAACAAACCTCAAACCAAAAACGTCATCACTTAATCTACTCTACCTAAGGAAAAACTAGTGAATAACCATGCCTTTTCCATAAACTTGATAGCACATCCTATGCAATGGTCTCATACCCAAGGAATCTTCCCATGAATTTCCATTTCTAAGACACTATCAAGCCCAATATAACCACTCTAAAGGTATTCCCTTGAACATAACACCAAAAAAACTCACTAAAATACTAAGTTGTATCTCAGGGGTCACCAGGGTCCACCCACCTAGCCCAAGAAAAAACTCACAAGTTCATGAATAATGGGAAATCACATATTATCATCTTAATAAATCATGATTTACACATGGAAAATACCACTATAGGGTCTCACATATACATAGGTTAGGTATCACATGCCAAGTCAAAAACCTAATAGGGTAATGATTCTCATCGAGTGTCCATACGTAGGACTACTACCTCGAGAATCATAACCACATCAACCACATTTACACACATAACAGATTCATCGTGGACAATTAATTATAATTGAACCACTATCACATGGTTTGGATAAGTAGATTTCCATCCCAATCTATATGGGAAAATACCATATATGTTTTTAGTGACACTTTAAAAAACTGAACCTATTTTATTTTCAAAAAATAGAAATATAATTACCCTTAGGTTTTACCTCTAAGGAACCTCATGCCTATATTGACCTACTAGGGTCATCATATGAGCCTTTCACCAAGGAACCTCCTTGTATTTATCAAGATTCACCATGCTATAGATCCACATGACCTTCCATCAGAAGGAAATATAAATACATGTTGGCATAAATATGTATAATTGCACCAAGTAATTCTACAAAAGAAACATTATATGAGCAGTTTCAACACTTTAAAAAAATGTACCTCCGTCGTCAGTAAAACCAAAGACTATCAAGCCTATATAACATGTTAACCCCACGTTCCTAATATAATGTATGAGACACATCTTACCTCTATAGTTCATGATTCAAATCAGAATCACTGGCCTATTTCAAACAAGAAAATAGTTGAAATATAATAATAAACCAAGAACCTCAAACTTACATGTGAGTTACTCAATGTGAAAATAACATGTAACTATAACATCAAAAATCAAATAGAAATCCCATCCATGGTAACCAAGAATTTCTATCAGAACAAGTGTTCTCAATGAAACAACTCAATATCCATGACTGACTCCAACACATTCCTAGATCTCCTGGTTACCTTATCCCAAATAGTTTTAAAAAATAAAAGGAAATATCTGCTTCCACTTTGTAACACCCCTTTCTATAGGAAACTTGATTCATGACTTGAACCAGTTCACTACAAGGCCTTAGGAGCACCTCCCTATATGCCAATGGTTTTCGATTACCAGTAGGGGTCTAGGATAGTTCCATGGGGTGACTATAACCATTGATCAGAGTTCAAAATAATAATTAAATAATAAAATATCATACAATAATAATAAAAATCATATTATGTAGGATAAATAAAAAACCCAATCCTCAATAATATGAAATGTGGAAGCAGTAAAACCATACAAGGATGAACACCCACCGAGATGATCATATATAAAAACAAAGATATGATAAAATAAAAAAAATAAAATTAGTAGAGGCATAATTTAATCCCGAATAATCACCTCATCCCGATATGAAATCCTACTCAAGATGATTAGATTGATCATCAACATCATACCAAGTTACTACTCAACTTGTTCCCGTGATAAGTGAGAGGTCTTCTCAGTTACCCAAGTTCCATGGTTTCCTAATCATGGTGTGAGTACATAACTTAGAATTAAATTTCTAACATGGTCCCATACATAATCAATATATTCCATGTATGTGAATTTTATATGATCAAATAAAATAAATAAACAAACTATGAACAAATAAATAACCACCATCTACCAGTTTTGGCTAGTGTTGGGGTGTCTGTGAGCACATCAAGATGAATTTTCCAACCATATAAAAACTAGATCCTAGGGTGTAACCCAAGATTTCTTGAACCAAAGGATTTAAAGGACAAAAATATCATCATCAATTGATCAAAAACTATATCATAGGTGTCCTAATAATCTCTCCAAGATTCCATATCATAAATGGCTCGAAGATGATTCCCTACATCCTGAGCTGTCATTGACCCTAAGGCCATCCTCCATATCACCATGCTAATCAGATAGATCGAAGGCATCTAGGGAATCCTATTTAGGAACAATTAATATCATTAGGCTTGACTGTCCATATCCTAGGGGTGGACTAGGAAAATATCCATAACAATAGTGATTATAATAAAATCATCAAGAATGAATGGTTGGATTCTAGACATACTAAACATCTGAGGGACCCATGGCAACCAAAGAATCCCATATAGACATGAGGTTGTATATAAGAATCCCAACCATTATTAACCATATTAATGGTTAGATCCCATGAATTACATTTGAGAATCCAATAATACATTATCTAATTAGTCATATTACACAAATATCACATAAGGAACCAAAGGCTACCTCCTAAGAAGTACCTTTGGCCATCCCCAAAGTCACCATCACATCTCGTTAGGCCCATAGTCTGGGTATCAATAAATACTTATGGGAATCTATATCTATATCAAGAGAAATAATGTGAAATTATAATTACAAGTAAAGGGTTAGATTAATTCCTAAACCTATCACCTATGTCCACAACTCCTTAGGCTCACATCATTAGTATGGGTTTTGAGGTGACACCGAGCACCATCCCTACCCATTCTTGATTCGAACCTATCACTAAAGTCACAAGTCACCGGGGAACCTACTAGGGTACCCTTGGGTCTCATAAATTTATCTTTATATTCTTGGGTAATCCACACTAGGGATATGTTCTTAATCTCTTCCCCTTTCCCAGGTGTCCTAGGTCGACCTTAACACCTGACCCATCCACCAGTCTTATAGGATCTAACCATCCAAGTAGTCATGTACTAGTAGGGTAGGAACACTCACCCCAAAGTTATATCAATGAGTCCATGCAATCTAGGGTATCTATCATGGGCACCCACTTTTTCATGCATCATGATTCATAAGGTTTAAGTTATATTCCAAGCCAGCGGCAGCTGAGATGTCTATTCGGTACATGAGGGTCCATCGAGGTCCTTGACACTTTGTGAAATTTAATCATAGGTTTTAATTTTTATTAAAGAACTTAAATAATTTTAAATAATATAAACACCTATAGTGTGAGGAATATGCATAACATATTCATATAATTAAATTAATAATACTAAAGGGTAGATTCATAAGGACCACCAACCTTAAACTGATGTGAAACCCCTTTTTAAAGCATATGGATAACTCTCTCTAAGGACCATTAAGCCTGTCCGGCCATCATCCAAATGACCTGAGGCCCTATATCAAAGAAAATAACCAAAATTAATTAATTATAGTCAATTAATTAACTACATTTAAAATAAATTATATTTTTAATTTAAATAGGAATAAATTCCAAGTAGCTAATCGGTTGACTTGTGTGAGTACGGTTGGTGGCTGAGATGTGTGGGCCTGTTTGGGATGAAATTTGACCCATGAGAGCATGTTTATGGATGTGTGAATAGGTGTTTTATAAGAGTGTGCACACATTTTGATTCAAGGGATCATAGTAGTGAACACTGGAAATAAGGGTACCTACCAAGTTTTAGGCTGGCGAGTAGTTGGGCATGAGTCAAGGAATGATAACCTTGAAAAGGGCATAGTGGGTAGAGATAAACAATGTTTTGTTTGAAAAGGATAAATTAACCTCAGTTAATAAGGGTGATGTTAGTTTGTATTGTAGTGTTATGGCATGTTTGATATGACAAATCAATCCTAGTTAGGTTTTAATAGGATAATGGTTTAAATCAAGAGGATCATCTAGCACATGATGAAGCCAAGACCCATTGGGGAAGGTTCTACAAAAACAGTGGAAGGGAAAAAAATATTGTGGGGATTTGATCATATTACATGGATATTTTTACCCTCTCTATAACGAGTCATGGTGAAGACCAAGGATGGAATTATGTAAGACAATAATGGATGACATTGATTCTTCAAATAACACCTCAGTATGAGTGGGTTTGTCATCACTTGACCACTGTGTTCAGTAACATATGATTTGTGGACCATGGAGATAGGAGTGTTGAACTAGTAGAAATAATGACAAGGATACTCCTTTGGTAAGGAGCATAGTACTAATAATTGGATTGTGATGCTCAGGTTGAGAAAGGGTTGTTGGTGTATATGACCGGTCTTTATATGGTCATAAAGACACCAGATGTAGGTGCATGGGTATTTCTAGTACAATATGGATTCCCTTGGGAACTCTGAAGGTTGTTTTTTTAGGTTGGTCAAAAGACATGCAGTCAAACTAGAATCAGGAACAACAATGCGATTCCAACTTGATTTAGTGTAATGTCATGTTGTTACATAGGGAATATCACTAGAATTAGTGTGAATGATCAATGTTTGACTGCAAAATCACTTTTTGGGAAAAGATATACCTTGGTGTGTCAGGATGAGCATCAGATAACTTTGGCGAGAAATGAATCATTCTTACTAATTTCATGATCAGTTAGTGGTGGAAGCTCAGCATTCTTTAGTTTGAGTAGTGGAGGTTTAATATGGCAATGACATCAAGAATCAGGAAGTGAGATGGTACTTTTTGGATACTGATCTTCTTGAGGCGGGTTATCAAGAATATTTTCTCTTAGTGATTTCATGCAAAAATGGATGTGATGTGTTTATAAATTTTTTTATCATGTTCTTTTGGATGTGATGGTGATGTTTGGGGTGTTGTTCAGGGACTTTTGAGGAAAGGTAAGAGTTTTGGGTTGTGCTTGGATGGTAGAGGAATGTCCGTTTGGAATTGAAGATGGAAAATGAAGGTTGGTGTCAGTGTTTTATAATGATATCATGCATGCTAAGTTATAGTTAATTAGGAACTATGTAGAGAGTGTTGGGACTACTAAGAATAATCTTGATAGTCAAATTTTGATGGTCGAAGGTGTGGAAGTTTGGAAATAGCCTTGTAAGATATGTCTTATGATAGAGAGCACCATAGGTTGGGTAATCAAATAAAAGATGACACATAGGTGTCTCAGGATAGATGAAAATTATGGTACTCCATATCACTTTTTAACAAAAAAACAAGCATCAACTCAAGATCAGGAGACCTTGTGTCCTAGGATTGAGATACTTTTAGAAGCATGTTGGGGAATTTAGAATTGGAGTGCGACCATTAATGGTAATGGATGGACAAGAGGTTTTAGGTTATATTTGGACTACCACCAGGGCTTCTCAAAGATAAGAAGTGATATGGTGGGGTGTTTGTAATTACCTCATCCATATAGTCATTTAAAATTTTGGGAGAGAACTTGAATTCTTGGTTAGTAGAGGGTGTGATTTTTGAACTGAGCTTCGGGTTGATAGTTTAAAGGTTGGGATGCCCAAAACATGTGTAATTACATGTTAATTAAATCATAGAGGGTTGTTTGAGGAGTTTTGGTAGTAGAACTAGGAGTCTATAACCAGAGACATGGCAAAAACAACACCAGTTAGCTGGTATAGGTCCACCAGATAACCAGTGGAAAAATATAGGACCCCCAGGTTCTGTCTGGGGCAATTGGAAAAATATTGCCCTAGATATAGATATCATATGGATCACCGACTAGACGATGACCTCCTTGGTGGTTTTTTGGTAAGGGATATCCTAATAATTTTACCAGGGCCACCACATATTTCATTTAATATGGTTTTTATTCCATTGGGGGATAGTATCTTGCCCATACATGCCTCCCTCCATCTCTTCTTCTATTGGGTAAATATCCTTTATCCGATGCCCATTTTAGCTTTTTTCACTTGCGATCAAGAGACTTTATTGATTCAATTATTCCTATTTCCTTTCTTATTCTTTTATTTTTGTGTCTATCTTTCTTCCATTGTATTAATATAATATTACCTATTTACAGGGCATTAATATTATTTTCTATTTTATTCTAACTCTGACTGAACCAATGGATGATACTCAATGATTTGACTTGTACAATATTAAGTTAGGTGGTCCCATTAAATAACCCATATTCCCTTTTAGTTTTTGATGCATGTATAGTGAGGTCTTTCTAGTTTTATGTTCTATGACCTTGGAATTTCTCAAGGTTTTAAAATTTGGGTTTTCCTTGATTAATAGTTATCTTCTAGATACTTTGGGATAAGTATTACTTGAGCTTTTCAATTAGTTAATCCATGTTTAAATCTTTACAACATGAGATTTTTTTGGAACTAATGGATGTGAAATGGAATTTCACATTCATTTCTTAATGGAAATGGAATTTATTTCTAAATTGGATCTTAAAAATAGAAAAAAGTTTTTTTAAAGTAATGGCCTTGGGTAGGTTTCAAACTCATAAAATGGGAATCAATAAAATGGTGTTTTAAATGGTAAATTGTTTGTTCCTTATGGATTTGGTAGTTATGTTTTGTAAAGTGAGCTTTATAAAAATTGATAAACCTTTTGAAATGTTTTTTATAAATAAAATTATAGGAAATGGTATTTGGGAATTAAAAGTGTAGGCCTCAATTATATACCTCGACCCACCAGTGAGTTGGGATGTCCTCATGGTCAGACATGAGTAAGACATTATGGGTAGTTTCCATGCGTAATCCCCATTCACCACTGCCTCTCCATAACAGCACGCGGAATGCTTCTATGCATAAGCCCCATCCACCATTGCCGCTCCATAGAGGCACCCAGGAAGATTCCTTGAGTAATCCCCATTCACCATTGATGCTCCATAGCAGTACCCGAGCAACTTCCATGCATAAGACGCATCCATAATTGTCACTCCTTAGTGGCACCGGGGAAACTTCCTTGCCTAATCCCCATCCATCCAGTTCTTCTCCTTAGCAGCACAGGGGAAACTTCCATGCGTAAGCCCCATTCACCACCATCTCTCTTTAGCATCACCTAGGGATACTTCTATGCGTAATCCCCATCCACCATTTTCGCACTATAGCGGCACCTAGGCATCTTCTTTGTGTAATCCCCATTCACCATTACCGCTCCATAGCGTCACCCGGGTAGCTTTCATGCATAAGCCCCATCCATCATTGTCGCTCCTTAGTAGCACTTGGGAAACTTCCATGCGTATTCCCCATCCATCCATTTCTTCTCCTTAGAGGCACCCTAGCATCATCCATGTGTAAGCCCCATTCACCATTGCCGATCCATAGTGGCATCTGGGAAGCTTCCTTGCGTAAGCCCCATTGACCATTGTCGCTCCATAGCAGCACTCGAGCACCATCCTTGCATAAGCCCCATTCACCATTTCCGCTCCATAGTATCACCCAAACAACTTCCATGTGTAAGACCCATCCATCATTACCACTCTTTAGCAGCACCCGTGTAGCTTTCATGCATAAGCCCCATTCAACACTGCCTATTCTTAGCAGTACCTAGGATAATTCCATGCGTAAGCCCCATCCACTATTGCTGCTCCATCGTGGCACCCAGGTAGCTTTCTTGCGTAAGCATCATTCACCATTGTCACTCCATAGCGGCACCTGGGATGCATCCATGCGTAACCCCATCCATCATTACCGCTCCTTAGCGGCACCGAATAATTTTCCTTATATAAGCCCCAACCATCCATTTCTGCTCCTTAATGGCACCCTGACAACATCCATGCATAAGCCCCATTCACCATTTTTTCTCCATAGCAGCACTCGTGCAACTTCCTTACGTAAGCCCCATTCACCATTTCTGCTCCATCGAGGCACCCAAGCAGCTTCCTTGCGTAAACCCCATTCACCATTAACACTCCATAGAAACACCAGGAAATCTTCCATGCGTAATCTAAATCCATCATTACCGCTCCTTAGCGGCACCCAGGTAGCTTCCATGCATAATCCCCATCCATTATTGTCGCTCCTTAGCAGCACCTGGGCTGCTTCTATGCATAAGCCCCATCCACCATTGCCGCCCCACAGCGGAACCTGAGCTGGTTCCTTGAATTTTCCCCATTCACCATTGCCCCTCTATAGCGGCACCCAGGTAGCTTCCTTGCATAAGCCCCATTCACCATTGCTGCTCTATAGCAGCACCCAGGAAGCTTCCTTGCGTAAGCATCATCCATCCATTTTTTCTCCTTAGAGGCACCCAGGAAACATCCATGCATAATCCCCATTCACCATTTCCACTCCATAGAGGTACCCGGGAAGCTTCCTTGAATAAGCCCCACCATTGTCTCTCCATAGAGGCACCCGAGAATCTTCCATGGGTAAGCCCCATCCACCATTGTCACTTCTTAGCAGCATACATGAAGCATCCATGTGTAAGACCCATTCACCATTGACGCTCCATAGGGGCACCCAAGATGCTTCCTTGCATAATCCCCATTCACCATTTTCGCTCCATAGACGCACTGGGGAAACTTCCTTGCATTAGCCCCATTAACCATTGTTGCTCCATAGCGGCACTCGAGAAACTTCCTTGTGTAAGCCCAATTCACCACCCTTCATGGATGCCCCTTTTCGCCATGATCTTCAGGTCCTTACTTCCTATTGTTTCTCACACTGACCATGACTCACATGTGCTTAGAGTGGTAAGCATTGTATATGACATCCTTCATGGTCCGACCTATAGTTAAATCCCCAAAACTCTTGAACTATGTGGACATTGATCCTTGCCAAGGCAAGGTATGTAGGAAGCCTCCCTAAGCTTCAAGCCCAACACCTATTGGTCCCGACCCCCTCTATGTCGGTCCAAAAAACCATCTGGAACTACGTGGGATTAGATCCTTTCCAAGGCAAGGTACGTAGGACACCTCCCTGAGTTTCAAGCCCGTCACCCATTGGTCCCAACCACTTCAGGTAGGTCCACACTTGTCTTGCATGATGTTAAACTGTACGCCCCAGTTTTGTCCCATAAGAAGTTAAACTGTACCCGTTCAAACTAAGTGGGATTTGATCCATGTCTCCTAGACAAAGTAAGTAGGAAGCCTCCTTGAGGTCCAACCCCGATCGCCAGTAAGACGTTGTGTTCCCCAATCTATGGTAATCCATTGAAACCCCAATAAATGGTAAGCCGTTTTATTCCCCAATCGACAGTAAGCCGTTGGAACCCCAATCACTAGTAATCCATTATCAACCCCAACCAGTGGTAAGCCGTTAGAACCCCAATAAACGGTAAGCCATTGTCAACCCCAACCAGTGGTAAGCCATTGGAACCCCCACCGAACTATGTGGACTTTTATTCCCTACCACGGGGATACATAGGAAGCCTCTATGAGGTTCAATCCAAACACTATCATCACCTTCATGACAATTCCATCTCACCCCCCTCCACTTCAATCAACTCCCCATCATATATCCTAATTCTCACCCAGGCCACCAAATCCGGGTGAGATCATTACATTCATCCCAGCACCACTCCTTGAGGCCCCTGGGTAGATAACCATGCATAATCCCCACAAAATACCTAACCATCCACCTAAGTGTGACCCTCTTGCGATGGGCCTCTAACCACGTACAAGCCCCAACATGTCTACGAGTTTTTTTCCTTTGTGTACAAACCGATTCATCACCCCTTTGAACTATATGGGTTTTGATCCATGTCGTATACCCAAGGTACGTAGAAAACCTTCATATGGTTCAATCCCAGCCAATGGTAAACCTTGGTGTCTCCCCCATTCTAGGTTGAACTCTCTCTGATCCGCCCTCAGTGGTGTCCAGATTAGCCTTCATGGTGTGACATCTTCCCTTTACGGGGCACACCACCTTGGGTCTTCTCTCATTGAGAATTCTAACCTATCCATATGGTGTTCCCCATTCTGGGGTGTAATATTTCTGATCCACCCTCAGTGGTGTCCAGATCATCCTTCACAGTGTGTTATCTTCCCTCCATGGGACACACCACCTCAGATCTGTCCTCATTGGGCGTTCTAATCCATCCATCAAGTAAACCTTTTTGGAACTCCCCCTAGGGATGTACCAATCAGATTCATCTCTATTGGATGTTCTAATCACTCTCATTCCATCTCCACAATACATTAAACTCATGGCCTACCTCGTGTTAAACATGAGATGCCTGAGCAAAACCTCAGAAGATATGCCTTTGGCATAACCATCTCCGCAAGACGTTAAATTTTTGACATAACTTGTTCTAAACATGAGAAGATAAGGATAACCTAAGATACATGCCTCAAAAATAAGACACCCCATGACCGAAGTGGCATGCCTCAGGTTCTGCACCCTTCATATTCCCTCTTATGAGGAAGAATACTGGTTCTCCAATGTCCACGCATCTAGATATGCCCTGACATGCCTGATGTTGTCATCTACTCCAACCGAAGTTTACTACCATGTCAAGACTCCATAGAATGTCCTAACAGAAGTAGCGTAATTAATCAGTATCCAAAAAGATATGGCACCAGGAATGAGATTCACGAACAACGTCTTAATCTATGAGGGAGACTCAGACTAGGTAACGAGTTCTAAGGAGGAATCCATGAAAGGAGGAACCAACATCTCATCATCCTATTTCAATCAAGGAGAAAAATTCCCTGAATAAGTGATGGATGTCACCAACCCTTGGAAAGCGGGAATGTGGGGAAACAATCAGCATGTCCTCTACAGACGAATACGTGCCCCGACAAAAGCGTTGGAAACAGAAATGGTGAACCCGACATGAATCTCTTCACCTTTAACAATGAGTAGACCAAATATGTCAAAAAAATTGAGGCATCACCCATGTGAATCCCCTCTCCTTCATATGTGAGAGGATGAGTACCATCGGGTGTGTGAAGACTATGGTCCATCGTCTCCTCGCCGAATCTGCTGCCTTAAGAGGCCACGTAGGGGGAATCTTCCCCCCCGACTCCATAAGCTCCTTGCCAACCCCGCCACCTTAAGAGGCCCTCATAGGGCATCTGCCCTCCAACTACATTGGCTCCCCACTGACCCCACCACCTTAAGAGTTCGCAAAGGGGGCATCCGCCCCCAAATCCATTAGCTCCTCACTGACCCCGTCACCTTAAGAGGCTGTGCTGGGGGCATTCTCCCCTGACTCCATCGGCTCCTCGCTGATCCCACTGCCTTAAAAGGCCACGTAGGGGGAATCCTCCCCCCAACACCATTGACTCCATGCTGACCCCGCCACCCTAAGAGGCTGTGCATAGGGGCATCCGCCCCAACTCTATCTGCTCCTCGCCGACCCCGCCACATTAAGAGGCCACACATGGGGAATCCGCCACGGACTCCCTTAGCTCCTCACCGACCCACCACACTAAGAGGCCACAAATGGGGCATCCTCCCCCGACTCGATTGACTCCTCGCCGACCCCACTGCCTTAAGATGCCATGCAGGGGGCATCCGCCCCCAACTCCATCGGCTTCTCGCCGACCCCACCGCCTTTAGAGGCAGTGCAAGGGGCATCTGCCCCTGAACCCATCAGCTCCTCGCTAACCGCGCTTCCATAAGAGGTTGTGCAGGGGGCATCTGCCCCCCAAAAACATTGGCTCCTCACCGACCCTACCACCTTAATAGGCCACGAAGGGGGGATCCACCCCCAACTCCATCATCTCTACGCCGACTCCGCCGCATTAAGAGGTCGTGCATGGGAAATCCCCCCCCCCCCCCCCCCAACTCCATCAGCTCCTCACTGACCCCACCGCCTTAAAGGGCCGCGCAGGGGGCATCTGCCCCCCAACACTATCAGCTCCTCACCGAACCTATCTCCCTAAGAGGTCGTGCATGGGGGAATCCTCCCAGACTCCATAGGCTCCTCGCCGACCCTGCTTCTTTAAGAGGTCGCACAGGGGTAATCTTCCCCCGACACCATTGGCTCCTCGCCGCATTAAGAGGCCGCACAGGGGGCATCCGCCCCTGACTCCCTCAGATCATCGCCGACCCCGCCGCATTAAGAGGCCGTGTAGGGGGTTCCTCCCCCGAATCCCTTAGCTACTAGGTGACCCTACCACCTTAAGAGGCCACGAAGGGGGAATCCACCCCTTCGACTGCATCGGCTCCATGCCAACTCTGCCTCCATCGACCTTGCCACCTTAAGAGGCTGTGCAGGGGGCACCTGCCCCCTGACACCATTAGATCCTCACCAACCCCACCACCCTAAGAGGCCATGCTGGGGGCATCCTCCTCGACTCCATCGGCTCCTCATAGACACCACCACCTTAAGAGGCCACGCAAGGAGCATCCGCCCCCGACACCATCAGCTCCTCACCACCACCACCACCGTAAGAGGCCGCATAAGGGGAATTCACCCCTGAAACCATCGTCTCTTCATCGACCCCACTGCGGTAAGAGGCCCCATAGAGGGGAATCCGCCTCGACTCCATCGACACCTCTCTGACCCCACCACCTTAATAGGCCGTGCAGGGGGCATCCGCCCCCGACACCATCAGCTCCTCGCTGACCCCACATCCTTAAGAGGCCGTGCAGGGGGAATCCTCCCCCCAACTCCATCGGCTCCTCACTGACCCCTCCACCTTAAGTGGCTGTGCAGGGGGCCTCTGCCCTTGACACCATCGGCTCCTCGCTGACTCCACTACCTTAAGAGGTCGCGCAGTGGGCATCTGTCCTGAATCCATTGGCTCCTCGCCGACCCCGCCACATTAAGATGCCGCGCAGGGGGCATCCGCCCTCGACTCTATCAACTTCTCCCCGACTCTTCCGCCTTAAGAGGCTGCGTAGGGGGAATTATCCTCTGACTCCATTGGCTCCTTGCTGACTCTTACGCCTTAAGAGGTCATGCATTGGGGCATCCTCCCCTAACTCCCTCGACTCATCGCCGACCCCACCACCTTAAGAGGCCGCGAAGGAGGAATCTTACCATGATTCCATCAGCTCCTCACCGAACCTACCTCCTTAAGAGGTCATGCAGGGGGCATCTTCCCCATAACACCATCGACTCCTCAAAGACCCCACCGCCTTAAGAGGCCGCAAAGGGGGAATCCGACCCCCAAATCTATTGGATCCTCACCGACTCTGCTGCCTTAAGAGGCCGTGCAGGGGGAATCCTCCCCTGACTCCATAGGCTCCTCACCGACCCTGCTACCTTAAGAGGATGCACATGGGGCATTCTTCCCCCAACACCATCAGCTTCTCGCCGACCCCACCACCATAAGAGGCCACGCATGGGGGCAGATGCCCCAAATCCATCGGATCCTTGACAGCCCCACCGCCTTAAGAGGCTGCACAGGGGGAATCCACCCCCGACTCCCTCAGTTCCTCACCGACCCCGCCGCCTGAAGAGGACGCGAAGGGGGAATCCGCCCCCGACTTCATCGGCTCCTCGCCGACCCCACTGCCCTAAGAGGCTGCTTAGGGGGAATCCTCCCCTGACTCCATCGGCTCCTCGCCGACCCCCCCTCCTTAAGAGGCTGCGTAGGAGGTATCCACCCCCAACTCTATCGGCTCCTCACCAATGTCGTCGCCTTGAGAGGCCGCACAGGGGGCATCCACCCACCAACACCATTGGCTCCTCGCCAACCCTGTCGCCCTAAGAGGCTGTTCAAGGGGTATCTGCCCCAACTCCATTGGCTCCTCACCGACCCCAATGCCTTAAGAGGCCGTGTAAGGAGCATCCACCCCTGACACCATCAGCTCCTCACTGAACCCGCCTCCGTAAGAGGCCGCGCAGGGGGCAGCCTCCCTCGACTCCATCAGCTCCTTGCCAACCCTGTCTCCATAAGAGGCCGCACATGGGGCATCTAATCCCAACACCATCAGCTCCTCACTGACCCCGTCACCCTAAGAGGCTACGTAGGGGGGCATCGTCCCCGACTCCATCGGCTCCTTGCCGACCCCGCCGCCTCAAGAGGCCGCACATGGGGAATCCGCCCCCAACACCATCAGCTCCTTGTCGACCCCGCCGCTTTAAGAGGCCACGCAGAGAGCATCCGATCCGACTCCCTTGTCTCCTAGAAGACTCTGCTACCTTAAGAGGCTGCGAATGGGGCATCCGACCCCTGACTCCATCAGCTCCTTGCCAACCCCACCACCTTAAGAGGCCGCGCAGGGGGAATAAGCCCCCGACTCCATCGTCTCTTGCGGACCTTGCTACCTTAAGAGGCCACATAGGGGGCATCTACCCCCCGACACCATCGGCTCCTCGCCGACCCTGCCTCCCTAAGAGGTTGTGCACGAGGGAATCTTCTCTGACTCCATCGACTCCTCATGGACCCCGCCGCCTTAAGAGGCCATGAAGAGGGAATCCTCCCCCGACTCCATTGGCTCCTCGCTGACTCCTCCGCCTTAAGAGGCCGCACAAGGGGCATCTATCCCCGACTCCATCAGCTCCTCACCGACCTCGTTGCCTTAAGAGGCCGCGCAGGGGGAATCTGGCCCCGACTCCATAGACTCCTCATCGACTCCACTACCTTAAAAGGTCACACCGAGGGCATCCACCCCCCGACACCATCAGCTCTTCGCTGACTCCGCCGCCTTAAGAGGCCACGTAGGGGACATCTACCCCCCGACACCATCGAATCCTCGCCGACCCCACCGCCTTATGCGGGCACATACGGGGCATCCGCCCCCCCGACTCCATCATCTCTTTATCGACCCCGTCGCCACCAGAATCCACTACAATAATCCTTTACGCAATGCTATTATTAGGCAAAAGATTCCTCCCCGTCACCACCAACAGTCACTGTAGAGGTCCTCCCTACACTGCTATCATCAGGCATGGAAGTCCTACCCATCACCACAAGTAGTCACTACAGAGGTCCTCCCCGTGCCGATATCCTCTAGCACAAATTTACCTCAAGTCGTCATAGATGATTTCATGCCTTTGGGGATCCATCGCCCCCATTGTACCGAAGAGCTAGGATTCCACGCCTCTCAGGCTCTTTAAACCATGTCATACCGATGCTCTAGGATTCCACGCTTTCCGGGCTCCAGTGCCCTATCATACCGATGATCCAGTCTTCCAAGACTCTTAGGCTCTTTTGACCCCATCGTACCAACTCTCTATGCTTCCATGCCTTCCGGGTTCCGTCATCCTGTCGTACCGATGCTCCAGGCTTCCACCCCTTCTGGGCTCTATCACTCCATCGTACCGACACCCAAGGATTCCACGTCTTCTGAGCTTCGTCGCCCCATCATACCGACACTCCAGGATTCCACGCCTTCCAGGCTCTATTGCCCCATCATACCAACTCTCCAGGATTCCATGCCTTATGGGATCCCTCACCTCGTCGTACCGATGCTCCGAGCTTCCATGCCTTTAGGGCTATATCTCCCCACCGTACCGACGCTCTAGGATTCCATGACTTCTAATCTTCTTCGCCCCATCGTACCGACGCTCCATGCTTCCATGCCTTACGGGATCCATTGCCCTATCGTACCGATTCTCCAGGCTTCCACACCTTCTGGGGTCCATCACTGCATTGTACCAACACTCCAGGATTCCACGCTTTCCAGGCTTCAGTGCCCCATCGTACCGACAGTCCATTCTTCCATGCCTTCAGGGCTCCACCGCCCCATCATACCGACGCTGCAGGCTTCCACGTCTTCCGGGCTCCATCTCCCCATCGTACTGATTATCTAGGCTTCCACGTATTCTGGGATCTATCCCCCTATCGTACCGACACTCCAGGATTCCACACCTTTGGGGCTCTATCGCCCCGTCGTACCGATGCTCCAAGATTCCATGCCTTCGGGGATCCATCACCCCGTCGTGCCGACATTCCAGGCTTCCACACCTTCCAGGCCCCATGGACCTGTCGTACCGACACTCCAGGATTCCACACCTTCCAGGGTCCATGGCCCTGTCGCACTGACGCTCCAGGATTCCATGCCTTTCGAACTCCATCACCCCCATCATACCGACAATACATGATTCCATGCCTTCCGAACTCCATCTCCCCATCATAATGATGCTCTAGGATTCCATGCCTTCTAGGCTACATCGTCCCATCGTATCGACGCTCTAGGCTTACACACCTTTCGAGCTCCATTTCCCCATCATACCGACGCTCCGGGCTTTCACACTTTCTGATCTCCTTCACCCCTCCGTATTGAGGGTATGTTGTTATCCCTACCACCATTACGACACTGTGTTTCATCCAAACTACCACATTGCATCAACCAAAGAGGTCCTCCCTATATCCCTAACACCATCTTGTGGAATGTTCACCATGAGGTATCTCAGATCACGCATGGAGAACATCCATGCATGCGCTAGGGTAATTTTAGGGTAATCCCATCATATGGGTTCTCCCTCGTCCTCAAGGATCCAAAACCATAAAAATGGGATAGATATGACCATATCTCTACCGACACAATCCTTGTAGAACCACGTCCTAGTGGCATGACATTAAACTATGTAACAACCACGTCTCAATTTCAGGATGTAAAACTGTGTAACAACCACATCCTAGTGGCATGACGTTAAACTGCATAACAACCATCATCTTGGTCGCATGAAGTTAAAGTGTGAGACAATGTCTTGGTCACATGAAATAAAACTATAAAACATTTTGGTCAAATAAACATGACCTAAAACTGCATCAAGCATGGTCAAAGCTATGTGCACTTAAACGCCAGCCATCACTCATCATAGCTAAATGATGTTAAACTATGCATCGGGTCCGAACTCTATAAACTTAAACTAAGAATATTTGGTCCAAGAAATAATACCTTAAACTATTTGCAACACTATGGTATATTACTCCGAGTCCAACTACCTCTTCCCACTGACATGGTCTGATGCGCTGTGGTGTAGAACCCAGAGTGTTGGACTCCAAATGGACATAATCCCAATACATCTCCACACTTCACGGAATCCCTTTTATTTGGATCCATGCCTTAATTAATGTCTAAAGGGACCCCATAAAGTCCTGGTCTCATGCCACATTGGCTCACGTACCATATTGGGCTAATTTACCATAAGACTTTGGATGACATTTTGTGACAAGTCCCGCATTGAGAATATGGTCAGCGGTTGACACTCATTTTTTGTTCTCATTTCAGGTAACACAATATGGATGCTGTGTTTCGAACACAGTCAATTTCTATACTCCATCGTTACACCACCATAATTATGATCTAGATATCAAATTCTATGATTCACCATTTCTTTCCACCTCTCTATATTTAGGAGGAACTACAACACCCTTGGTGTTACCCTTCTGTGCATCTTCACATGTCGAATAAGTGGGCCAATGTTGCTGGGATATTTTTGTCCTGACATATCCATTCCACATTTTGTGTGCTTCCATGTGTTAGGAAAATCCCACCATTACTTCTTGTTTCCCACACCGATCATGACTCATGAAGGCTTATTAGTTTTGGTAGGATGTGTACTAATATGGTTGAGTGACGCATACATCTTCATCCGTCATGACATTAAACTGCTCATTATCGTTCTGCATGACGTTAAGCTGTTCATCTTTGTATTTCATGACATTAAACTACTCATTATCATCCCGCATGATGTTAAACTATTCATCTTCATATGTCATGATGTTAAACTACACCTTATCATTCATCATGGCGTTAAATTGCTCATTATTATCCTGCATGACGTTACAATACATTATCGTCCCACAAGACGTTAAACTGCATTATTGTCCTGCATGAAATTAAATTTTTCATATTTGTCCCACATGACTTTAAACTGCATTATCATCTTTCATGAAATTAAAATGCTCATTATTTTCCCACATGACAATAAACTAAAAAATGGTATAAGCTATATGACCTTAAACTAATATCACCACTGTCCTCATCACACGACATTAAACTGCGTGATCCGTCCATGATAAAGGACATAAAACTACCCAGAACTCATCCCGTAAGACAATAAACTACAAAATGGTCTGAGATCTATGAACTTAATCTAAGATCACCACCATCCTCATCACAAGATGTTAAACTATGTGATCCGTTCAAACTTAAGGACATAAAACCACTCAACACTTATCATGCATGAAAATTAACTACAAACTGGTTGGGACTTCCCATTCTTGTCCCAGCCTTAGGCCCCTCGGCCTTTCTGGGCCCCTGTCCCAAGTTCTCATTTAGAATTATGTGATGTGGTGTGGACTCCGTGTTCTCATTCATGTTGGGATATGTTTTCCATGCCACATACATCCCCTTGAGACACCCATCCATCCATCATCTTTGCCTCAAGATGTTAAACTACATAGGTCCCACTACTCTTCGCATGTCCCATCATTTGGGTTTCCACCATCATTCACATCCAAAAGGACCCTCGAATGGAATAGATGTATGACCTAAGGGCTCTCATACCATTTTGGGCCAACATCCTCAAGGATCTCAAGTGACAAATTAATACAAGTCCTGTGTTATGAATATGGTTGTTGATGCTCCTTTTTCGTCACAGAGTCCAAAGGAATGTAAAGGCAAATGACTTAGAACAAATTGATCCATCCTTTGAAGAAAATATCAAAAATCGACAAAGGCATGAACAAGGGATCAAAAGCACATGTGCCGCGCAAGTTCTATCACTGTCGCGCAAGTGACTTGCGCGACCTAAGTGGTAACCGCCCGGGGTCTTCTCTTGCCTATAAATAGACCCTGTGGGCCCCCCATTGAGAGGAGGATTTTTTCCAGAAACTCAGATTTGAGCTCCCGGCGCCCTAGTCTCTTCTCAAAGCTTCCGAAACACTTCTAAGGTAATTTCTTACCTAGAACGGAAGATCTAAAGATGGGGAGGAAGGCCTAAGTGTTGAAACTCATCAACACTTGCGCGCCTGAGTGGCCATCCCTTAAGGGAAAAGGCCACACTTGCGCACCCCTTTTCTGGAAGAACCTCAAGAGGATTCTAGAGGCTTTAATCAAGAGTCTCTCAAGTATTACCATGCTGGTTAACCGTCGTGCAAGTACACCATGTGTCGCGTAGGCATACCTGGGCGACCAGGACTTGCGCGCCCACGCAGTACCTGCGCGCCTGCCAAGACATGCACGCCCCTGCCTTTTTGGGTTCTCTTCTTTCCCATTTCACCCCTCTTAAGCCATTCCACCTTTCCTATTCACGATTCAGTCTTCAAGACACTCTTCAAAGCCATTTATGGCATGATTTCTTGATTTGACTTCCTTATCTGAAAGAAATTCTGTGGAATATCTCTCAAAACCTAGTTATTTACAAATATTTATGTCACTAAAGATTGAGATTTCATTCATTCAACCTCATCCTTTAAGATGAGAGAATCCTTAACCCGGGTCTCCTTTTCAGGAATAATCCCCAGTAATAAGTCCTCTAATTTGGGCATCCTCTTTAGAAGTAAGCCCCAAGTCCTCTAATTTGGGCATCCTCCTTTTCAAGAGTAAGTCCCAGTCATAATTCTTAACTTGGGAATCCTCCTTAGGAGTAAGCCCCAATTCTTAAAGTTCTCAAATCTGGGCATCCTCCTTAGGAGTAAGCCCCAGTCCCCTAATTTGGGCATCCTCCTTAGAAGTAAGCCCCAAACCTTAATTCCCTTAGCCTGGGCATCCTTTTCTGGAGTAATCCCCAGTCTCAAATATAGGCATCCTCTTCAAGAGTAAACCCCAAGTCCCTTAATTTTTCAAATCTATTAACCTGGGCCTCCTTTTCAGGAATAAGACCCAGTCTTAATTTCTCTTAACCAGTCCTAATTTACCTTTGATCTGGGATTCCTTTTCAGGAGTAAAACCCAATCATAAGTCTTCTCCTAATTTGGGCCTCCTTTTCAGGAGTAAGCCCCAAGTTAGAGTATTCAAAATCTCCATGAAGCACATATACCTTTATGGACCCTGTTCCTAGATTTATTCCCTAAATTAAATCCTAACATTCATTTATCTGGGCAGTCATACATACATAAGCCCCACATTATTTCTTATGATTGCATCTTTCATGGAACAATTGTCTTATTTTTACCAATACCTCTTGTTTCTCACACCAAGCATGAATCACGTGAACTTATAGTGTAAAAGTAATTCTGACATCCTTCATTGAGCCATCAATCATAAACATCATACTCCCTTACTTGAACTACGTGGGTTCTGATTCCTTTTCTAAACAAAGGATATGTAGGTAGCCCGTCTACGGGTTCGATCCCAACTCTAAAATAATCCATGTCCTTCTGAATGACAATAAACTTCAAGTGCCCCACTGAGTGGCTTTAAAACCAGCATGGTCATCATAATGACCAAGAGAATTCTATATAAATGTGTCAAAGGGTACCATTGACCAAGAATCTATAATAAATACAGATGATTATCTATCGAAGAATAACCTCGAATACATACAAAATATTATCTAAATTTCCTACATATTTAATCATTGATTGTCAGATCTGAAGGAAATTTCATTTTATACTTGGTAATGTAATAAGGATTCACGAACATAACTTGAATCTATAAAGAGAGTCCCAGAGTAGACAATAATTCCCCTAAAAAAGGTGTGATGAGTCTGACCTCTCATCCTCTCGACCAATGAAAATTCCTAAGCCTCATCATTCCACAAACTAATGAGCACCTACCTTTGGAAAGTAAGTCCGAATGGATATGGAATCATTGGATGTTTCTGGTTCTACGAATAAACCCGTTAGAAACTGATTGGAATGTTTGAACCTTCCATCAAGGTGGTCATCCCCAGATTCTGAGGGAATCAAAAATGGTGAACCCGACGTTAATCCTTAACCAAGTTAAAATAATGTTTTACCCATTTGTTAGGCCCCTATTTTAAACTCAATGAGAGGGCAAACAAAAAAAATCATTGACATATGTGCTCATCCAAAATATGTAGTGGCTGAATTTATCTTGATTACGTCTATTATATCAAACATGCACTCTTTTCCCAAGATCTTATTGCATTTCTAGAATGGCTGCTCTCAAGTTCACACCTGTGAATACTGCTGCTGAAAATGCCACTGCTGCTACTCCTGCTAGATCGTCTTCCACTCTCAGGATGTTATCACCTACTCAGCGTCTTCAATGCTGGGTATCAAACGCACTGGTTAAGGAGTACCGTCAACACGGTACCATCCCAACTCTAGAGGCTACCCGACAAGACCTCCAAGTAAACAACTCACATTGGTCGTCCGGACAACGATGACCATTGATCAAGAAGCAGGTGGTGCTGACTACCGTCTCCAACCGTTTTGGGTCGTTATCCCCAGAACGCAATCACCATTTGCTCCCTTATTCTGGGGAGGTGAATGAGCAGGTCCCTTAGGACCTTAATTCAAACAGACAGGAGTCCTTCCTGAGGGATCCCACCAACAATCGCCACCAGACTCGTGCAACAGTGTACCATCAACATGATGAGGGTACCGACTCCAGGCATTCGGCTCAGGTTCCTCGAACCCGAGCAAGCAAGACGAACCACCAGAGGCGGAATCCGGTCAACAGTGAGCAGGTTCTCATCTCTTCCATCTCCGGAGTAGTCCACCAACCTAACTTGGTGGCAAGAAACGAGAAGACACATACAACTGCCCGTTTTAATTCTGTTGTCCAGAAGACTCGTCTGGCAGCATCACACCAATCCCGCCAGGAAATTCCGGCGGAGTACTATAGGCAGAAACATACACCTGTTTATACATCATCAGCTAGTCAGCATGCTCGTCTGACTACATATGATGGATCTCATCAACCATGTTTGGAGAAGTGCAATCAGCAGGCACATACACCTGCTAGTATTAATCAAGCCTACCAACAGTCTCGCTTGGTAGAATTCAGAGAAGTTAGTCGGAAAGCCCCGACAACAAATAGGAGGCAGACTCAACTCTCTTCCCCCACACTTGAGTACTGTCAGGATTCACTGATAGGAAAAGGAGGACAGGAGCAGGCACATACACCTGCTCCAAGCCCGGAATGGACGTATATTCCCGTTCCGGTAGCTGGAGTCACCAAGCATATTCTATCAATGGTGAAAGAGCAGAAGAAAATCCCTGCTCATATTCTAGATGCCTGCGAGGATATTATAATAACTTCAGCGACATCTGAGGGAAAGACACATAAATCTATCCCTACCAGTGGAGTGACACATTAAAAATTCACTCCGAAACAGACACACACATCTGTTCCAGTCCAAGAGGGTTGTGGGCCATACTCCCCCATATCATACGGACAACCAAGTCAGGAACATACACCTGATTTGAGTAGAGATTGTCAGCCTAACCTAGCCATATTTCCTGATCAGGTATATACACCTTCTTAGAGTAGCCACTTTCGTCAACAAGTGGTTTCCAAGGTGAGTAAGAAGGCGTCTAAGAAAAAGACCCACCCAGCACAGTCAGGAGATCAAGAGACAATCTGTAACAAGGCCTTGCTCGATGCTGGAGTTCTTGAAGCCCTTAGACAATTATCTATTGAAATTCAAGATTCTACTCCCTCATTTTCCAATAGTGGGAACATTAATTCTGAAGGTCTTCAAAAGACACTTCCTCATGAAGGCTTGCTTCATGACAATTCGGTCGATCTCGAAGTTTCATCTTCAGATGAGAGCCACAGGAACCCTCTGTGTGGTCAGAAGACCAAGGAGCAAGAGATCTCATCTTTTGCTGTAACCAATTATGGTGGTCCTCCCCATGACGATGAATTTTTCTTTGAAAGTCCTCTCCGTAGTAGTGATGCACATTGACTGGAAAATTCTCTAGTGGATAATGTAGTGTCGAGAAAGCCCTCTTATCTTGAGGAACTTGCAAATGTGAAACCAGTCATGTCTGAAGCTTCATCTCTAGCAGGTGAAATACTTTCTCAATCAGAAGATAGCCCAGGGTGTAGGTCATTCTCCGAACCACCCCTAAGTCATGCATCTTCTAGTTTGATCAATGATTTCTCTACCAATCCTGTTGAATCCAATGAAGCAACAAGGAAACACCAACTCTGGTCAAATCAGGTAGAGGAATCTTCATCAAATGATAAAGAGGAAATGCTGAACATGAGAAAACAACTGGCGAAAGGTGAAGTGCCAGTCATGTTTTGGCCTCTGGCTGACTCTCAGTATAATATTCCAGAAATGTTGACGGAAGATGAAATTCATGATATTCGTCTCAACATATGGAAAACTCCTTGTCAGTTGAAAAAGAAAGTATTATATTATGATGAATATGAAAATCATCATAAGATAGTAGAAGGGTTACAACGTCAGATTGATTTGGCATCTCTATCAGTCTCTCGATATCTGAAGGCTAAAAATCAGCAGAGAATCCTTCAACGTTCATGCTTTGGCGCACTAAGAAGATTGCGTCAGTTAATTTCCAATGCCCCATCTGGTATTCGTGTCAGAGGATGGGGTGTTCATGGAGCACTGCATTTCACAGTACTCTCCAGTCAGCATAGCCCACCGAAAATGGTCTCATGCAATGTTATTTCCCATGGCCGGCCATAGTCAGTGGGCTTTGTTTGTAATCAAAAGATTGCCCAAGAACAGTCTTCAACTAGTTCCTCTCAAAATCAAGAATAAAGAGAATGAGTTGTCGAATTACTCTTGCATCAAGAAAACGATAATATTGAACAAGCCTCTAGTTTGGAGCAAGCACGTCACCAAGTGACAGAAGTGTCAGAAATCATCCAACAGTCTTTTGAACTGGGTGATAAAAGTGGATACAGGTTAATGCATCCAGATAATTTCCAAACTATGGTTCACATGATCAGGAAGACTTTCAAGAAAGTCTCAGACATAGCATGTCAAGAACCACCCCATCTCGCCAGACTGGGGACTCTTTTAAACCAACCCTTAGAATCAACAAAAAGGATTCGAGGAGTTGAGCGAGAACAGCAGGAACAGCCCCAGTCCACTAGACTGGGGACTTTTTCAAATCATCAATCCCCTCCTCAGAGAAAGTCGGTCTTTTCTCGATTGGGGAAGAAACCTAAAGAGTAATGAAGAGCCAAATTATCAGGAGATTACATCCAAATTACAGTTCGTCAAGAAGTTCCTGAGGGATCGAATCAACAAAAGGCAATGTCTCATCAATGACATGGAAGAAGACAATATCACAGAAATGCTGATTGAAGGGATGCGATGAGTTATGAATCAATCAATGTCATCAATGTTGTTGTTGCTGATCCACCAGATGAGGCTCACTCAGGGGATTCAGATGAAGAGGTTCCTACTCAAGAAGATGTACGCACCGACACAAATGAAGAAGGTGTGCGTACACGAAGTCAAAGGATTACTCAGAACCTAGGTAATCCTTCGAGTAACCCACTTCCCCCTCTCCGAAAAGGATCCAACAAAGGGAAGGGAAAGAACCAGGTTACATATCCTTCATCTGGAGAAGGTCAATCGCTCTCACTAGAGCAAAGGTTTGCACAACAGGAGGAAGAAATGAAGGAATTAAGAAGGTTGAATGCAGAACTACTTAAGAGTAGTCTTCTTCTTAAGAATGCTGGAGTCAGTCAACCAAAGCAATTTGTTCCAGCTACTGAGATGGATCAAGAATATCCTCATCTATCAGTACACCCTCACAGGTCTAATCTTACAGGTCAAGTGCAACAATAGTTGGCAGTGATACCATCAGTTGCAGCACCAATCGCCACATCTGTCCAAGCTCTAGTCATTGCACCTACCCAAGTCCAAGTTCAACCGGATGTTTCTCAAAAGTTAATAACTATTATTGAGTCATTAACAGCTTGGTTAGAAACTATGGAAGGGAAGCCTATGCAAGTTCAACCAGAAAAGAAAGTTTACCTTGAATGGGTAGATTTAATTTCTCCTCCATACAGTTTTGGGAACCCTGTATTCCCTATTTTCAATGGATCAGGTGATCCTGAACAACATTTGACGCATTACGTGTCTTGTTGCGATCCTATGATGGGAAATCTGGAGCAGCAAGAAGCAATGAAACTCAGATGATTCGTGCAAACCTTGCAAGGACCGACTTTTGTTTGGTATACAAGCTTACAATCCCAGTTAATTACCGGATGGGAGGATCTTCGCCAAAAAATCCTCCTTCAGTTCAGCTCAACTTTTCCAAAGACAACAGTTTTCGATCTTACAAACTATAAGCAAAGGGAGAATGAAAGGGTCTCTGATTTCATTGCTTGATGGAAGGGATTAACATATTCCTTGAGTTTAGAACTCCCTCAAGAATAATTGTTTCCAATCTGTGTGGAAAATCTGCGTGACGAATTACGCACGCCATTAATCCCTATGAAATACACATGAGGGTTTCGAGACCTTACTTTAATCACTTAACAGATTGAAGATTCCCTTATACAGGCTAAGGCTAAATCTTGTGTAATTCCATCAGCCCCAGGAAGGAGAATGGGTAAAGTAGAAACTGCTACAGTTATGCTTAAACAAGCACCTGTACCTATTTATACCTCAAAACCTTCATCTTATCGAAGGGATCCACCTTCTGAGCACCAACAACAAAGGCCTTTTCATCCAGACGATCAAAAAGATCAAAGACGAAAACAATTTGAGGATCTGAAGAGAAAAACATACTCTTTTCGAAATGAACAAGTTCCTGGTTATTTCATTTCGGCTCTGGAAAACAATTTGGTTCAATTGCCAATACCCAAGAGGCCAAACAAGAAAGGAGATGAAGACCATCCTAATTATTTCCCTTTTCATCAAATGTTGGGGCATCCCATCCAAGAGTGTTTTGTCTTCAAAGACCTCCTGCAAAAGATGGCCGACTCAGGACAAGTCACATTGAAAGGCTCCTCAGACCAGGTAGCATGTGTCACTGCTACAGATCTAGAGGAGAAAGGTGAATGGCAAGAAGTCAAAAGCAAAAATGCACAGAAGTATGATGATTGGATGGTCAGAAAGACAATCAATATAAATCATGCTATTTTGCAAACACAATTAAGGAAACCAATTGTGTCTTCTGCCATGAATGTTGCAGAAAAAACCTCTTCGTCAGAGGGAAAGTCCTCAAAGAAACGGCTTGATTAAAAGAAAGAAAAATAATCAGAAGAAGATGAGTATGTGTCAAAGCCTAAGTTGTCTTTGACTTTGGCGTACTTCATGCCATCTACTTAAAATCCACGGGAACCACCCCACCAAACGGCGCAACCTAAATAGGCTAATCAGGCAGAGTCTTCATCAGATGAAGAGTTAATCTTTGGTTCTGTTAATATGATTAAATTAACAGATCCATATGCCAGTCAAAGTTTCAATTTCAATGAACCTGAATTCCCTATATCAAACAGAGGAATTAGAGGAAGTTCCAGGGGCTCAGGATACAGGGGAAGACGTGGATCTTTCAGAAGACACTATTCCTATTCTACCCCGGCTAGAACTGTGTACGCAGCAGAAACTCATGGTAGAGCCCTTCAGTGAGCTCAGCAAGAAAAAGCAAGTTCTTCTACCAAAAGCAAATTCAGTCCTGACATAGTTATTTTGGAAGACCGGTTGAAGGTTCAATCTTCTTACTCTCAGCAATTAAATGGATCTAATCAGTTTAATCTTCCAAAACTAGGAATATTTCCAACTTCTATCCCAATACAAGATGAATCAACTTCCAAAGCATCTGCTTCCAAGGTACCTCCTAAACCACATATTCCTATTGGGAAACACAGACCTATGGATCAAAATTATGATATATTGAAACACTTGGCCCAAGTACCAGCCAAGTCATCAATTCTGGATTCTCTGAATCTGTCAAAAGATCTTCGGGAATCATTCCTCGAGGTTTTGTCAAGTCCTCAGGAGTTTGAAACTGAAATTGCTGCAGCTGAAGTCTATCACATAGAGAATAATCCTGCAGAATGCCATACAATAATATCCTTTACTGATGAAGATGAAGATGATGTTGTTCATGGACATATTAGACCATTGTACTTGTCTGGCAAGGTCAATGGCATGGATGTTCGAAGATCTTTCATTGAAAATGGTTCAGGAGTCACCCCCATGCGCATTCGTACACTTCGTCGATTGGGCCTCACAGAATCTGATTTATCTCCTTCCACCATGATGCTACAGGGATATGATAAAAATGAGCAAGAACCACTGGGTGAAGTTACACTCAGAACTTAGTTTGGAGATCTTGTATCCAATTCAGATTTCATGGTTGTTGATCAAGACTCAGCCTTCAACATCTTGCTTGGAAGACCCTGGCTACATCAACATGCGGATATCCCTTCATCATACCATCAATGTCTCAAATATTGTTTCGATGGTCAAGTTGGGACATTTTATGGTGATAAGAACCCATTCAAGACATGTGAGTCTCAATACATTGAGGCAGAATTCTATCACATGAAGAAAAGGGAGAAATCCATAACAAAGGAGATTACCAAAGTTAATGCTCTATATGGTTTGGAAAAAATTCCAGTAAATCCATTTACACATGTGAGTATAGATTATGTGTTTCCTATCAGTCAAATTAACAAGATAGACCCAAATCAAAATACTCTTATGGAAAGATCCATAATGTCAATTACGGCAATCGAGCCAAACAACATGGGAGAAATTGGTAATCTACCAAGCAGTGATGAAAGCACAAATGGTGACGTCTTCATTTCATCTGATAAAATCCAACAAGTCTATGCTTCACCAATTAGGCCAGAAGAAGTTATAACAACATCAGAGATGAACAATGATGTCGATTCTCAATCCATCATCTCCTCTTTATTACCCAAAGAAGACCCTTCATCATCAATCGGGTCAGAAATGGAAGCTTCTTCTTCAAGATATGCAAATTTTGACATCTCTTCGGATCATGAGAATTCTACTTTATCATCTACTATGCAAGTAGAAACGGAAGAAATAACACATAAAGAAGAAGAATAGGAAGATCTCAGAGATGCTCCTCCAACATTTGAAGAGGGTATCTCTACCACTGTGGATGAACTCAAAGAAATAAATCTGGGTACAAAAGAAGATCCACGCCCCACTTTAATCAGTGCGGCCATGACTCTTGAAGAGAAAGAGATGTATATTTCTTTTATAAAGAAAAATAGAGATATATTTTCCTAGAACTATACATAAATGCCTGGGATTGATCCTGATGTTGCTACTCATCATTTGGGTTTACCTGAAGAACATCGAGGTCTTAAGCAAGCCACGAGAAGAACACACCCAACTTATGCTTCCAAAATTGAAGCTGAAGTGGATAAGCTTATCAAAGATAACTTCGTCAGAGAAGTTCAATATCCCAAATGGTTGGATAATATTGTACCTATAAAGAAAAAGAATGGACAAATTAGAGTTTGCATCGATTTCAGAGATCTTAATCGGCATTGTCCTAAGGATGATTTCCCAGTTCCGATTATAGAACTTCTAATTGATGCAACAGCTGGCTATGAAGCACTTTCCTTCATGGATGGATATTTCGGGTATAATCAAATCCGAATGGCCCCAGAAGACGAGGAATCTATAGCCTTCAGAGCCCCTCAGGGTGTGTTTTGCTACCGGGTAATGCCCTTCGGCTTAAATAATGCAGGTTCAACTTATCAGCGTGCCATGCATCGTATCTTCAAACCCTTCTTAGGGATGTTTGTTGAATGCTATGTAGACGATTTGGTAGTTAAATACAAACAATGTTCTAATCACTTGGCTGATTTGGAAGTCATATTCTGCAAGCTTCGACAACATAATTTGAAGATGAACCCCTTAAAATGTGCTTTTGGGGTAACCTCAGGAAAATTTCTCGGCTTTGTTGTATGCCATCGTGGTATTGAAGTCGATCCTGAGAAGACCAAGTCAATCCTTGGTATGTCACCTCCTCAAAATTTGAAAGAATTAAGAGGAATTCAAGGACACTTAGCCTATATTCGGCGTTTCATCACCAATTTAGCAGGAAAAAGTTTACCCTTCACCAAATTGATGAAGAAGGCAGTCACTTACCAGTGGACTGAAGAATGTCAAGAAGCATTCGATATTCTCAAGAAATACCTCTTGAGTCCACTAGTACTCATTCCACCTGTTGAAGGAAGACCACTTATACTCTACATGACAGCTCTAGAGCGATCATTGGGTGCCTTTATTGCTCAAAAGAATGGTGTTGGGAATTAAAACAACCTCTATTATCTCAGTCAAACCATTCTTGAAGCAGAAACTTGGTATTCAAGTATTTAAAAGTGCTGCCTGGCATTAATATTTGCAGTTTAGAAGTTGAGACACTACCTAAAACATCACGAGGTCCAATTGGTATCTCGCAATAACCCTCTCAAATTTATCCTAAGTCGTCCAATGCTTATAGGACGTCTGACAAGGTGGGAAGTTATTTTGTAGAAATTTGACATTCAGTATGTGTCTCAAAAGGTGATAAAGGGCCCAGATCTGGCTGATTTCCTAAATGAACACCCTTCAGTGGAAGACACATCTTCAGATATTAAAATCCCTGATGAGGAAGTCTTATCTATTCAAGAAAGTCCTCAGGCATGGGAAATGTATTTTTATGGTGCTTCCAGAAGTCCAAGAGGGAGGAAAATGGAAAATCCTAAATTCAACAAAGTTGGCTTAGGAAATGTGCTCATTTCTCCAGAAAAGGCAGTGTTACCTTATTCCTTCTTATTGTGGAAAGGTTGTACCAATAATGAAGAATAATACCAAGCTCTCATCATAGGTTTGGAATTAGCACTTCAAGCAAAAGTGAATCACTTAAAGGTGAAAGGTGATTCAGACCTGGTAATCAGAAAAGTCAATGAGGATTATGCCATCAGAAAAGAATAACTAATCCCTTTGTATGATTACATCAGAGAATTAATGGAGGAATTCCCTTTGGAACCGACATTTTCTTATGTCCCAAGATCACAAAATGCTCAAGATAATTCATTGGCTAATATAGACACAGCTCTGGCAGATCCAAAACAGGACGCGGCAACCATCAGTATTTCCCACCGTCGTGCAATTTCACATTATGTTCGAATCAGAATAGAGGAAATTAATGAATTTTTTCCCATTCCTGAACCGTATGGTCATACTACAAGATGGATGTCACCTATCAGGGAATACCTTCAAAATGGAACAGTTCCACCTGATAGAGCTGAGAAAGAACAAATCTGGCGACGTGTGGTTAATTTTACTCTTTATGATAGCCCAGATCACCTAGAGAAAATTCTCTACAAATGTGGTTTTGATGGAGTTCTCTTCAGATGCATTGATGGTGAAGAGACAATGGTTGTCATGAAAGAAGTGCATGTAGGAGTATGTGGTGCCCACCAGTTTGGACATAGACTGTCTGATCAGATTCGAAGGCTTGGATACTTTTGGCCTTCAATGATACGAGATTGTGTCGATTTCACAAAGAAGTGTCATTCATGCCAAGTACAAGCCAACTTCATTCATCAACCTCCAGAGTTGCTTCATACAACTAAATAATCATGGCCATTTTCCACATGGGGAAGGGATGTGGTGGGACCTTACCCTTCGGCTACGGCCAAGCAGTTTAAGTACATTCTTACTGCTACTAACTTCTTTTCCAAATGGTCAGAGGCAATACCTCTCAAGGAGGTCAATTCTAAATGCGTTGTTAGCTTCATAAAATCTAACATCATTACCAGATTTGGTGTCCCTCATACCATATTGACGGACAGTGGCACCAATTTCTTTTCATCTAAGGTGAAGAAGTTGTATCAAGAATACAACATCAAATCCAACCATTCATCTCGGTATCATGCAGCAGCCAACGGCCAGATAGAAGCCTTTAACAAGACTCTTTCAAATATACTGCAAAAGATGGTGGAAAAAGATAAGAGGTCATGGCCTGATAAACTCTTTCATGCTTTATGGGATTATCAGACTACCACCTTCACTACAACTCGGTCAACTCCATATTCATTGGTATATGGAACGGAAGCTGTCTTGCCCATTGAAGTTCAACTACCCTCGCTAAGAGTTGCCATTTGCGATCAATCATCTACAGATGAACAATCTCAAAAGCTATTGAATGAATTAGAACGGTTATATGAGAAATGATTGTGCACTTTGCACTACTTGGAAGTCTATCAGAATCGAATAACACAAGCTTTTAACAAAAAATTTCGTCTTCGTTCATTCACCCAGGGAGAATTGGTATTAGTTCTCAGAACTCCAATGATACCAGGAAAGAAACCTCCCAATATTGATCCAAAATGGGAAGAACCTTATTCAATACATAGGGTCTACTCCAATGGAGCTTATTCATTAATCTCAATGGATGGAGAACTCATCACTACTCCAACCAATGCCAGATTTTTGAAGAAGTATTTTGTATAAACTGCGAAGTACCTTTTTTGTCCTTTCTATATGATGTTAAACTATACAGCAACGGTCCATACATATGACCTTAATATATTTTTACTTTCGTCCCACACGACGTTAAACTGTGAAAAGGTTCCCTAAATGGTCCAGTATGACCTTAAACTGCAACTAGGTCCTGTATGACCTTAAACTACATCATCAACGGTCCATGCATATGACCCTAAACTATTTTCAAGTCCCTTACATCCAGCAAGACGTTAAACTGTGACATCATAACTACATGACGCTAAACTGTATAAAAGTTTCTTATGTTCGGAAAGATGTTAAACTAGATAATCATCAAAGGTCCTGTATGACCTTAAACTACACCACCGTCCAGCATGACATTAAACTGCACCATCCACGGTCTATGCATATGACCTTAAACTATTCGCACTTTCGTCCAACAGGACGCTAAACTGTATCGTCCCTTTTTTGTCCAACATGACGTTAAACTGTGAAAAACTCCCTAATGCGTCCAACATGACGTTAAATGGTGTACTCTTTTGTCCTCCCTGCATGACATTAAACTGCATAGTCCCCCCTTCTTCCAACATGTCGTTAAACTCTATTGTCCCCATCGTCCTAACTACATGATGATAAACTGTACATAAAGTCCGTGATACGTCCTACATGACATTAAACTGTATTTTGTCCCTACTACATGACACTAAATTGTGCAACACCAATAGTCCTAACTGCAAGACTTTAAACTGCATAGTCTCTTTATATGTCCTACATGACATTAAACTATGTATCGTTAAGGTTGTTGTTACCTCTTATTTCTCACATCGAGTATGACTCACGTGAGCTTCGTGCAAACCTCAACCATAACACTCTCTCTGGGCCGCTAACCATGTGTAAGTCCCAACATCATTTTTTAGGTCGTTATCCCCAAGAACAACTTGATAATTAATTAATTCTTTAATTGAACTACGGGGACTTTGATCCTTGCCTTCCCGGCTGGGTACGTTGGCAACCTCCCAAGGTTCAAGCCCAAAACCAATCTCTTCACATTGGTTCATCTCCATCTCATACAATGTTGATTCGTGAT
Source organism: Viscum album (assembly GCA_963277665.1). Lineage (NCBI taxonomy): Eukaryota > Viridiplantae > Streptophyta > Magnoliopsida > Santalales > Viscaceae > Viscum > Viscum album. Next base: position 582,583,160 of record OY728148.1, read on the forward strand.
ACCGCCCCTAAAATCAATATCTTTACATTGGTTCACTTTCGTCCTTGTTATACGACGTTAAACTATACAACACTTTTTTCCAGTATGACAATAAACTACAATATTCTTTAATACCCTCACCTAATAGGGAACCATTATTTACATTGACTTTTTTTAATCATGTTTCATTTCAAAGACTACGTGCATACATGGAAACGCCCAAACCTTTTATCTTGGGTTAAACCATCATTGTACTAAAGTACCCTTTCACCCTTCACATGTACGAACCAAATTTGTACAAAGGGTATTTCTAGAACTACGTGGGCTTGATTCCCATCCTTATGGGATACATAGGAACGTTCGAGTGTTCCTCAAATCCAGCCCCAAGTCTTTGGGCCTAACCCCAAATTCCACTTTCAGTCCCTTGGCTGAAAATTCCCCATGAAAACACACACTGTGTATTTCTTACAGTGGTCCAAGCTCTACGACACTAAACTAAGATCTCTAATCCTTTTTTCCCACATGACTTTAAACTGTAGTTTAAGAACTACGTATGGCTTGATTCTCATCCTTATGGGATACGTAGTGAAGTCCAACATTTCAATTCAGGACCCAGCCACAACATGATTATGGTTAGCATTGATCTATGTATATTTGTATACATTGAACAGTACCCATCTTTATGTGTCATAATCCTAACCTTAAATATTTTCAGATCCTCATAACCCTTTTCATGACTTCTAGTCACAAAAATGTCAAAATTCTGAGAGTTCTTTTGCCTGACTATGCAGCACGTGCCCATAGGCGGCCTTGCATAAACAGTCTACATAACAGACTTGTTAGTCAAAAGATACATTTATTTGACTATGCAGCCAATGCCCTTAGGTGGCCCTGCATAATTCAACCCCCTAATGGGTTTGTCGGATAGTGGTAACTTCATTCTTGGGAAGAATTCCTCTTTTGTCCTTATTTGTCTTAAACAACAGTATGTAGGGATCCGCAAAAACTAGCCATCCTTAACATATTTTTCCCATATCCATTTTCATGATCTGAAATTATTCAAGTCTATGGTTTATATTATCCTTCCCTACGTTTGGGTCAGACCTTCGTAGGAGTGATATTCATCCAGTTCTTCGATAATCTTGTTTGGAAATATCTTCTCCATATTCAAGTACCTATTTCCATATAGAAACTCTATAATTTGGAAGATTTGAATCTCCATAAACTTTCACTGGCTTTTAGCACTAGGAAAGTAAATTTCTGAGAGTTCTTTTGCCTGACTATGCAGCACGTTCCCATAGGCGGCCTTGCATAAACAGTCTACATAACAGTCTTGTTAACCAAAAGATACTATTTTTATTTAACTATGCATCCAATGCCCTTAGGTGGCCCTGCATAATTCAACCCCCTAACGGGTTTGTTAAATAATGGTAACTTCATTCTTGGAAACTACTTCTTCTAATGCCTTTAATCTCTTTTTCATATCATTCCTCAGATTCAAATATTCTTAAGTCATAGCTTACATATTTTCCTTCATACTTGAGTATGGTAATATGTTTTCAGATGAATTTTCTAGGAATTGAGTCAATTCTAATCCATTTCGGTCAAAGATATTTCGACCTTAAACATTATCCCTTTTTATGTCTGACGTGCATGACTTTAAACTGCCCACAAAAGACAAGGGAACTCTGAATAAATGTCAAGTTCCCAGCTCACTAAATATACATTTTGTATGATTTAGGTAATATTAAGCAACTAAAAGGTTCAAGTTTGTAGGGTTATCTACATTAATCCTAGTAAAAATCAAACTATGCTTGCCAGGCCCTGCGCGACGCACACTTGCACGCCGCCCTCTACGCCATCAGAACTTGCGCGCCACCTTTCCATTTGTTTTCTTCTTTTTTACTCAGAGTCACATCCTCATTTCTTTCGGATCCAACTCTGAGGGGGTACTTTTGTTGACGCTCCTTTTTCGTCACAGAATCCAAAGGAATGTAAAGGGAAACGACTTAGAACAAATTGATCCATCCTTTGAAGAAAATATCAAAAATCGTCAAAGGCATGAACAAGGGATCAAAAGCACATGTACCGCGCAAGTTTTATCACTGTCGCGCAAGTCCACTTGAGCGACGCCTAGTGGTCACACAAGTGACTTGCGTGACCTAAGTGGTAACCGCCCGGGGTCTTCTCTTACCTATAAATAGACCCTTTGGGCCCCCCATTGAGAGGATGATTTTTTTCCAGAAACTCAGATTTGAGCTCCCGGCGCCCTAGTCTCTTCTCAAAGCTTCCGAAACACTTCTAAGGTAATTTCTTACCAAGAACGGAAGATCTAAAGAGGGGGAGGAAGGCCTAAGTGTTGAAACTCATCAACACTTGCACGCCTAAGTGGCCAGCCCTTAAGGGAAAGGGCCACACTTGCGCACCGCCTTACTCCTTCAATAGAACTTGTGCACCCCTTTTCTGGAAGAACCTCAAGAGGATTCTAAAGTATTTAATCAAGATTCGCTCAAGTATTACCCTGCTGGTTAACCGTCACACAAGTACACCATGTGTCACGCAGGCATACCTGCGCGACCAGGACTTGCGCACCCACGCATTACCTGCGCGCCTGCTAGGACTTTCACGCCCCTGCCTTTTTGGGTGCCCTCTTTGCCCATTTCACCCCTCTTAAGCCATTCCACCTTTCCTATTCAAGATTCAGTCTTCAAGACACTCTTCAATGCCATTTATAGAATGATTTCTTGATTTGACCTCCTTATCTGAAAGGAATTCTGTGGAATATCTCTCAAAACCTAGTGATTTACACATCTTTATGTCACTAAAGATTGAGATTTCATTCATTCAACCTCATCCTTTAAGATGAGAGAATCCTTAAACTGGGTCTCCTTTTCAGGAATAATCCCCAGTCCTAAGTCCTCTAATTTGGGAATCCTCTTTAGGAGTAAGCCCCAAGTCCTCTAATTTGGGCATCATCCTTTTCAGGAGTAAGTCCCTGTCATAATTCTTAACTTCGGCATCCTCCTTAGGAGTAAGCCCCAATTCTTAAAGTTCCCAAATCTGGGAATCCTCCTTAGGAGTAAGCCCTAGTCCCCTAATTTGGGCATCCTCCTCAAGAGTAAGCCCCAAACCTTAATTCCCTTAACCCGGGCCTCTTTTTCAGGAGTAAGCCATAGTCTCAAATATGGGCATCCTCTTCAAGAGTAAACCCAAAGTCCCTTAATTTTTCAAATCTCTTAACCTAGGCCTCCTTTTCAGGAATAAGCCCCAGTCTTAATTTCTCTTAACCAGTCTTAATTTACCTTTGATCTGGGATTCCTTTTCAGGAGTAAAACCCAATCATAAGTCTTCTCCTAATTTGGGCCTCCTTTTCAGGAGTAAGCCCCAATTTAGAGTATTCAAAATCTCCATGAAGCACATATACCTTTATGGACCCTGTTCCTAGATTTCTTCCCTAAAGTAAATCCTAACCTTCATTTATCTGGGCAGTCATACATACATAATCCCCACATTATCTCTTATGATTGCATCTTTCATGGTACAATTGTCTAATTTTTACCAATACCTCTTGTTTCTCACACCGAGCATGAATCACGTGAGCTTAGAGTGTAAAAGTAATTATGAAATCCTTCTTTGAGCCATCAATCATAAACATCATACTCCCTTACTCGAACTACGTGGGTTTTGATTCCTTTTCTAAACAAAGGATATGTAGGTAGCCCGTCTACGGGTTCGATCCCAACTCTAAAATAATCCATGTACTTCTGAATGGCAATAAACTTCAAGTGCCCCACTGAGTGGCTTTAAAACCAGCATGGTCATCATAATGACCAAGAGACTTCTATATAAATGTGTCGAAGGGTACCATTGACCAAGAATATCTAATAAATACAGATGATTCTCTATCGATGAAGAACCTCGAATACATACAAAAGATTCTCTAAATTTCTTACATATTTAATCATTGATTGTCAGATCTGAAGGAAAAATCATTTTATACTTGGTAATGTAATAAGGATTCACAAACATAACTTAAATCTATAAATAGAGTCCCAGAGTTGACAATAATTCCCCTCAAAAAGGTGTGATGAGTCCGACCTCCCATCATCTCAACCAATGAAAATTCCTAAGCCTCATCATTCCACAAACTAATGAGCACCTACCTTTGGAAAGTAGGTCCGAATAGATGTGGAATCATTGGATGTTTCTGTTTCTATGAAGAAACCCGTTAGAAACCGATCGGAATGTTTGAACCTCCCATCAATGTGGTCATCCCCGGATTCCGAGGGAAATAATGGTCAACAGTCGATGCTTAATTATTTTCCCCCATCCCTGGTTACTCAATACGAATACTGTGCTATGAACATGGTTAGTAGTTATCCATGATCATCATTTTCATCTTGTGGTCTCCCACATAATAGGAATGATGATTCACCCTTTATTCCCATCTTTCCCACACACATGAAATTAAACTGGGTGTCTACGGTATGAGCTATATAACCTTAAACTAAGATCACCCGTGTCCTCACTACAAGACGTTAAATTGAAAACTGGCTGCGACTTTCCATTTGTGGCCCAGCCTCAGGTCCCTCATCCTTTTCAGGCCCCTGTCCCAAGTTCTCACATAGGATTATACGATGTGGTATGTGCTTATTTCCCCATTCAAGTCAGGATATTCATCGTTCTGTACACATCCCTCGTTGAGATACCTTGCCCATATCCATCATCCTTGCTGTATGACGTGAAACTACACAAAATCCTCCAAAACTACATGTGTCTTGATTCTCATCTTTATGGGATATGTAGGAATGCCTGAACATTTAGCCTTTGGGTCCATCCCCATTCATTAGGAACCTCCTTACCTTCCTGGCCCCCTGTCCTGAGTTCTCCTAGGAGAGGGGAATGCAGTTTGGTATGTGATTATGTCCTCATTCGTGTCGGGTTTGTAACAACCACGCCACATGCCTCTTTCTCATGAGAGATATTCATCCCCTTTCTCTATACTCATCTTTTTGAGTCAGTTGTTCTTGAGTTGGACCCCTGAACCCTCTTTGGCAGTTCACCGATATACCCAGGAGCACTCTGGTTCAGGATTTAGAGTGTTGGATTCTACAAGACATGTTATTGCCCATCCTTAGGCTTTAGGATCCCCTTTATTAGGGTTTCCATAAACTTTCACATCCAAAAGGGCCCTTGAATGGTATGGATACTTAGCCTAAGGTCCCTATTATAATTTTGGGCCAAAATCCTCGAGGATATTGAATAAAAAATTGATACAAGTCCCACGTTACAAATATGGTCAGCGGTTGACACTCATTTGTTATTGCCATTTTCAGGTCACACGATATAGATTCTATGTTTAGAACACGGCCAGAAGTTATCCTCCATCATCACTAACCCCATCAAGCCTTAAATGTCGGTTTCATGATTCACATCATTTTCTAGCCCATCACATCCAAGTAGAATTTTGACACTCTTGGTACTATCCCTCAGTTCACATTTGCACGTTAGGAGGAAAAATCTGTAGTAAGGCATCATTTGGTGCTCCGCACCAACTTCCCCTTTACATGTATCCCATGTGCTGCAAAGACCTCTTCCCCCCTTGTTTCCCACACTGAGTTTCACTCACGTGGGATTAGGGAAAAAATCGAGGTCTGCATTCGCTTGGAATAGTTTCACTTCATAATGGTATGAGCTCTAAGACCTTAAACTAAGATCTCATTATACGTATTATCCTTAGAACTACATATGGCTCGATTCCCATCCTCATGGGATACGTAGGAATGCCCAGACACCTCATCTTTGGGTTCATCTCAAGTTCCACTAATTATCTCTTCTGTTCAGCCTTTTAGGACCTGAATTATATATGATTTCATAGTGTGGTGTGTGTGGGATTATGTCCTCATTCACATTGTATTTTCAATAGCCGCACCACGTACTCCCCTTCTTGGAGCTTGTCCCTCCTACCACCTGTCCTACATGACATTAAACTATATGTTATCCCGCATGACGTTAAAATGTATATGGTCCTACATGACCTTTAACTATTACATCCTGCATGACGTTAAATTGAACCCCTAGAACTACATATGTCTTGATTCCCATCCTCATGGGATATGTAGGAACACCTGAACATTTTGTCTGCAGGTCCAGCCCCATTTTTTCTAACCTTTGCTGGCCCCTTGGCCCGAGGTTTCTTCCTTGGAATCGCGCGTGGTGTGATGTAGACCTCGTCCTCATTCACACCAGGTATGATTTATCATGTAATTCAAATTCTCCCTATGGTACCACATGACTTTAAAATGTTGTGTCTTTATTTCATGATGTTAAAATGCACTGGCTAGTCCTATCACATGACCCTAAACTATGACATTATCGTCCTAACCGCATGATAAAAAACAACACTACATCATGGTTTCCTCATTCAAGGGGACATCAGGTTGGGTATTGGTCATCCACCATACCTTTTATAAATACCTATATGTGTCTTGATTCCTGTATCGATACTAGGATTCTATGTCCTAGGTTTATCACTTCACAAAAAAACACACATCTACCCTAAAAAGAAAAACATGATCTATCAAATGCCACTTCTTTTGGTGCGAGGGCCAGACTCACATGACCTTATTATCCCTGGAATTGGTACCTTACCATGATATCTCTAGAACTATGTATGGATTGATTCCCATTCTCATGGGGTACATAGAAATTCCTGAGCACTTTGCCTCGGGCCCAGCCTAACTTTCACTTTTGGTCCCTCAACCTAAAATATTCCCGAGGAGCACATTATGGTATGGTATTATGTCCTCATTCAAATTGGGGTTTATACTTACCACACCACATGTCTCCCTCACTCCTTTCCATCTATGGTCCAAGCTCTATGAACATAAACTAAGACCACTCCGTGTCCTTGCCGCAAGACGTTAAACTGCACAACATCTTCCATAACTACGTATGGATTGAATTCCATCCTCATGGGATACGTAGTAATGCCCATGCATCTTGTCTTCAGGTACATCCCCAGGAATATTAAATCCCAACCCCCGTTTTTAGCCCCTTGGCCTAAACTTTTTTGGGAACATGTGGTGTGGTGAGTAACTCTGGGGTTCTCATTCACATCGGGTTTTTCAACAGCCGAACCATGTGCCTCCCTTCTCTTTTCCTAATCTGGTTTGAGTTCTATGACCCTAAACTATGATCTCCCTATGGGAAATACACGTTGGGTTTAGCTACTTCGCCTCCCTGTGCACAGTCCATTAAATCAATTACCCCTTTAATGGTCCACCCTATGTCTTTAAGCTGGAAACGTGTGACCCTAAGACCCTTGTAATTGGAAAGGGACTCAACTCCCTATATCCAACATGTCTTATTGTCATACTCAGAAGTGTTGTGATAAAGAGCCCAAAGTGTGGAATTTTCATAGGGACATTCCCTCATTACATGTCCAATCTTTGTGAGGCCGTTATTTGGATCCTCATCCTATTACATGTCTGAAGGGCCCCCCTTTATGGCTGGTCCCATTCCACATTGGATCACCTACCATCTTAGGACAACGCCCCTGAAGACCTCAAACAAAATTTGCGACAGGTCCCGTGTTTCAAACACGGTCAACAGTCGACCCTCATTTGTCTATCCCCATTATAGGCTAAAACAAAATGGATACTGTGTTTCGAACATGGTCAACAGTTATCCTCTATTTCCACATCAGTATAATTGTGGTCCAAATCTCGAGCATCATGATTCACACATTTCCACTCCCTCATGTTCAATTGGAATTCCAACACACTCGGTTTTACACCTCCTCACATCTATGCACGTTAAGAAGGAGAGCTTATATTATTGGGAATTAATTCAATTAGCATCCCATTTCCCCTAATGTGGGCCTTCATGTGCCAGGAAATTCCCACCACTACTCCTTGTTTCCCACATCGAGCATGACTCACGTGGGCTTAGTAGTTTTGGTAGGATTTGTACTGGAACAACCATGCCACACATGCCTTTCATCCTGCATGATGGTAGAATTCATTATCAGAACTATGTGTGGCTTGATTCCCATTGGAATGGGATACGTAGGAACGCCCAGACAACCTGTCTTGGGCCCAACTTGGTTTTCACCTTCAGTCCCTTGACCTAAAAAAATACCCTACAGGTATTCATGGTTTCGTCCAGACCCCTTATGTCCTTATTCATGCCAGGTTTATAGCTACCACATCAGATAATCCCTTCTTGAGATCTCCCCTTTCACTCCTCATCCTATCTTATGACGTTAAACTTCATGAGTCCATATTTCATCAACGCGTGACATTAAGCTACCATTCTACCCTGAACAAGTTCAAGATGCCCCATGTTAATCATGGGATGCATCGTTTTCCTTGCCATAGATGATTCTACCTACCAGTGTTGGTCTCTGAACATGATGTGCTTCAAGAACTACATTTAGCATGATTCTAATCCTTATAGGATATGTAGAAATGCCTAAGAATTTCACCTTAGCCCCAGCCCCTGGGTTATTAACCCTTTTGGCCCCTCGGCCCCAACCTTGGTCCATGTAGTATGACCATAAAACTGTGTGCAATGTCATGGTCATGTGACGTTAAACTATTCCATTCATCATCTGCATCCATATGATGTAAAACTACAAGGCATTCCAGGTTCTCTTTATAGAGTTCCTGTCTAAAAATAAGTTTTATCCCTAATTAGACCAATGCTTCCACCTAATGTGTTTCCACCATGGTGGAATAATTTCAAGAGTATTGGACTCCATTCGAACAACCCATCACTCCACACTCCACGCTTTTCATTCCCTTTATTCAGACCCTTGTCCTCTTTCATATCTAAAGGAACCCCCTAATAGTATGGATGCTCAGCCTATGGCTCTCCTACTATCCTTGTCCAACGTTCTGGAAGACTAATGGATTACATTTCGAGTCAGGTCCTATGTTTCGAACATGGTCAGCAGTCAACCCTCATTTGTTATCCCCATTTCAGGATAATGAAATAAGGATAATGTGTTTTGAACACGGTCAAAAATTATCCTTCATTATCACACCATCCCTACAGTGTTCCAAATTTTGGGTACTGTGATTCACAATTTCCACTCCCTTATGTTCGTATTAATTCCAACGCCCCTAGCGTTACCCTGCTCGTGCACTAGAGCACACTGGGAAAATGTTAATCTGACTATTATGAGAGATTCATTCTCCAGTCCAAACTCCTTCTTTCTTACTAGAATTCTAGATCGGATATTTAGAGAGCCCCATTCTCTAGCTGAAATCCCCCTTTTAGGATACTCCCAATGGTTATCAATGTCACATTCTGATCCCCTCACACCTTCCGTTGTTTTTCACTCTTGTATAGGTGAATGAACTTCTATTATCTCTTGTTTCTCGCACCGAACATCGCTCACACAGGCTTAGAGTTTTATTTGGATATTTACTCAATCATATCGAGATACAATGGATTCCAAAGCATGTGTTTTCATCAGTCGTTTCCTTAGAGTGTGGTTTGCCTCGCCCTCCTCATCCTCGTTAGACACCATTCTTAGGGGGTATTTTTTGACACCAGAAAATGTGTCTTTATGATATTACAAATTCTTTTGTACATGATCCAAGATCGTAGAACATTTATCAATATTCTATTTGATAGGTTGTAGAGAATGAATGGAGTTACGATTTAGGAGTTATGGACTTTCAAAGTTGGGTTGGAAAACTGGTTCACGGAGCCCATTCGCGAAGCTCCCTCCACGATCATAGAGCAGAGGAACCAGACTGGAGCCTCCACAAGTGCCGTGAAGGTCGATGATAGTCAACTCTATGATTATTATGAACTTGAGAGAACTTGACCGGAGCCTTCAAGAGTGACGCGAAGGTCGATGAAAGTCGAGTCCGTGATTACGAGAAACTTGAGGGAAATCCTTCTGGTTGCGGAGCACGATTTACTTCATGGCATGATTTTCTCTTCATAGTGGGAATTTGTGATCCACTACGTGCTCTGCTGACCTCCATCGCCTATAAATACACAGCTCACCCCCGTTCATAATCATGGTCATGTCGCCCCTTGGGTTGTCGATTTCCCATTTCGTGGAGCTCTAGAGCACTACGAAGTGAAGCCCTTAACAAAGGGCTCCACCCTTGGCGAAGGAGGGAGCTCCTTCGGGTTTCTCAAGGCTCTGAAAGCCACTTTTATTAGTGAGATGATTTGCTCTGTGATAGCCCATGCTTCATGAGACCCTTTTCTCCGCGAGACCCCATGCTACGCGAGCCTCTTTGCTCTGCGAGACCCCATGATCTGCGAGACTCTTTTCTCCGTGAGACCCCATGCTCCGCGAGACCCTTTGCACTGCTGGACCATTTTCTCTACCAGACCCTTTTCTCTATAAGAGCCTACGCTCTGTGAGGCCATGATCCATGAGATAATTTCCTTCGCGAGGCTACTTATTAAGACCCCATGCTCTATGACCACCTTTCCTTTATGAAGATGCTTTTTGAAGCCCTATCCTTCACGAAGCTCTTACCTTCGTGCCCACCATTCCATATCGCAGGGGCTGCACCCCCGCACCCCCACTCAGGATCAGTGTCGGGCTGCGGTCCCAGTCTTCTAGGACGTTAGCATTTTCCATTGCACCCTTATGCGTGGCCACCTACCACCTATGGAATACCATGATTTTAGATACTCCTCCGCACACCATGAAACACCTCGGTTCAACATATTCTTCTTTGTTCATTTCTCATGTCATGAGTTGAGATCCTCATCATCAATTCCTTGAGTACCTTGTGTCGATCCATTCTTCAAGTAACTCATCCAAACCCCATCACCTAACTTCTATATCATGTTGATCTAGAAAGGGAAACTCTTGCATAATTCCCAACACCATCCATTGTATGGCACCTTATGCCTAATAGTCCTCCCTACATGACTATAAAATTTAGCACACCCTATGTTCCAAACATAGGATGCCTCTTTCTTCAAACAAGAGATGCCTTATGCACCAAACATAAGATGTCAATAGTCCTCTCTACAAGACTATAAACTGTAGTACACCATATGTTACAAACATATGATTCCTCTTGATCCAATCAAGAGATTCCTTATGCACCAAGATTAAGATTCCAATATTCCTCTCTACATGACTATAAACTGTAGCACACCCTATGTTCCAAACATAGGATGCCTCTTGCTCCAAACCAGAGATTCCTTATGCACTAAGCATAAGATTTAAATAGTCCTCTCTACATGAATATAAACTATAGTGCACCCTATGTGAAAAACATAGGAAGCCTCTTGCTCCAAACAAGAGATGCCTTATGCACCAAGCATAGGATTCCAATAGTCCTCACTACATGACTTTAAACTATATCATTCCCTATAATTCAATAATAGGATCCCTCTTGTTTCAAATAAAAGATGGATTATGTGACAAGAATAAGATACCTCATGCCATGATTATAGTGGTGTAATTTAAAGAGTGTTGGAATCCATTCAAACATTCTTCAATCCACCTCATGATTCATGTGTCCTACATTTGGTTCTTCATCCTCTTTCATGTCTAAAGGGACCCCCTAATGGCCTGGTCCCATGCTGCCTCAGCTCACCTACCATTCGGGACCAACACCCTGGAAGACTTTGGATGTCACTTTGAGTCTGGTCTTTTGTTTTGAACATGATCAATTGTTGAACCTCATTTTTGTACCCATTTCAGGATAACATGATATGGATGTTGTGTTTCAAACATGGTCAACAGTTATCCTCCATCATCACGCCACCCTCACCGCATTCCGATTGTCGATCATTTGATTCACACTTTTCATCTCCCTTTGTTCGGACTGATTCCAAATCCCTTGGAATTATCCATCTTGTACACTAGCGCATAAGTGTAGGCCTCAATTATACGACTCAACCCACCAGTGAGTTGGTATTCCCTCATGGATAGTCATGAGGGAGACATTGTGGGAAGCTTCCATGCGTACGCCCCATTCACCATTGCTGCTCTTTAACGGCACTCGGGCTGCTTCTATGTGTAATCCCCATCCACCATTGCTGATCCATAGCATCACCCAAGCAGCTTCCTTGTGTAAGCCCCATTCACTATTTCCACTCCATAGCGGCACCTGGGCAGTTTCCATGCGTAATCCCAATCCATCATTGCCGCTCCTTAGCGGCACCTTGGCAACTCCCTTGCATAAGCCCCATCAATCTATTTATACTCCTTAGTGGCACATAGATAGCTTCCATGCATAATCCCCATTCACCGCTACTTCTCCATAGCGGCACCCGGGCTTCTTATATTTGTAAGCCCCATCCACCATTGTCACTCCATAGAAGCTCCCGAGCAACTTCCTTGCGTAAGCCCCATTCACCATGCTGCTCCATAGCAACACCCGGGCAGCTTCCATGCATAAGCCCCATCCATCATTTCCACTCCTTAGTGGTACCCATTCATCTTCCTTGCATAAGCCCCATCCATCCATTTCCACTCCTTCATAGCACCCGGGTAGTATCCATGCGTAATCCCCATTCACCATTGCCGCTCCATAGCAGCACCCGGGCAACTTCCTTGCGTAATCCCCATTCATCATTGCCACTCCATAGAGGAACCTGGGAAGATTCCTTGCCTAAGCCCCATTCACTATTTCTACTCCATAGCGGCACCCGGGCATCTTCCTTGTGTAAGACCCATTCACCATTGTCACTCCATAGCGGCACCCCAGAAGCTTCTGTGTGTAATCCCCATCCATCATTTCCACTCCTTAGTGGAACCCAGGCAACATCCATGTGTAATACCCATATATCATTGTCTCTTCTTAGAAGCACCCATGCTGGTTCCATGCGTAATCCCCATCCACCATTGTCGCTCCATAGCGACACCCAGACTGCTTCCTTGCGTAAGCCCCATTCACTGTTTCCACTCCATAGAGGCACCCAGGAAGCTACCTTGAATACGCTGCAATCACTATTGCCGCTCCATATCAGCACTCAGAAATATTCCTTGCATAAGCTCCATCCGTCCATTTCCACTCCTTAGAGTCACCCAGGAAACATCTATTCGTAAGCCCCATTCACCATTACCACTCCATAGCGGCACCCAGGCAGCTTCCTTGCGTAAGACCCATTCACTATTTCCACTCTATAGAGGCATCTGAGAAGCTTCTATGTGTAATCCCTTTCCATCATTGTCACTCCTTAGTGGAACCTGGGAAACTTCCATGCGTAATCCTCATCCATCATTGCCGCTTCATAGTGGCACCCGTGCTTCTTTCATGCGCAAGCCCCATCAACCATTGCCGCTCCATAGTGGCACTCAGGATGCTTCCTTGCGTAAGATCGATTCAATATTTATACTCCATAGAGGCACCTGGGAAGATTCCTTGTGTAAACCCCATTCACCATTGCTAATCCATAGCAGCATCCTGGCAGCTTCCTTGCATAAGCTCCATCCATCCATTTCTGCTCCATAGCAGCACCCGAGAAGCATCCATGTGTAAGCCTGATTCACCATTACCACTCCATAGCAGCACCTGGGCAACTTCTTTGAATAATCCCCACCATTTCCGCTCCATATAGGCACCCGAGAAACTTCCACAAGTAATCCCCATCCACTGTTGTCTCTCCTTAGTATCATACATGCAGAATCCATGCGTAATTCCCATTCACCGTTGTCTCTCTACAGCGTCACCCGGAAAGCTTCTTTACGTAAACCCCATTCACAATTTTCTCTCTATAGAGGAACCCAGAAAACTTCCTTGAGTAAGCCCCATTCACCATTGCCACTCTATAACGACACCCGAGAAGCTTCCTTACATAAGCCCCATTCACCACCCTTCATGGACGCACCTTTGCACCGTGATCACCTGGTCCTTACTGCCTCTTGTTTCTCACACCGAGCATGACTCATGTGGGCTTAGAGTAGTAAGCATTGACTATGGAATCATTCCTGGGATGACCTTTAGTGTAAGCCCCAAACATCCCAAACTACATGGACTTTGATCCTTGCAAAGGCAAGGTACATAGGAAGCCTCCCCGAGGTTCAAGACCAACACCTATTGGTCCCAACCCCCTTCACGTCGGTCCACCAAACCATCCGGAACTACATGGAATTTGCTCCTAGCCAAGAAAAGGTACGTAGGATTCCACCCTGAGGTTCAAACCCAAAACCCATTGGTCCCGAACACTTCATGTCGATCCAACCTCATCCCACATGACGTTAAATTGTACGTCACCTTTTTTTCTGGCAAGAAGTTAAACTGTACCCATTCGAACTATATGGGATTTGATCATTGTCTCTTAGACAAGGTATGTAGGATGTATCCTTCAGGTCCAACCCTGATCGATAGTAGGACATTTTGTTCCCTAATCGACGGTAATCCATTGGAACCCCAATTAATGGTAAGCTGTTGTGTTCCCCAATTGAAGGTAAGCCATTGGAATCCCAATCAGCACTAAGCTGTTGTCAACCCCAAATAGCGGTAATTCGTTGGAACCCAAATTAGTGGTAAGCCATTTTCAACCCCAACCAATGGTAAACCGTTGGAACCCCTACCGAACTATGTAGACTTTGATTCCCTGCCATAAGGATACGTAGGAAGCCTCTATGAGGATCAAGCCCAACACTACCATCACCTTCATGACAATTCCATATTATCCCCCTCCACTTCAATCAACTCCCCATCATCCATCCTGATTATCACATGGGCCGCCACATCCCAGTGAGATCATTCCATTCATCCCAACACCACTCCTTGTAGCACCTGGGAAGCTAACCATGCATAATCCCAACACCATCTATAACCATCCACCCAAGAGTGATCCTCTTGTGATGGGCCACTAACCATCCATAATCCCCAACATGTCTTTGGGTCTTTGTACTTTGTGTACACCCCGATTCATCACACCTTTGAACTAAATGGGGTTTGATCCCTCTCGTCTAAAGAGGGTACGTAGGAAACCTCTACATGGTTCAATCATAGCCAACGTTAGACCTTGGTGTCTCCCATTATAGGGTACACTCTCTCTGATCCACCCTCAGTGGTGTCCACCCTAGGTCTGATCTCATTGGGAATTATGACCTATCCATCTGGTGTTCCCCATTATGGGGTGCACTCTTTCTAATCCACCCTTAATGGTGTCCAGATCATCCTTCATGGTGTGATATCTTACCTCTATGGGACACACAACGTCGGATCCGTCCTCATTGGGTGTTCTAATCCATCCATCTAGTAAATCTTCCCAGCATTACCTCCTAGGGATGTACCAATATGATTCATCTCTATGGGGCATTCTGATAACTCTCATTTCTTCTTCGCAAGATGTTAAACTCGTGGCCTACCACGTGTTAAACATGAGATGCCTGAGGAAAACCTCGGAAGATACACCTTTGGCGTAACCGTATCCGCAGGACATTAAAATCGCAACATAACCTATGCAAAACATGGGAAGCTAAGGAAAACCTTAGAGACATGCCTTTTACATAAGATACCCCACAACTGACATGGGATGCCTCAGGTTCTTCACCCTTGAGATTCCCTCTTACGAGGAAGAATACAGGTTCCACAAGGTCCAAACATCTAGATATGCCCTGATATGCCTAATGTTGTCATCTACTCCAACTGAAGGTTGCTACCATGTCAAGACCCCTTGGAATTTCATGAAAGAAGTAGCGTAATTAATCAGCGTCCACAATGATATGGAACCGAGAATGAGATTCATGAACAACGTCTTAATCTATTAGGGAGGCCCATACTAGGTAACGAGTTCTGAGGAGGGATCCATGAAAGGAGGAACTGCCATCCCATCATCGTATTTTGATCAAGGAGAAAATGTCCCTGAATAAGTGATAGATGTTTCCTGCCTTTGGAAAGTGGGAATGGAGGGAAACAATCAGCACATCCTCTATAGACAGATTCATGCCCCATCGAAAGTGTTAGAAACACTATCACTGAGGTATAACTTGATAGAGGTTTAGAATAATTATGATATCATCTAAGTGGCTTACACAATTTATCATTTTTCATGCCAATTTCGATTCATTCAATATAAAACTATATCGAATCCGGTGTATTTGATGCAAGGGGGAATTCCTATGGTAGAACGAAAACTATAGGCAATGATGGCCTAGTATAGGATGAGTTTTATGATCAAACTTCCTCCTAAGGATGAATTTATTAGGTTTTTCACTGATTATAATCATACTATTATGCCATCATACCCATGGGGGATATTATAAAAGACAATTCCTTGAGTCACAATTGAATATCCTTTGTTCAAGGGGAAATGAGTGACTAAGAAATCATCCAAGAGGCATGCCACTATTTAGGTTCCTAGGTTTTAAAAGAATATTGAGTTCCAATATTCCTTACTACAAAGAGTTGATCTTACTAATCATGGGTTTGTGCTAAGACAATCTAGATGGAATCAATAACAAGAGGCCCCAAAAATGGTTGAAAGGCCTGAGAAGTGGATTAATTCAAAGGGGCCCAAATCCACTTCCGGTCGTAAATATAAATCAACTAAGGATTCAGAAGTTATATATCCATATGTTCTCAAGATTTGGAACACCAGGGCTTCCTCACCCACTATTTTAGATTTATGGGTCCTTCTAAAAAGTGAAATTCATATTCTTCATATTGAAAATATAAAGGCTCTCCCAGACATTGATTATGAAACCAACCCCCTAAAAGCATGGAAGAACATTTGGGAATTGATTATGGTAACTCAAACCATAAATCTAATGGTTCACATCACTCAATTAGTAAAATACATGAAATATAAAAAGGATATTGAATGAAAAATTAACTAATATATCGATTTGGAGTGTGAATCACTCATTGAATGAGAGTATGTAAGTTAGATCCTTCATACTTTATAAGGTTTATCATGGAGCCCATTATCACCTATTTCTACATTTTGTTTATAGGACGAGAAGGAAGATAAAGTGTGGGTGATGATAATAATGGTTATCTCCCCTGAGTATATAATTGGGGCCTCCTATGGGGATGAAATTGAAGCAGAAATTGAGGATGGAAAAATATTTCTTAGAAAAACGATGTTGTAGAAGGTAGAACAAGAAGGTATTTATTTCATTTTTCCTCCACCAGTGGTTTCTAAATTAAATAATGGAGAAAAAATTCCATTGAATGAGATCAAAATCCATTAAAGTGTCAAAACATTGGCCAATAAAATTTTTCATGAAGAGATTTGTAGGCTTATGGTCTCTCTCTATTTAAAACACATGTAGGTGTTTATGAATACCTGAAGAATAACCCTAGGGTTTCTCGACTATAGGATCCCACTCTTCATGGAAGTATGGGGAACAACCTAAGGATTCCAGTACATGTACCTTAGGTGAACCTCAAATTCCTGTAACTAAAATATTCATGGGTACCGTCAAGGAGAAGCTAGCAGTGGAGAAATAGTCATTGGAGAAATAAGTTCCTTAAGTAGTGAAGTAGATGTTGATGGAGGGGATATAATTTTCATTATTTACTTTCTATGAGTCCTCACAAGCCATGAAGGACCTTTTGGAAGCCATTGATACCCCTTCCCAATAAATCAAACCTAGAGAGATTAACCAAGTGCTAAAGCGGCTAGTGCTCGAACCTACATCTCTTCCAGGTGGCTCATCCCTATCAGAGGTTTTTCTTTACCCTTTACTAGAGGTGGTCACCATGGAGGGAAATCAAGGTTGAATAGGTGACCATATTATAGTATAACATTATAGTTCCCCATAGTTTCTTATAAGTGGGGATACATTGATGGTTGACACCTCTGTCACCATTTAAAAAGGGGAACTTAAAGTCCAAGAGTATTGGCATTAGGCAGGCTTGCCTAAAGTCCAAGAGTATTTTCCAGAAACGGGTCAAGGCACCCCAGAGAAAGAACTTAAAGTCAAAATAATGAAATCTACATATGAGATATCACTATGTAATATAATTCCTTTGTCACAATATCTCATCAATCAGGTTTCATGATAGTGTCATCAAATTTTATGCTTGATACGTCATTCTTTGATTACCTAAAATAAACTCGTCGTTACACCATGGAAATGGAATTTTGTGTGATGGTTCTATTTCAATAAAAGGGATGAGATATCAACTTCCATAAATAGAAGGGTCAAATCCTTCATCCACTTATCCATTAATAACATGCCACTCATGACAGACCCATCATACCCTACTTCCTGCCAACTGTCTGCATGGCAGTTTTCATCAGTAAATCAAATTGTGTAAGTCATGAAACATATTAATGATAATATTAAAGTCTAAGGACCATTACAAATTCTCACAGATAGAAATATCTGATGAAACCAAAACATGTGGAATTCCAACTAGCGGGTCTGTTCTCATAATCTATTATCTTAGAGATTACCAAGTGTGAACTTCATGAGAGGAATTATCATCTTCTTATGAGTACTCACACCCAACTGTCTGCATGCTATGTGTCCCATAATAATATTTTATCCAATCACAAAACTATATTTAAGAATATTTTTATAAAATTTCAAGGTTCTCATCATATCGGGGAACTACCATGACCATATCAATGTAACAAATACTCTAGGACACTATTAAATCATAGTCATGTAGAACAATGAAAATTTTGTAATAATACATTAAATATCCATGAAATCAAAGTAAAACTAGTTGGTTCTTGAAAACCAAATCTTACAAACTATCACTTGGACTAGATCCAAATACCTACGAATTTCAGTCCACTAGATCTCACGTGGTGATCATGTTTCTACTGAGTCAAGTCTTTAGTCAAGGGGTCCGCCACGTTGTCTTCCATGGAAAAAATTCTCACTATATCTTCACCTCTCTAAGAAAAAACCCTCAAGAGATGATACTTATGTAGTATGTGATTCATCCGCTAATGTGAGTTTGGCTCTTTTTCGTGATCCACTACTATAGTATTATCATAGTACAGTGTGATGGGATATTTTCTATTAGGTATCACATATAGATTCTGGACAAATATTCACATCCAAACTACTTCTTTAGATACATCAGAAGCTGCGATATAATCGGACTTTGCTGTATAATCTGTGGACACACTTTTCTTTGAGGTCTTCTAGCTCACTGCACCTCCATTCAAAGTGAAGATGTATCTTATTTTCAACTTAATGTCATCTTGATCAGTCTAGAAACTAGATTCTACATATCCTATAATGACTAGTTCCTTATCTCCTACATAAACCAAGAACATATCCTCAGTACACCTCAGATACTTTAGGATAGTCTTGACTACCATCCAATGGAGGTCACCTGGGCCATCTTGATATATGCCTACTACACTCAATGCGTAGGCAACATCCAACCTATTACATAGCATGACATACATTACTGACCCAATTGCTGATGTGTTTGGAGTCCTTTCCATTATCCTTCTTTTCTTATGTGTATGAGGACACATTTTCTTGGAAAGATGAATGCCATGTGACACTGGAAACAAAACCCTCTTGGATTGTTCCATACTAAATCTCTTTAGTATCTTATCAATGTATGTACTTTTACGTAGGCCCAACAATATCTTGGATCTATCACGATGGATCTTGATCTCAATAATATATACTGCCTCACCCAAGTACTTCATGGAGAAGCAATTATTTAACCATGCCTTAACAGACTATAAGGCTGGTATCTCGTTTCCAATAAGTAATATGTCATCAACATATATACTATTAAAAAACGATTTCACTCCCACAAAACCGTCTCTAAACACAAAGCTCACATTCATTCTTCATAAAACCAAATTCTGTTATGACTTCATCAAAATTAATGTTCTATGACTTGGATTCTTTCTTTAATCCCTAAATGGATTTCTGCAACTTGTATACCTTATTTACATCCTTTGGAGTCACAAACCCTTTAGGTTGTATCATGTAAGCATCTTCCTGAAGGTTCCTGTTAAGGAATTATATTTTGACATCCATTTTCAAAATCTCATAGTCATGGTAAGTCTCAATGGAAAGTAGAATTCTAAGGGATTTTAGCATTACAACTAGTGAAAAGGTTACTTTGTAGTCAATTACTTGACGATGATTAAACCCTTTTCTAACCAGTCGTGCCTTATAGGCACTGACATGTCCATCCATGTCCATTTTCTTCTTGAATACCCATTTGAAACCAATAGGATTTACATCAACTGGAGGATTTACCAAAATCCAAACTTGGTTTTGGTACATGGAATCCATTTTAGAATTCATGGATTCTTGCCACTTGGCAATGACTGTGCCACTTACTGCTTCCTTGTAGGTTAGAGGATCATTATTATCAACTAATAATGAGTCACCATCCTCTGTAACTAGAAAGCCATACCATTCTATTTCTCTAACCTCTCTTGTACTCCAACACAGTACTTGTCTCTTTGGAACATATTCTTCTTCCACGGGGCTTTGTGTAATCTTTTCATGTACCAACTCTTGTATACCTTGAGCCTCAACTTCATCAAAGTCTATCTCACTCCCACTATCTCTTTTGGATATGTGCTCCCTCTTATGGAATATGGAATGTCTTTACACTATAACCTTTTTTTGAGGGGTTGTATAGGTAATATCCCCTTGTTACCTTGGGGGTATCCTATAAAGGTACAATTTGTGTCTCAGGGTGTGATTTTGTTACCTGAAAAGGCCTTAACAAACGATTCTCTACCCCACACATGTAAATTCAATAACATGACTTTTCTTTCACTCCAAAACTCATATGGAATACCATTTTTTAATTTAGTTGGTACTTGGTTTAGTATGTGTGCCTCTGTTTGTAATGCATACCCCCAAAAGGATAATGGAAGACTTGCATGACTCATCATTGATCTCACCAAGTCCAACAAGGTGTGGTTACTCATTTTACTTACACCATTCCAATGAGGTGTGTAAGGATGAGTGAGTTGGGATAGGATCCCAAACTCTTGTAAGTAATCATTGAATTCCTGATTAATATATTCTCCACCTCATTTTGAGCGAAGTTTCTTAATCTTCTTACAAATTTGTTTCTCAACTTCATTTTTGTATTCCTAGAACTTATCAAAGGAATCCTAATTATACCTCATTAAGTAGATATATCCATATATAATAAAATAATCAGAAAAAGTTATGAAGTATGAGTACCCACCCCTTGCTTCAATTGGAAATGGTCCACACACATTGGTATGAACCAATTCAAGAAGCTCTTTAGCCCTTTCACCTTTCCCACCAAATGGGGAATTTGACATTTTACCTTGTAAACATGCATGACATATGCCAAGTGGTTTTAGTTCAAAAGAATATAAATATCTATCTTGATGTAACTTTGTGAAGCATTTCTTGTTTATATGACCTAGCTGGTGATGCCAAAGTTGGGTGTGGTATGAGTTATGTGAATTATCTTTGTCATCGATTGTCATTAATTGGTTTGTGTAATCCAACTCATAAAGACCGTTTTATAAATGTGCCCTACCAAAAAAAATGCTATCTTTATAAAAGAAGAAACATTCATTTAAAAACATGAAAAAAATCCATCTATATCTAGTCTGGATATAGAAATTATGTCTTTGGTTACGAAAGGCACATAAAACAACCCTTTAACACCAAGATCATCCCAGTTGACAACGTGAGGTGGTAGTCCCTGACAGCTACAACAGCAAGTCTAGATCTGTTGGCTGATCATAGATCTACCTCCCCTCAATCAATCTTCTTGAATCTACTTGGTTCTTGTATTAAGATACATAGGTGAGCACCACATTCTGTATCTAATACCCAATTTTTAGAAACATATAGATTTCATTCGATACCAAATGCACCTGAAGCTTCCCCTTTATTCTTAGACTGGGTGCAGTTCTTCTTCTAGTGGCCCTTCTTGTCACATGAGTAACAAACAAACTCATATTCCCTTACCACCCCTTTGATCTTCCTTTTCTTGGAAGTTCGTGAATAAGATTTGGGCTTAAAGCTCTTCTCCTCCCCTTTCCTCTTATTCCCCATTAGTACATAAGGATTTTCGTGATTTATATCTTTGTCCACTTGGTGAATGAGGATAATAAGATCATATAGAGACTTCTCAATGTTGTTAATATTGAAATTGACAACAATGTTAGAGAAGCTATGAGGGAGTGATGCAAGAATGAGATTGGTTCCTAGTTCTTCGGGGAGTTGAAAACCTAGAACCTCTAGGCACTCAATGTTGCCAATGATCTTGACTACTTGAGGCCCAACTAGGGAACCTTCTCCAAGATTACTCTGAAAGAGTTCCTTCGAGATCTCAAACCTTTCCTGTCTTCCTCTATCCTGGTAATGACCACAGAGGTGCTCGAGCATGCTATAAGAATCCATGTTTTCATGAGACATCCTGACCTCACTAGACATTCATGATAACATCAAAAATTTAACGTCGACTATGTCATTCATATGTTTATCATAGATCAGAAAATCCTCATGACTCACCTCTTTAGCAGGTGGATTAGGTAATGTAGACTCCATCACATAAGAATTCTGTTCATGGAGTAGGATAACCCAAAGGTGTCTAAACCATTCATAGAAGTTACTATTGGTGAGAATGTTTTATTTATCCAGAATTGATCATAGGGATAATGTGGTTGACGAGCTTGTAAGTTTTTTTCTACAATTAAAATAAATGATCATTAGTAATTTCATGATTATATTTTATGAGAAATAATAAATTTTATTAAGTCTGCCACTATTTTATCAAGTTCTAATGGCCCTCAACATTGAACCTAGAATGTCTAGTTTCCATGACATTCTAGTGGAAAGGATCAATATTACCCTTTGAATAACCCCAAAAGGGTTGGTAAAGATATTAGAAGGTATATAGGTAGGCAAGTATTTGACAACTGTGGGCTTATAGCTCCTTTATCTATTGAGTGGACTCCCCAATCCTGAAATCATGACTTTGGATTTCCTCAACTCTTACCTCCAATATTAAACCAAGTCTAGCAAGGGATACTCCTCTTGATGTAATATGGTTAAGTCAACCCAAAAACCTTTCATAAGGGGTTCTTGTATAAAATTATGTGTAATGACAAGGGTTGGTCAAACACCAGTTTTATTGAGTTTTTCCCTTAATCAAGTAACGAAAGGCTTGGTCTGACTTAATATTTTGTTTGAGAGATTTTTATCTATTATGCATGAATTTCTTATTATCATTATCACATGCTTGTTAATATTAATCATAACTTACTTCAGTGATTAAACACGTCTTGATAATATTTACGCATAAGTCTGGTTTATTTTAGTTCCATATTGCATTCTTGTTTTGTACATTAATTATGTGATCGTGAAAACACATCCATAATGATAAACCATGAAATTGATAGAAATAAAATAAAGTAAATGTAATGATCATGAGGTTTTATAATGGTTAGTTTATCTAGTGGTTGATAAACTAACCTTGAACTAGGGGAGAAACACCTTAAACCTTTTGGGTTCATGTTTACAGCTTCCACCTGTCCTCCTCTGTATCTTCAGGGATTTTTTCGTCTTGGCTCTAGCTTGAACCACCTATACTAGCTTGGGAGTTCCATCCATTAAATATGCCCTTTTTTAAATCACATGTAAGTGAGGGGTAAAAAAGGGGTTTTACATAAAAGAAACCTTGGGCATATAGGCCCTACATATTAATGAGGAGAAGGATCGCAGGCTAACAAATTTAATTCAAATAAATAAATAAAAAGAAACCATCCACATACAAAGGTCTTTGTCTAGCTCCTGATCATCCATACCTGCAATGATATTTACACATAAATAAAACTATCATTCTATTCTTTAATCATTATTGTTTAAGATAAATCACATTCGAATCAAATAATTATCATCTTTAATTAATCAATCCTTTTATCTTAAACCCTTTTAGGAATTTCCTTGAGATTCACATCCATCATAATTTTAATTAAATAAATTTATTTAAAATTATCTTTGTACGTAACTTGTACTTTGGAGGAAACCCAGTGAATTCCTATTCATAACTACCCAATGAGTAGAAATTAACATCACTTAGATGTTAAATTAAACACATATATATAAAACACCTAACACATGTTGTGCCTCAACTTTATTCCAGAAAAATGGTACACATATCAAGGGTTTGTATAATATAATAATGAATTTTAATAAATCTGCGTAATTTGGATGAGTACACGATGTGTAGTTCCAACTACAAGGTGTGTACTATTGTTCACCGTCCATCCAAAGTACACGCTTGGGGAAACAGTGTGTGAGTGTACTTCAGAAATCTTCAGAGTACACGGTGTGTCCATTGGGCCACACACCATGTAGTTCCATGTTACACAGTCTCCATCCAGGAAATCCGTGTATGAGGTACACGGTCCAACCCTAACTTGAAGCGACTACACACCATGTCTATTGGGCCACGTGGAGTGTAATCCAGAAACTGTGTGCCACTTATTCCTGGTCAACACATGGATTCATTAAGACTTAGACGAACTCCAATGACATGACTTGGTTTGGAATTCCAGACCTGGTGCATTGAACCTTGACTACACAACGTGTTCTATCGAATACATACTGTGTGTTCTGGTGTTGTACGGCCAGGAACCTTCGGCACCTCTAGATGAGATCCTCTTTTTTTTTAATCAAAATTAAAATAAATGATCATTTTTGTAAGGTAAATAAGAAATGAAAGAGGAGGAACATATCTCGAGATTCAGATTTGTAGAATGATTAACTTTAATTGAAACAACTAAATTATTAAGTGCATAAATCATTAATGAAATATTTAAATTATTATAAACTATGATGTAACCCCTCTGATACCACTTGTAAGTTTTGGGTGTAGCAGAAGCATGGTTGGGATGAGACCCAACTTTGGTTTTTACCATGATCAATGATTATTCTGGGATCAATACGACTATAAACGCCAGTCTCCACGGAATATAATCAAAGATTTAGATAAAGAAGGAAGAGGCCCAAAACCTTTAGAGAGGATCTTTCACATTATGTTTATAATTAATTTATTTAATTTCATAAAGAAAATAATACCTGAATCTTAGGTATTTTTTTGTTGTTGAAGATTTTGATCATTCAGAATTACCCTTCTAGATTATTTGGTTTCACTTGAAAAGATCTAAACAAGAGTCCCTCTAGTGGTGATCCACACGTGCTCCAATGGACTTCGATCGACACCGCTCATTCTCTGGGTTCTACTGCGGTGAAGTGAGTGTCTTGTGTTGGTCGTTCTTGATCACTTGTTCATTATTCTTGAATAAAATCTCTCGTTCTAGAGAGGGGAGAGAAGAGGATTCAAGAGATAAATTTTTTGTCATTACAATTCTCAATTCACCAGGCGTGTGGTGTGGTATATGGCACAATAGGCGTACTTGAATATTTATATACATAGAATTTCAGTTACAATATTTAATTTCATAACAAAAATTAAATACATTAATGAACTTTGAGAAAACCCATGATTTTAATAATAATACCACATCATTATTTATGGTGTGCCAACTTGTGAAAAATGAAATTTATAAAATAAATTCCATGTCCCAAAATAATAGCAGTGTTATTTTAATTTGTGCCAACTAGTTAAATAATTATTTGTTGTCTTGCAAATAATAATTATTTTACTACCAGACCATCCTTGGTCCGGTCGAACTCCACTTCCATTTATTAAACACCTAAATCAATAAATAAAAAATTTATTCTCTTAAATAAATATTTTATATAAAAACTAGTAAATAAATATTTATAAAATGTTCGATGAATTAAATAAAAATATTTTACCCAAAATCCGGTAAATAAATATTTATTTAATTTATGCAATAATTTTTTACTTGAATAAAATTATTCCACTATATTGATAATAATATTTATTAATTAAATTAAAATATAATTTAACCATGACCACCAAAGACACTTAGTGTGTGGCCCTCTAGGATTCTTTCTTGTTGGCATTAGGTGGGCTTGCCTAAACTCCAAGAGTACTGTCTAGAAATTGGTCAAGGAACCCAAGAGAAAGAACTTAAAGTCATAACAACAAAATCCACATATGAACACTCACTGTGTAATATAATTTCATTATTGAAATATCTCATCAATCAGGTTTCATGATAGTGTTATAAAATTTTAGGCTTGATACGTCTTTCTTTGACTACCTGAAATAAACTCGTCGTTACACCATGGCCATGGAATTTCGTGCGATGGTTCTATTTAAATCAAAGGGCCGATATATCAACTTCTATAAATGGAAGGTAAAAATCCTTCCTCGACTTATCCATTAATAACATACCACTTGTGACACACCCAACACACCCTACTTCCTGCCAACTGTCCGTGTGAAGGTTTTTGTTAGTAAATCAATGTGCGTAAGTTGTGACACATACTAATGATAATCTTAAAGTCTAAGTATCATTACACCTGATCACAGATAGAAATATTTGATGACTCCAAAACATGCGGAATTCCTACTAGCGAGTCTGTTCTCCTAATATCTTATCTTGGAGATTACCAAGTGGGAAATTAATTAGTGGAAGTCTCATCTTCTTACGAGTAATTGCACATGACGGTTTACAAGCTATGTGTCCCATAATAGAATTTCATCCAACCATAGAACTATATTTTAGAATATTGTTATATAATTTCAAGGTTCTCATCATAGAGAAGAACTCCCATAACCTTATCAATTAAACAAATACTCTAGGACATTATTACATCATAGTCAGGCCGAAAAATGAACAATATGTAATAATACATTAAATATCCATGTAATCAAAGTAAAACTAGTTGGTTGTAGGACACCAAATCTTACAAAAAAGGGTATTTTAGAGAGATTACTTACAACCATAAGAAAAAAAAATTGAGATAAAAAAATATCCATTCCATTTAAAACCCTTTTTGAAAATACTTAGAACAAATGGAAAGAGTGTTTTTTTTCATTGAAGAAAACATGCATGCTAATAAAGGAAGCCAAACATAAAGTAATGGATATAGAGGCTAGAAAAACCATTGATGTAGTATACATTAAAAATATAACATTATTTTTTCTTTTTTAAAGAAAGTGAAAATGTTCTGTATAAAAGTAAAGTGCACCTTACCACATGCCCAACTTTTCACGCGTGTTCCTTATCTTCTTCTTCTTCGAACAACCACATATTATTTAAACCTTAAGCCTTGAAATTTTAGTATTATTCTAAAAAAAAGATCTCTAGAACATTTTGAGTGATGTTAATAGGATATTTGGGTAGGGATTGGCCAATCTAAAATAATTTTTAGTGATGATGAAAAGATGAGAAGAGGTTCCTTTTATAAGCGAGGGGATAAAAACTCTTGGAATTACTTAAAATATTAAACTAATATATATTTATTTTCATGGTAAAAGGATCCAAACTAACATAATATGAATATTGGATGAGGTTGAGTTGAGGTAATCTCATATAATAAAATCTGTACAAGTTTAGTCTATGTTTTTACCCATGTCTTTCTTTAACCCTTGATAACCTTTTTGACAATAATACTGATTAAAAGTTTTTTACTCTTTAGGAGTTTAGATAGTCACTATAAAAGGAAAAATGGTCAATAAATAGACCATAATTAATATTTTTCAACGTATAACAATAACTTTGATGAATATAATATTTTAAGGAATTTTAAATTATTTAATAAAATATTATTTATTAGAAAATACCGTTAGTGTCTTTTTTGGAAGTATTAATTTAATTTGACTTTGAAAACAACATTACAAAAATAGAATTAAAATTTAATCCTTTAACTCACCCCTAATATGTTATATTTATCTAAAAAGTCATGGAACATAATAATTAATTAAAATTATATTTCTTTAATTATTTTTAGAATCATTTATTTTACTTTTCTATTAATTAAATAAATGTTGTTTCGACATTTCATAAGAATTTAAGGTAATTATTTCATAACTAAGAATTAGAAATAAATTTACATGATAAAAAAATATTTACCTTTAAAATAATCCTTTTATATATGAACAAATCCTCTATTTATCCCTATGTCAAAAATTTAGAGATCACAAAACAAATAGAATTATTTTTCTACTTTTCTTTACATAAAACAATATAAAGATAAAAATCGATGAAATATGGCACCAAGTTTTAATATTTTGAAAACTTATGTTGACATGGACGAAATATAATCATACAATAGGATAAATGAAACTGTTCAGATCATTTTTTAGTCCTTATCTTATTATTTTGAACCTTAATTACCTGATTTAACCTTACCATGGAGATAATTATTAATTATGGTTGCTATTCATAATGAAAAAAATAAAAGGAAAATATTTTTCAAATTTATACATATTGATTATAAATATGGAATCAATTTTCAAAGATTAAATATTTATAAGTGGCAGAAATTAATTTAAAATTAAAACGCAAAATGCAACAAAAATAGTTTTTTTAGAAAAATTCCTTCTTAAGTATATTTTTTATACCAAATTCTAGTATAAAATTAATTAAAAATAATATAAATAGATGATTTTTAATATAAAGTAACTAATTAAATTTTAAAAATAATCCAAAATAGAATTTTAATTTTTAAATACTTTAAAAGAAAATACAGTTTTCAATAAAAAATCATTATTTTTTACTATTCATTGAAAAATCATGCTTTTTAGAAAAATATAAAACTTTCACCAAAATATAATTTTGGTATGATGATATAAAAAATTCCATCCTTTTTATAAAATAAAATTTCTAAAAGTTCCAGAAATTAATTATAATATTTTCTCACAAAAAGAAATAAAAACCATTTTTGATGAAAATGTATTTTTGAAGAATAAAATGTTTACTAAAAAGTGAGTGATAATATACTAATCTATTATCAATATTGAGTTGTATAATTATATATATTTAATAAATTAGTTAATCCTATTCATACCTAAAAATTTAACAACTAGGTAATAATGGTCATGTAATAATATTTCATGGTCAGTTTAGGCTCAGTGTTACATGTTGTATACATAATCAAATGTAGTTTTATTTTTAAAATCCTAGGGTTTTACATTAAACCCTTTAATAATGTTCATCCTCACAAGTTTAACTTGATCTTAGTAATCAATAGTTTAATATATGAAAACATTTATAGAAATTACACATTATAAAAAGGGTTAATAATAATTCCTTTTGAAAATAGGGGAAAAAGGAATATGAAGTTCATATAGAATAACACATAACTAGGTTTCCAAATAAGAGGACACTTTCAGGAAGTGGGAATATGGAAATTAAAGAAATTTTTTAAGTCTAAATAATGATGGAGACTGACAGAGATCATTGATCACTCGAAAGTAAATGCTCGTGAGAGAGTTAACAACTATAAAACTATAAACCAAAGAGGTGTGAATGAGAAAATTTATTAATTATAAATGAAGGTAATAGGATAGAATTTTTGTTTCATGATTCTTTTCCTAGAGTTGAGGAATTAATTTACCATATAGACTATGAATATAAGGAAATATACATACTTGATAAGTATAATTTCATCGATTAATAAATTTACACCACAATCTCATCATTTCTCCCAATGATGAGTATTCAAGATGATGTTTTTTTATTCCCTAAGTACTAAAATCAAATTCATAATACAAAAAATTCTATTGTGATATTCCTACTATCTTTAAATATAAAAAAAACTAAATGGTTATCATAGGGTAAGATAATATCTAAAATGTATAAACCCTCATACGATGAAAAAATATGTTTAACTCCAAAATTTCCATAATAATAATATATTTTACACTTAGATAATTTAATAAATAACTTTACATCTCAAATAAACTTAATAACCTCAACATTAAAGAATGTTTTATCATAAAAGGTGATCTCATAACTTTTATCTTACATTTACAAAAATTTAATTACATTATTCCCAAATAATATTTCATCTTAAATCACATGTTAAACCTAAAGGTTACATATATCTCAACCCAAAGAACCATCTCCCAAAATATCACTAATAATTATGATAAATTACTTTATAATCATATAGTGATATTTACCAAAATACAGTGAATTAAATTTATAAACTATCATGAATGATAATCCTTAGATTGACCATAATTATATCTTAGAATATTACTTTGTTATTGAGTCTCTTTTTAACCATCAATATTATCTACCTATCAGTATCCAATTAACTTAACATAAAATCATATACAGACCTGAAGGGTTATTTAAACCTAAATAGTGTATTATTCCTAAATTCCAGCAAAAGCTTAAAATCACCTCAAAATACCATTACTTAAAACCACAAAAAGGGTATCCATGTTTTTAAACATATGATCAACCTTAAACTTATAAAACTATGATGTTATCTATAACTATTAAGTTAACCTCACATTAAGACATATATTCTTCTAAAAATTTACACAATATTTATTAATAAAAAACTATTTAATATATTACATCAATCCAAAAAATTCAATAAACATAATCAAAGATGACATAATTCACTTTCTCATCAAGACACTATCCCATTTGCTTCATCAATATCAATCATATTTTTATCCCAACTAAACATTACTAAATTAAATTTTGGAATATATTAAGGGTTATTTTTCTATTAATCATATGTTTTACAAAAATATCAACCTAAAACTAAATAACTTTTATTATCTATTAGTACCATTCAACATATGTTTTCATATTCTTAAAGAAAAAATATCATGGAACAATACCGAAGTGTTTCATGATTCTTATAACCAAAATACAATAGATAAAAATAATTAAACGTCATAATTTTCAAATAATAATACATAAATACTTAAATCATATCAATTTAATTACTGTTATAACATATTTTATTCATTATTCTAGGAGTTAACCTTTAGAAGAGGGAATTGACTTCTATAATTCCTAGGTTACCCACACTTATGAAAATGAACTATAAATGGATATCAAGGAAGAAATTTATTTCTTTCAATTTAAATCCTCATTTTTCCTTGGAATTTTTTTCTCTATGAACATCATTGAAACACATTAAAAAATTTCCTATTACATTGATACATTCTCCTGGTTTCCCCTTTCAAATTTTTTTACATGAATGAAGTTGATCCTTCTTTACTCCATGGTATCCACTACATGAGATCTTAGTGGAACCCATCCTTCTCTTAATTGGTGAGTCTGAGATTTGGTTAAGGTACATGTTGTTAATCATATATTGTGATAACTAATTAGTCATAATCACAATATCTTTCACTTTATTCATCATACCATTTGGCTTCTTAGAATCACCACATTGTCCATCAAATTCATTGTTAACATCGTTGGACTCACCTATTTTGATAATTCCAAATCTTGATTCCTTTTTATGATAATCATGTTTCATTAGTATTTATAGTTTCTATCAAGTTATAACTATATATTTTTAATCTCACAGTTCTATCGATTAAGTTTACAGTGAAAAACTTCTCTAAGTAAAAGGTTACCGATAGAGGTTACAGTTGGAAGGTTACAGATAGAGGTTATCGCTGGAAGTGTACCAATAGAGGTTACCGCTGAGTGGTTACCAATGTTAAACCTCACTGCTGATTTATCAATACAATGTCATCTCCATAAGTATATCGCTAAAAGTATATTGTTATAAAGCCAACTGATGAAGCCTACCGATGAAGCCTACTGATAAAGTTTACTGATGAAGCTACCGATGAAAGCTACTGTTGAAAAGGATACCGTTATCAGCCTACCAATACCCACTATTATACTCTATACTTTTTCAATTTCTTAGTTTTATTCTAACGATCATATTTGGTAAATTTAATACTTCTGACATTAATTAATGCTGATTGTAAACATATCAAGAGATCGTATCGAGAGACAATATGAGGCATGAGAAATACCACACATGGTTTTCTTATTCCTATTGTCGGATATCAAATATAAAATAGAATATGAAGGAAGAGAATCATAATAGAGGACACTAGAGAAAGAGTTATAACATGATAGATCTGAAGAACAAAATAAGCACACCAGCACTCTCACTGTGAACCTAAGAACCTCAAGAAGATCATTTCGGGAGAAAAAATTCAAGACTGTGTTCTGTGCTTCATAAAATATCTATCAATCCAAGAAGTAGACCAATCAGTACCTGAAAGCTAGAACCTAGTGTTGTGACACTCTATTTTTCGAGACAAGTTCTAGAAAAAGACTCTAACTACAAATTCTTCACTCAAAGGAGTCAAGAGATGAAATTTAAACACATAGATCCTTCTAAACCCAATACTTATAACTTTATATCTATTGTGTTCTTTGTATTACAATTCTGAGAAGTGTTTGTTTTTTTTATTACACACACTATCTCCTGTTCTTGAACTGAAGGATACTAAAAATCCTCACATCAAACTTTATTTACACTTTCTTTCCCATGTGTAACTATGGAAGAGACCGTGTGTGGTATGGATTGTTTTTTTCCCATGAAGAACTATGGTAGAGGGTGTGAGCCCTTGACAGTTTTGAAAACTATTTTAAAGCTTGATATAGGCTGTGTATCAAGTTTATTGTTAATATAAACCACTTAGTGGTAGGTAATCACCAAGTCAAGAGGATTAAGTCTCAGATTGAGACTGAACCTCTTTTTTACCTCTACTGTGTTCTATATTTTTGTAAAACTCTGTTTTTATATTTTCCGCTACTTATAATTTCAAGCATAGAAAACTATTTTACATTAACTTTAATAGTTAGTTCTGGTTAGTGTGTGTATGTGTTTAATTTAGTAAACATGTTTCAAAAGTTTTATCAGTGTTGTACACTAATTCAACTGAGGACTAATCACCCTTTGAGAAACTTGTTGAACAAATAAACATCTATATCTCTCCTTTTTTAATTAACTAGGTTGTTTCCAAATTGGGGGATCTTTAGCATAAATGTTTAATAGAAATTATAAGTAGAAACTCAATTCACCCCCCTCTTGAGTTTCCACTTCGAACAACATTTTGTATCATATGATTAAATTTTTATTTCTACCATCTAAATTGTTGTTCAAGTTTTGAACTTCTTTTCAACTGTGATTTTAGCTGTATCTTAAATATCTTAATTTTTTTGTCATATCTAAATTTTCAGTTATTTTAATTCTAATTAATTATGTATAACCATGTTGAGGGTGCAACTACCAACAAGTCACCTTTTTTAATGGTAATAACCATGATTAGTGGAAATTAAAAATGAAAATGTAACTAGAGAGCATGGGTCCTGAAATCTAGGACACAATTGAGGAAAAACATGCGTTGCCTACTACTATTAGGGACACACAGTATTAGTTGAAGAAAGCTACATATAACAATAACTGTAAAGAAATGAATGCATTGTAATGTTCTCTGGGTGATGAGGAATTCAATAAAATATCTTCCTGTAAAACTGCTTATGAAATCTGGGATACTTTGACTGTTTCTCATGAGTGAACAACCAATGTTAAATAAATTAGATTAAATACTTATACTATTAAATATGATAATTTTAAAATGAATCCTCATGAACTTAAATCTGAAATTTATCTTAAGTTCAATGAAATAGTTAATACTATGAGTCTACTTGGGAAACTAGTGGACAAAAAGGATCAAATTATGATGTTACTTCAATTCCTACCTGACAGATGGAGTGTAACTTCTGTTTCTATCCAAGAATCCTGTAACATAAGAATGAAAATAGTGAAGTAAATAATTAAGAAACTTATGATGTAGAAAGAAGATCTTAAGTTGAATCAAGAAGTAGATGAAGAACTAATAAAGAAATCAGTAGCATTCAATACTTCTACCTCAAAGAACAAAGATAAAGAAAAAGTTCAAGTTCCTATAGACAATTCCACTAGTGAAGATTCAGATCCTGAAAGTGATGATGAGATGGCTCATATTTCTAGTAGAATCAAAAAAAAATTTCGTAAGAAGAAGTTCTTTAGAAAATCAAACTATAAAGGAAGGTATGCTAGTAAAGTACAATGAAAAAACGATAGAAAATGGAACAACAATACAAATGAGATAGTCTACTATGAGTGTAAATGAAAAGGCCATGTGAAGGATGATTTCCCCAAGATGAAATTTATGAAGAAATATGAAGGCAAGGTAAAGGGATATAAAAAGGATATGAAAGCTACTTGGATTTCTTCAGAAGATATCTCTAGTGGATTTGACAATTATGATATTGAAAATAACAAACATGAAAACCTGTGTTTCATGATAGAAATAACTGAGGTAACACTGAATTCCCCTATACATAATGCTTACTATTCTGGGAATGAAAGTGAATCAATTAATTATGAAATTATGACTAAGTATGAACTATTTGAATATTATGGAATACTGTATGATACCTTTAATGAACTCAAGTATAAATATAATTTATTGAAAAGAAAACATGTTTTAAATGCCAATTATAAGTCAGATTTGGATATTGGTAATGAAAAATGTGCTCAGTTTTTAAAAGAAAATACTGAACTTAAATAATCGAATGATGAATTAAAAAGAGGTCTTAAGAAGTTTATTATAGGTAGATATACCTTGACACAATTTCTTGGGAAATATATTTCTCCCAAATACACAACTGGTCTAGGATATCAACCAGGGAATAGAAGGATTATTAAAAATAAATTTATTCCATAATTTGGACAGTTCACTGCAAGTTTAAGTTCATGACCATGTTTTGAAAAAAACCTTTCTAAAGGACCTAACAAAGTGTCCATGTCTCAAAACATATATATTTATTATAGGAAACCTGTGAGACAAGTATGGGTTCCAAAATATTTACTTACTAACCTCTCTGGATCCAAGAAAATATGGGCACCAAAGTTAACCTATACTTAATCTATTTTGTAGGAAAATAGTCTAAAGATATCCTGTAAAACTCTATGGTATTTGGATAGTGGATGTTCAAGACATATGATAGGAGACTATTCGTGCTTCAAGATCCTAGTTAAAGTTGATGGTGGACATGTTACATTTGGTGACAATTCTAAAGGGAATATCATCGACTTAGGCCAAATTGGTAACCTTAATACTATATTAATTTCAAAAGTAATTTTTGTTGGTGGGTTAAAATACAATCTACTTAGTATCTCTTAATTGTGTGATGAGAGTTTTAATGTTATGTTTGAAAATGATACATGCAATGTTTTTAATTCTAAAGATGATTTAATATTCACTGCTCTTAGAAATGAAAATATTTATGATATTGATTTAAACTCTTTATCTAAGAAAAATGTTTCTTGTTTAAATGCTTTTCATAAGGAATCTTGGTTATGGCACTGAATTTTAGGACACGACAATGTACACTAACTTAGGAGACTAACTATGAAAGGTTTAGTTAGAGACTTAAGTAAATAGTAATTCCCACACAATAGAGTTTGTAATCCTTTTCAAAAGGGAAAACAACACAAAGTTTCTTTCAAACCAAAAAAAGAAGTTTCCACTTCTCAACCTCTTGATTTGGTTCACATGGATTTTTTTGGAGTATCTAGAGTTTCAAGTTTAAATGGGAATCACTATGTTTATGTTCTTTTAGATTATTTTCTTGATATACTTGGGTATACTTTATATCTCACAAAAGTGAATCATGTTCTTACTTATTTAAATATTCCAAGTCTGTGGAAAATCATAGTGGACATAGAATTAAGAGCCTGAGAATTGATCATGGACGTGAGTTTGAAAATCAAGAGTTTGAATCTTTTTTCTCACAAAATGGCTATAAAAACAATTTCTCTGCTCCTAGAACACTTAAAAAATGGAGTTATAGACAGAAGAAATAGGATACTTAAATATATTGTCCAAACTATGCTAAATGAGTATAATCTGCTTATCGATTTTTGGGTTGAAGCTAATAATACTTCTTCTTAAATCATAAATAGAGACTTAATTAGACTTTTTCTTAAGAAAACCCCTTATGAGATCTGGAATAATAGGATGGTTAAGGTTAATTACTTTAGAGTTTTTGGTTTCAAAGACTTTATCCTTAACATTAATGATAATCTCAACAATTTTTTTTCCAAGAGTGATAAAGGAATTTTTCTAGGATAATCAATATCGAGTAAAGATTATATAGTATTCAATAAGAGAACCAAATGTGTGGAAGACTCAGTTCATGTGAAATTGGATGATACTAATCCACATAAACCCAAAACCTCTCTTGAACATCTTGAGGAAGATATGTCAATTCTGGAACTTAATGATAAAGACAGTAAACCCTTAGTGAAAACAACTAGTTTGGAAAATTCTCTAGAATCTGATCATGTTGAATCTGAACCTATGGAAAACCATGAGGAGACTAGTCCAACCATTTCTAGAGATATTAGAAACCCTAAATAATCATCCTTTAGATGCTGTAGTAGGTGATCTAAATAGAGGAACCCAAACTAGAGCTTCTCTAAGAAACCAGGTTGAACATAAATCCTTTCTTTCACAGCTTGAACCCAAAAATATTAATGATTCTATCAATGATGTATTTTGGGTGACAGATATTCAAGAACAATTAAATCAGTTTGAAAGAAACAAAGTTTGGGAATTAATATAAAGACCTAAAGACACTTTGACCATATGCACTAAATGGGTGTTTAGAAATAAATTTGATGAATCAGGAAACATAGTTAAAAACGTGGCTAGACTAGTTACACAAGGATATAGTCAAGAGGAAGGAACATACTATGAGGAAACCTTTTCACCTGTAGCTCGACTAGAATCCATTAGGATACTACTTTCTTATGCATCTCATCTGAATTTCAAACTTTGTCAAATGGATGTCAAAATGAATTTCTATATGGTTAAATAGTTTAGGATGTATTTTTTGAGAAACCCCTTGGTTTTACAAATCCCCATTTTTCAAATCATTTATTTAAACTTTATAAAGCTTTATATGGTCTAAAACAAGCTCCTAGAGCTTGGTATGATATACTTAGTTCATTTCTTATTTCAAAAGGATTTACTAAAGGAATAGATGATCATACTCTTTTTATTAAAATAATTTCCAAAGATGTTTTAATAGTACATATTTATGTGGATGATATTATTTTTGGATCCTCAAAAAATTCTTTATGTAATGATTTTTCAAAGATGATTCAAGATAAATTTGAAATGTGTTTAATGGGAGAACTAAATTTTTTTCTTGGATTTCATATTTTTCAAAATAAAAATGGTATTGTTTTAAATAAAAGTAAATATACTAAGGATCTTTTGAAATGTTTTGGTTTGGATGGTAATAAATGTTGTGATACACCTAAGAGTACCACTTTTAAGTTGGATGATGACAAAAGTGGTAAACCAATGGATCAAAGCAATTACAAAGGTATGATTGGGAGTTTTCTCTACCTTACTTCTATCCGTCCTGATATTATGTTCAATGTATACATGTGTGACTATTTTCAAGCCAATACCAAAGAATATAATTTAAATATTGTTAATTTTTTTTAAATATCTCAAGAATACTTCAAACTTAGGACTATTTTATCCAAGAGGACAATAATTTGATTTAATAATTTATTCAGATACAGAACTTTCTGGTTTTAAGTTAGATAGAAAACACACTTCAAGAAGATGTCACATTTTGGGAAAGTCACTAGTATAATGGTGTAGTAAGAAACAAAATTATGTTGCATTATCCACTACTGAATCTGAATATATAGCTGCTGGTAGTTGTTGTGCTCAAATTCTATGGATGAAACACACGTTACTAGACTATGTATATCAATTCAAACATGTCTCTATAAATTGTGACAATACAAGTGCTACGATTATCTCTAAAAATCCAGTATCTCATGATAGTACAAAGCACATTCTTGTGAGAAATCACTTCTTGAGAGATCATTATCAAAGAAGTGATATCACTCTTGAATTCATTGGCACTGAACACCAACTTTCTAATATACTCACAAAGACTTTGAGTTTTGAGAGGTTAAATTACATCAAACATGAGTTAGGTATGACAAATTGTTAAGATAATACCTCACCATTAGACCTCACTAATAAGACCTCACCATTAGACCTCACCAATAAGACCTCACCATTATAACTCACTGATAAGACCTCATCATTAGACCTCACTGATATAACCTCAATGTTAGACCTCACTGTTGGGCATCACCGTTGACACCTTACCGATATTCGATCATTCTGGGACTTCGTGCTTTTCTATTGGAATCCAAAAAGTTTTTAGTATTATTTATTTCTTTTATTTGATTTTTTTTCAATCCCTATATGATAAAAATAAAGTACAAACCACATTTTAATCCACCTCAAACCTCTCTCAAAACTCTTACTCCCTAACCTTGGAACCTAACCTTATACTAAAACCCTCGAACCGCTCTAGATAATAATGGAAAGATTGAAGAGACTGATGGTTGATGATGAAAGAGATGTGCCGAACCCTAAGAGACCTCCAAATGGTTCTAGTAGTGAAAGCATAGTAGTGAAAAATCTAATCAATCCAAATATGTCGAAGCGAGAAATTATGATTGAGAATGAATTATGTTCGTAATGGCTGCTGTCAAGAAAGTATTTGGTACTGAAGGCACTCGAAGCTCAGAATTGGGTAGAATGTTTTTCAAATAACAATGGACTATACTACCCAAATATAGTCAATGAATTTTATGAGTTTCTCAAGTTCGAACAGTCTGATGATGAGAACTAAATGTCTTCAAAAGTAAATGGAGTAAGTGTGAGATTATCCTCTGGTGAATGGGATTAATTCTTAAGAGTTCCACATGAATTAATTTTTGATTAATACTCTAGAGTGGTACCTCCCACCATTGAGTATTTCTGTTATGAAGAGGCTTTGGCTAAGCTGGCAGGGAATGAAATCCCTATAATGGTGATTGCAACTGAAATGGAAGAAGAAAACATGATTATTTTTAAGTTTATTCAGCATGTTTTGAGTCCTAGGAGAGGTGAATTTTCCACCTTAAAGTATCAAGACATATTTATTTTATATCTATTGAAGCATGTACAAAATATAAATCTTTGTAGGTTGCTATTGATTTAGCTAGAGGATATGACACAACCTAGTTCCAAATCAAATGCTTTGTTTCATGCCAGGTTGATATCCTTTATGTTGAGAGTGAAAGGAGTTGTTGGAAATAAATAAGAAACAATAGTTTTAAGGGACAACATCTATATTACCAAAATGATTTTCAAGTTTATGAAGTTAAGATAGAACCCTTCGAAAATAAAATTGATGAATGATGAGGATAAGCTGTATGAGGAATTCAATCCTATTAACCATCCTACTAGGCCAAATAATAAGAGAGATCCAGGTTTAAATCCAGATGAAGTGGATCCAGTATACTCATATGAATAAGAGGAGGCTTCTGTTATGCAAGTAAGAGAGGATTATCCTATAGATTAAAGTACTGATCCTGGCCTTCCTCAAGTCCTCATTCCAATGTTGTATCCTTTGGTAGCCCTAGCCCACCAAAGAGATTACCTAGAAGAAAGATTGTCCTAAAGGACAATGATGATGAGGAAATCAGTGAATAAGAAGAAGAGAATGTCTTAAAAGTCCTTACTGTTGGAGAGACCTCAGAGGAGGAGGATGAAGCTAACACCGATTTTGAGTAATTTGAGACCGATGTTTCTCAAAGTGAATATGAATGCTTGAGTATCAGTCCCTTGATATGATATAAAGAAGTGGTAGAGAGTGAAGATGAAGAGGATTTTGAATCTATTGGAGCTGAAACAACTTTGGATGTGGTTGATGATTCTATAGAAGAATTAGCCGTGGAATCTCTTGCTGATGCAGTTGATCAAGGAGGAATGGAAGAGGTAAACGTAATTGATCATGATAATGATCTATGTGAGGGGGAGGAACCTGTTTCCACATGTTCAGTTTTTGTTTCTCATGGAATAGAAGATTGGTCAGAAGATCCTGGATTCGTGGTCTTAGGCTTAGACTATGGAGACTCTGAAGATGACAAGCCTAATAGAAGCCCTCAAATTCCTTCTATTTTTGAGACCACTATTGTACAACCATCAGTGCTTCAACCTCAAGACTATGTGAAGAAGGATGATTTAGAATCATTAAAATTAGATTTGAAGAAACATTTTGATAAGATATTTTTTGGGATAGATAGATAAGGGGCTCACAATAAAGAACTTGTAACTTCTACTTTGGAAAGTCTAATTTCTACCTCTCACTCAAATTTTCTACATGAAGTGAAGGAAGGTCAGAATAAAGGCAGAACCATGGCAGAGTCTATAGAATTTGTGAAATAATCAATTGCGAGTTTGGACTCCTATGTGGCTTCAAGGGTTCAAGTGGAAAAAGACCTTAAGTATGTTAAGAGTGTTTTTCAGCAGATTTTCACTGTGTTTGAGGACTTTAAGAAGTCTATAGAGGCACATGTGAGTGGTCAGGATGATGATGTGAAAATATTGATCAGTGGTCAGACCAAGTCTTTAATGGAGACATTAGATTTTACAATGGAACCTATGTGTCCATCTTCTTCCTCTTAAGAATATCCTCTTGTTGATCTAGAATATTTTAGATCTGTTATCAGAGAAGAAGTGGAAAAGCTCTCTGGTGCAAGTACCTCAGACCCTCAGTCAATGACTCCGGTCATTTACACTACCAGAGACATTCATAAGATTGTGGGATATTACTTAAGGGAGGCTGCTCAAGATCAGAAGGTCGTCAAAGAGCAAGTTGATTTCTATTACTGAATGAATGGCCCTAAGGCTGAAATTTTTATTGATTTTTGGATAATACCCCTTTTAAGTATAAAGGGGAAACCTTACAAGACTACAAGACATAGAAACAAAAACAATATCTGAAAGTGTTGCGATCATCCTAAAACAAACTTCACAGAGATACCCCTCCCCAGCATCAATGTCCGTATGGCACCTCCACCTGTGCATGACTACTCAGCAAACTGTCCTGTATAAAAATGTATGGGCCCGGTATCGATGGAAATTCCATACCCTCTCAATCATCCAAATCTAAATATCCATGCAATGTGAGAGAAACTTTCTCTAAATCCTCATCTGAAGAAAATTCTGGAAGAAATTCTGAGCCAATCCAACAACAATCAAACATGTCACAAAAAAGATTCCATGCAGTTCAAAAATTCATCATATCCATAAGCTTTCAGAATTCATTTGCAATTCCACTGAAGAAAATAATGCAGAAAACCCCCACTGTTCCACTTAATTCCACCACCATAGCTATAGAAGCCCACAGTGGGAGAGGACTAGCGGGTAGAGAACCATCGATGTCACTAGACCTTAATTCCACCACAATACCACCTGCAAAACCAAAACCAGAGAACAAGTTCCTCCCCATCCAGCCACCCTAGAGACAACACTAGTTACTAAGTTGTCTGATGAAGTTGTCGACGCCGATTGAGCTTCGGGGAAGATAGATCCTGCACCACACGCAGAGGCGATCCAAGATCCAAACCAAGACCACTTCATACGCCAACGTCGAATGAGATTCGCATGTGTAGCTAGGACGAGGACCAAAACGAGACTAGAATAACCTCTGCACACTGATGCGACCTGAATCCGAGGAGGATGAAGACAACACCACACACCTACGCCAAGTCGAGCTAAGAAACCACTGCCGAGGAAGTCGTCGATGCCGAAAAAGCTCTAGGGAGAACAAAGAAAGCACCACACGCAGAGACGAGTCGAGATCTAGGCCAAGACCACTCCGAAAGCCGACAATGAAGGAACAAAGCCTGCAAAGACAAGCTGAGGACTGAACTGAAACCTAGGGAACCTCCACACTTCAATTCCAACTGAGATCCGAGGAGGCCGATTGCAGCCATTGAGAAACTCTGATCCTCTATAGAGGAGAAGAGGAGGAAAACTGAGAAGAAACCCTAGCACCGCAAGCTGAGAGGAAAGATGCCTCTTAGAGGAGATCTGTATCCAACCAAATGATATTATTATAAATCCTATGGATGAAGATTACCATTGAAGCCTACTGATGAAGCCTAATGATGAAGTCTACTAATGAAGCTACTGATGAAAGATACTATTGTGAAGGCTACCATTATCAAGCTACCGATACCCACTCTTCTACTCCATACTTTGTAAATTTCTTAAGTTTATCCTAATGGTCATATTTAGTAAATTTAATGCTTCTGACAGTAATTAAAGCTGATTGTAGGCATATAAAGAGACCGTATCTGGAGATAATACAAGGTATGAGGAAGACCACATGAGGTTTTCTTATTCCTATTATCAGATCTCAAATATAAAATAGAATACCAAGGAATAGACGCATAATAGAGGACACAGTAGAGAGAGTTACAACATGATAGATATGAAGAACAAAATTAGCACACCAGCACTCTCACTGTGAACCCAAGAGCCTTAAGAAGATAATTTCAGGAGAGAAAATTAAAGACTGTGTTCTGTTCTTTATAAAATTTTTGTCAACCCAAGAAGTAGAATACTCAGTACCTGAAGCTATAACCTAGAGTTGCGAAAATCAGTTTTTGGAGAAAAGTTCCAGAAAAAGGCTCGAACTAAATTTTTTTTACTCCGAGGAGTCAAGAGCTGAACTATAAACACATATAACCTTCTAAACATGATACGTATAACTTTATCTCTATTGTGTTATTTATATTACATTTATGAGAAGTGTGTGTTTTTCTATTACACACACTGTCTTCTGTGCTTGAACTGAAGGATACTGAAAATCCTCACATCAAACATTATTTACACATTCTTTCCCATGTGTAACTGTGGAAGAGATTGTGTGCGGTCGGGATTGTTTTTTCCCTAAATAACTGTGGTAGAGGGTGTGAGCCCTGGACAGTTTGTGAAATTTTTTGTAAATCCCGATACAGGTTGTATATCAAGTTTATTATTAATATAAACTGCTTGGTGGAAAGTGATCACCAAGTGGAGAGGATTAAGTCTCGGCTTGAGACTGAAACTCTTGTTTAACTCTATTGTGTTCTATATTTTTGTAATACTCTATTTTTTTTATTTTCCACCGCTTATAATTTAAAACATATAAATCTATTTAACATTAACTCTGATAGTTAGTTCTGGTTATCATGTGTATGTGTTTAATTCAGTAAACCTATTCCAAAAGTTGAATAAGTGTTGTACACTAATTCAATTGAGGACTAATCACCCTTTGAGAATATTTTTTACCAACCAAACATATATATCTCTATTTCCTTAATTAACTAGGATGTTTCAAAATTGGGGGATCTTTAGAATAAATTTTTAACATAAATTTTAAGTAGGAATTCAATTCACCACCCTCTTGAGTTTCCACTCCGACCAACAAACAACATTTTCCTTGTTATAGCCATTGACTAAAACAAAAAATCATGGTGTGAGAAATAATAATAATAATTATTATAAAATAATTTATAATATATCTACATTGAAACCCATTCTTTTCAATCTATGATAACTTAGGTTTAACATAGGTTATCAATGATTATCATCTATTCAAACCCTTCATGATGGTTCATAAAGAAAATATAAATTAACCCAAGCATATCTTCAAGGAGTGTCATACTAGGTGTGCAGTAAAGGCACAATCACCATGATCTAGAATGATGACCGAGTTATTCTCGACCAACTCTTTTCATGGATATTACCCATAAATGTATTTATTCCGAAACCACATCGACTTTTAATATCCTAATAAGGATGTATTTATATAAAAACCACATAATCTCTATCTTATCAAAATTTTAGGATTTTATCCTATATTTAGGCTTATTCGAAGGTTTTCAAAAAAGGTCTCCAATCCTTATCTACAAATTTATTTAAACCTTTACTTTGATACCAACTGTAAGGAAATAGACTTAAACATTAAATAATATAGATTTTTAAGTCAAGAATTAATTTTCTTATATTTGAGGATATTTATAGTTTAGAGTTTTAGATAATTAGTCCATCACCCTTATATAAATAAATATTACATCACAAAGTGGAAAATTCCACTTAATATACATTTTTTACACAAAATAAATATTTTATAATGTAAAAAGTTTAATTTTAATGAATTATATTTACAATTTTCATCCTAAACTCATCCTTGTCTATATTCATCCTTAAAACCCTATGGATTTTTTTAAATGTGGGATGAGTACAAAGAACGCAGTATTGAACATAAAAAAATAAATAAAGAAACCAATTAGTTCATGAATACTTATACAAGATTTTAATTTTTAAAAATTAAACTTTGGACTCAAACTAAATATTTTATTACCAAAGAAATCAACTTTTCTTACCAAACATTTTCAGAAAACATTGCATAAAAAATATTATAAGAAAAATCAAACTCATAAAGGTTCCTTTTCAATCATGAAAAAATTAAGAAAAAAAATTCAAAAAAATTATACATTTCACCCTTATGAAGTAACAAATAATTTCCTTTAAACATAAGTTCATGAGTAATCACATATGATCATGAAATAAATAACATAGTGTTGTGAGATCATGGAAACATTGGAAATTTGGAAGAAGAAAAAACATGACATAAGAATAATCCAAGGCTAACTACCAAGACAACATCTCATGATGGACATAGTCCTATAATGGATTATGTTTACTCTATAATATTATACATAATTGTTGATGCCAAAATTTGGGAAGAACAAGAACAAATGGAAAGCCTTAGGGGCTACCCGACAAAGCTTGATCGCAGAGCCCCCACAGCACCGTGGCTGGCACAAAGCTTCCCCTCTGTGAAGCTGCAGCGGAGCAAGGAGACAGGAGGCTCTATGAACCCATTTGATGTTTGAGAAGCTTCTACGGAGCAAGGAGGCGGGATGTTCCGCAAACCAATCTGGTGTTTGTGAAGCTGCCGTGGATCAAGG
Organism: Viscum album; assembly: GCA_963277665.1. Taxonomy (NCBI): domain Eukaryota; kingdom Viridiplantae; phylum Streptophyta; class Magnoliopsida; order Santalales; family Viscaceae; genus Viscum; species Viscum album. The sequence continues at coordinate 582,627,867 of OY728148.1, forward strand.
AGGCGGGAGTCTCTGCGAACTAGTTTGACATTTGCGATGTTGCCGCAAAGCAAGGAGGCGGGAGGCTCCATGAACCGGTTTGACATTCGAAAAGCCACCATGGAGAAAGGAGGCAGGAGGCTTTGTAGTTATGAAAAAATGCCACATGTCTTCTTACCCAATAATCTATGCTTCCCAACACCTCTTGCCTATAAAAACCGGGCTCCCCTCAAGCCCAAAGGACGAATTGCTCAACCTTTTGCATTCTTAGCTCTCAAATTGCAAAGAAATTTATGATCTGTGAACCATGAGCTGTTTAAGGTACTTTATCATCATTAATTTACTCACCCTTGGCTTGAATTTATCCCATATTCAAAACGGTATGCCCTTCGCGGAGCCCACAGGCCTCCGTGAAGGAAGGGGATCCCCAAGGGGACTTGGTTATTCATAGAGAACTTATGCTTCGCAAAATACCCTCCATGCACATGTGAACCACTTGCTAAGATAGGGCCATTGTTCTTCAAAAAGAACATTTCTTCGCAATGCTATGATTCACAAGGCACCCTTACTCTGTGAAGCACTACTCCGCGAATGCTTTTCCACTTCATGAGGAACCTTCCACATGAACCTATGCCCTATGCCTAGGCTAGGCCACTTCACTTGATGAAGAATACCACTTCGTGAAGCCCCTCTTCTACATGGAACACCAGAGCTTCATGTGGCTTCTACCTATGAACCCCTTTTCTCCACAACTCCTTTCCCATGAGACCCTCCAGGTTTGCACGAAGTGATTTCAAAGTCCCTTGGATAGTGATTCACATTTCATTGATTTGCCTCATTCTTCTTCGCACAGGCGCGCTAACGACTATTACTTCTTGTCATAACCACGCTAATGTAGACCCCACAATGGATCACTCTATAACACCCCCTCTCCATGGCACTGTTGATGCCTTCCCTTCCCCAAGGGTGGGTGGGTATCAGTTATGTAAGTCCTAGGGGTGTGAAGAGAACCCACCTCGTCTAAGTGGTGGGACATTAAACTGCCAATCACCATACTCCTTAGCACATGATGCTAAAATTTGGACTTGCCCCATGCATCATACGTGGGGTGCCCCATCTCGGACATTCTCTACACCCAATGGTCTCCGTGGGAGTGAGAGAATTCCCCACATGGAATGAGATCCTCTTTACCAGAACGACGTCTGTCCGTGGGGAAAGGGCAACCACCTTGGTGTAAGGCCCTATCCTTTCTTGCGAGAGGTAACATCTCTGCTCCTCCAATCTTCTTCCTAGACAAAGTCCAGAGAGGGGGGGGGGATGGGCACTGGATCCATCCTCTCTTCCATGACAAATCCCTTTACCATTGGGCTTTGTCGCCACCATGCCTCCACCATGGAGTAAGTCCCAATCTCCATCTCCATGGGCTGCTTACCACACATAAGCCTATGTTTACTCTTTGGGTTGCAGACCCCACTTAATCCCCTATTTTCATTTTGGGCCGCTAACTATGTGTCAGCCCCACCACAATTCCCACAGACGCTCCTTTCATGGCGTGATTGTTAGGTCTCTATTGCCTCTTATTTCTCACACAAATCATGAATCACATGGGATTAGAGTAAGAACAGACCATGAAATCCTCTATGGGATGCCTTAGAGTGTATACTCCCACACTATCCCAATCTACATGGACTTTGATCCATGAAAAGGCAAGGTACGTAGGAATCCTCCATGAGGTTCAAGCCCACCGTCCATTGGTCCTGACCATCTTCATGTCGGTTCACCAACCCTTTTCTGAACTATGTGGAATTTGATCCTTTCCAAGTCAAGGTATGTAGGAAGCCTTCCTGAGGTTCAATCCCAACAACCATTGGTCCTGACCACTTCACGTCAGTTCACCAAAACCTTTCTTGAACTACATAGAATTTGATCTTTTCCAATGCAAGGTACATAGGAAGCCTCCCTAAGGATCAAACCCAACAACCACTGGTCCCGACCACTTCACGTCGGTTCACCAAAACTTTTCCTGAACTACATGGAATTTGATCTTTGCCAAGGAAAGGTATGTAGGAAGCCTCCCCGAGGTTCAAGCCCAACACCTATTAGTCCCAACCACTCCACAACGGTCCACCCCTGTCCTGCATGAAGTCAAACTGTGCACCCATTTTGTCCCTCATGACACTAAACTTTCCCCCAATTAGTGGTAAATCGTTGTCAACCCCAATCAATGACAAGCTGTTGTCAACCCCAATCAGTGATAAGCTGTTGTCAACCCAATCAGCGGTATGCCATTTTCAACCCAAAACCAGCGGTAAGTCATTGTTGTCCCTTCTGTTGGGACCCATATCTTTGGTCCATACTAGTGGAATCAGACCAACTTTGGGCTGATAACCATGTGTAATCCCTAGTATATCATCAGGTCTCTATATTTTGCGTACACCCTGATCCTATACCCCATCCTGAACTACACAGTCTTTCATTACCTGCTATTGGGATACGTAGAAAGTCTCCTTGAGGATCAATCCCAACATAACTGTCGCCCTCGATTCGACTCCATCTCATTCTCCATTCACTTCACTTAACCATTCATTATCTATCTTGTTTCTTACTTGGGCCGCCACATACTGGTGAGATCATGTCAATTAATCTCTTCACTGCTCTTAGCAGCACCCGGGTAACTGACCACACGTTATTCCTAGCATCAGTGTTCCCTCCAGGGGTTTCACCCATTCGATCCACTCCAGTCATTGTTCTGATCATTCTGATCCCTCTTCTCTAGATGTTAAACTCGCGGCATACCCCATGTTAAACATGGGAAGCTGAAGAAAACCTCAGAGACATGTCTATGGCATATAATTCCGTGCATTCGATGTGGGATGCCTCAGGATTCCACTCCCTTGAGAAGACCTATAATAAGGGGAAGAAACTTGGACACACTAGTGTTCCAGCATCTAGACACACTAGTGTTCCAGCGTCCAGACAAGCCGGTGATGTCCAACTTGACTGATCTCCTGAATGATGGTTTCTGCCCTGAACAAACCCCTTGGAATGTCCCGACAGAAGAAACGTAATTAACCGAAGTCCATGAAGATATGACCCTGGGAAGAGTTTCACGAACAACGTCTTAATCTATAAGGGAGACCCATACTAGGTAGTGAGTTCTAAGGAGGAATCCGCAAACATAAGAATCAAAATCCCATCATCCCGTTTCGATCAAGGAGAAAAAATCCCTGAATAAGCGACATATACTGCCAAACTTTGGAAAGTGGGAATGCAGGACAAAAGTCAGTACATCCTCATCCTCCTCAAACAGACAGATTGGCACGCCCTGACTAAAGAATCAAAAATAGAAATGGTGGACTCAATGTGAATTTCTTCACTTTAATGTGGAGATTAGTAGTGTTAGAGACATAATTGGATTAACATGTCACCATATCTAGTTATCTGGCATCAGGTCCCTCCAAAAAAATAGCAGGCTATCGTGAAACTCACAAGATGTTGAGGTAGTGAAAAATTTTGGCATCCCAGTCTGCAACTTTGTTAGCATGGATCTTTCTTACCACCCATGGAAGACAGATTGGCACTGGGGAACTAGACGTTGATTTCATTGTTTCAGCACTAATGGTTAAATCTCCCTACATTCTAGAAACCATGCTTCTACATCAGGAATCCAATTGTGACCCACCCAATGATGCAGGGGAAGGGGAAATGCCAATGTGGTAATCCTACATGGCTCTGCCACTTCTGTGACAATCTTCACACCCACAACTACTAGGTGCCCACGCCCCATCTCCCCTTATGAATTTGTTTAATTAAGCGTGATAAACAACCTCATCCTCCGATATGAGGAGGAGGGGATTATCCTGACTCAGAATATGGACCATCATGATTTAGAGGCATCTACGCCTTGTTTCTACCACCACCCCAAGGTCCGTGCAGGGATACACTACTCCCCACTACAATATACAATCATTTCGGGTGCCTCTCCACAGAATGCCTCGATGACTCCCTCCCCTACGCCGATGAGGTAAGGAATGTCTGGGCTAGGCTAGCCGGGATCCCGTTTTAAGGGCCCCCAAGGAGGGATACTACTAGAACATACCAGAACTTCCACCCGATCCCACAAGTCAAAGATCATGTAAGACATGCGCCTGCACCACCGACCCCAGTTCGGATGACCCGACACCAAAATCGGGCATAACCGAGGAGGATGCCTTCTAAGGGGAATCAACATTTACAACTACTGTGGTTCGTGCCACCGCCGAAAAATATAATCAGTCCCCTGTTTATGATGAGCAAGGGAACTTATATATCCAACCCGGATCGAGGCCCCAACCGCCCCACGGGCAGGCTCGGTTGACTCTCTTGGTTGTTGGCACCAGTAGTGGCCACCGCGGATTGACCCGCAACAACGACACCTAGTACGAAGGTCCTCCCTGTACCACCACCATGGGGAATATGGGTCCTCCCTACTTCCAAGCTTGTCATGGAGGTCTGCCCTATGCTAACTTCAATCCAAATGAGGGTCCTCCCCACGACAACGACACTCAGTATAGATGCCTCTCGCATGCTCATTACATCGGGTATAGAGTTGTTCCTCCTGCTACAGGCTATCGGTGAAGGGACGTTACACATCCGGTCAGTCTTTAGCATGGGGGGAATTCCCATGTCCTTGCAGCAACTGGTGAAGGTCCTCCTTGGCTCAAAAATCAGAGGAGTGAAGGTTAGCTTCGCTTCACCAGCACCAAGCATGGAGGTCCAACCCGTGTTTGGCTTGACCAGTACGAGGACCCTCCTCACACTGATGCTGCAAGGGGAAACAAGCATGGAGGTCCTGACCATGCTTCTTTCAGCTCCAACGGAGGTCCTATTTGATACAGAACTTCCCACGGAGATCCCCTCTACACATCAGCTAGTGGACATGCAGGTCCTCCCCTTTTTCCCTTTGATATCTATCCAGGTGCTCGTTGCTCCCCATCTCACTCAAGTAGAAATCCTCCCTGCCCCAGCACCAGTACTGCCAAAGGTCCTCCTCAGGCTAAAAATCTACCCTATCCCAAAGAACCATCCCTGGGCAAGAGGGCGAGTTTTTGCTGCCATAAATAGAATACCGAGAAGATTCAAACTGAGAGTACACCAATTTTCTTCTTAGATTCTGAGGTGGAATATAAATCCGTGATGGAACCCTCACCTAGATCCTCTATGTCAAGGGCCAGGGTAGGAACAAGGCGCATCAGCCTCACAATTCTTGAATGTGAGGTCCATCGGATTCCCACCTCCCTCCACAGGTATATCCAACAGGATGAAGATTTTGCAACTCCACAGGTTATGGCCATGCAATTTCCACCATCATCACCAGAATCACTCTCTACCTTGACTAGAGATCACAAAGAGCTATTCTGGTGACCAATGGAAGACAAGCAGTAGTGTGGTCCATCTCCAGTATCCATAGTCCCTGTGCCAGAAACTATGTTCTCCAGCCTGTCTTACCACGATGTGGTGGCTAAGTCACTACACTCTTTAGAGGATAACCCGAGATGAGGTAGTTTGTCATCTTTCTCACCGTATTACCTGTCGGTCAGCCTGCCATCTCAGTAGTTTTCTTCGGTACTGCTTCTGGTTCCCCAACCACCTCTAGTTGATGAGTGGGGCAATGAAGGGATAAACCCCAAATCTGGACCAAGGAGCTTGTGGGATATTCTCACAGCAGACCATTTCCCAGAGATGTTTTGACTAGTTTTAGTGCCAAATTTCAGGGTTCCAGAAGCACTCACATAGGAGGAGGTTGAATTCTTTCTCCAAATCCTATGGGCGACTAATTTTCATATTCATCATCAATGAGTGGCCTACCCAAAAAGTCAATCGCACTTCAAAGACATCAGCCAACAATTTCATTTGGTTGATTTGGTCGCACTTCCCATGGCTGAATGCCCTGAGCCACCAATTCGCCATAGGACACGCCAACAACGATGTGTCTAGAGCTTTAATGTGCTCCATAGGATAATCAAGGAGGATTATTCCCATGTGAAAATCTATGGTTGGGGGAAGTATGCGTCCCTCCATTTCAGTTCCTTCTGGTGCCAGCCTGATTTTCCGGGCGACATAGATGATATGCCTCCAGGTAAGGCTGCAGTTAACATTGCTGACCTGCCATGGGGTGAGAATGAGCTAGAACTTCTTAGAGATGATGTCCCCCCCCCCTCCGATGGAGTTTCACACTTCTTGGACCCATTGGGAAGGATTAATCATCAATAGAGGAATCTATTGGGTCTTCCCATGCCCACTAAGGCCTTGTCCCTTAGCTAAAATCCCAAAAAGGGTAAGGAGCACCTTGGAACTGTCAAACCCTCTGACCCGTCTGGCTCAGTGCAGAAGGTGGAAGACGATACTGTAAAATCTGCATTGCGTTGGAAAATCACAAAACACAAGAATATGGTTGAAGACCTCCTTGAGGAATGCACTGCGGAGCAACGACCAGACTACGGTGATCCTCGTCCGGGGCAGTAGGGGCAGGCACAACATCCCCTTGACGAACTGCCTCTAGGTGACCCTGACCATCCTGCCCACACAGACAGGGTTGAGGTTGAAACTTATGGTATGCGGGCATAATATTTATCACCAAATACTCCTGAACAGCATGAAAATCCTCAGGAAAAAGCTTAAGTTCCCCCAGCTACTCCACAGGTCATTCCACCAGTTGCTCCATGAGCCACTAGGACTGCTTATCGCATTAAAGAACTTTCCAATGCACTTGTGGTTAGGGATCCCCGTCAAGACATGAACCCCTACCCAGATGACCCAGTGGATGCACTATTCTCCCATATCGAAGCTTTAAAGACTTGACAGGTGGAAATAATACCTGATGGAAAGACATATTCGGTGTGGGAGGATGATATTCCAGTGCACCCAGATTTCAAAAATACCACTTTCCCCCCTTCAAAGGGACATGGGACCTACCAAAGCACCAAGAACACTTTATCTCAAGGTGTGGGCCCATGTTGGGTACTCCATCACAGTAGGAGGCTTCCAAACTCTGATGCTTTGTACAAACATTGGAGGGTCTGACATTCATGTGGTACAACCATCTCCCCATCGGATCAGTAGCCGACTGGGAAGAACTCCGTAGGTAATTTCTCTACTAGTTCAGTTCCACCATTCCGAAGAAGAGTATCGTGGTCCTATTCAAGTGCAAGTAGAGGCCTGATGAGCATGTTTCAGACTTTTTTACCCAGTGGAAAGGGCTCACATAATCCCTTTACATTCCAATTACTCAAGATCAATTGCTGATGATGTGCGTAGGGAATGTCCACACGGAACTGGTCCCCTCTTTGATCACCCAGAACTACCCCAGGGGATTCCAAGACATCTCTAATAAGACCCAATGCATAGAAGAAGCCTTGAAACAGGCTAGACAAGCACATCCATTGCCTCCTGCAATCCCCATGAGAAGGACCTCTAGGGCCGAGCCCACCACAGTGGCTCAAATAGAGTCCCCCAGGCAACTAGAGTTGTTACCAGTGGAGCTGCCTCCACAGCCTCGTAGGGGTCCTCCACCTCAGGCACATCCTCTAGACCAGAAGTGCCCACCTAAGAACCAGCAGGTGCCCCTGCCCAATGCCCCACCACCACCTAGGTGAGATAACCATGCTCCACCTCCTCGACAAGCTCCTCCAGCCCCTAGTTAGGGTCAGGATCCAAGGGACCCCTTCTCGGATAGGAGGAACTAGACCTACTCATTCAATGAGGCTTAGGTCCCTGATTACTTCCGCAGTGCCTTGGAGTAGGGGATTATACTTTTTCCTAAATTCAAGAGGCCAGAAGAGGAAAAACTCACTGATTTTCTAAATTACTACCCCTATCAATGGATCCTGGGGCACACCCTCAAACAGTGCTACGTGTTTAAATACTGGCTTCAAGACCATGTGGATAACAAAATAGTATGGTTCGGCCCATCTTCAGCATGGGTGGAATGTGTCTTAGTGAATCCATATAACACCAGTGGAAATGAAGGTGAGTGGCGTCAGGTTTCTAACCGTAGGTACCAGAAGTATGATGACTGGATGGCTCGTAAAACAGTCGCCCATGCCCAAGGTGTTATATTTGTATGCCTAAATCGACTAGAGCCTTCAGAAGCCTCATCTACTACTTCTGCATCGTCATCTCAGTCGTCCCCATCTCAGAAGAGAAAACACCGGTGGAATAAGGGAAAACAAATTCCCCCACCAATGTCGTCGTTATCTCGTACTCTAGGTGAATTCATGCCCCCCGGAGATGGCAATTCCTCTCAAAATCTGTCCAGAAGTGGATGACTCTTCCAGTGAAAGTCAAGGGTACGCCTTTGTTAATACAGTAGGGCTGGTAAACCTTTACATAAATCCTGATGATGAGGAGTACCAAGTGGATCCTCCCAATGTACCCAGTAGTCATCAGCGTCGGTGGAGCCGTGGCTATATGGGCCATCAGAGTGCCTCATTCAGTATTTTTAGATAGGCTGTGCATGCTACCGAAACCAAGCAGCAGGCCCAACGTGGATCTTAGCATGCACAACCTTCTCATCTGGTGTCATCAAGTCCACATTTTACACCGTTCATGTTGTTGGATTAGGCATATCCAAATTGACCGTGTCATGATTAGCGGCGCTTTTATATGGACCGGTCTCAGTCATTGGGCCCTCACCCGATAGTGCCTCCACAAGCTTTGACTAGTGAGTAGTGGGATATTCCTAGCACTAGTCAGCCGCCGGTGAAGTCAATAAGACCCACCATACCTCCTATCATAGAGAGACCTCCTATAAGTATAAGTTCATGCATGGAACAGAAGTATGATGTTTCCATGATTTTTTCTAGTATTGCACCCAAGATCTCTATCCTTGAGGTTGTTCGCCTGTCATCTGATATGCGTGATTCCCTCTTCAAGGTTTTAAGAAGCCCCCTCCAGGTTGAGACTAATGTAGAAGCCGTAGAAGCCTTCCATACTGAGGCGGTTGAGTATGCTGAATTCCAATCCATCATCTCATTCTATGGAGAAGTTGAAGGCTCTCCCATATAGGGGCTCATTCTCCCACTGTATAACACTGGCCAGTTCAATGGCATGGAGGTTCATCACTATCTTGTCAGCACGGGCTCCAGGATCAACATAATCTTGACTTGAACACTGTGAAAACTGGGGTTGTCTGAGGATGATCTAAGTCCCTCTAACCTAAGAATCCAAGGTTATGACAGGAAAAAACATACGCTAGTCGACAAGATCCACTTGAAGACCCAATTCAATGGCCTAGTTTCCAGCACCGAGTTTATGGTTGTCTCCCAGGACACTGCCTACAATGCGTTGATGGGAAGGCCATTTCTCCACCTGTATGTGGAAGTTCCCTCATCGTATCACCAGTGCCTCAAGTACTCCCTTAATAATCGAGTGGGAGTTATTCAAGGTGACGTGTCTCCCTTTTCCACTTTTGAATCTCGGTAGCTGGATGCGGACTATTACAAGAGGAAATACAAGAAGATTCAGGAAAATGAGGTTGAGCATCCCATGGTCGCAACCGGCCCATGGACAGATCTAGATGATGACTACATCTCTCCAATCCACCAGTTAGAGGATATAACCCCAAACATGGGACAATGCTTCATTATTTCTGGAACGAGGGGGGAACACATTACCAAGTATAAACGATGCTGGAAGATCACCTCATAATCCTACACAAATCAGGCTCAGGTGATTCTGAAGCCTCCTACTCCCATAAGGTATTGGGATGTCTGCCCCTTGGCAACGACAATAAGTCATACTTTCTTGTTTCTCCAGGCTAGAATTAACCAGAACAAGCTGATGCACCACTATATCTTCGATATCATTAAGTGTGGACCCTTGGGCTGAATACCAAATGTGATCTAATCAAAAGCCTTCATCGCTATGGTTTTGGTAGCATAAAAGTTCCCCAATGCACTGTCTACCGCTACTTAGGCTCGCACCAGTCTCCTGTCAGGAACTATTGACTCAAAAGAACCTCTTCCTGCCGAGGATCCCTCCTCCACAAGTGAAGGAGAAGATTTAGAGGATTCTCCCCCATCTTTATAGAGGGAATCACCACCATGTTCGATGAATTGGTACAGGTGAACCTTGGTAGTGAGGCGGACCCGAAACCCACATTGATCAGTGCCACCATGCCCCTCGAGAAGCAAAAAAAGTACCTAGACCTTCTTAAAAAACACCATGATGTATTTTACTAAAGTCATGATGAGATTCCAGTACTAGATCCTTAGGTATCCATCCACATCCTTGATTTCTTAGAAAATCATAATGGGTTTAAGCAGCCTCCTAGAAAGATGCACCCTTCTCATGGTGCTATGGTTGAGGCAGAATTTGATAAGATCATCAGAGCCAATTTCATTAAGGAGGTCCAGTACCTCAAATGGGTAACCAAAATTGTGCCAGTCAGGAAGAAGAATAGACATACTAGAGACTGCATCGACTTCCAAGATCTCAACCATCCGTGTCCGAAGGATTATTTTATCCTTCTTGTGAAGGAATTGTTGATCGATGCTACAGCTAGGTTCCAAGACCTCTACTTCATGGATGGGTACTATGGGTATAACCAGATCTAAATGGCCCCAAGGATAAGGAGTATACAGACTTCAGGGAACCACAAGGTAAATTCTGTTACCAAGTTATTCCCTTTGATTCAATGAATGTAGGTGCCACCTATCAGTGGGCTATACATCACATATTTATGCTGATCCTCGGAAATTTGGTGGAATGTTACATGGATGATCTGGTGGTCAAATCTCATGCATCAGGACCATATCAAAGGCCTTGAGAAATTTTTCAGTTTCCTCCATTATCGCCACCTAAAGATGAACCCATTGAAGTGTGCATTCAGGGTCACCTATGGAAAGTTTCTAGGATTCATTATCAGGTATAGGGGCATTGAGATTTCCCTAGAGAAGATCAAGGCCATTAGTCAGATGTCTCCCCCAAGAAACCTTTGAGAGATTCAAGGTTTCCATGGACACTTAACCTACATACACCGATTCATCGTGAATCTGTCTAGAAAATGTAAGCCCTTTTATAGGCTCATGAAGAAAGTCACTGTTTACAAATGGGACGAATAATTTCAGACTGTGTTCAAGGAAATCAAGCAGTATCTACTCCAGCCTCTAGTCCCGATGCCACCCATTTTTGGAAAACCATTGGTCCTTTATGTGAATTCCCTGGAACGATCCCTTAGTGCCCTTATTTCCCAAAAGAACAATAAGGTAACTTAGAACATCTCTACTACCTCAGCCGCATGCTCCTCAATACGGAGACCAGATACTACTCAATCGAGAAGAGATGTGTTTCACTGGTATTTGCAGTACATAAATTGTGTCATTACTTGCAGTGTCATGAGGTAGATCTGGTATCCTAATTTGATTTGCTGAAGTACATCCTGAACCACCCAATATTAATAGGACGTATAGCTCGATGGGAAGTAATCCTTCTGCAGTTCGACATCAGGTTTGTTCCTCAAAATGTTATTAAGGGGAAAACATTGGAAGACTTCCTTACCGCCCATCCATATCCTGTGGACCAGTCCCTGGATCTTGATTTCCCTGATGAAGTGATTCTCTCAGTAGACCAAGCCATGCCGTTCTAGTAAATTCCCTTCGATGGTGCTTCCCGAAGCCCCATCGGTAGAAGGCTCAATGACCCCAAGCTCAACAGAGTAGGCCTGGGTATTGTCTTCATTACCCCATCACAAGTAATTCTGACATATTCATTCCTCTTATTAGAAGGCTGCACTGACAACAAGGTAGAGTATCAAGATCTCATTACTGGCCTCGATCTGGACCTCAAGCTTGAAAATCCCCATTTTCATGTGAAAGGGCACTCCAAACTAGTCATCAATAAGATCAAAGATGACTATGTCATTAGAAATCCAGAGCTCGTACCATTGTTGGAACTCAATCTCCAGCTAATGGACTAGTTAGCATCTCAGCCAGAAGTTACTCATGTCCCTCAATCATAGAATGGTCGAGCTGACGCCTTGGCCAGCCTAGCTTCATCACTTGAGGAGCCCGAATAGGATGATCTGATTATCCACATGGAACACTAGAGATTCATTTCTCTCATCACTCTAGATGATGTTGAAAACCCATAAGTAAGCCACCTTTCTGCCATAGCCTCCACTTCAGGACCCCCAAGTCCCCCGGATGCAGTGATTGAAGTGACTTATGATTGGAGAACCACCTTTGTAGAGTATCTCAAAAATAGTAATATCCTGGAAGATCAGGCCGAGCGCGAGTGAATCCGACGCTTCACGTTACAATTTATAGTCCTGGTCCTGAGCAGATCCTCTATAACCGCATGTTTGATGGGGTTATCCTCCATTTCATTCAAGGAGTTGAGATTTCCCAAGTCATGCAGGAGGTTCATGCCTCTTCCTGTGGGGCTCATTAGACCGGGCCGAAACTATCTCACCAAATCTAGAGACTGGGGTATTTTTGGCTCTCCATGATCCATGACTACATCGAGTTTTCGAAAAGGTTCCATGCGTGCCAAATTCATGCCAAATTTATGCATTGACTGCTAGATCCTATCCACACTACCAAGTACTCTTGGCCATTTATTGTATGGGGACACGATGTTGTGGGACCATATCAACCAGTGATGGCTCGCCAGTGTTAGTTTATACTGAACACTATGGATTTATTATCCAAGTTGGAAGAGGTAGTTCCACTCTAGGAGGTCAAGGCCCATTACATCATTGACTTTGTGATAGACAACATCATATACCTATTTGGAGTCCCTCATTCCATCCTCACTGATAACAGCATGAACTTACAAGCATCTAAGCTGAAGAAATTGTACGCTAAGTAAAAAGTATGTTCTAACCATACCTTCCATTATCATGTGAAAGAAAATGGATAGATTGAGGCATTCAACAAAACCATCTCTAACATTCTATAGAAAATGGTTGTTTAGAACAATAAGAGTTGTTCAAACAAGCTCCCCAACACCCTCCGGGATTATCAGATGATGACTCGTAATTCCACCCAGGTGACCCCATATTCCATGGTGTACGGAATAGAAGATGTTTTTTTCCATCAAGATTCAATTTACCTCATTGATCACAATTGTATATGATCAAAAAGCACCAGATAAAGTATATGAAATCCGTTTGGATGAGTTGGAAGTGCTCGATGAGAACAGGCTTTGTGCCCTGCACAATCCGGAAAGGCATCAGAACAAGATAGCTAGAGCTTTCAACATGAAATTTCACCTCCACTCCTTCTTGCAAGGCGACTTGGTATTGGCCCTGAGGACACCAATGATACCTAGTAGAAAAACACCCATGTAGAAGCCCAAATGGGATGGCCCTTACATCATTCACAATGTTTACTTCAATGGTGCATATTCCCTGATTACCATTGATGGTGAGTTTATAACTCCTCCAACCAATGAAAAGTTCCTCAAGAAATACTTTTCTCAAGAAAAATGGACCCTAAATGACCTTAAAATACTCGGTCCTACATGACCTTAAATTGTAAAATCTCCCGCATGACGTTAAACTGTATGTTTTCCCACATGATGTCAAACTACATACTATCCTGCATGACATTAAACTGCATGTCGTCCTTCGAGATGTTAAACTATGTGTCGTACTGCGAGACGTTAAACCACAAGAACTATGCATGGATTGATTACCATACTTATGGGATATGTAGGAACTGTCAAAAATTTTGTTCATAGGACCAACCCCAAAATTCAGGATCTCATGTAAGGTTGAAACACATGGTGTGGTGTAGAATTTTTACCTCATTCACATTGAGTTCATCATGACTGTTTTGTGTATCCCTCCTCCCTAAAGATCCCCACATATTCTACTGTCCATCTTGACTTTAAGTTGCAAAGGCAAATTTATACTCAACACACTCCATAATTTGGGTATCCATTATCTTTCACATCCGAAAGGGGCCCCGAACGGTATGGATACTTAGCCTAAGGGCTATCTTATCGTTTCATACCAACGCCCTCGAGGACCTCGAATGAAAAATTCATACAAGTCCCACGTTGATAATATGGTCAGCAATTGATTCTTGTTTGTTGTTCCCATTTCAGGTCACATGATATAGATGTTGTGTTTTGAACCTGTTCAACAACTATCCTTTATTTTTGTCACCACCCCCATATGTCCAAAGAATTGAGTGTAGTGGTTCATTCTGCCCCACTGTCTCTTCAAGCTTTGGTCTACCACAGGCAGAAGTTTGATTCCAGCTATTGGACAATTATATGATGGGGAGATCCTAGTACTACTCCTTGTTTCCCACACTGAGCATTGCTTATGTGGGATTAGAAGCCCAGGTAAGGTAATACCCGCATGAGAGGTCATATGGTTATAGTTGGCCAGGATACCCAGCCTCAGGTCCCTCGACCCTTTCATCCCCTGGCCTGAGTTCTCATCTAGGATTTTGTGGTGTGGTGTGGACTCATGTACTTATTCACATCGAACTATTTTCTATGCCACACATACGCCCTTTGAGATATCCCTCCTTAATTTATCGTCCTTTCTGTGAGAACATGCCCCGACTTGCTTTGCAAGCCCCATCATTTGGGTTTCCATCATCTTCTAGATCCAAAAGGACCCCCCAGAATGGCATGGATTCTTGGCCCAAGGGATCTCCTACCATTACGGGCCAATGTCCTTGAGTATTTTGAACAAAAAAATTATACAAGTCCCGTGTTGCGAATATGGTCAGTCGATTCTCAACTGTTTCCCCCGACCTCCAGTCACACGAATTTGGATACTGTGTTGCGAACAAGGTCAACAGTTATCCTCTTTCACTGTTTCCATTTTGTGGTCTTCCATAGGAATGATAATTCACCCTCTCCACTTAGTTGTCCCATACATATGACATTAAACTAGGCATACGGTCTAAGCCTTGTGACCTTAAAATAAGAGCACCATCGTCCTTGTTGCATGATAATAAACTGCACATAATACTTCTTTAGAACTACATGTGGCTTGATTCCCATCCTTATTGGATACGTAGGACCACCCGAAAATCTAGTCTTCAGGTACATCCCCATTTATAATAAACCTCCCTATCATTTTGTCCTCTTCTCTTGAGTCCTTGCAAGGGGGGGGGGGGGTACGCGGTGTGGTATGGACTTGTGTCCCCATTAATGTCGGGTTTTTAACAACCACACCTCCTACCTCTCTCTCTCATGAGCGCCCTTTACTCCCTTTCCCTACACTCATCTTTTTGAGTCAGCTTCTCTTAATTTGGGTCCCTTAACCCTCTTCAGTGATTCCCCAATGTACCCAGGAGTACTCTGGTTCAAATAATGGAGTGTCAAATTCTACCTAGACATGCTTTCACCTATTTTTTAGGCTTCGTGTTCCCCTTCATTTGGTTTTTCATTATCCTTCACATCCAAAGGGACCCCAAGTGGCATGGATGCTCGGCCCAAGGGCCCTCCTACCATTACAGGCCAACGTCCTCAAGGGTGTTTAACAAAAAATTGACACAAGCCCTACTTTGTGAATATGGTCAGCAGTTGAAACTAATTTTTCAATCCTATTTCAAGTCACATGACATGGATTTTGTGTTTCGAATGCATCCAATAGTTAACCTCAATCATCACACCAACCCCATAAGTACTTAAATTTCGGTTACATGATTCACATCATTTTACACCCCATCAAGCCCAAGTGGAATTTTGAAACTCGTGGTACTATCCCTCAGTGCGTATTTTCACATTAGGATGAAAAAGCTGTGGTAAGGCGTCACTCGGGGCTCTGCACTAACTTCCCCTTTACATGTATCCAATGTGTTGAAAATTCCTCTTCTTCCATTATTTCCCACACCGAGTTTGACTCACGTGGGCTTAACGACCAGATCGAGGTCTGTGCTTTCTTAGAAGAGTTTCACCTCATCATGTTCCGAGCTCTATGACCTTAAACTAAGATCTCCTTATACATAATCTTCCAGAACTACGCATTCCTTGATTCCCATCCTTATGGGATACGTAGGAATGCCCAAACATCTCATCTTTGGGTCCAGCTTTTATTTCACTAATTATCACTTTTGCTCAGCCTTTTAGGTCTTGGCCCGTATTGTATTGAGTAGCGTGGCATGTGTGGACTTATGTCTTCATTCACGTAAGGTTTTCAAGAGCGGCACCATGTACTTCCCTTCTGAGAGCTAGTCTCTACCACCCTATATTCTCTATTCTTTTCTAGCCTCTCAACTCAAGGTTTCTTTCATGGAATCACACGTGGTGTGATTTGGACCTCATCCTCATTCACGTCGGGTATGATTTATCACGCCATGAACATCACCTCTTGAACCTCGTTTCTCTTGCATATGTCTGAGTCATATGAATTTAAACTATAATGCCTAGTCCCACATGACTTTAAATTGTTATTTCTATACTGTACGATGTTAAAATTCATGGTTGGTCCCATCACATGACCCTAAACTATGACATTATCATCCTGGACTCATGATGAAAAACCACACTGCATCATGGTGTCCTCACTCTAGGGGAAATCATGTTTGGTACGAGTCACCCACCATAACATTTTTCAATGACTACATATGACTTGATTCTTTTGGCGACACCTGGACTCTCCATCCTAGGTCCACTACTTCACAAAAACACACACCCACATTCATCCTAAAGGACAAACAAGATCTATCAAATGCCACTTATTTGGGTGTGAGGTCCAGACCCATACAACCTTATTATCTCTAGCACTGGTATCTTACCATTCCACCTTCATAACTATGTACGACTTGATTCCCATCATAATGGGGTATATAGGAATGTCCAGGAACCTTACCTCGGGATCAACCTAACTTTCACTTTTGGTCCTCGGACCCAGAAGTTTCTCAGGGATCACATTATGGTGATACAGACTCTTGTGTCCTCATTCACGTCAGGTTGTAGTAATTACTTCATCATGTGTCTCCCTCTTCAAGTTCTTCATGGTATGAGCTCTATGACCATAAACTAAGACCACTCTACATCCTTTCCGCAATACATTACACTACATGACATCTTCAAGAACTATGTATGGCTTGATTCCCATCCTGATGGGAAATATAGGAAAGACCAGGCATCTCGTCTTCGGGTCTAGCCCCAGGAATCTAAAATTCAACCCCCTCTCTCCAGCCTCTTGGACCAAACTCTTTCAAGAGCATGTGGTGTGGTGAGTACCTCTTGGGTTCTCATTCACGTTGGATTTTGCAATGAACCCACTATGTGACTCCCATGTATTTTCCGAACCTGGTCCAAGTTCTATGACCCTAATCTAAGATCTCCCTATGGGAACTATGTGTTGGGTTTGGATAATTCACTGCCCTATTAGCAGTCCATTAAATCAGGCCCCCCTTTATGGACCATCCAATGACCATTAAGTTAGAAGTGTGTGACCCCAGGACCCTTGTCCTTGGAAAGGGACTCGACTCCCTCTATCTGATACATCTTTTGTTTGTACTCGGATGAATTATGACAAAGAGCCCGAATGGTGGAATTTTCATAGGGAGATTCCCTCATTTCATTTCCAAGATTTTTGAGCCCATTATTTGGATCCTCATCCTTTTTCATGTCTAAAGGGACCCCCTTTATGGCCTGGTCTCATGACACATTTCCTTACCTACTGTTTTGGGCCAATGTCCCTGAAGACCTCAGATGAAATTTGTGATAGGTCCCCGTGTTTCAAACATGGTTAGCGGTCGAACCTCATTTGTCTGTCCCCATTTCATGCTAATATGAAACAAATACCGTGTTTCGAACATGGTCAACAGTTATCCCCTACTGTCACACCACCATCATTGTGGTCCAAATCTCGAGCATGATGATTCACATATTTCCACTTCCTTATGTTCAAGTGGAATTCCAACATACTCAACTTTATCCCTTCATGCATCTAGGTGCATCAAGTAGGCGGGTCACCATTATTGGGATGTCATTCTCCTAGCATCCCATCGCCCCTAACATGTGCCTTCTTGTGCTAGGAAATTCCCACCACTAATCCTTATTTTCCACATCGAGCATGACTCATGTGGGATTAGTTGTTTTGGTAGGACGTGTACTATTACAACCATGCCGCACAGGCCTTTCATCATCCCACATAATGTTAAACTGTTCTCTCATAACTAAATTTAGCTTGATTCTCATCCTTATGGGATACATAAAAACACCCAGAAATTTCTACTTGGGCTTAGCCTCAGGGTCATTGACCATTCTGGCCCCTTGGGCTCAATCCTGGTCCAGGCAGTATGACCTTTAAACTATGTGCATCATCCTCACCATACGACGTTTAAACTATGCATCTTTCATCCTTATTGGTATGAAAAAATAAAGAGCATTCCATGTCTTTTCCAAAGAGGTTCTACTCATAAGTATGTTTGATCCCTGATTAGAAAAATACACCCACCTAATGTGTTTCCACCATGATGGTGTGATTTCAAGAGTGTTGGAATCCATTCGAACAACCCATCACTCCACACTCCACACTTTGCATGCCCTTTATTTGAACCCTCTTCCACATTCACATATAAAAGAACCCCCTAATAGTATGGATTCTCAGCCTATGCCTTGACTACTATCCTAGGCCAATGTTATGTAAGAATAATGGATGAAAATTTGAGCCAGGCTCTGTGTTTCGAATATGGTTAATAGTCAGCCCTCGTTTGTTATCTATATTTCAAGAAAACACAATAAGGATACTGTGTTTCGAACATATCCAACCGTTATCCTTCATTGTCATTCCACCCCTAAAGTGTTTCGAATATGGGGTATCGTGATTCAAACTTTCCACTCACTTATGTCCGGGTTGATTCCAAACACCCCTGGCATTACCCCGCTTGTGCACTAGAGCACATTGGGAAGACAACACGTCGATTGTTTTGAGGTCCTCATCCTCTAGTCAAGCCTCTCCATTTATTCCCAGAAATCCAAATTGGTTGTTTAAACCCTGGATGCCTGGAGCTTGGTTTTCACTCTTATACTCAGATGGAATGGCAACGCGGTCATCCATTGTTTCTCGCATAGGGCCCGACCCATGTGGGCTTAGGAACTGATCGCTGGATGTTCCATGAATGTAAAAGAAATGCAATAGACCAAAAATGAATAACAGAACTCAGGCATGAATCTATCATGAATAATAAAAACATGAATGTGCGTTCAAAAGTCACATGCATCATAGTACCTGAGGATCAACCCCTCCCATGGATGGGTTGATCCCATCAAAAGAGCATTGCAGATCTGCCACCCTATGGCTTGTGGCATCCAGGATTATCTATCGCCTATTCAGTTCTCACTCCTCCGAGGAATCAATGGGGTGCAGTTCTTCAGCCGTAATCTGGGCCTGCTTCTCATTGGTTCAGATAATAGTCATCTCCTCAGAGGCATGCCTCATGCGCTCTTCGACCTCCATCAGCTGGGCCTTCAGCTATGATATAATCTTCGACTGTGCGTTGAGGAAAGAAGAATGTTCATCTTCCTGAATGTGAATCCACTGAATTTCATTTTCAGCCTCCTAGAGCCTCTTGATGTTCACCACTTTTCTCCTCTTCCAACCCACACGAAGGTCGCAGTCATATTCTCGAATCTTCTCCACCATGAGATCTCCGATGACCATATGGGGACACTGGGCATCGTCTCCCCTAGTGCACAGTTCACGCAGTCACGAACGATGTCTCTCCATCTGGTCTATCCATTGTGCTTGAGGGGTGTCATCGATAAAGCTTTTGATCAACTTAAATGACTGGAGACAGACTATCTTGCAATCCTCTTCATTTTAGGTCGTGTCATCCTAGTCTGCATGGTTGGTAGGCTCCTACATGGGGACCACCCCCAATAACTCATCACTAGGTTCCCCATCTGGTGTCTGATCAGTTATGGAAGGACCCATTCCGTCTGATCGATCTTTATCATTTGATCCCACCTCAATTATCTCAGGCTCAACCCTACTAACAGTCCCACCAGTGATTAGGAGCACCACAACTTGGTCAATCTGGATATCCACCTCCATAACCACCAACATTCCCCTAGGAAAGGATTCGCTAGAAGTATAAACCAACCACTCCAAGGGGGACCATGCCATTTGAAGAACTATGCATACCAAAAAGGAAACAAATGTTAGTTAGCCTGGTCAATGGGTGGCAGTCATGAATTTTTTAATGAAGACTTACAGAGATCGAATTCTTGGTCTCGTTCCTGGGTTGTTGCTATGGGGACCCCAAGGTATGGCCCTCCGCATATTGTAGTGTTGTATGAAAACTCCAGGGGAACCACCTCAGATGTCCTGGCCCCACTGGACACAGTAATCTCCCTTGTAGTGGGTGTGGATCCTGATGGCCCCACATCTTCATCTACTGAGGGATGAGAATTTTTTATGCATATGAGGCCCTCCTGTGCAATTCAAATGTTAGTGAGGGGTCGAAAGTAACCTCGAAACAGATTCCGAATAGGGGACTCATGGTTTTTACCTTGAGAGCCACTAAAAACTCTTCGAGTTCTGGGTCTGAATAGCCAACATCACCCTCCTCCAATGGGCTTCCTATACCAGCCTTCTCCCCCAAGAGGATTCGTGTGATTCATCCAGAAAAGGGAATCACTCACTTAGTTCAGTAGCTAAAAAATGTGGAGGGGTCATATGATCCAGCAACACCTTTACCCGACCCGTCATTATATGCAGAGCACCCCTGGAGTGCACAAAGTCCTCTAAATCTGCCAGGTATTGCTCCACCTCTGCCTAGGATACTGCAAAGCTGGCCCTGATGGGGCTGATTCCTAGAAAATCCATCCTGAGATGGTTCATGTGATGACACATCTCAGATGGGTTGAGTAATTTCTGGTTGACATTTTAGATATCCCAAGCCTCTGAAAAGACAGCATTCTTCGACATGTCTATATGGTGAAACCTCTTCCCTAGAGTCTAGGTGGATATTCTACAGAATCCTCTTGGTGGCCTCCCATCTGAATAAATCTTCTCTTCTGGGACCACCGGGTCCACTGCCACCGCTGGATATGCTGCTGTTGCCTCCCCATAAACCTGTGCAGGCCTCGCTGCCATGGCGACCCCACCCCCATGATATGTCCTCATCGCCTTCTGGCCCCGACCTCAAGGTTGGGGAGGCACACCATCGCTGGTCTGAATAGTGGGATACTTCAACATTTACCCAGGGTAGGCCGCCTCCTAGCTTTTGGTGTACCCCTTCACCAGTCCAAACATGACCATGGGTGGAGGAATCTCATTGCGCATCTTCCCTTATGAACATGAGCTAAATCTGCTTCATCACGCATGATTGGTACTTTTAGTGCACCCCCAAATAGACCTATGGGGTCAGTCACTGCATGCACCAAAATTGCCTCGCAAATCGCTGAGGGGTGTATGGATCACATAGGGACTCACGGTCTACCCGTGCCACCAGGACTCCACCCCAAAAGGCCAGGAGGTAGGACCAATGCTATTCTATTCCCTGGCCATCATCGGTGAACAAACATGTTGGTAATTGGAACAGATGGAAATTGAACTCGTCTACCTTCCTTACCCGATTCAGTACCGGATGCACGATAATCTTGGATAGAAATATCCTCATAACATTCATAATGGGAAGGAGAAAGTTCGATCCAAAAGGGGATAAGGGTTTCAGATATTCATAAACCCCCTTGATGTGTGCCGCTATCCACCCACACAGGAGGTGGAATGGCCCGAATATTTTCCATGACTTCTTCTCCTCACTGATATGCCACAACATCTTTTATAGCTTGGCGAGCATAGAGATCCCAAGGATGACCCATCCTCCTATCGCCAGCATGGACGTCATGATAAACATGCTCGATTGAACACCCATGTTTGTGTCTCTCACTGGCAAGATCCAACTGCAGATGAGAACCATAATGAATGCAGCCAACCTGACTACCCATTGCTGCTCGGTACTAACACTAAATCCCCACATCTTCCATTGGATATCCTATAAAATCCTCTAGTATGAGTTCTCCTTTCCTCGTTGACCCCCCTCAGGAATGTATGAGGCCTCATAGGGAACAACCTATTTTCTGAGAAGTTCAAGAACTGCATGAACCACCATTTGAAGTGGATGTCCCTCACTGAATACTTGTCCGCTCCCGGCACTTGGTTCATCAATGCCATCACCAGTGATGTCATTTTCTCCAGATCCTCCCACACACCCATAAAAGGGAGGAACTTTTCATTCATCTCCCCCAGTATCGGGACCAGTAAGATCCTATGAATGTATTATAAACTTATGCCAACCTCTCCATTGTGCAAGTGGAAGGTATAGGTCCTTGATGAACATCTTCTCAGAAACTCAGGAATTGGCTGCTTTGGCTAATAGATGTGGAATTGGGAGGCCCAAGCCGTCTCATACAGGCCCACTCTTCTTATCTCTACCCCGAATTCATTGCACGTGGCACCTACCCAGTAGGCCCAGGCCCAGTCATCTATGAAGTTTCCGCCCTGGCACAGATCCCACTCATCGGAACACCCCTTTTCTGGGTTCCTCACGGCCGCCTTCAAGACAGTATGGTACAACGAGGGAGATGTCTCTGACTGTAGTTCCTTCCCATCTACATCATTCAGATGATTGTATAGACAGTCAGTGTTGATAGGTGTGAAATCCTCTTGGGAATGACCGTCAACTGACCTGAACCACTAGCACTGACACGACATGCTCCCGAACCGGTAAGCTGGTTTGTCCCTGCTCTCTTCAGGGATGAAGACGTCATCCCTCAGGACAAATACATACAAAGGAAGCCTGCTACATAGTGGATAGTCCTTATGGATTTTCGGCAGTAGTGACACTAGTGAGTTATGGTAAGAATGGCCTAGCACAAACTCCCCTATACCCAAGATATCCAAAATCTCCTCCCTCCAAGTAGCGTCTATAGGGACCCCCTAGAAGCCTCTTGGTGAGCCATTCAGTTTTTTTGGTTTGGGTATTTTTGTTTTTTGTTCGCAAATCTCTTTTTCAGAGCTATTTCATGTAGTCCGTTCATGAAGACCATTTACAGAGCGCTGCCCTGTCCTTTAGATGCGAGCCAAAGAGGACACCATCACGATGTCAAAGACTCACTGTGCACTATGAATTAGAAGGCCTGATTCGCATAGAGAAATCATAGAGTATGTGGAGCTTCGCGAGTCGAGAGCACGAAATTCCAAAACATGGAGATGAGAAAGGAAAAAAAGAGAGGCCAACCTCCCAATTTATTAGTGAGGAACCCAGGTGCTTCGCAGCACATCCAACTGCGGCAAGCTTCACGGTGTACTCAGCCTGCACATCAACTCTCCACTTCATGAGCCTCCTTCATAAATGAGCTTTGCTATTGGCTGATGAATTTTGGCGATTGACCCTCAGACTTTGACCCTTTATTTC
Organism: Viscum album; assembly: GCA_963277665.1. NCBI lineage: Eukaryota > Viridiplantae > Streptophyta > Magnoliopsida > Santalales > Viscaceae > Viscum > Viscum album. The sequence goes on from OY728148.1 coordinate 582,651,230, forward strand.
TACTCGTCTCCCAGTCTGAGGGGGGGGGGGAATTTTTGGCGCAAAAATTTGTGAAGAAAAATAAGAAATGAAACTCATTAGGGGATGCCCAGTGAAGATTGTTCGCGGAGCCCCATCAGCACTGTGGCTGACACAAAGCTTCCCCTCTGCGAACCCACCACAGAGCAAGGAGACTGGAGGCTCCACAAAACCATTTAACATTTGCGAAGCCACTGCAGTGCAAGGAGACAGAAGGATCCATGAACCCATTTGATGTTTGCGAAGCCATCACAGAGCAAGGAGGTGAGAGGCTCCACGAATGAGTTTGAAATTTGTGAATCTGCCACAGAGAAAGGAGGTGGGAGACTCTACTAACTAGTTTGACATTTGCAAAGACACTGCAGAGCGAGGAGGAAGGAGGCTCCACAAACCAATTTAACATTTTTGATTCCTCCACAAAGCAAGGAGGCAGGGGGCTTCACGGTTACGAAAAAATGCCATGTGTCTTCCCACCCAGCAAGCCCTGCTTTGTGGTGGCTTTTTCCTATAAATACTGGTCTCCCCTTGATCCCAAAGGACTGATCATCTGACCTTTCACCTTATTAGCTCTCAAATATTGAATCAATTTATGCTCTGTGAACCATGATCTCTTCAAGGTACTTTAGCATCACGAAGTGACTCTCCCTTGGCTTGAATTCAGCCCCTCTTCAAAGAGGGATGCCCTTCGCGGAGCCCATGGGCCACCGCGAAGGAAGGGGATCTCCAAGGGGACTCAAGTTTTCACGGAGCACTTATGATTCGCAGAATACCCTCCATGCACATATGACCCACATGCTAAGGCAGGGACACCGTGCTTCACGAAGCACATTGCTTCGCAATGCTATACTTCACAAGGCACCCTTTCTTCGTGAATCACTACTCTAAGAATAATTTTTCACTTTGTGAAGCACCTTCCATATGCACCTATGCCCTACGCCTAGGCTAAGACACTTCACTTCGCAAAGCATACCCCTTCTTGAATCCCCTCCACTACATGAAGCAGCAGAGCTTCATGAGTCTTCTACCTATGAACCCCCTTTCTCCACAATTCCTTTTTCTGTGTGACCCTCATGGTATGCATGAAGTGATTTCAAAGTCCCTTGGTAAGTGCTTCATGTTGTGTTACTTCTTCTCATGCTTCTTCGCATAGGCACATGAACAACTATTGCTTCTTTTCATATCCACGCTAATGTGGACCCCTAAATGGATCACTCCATAACACCACCTCACCACGATGTTACTAATGACTTCCCTAACCCAAGGGTAAGTGGGCATCAGTTATGTAAGTCCTATGGGTGTGAAGAGAACCCACCTCATCCAAGCGGCATGATGTTAAACTTACAATCCCCATCATCTATAACACATGACACTAAACTGTGTCATCGCCCCGTGCATCATAAGCGGGGTTCCCCATCTCGGATATTCTCTACGATCACTAGTCTCTATGGGAGTGAGATTATTCCTCACATGGAATGAGATACTTTTTACCGAAATGACATCTATCCGCGGTGAAAGGAAAACCACCTTGGTGTAATCCCCTTGCCGTTCTTTTGGGAGGAAGCATCTCTTCTCCTACTATGTTATTCCTGGCCAAAGACCAAAGAGGGGGGATGGGATCCAAAGCCCTCATCTCTTCCATGCCCAATCCATCTCCCTTTGGGCTTTATCTCCACCAGGCCTCCACTCTAGAGTAAGTCCCAATATTCATCTTCCTGGACTAATAACCATGCATAAGCCCCTATTTCCGCTTTGGGCTGCGGACCATGCCTAAGCCCCTGTTTCCATTTTGGGATGATAACTACGTGTTAGCCCCACCCCACTTCCCATGGACACACCTTTCATGAAGTGATTGTTAGGTCTCTATTGCCTCTTGTTTCTCACACTGAGCATGACTTATGTGGGATTAGAGTAAGAACAGACCATGATATCTTCTCTGGGCCACCTTAGCGTGTAATATCACACCATCCCGAACTATGTGGACATTGATCCTTTCCAAGTCAAGGTACGTAGGAAGCCTCCATGAGGTTCAATCCCACCATCCATTGGTCCCGACCATCTTCACATCGGTTCACCAATCCTTTACTGAACTTCGTGGAATTTGATCATTGTCAAGGCAAGGTACGTAGGAAGCCTCCCTGAGGTTAAAACCCAACAACCATTGGTCTTGACCAATTCACATCATTTCACCAAAACTTTTTCTGAACTACGTTGACTTTGATCCTTGCCAAGACAAGGTACATAGGAAGCCTCCATAAGGTTCAAGCCCAACAACCATTGTTCTTGACCACTTCATGTTGGTTCACCAAAACTTTTTTTGAACAACGTGGACTTTGATCCTTAGCAAGGCAAGGTACATAGGAAGCCTCATCGAGGTTCAAGACCAACACCCATTCGTCCCGACCACTCCACATCGGTCCACCCCCATCCTACATGATGTTAAACTATGAGACCATTTTTCCCCGTATGACACTAAATTGTCCCCCAATCAATGGTAAGCCATTATCAACCCCAATCAGTGGTAAGCCGTTGTAAACCCCAATCAGCAGTTAGCCATTGTCAACCCCAATCTGCAGTAATCTGTTATCAACGCAAACCTAGAAGTAATCCGTTGCCATCCCTTCCATTGGGACCCATATCTCTGGTCCATCCCAGTGGTGTAAGACCAAATTTGGGCTGCTAACCATGTGTAAGCCCCAGTATATCATTGGGTCGCTGTCCTCTATGCACACCCCGATCCTATACCCCATCTTGAACTACACGGACTATGATTCCCTTCTACAGGGAGATGTAGGAAGTATCTTTGAGGCTCAAGACCAACATCACCATCGCCCTCAAGTTGACTCCATCTCATTCTCCATACACTTTAATTAACCATCCATTCTCCATCTTGTTTCTTACATGGGCCACCACATCCCGGTGATATCATGTCAATTCACCTCTTCACTGCTCTTAGCATCACTCGGGTAACTAACCACACATTAGCCTCATCATCAGTGTTCCCTCCAGGGGTTGCACCCATATGATCCACTCCAATCAGTGTTTCGATCAGTCTGATCCGTCTCTGCTAGATGTTAAACTCGCGGTATACCCCGTGTTAAACATGGGAAGTTGAGGAAAACCTTAGAGACATACCTATATCATATAATTCCCCGCATTTGATGTGGGATTATTCAGGCTTCCACATCCTTTAGAAGCCCCATAATAAGAGGAAGAATCCTAAACGTGCTAGTTTTGCGGCGTCCAGACACGCCAGTGATGTCCAATGTGACTACTCACCCAACCGAATGTTTCTTCCATGGATGGACCTCTTGGAATGTCCCAATAGAAGAATTGTAATTAACCAGTGTCCATGAAGATATGGAACTGGGAAGAGTTTTGAAAACAACTTCTTAATATAAAAGGGATTCCCGGACTAGGTAACGAGTTCTGAGGAGGAATCCAAAAAAGGTAGAACTGACATACCATCATCCCGTTTTGATCAAGGAGCAAATGTCCCTGAACAAGCGACAGATGCCACCCACCTTTGGAAATCTGGAATGTGGGGCAACAGTCAGTGCATCCTCGTCCTCCTCAAACAAAAGTATGTGCATGCCCCGAGGAAAGTGTCAGAAACAATAATGTATCACGATATAAAATATTTAATCAATGTATTGGAGAAATATCTGGGAGCACCCATCATAACATGTTATTGGTTATGTGTGAGACAAATTGAAATAAATCATAAGTCATAATCATAATAATTACTCATATAATGAAGTGGATTGTATAATCTTACCTCATATTATAATCAAATAAAATTTCATAAAGATTCTAAAAAGAAGAAAGAATTAAATATTTTGTTTTTTAATATCTGAGTACATAATCATAGGTCTGAAAATAATATGTTCATTTAGGAATAAAAACTTTAAATGAGCATTACATAAAAGAATTAAGGAATAGAAAAGTTCTCTTTAATAGGGTTTGTTTTTAAATAAGGACTTTGATAAATGAATTTATGGTATATATTACCCCATCAAAGGAAGGGACAATGATCTAGGTATATATGTAAGAAACATATATACCAAATTTAGAAGAAATCCATAACATCAAAGGGGGAGATAAATTGGGTTAGAGAGGAAATGGTCATGAACCAAAGAAAAATGGGGTTTAGAGAGATCCCTTACACCCATAAGTAAAAAATTTATAGATATCAAAATATCCATTCCATTTAAAATCTCTTTTAAAAATACATAGATTTATAGGGAGGATTTTTTTCAATTGAAGAAAAATGTATGTTTATAAATGAATCCAAACATTAAGTAACAATTACATTGATGAGAAAAATCATTGACTCTATATACATTAAAATAGAACATTATTCTTGTCATTTCTATGTAAAGTTAAAACATTTCATATAAAATAAGTAAAAAAATTACTTTTGAAAACATTTGAAAGAATTTAAAAAGCGACATAAATTGTCTTTTATAATTCATTAATGTACATATAAATAAATCAACAAAATAATTTCAAGAATATAGACATCAAAGAGAAATATTTAAAAATTAAATCTTTAAAAATTTTAAAATGAGCTTTTTAAAGTAAAGTGTCCCTTAACTCAAGCCCAACTCATCACATGATTTCATAATCTTTATCTTCTTTGAAAAATCTCCTTCGCTTTCAACCTTAATCCTTATATGGTTGATATTCTTCCTATTCCAAGACCTCTAGAATGTGGGGATGGATGATAAGAAGATAATTGGATAGGTTTTGTATGAACTAAAATCCTTTTTATGGATGATGAAAAGAGGATAGGAGGAGGAATTTTATACGTGAGGGGAGGGGCACTCTTATAATTACTTAGAATATAAAATTATTATAAATTAATTTTCATGGAAAAAGGCTAGAAACTGGTATAATTCAAGGATAGGATGAGGATGGATCTAAATTATCTCACATAATAAAATTTTCACAACTTTATAATATGTTTTTACCCTTATCTTTTTGTTTTAACCCCCATTATCCTTTTTAGAAATTACAATTATAACAATGCTTTTTTAATCATTAAGGGTTAATATAGTTACTATGAAAGGAAAATTGGTACATAAATGTATCAGAATTTTTATTTTTAAAAATATACCAATCACTTGTACGTATATTGTTTTTATGAATTTTAAATCATTTAATAAAATATTATTTATTATAAAATACCATTAATGTCATTTTTGGAACTATTCATTTAATTTGACTTTAAAAACACCATTAAAACAAATGAATTAGAAATAAATCCATTAAAATAACTGAAATATGTTATATTTATTTAAAAAATTCTTTTAATATAATAATTAATTCAAATTATAGTACTTTTAATATTTTTAGAATAATTCAATTTATTTTTAATTAATTAAATAAATATTGTGTTCATGTAGAGAAAGAATTTAAGGCAATTATTTAGTCAGTAAAAAATATAAAAAAAGTTACCATGGTAAATAAATCATTTATCTTTCAAATATCACTTTTATAACTAAAAATAGCATCTATTTATACGTAGGTAAAAAATATAGAGATTATAAAACAAATAGAATTACATTTTTGAATTTTCTTTCCATAAAATAATATAAAGGTAAAAATAAAAGAAATATGGAAAAAAGTTACAATATTTTCAAAACATGGATGTAAATTACCTAAATTCACTCATAAAATAGGATAAAGGAAAGTTATAGGGTCATTTTATGGTCCTTAACATAGAATTTTAACCTTAATTAACAGATTTACCTTTATCGTGGGGGAAATTATTTAATATGATTAGTATTCATAATGAACAAAAAGAAAAGGTCCGTATTTAAAAAAATTGGACCTCCTAATTCCAAATATGAAATCCAATTTTCTATATTCAATTTCTATAATTATATAAAATTAATTTAATATTAAAACACAAATCGAAATGGGAAACAATTTTTTTAGAAAAATGCATTTTTATGTATTTTTTAAACAAAATTGAAGTATAAAATTTCTTCCAAAGACAATAATTGGATTATATTTAATAAAAAACTAATGATATTTTAAAACTAATCCAAAATATAATTTTACTTGGTATGTAATTTAAAATAATATACCATTTTGAATAAAAAATAGTATTCTTTACTATTCATTGAAAAATCAAATTTTTTAGAAAAATATAAAAATTTCACCATAATATAATTTTGATATGATGATTTAGAAAATTATATCCTTTTTATCAAATAAAATTTCTAAAAGTTACATAAATTAATAATAAAATTTTCCCACAAAAATAAATAAAAACAATTTTTTTGAAGAAAACATACTTTTGAAAAAAAACAACATTACTAAAAATTGAGTTATAATTTACTAATTAGTTATCAATATTGAGTAGGATATTTATATATATTTATCAAATAATTTAATCATATTCATTAGTTTCAATTTAATGACAAGGTTATAATGGTCATATAATAATATTTAATGGTTCATTTATACTCAGTGTAGCGTGTAGTATATGCCATCGAACATTGTTTTATTTTTAAAATTTCAATGTGTTACATGGATGGAACCCATGACACTTCACGTTTTAAGAATAATGTGGGAAGTAATTGTTTCTTATTGAATCAAAAACATTCCCACCACTACCTCTAGGATTTGGGTCCTCGTTAAAAGGGGAATTCATGATTAAAAACACTCAAGGAACCCATTAGTTATAGAGGATAAGTGGGGGAAAACCTTTATGAAGGGAATAAATGATCAAAAGGTAGGTACACTGGTGTAACCTATACCCGACCATGAAAATATAGTGTCTATGGGGGAATAAATAATGAAAACATTCCCAAATAGGAGAAATGGGTAAATGATGATGGAAATTTAAGGAAGGAGAATCCTTGGATGAATATTCACTTAGGTGAGCATCCTTGGTTGACTGGTCTTCTAGATGGATGTATTTTTAACCTGTTCACTTATGTGAGTATCCTAGAGCACCTGGTCTCTCAGGTGAGTTGTCCTATGTGACTACTCTCTTAGGTGACTAGCCCCAAGTGTCTGGTCTCATAGGTGTGTGGCCCTGGGTGGCTAGTCATCGAGGTGTGAAACCTCTGGTGGTTGGTCACTTAGGTGGGGGAACTCAGGTTGTTGGTTTCCTAGGTGAGGGATTTGTATAACACCTTACCCATACATAAGTTAATTTACATAGGTATTAATGTGTTGTAGGTTACCTAGAGTAAGTGTTTATGACCCAAGTGAGGTGTTTCTAGAAAGATTTCTCTATCTTCTAAAACTAGGATATTCATTCATTGTGTAATGGTCCATGGAGTATACTTATAGGATAAAATCGGGGGTTGGGTAGTGGATTCTTGAGAGAGTGTAGTAGTGCCTGAAAGAAACCTAGAAAACATAGGCTGAGTAGCCTAAGGAGTTTAAGTGAGTCAAGCCTAGAGACTAGAGATGACCTTGGTGAGGTAGGACGAGCAGCTGAAGAGACCTGTGTGAGGTAGTCCTAATGACCAAAGAAGACTCTTAGACTTATATTTATTTCCCCTTTGTCTTCAAAAGGGATCAACAACAATATCTAAAGGCTTTACCTCCTTCAAGATTATTTTTCATGAACAACCTTCTCTACAATCTTATGAAATAAAATTTTATGGTGATTTAATTTTTGGTATCATCTATTTTCATTATTGAGTTATATTATGGTGATAACATCTTGAAATGTTATGAAACCCATTTTTCATTCTATGGGTTATTTATTATGTGATGGATGATTTTTTTTCAAGTGGAGTAAATATGTATAGATGATTTATGGGGGGGGGTCATATGTCACCCTCTAATGCATTGGTTAAAGTTTTATACCTCATGAGAAAATATTTTGAGCATAAACATGAAGTGTATTAGCTAATTTTATAATATTGTGAGTAAACATGATGAAGATTTGATACATTCAAAATATTGAGTGTGAAAATGATGCATATTATCAACATTAATAAAATTTAGTGTGAAAAATATTTGAATTATATATTATCACACGATTGAGTAAGAAATCAATGAATATTATATAAATTCATAATATCGATTGTAAAAATAATTTGGATTAACTACATCCCCAAGATTGTGCCTGAACACGATGTATATTAGGTATGTTCACAATATTGATTATCAAAACAATGAAAATTAGCTATATTCACAAGATTGGGCATGAAAATGATTCATATTAGCTAGATTCACAGGATTGAGTGTGAACTCAACATGGTTATCTATATCTACAATATTATGAATTCCTATGATTGTGCCTATGACATAATTCTATGTTTTATGATTATGTTATTCTCTATGTCTCATGTTTATAATATCATGTTTCCACACTATTTTCCATGCTATATGGTGTTCATTTGAGATTACATGTCCTTCTATTAGAACTTATGGACAACACTTATTATTCCACATTCATTTAATAAGATATTTCTCCCCTACTCATGTTTTATCATATGATTATGATCTAACATTTGATGACATGTTAATAAGATTTCTCTTATAGAGATTTTGTAATCATCTCTATCTTATTTTCCATTCCATAGGTTATGAATATGAGTAAAAATGATGATAAGTCTATAAGTGATTATATTGTGGTTCAAATATGTATAAATATTCACAATTATCATAAAATAAGTCACTTATAAAGATGAACCTCAAAGAGACTAAACCTTTAGTTCTTGGGATTGTATAATTTTTGTGAGATATAATGTTTATGTTATGTAAATGATGTCAAATTAATATAGTTTCATCTGAATTTTTATAATATCAAGTGTTTAGAGGAATTTTTTAGCACTAGAGTTGGGAGTGAGGGTTTGGGGTGCCTTACACAGATCATGAATGACTAATGATGTTTCAATCTCTAAAGACACATGTTTTTTGATATTCCAGGGCTTATTCCATGAATCATGATTTATTATCAATGGATTATTGGGTTTGATTTTTGTAATATAGGATTATGTTACTATACTATTATTTTCATTTCATGATCACTTATGATTTTTGATTATTATCTTCTATGTTTACCCTTACTAATCATCCAAGATAAACCATTATTACATTTCCATATCCTAACGCTACAAAGAATGGTATTAAATATGATAAGTCTATAAGCATAAATTTTGTGAAAATGATAGTGGGAGTTTTTTATGTAGATTATAAATATGATGATTATTTATATTGTCTCCAAACACACTACACCTTTAATTTTTTTGAGCTTAAATTATTATGATATGTATTAAGTTTTAATCTAAAATGGTGGAATGTATATGTATGTTATTCTAGGGCCACCTTAGTTGGTATAAAGGCAGGGTTTAGTTATTTTTTAGTGGTAGGTTATGGATAATAATAGAGTAGAACCTAAAACAATATGTGGTAAAATTTTTATAGGATGAACCTAGAACGTCAATTGTTGGAATCTAGAGGAATCGTGTGAAAAAAAATGTGATGACCAATGCAATCACCATCCTCATAAGCTACCAATTGGTAGATAAGGAATGAAATATCTTGGGGATATTGTAACTCCCTAATTATTTCAAGTACATTACTACTTAATTTGAGCCATATCATGTGTATTTTACTTTTTTGGTTGTTCAGGGTGTTATGGTCACTCATGAGAGGATTAATAAAGAATGGGATAGACTGGTAGCTAATCGAAAGCTACCAGGAGGATTTCATGGCTTGACACATGTTTCATGCCATAAAAAGTTTAAAGAAAAACCCCGAGGGTTTATTTCAAAAGAGGTTCACAACATGAACCATAGGTTGATGCAATGAATGTGTAAGGGAAATTTTTTATGTGTTAAGAAAGGTAATTTCCCCTTAAACTCCCTTAAGACAACCTTCTTCCCCTATACCCCCTTATGAGATTTTGGTGTATAGGGTCCTTCCATTTAAGGGTTTGTCACTCCAATTATTTCTTCTTCAATATTTGGAGTTTTGTTTATTATGGTGGTTTTGACTTGATATGTTTAATTCCATTCAATACCCAAACCCATGTTTCTTATTGGTTTTCCTTATTACCACTTTTCTAGAACCCTAATATCTAATTCTGGTAATGAACTTAGGGATTCATAATGCCTTGATTTTTTCAGGTGGTGAATCTTTGTGTTTTGGATATTATGTTCCTAATGTAGGATGCCCTTACCCATTTTATATCTTTTGTATGAATTTTTATGTATCTACTTTCATGTGGTTTCATGTGTATCCCTATGAGACTTCTTCTTTTAGAATCAAAGTAATAAGGTAGGCCTGTATTGACACAGTAGACCCGTTATATAGGGGTGTGATAGGATATGTCATGGTTAAAGTGGCGTTTCTACAATTATTCCTAAGAAATATAGATTCTTTACACTAGAGAAATGTAGACTTTATAGATAATTTAAACCTCAATTACGATTATGATCACCAAAAAATGGTATTGGGGATCAGGTGATAAGTTCCCTAACTTGTGTGACTTTTAGTTCTTGATTGTTTCTTGATGCCTAAAATTTTATATGTCCTACCTAGAATCTATAAGGATGGTTTAGTTTCCATAATAGGGCCTCCATATAATCTTCAATGATGGTTTGGTGTGTTGAGGTGACCTCTATAAAACTTTTGGGATGGGTCGGTGTGTCGGGATTACCTCATTGAGCGAGAAAGGATGGGTCAGGTGCTTAACGAGGCCATGACCCATGTGTTAAGGTGTGGGACATGTGTGATATTTTTTGTCAACATTTCGATATACTTTCCTTCTAGTATAGTGTTTAAGTAGGAGGTTTGATGTTTGTGGAATCCTGGTTCATGTACGATGACCCAGTGGGTTGTGTGTCTATTCCTTGCATTTATTTTATATTGACACACAAACCTTTTTACAATTTCTTTAATAATGATAAGGACCCATTGTCAGTGTCTTACTAGGTTTATTCCAGTATCCTTAATTTGAATCTCGATTCATGCTCACTATTCAGGATCAAGAATCTAGCCAAGGGTAAGTGTGTCGTGATAGACTCTTAAGTAGATGATGGTGGATTGGGATAAAGGTGATACAAGGACATGCACTTGGATAGTTTTTAGTTGTGCCTCTATTTTTGTTTTTGTATTCCTTGTTTACATTGATCCAATATATGTGGTGATCTATTTTGTATGTTTTATATGACCTAGTATCCCATCATATTATAACATGTCATGATGGGGTTATTTTTTTCTTCATTGTTTAACTAGTTATATTTATTATTTATTCCTCTTTTTTTGTTTGTTATATTATATACATTACTCTGATGGACATAGGTTACGAATGGGATAGTTTCCCCATGGTTCCACTCAGGCCCTCACCTCTACTTAGTGGCCACTTTCATATGATGAGGATCACATGAGGTCATGTACCACTTCAGCCTAGACTAGGTGATTTGGGTCCTGGTGTTATGAAGTTTTATTAGAGACCCTTTTTCTTTTGAATTACTATTAGTGGTCAGTAGAATAGAGATAAGATGTATGAGACTCTGGTTGGGAGCTAAGCTTATTCCTATACAACACTTGTGTAGTGGACCTCTAGGTTTTTAGTGATGCATAATAGATTTCATTATTTTTAATATTATGGTTTCATTCTATTATTGGGTGTTATTGTGAAGTTATGGTTTATGGGATTTTACCTCTTGGTCTGATTAACAAGAGTGGGTGAGATCTTGAATCATGGATAGACAAGTAGGTTCATATGTCACATCCCCGTTTTCCTATGATTGATAGAGGATTAAATTAATTAGATGATAGAAATCATATATTCAGTGTTTTTCAAAACACATCATTTGTGACATATAATTAATTTCACCTAATCATGCCTATATTTCTATTATTATCACTGTGATTAACATGTAGGTATCAAGGATTTGGTCTTAGGCCTTGGGTAAGTCCTAAGAGGGATTTTTATAATGGTTGTTGGTAGTTCTAGGGTTTGTCTCTTAAGATCATCTTGTATGTGCCTATTAATTTCTTAAGTATTTAAATATTTGAGTTATTAATGGAATTTATACATTTGTATTAGAATATCATATAATTCCACCTCATCTACTTCCCATGATGCCATGATGGGAATAGGGTGTGAATGATCTTGAAGGAGGAAATTATCCTGTTGTACATCCAAACTGTTGGGTCCCAAAGGTATGATGGAAATGGACAATATGGGGGTGGGGGGAAATTATATTTATTTAAAAAATCAAATATAGATTAAAATTTACAAGTAGAAAAGGACTGGTCCAAATATTAATCAATTTAACCACACTGATATAAGAAAATAGAGAGAAATGAAAATACAAGAAAGAAAAAGATGAAACCCAACCTATATATACTCTTTACACAAAAAGTTGGTGTATAGAACCCACTATGATATATCACTTTTAAAGAAGGGTGAAAACTATTTACATATTTATTTTTCAAACCTGGAGGCTTAACCCAATTCCCTTATCCTTCAATAATTTAGACAGAAACCCAGTATTTTATAGGATAAGACATAACCTTGAATTTTACCATCTCAATCCTAACCTCTTGCCTTTTTTCTAGTTTATACGCAACCCAACATTTTATGGGTGTAAACCAAACCTATTTTTTTATAGGTGCATATCCAAACTATAATTTCAAATGAAAACTCCTAAAAAATTCTATGTTATGGGTTTAAAGGAACCCAATCTTTTAAGGGAAAACACTAGACCATAACTTTTTTAAGAGTTATCTTTTTCTATTCTATTTTATGGGTTAAGTGGAATTTTGTCTTCTAAGGGAATATAAAAAACCCAATATTCTAAGGAGACAAACTAAACCTCGATATTATTTTGTAATGTTAGTATAAATTCATGATGGATGTACTATGTTTGGACTACATATCAAAAATAGTAACAAAACAATGAAATAATAAAATAGTTTAACCCAATGAATTATTATTGATGAAGATGCCAAAGATTATTCTAGGTAGATCTCAATCCTTTCAAGGTTCTAAAAAAAGGAAGCTTGGGAAACCAATAGTTTACTTCAGCAAGTTTTTGAATGATCATGCTTCAAGACTCAATTACAAAATATGTAGAATGAAAGCATAAAGTAAAGTTATGGTCTATATATTTTCACTACATTCCATGGTATTTTTACATGTAAAAATTTAAATTACTATTTTATTTACATTAAAATCCTTTATTATTCTTTATAAATTCCAAAAATAAAATATTTACATGGAATACAATTTTAATTCACTTATTTATATTGTAAAAAGAAAATCTATTCTATATAAAAAATTGATAGAATAAAATAGAAGTAATTACATTCATAAAAGTTGATCATAAATTCCTTGTACTTATTCTTGAATTTATCCAAGACCAACTCTTCACATTTTAAAGCAATTCTAATTAGAACTTTTCACTTTTTCTATGTAGCTGCACTGTACATGCTTATTTCCTAGATAAATCTTTCACATGTATTTTTTATAAATAATATAAAATTAACATCCACATGAGTTATCTCTTAATATTATATAAAAAATATATATTTTATAGTTGACCAAGTTTATAAGGATTATTATATAGTAAATAATCAACATTAATGTCCTTTAAAAACTCTCTGGCAGTAAAGGAGAAAAGCTCTTCATATTTCAACCAGTTTGAATTTGATTATCTCAAGCTACAAAATTTCATTGTGAATATCCATATATATTTAATCCTATATGGATCTAATTTAATTAATTATAAAATAATCCAAAACCTATCTACATGTATTTGAGATAATTAATGAGTTATTTTAGAACAAATAAAACATTAAAAATATTCAAAATAAACTTACAACAAATAGAAATGTGAAACATTATGTAAAATAGATAATATTTATAGATTTATAACTTCCTATAGAAACTCACAAAACTACATAGTCAAATTTAACAACATGGGTGATTTTTATGTATACCATATGATCACGAAATAAAAATATCCAAGTCATCTAAATATATACATAAACAAAGTTTACATAGTCAAATATACCACGTAAGATAATTTTTCTACATAGAAAATTTTCATGTTGTTGGATTCATGTATCCAATATATTTTATGTAGCTGAATTAAAGAATCCAAACTATTAATGTATCCTAATTTACATAATAATGTTTTCAATTAGTCAAATTCATATAGACAAAATAACCACATAACCAAATTCACATATCCAAAATACTGAAATTTGTAAACAGCTTGAATTATAAAATTTATGGCAAAAATTAGAATTTAATATTGAATCATATTTGGGTCCATCTAAAATATATTTATATAAATTTATTATCATTTAAAATAATCTAAAATCACATTAATTGGACTTCTATAGTTCATGAAATCACTAAAATTCAATAGAAAAACAGTTCTGAAAAACTACATATTTTAGAATGAAAATATATAGTGACTTATAATTTGATTTGTGAAATTATAAGTATAGATTCCAAATTTTGTATCTTCTAGAGAAATTTAGATAATATTTTATATTTACAAATCAATAATAATAACTCAATTGGGAGTAATGTATCCCATGTTATGATAGAAATAAAAAATGTGACAAATTTTGGAAATTTGGCTGTGTGGATCATAATTTGGATAAGTGGGTTTTTATTTGGATACATGGATTTTGATTTCCTCAATATGGTAATTTTAATTTGGATACATATTAATATTTAAAAGCTTGAATAAATTATATTTCAAGGTCGTGAATGAAATTTGTATACAAGGAACTCTTAATGTAACTTGTAGAACAAGTTTTAATCAATCCAATAATTAAACATAAAGATAATTTAAGAAAATAAATATAAGAATAAAAGTAAAACCTACCTTAATCAATATATAAGATAAAAATCTAGAGATAAAACTTAATAAATCTAAGATAAATTATAATTACATAATTAAAAATATTAAGACTATTAAATACTCATATTGTAATGTCCCGACCTGGATCACCTCTAAGACGGTGGCCGAACCGGTAGGTTACCAGACCTCAAGCGCCTCTCCCCGAAAGCCAGAGGCTGCCGACTAACAGCGAGAGCCTTTTTATGTCCGAGGGGAGACTATGCCCTCAAAAGGTAATAGGTATTATCACAGTGGATGTAAATGGAAATTAATAATAATTAGAAAAATCATATAAATGAATAAACTATAGCAGAAGAAATATAAATATTTCAATTGAATAATAATCAAGTGCAGAAGCTCACAAAAGGATCTCATGCCATGATGTATGTATAAACTGTAAGTACAGAAAACAGAATCCAAGCATGCTATCAACTAAAAAGAAAAGAAACAAAGTGTGACAACTGAATCCTGAGCAAGGATCGGTCTTCAGCACCAATCTCCATCCTAAGCAGCAACAATCAATCAAGAATTGTAAGCAACACACATCCCGTTATCAATACCTGCAAACATATAATCTACTTGGGTGTCAATGACGCCCGAGCAGGGTGTGAGTTAAAATCCCAGTATTTCGTCACCCACGGTATCTAAACCTTTCCATTTAGTGAAATAATAAAATATAGTGTGCCATTATATAACCATTTCAAATAAATTCATTACAGTGAAATGAAATAAATAACTCAGCCCGGGTTCCAAACGGCACCCGTGCCTAATCACCTGCTTCATCCTAATACGGATGTCTGAAAGGAGTACCTATAAGTAGAATACACATATGCATATATATGAAGCCAGGAAGAGTACGGTAAAACAAGGAATATGCATACCCCCAAGCTTGTGCTTTAACTTGGGGTCTAAGTCATGTTCGAACCAGGTGTGCTTCAAAATACTAGAAAATATCTCAAATCTCAAGAGACTAACGACAACATTAATATAAACCTTCAGTGCATCATTATAAAGGTTCACGTTGAGAGTTGGAGTCTGAGATCGTCCCAAAGGTATCACTACGGAACATCCTTCAATTATCCAATACCACCGAGCCCGTCCAAGTAATTCTTTTGAAAGACTAAGTATCGCTCGTGGCATGACTTTACCCTGAGTCTGTCCCAATCTCAAAAAAGGGGTTGAGTGTCATCCAAGGTTGGCTTAGCCACATTGCCAATGGATCCATACCAATGGCCCCTTTTGTAATCAGTATGACTCATATGTATTAGAAATCATGGGGAAGTCTTAGTTCGGCAAAGCCAAGAACACCCCCCGACACATAGAGGTAACCGTCAGGAACGAAGGGTCTAAGTGTGGTCCTTAATACGGGAACCACATCTTTTCCCCACCCTGAATTTAATTAATGTTTTCACAGCCGTAGATATGATATCAACATATGTAATTGTAGGTTGAAACCAAATAGGTACACCCGTGCATCACATAGTGAAAATTAAATATTTCAGCATATCAATCTTAAGAAGGAAAAGTACCACATCAACATAAGAAGATTAATGCACTTTTAAATAAATAAATAAATTAAACCAACCAACTACCAAGATAAAACAATTCCAAAGTTCATAATTAATCTAAATTAATTATTTAAATTAAACACAACAAAATAGGTTTTTAAAAACATACAGATTAAGACAATTTTTAATAATAAATAAACCGACACAACCAACTACCGAAGATTCAATAATTCAAGATTCATAATTAATCTAAATTAATTATTTAAATTAAACACAAAAAATAGTATACAAAACACATTCAGTTAATTAAATTAAATTCTCAAGAATGCATAATTAAATAATTAAATAATTAAGCACAAAAAACTACCAAAGATCCAACAATTCAAGGTCCATAATTATTCTAAAATAATTATTTAAATTAAAGACAAGAAAAATAGGTTGCGTAATACATACAGTTAAATGAATTAAATACCCGAGCTAACAGAATTTATACTGATCATGTCGGCACACCTAAAGGGGTTTCTGACCACATTGAAACAAATTAAAAAAAATTAATTCATGATCAGAAGGACTGCAACAACTAGACGAAACAAATAAATTAAAGAGTTTGGGTGAATATTCATAAAGCCGGTAGGCACCGACTAACGACACAATGGTGCGTTTTTATAAATCGCAACGAAACGGAGGGAAAGCAAGTAGACACCCTACCTTATGGTCATAGATGATCTTATGATCTGCAGTAGGCTTTGATTTGATCTAAAACGGAAGAAAATGAAATATTTTAGAAAAACCCCAAAATAGGATAAAATCATTCCGCGGTGATCTGCTCGAAGGATTTGGAATTAGATCGCATGATTCTTGGTGCGTGGGATAAACCTTATCGAGAGGTTTAGAGTGAAACTGACGGTAAAGAAAACAAACAACAAACAGAGGGGTAACGATCTTTCAAAGGGAGGAGAAGGTGGTGCGCACCCCCTAGGGAGGAGAGGTGCACCACGCACTGGAGAGGAGGATAGGAGGAGAGGAAAAAATGAAATAAAAAGGAATGAAAAGAAAAGAAAAAATAAAAAATAAAAATGAGATAAATACATAAAATAATAAAAATAAAATCGTGGAAAAATGAAATAAATAATTAAAATAGGTTTACCTCATTTTAATTATTTTTAATTTCTCTCCAACCGTATATATTTTATTATTTATTTTCATCCCTTTTTAAATTCCATTAATTTCATTTAATCCGTTTTAATTATTTTTAACTTGAACTCTGCGCTATGGCGCATTGTAATATTTTACATAAAACCTGAACAATCATTTAATTAATTTTAATAGCTATTAGGGACCCGCAACAGGGTGCGCAGGTGCACAACCTAGGTGAATTTAAATAATTCGATTAAAAATTTAAAAGTCCACAACGTGATTTAAGTTGACATGTTAAATGCATTTATGTTGGTAATTAATTATATTTTATGTAACCTAACAATAAAAATCCACCCATGTATATACATGTTATATATATATATATACAAATCTGCATATTCATGTATATATACCCACACATTTACATATAACTATATATATTTATATATTTAATCCCATATATATATATACATCAGTGTTTTTGTACTAGTATAATAATAATAACGATGATTAAAATAATTTTTATTATATAATTCAACCCATCAATGACACCATTAATATTTTATTGACAACAACCATTTATAGAAAGGATAACAATTATTAAATAAATATTGATTGTGCATTTGTATCTAATTGGAACAATTAATAATATCATATTTATTACATTACCCGGTTATTATTTACACCACGATAAATTTATTAATTATGGAAGTGTATTTTCATTTGTTGACATCAACGCAAAAATAATAATAATAATAAAATTATTATTATTATTTCTAATGGCGAACAAAAAATATTTAACCCAATTAAATTATCATTGGGTGCGATATGACCTAACATCCGATAATCAAAAATGTTATACCCCGCCTAGGGTAAACCCCATGTCTCGGAACTATTGGTGGTCTCAAATTTTTCATTTGACACACTTTTTGTGAGAAAATAATTATTTATTATATAAAAAACAGAATAATTAATTAATTAAAAATAAAGATGGAATTATCATGTGCGAGGGTGGAAAACACCCGATGCGAATCAAGTTTATAGCCTACTTAGGGTAAACACGACATTCCGAACCAAAGAGTGGACCCAGATTTCTCATACGATGCACCGTTTTAGAGTTATTTTATTTTTTTGAAAATAAAACATGCATATTATTAAAATAAACTTAATATTTGTATTCTATCAACACCGTAGTGTCAAATATCAGAATAAATAGTTCCAACGCTCGGTTTTTAAAACCGGCCTTTCCTTTTAATGGAAAAAAATTAATTTCTTTCACTTTTTAATCCGGTTCAAAACAAGGGACATTACAACCTTCCCACCTTAGAACTTCTTGCCCCTGACAAGCCTTCGGGAACAACGTAACCCACACCCGATCTACGGGGTCATGCAGTCTCATAAAAAAGTCCATGTTTCATATCTAAACGCTCAACACATGCTCAAACATTGGTTAGGCAAGCGACACCTAAGATATTAAGGTCTGAGTCAATGCTCATTTTCCTACTGATACATCGATACAGTACTTATTCATAGTCGTTTAGATAGAGACATGAACATGTCATCATCTCATTAAACATTTAGTCAAAGTTACTTCCCACCTTGGGTTTTAACGTTAGAAGATGGAATATTCTGGGTCATGATACCTTCCTCCGTCATAATTTCATACAGGACACACCCTTAATCGTTCTAGCGACGCTTCTCGCTTGATTTCCGAAACAGATAAAACAGTTGATTCCCCATCTACCTTACAGCCA
The DNA here is from genome assembly GCA_963277665.1 of Viscum album. Classification (NCBI taxonomy): domain Eukaryota; kingdom Viridiplantae; phylum Streptophyta; class Magnoliopsida; order Santalales; family Viscaceae; genus Viscum; species Viscum album. The sequence goes on from OY728148.1 coordinate 582,670,493, forward strand.
ATGGCGAGCCAGATTTTTATGAAAATCCCTGGCTGACCCAAACCACACTTGTCTCACCTGATGACGTGTCAAAAAAAGTTCCTTCACTGACAGCTTTATTGAGAAAGTGAGAGAACTAGTCAAGCCACTCCCATCACGAGGCCTTTTCCTGGGGGGTTCCTGAGTGCTAGAACCCAGTGAAAAACAAAACCGTGCGGGCAAGGCCCAAATAGGACAATATCATGATCGTGGGATGGACTGGGCCGTTACAAATGGTATCAGAGCTAATGTCCATTTGATGTTCCAGTGAGGACACTGGGCCCTTCTAGGGGGTGGGTTATGGCAATTCCACACCGAAGGAGTAGGAGCATGAAGCACACCTTTATAAGGTGGTGTGGATACCCCACCCATCATGAGGCCTTTTCCTGGGGGGTGCCTGAGGTCCAGAACCCAGGGAAAAACAAAACCGCGCGAGTTAGGCCCAAAATAGATAATATCATGATCGTGGGCTGGACTGGGCCTTTACACATATTATAGAAAATAAAACAAATAAAGCTTTATAATTATCAAAATATAAAGTGGATAAAGGATCCACTCAAAAATATCCTCCGTTTATATAATTAAAAAATAAAGTAAAATTTCCAAACCTCTCCCCCAATTTTAAATTATAAAAAGACAAAATTTCAATAAATTATTCCTTTGATGTTAATAGTGAAAAGCAAACTGTTTTAAATTCAATATAAAAAAATGAATTCACAAATGAATTCCCCTTATGTTTAAAAATTATTGAAATTAGATCTATCAAATTTCATATTCAATATGATTTCATATTACTAAACTAAAATAAAAAGAATTAAAAATATATAAAAATAAATGTTATGGTAATAAAAAAAATTTATACAAAAATCATTAAAAAAAAATATGATAAGGATCCACTATGAAGATTTATATTGTTAGAACATTTGGTTGTATAAAGTTAACATATTTGAAAATATTTTTATAAAAAATCAATGATAAACTCTTCATAAAATAACCTTTTATGCAAAGTGGAAGTTTAAAAAATAAGTATATATCAACTAGTGCCTATGAGATAGCTTAAAATAATAAAATAATTGGTAAATGTGGACAAAATTTAAAAATAGTAAACTAAAAAATAGATTCAATATTACAACACATTTCATGTAAATCTAAATATTTCAGCATATAAACACTTTCAAACTCCACCAAAATTTGATCATTAAATATGATTCTCCATGAGTGAAGATATTTTAAAAAAATATTACTATTCATATTCAGAGTATTTAAAATGTTTTTTATAGTTTAAAAATAACACACATTAATCATGCATAATTAATTTTATTTAATAATAAAACAATTTATATTCCCCTTGATATATCATTCTATGAAAAAAAAGTAGATATTTAAAATTTTAGCATGCCCAAACTAAAAATTAAAATCAGATCTATCATTATTCAAATATACTTAAAACTAGAATAATTATCTAGGAACATTTAATAATTGAAATAAGGCTAGATCCCACTTAATTGATGCATTATAAAAATTTGAATTTCAAATGGTAAAGATCTCTCTCAATTAAAATGACCTTATCTTGAATAAATAGACCAGTTTCTATAAAAAAATGAATTCTAGGTTATATAAAATAGTTAAAATACCTTTTATGTAAACATATTTAACTTATTAAATCATATTTATAATTTAAAAAATATACATATTTGAATCATGAAAATAGATTCTTTACTTTAAAGGAATTAACAATTAAACCAAATATATTTTATAAAGTGAATTATTTTTTTAAATTGAATCTTTAAATAGATCAGAAGTAGAAAATAAATTTAAAAATAATAAATAAGTATTTCTTCCCCCTTAATTCAATCTTCCTTCTTTCTAGAAAAAAACCCATTCATGTTTATTTCTAAAATTCAAAAAAATATACATATATTTTTCATTTAAATAGATTTAATATTTTGAAAACTAAACATATAAAACTATTCATAACAGGTTTCAATAAATAAAATAAAGAATTTAAATTTAGAATTATGAATAAGATTAACTCCCCCTAAATTGATATTTCATTTTAAAATGACACTATCAAAATAATATAATTTTTTTTAATTCCAATAGTGAATAATCCTCCAAAAACATACTTTAATATCATTAGTATCCCTGAACCATATTATAAGACATTAAAAAGTATCCAAATGATAATAATATACCAATGAACCATAATTTTCAACTAAAATTATATATCCACTGGCCATATGAAAATGAAAATTCAAGAGAATAACATATAAGCACAATTTTACTCATGATGAATGAAAAAAAGTTAAATATTGAAGTAAATGGAATTATACCAAAAAAATACAAGGTATTTAATGTAACACCCCAAGCTTCTATGATACGCTTCTTTTTCAATAATGCAATAACTTGCATTGTACACAAGTTCGAGATTCTAACACACCGCGACCAATAAAAGTAGTCGTTATGAATATTAATACCCACTTTTTGAAATTTTATAAATTTTATTATTCAAATTGGACTTCATTTTTGGATTTGGAATATTGAAATTATTCTAAGTGGAATTTTTGGTATTTTTCTGAGAACATCCAATTTTTTTATGAATAGTCTAAAATACTAAACTTTAATTAAAAAATTTTTTTTAGTCAAAATAATTTCTAGTGATAAATAATACTATTTAGTGGTTTTAAAGTATAATTAGAATATATTTTTACCATTTTATCCAATTGTGGTCATTAGATTTAATTTCACTTTGAAATTTGACATAAACAATTGTCAATCTTTTCATAGATACTTTTTCTTAAAAACACGCTATTTGTTTTGATAGTGAGAATAATTTTTAAATTAATTACTGCAATTTCTGTGTTTATAATTTGGTAAAATGGATTCCATATTTGGAATCTAAGGTTCCAAATTATGTAATTAAGACTCTTTTGTTTTTGGACATTATGAATTGTAACGACGACAATTATCTTTAATTATCATGATTAATTAGTAATCGGGTAGTTAAGGGTAATGAAATAATATCATAATAATATAAAATGACCACAAAATATGTCCTAATTCTATTGGTTGTGTCATGTCCGACCATGGGATGACTTGTGACAACTTAGGGACCCCATGGAATCACTTTTGTGTGATAGTGACATTTTATCATTTTATTTTTTAAAGAAAGGAAAATATAACAAAAGTATGCAACACCTAAGTAATTTTTTTTAATTTTTTCTACATAAATGATATCTTATAATATAAATAGTAATTGTAATGATAAAAAGATTTAATACATCATGGTATTTTTTTTATAATTTTTATACATTAAATAAATAAATTTATTTATGACACCATGATGATGAAGTGATTACCTCATTAATGAACGATTTAAATTAAATGAAAAGATAAGGTAAAATATAATACTTATAATTTTCTAAATACTATTGTATGAGAATATTTAGAAACCTTATCACCTTATACTCTAAATATATTATTGTGGGACCTTTAGAATCCAAAAATCATTTCATAATAAAGTAACATTTCAATCTTTCCAAAAGAGACCCTCCTCTCCTCTTACAAAAGGACCGCACCTCTACCACCTTATTCACACCTTAAAAGCCATTTTCTTGGCCAAACACTACTCAAATACTCTCTAAAAGTTCTTATATTCATCCTAGAAGCCTTACCTTAGGTATAACGCACATCAAGAATCCCTTTTGGTTCAAACCAAGGAGAGTTACATAATTTAAAGGTAATTTCTTCTCTTATGTTCTTTTGTTTTATTTTGCTCCTCCAACCCCTTAAACTCTTTTATTCATTTATTTTGTAACAAAACCAGTTTCTTCAATATACTTTGATGTTTTTATGAGAAGGATTTTATTTACACTTACACACATGTCCGTCTAATGGTTAAATAACATACTATTTCTGTGGGTGACGAATTACTCTCTCACAAAACGATGATTGTTCAATATTTTTTAAAACCTCTCATGGTGGCCTTTATGATGAAAATATTTTTATATATGATATATATTATGTTTATTTTTTCTTTATTCTTATGTATTTTTCTTTTATATCATACCTTTATGATTTCCATTATGGGTAAACACGATAATCTCATTAGAGGAAGTGCGGACTACCACCCCCTCAAAGTGATGTGACTCGTTAATACAATATATGGTATGTATAAAGGAAGGATTTAATGATATTATATATGATAATATACTGGAATTATGATATAACTATGTATCATTATGTTTTAATACCATTAAATATGAAATAGAAATGAAAGTAGCGTTCATGCGTACGGACGACTTACCGTCTCCATGAACGGTGCATTTCATTTATTACCTCTAAATGTAATGTACTATTATAAATACATTCATATACTAGATATATATGACATATATGATATCTAAATAATTAATATAATTATGATTATAATGTATATTTTACCACATGAACAACTTGTAATTATAAGAAGTCTATTTTTGACTCAAGTACCAAATATCGACAAAACGACCGTTATAAACATAAATGACTATGTAATGTTTATGACATGGTAATAACTGATATAAGAGGAATAATAAACTTTAAAAAGGTTCTAAAGCAAGTAGAAATTAACTTTAGTTTATTATTCAGGATGTTAAAGAATGAACGTGTGAAGTCGGACTTGAGGTAAGGGATCCTACCTCTCTCCTTCTTTTTAAGTACTCTCTTTTATGCCATTTCTTTTAAGATCCTCTTTCTTATGTTGGGGGATGTTATTTTATATTCCTATTACTATACTTTTTATAATTAGAGACTCTATTTTATCTCATTAATCCATTTTTGTATGTTTTAAGTGTCGTCGTTAGACTGCCGAATTTTCGTAAGGAAGTTCTTATCTCACTTTTAATTCCGTGAGATTTCCATTGTTCGCCACTTATTTCATGTGGTGTATTGTGTAATTATATTCCATATATATTATCATGACTCTATTTATATTTGTATTATTATGTGATTCATTTGGTTTTTATTATCTTTTGGTCATACAACTCGATTGATTACAGCGAGGTAAGGTTTTATTTCACAATCTTTTCATTATCCGAGGTTGTTTATACGTAATTATCTACTGGGACCTTTTTATCATCCACATCCATGTTTCTTACAAATGTATTTCAAAACATTCTTACTATTTTAAATACTATGAGTTAAAGTCATTTATATCCTTGTTGAATTTTAATAAAATGTTCATAAAGGAATCTTTCCGTCATTTTCCAAACAAGGTCCTTTTTAAACTTTTAGACAAAATTAAGGTAAGAATGTTTTTTTAACTTATATGGTGGGTGTGGCTATTTTCTACCATTATAAACTCATCGAAGCTTCCCTTAAAAGCTTATAAGAATATTTTCAAAGTAAATGTTTTATTTTATAATTATGTGACTCTTAAATGATTTCAAAATAGAAAGAGATATTTCTCTAAAAAGGGTTTTGATTTCATCTATGTAAACATCCTTTGATGGGTTTTAAGTTTATTTGGAGTTGATTTATTATGATAAAAAACTTCCATATTGTACTGAAGGTTTTGTGATATGTTTTACTGTGGATGTTCTATTTTTACACCATTCATGATTTATGGTTAAAGTATTGACATTTCGTATGCTATTTTGAATACGAATTTTTATGATATGTCTAAACCTTTTCATATGAGGAATGTATTGGACTTAGTAAGTGATGGGTGGAGCCCGCTATAGCTCCTTGATGCATCAATAGGTCTCATGAGACAACTAAATGTGGAATTGGCCGAGGCCCTTTCCCATTTTGATATATGGTTTTTTCCGAGGCCTTAATTATTTTTAGACATCTTGGCTGAGGCCTTGACAAAATGCTTCAGAATGTCCGACATTATAAATTTACTCATTATGAAATTAATATTGATGGTTCATGTGGTCATTAGACTAGTATAATACCAATGATTATGTTTTATTATGGAATTATTTACTCAGCTTATATTCCTTCCATAGAAATATTCAGGTTTATTATTGGTAAAGGCATGTGGTTTCAATTATTCACCATGATTAATATTTATGTTATCTTCCGCTGTATTTCTTACCCTTACTGAGCGTTTGAGATCACCCCTTTCTTATGTTTCATTTTCCTAGGATATGAAGATTTTAGTTATGAGTGACTTGAAGGAATTATTTAGGAGGCTTGGATGTTTCCAATGGAATAAATTCGTGTTTTATTTCTTTTCAAGTTGTAAAGTTGAACTTATGTATGTAATCGATTTTCCAAGACTGCTAAACCGATCAGTCCTTCGGGACTTTATTCCTTGTAATCATTCCAATGTATTAAAATAATGCACCAAATCAGGATAACTAGGGTCGGGGCATTACAGTTGGTATCAGAGAAAGTTTAGTAATATCCTTGGAAGATAGATTTAGATAAACTCTGATTAGAGAACATATCCCTAAGATAGAATTTGAGGATTAGTATAGAAGAAATTCCTAGAATTTTGGTATTGTAGAGATTTAATGAGTTTTATGAGCAATAAATCTCTATCTGGATACGAGCAGGTAGAGGCGGCTCTGGCAAAGATGTAATTAGGGGTAGAACCCGAAAACACCGCTTTGAGCTAGTCTCGAACGGGAACTGGTGCATGACAACAGACCTTGATGCACTCTTGGTTACGAAACTCCCGGGGGATATTCATAGGATAATTATAATTTTCTTTAAAAACCATTATGAAGGGTTTATGAGTATATACTTTCTCAATGAAAACATTTCTTTTTATGATTATGGATTATATCCATAAAACTATTTAATTTATGTAAAGTATGTTACGAGTTTGGAATTATGTATTTCGATTCATAAAATAATCTAGTTTATGAAATTGTTTAGAAATGACGCCTAGTGGAAGGAATGGAAACTGTATCAATGCACGCACTCCACGTAGGGATTTCCCTCCTACTCAATATAATTATAGCAGATCTAGTGATACAACTGGTCCTGATCAGCTTATCACTATACTGGGACAACTCACTCAGGTAATGAATAATAACCTTACTCGTATGGGGCACCCATATCCACAGTGCGGAGGATCAATGTTAGATCGCTTCATGAGGAAACAACAACCAAAATTTAATGGTGGTAAAAATCCATTATTAGCTGAGCAACGGATAAACTCCTTCGATAAAATATTCCATGCCTTGGGGAGTAGCGAAAAGAAGAATGTTGTCATGGCAGTTTACCGCCTCACTAGAGATGCCGATCAATGGTGGTCACTGATTCAAAACACAAAGGAAGATGATGAAGTATCAAATATGGAATGGAGATAGTTTAAAGAAATTTTCTAAGAAAAATACTTTCCTCATGACCATCGAGCAGATATGGATAGAAAATTTCTCAGTCTGAGGCAAAAGGAGGATGAGAATGTTGCAAAGTATGAAGCTTACTTTACAAGGTTAGCGAGGCATGCAGAAAATTATATATGTAACCCAAGAAGTAAGATCTATCATTTCTTTGATGGGTTAAAACCATTTTTTCCATCGAGCATTAGTATCAAAATCTTTCTCAATGTACAAAGATATAGTCTCTTGTGCTATCAAGACAGAAAAGGAATTCTCTAAATCTTATGACAATAAAGTAAAGCAAGAGAAGAAGAGAACGATGGAACAAGAGATAGATAAAAGGAAAAATGGAAAGAAATATTTTCCATTATGTGATAATTGTGGGAAGAATCACCCCAGTACTTGCCAAAAGGAATGGGAGTTTATTATAAATGTGGAGAAAAAGGTCACTATGCTCATGATTGTAAGGGAAAGAAAGAGGCAATAAATGTTGAATGATACAATTATAGAGAAATGGGGAATTATGCAAATGAATGTCCTAAGCGTCAGGAAAAATTACCTCAGAAAAGGCCAAGGGATCAAGACCAATATTATGTTGTTACTACAGTTGAAGTGGAATAATTAATGTATTGGTTCTTTTGGACTCAAGGATTTTATTCAGGTTATAAGAATAATGTGATATATGTAAGTGTTGTACTGCAATACTTTCTGTTTGCATTAAGGTTTTAATATGACTAAGGTAATCATATTTGCATTATGTGACATTAATAGAATCTTTACTTTGTCTGGGGAATCTGATGTCACAGCTGATTTTAGAATTTAGATACCTTTTACAGAGAGTCTGGACAGAGGTATTTTGGATAACTATAATGTTTGGAATGGAATAAGTTGAACTTTGAATAGTATTATTTAAGGTTAAAACATTTTTTATGATTATTTTTTAATATTATAATACTATAATTTTAGGAAAAGGACAACCTGTAGGTCGGGCGATAACCCATCGTGTCGGACAAAGCTACAGGAATCGAACCCACAACCACAGTGCAACATGCCTTTATTACCTACCACTATCCTACAATATGTCCCTGTTTATTTCAAAATATTTTTCTTCATGGTATGTGTTAATATTTGGAACCTTATATGATTAGGATAAATATAATATTTTTGAGTTCTATTATCTTTTTTAGTGAAAGATGAGTTTGTGGTATAAATTAGTTGAAGGATGAAATTCTACTTGTCATGTATATATATATATATATATATCTTATTCTATGAAGAAATTAATTCTTAAACTTTAGGGAAGGGATATTAAAACAAAAATGTGTTTTTCTAATACCTTATGTTTTGTTGAACTGAGGTTATTTTAAATCATCATAGATTGATGAATTTGAGGCCCTAAATTTTACACTTATTTGTGATTGATGACCTCAATCACTCCCTATAAATATTTACGTTTTCCCTCTAATTATGTGTCTATAATTTCCACCAATGTTCTCTTATTCGAAACCCAAATTTGGTGGTGAATTTCTCACTTCCCTTTCCCTCTTATTAAAACTAAATTTTATTAACCCTATTTTCGATATGAGTTTTCCACAAAGGTATTTTCTATTTTAAACCTTTTATTTTCAAAGAACAATTTAAAATTGCGAGGATAAAATTTATTGAAGGATGGAAGAATGTAACACCCCAAGCTTCCACGGTACGCTTCTCTTTCAATAATTCAATAACTTGCATTGTACGCAAGTTTGAGATTCTAACACCCCGCGACCAATCAAAGTAGCCGTTTTGAATAGTAATACCCACTTTTTGAAATTTTATAAACTTTATTATTCAAATTGGACTTCATTTTTGGATTCGGAATATCAGAATTATCCTAAGTTGAATTTTTGGTTTTTTTCTGAGAACTTCCAATTTTTTTATAAATAGTGTAAAATACTAAATTTAATTAAAAACAAATTTTTTAATCAAAATAATTTATAGTGATAAATTATACTATTTATTGGTTTTAATGTATAATTAGAATATATTTTTACCATTTTATCCAATGGTGGTCATTATAATTAATTTCACTTTGAAATTGGATATAAAAAATTGTCAATCTTTTGATAGATATTGTTTCTTAAAAACACGCTATTTGTTTTGTCAACGGGAATAATTTTTAAATAAATTTCCGAAATTTTTGTGTTTATAATTTAGTAAAATGGATTCAATATTTTGAAGAATAAGGTCAAAATAATGTAATTAAGACCCTTTTGTTTTTGGACATTATGAATAGTAACGACGACAATTATCTTTAATTATCATGATTAATTAGTAATCAGGTAGTTAAGGGTAATTAAATAATATCATAATAATATAAAATGACCCCAAAATGTTTTCAATGCTATTGGTTGTGTAATGGAAGACCATGGGATGACTTTTTACAACTTATGGACCCCATGGAATCACTTTTGTGTGATAGTGACATTTTATCATTTTATTTTTTAAAGAAAGGAAAATATAACAAAAGTATGTAACACCTAAGTAATTTTTTTAATTTTGATAAATAAATGATCTCTTAGAATATAAATAGTCATTGGAAAGATAAAAATATTTTCTACATCATGGTATTTGTTTATAATTTTTAGACATTAAATAAATAAATTTATTTATAACACCATGATGATGCAGTGATTACCTCATTAATGAACGATTTAAATAAAATGAAAATATAAGGTACAATCTAAAACTTACACTTTTCTAGAGAATATTTTATGGGTTTACTTATAACCCTTATCACCATATCCTCGAAATATATCATTGTAGGACCTTTAGAATCTGAAAATCATTTCATAATAAAGTAACATTTCAATCTTTCCAAAAGAGCCCCTCCTCTCCTCTTATAAAAGGCCCCCCAAGTCTACCACCTTATTCACACCTTTAAAGCCATATGGATCTGCCAGAATCTACCCAAATACCCTCTCAAATTTCCTCTCTTAATTCTAGAATCCTTATCTTAGGCATAAATCACTTCAAGAATCCCTTTTGGTTCAACCCAAGGGGAGTTACCCGATTTAAAGGTAATGTCTTCTCTTATGTTCTTTTGTTTTATTTTTCACTTCTCCAACCCCTTAAAATATTTTATTAATTTATTTTATAACAAAAACAGTATCTTCAATATACTAGGATGTTGTTAGGAGAAGTATTTTATTTACACTTACACACACGTTCGTCTAATGGTTAAAGAACATACTGTTTCTGTGGGTGGCGAATTACTGCCTCACGAAACGATGATTGTTCAATATTATTTAACACCTCTCATGGTGGCCATTATGATGACACTATTTTTATATATGATATATATTATGTTTATTTTTTCTTTATTCTTCTGTATTTTTGTTTTATATCATACCTTTATGGTCTCCATTATGGGTAAACACGATAATCTCATTCGAGGAAGTGCGAACTACCGCCCCCTCAAAGTGATGTGACTCGTTGATACCATATGTGGTACGTATAAAAGATGGAGTTAATGATATAATATATGATAATATACTTTAATTATGATATAACTATGTATCATTATGTTTTAATTCCATTAAATATGAAATAGAAATGAAAGTAGCATTCATGCGTACGTACGGCTTACCGTCTCCATGAACGGTGCATTTCATTTCTTACCTCTAAATGTTATGTACTATTATAAATAAATTTATATACTGGATATATATATGACATATATGATATCTAAATCATTAATATAATTATTATTATAATGGATATTTTACCACATGAACAACTTGTAATTATAAGAAGTCCATTTTTCAGTCAAGTACCAAATATCGATAAACAATCGTTATTAACATAAATGGCTATGTAATATTTATAACATGGTAATAAGTGATATAATAGGAATACTAAACTTGAAAAAGGTTCTGAATCAAGTAGAAATTAACTTTATTTTATTATTCAGGATGTTAAAGAACGAACGGGTGAATTCGGACTTGAGGTAAGGGATCTTACCCCTCTATTTCTTTTTAAGTAATATCTTTTATGCCATTTCTTTTAAGATCATCTTTATTATGTTGGGGGATATTATTTTATATTCCTCTTACTATAATTTTTGTAATGAGAGACCCTATTTTATCTCATTAATCCATTTTTGGATGTTTTAAGTGGAGCCGTTAGGCTGCCTAATTTTCGTAAGGAATTTCTTATCTCACTTTTAATTCCATGAGATTTCTATTGTTCACCACTTATTTCATGTGGATTATTGTGTACTTCTATTCCATATATATTATCATGACTCTATTTATATTAGTTTTATTATATGATTCATTCAGTGTTTATTATATTTTGGTCATACGACTCGATTGATTACATCGAGGTAAGGTTTTATTTCACAATCTCTTCATTATCCGAGGTTGTTTATACGTAATTATCTACTGGGACCTCTTTATCATCCACATCTATGTTTCTTACAAATGTATTTCAAAAAATTCTTACGATTTTAAAGACTATGGGTTAAAGTCAATCATACCCTTATTGACTTTTAATAAGATGCTTATAAAGGAATCTTTCCGTCATTTTCAAAACAAGGTCCCTTTGAACCTTTTCGACAAAATTAAGGTAAGAATGTTTTTTTAACTTATACGGAGGGTGAGACTATTTTCTACCGTTATAAAATCGTCGAAGCTTCCCTTAAAATATTATAAGAATATTTTCAAAGTAAATGTTTTATTTTATAATTATGTGACTCTTAAATGATTTCAAAATAGAAACAAATATTTCTCTAAAAAGGGTTTTGATTTTATCTATGTCAACATCCTTTGATGGGTTTTAAGTTTATTTGGAGTTGATTTATTATGATACAAAAATTCCATATTGTATTGAAGGTTTTGTGATATGTTTTACTGTGGATGTGCTATTTTTAAACCATTCATGATTTATGGTTAATGTATTGACATTTTATATGCTAGTTTTAATACGAATGTTTATGTTATGTTTAAAACTTTTCATATGAGGAATGTATTGGACTTAGTAAGTGACGGGTGGATCCCGCTATAGCTCCTCGATGCATCGGTAGGTCTCATGAGACAAATAGATGTGGAATTGGCTGCGACCCTTTCCTATTTTGATATATAGTTTTGGCCGAGGACTTAATCATCTTTAGACGTCTTGGCTGAGGCCTTGAAAAAATGTTTCAGAATGTTCGACATTTTACATTTCCTCATTATGAAAATAATATTGATGGTTCATGTGGTCATTCGACTAGTAGAATACCAATGATTATGTTTTATTATGGCATTATTTAATCATCTTATATTGCTGCCATAAAAGTATTCATGTTTATTATTGGAAAAGGAATGTGGTTTCAATTATTCACCATGCTTAATATTTATGTTATCTTCTGCTGTATTTCTTACTCTTACTGAGCGTTTGAGATCACCCCTTTCTTATGTTTCATTTTCCCAGGATATGAATATGTTAGTTATGAGTGACTTGCAGGCATTATTTAGGAGGCTTGGATGTTTCAAATGGAAGAAATTCATGTTGTATTTCTTTTGAGGTTATAAATTTGAACTTATGTATGTACTCTATTTTCCAAGACTGCTAAACCGATTGGTCCTTCGGGACTTTATTCCTTGTAATCATTCCAATGTATTAAAATAATTCACCAAATCAGGGTAACTGAGGTCGGGGCGTTACATTCAAGATTACCAAAAATGAAATAACCAATCTTGTATTGTTCATACTTACACACTGAGGATAAAACTACAATGAAATTTTTGTTGGCCATGAGAATATTTAATTAAATACATATTAACAATGTATAAAGAATTGTTTAATTTCATATGAATTGGAATACATAACTTTAGGTACCCAATCGATAGTCAGTTTAGATAGTTTGTCCTCGAAATCATATTTATATATAAAATTCCTTTTTTTACTAAAATATTAAGTGAATTTCAGTGGAAAATCACAAGCATAATGATGATAAGATTCAAATTTGAAGAAATTAACTAGAGAAATCGTAATATATTTTAATTTTACAAAATTATTTTCAAATATCATAGGAACAAAATAATCACAACCATGTCTATTCTATTTATCATCATATTTATTGAAATAAGTTATCTTTATAATATTAACATATGAATCACATTTAATTTTAATTTTCCTTTGAAAAAACATTTTCTTTTATAACTTTATCTAATTCATTATTCATCCTTTAATTTTTTTGTAAACATATTCTAAATCATCCCAAACGTTTTCACATGTAGAAGAATATGTGTTTCTAAAATATTCATTTAACATCTCATTTCCTCTATAAACATTAAAATTTATGTATCAAAATTCTTTAATTTAAGAGATTTTTTTTATTTTCGTGAAAAAATTTATATTTTTCTTTGAGTGACACATTTATAGAATTAATTTAACTGTACTCGTCACACATATATTTATAGTATTTCAAGAATATAAACTAAGATTAGTTGAAAAAGAATGTGGAGGTGAATATGTTACCTTAGAATATCTTTCCACAAATGCAACATTACAAGTTTCTTTTTGACTTTCATCCCTGTTTCATGATCTCTGGGAATCATTCTAAGTAGTCACAAATTTCTTTTCTTTCCTTTTGACATTCCCAATAAAATATTGCTTTAGATAATTGGTTTTAATATGTAATTTCTTCTTGTAACCATGAAAAATAATAGTTGAACTATTGTAATTCAAATGTGAATCACCTTGAGATATCTCTCATTTAGGAAAATGGTGTTTTTCCTTTTTATTGTCTAGAAAATGAATTTTTATTTTTCTAGTCTTCTATATTTAAATAAAACATATTTTCTATAATCTACTTCTTCAAATATACTGTTTCAAGTTGTTTCCAAATTTCACAAGAAGCGATGCAACTAAATTTTATGTAAAAAATATTTCTAGAAAAAGAACAATAAAGAATATTCATGAACTAATAATGAAGATCATATTTAACAAAATCTTCTACATTAAAATCAATCAGATCGTATTTATTTAAAAAAAAAATTTAATAACAATATCTCAAAATAGAATATTAATACTATTTATATAGTCTTTCATTTGGATATTTCACTAAGTATACTTACTACCATTGAAATGTGGTGGAAATGTTGGATTCAAACCATTTCTATTCCTTAAGTTAGCCATCATTGAAAATGGACATTTCCTTATCCTAGTTAAGGACTATGATAAAGAATTAGCATAATTAATATAATAAATCAAATTAAGAACAATATATACTTAAAAGAACCTATCTCTGATACCAAATATTGGTATCTAGATAAAAAAATAGATCTAAACTATTATAATGGTATAGACCTGATACTAAATGTTGGGTCATAAAGGGGTGATGGAAATGGAAAAGATGGGGGGGATTTTATTTATTTTAAAAATTAAACAGAGTTAAAATTTTACAATCAAAAAAGTGATTAGTCCAAATATTAAACAACTAACCTACATAAATATAATAAAAGCAATAGAAAAGAAAATGAACGAAATTAAAAGATGAATAAAACAATTTTATAATAGTTTAGATCTAAATGATCATACATATACTCTTCACACACCAACCTAATGTATATAACTCACTAAAGTAAATCACTTTTTAAGGATAGTGACAACTATTTACATCCGCCTTTTTCACACATGATGGTTTACCCAATTATATTGTATTTTATGCATTTAGAAAAAAACCCATCCTTTTATAGGAGAAAACCAACCTATACTTTTATAGACTCGATCCAGACCTCTATGATTATTTAGGTTTAGATGAAACCAATACTTTTTTTGGTATAAAACTAACCCAGTGTTTTATAGGTATAAAACCAACTTATATTTTCAAAGTAAAAGTCCAAAAATATTTTATGTTATGGGTTAAGAGGAATCAAGTCTTATAAGGGGATAAACTAAACCCATTCTCTTACAAGAGTAGTCCTTCATCTCTATTTTACATGTTTAACAGAACCTAATATTTTAATGGGGTTGACTAAACCTAGTCTTATAAGGGGATTGAATAAACCAAGATGTACCTTTTTTAAGGGTAGTATAACCCCATGCAAGACGCTCTAAGTGTGGACTATACAACACAATCAGTTACAAAAAATGAATGAATAAAATGTTTTAACCAAGTAAATGATTATCAATAAAGATACAAGTGATTGATCTAGGTAGAGCTCAATACCATCATTATTTTGAAATAATGAAGCTTGGGAACCCAAAACATTACTTCATCAAGCTGTTGAATGATGAATCATCAAGAATCAATTGCAAAATTTGTTGCGTGAAATTATAAAGCAATGTTATGAATAATATATCTTCACCGCATGCCTTGTTATTTTTTATATAGTAAAATGGAAACAACTATTTTATTTTCATTAAAATATATTATTCTACTTTATAAATTATAATAATAAAATCTTCACCTGGAAGACACAATTAAATAGATTCCATATATTTTAAAAATGAAAACCATTCTATACAAAAATTCAATAGAATAAAATAGAAGAAAATACATCCATAAAATTTGATCATAAATTCCTCCGAACACTTATTTAATTTATCTAAGACTAACTCTTAATATGCTAAATCAATTAAAATTTGAATTTTCACAATTTCAAAATATTTTTAGTGATCATGCTTATTTCTCAGATAAATGATTCATTTCTATTTTTCATAAACGAGAGACAATTAATATACACAAAAATTATCTCTTGATATTCTATAAAAATACTAGTTGTATAGTGAATCATGTTTATAACTTTTAGTATAGTAGTTAATAATAAACATTAATTTCTTGGAACAAAACACCCTTCTTGTATAAGAGACAAACTCTTCATATTTCAACCAGTTTGAATTTGAATATCTCAAGCTCCAAAATTTTAGTGTGAATATATATACATTACTAATACCTTATAGATATAATTTAATTCATCATAAAATAATCTAAATCACATCCACATATATTCTAGATAACTGATGATAAATTTTACAACAAATAAAAAATAAAAAACAAATAACATTTAAAATAAACCTACAGTAAATAGAATTGTGAACCATTACATAAAATAGAGCATATTTTATGATTTATAACAACCTATAGAAACTCGCATAACTACATAGGTTAATTTGACTACATGGGTTATTTTCATGTATATGATTTGATCATGCTGGCGAAATGTCCATGTAATTGAAATATCTACATAACAAAAATTTACATAGCTGAATATACTACGAAAGTGAATTTCACCACGTAAGAGAATCTATCTACATAGGAAATTTTCATGTTGGTGAATTCACATATCCAATATATTTTACATAGCCATATTCTTATATCAAAAATATACATGTAGCATAATTCTCATAATAAAACTAATCACATAGATGATTTCACACAAAAAATATTTCCACACAATTGAATTCACATATCCAAAATTCTAAAATCTGTAAACAACTTGAATTATAAAACTTCACACCTAAATTAGACCTTATTAATATAGAATCATATTTTTCTTGAGATGAATCATATTTATATAAATTTATAATCTGTCAAAAGAATCAAGAATCACCTTAATTAAACATCTATTGTTTAAGTATTCAGTAAAAATAAATAACAAATGTGTTTTGAAAAACTATATATTTTAGATTGAAAACTTGCAGTGACTTGTAAATTTATTTGAAACTTTATAAATATAGATTCTAAATTTTATGTCTTATAGTGAAATGAAGAAAATTTTATTAGACCTCCTACTCTATAATAACCACTCAATTTGGAGTTACGTATCCCATGTTATGGATGGAATATAGAATGTTGAAAATTATGGAAATTTGGCTATGTGGATTACAATTTGGCTAAGTGTATTTTCATTTAGCTATGTGGATATTCAAATATGCTACATGGTAATAGTATATTGGCGACATGGTAATTGTGAAAATATTGTATAAATGATATTTCAAGTTCCCAAATGACATTCTTATCCAAGGAACTCTTAATGAAACTTTCAAAACTTTTTTTAAACAATCAAATCATAAAATATATAGATAAGTTAAGCAATGAAAGATAAGAACCAAAGTAATGCTTTAATTAATCAATTTATAAGACAAAAACATAAATATAAAACATAATAATGCTATTATAAATTATAGTTACAGAATTAAAAATATCAAGACAATTAAATATTCATATTAGAGAAAATAAATAAAATAATGTTTTTATAATGATCAAAACATGAAGTAACCAATGATCCACTCAGCACTCTCCCCCCTTTTGATAATTAAAAAACCAATTATAATTTCAAAACATAACCCCTCCCATTTTGAAAGTATCAAAAAATTTCATTTTAATAAATTAAATTTTTGATGTTAATGGGAAAAACAAAAACATTTAAATTCAACATCAAAGAAACGAATTCACTAATTAACGCCCCTAATTTTAAACATTCTTGAAATAGATCTAACAAATTTCAAATTCAAGATGATTTCATTGGATTAAACTAAAATTAATAGAAATTGTTTTTATAAAAATGAATATTAGGGAAATATTATACTTTTTTATAACAAAATAATACAAAAATATATTCTAAGGATCCACTATGAAGCTTTATATTGTTAGAATATTATATTTCATAAAGTGAGAAGATTAAAAAATTTTATTTTAAAATATCATTGATAAAATCTTTATAAAATAAAATTTTATGAAAAGTAGGTGTTTAAACAATAAGTAGATATAAACGAGTGTCTATGAGAAATCTTAAAACAATAAAATAAAAATAAAACCTAGATAGAAATTTAAAATAGTTAACTAAAAAATAGATTCATGATTAAAAAAAATATCATGTAAATATGAATATTTTATAATATGAAAACTTTAAAACTCCCCCTGAATTTGAGAATTAAATATTATTCTCCATTTTTATAAATATTTTTTAAAAATGTGACTATTTATTATTAGACTATTTAAAATGTATATTATAGTTTTAAAATTTCACATGTTAATCATGAATTAATAATTGTATTTAAAAATAAAACATTTAAGCTACCCAGAGATTTATCTTCCTATGAAAAAAATTATAGATTTAAAATTTCATCATGCCCAAACAAAAAATTCAAATCAGATTCCAACATTATTGAAATATATTTAAAACAAGAATGATTTTCTAATAAAATTTTATAATTGAAATGAGGTTAGATGTGCCTTAATTGATGCATTATAATAATACAAATTACAAATATTAAAGCTCCCCTTATGTACAACTAAATTATATTTAATAAATAGAATATTTTATATATAAATTGAATTCCTGCTTATATAAAATAGTGAAAATAGATTTTAAGTACAAACATCTAACTTGAGAAACCACATTTAAAATTTAAAAAATGAATATATTTGAATCTTGAAAACATATTCATTACTTTTAAGGACTTCACAATTAATCTAAACATATTTTAAAAAGGGAATTATTGATTTTTAAAATGAAAGATTAAATAGTTCATAAGTAGGGATTAAATTTAAAAATAATAAATAAGTATTTATTACCACTCAATTAAAGCTTTATTATTTCAAGAAAAACATAACCTGTTCATGTGTATTTTTAAAATTCAAAAATTAAATATACATATATATTTTTTTTTTTTTTTGAAAACTTCACTTATTAAAATGTGTGTAAAATCTTTCAATAACTAAAATATAAAAGATAAACTAAAAAATAAGAATAAAAATAACTCCCCCTAAATTGATCCATTCATTTCAAAATGACACTATGAAAACAATATAAACATAATTTTAATTCTAGTAGTGAACACTCCTCCAAAAAACCTAATTTAATATTAAAAGGAGCTGAAAAACATGTTATAAGATATTCAAAAGTACCCAAATGATAATAATATACCAGTAAAATAGAATTTACAATTGAAATAACATATTAATATGCCATTTGAAAATGAAAATCCAAGAGCATTATATATAAACACAATTTTACTCACATTTACTAATAAAAAAATTTTAATATTGAAGTATATGGTAGTATCCAAAAATGAGACAAGGTATTTAAGCTTACCCAAAATGAAACACAAAAGTTTATAATGTTCATACTAATATACTAAGGATAAAAATAAAATGACATATATGTTTTCCTTAATAATCTAAAATTAAATAACTATTACTTGGGTTTAATGAATGGTTTAATTTCACATTAATTAGAATACATAACATTATATACCCAAACAACATATGGTTTAGATATTTTTTCCTTGAAATTAGATTTAGGCATAAAAATTAATTTTGTGAATAAAATATTGAGTGAACATTAAAGGAAAATAACAAGCATAAAGACCATAATATCTATATTTTAATAAATTAACTGAAGAAATTATATAACCTTTTACAAAATAATTTTTAAACGTAGAATGAACTATTGAATAAAGACTAATTATATTGAATTTACCATCACATTTCCTGAAATAAGTAGTCTTTAAAATATTAACATATGGAGCACATTATTTATGAATTGGTATTTTAAAACAAACCCTTTCTTTTATTAATTTATCTAATTCATTTTTCATCATTTAATTTTATTTTTGATCATATTATAAATATTCTAAAATATTTTCCATATGTGAAAGAAGATGTGTTTTGACAATTTTATTTTAACATCTCATCTTATTCATTAATATTTAAATTTATATATAAACATTATTCAATTTAAGAGATATTTTTTATTATCATAGAACTTTTATATTTCTATTTGAGTGAAACATGTATAGAAGTCATTTATTTTATTTGATCTTCAAATGAATCACATATTTCCTTCAGATATTCAATATTTTTCTCAGCATGTCTAGAATTTATTGAAGTATAAAAATAAAAATCAAAATCACTATTTTTTATTTATAAATGTATCACATATATTTATAATTTTTCTAACATATGAATTAAGATCACTTGAAAAATAATAGGGGGTGTTTTTCCTTTTTCTTGGATGGACATTGAATTTTCATGTGTCTAGAATTTCAATAATTAAATAAAATGAATTTATTATTATATATTAATTAAATATAGTTATTCCAATTTGTTTCTAAATTTCAGGAGAAGTGATGAATCCAATTTTTTTACAAAAATATTTTCTTCAAAATAACAATAAAGAATATTCCCGATCTTATAATTATGATCATATTTAACAACATCTTATCCATTAAAATAAATTATATAGATTTAGGTAAACATAATATTTAATAAAAATATCCCAAAATAAAATGTCAATACTTTTTAAATATTATTTCATTCAGATCTTCAACTATGTATTCTTATTACCATTTAAATTTGGTGGAAATGTTAGATTCAAAACATTTCTATTCCTTAAGTTATCAATCACTGAAAAATATTTTCCCTTAGTCTTATTAATGATGAGGATAAAAAATTTAGAATAATTAATATAGACAATCAAATAAAGAACAATATATCCTTAAAATAATTAGTCTCTAATACCATATATCAGTATCTGGATAAAAATTTAATAGAGCTCAACTCATAAAAGGGTATGGCTCAAATACCAAATGTTGGGTCCCAATGTGGGGAGGTAAATAGACAAGAGGGGGGGGGGTGAATTATCTATCTTTAAAAAATTAAACAAAGGTTAAAATTTACAATTAGAAAGTTATTGGTCCAAATATTAAACAATTCACCCAAATTGATATAAGAAAAGAGAGAGAGAAGAAAATGAAAGAAATTAAAATATGAACACAACAATTTTATAGTTTTTTTGAAAAACACCAACATGAATTGGTCACCCAATTCATGCCGATATTTATTAAAATCAAAGAGATCAGTACAATCACGAGGTGTAAATAACTTACACCAGCAGGGAGTAAGGGAAAAAAAGAAAAAACCTGAACAACAAGAAGAAGAAAAACCAGCTCAAGGTGTTCAAAAAGTAAGGCATTGAGTTTGAAGTCCAAATTCAGCAGGAAACCAAGAAAACGCTACAGTGCACCTCAACTAAAAAATGTAAGAAGAGACAACCAGCTTGGCCTTGATCTAGAATGGACACCACAGGTTCCGCAGGACAGATTCATGTAAAACTTCTCTTCATTTCAATACGCATAAATAACTTTAGTGAAAACCTCAAAACAAGCAAGACCAAACATAACCAGGCTACATGGTACTCCAAAAATGAAAGCAAAGAAGCGCACAACACCCCTCAAAGGACAACAATAGCCATATATCATTAGCCCAAAAGAATAAGCATCTTAAAGCAGAACTTATGATTTAAAGAGAGGAAGTCACTCCCAAGGTATAACCTTGAAGTCAAAATTAGGATTTTTTTATACTTAGCCAACATCCTAATAAACATAAACTTTCTGACTTCAAGGTATTTCTCAACAGTAATGAAACCATCTTGATATTTCTGGAATGTGATGGAATATTGTTCATCCATACATTCGTCAGTTTCTTCTCCCACTACCTCCTAATTACAGTAGGCATCCCTGTATACCAGATAGGTACTCCTTTCATCATATTCTTCAACTGAACCAGAGATTGCAATAAGTTGATCAACCACTGTTGGGATTGAATGATCTTTCTTAGTGACGTCAAGAGATCGTGTAACTATTGTTCTTTCAAGGTTAGAATAGTCTCCACGCTTCTTCATTATCTTAGGATGTGGGGTAATGAAACCATCAACATCCACCATTGGTTATTTCCCTTTCTTAGCGCTTGACTTGAGAAATTTTTCTTCAATATGACTAGGATTGTCATCATCTACAAGCAAGGATTCACTAGCATCAGAGATTTACCCTTGCTCCTTGTCTTCAGGGTCATATAATTCAATTTTATTCCCTTTCTCTTTCACCAGGGTGGGAGGAACATTGCAATCATCAGTGGTGTTAGGAAGAGAATATAGAAATATTGACATATCTCTAGGATGGATCACTTGTTGAGAAGAATGAGAATTAGGTCTCAAAGGCTCCTTATTGACATCAGAATTCTACTATATATTATCCAAAGGGACAATGTTATCTACCCAAAAATCATGGATCACATCCTTTGCAGGATACAACATGACTTTAGTGATCCAAGAAAATTTCTTAGGCTCAGTACGTGCATTTATGGAGTCACAGTCTTTCTGGTCATGCCCGAGCCTAAGAAAAGCATGGAAGTAATCAGGTAACCTTTCATAAACAACATCCTGGAAGAAACCATACTCGCCATTATAAATCAAAATTTGGGTAGGAAGTCTCTTAGAGACATCTATTTCAACACATATTCTAGCTACTGAAGTTTTGGAATGATGCGTCGTCGCTGAATCCATCCTTAAAGGAGTACCAATAAGATAAGAAATCGGAAACAAGGCTTCGTGTTTGAAAAGGTGAAGTGGAAGACAAGGGAATCTGATCTAGATCGATACTATGGGAGGTTCAGAGTAGGGATTAATGTTTGGGGTCCATTTGAGAACATGCATAAAACAACCTCCAAAAGACCATGATCTTTGTGTCCAAAGTCTATAAGAATCACCTTCGGAGGAAAATCGAAGTACAACATTCGATGCATTCAAAAGTCCGAGATGAAAATCTGAAAATCCAATGGATTCAAGAGTAGTTATTAATAATTTTACAGATGGTATGTGGTATGGGAATCTTCCAACAAGCACAAATCGAAAGTCGGAAGGAAGATGGTTTACCTCATTTGCAGAGAAGGAAATCGTTGGTAGGCCATGGTGATGAAAGTGTAGGGGGTTAATAGGAAGACCGGGCACCGGGACATCATGCACTATAGGATCTGAAGATCATTTGGCAACAACGTCTATGAAGGTTCTCAGTGCTGGAGTAGGGAAACATGATGTAGGGTTTCTCGCTGGAGCCGCCATCCACCCCGATTGTCACAAAAAAATTATAGTAGTTTATATATAAATGTTCATATGTTTACTCTTCACACTCCAACCTAGTGTATGACAATGACTAAAGTATATCACTTTTTAAGTAGATTAAAACTCTTTATATCCACATTTTTCAAAAATTTAGGCTTAACCCAAATCTCTTTTCATTTACTGGTTTAGGCAAAAAACCCAGCCTTTTACTGGAGAAGAACTTACCTAGACTTTTAGAGGCTCAATCAAAACCTCTTTTATTTTTTTTGGGTTTATATGAAACCCAAAATTTAATAGTTGGAAACCTGAACCACTCTTTTATAGGTGTATAACCAAATTATACTTTCAATGTAAAAGTCCTAATATATTCTATATTCCGGGTTAAGAGGAACCCTATATTCTAAGAGAAATAACTATACCCGAACTCTTGTAGGATTAGTCTTTCCGCTCTATTTTATAGGTTACGAAGAACCCAATATTTTAGGTCGATATTTAGAACCCATTATTCTAATTGGATATACTAAACCCTAATGTATATTTTTAAAGGTTTGTATAACCCCACAAAAGATGCACTAAGTGTGTACAATACAATGCAGAAAGTTATAACAAAATGAAAGAATAAAAAGTTTTAACCTGGTGAATGATTATTGATTAATATGATGATTATTATATTAGGTAGAGACCATTCCCTTCAAGATGTTGAAAAAGTTATGCTTGAGAAACCATCAATTTACTTTATCAAGTGGTTTAATGATGAAGCTTCAGGGCTCAGTTGTGAACTATGTAGCATGAATGCATTAATAAGAGTCATGATCGATATATCATCACTACATGCCTTGGTCTTTTTATATACAAAAATGGTAATTTAGATTTTTTTTCACTTTTAAATCCATTATTATCCTTCATAAATTCCAATAATAAAATCATCATATGGAAGCAGTATTCAATTAGCTCTGATATATTGTAAAAAAAATAACCACTCTATAAAAAAATTCCTTAGAATAAAATAGCTTTTTATATATATATATTGATAATAAATTTCTTAGAAAAATTCTTGAATTTATCAATGACTAAATCTTTATATTTTAATAAATTATAATTTTATCTTTCAATTTTTCAAAATAGATTTACTGCTCATGTTTATTTCTCAGATGATTTATTTATGATTGTTTTCATGAATACGAGATAATTAATATACACGTGAGTTCTCTGTTGATATTCTATAAAAGAATACAATTTTTACAATAAATAAAGTTTAGAATAATTAATATATTAGTTAATAATAAATATTAATGTATTGAAAAACTCTTCAATAATATACAAGAAAAACTCTTCATATTTCAACTCGTTTGAATTTGAATTTGTCAAGTTACAAGATTTCATCATAAATATCTATAGGTGCTTAATCCCCGGAAAATATCATTTAATTCATTTGAAAAAAATCTAAAACATTATCACATGGATTCTAGATAATTAATGGTAATTTTTAGAATAAATAAAAAATAAAAAATATTCAAAATAAACTTCTATCAAATAGAAATGTGAAATATTACGTAAAATAGAGAATATTTTCATATTTATAACAACCTCTAGAAACTTAGATAACCATGTATGGGAATTTAACTACATGGGTGATTTTTATATATATTATTTTATCATTTATGAGAAATAATCACATAACCTAAATATATACATAACAAAAAATATATGTAGTCGAACCACGTAAGTGAATTTCACCATGTAAGTAATTTTTTCTACATAAAATTTCACAGAATTGAATTCACATACCCAATATATTCAACATAGCCAAATTCATTTATCCAAAAAATTCATGTATCTAAATTCATTTATGGAAATATTTCTTATAGCTGAATTCATGTAGGTTAAATATCCATATAATCAAATTAATGTATCCAAAATTATAAAATCTATAAACAACTCGAGTTATCAAATTTCATACATAAATTAGACCTTTAAAAAGAAGAATCAAATTTGTGTCCAGTTGAAATATATTTAGATAATTTAATTATATTTTTAAATAATCAAGAATCACATTAATTATACTTTTATAGATCATTTCATGACTAAATTTCAGGATTAAAATTGTTTTAAAAAACTATAGATTTCAGATAGAAAACTTATAGTTAATTGTAACCTAATTTTGGAAATTCTAAATATAAATTTATAATTTCATGTCTCTTAATTAAATGAATATAATTTTCATATATTTACAACTCAATAATAATCACTCAATTTTTAGTTATTTACCCTAGGTTATGACTAAAATATAGAAGGTAACAAATCCTAGATATTTTTTATGTGGTTCATAATTGGGCTACATGTATTTTCATTTGGATATATTAATTTTCAATATATCTACATTGTAATAGTACGTCGACTATTTGGGTATAATTAAAATCATGTATAAATTATGTTTCAAGGCCCCAAATGAAATTTATAACCTAGTAACTCTTCATCAATCTTAATTTTTTTTTAAACAATCAAATCATGAAAGATAAAGATAATTTAATCATAGAAATAAAAAAATAAAATTACATACTACCTTAATAAATATAAATGATAAAAAAACTAAAGATAAAACTTAATAAATTTGTGAAAAATTATAATTACACAATTTATAATATTAAGACTATTAAGTACACATTTTAGAGGAAATAAAAAAATATTGTTATGTAATTATAAAAACATGAAGTGAATCAAATAGTCACTCAACACAGATGTCCAAGATGGTCAGGATGAGCATTCCCTAAACGCTTTTTCTATACTCTATGATATAGAGCCTCTTTAGCTATGGGTTTTCCATATCATTCTAGTGGAAAGTGGAGGTTCCCATCAGGGAGGACTGATGATTATTGATTATGCTTGAGATTTCCAGTTACAACACCCTCTACAATTCCAGGGCAGGGGTGGAGATTATGACACTAAAGAATAAATTGAGACCATTATGGGGATCTTCATCCTTTTAGAGACTCTTAGTGATCATCATGTGATATTGGTAGTGTTTATACTACAAGGAACTGCTAGGGGGTGGTGGGGCATGCTGGTCCAGGTTTAGTGACTTTAGGGTCTAATGTGGGTTGCTTTAAAGGAACTCTTTTTTTATGAATTTTTTTCCCAAATAACTGAGGTCGGATCATGCTTAATAGTTCATGAAACGTCAATAGGGGTGATGTTGGTGGATGATAATGTGACCCATTTTTGGGAGTTAATCCATTTTTCTCCATTATTAGCTGGGAGTTAGGCTAAGAAATCTAAGAAGTTTGAGATCAGACTTCATCCATAGGTATGCTATTAGGTTTGTAAATTTGACCTGACATCATATTCCTATATTTTGTGAAAGTCTCACCCTACTATGAAGGTATTAATATATGGGAATGAAGTAGGGTTCCCACCTTATATCAATGGAATCCATCTGGGTGGTTTTGTGTATTGTAATGGTTTATCCCAATATGTTTGGATAAAAATGGACTGAATCCTCTACAAACATACTATCACTGGTCACTTTAGCATAATGGACTTACTATGAGGTTATTTTAACATTTAAATCATAATCTTCTTTATGAGATCATTTAAGATTGGGTTTCTATGTGCGTCTAAAACTCTGAAATTTCCCTGTAATTTTGATTTTGATCATAGTGAAATTTATGCCTCTCCATGGATGTAGGGATCATTTTTAAAATGATATAAATTGTTGTGTCCCATGTGATATTCTTCTCATTATTTTATTTTTTCCCTTTACTCTTCAATGATTCATTTATTTCTTGATTCTCCTATTATTTTTTCAATATTTTGGGGGTTTGTTTCTGTGGTAGGAATAGTAGATTAGAAGAGTTATTCTAGGGAAGTGACATGCATTTCGGGTAGGGTAGGGGTGTGCCTTTTCCAGCATCAAGAGGGACGCCTATATTATTATTTAAGTTTGAGAAACTTAGGTATTACTATATTAAATGTACGAGTCTACTAATTTATTTTCATTCTTATTACATATTGAGACATCTACGACACTTTTGTTCGAGGTTCTCTTGGTCAGTTCTGGCATGTGGTTCAGGGTAGAAACTGGCCTTGAGGGTCTTATCAGGAGGACCTAGACTAATTTTTCAGGATTATTCTAGGAGTTTAGTTCACAGAGATGGATATAAATTTTAGCAGTAATAGTTTTTTTCTCCATAGGTTTTAGTTCCTCCAGTGATCTAAGGATCATGGGGGTAGGGCCATCGATCTAAGGCTTGAAGAGAGTACAAATTGGATCTGAATCAATAAAATTCAAGAGTGAGAACTTAGATAGTTAAAAGAATGTGTTTAGTTATGTTGTTTCTCTTTAATAATTTGTTTATTATAAAATTATATCAATCATTTATTTTCCCCATGTTATTATTTGTTTAGAGTTATAGATGATGTTTTTCCCTAGTTTTTTTATCCTTTGAAACACCTCTCGATAAGCGGGTAGACCATATTAAGAGGTGTCCAAAGAATCCTATAGTGGTCTTCAACTATGGAAATCTATGTGAGTTCCTAATTTTTGATATCATATTTGAAATCATTTTTGTCATGAATTGGTTAACATGTTTTCAATATCACATCAATTTCTACCATAGAAAGGTGGATTTTACCTCCCCTAAGGGAGAGTGGTATGTTTTTATCAAGTTGTGGAATATGAAGGTAAGTAGATCAGTTCCAAACTTTTCAAAATTGGGTATATTATGACACATTTGGTGGGTATGAGTCTCACAAAAGATCAAGTGATGGTTCCAACCATTCATCCACTTATGGTCGATCAATACTTGGATGTCTTCATAGAAGATTTCTCCAGACTCCAATTGAAGATAAGGATTGAGTTTTAAACTGACCTTGTGCTCAGTACACATACTATATCAATTACCCATATTATATGGAACCATCTGAGTTGAGATATCTCAAGGTGAATCTTGATAACTTTTAGGTGAAATAATTAATTTTAATGAACACTTTTCTTCAGGATGCTCTGGTCTTATTCACTAAAAGGTAGATGAAATCCTTAGAATGTGTGTGGATTACGAAAAACTAAATTAGGTCATGGTGAAAAATAGGTATCCATCACAAAGGATTGATGATTTATTTGATCATTTTAGTGGAGTTATATGGTTCACTAAGATTGATCTATGATTAGGCTACCATAATATATGGTTCATGGCTAGGGATTCACAAAAGATGGATTTAAGGAGAATGTATGAGTTTTATAAGTATCTAATGATTCTATTCTGTTTGATAATTGCGCTGATGGTTTTCATAGCTCTCATGTACTGATTTATAATCCTTATATAGACTTATTTTTGATGATATTCATTGATTATTTTCTGGGATACTCTTAGATCCCATAGTTACATACCTACGTCATGAGATTGTTCTGATAACACTCTATGAACATAGTTTTTGTGATATACTCTCAAAGTTTTACTTATATTTCAAGGGGGTACACTTATTTGGGAATGTAGTTTTTGAGATTGGAATAACTGTTAATCTGTATAAGGTGGAGGCATTTATGTCTTGGCCTTGACCCAAGACTGTGTATGAGATTTGGATTTTTCTTAGCTTGGTCATATATTACAATAGGTTCATCCATAAATTATCTTCTCTATAAATTCCTATGATTATGATTAACAATAAGGGAGTAAATATCATGTGTATTGAATAGTGTGAGGAAGATTTCTAGGAGCTAAAGAGGTAGTTGAAATACATTATGATTCTAATTATTTCAAACCTTAGTATATTATATAAAGGTTACTATAATGATTTAGAAGTTGTTTTGGGGGTTTTATTATTGGAATGAGATTGATTGGTTGCTTATGGTTCACATAATCTATGATCCCATCACCATAACTACCCTACTCATGACCTAGAGTTAGCAGTTGTGGTCTATGCTTTGAAGTGGTGGTGTTATTATCTATTTGGTGAGAGGTTTTTCATCTAAAATAACCACAAAAGCTTACAATATATCTTTTCATAGTGGTTATTGAACCTACAATAGAGGTGTTGGATTGAGTACATATAGATGTTCAACTTTGAGATGGAATATTCCCTAGGGAAGCAGAATGTTTCCATATATTTCCTCAAGGATATCACATGAACTGGGGACACATATATTAGAGGAGGAATAAAAGATTATGAGCTTGCTAGAGTATTGAAAAGTGGGTGTATCTGGGAATCATGGTGTGGTGACTTGTATACCCAATATCATTACTTATTCATTAGTGGATCGAGTAATGGACAACCACATGTTGAATTCAGAATATCTGGTGATGTAAGAATGTTTGATGGGAGAAGATCATATTCCATGATTTTCATTAGATGGGAATGATGTGCTTTATATATATGTAAGGGTTGTGGTTCCCATATCCATGAGGGAGGATTTGATGAGGGAATCTTACACCTCATAGTGAGTGGTAAATATTGGATCAACTAAGATGTATCATGATATTAAAGACTATTTATTATTTCTAGGTACAAGGAAGGATGTTTTAGGGTTTTTTGATTGTCACCTTACCTATTAGAAGGTAAAGGTGAAACATCAATGATTAGGTTAGTTAATTCAATCTCTTCTAGTGAAAGAGTGGAAGTCTGATAAGGTGATGATGGAATTTTTCGTGGGACTACCCAAGACTTCGAGGAGTCATGATGCATTGTGGATAACAGTTGATTAACTGAAAATGGTCGCACACTTTTTCTAATTCTGATGAATAATTTCATAGATGAGTTGAGAATTCTTTAAGTGTGGGAAATAGTGAGGTTTCATTGTGTGATTATGAGTATCAGGTTTGTTAAAGATGCACATTTCAAATCATGATTTTTTCATGTAATTCAGAAGGCTTTGGGATCATAGCAGGAGTTGAGTCCAAAATATGACCCACATACATATGGATAGTCTAATAGGATTATTTAGATCCTATAAGATATGATTATAAAATTTTTACTCAAATTTAGTGGGTCATGGGATGGAAATATAGATTTCATAGAGTTTTCCTATAATAACATATTTCAAGCATCAATTTAGAATGATCATTTTGAGGCCCTCTATAGTCAACTATATTGTTCATCTCTATGTTTTCTTGAGGAGTGTAAGTCATAATGATCGGGTTGACACTATTTTAAGAGAATTTTGAGCAGGTGTAGTTGGTATGAAATATGTTGGTTACGTCAAAGATCAGGAATCATTAATATATTGACAAGATGCGATGGGACTTATAATTTTGCATGATAAGCCAAATGTTTTTGTGGGTTTTACCCTTTTTAGGGAATTTATCTTTGAGAAAGAAAAGTAATCTAACACTTTGGTTTATTAGTTCATTTGAGATTCTAGAATAGATTGAAATACTGGATTATCGGTAGGATATTCCTCCATGAAATCGAGGTATGGATGAAGTGTTTCATTTCTTGCATATCTGACGGTATGAGTTAGACCCTATAAATGTGATTGATATATCTAATTCCAAGTTGGTGGTAGGTTCTTTTTTTGAGGAATTTATGATGCAGACTATGGACCAAAGAGTTATGGTGATGTGAGGGATAACCTTGCCTCTTTTTTGGATTTCATGGTGGAATGGGAGTATCTAGGAGGAAACTTGGGAGAGAGAGTTGGATATTAAAGTGAAATGGATGGAGTTTTTTTATGGATACCCCTAGATATATTCATATGGGATGTGAATCCCTTATAGGGGGAGTTTATAACTCCCCTAAAATTTCAGTTGTTTTACTTCTAAATTTTTGAAATATCATATTTACTTTACTTTTTTTGGATGTTAAATGTTCCTGGGGAGATTGGGAGTGAGTTTGGGAGGAACAAGTCAGACCTACTGCTGATAGGGAGTTACAGATAGGATTTCAAAACATGATAAATTTTTCATGCCATAAAAAATCCTAGAGGATTCTTTTTGAAAAGGTTCACAACATGAAAGATAGATTCTCTCTTTGAATGTTTCCTAGGAAGTTTTTTTAAAAGGTTAATGGGGTAATTTCCCCCTAAACCTTCTTAAGCCTTCCCATTCCTTCCCTTGATACCCTTATAGTATTTTGGTTCACAAGGGACTTATTTTGATAGATTTTCCTCTCCTATCATTTTTATTCTCCATTTGGAGTGTTGTTCATTATGATGGTCATACCATGTTAAGTATAATTCCATTCAATCCATATATTCTTACTTCATCTGGTTTTTCTTTTTATTTTTTATTTTTTGAGAAGCCTAATCTCTAATTTTGGGACTTATATTCGGGAATCAACATGCTAGGCTTGTTTCAAGAGTTTATTTTTAGTGTTTTGGATTCTCTGCACCTAGGGTAGGTAATGAATACCATTTTATAACGTTTTTATGAAGTTGTATGTATCAATTTTCATGCAGGTGCATGTATAGACCTATGATACTTATTCCTATGGTATAAAAGTGATTTTGTAGGTCTTTATAGACGCATTAGACTCCTTTTAGGGTGAGTAATAGGCTATAACCTAGTTAAAGTTACATTTACACTTATATTTATAAGTGACATAGGGGTTTTTATCCCAGGAAATGTGGTCTTTAGGGAGATATTTGAGCTCAGTTATGGTTAGAATGGCTAGAAAAATGGTGTTGGGGATTGGGTGATGAGTTCCTTATCTTTTGTGAATTTTAGTGCTTTATTAATACTTTAAACCTATTATTTTTTTTGATCTACCTAGAATACATAGGGATGGGTTAGTGTGCATGATATGACCTCCCTAGGATGTGTCGGAGTATTGAGGCGATCTCCCTAAAGCTGCAAGGATGGGTTTATGTGTTGGGATGTTTTCTTTTAGTGAGGAAGGATGGGTCATTCTTCTTGATGTGGTTGTGAATAGTGTGTTAAGTCCTAGTCTATGTGTGATATTTTATTTTAACATTCCTATAAACTTTATATTTAGTATAGAGACACAATAGGTATGGTCGGGATTCATAGTATCCTGATTAACATGAAATTTCCAGATAGGTTGTGTGTATATTACTACATTTATTTTCCATAAATGTATCCAAATTTATACACTTGATTCATTTTGAATAAGGACCCATTGGTGGTGTACTATTTATTTTATTCTCACACCCTATATAGGCATCTTGATAAATATGAAAACATCATGAACAAGGATCTATACAAGTTTAGGGGTCGTACAATAGTCTACTGAGTAGATTCTAGTGGATGGAAATTGAGATAATATGGGGACATGGCCCATGATATATTTTTTATGCCTATTTATTTATTTTTGTTTTTCTATTCATTTTATACATTGATCCACCATATGTGTAAATAAATTTTGAATGCTTTGTATAACCTATTAATATATTATGTTATAACACGTTATGAATGAGTTTTTTCTTTTTTGTTCCAATTTTTATCTTTATTTTTGCTTTTACTTTATTTATTTATTCTATTACATGTGTTACTCTGATGTACATCTAATATAGAGGGAATAGTTTCCCCGTAGTTCTGCTTAGTCCCTATCCACTAGTTATTTGGATCTTGCATATGAGGAGGTTCTCATAAGGTCATGTACCACTCTGATCTAGATTGGGCGATTCAGGTAGGGGTGTTACAAATATTCTCATCTAACACTATCAAGATATAAACAATAGTGTGGTTCAAGCTAATCTTCCAAATAAGAAAAGGAATTAACGACATACTATTGAATCTTTCATCTGATAACATCTACCTTTATTAAGTTGTTTTTATGATCCACTAATTTCTGAGTGGTGGATCAGTATCGTGGAAGTGATATTTTCCATTCTTCATTTCTAGAAGCATGAACAAGTTTTGTTATAAATGTATAATTTAGAAGGTGAAGCAGGTTAGTGATGGAATCTTATCATGAATATGAGGCAAGGGGAAGAAACCGAATCAATGAAATGGGAAGAGTTTATGAAGGTATATTTAAACATGTATCTCCCTAAAAATATTTACACTAAATTTGTGAGGGAATTATGGGAACTGGAGCAAAAGGATGATGAATCCATTGTTACTTATAAGGAAAATTTCACAAGGCATGCATGGTACATTTCTAGTTTTATCAATGACCTAAAAACCAAAATTGATTAGTTATTTAATGAACCTTAACAAAGGAAATGATTTAATATTATTATGTATATTCCAAACTTTCAGGTTATATTCTTATTTCAATTTTATTCACTCATGGTGCAACACCCTGTGAGTTTGGAATTTTTTTTCTCAATTAATACTATGTTAAAAAACATACTCCACACACAACACTGAACTAAAAAGACTTAAAAAATATTTATTATTAAGAAAATTTATGAATAATAAAAACTATAGTAAATAAAAATATTATAATCAATGGGAAACTCATAAAAATATGCTTAAAATAATTTAATGTTTTTAAAAGGGCATTTTTCAATAAAATAAGTTCTTTTTATATATTATATTTTCATTTATATATTTAATTTGTAAATTAAAAAATTTAATTTTCTTTAAAAGAACTTTATTTTTGAATTTGGTATGTTAAAATTATCTTAGGAATAATATTTTGTATTTTTATGAAATAATAGATTTCTAGATAAATAGTGGAAAATTAAGATTTTACTAAAACCACATCATTTATGAATATATATATATAAGTAAATATAAATTTAAAACATATTAAACATTTTTCATTATCCAAAATTTATTTTATGATCATTATGATTCATTTTAAAATACTAAGATAAATTTAGAAAACCAGTGATTAACATTTAAAGAGTTATGTTTTTTTCCTATAAAAATATATTTTTGGTCTTTTCTTTTAATTAAATATTATTTTGGTAAAATTAGTTTTTTACTTGATTTTAATGCCAAAAAACATTTAGTTTTTATAATAAAATGATTTCTCTCATAAAAATCAATGACATAGATAATTTTATCCCACACATAAATTTTAAGCTAAAAAATACACCTTTTATAAAAATGAGTTTTAGGTGTTACATGTACTAATGATAAAATTAATTTTACTTACAAATATAAATTTTATTCGATAAAAATGATTTATATTTAAAAATTTTAGGTCCAAATTATTTAATAAGTTCTATTTTACTTTTTTGGAAAAATAATGAATTACTTAGCTAAAAAATAGTTACTGTAATAAAATCCAAAAGGGGTAAAAGGGTTTACTAAAGGAGTAAAAGGCCTAAAATGTTAAAAAAATGTTTGTAATTGATTTATTGAATTATTTATAGACCAAAACTTATCTCCACTCCATTATTTTTTGAGTCTACTTGACTTGTGAAACATGTGTTCTCTTTATATGAAAATGATATATTTAAAAAAATTCCATTCTCATCACTTATAAATGGTCCCTCTCACCACCCCTTCAAGACCACTCAAAAATTTCATTTTAATCTAGTAAATATATAATTTTTACTTACCACCCTATAATCCTATTACACTTCCCTTATCTTTTTTTTGAAATAGTTTTTCCTATGTCCTCACATTCCATGGAATCTTCTAAGGAAAACACAAAGGTCTCAACCTAAGTAATAATATTTCTCTATCATTATTTCATTGAAATCCTTAAATTTAAAATCGATATATCATAATATTATACGATGCATTTATTTTTTATAGTATAATTATAGTTTATATATTTTGTTATAAAACATGAACCACCTTTCCCCTTTTCCATTAAGAAAAACAAAAATGCCTTTCATGAATTTGTGCGGACTACAACCTCCATGAAGTAACACATAACATTTTTCATATTTTTTCTTTATTGTTTATTAAAATATCTTAAAATATTACTAAAATCCTTAAAAATATCTAATAAATAATCTTATGTTTCTATAATAATGATATTATTCCAAAATAAACCACTTACATAACCATACTCATCCATTAATTATGCCATGTTCATGTTTGGGTCAGTCTCACCACATTCTAGAAAAATGTTATAAAATAATACCATAGATGAATATGAGAGATTAAATACTGATAATAAATGATATAAATAACAAAATAAATACTTTATTTTGGGTTTTTAATGTAAATATTAATATTTAACTCTTTAATTAAGATTCCAACATCCATTTGTTAAAAATCATCAGTTCATGCTCATCATCGATTTCATATTTAAGGATCATAACCAAAAATACCATAGAATAAAATTATAAAATTATAAATAATTATAAATAATAAGTTATAGTACGTTTCATGATTTTTGAATGATGAAATTTTTGATAATAATGAATTATAATACCGCTATTACGAAACTAGTTCAAAACGATCAAGATTACTCACACCCAATATTTAAAATAGATAATAAATTACTAATATAAATATAGAAAATTTCTAGAAATTATGTTTATAAAAGGTTATAGATATTAATAAGGTTCCTATATTGGTGATTAATATAGTTATTTTTTTTATATTGGAGATTCAAGTGCTTTAGTGGAAGTCACGAATTAAAGTAAGGGGTTATTTGTATCAAATTTAATTTCTTGATAGATATTTCTTATTTTTCATCATGAAATATTTGATACAGTCTGATTACTAACTAATGAATGTTATTTTACCATACTAATTTAACTCACGCAGTTTTAAAATCCATATCTTTTTATTTCTTTAAATGGATTTTAATTCAAAATATACCAAAGTGGTAAGGGTATTTGTTAACTCTAATCCTTTTGTTAAGTTATAATGATTCTTCTTGAACTTATTTATCATAATATTGATATATATTAAGGTTATTTATTTTTATTTTTGTAGAAAATTATGTTTTTAACTTCAATATTATTTATCTATGAATTTCATTCTCATAAAATTGCACCATTTTTAAGAAAAAATCTCATCACCTTTAAAGACTATTTTTCTTTATGTCAATGTTCGTTATTCACAGAAATATTTTCCTTTATTATTTTTAAATGAAAATAAATGTTTACTCTTATTACCATACTATTTTCGGTTAAAAATTTTCAAAGTGAAATTTCTCTACACCATTTTACTATGTGGATTTTCAACAGAGGTATTTCAAATTATTAAAAGGGTTTTCCATCATTTAAAAATAAAATGTTTTATCATAAAATCCAGAATAATTTATTATAACCTCAATATCTATTAAAAAATCTATTATTTGAGATAATTTTTAAAATTAAATTTTTTTAAAATATTTTCACATCACCTTTTCGAAACTTTGATGTCATTTTCTAAGATCTTTTTTTGAAGATTTTTTTAAAATGTATAAGAATTCAAATGTTTTAACATAATATTTTTTTTAATATTTATTAATTTTATAGAATAAACTATTGAGTCTTATTTATAAATAATTATTTTGAATATTCCTTATTTTAATTTGTCAATAATGACATTTTTTAAAATGCATTTTCAAAGTGACTTGTAACTTCATCACTTACGCCAAAGTTGAAATAATTATTTAAAAATTATTTTATGATTTTCTACCATTTTTATGTTCTTATCTAAAATATTTACTTCCTTTGAAATTATTTTTCATTAATCACCTTATATATTTTCTTATGAAATAAAATTTTGTTATGATTGAATTTTTGGTATCATCCTTTTACATTCTTGAGTTCTTTTATAGTGATTCCATCTTGAAATGTTATAAAGCCCATTTTTTCCAAAGATCTTTATGATATGATAGATGATTGTTTTTAAGTGGCATACAT
Organism: Viscum album; assembly: GCA_963277665.1. NCBI lineage: Eukaryota > Viridiplantae > Streptophyta > Magnoliopsida > Santalales > Viscaceae > Viscum > Viscum album. Next base: position 582,707,365 of record OY728148.1, read on the forward strand.
ATGTATGGATGAATGATGGGTGTGGTCCTATATCAGCCTAAAATTGGTTGGTTAATGTTTTATACCACATTATAAAAAGATATTGAGTGAGAACAAGATATAGATTAACTACATTCATAAGATTGAGCGTAAAAACGATGAAGATCTACTAAGTTTATAAGTTTAAATGTGAAAATGATGCAAATCTTCTAAATTCAAAAAATTTAGTTTTAATAGGATTTGAATTAACTACATTCACAAGATTAAGAATGAACACAATGCATATTTTCGACGTTCACAAGATTAAGTATGAACAAAATTTGAATTAACTATGCTCAAAATATTGAGAACAAACATGATATAGATTATCTGTGTTCACAAGATTGAGCATGAACACAATCCAAATTAGCTATGTTCATAATATTTATCATGAACACAATGCTGATCTGATAAATTTACAAGATTGTGTGTGTACTTGATGTGGTTATCTATGTTTACAATTTTATAAATTCTTATACTTATGACTATTCTATAAATATATATTATATGATTATGTTATGTTGTATGAATCATGTTTATTATATCATGTTTTCAAATTATTTTTCAATGGTATATGTTTTTAATTTTAGTTTACATGAACTTCTGTCATGACTTATTTTTTACATGTTATTTTAAAAATATATTTCTCCACTAGTAATGTTTTCTCATATGCTTAGGATCTATAACTCAATGAAATGTTGATAAGATTTCCCTTATTAATAATTTAAGATAACCCATTTCTTATTTTCCCTTACCTAAGATATTAATATGAGTACAATTGATGATATTTCTAGAATGGAGTATATTGTGGTGAGATAATAGAGAAATGTTAACAAGAATAATCAAATAAGTTGATTATATAACTGATTCTCAAAGATACCAATCCTTCCATTCATTAGACTGTGTGATTTTTGTGAGATGTAATGTTTAACTTATGTAAATGATGTAAAATATATATAGTTATATATTAATTTTTATCAAATATAGTGTACAAATACAGTATTTTAGAACCATATGTAGGAGTGGGGATCTGGGGATCTATTGTTGGTATTAGAGAATTTTTTTATAATTAGTTTATTTATTTTTTGAATTAGGATAAGATAAATTTATTGAAAATGTTATGTTTAATTAGAAAGGATAATTATCATTATAGGATAACATTTTTAAATTTTTATAAAGTAGATATTGTGTTGTTCTCAAATAAATTACATACCTGTCTAAATACTGCAAGTGGATGCAGCTGTGACACAAATACACCTAGGGGTAATCAATCTGAAAAAGTCTCGTTTAGTATCAAATCAATCTTTACTCTAGTTCATGATTAGTAGTTCTATGAATAGACACATATATAGACACTATTATGGATATTATTAGTTAGTCACATTCTCTTTATATTCCATTATAAAGGATTTATCATTTTTTCATGGGTTATGAGAGATCCCAACCTAAAAGTGCCTAGACTGAACTGAAAGTATCATAAGTTGAAACAATGGTTTCATTGGAGAAGACATCTCAGGTTTGAGTTTTCATATTCATATAACCATTTATACATATTTTATTGAACATTATCATAAACTTTTGGTTTTAGCATTTCTTTTGAAACAAGATCATGAAAATGAAGTTGTGAATGGTATGTTCCTAATAACTCTTAAATAAAAATATTTGGATAAATAGTTTCCTAATAATACCAAGTATTTTGATGATTAAACCACATTATAAATTAAATTTGGAGTCATTTTTATCTTATAGAAACCCTTAAATATTTCATTAGTTAAGAATAATTAAAATTGTGGGGAGATAATTTATGTTCGAGGGGGGGGGGGGATGTAACGCTATTCAATTTTAGAATATATGTTTCCTAAATTAATACATTGTTAAATATATTTCTCCACCTTAAATTCCATACTAAAATAACCCATGAAATATTTTTTATTAAGAAAAATTAAGAATAACAAAACCTATAGTAAATAAAATGATTGATATAAATTATAAATGTATAAAAAATATGATTAAGAACACTATTGATTTAAAAAAAAGAGTTTTTTAATAATATATGTTATATTTAAATATTATATTTTCTTTTAAAGGATGAATTTATAAATTTATAAGTTTAATTTTTTTAAATTGACCTTTGTTTTGGAATCGAGTATGCTAAAATTAGTTTCCATTGAATTTTTTAGTTTTTCAATAAATTATTTTTAGGTTAATAGTTAAAAATACAATTTTTCTAAAACCATAACATTTATGACAACATCAAGAAGAAAGTATAAATTAAAAAAATTATTAAAAAAATATCATTATAAAAATTTATTTATGAATTAAGATTATTTATTTAACAATACTATATTAAATTTAGAAAACCCATTATTAACATCTTAAATATATATGTAATATTTTCCAATAATTTTTTTTTTATTATTTTCTTTTAATTAAATATTATTTTTGTACAAATATATTTTTGATTGATTTGAAAGCCACAAGAATTTTATTTTTTTATAATAAAAAAATTAATATCATTAAAATAAAACGCATTGATAATATTTTCATACACATAAATTTTACTATTAAAAATTCAATTATTTTTAAAATGGGTTTTCACGTATTACATGCATAAACGGTAAAATTAATTATTCTTAGGCATCTATTTTTTTGATAAAATGGATTTTATATTTCTAATCATTATTAAAAAAAATTTTAACAAGGGAAAATTTATTTTTTATCATAAACTTTGAATTACATTGGTAAAAACTAGTTACCACGAAAAATGGAAAAAAGGGTAAAAAGGGATAATGAAAGGAGTAAATGAACTAACTTGTTAGAAACATGTTTTTAATTAATCGGTTGATGATTTTTTTACAAAAAATATATAAAATACTTTATTATATATTTATTATTCTTCTTGACATGAGAAACATGTTCTCTCCTTATACTAATATAAAATATTTACAAAAAATCCATTATCACAGCTTATAAAAGGGTCACTCACCACCCCATGAAGACCACTACAAAATTCTAATTTCCTTTTGAAACTCTATACTTTTTACTTACCATAAAATCTATTCTACTTACTTAAGCTTATATATAGTAGAGTTTTTGTGAAATCTCCCCTTTCCAAGGAATCCTCCAAGGCAAAATCAAGGATTTAAACATAAGTAATAACTTTTTGCTAACATTGTTTATTTTATATCTTTAATATTAAAATATATTTGTCCCAATATTATATGGGTAATTTTGTATTTATTTTATAATAAATGTTTTCATATTTTTAATAAAAATTATCCAATATTACCCATTTCCATTAAGAAAAAAAGAAAACATCCTTCATACAATTGTGCGGATTACCATGTCCAGGAAATATCACATCTCTTTTTTCAACTAGTTTCTTTATTTTGTATCAAGTGATTTTAAATTATGATTAAAAAACTTTAAAATGTCTATATAATATTATAATTATTATTATTAATTATATTATTCCATGATAAACCACTTTCCTAACCATACTCATCTATTAATTATGGAATGTTCATGTTCATGTTGGTCTAACCTCATACTTGAATAATGCAATAAAATAATATCATGGATGAATACAAGAACTTAATTACTAATAATATATGATTTAATTAAGTAAATATTTATTCTTTTTTTTATGTAATGGTATCATTAATATTAAAATCATTAATCAAGATACCAACGTCTTTTCCTTAAAAATAACTAATGCATTCTCATTATCGATTTTATCTTTAAGGATATTTACCAGAAATCCAATAGAATGAAATTAAAACATTAAAAGTAATTATAAATATTAAATTAAAGTAACATTCATGATCTGGGTATGATGAAATGTTGGAGAATAATGAATAAAAATACCACTATTACGAAACTAGTTGAAATAGATCATGATTACTCACACCTGATGTTGAAAAAAAATAATAACTAACTATTATAATTACAACTAAATTTTATAAATGTTTATAGATATGAATAAATATTTTAATCATTTTATTATGATTTTTATATTTTTATATAGGACAATAAAGTACTCTAGTGTATGTTAAGAATTAATTTAAGGGTTTCTTTGTCACCAATTTAATTTATTGAGACATATTTCTTATTGTGAACCATGAAATATTTTATATTGTGTGATTAATACCTAATTAATTTATTTTATCATATTCATATATCTCATGGGGTTTTAAAATCCATTTTTTATTCTTTCTTTTATTGGATTTTGATTCATAAGATACAAAGGCTGTAAGGGTCTTTGTTAACTCAACTCCCTTGAGTTATAAAACTTATTCTTAAACTTATTTATTTAAAGATTTGTTTCTTTAACCCTAAGATTTTATTTAATGCCAATTTATTTTTATCTCTATGGAGAATGATGTTTTTAACTCAAAATTTCTTCCTATATGAACTTTTTTCTCATAAAAGTTCAATTTTTTAAGATAACAATCCCATCCTCTTTAAAGATGGGTTTCCCTATTTCCATGTTCATTATTTCGAAAAAAAATTATTTTATTATTTTTAAATATAGATATTACTTTACTATTGTGAAATTTATATTTTATATTATCACTTTCCAATGGAAAATGTTACTACCACTTCTTATGATGTGGGTTTTCAACAATGTTATTTCAATATATTTTAAAATTTTTATATACTTTGAAAATCAATTGTTTTATCTTCCACTACACATTAATTTTTTAAAAATTTTATGTATTTTAAAAAATCTATTATTTAATATTTTTTTAAATTAAAAGTTTACAAAATGTTTTCACATCATCTTTTGGAAACCTCTATGTCTTTTTAAGGATCCTTTCTAAAAATTATTTTTTTAAAAGTAATATTTTTAAAAAAAATCTGCATTATATTTTTGTAAAATTCATTTATCTTTCAAGGTTTCAATATTGAATTATTTTTCCAAATAATTAATTTTTAATTTTTGTAATTTTCAGTTTTTCCTAAGTTAACTTTATAAAAATGACTTTTCAAAGTGACCTATAACTTCATCACTTTCTCCAAAGTAAAAATAGTTTTCTAAAAAATATTTTATGATTTCACTAACATTTTTCTCTTCATCTATAAAAGATTTATTACCTTGGAAATTATTTTTCATGAATCAAATTATTTATGGTATTATTAAATAAAATTTTAGGGGCACTGGATTTTAGGTATTAATATTTTACATTATTGATACCAACTATGGTCATACCATCTTGAAATATTACAAAACCCCATTTTATTTCTATGGGTTCTTTATGATGTGATGGATGATTGTTTTCAAGTGTAATACATATATATAGAATATTGATGCGTGGGGTCCTCTATCAACCTAAAATTAAATGTCAATGTTTTATACCTCATTAAATAAATATGATAAGTGTGACATATTGCAAATTAGCTATGTTCATAAGATTTAGTATGAGCTTGAGTATATTTTAAATTCCCACAATATTGAGTGCTAACATGATGAATATTTTCTATATTCATAAGATTTAGTGTGAACAAAATGAGAATTATCTACATTAACAAGATTTTTTATGAAAAGTTTGAATATTAGCTATGTTCACAAGATTAAGCATGAACATGATACAGATTAACTATATTCACAAGATTGAGCATGAAAATGATAAATATTTTCTATGTTCATAAGATTTAGAATGAACACAATACTGATTAGCTATATTCACATGATTAAGCATGTAAACGAGGTAGATTAGCTACATTAAAAAGATTTATCATGAACTCAATGCATTTAGCTATGTCCACAGTATTATGAATTCCTATGATAATGATAATTCTATAATTTTATGTTATATGTTTTTGTTATACTCCATGGATCATGTTTATTATGTTGTGTTACCAAACTCTTTTTAAATGGTATATATTGTTAATTTAAAATTACAAGTCCTTCTATCATGACTTATGGAAAAATATTATTTTCCCATTTTCTTCTAATAATAATTTTATCATGTGATCAAGTTTTATCATATGATTATTATCTAACTTTTGATAAAAAGTTGATAATATTTCCCTTATTGAGATTTTTTTATCATCTCTATCTTACGTTTTCCCTACCTAGGTTATAAAGATGAGTATAACTTATGATAAGTATATATATGAGCCCATTTTTATTTTATTATGAATAAATGTTCACAATTATCATAAAATAAGTATCTTATGCAGATGATCCTCAAAGACACAAAAACTTTTGTTTATGGGTATGTGTGATTTTTGTGAGTTGTAATGTTTAAGTTATGAAAATGATGTAAAATAAATATAGTTTCATCAGACTTTGTATCAAATCCACTGTTTAAAGAATGTGTTTTATTACAATATCCAAGAGTATGAGTTTGGGGTGAATCACATGACACATGATTGATTAATGATGTTTCAATCTCTAATGACACATTCATTTTGATATGAAAATACATATACCATGAATTATGATTTATGATCAATAACTTATTGGGTTTTATTTTAGTAATTTATGATCAAGTTCTCATACTATAATTCTCATCTTGTTCTTACTTATGATATTCAATTGTTATCTCCTTTGTTTATCATTATTGAGCATTTGAGCTCACCCTTTATTATGTTTCCATTTACCTAGGTTATGAAGAATGGTATTAAGTATTATAATTATATAAGTGTAACATGTGTGAAACATTATAAGAGGAGTTTTTGAGGTTTGTTAAAAAATAAGTTGATTGAGTTTATAGTCTCTAAAGATGATAAACCATTATAGTTCTCGGGTGTGAATTATTATGATATGTATTATGTTTTTGTCTAAAATAATGGAATATGTATTTATGTTATACTTGGGTCACCTCATTTTTTTTATCAAAGAAGGGTTTATTTTTTTAGGATTAGCTTATGGAGAATAAGGGTCTAGAACCTAAAACAACCTATATTAAAAGTGGTATAGGATTGTAATAGACCGGACCTACTCGGTCCATTAATTTATAAATATATAGTGTTTGAGGTGTTCTGGGAGTTCAAGGACACTTAATCCAATACATTGAATCTTTTTATAATTTTTCCAATGGTAGGTGGAAATGGTGGGTCGCAACAGTGATTCACGATGGTGATTCAGCACCGATGAGTCAAAATGGTGACTCACACCAGTGACTCGTAATGGCGAGTTAGGACCACTGAGTTAGGATCGGTGAGTGAGGATAGGTGAGCCAGAATGGTGACTCTCACTGTGACTTTCAATAGTGAGTCATGACAGTGAGTCACCAATGGTTGGTCGCTTGTAGTGGATCTTCTAATACTAGCTTGTCCAATGGTAGTTCTTCCAATGGTGAGTCACCCAATAGTGACCCATCCACCCTATCTCATCCAATGATGATTCTCCTAATAGTTACACATCCACCGGTAGCTCGTCCAACGATGATTCGCATTGGTGACTCGCATCAGTGACTTTAAGTGGCGACTCACCTAACAGTGAGTCACATCCAATAGTTTTTCAAAATTCCAGTTTTCCTCTAGTTTTTCCATCTTCACCCCTTTTATTGTTCATTTGATGATAAATTATTTTAATAACAAATTTAATGGTTTTCGGAGCCGTTTCAAATCATATCTATCTTCTAAAAACCAAAATCTTCCTTTGAATTCCAAACCGCATGCTCTTGGTCAAGATCCTACTTTAATTGATTTAAAAAAACCATTTCTCGAGTTGATTTAGGATCTAGAATTTCTAAAGACAAGAACATCTTTTCTGAATGAACTTCCCTTTAATCTTGATGTCAGACATCCCTGAACGTTTCTTCCCTAAGGATCTGTTTCTTGTGCTACAACCTTTGTGTTTTCCTTAAAGGTTCTTCCTACTGCCAGCTCACCCCCTATTTTGGTGCAACAAGGAATTAATAATCATATATTATTTGAGGTAGGGATTAATTCATCTCTATTTTATTTTTGTATCATGAAGGGTGGTTGTATAAATGTATCCCTAATAAAGATACAAGAATACCAAATAAATAATTATAATTAAATCAGTTTATGATCAACATTTTTGGGATGGGAAAGTGAAAAATGATCATACTCTTTACTTGATATTTTGATCAATATTGTGAATTGTATAGGATATATGTCTAATCAAAATCATGGTTGTTGGTGGTCCTTGTTTGCACACCTGTGATGGATTGTGAATGCTTATTGTTGGTACTCTATTGAATGGCTATATATATATGAAATTTATTGACCACATATATCCAGATAAATATATAGATTCCCCAAAATCAAACTTGTTATGTGATAAACCCTTAATTAAAGAGTGTAAATAAATTAGGGGTTCCTTATTAAATCTGGAAATTGTGCCTTGTGTGGATTTTATTGTGTTGCGGCTGTGGGGTGGTCTGGGTGGTGTAATGGAATTTTAGGTTGAAATATTGATTGATTGTGAAATGGATGATCAATGTTGTGTAGAAGAGCTACTGAGAATGGTTTTGGTTTTTATGGGTGTGATGCAGTTGTGATGAGATGTGTTACTGGGTGTGGATATGAGTTGGGGGTTTGCTCTGTTGAGAGGATTGATTGGGCAGAATGACTTTGAAGAATTATGATTAAAATGGTTGGTATGGGTAACTTACCTGGAGTTTCTCCAAGAAATATTCTCTCCATTTCTTATGAAATGATGTATATTTTATCATTAATGGGTGTTAAACTGAGATTAAACGTGAAGAAAATTAATTTACATTGATTATTCTTCCTATGGGTGACTTTACTATGTGGATTGTTGTGTGCTATACTTGGTAGTTTCCCAGATAGTGATGAAGAAAATAAACACTTAATAATGTTAAGTTGACATGAGTTGGTTTGGTAAATGGGAAGGATTTTTTCAATGAAAAGATAAAATATGGGTTTCATGGTTAACTATGGTTATTGCTAATTAATTAAATGAATGGGTGAGGAGTGAAAGGTCTTTGTGAAGTCACTTTAATTTTATGAACTTCTGAAGTGACCATTTCTGATACTAATTAAGGTATAAATTGTTGTGAATCCCATAGGTTGGACTTGGTTGTTTGGTATCATATGTGTTACATGTATTTTACTTGTTATTTCTATACACACCCCACCCAAGTTGAGAACCATGTTTTGAACACCCCCATTGTCACGGGGGAAGGTGTCTTTCCAAAACATCCCAATAGGAGGATGGATTCATGGACACCCAATATTCTCTGCTCCCTCTTCTAGGCAGTGATATCCCAAGAATCTTCATGAAGGCTATGGTTTTTAGGGACCAGGTGTGTGCGAGTGAGTTTTGTTTTCCCAAGTGTCTTCAGGATGAGGTGTGATTTGTTTCTTAGATGTCTTCAGGATGAAATGTGTTGTGACCCAGGTGTGTGTGGGAGTGATTTTATGTTGTTATGTGGCCCAAGTGTATGCAGGAGGGCTGTGGTTGTGATGCCCAGGTTTGTACATGTAGGATGTGATGAGCTTTGTTTTCCCAGGTGATAGGACTAGCTGTGAGGCCTAGGTGTGTGCGTGTGGGCTGTGACATGGTACTTTTGGAAGAGGTGGGAGTGCTGGGGTATTTCCCATTAGGTTGTGAGAGTGTTTAATTAGTGGAAAAGTGGTGTGGGGTACCCTATCATAAATTTTATTACTATATTACTTTACATGAATTTTTTTATTTAGTGTTCATGTATTGGTGGGGTGGTATGGTTAGTATGCCTTGTTAAGTGCTGTTGGTTCTACTATTTTCTCATAGGAGCATTAGTATGATTCTCTCACTAGTGCATGAGAGACATTGGTTTTTCCTACAAAGTATACATGTATGATCACCCAATGTATATAATACTATTTTTAGGTTTCTAAGAGGACTACGTATACTGTGTTGGATATTACTCGCTCAGAATTTGGGATAATTATCATGTCATTGCTTAGCCGTATTTTTTGGTATTTAGTTTTGAGTTTATATTTTATTTGTAACAGTTTTATTTTAAAAATGAATGTGGGAAAATTTTGGATTTATTTTATATATAATATTTCTTGGAGTTGTTTTGGGACGAACCAACTTATCTCCTGATCTTGTTTTCTTATAAATGGTAATGCCTAGCATATTGTGAGATCATTATACCCTTGGTTCTAGTCCCCACCCCGGGACCTAATGGAGGCAGGACTTTGGGGTCATTATATCCCTTTATTAATTTCTAGTTTAGGAGGTGAATCTTTAGAGGGATGGGTTTGTGACATAATGGTATTAGAGGTGATGGTTAAGAGATATTATGGAGTTTGGGTTAGGCACAATAAGGATTGCATGGGTTGGTAGGAAAACAGTGTCATGCGATCTTGGTATGTGACATAATCTAGGGATGGATAGCTAGGAAATGATATTTTAGGCCCCCCATGATCTGACACAAGGACTCTAAGCCTACCAAATGACCAAGTGAGGCTACAATATTTGCAGGGTAGAGACCCAAGGAAATGTACATGAATCATAATGACTTGTTTTCTTGTTTGATTTAGGTGTTTTGGGAAATTTGAAATTGATAATGAAATGGGTTAGATGAGTCAAAAAAAATATTAAATAAAATTCCATACTACCCTGGATTAGGAATTCATTGTTTACATTTTTATACATGGAACTTGGTCATCATTTGCATGTGGATTGGGTAGTTGAGGCTCAAAAGGCTGATCTGGTTGATTAGCGAAGGGTTGATCCAGTGGAGGAGGAAGACCAGTGGAAGAGAATTTTACAGACTTTCTAGCAAGAGGCCTTAGTAAAGTATGAGGGACATGTTTCAAACATAGAGATAGAGAGATAGCTTAAGGAGATTGAGATGAACTTCAGTTTGATCTGGGCTCCGATAGAGTACAATGTTCCTTTGGAAATGATCTAGATGTGGGGAGATGTGAAGTAGTGGTGAACTCTATACCTAGAAGAGAGGATGGAATATGATGTTCTAGGGGTTGATTTCAAGAAGGAGTTCCCAGAATAAATCCTTTCATTGACCATAAAGGCTGAAAAGAGTCAGAAGTTACTCTCCCTCTTGTAGGGGAGTATTTCAGTATGGGATCTAGGGATTATGTTCAAGGATGTCCTTCAATTTTCCCCAGACCTCTTTCTGGATGAGGAGTTTCTAGCATGAAGCCAAGAGAAGGCACTTCATCCTTCTATCCAGTACGTTGTTACTCCATTTATGTTTCTGATGTACTTAGATGTTCAAAATAAGGCATAGATAATTGAGTGTATGCACTCATGATAAGGGCTACCATGAGAGGGGATCCAACATGGTTCTTCGAGAGGAAGGGTTACAAATAGTTGGTCTCAGGCACTGGGGCCTTCGATGCTTCAACTAGTGGGGACTCAACCTCAACAGTTCCTATTTTGAACTTCTAGTCGTCGTGCCTTTCCTATAGGATTGGGATGATGTGTTTCCTTTGTGGGGTTCATTTTCATCTTCAGAACTAGTTTACAAGGACTATTTGAGCTTAGTTTGGTGTAGGTGGATAGTTTACACTCTAGCCTCAACAATAGTTGCCGGATAGGTTGCTTCAACAGTAGAGACAACAGGCTCATGCTCCAGTGAGGGAAGATGAAGTGGGTATAGGACAACGTCAGGGTATTCCTCAAGAACCCTGATCCAAGCGTCGTTTGTAGGAGGTCATCTATAGAGGAGAATAAGATATGGGCATGGAAAGTTGCACATAGAAGAGGTAGTAGTTCCGAAAGGTCCTGAGATCGTTATAGGTAGGATCGGCTTTTTAGTACCCTTGCTTGTTCCTTGTTTGATTCGAGAGCTTCACACTCCTTTTTTTATACAGTCTATCCCATTCCGTGGGACTAGAAATATAGTGGATTATTGGGCCCCTGGTGTTAAGTATTCTAGTCGAAGGTCAGACTATCTTTTTTGATGTGTTCCAGAGTTGTAGATTGATGATGGGAGCACATCTGTCCCATGGGGATATCTTCTTGCTACAGATGCAAACATACAATGTCATTCTCAGTATCGAATGGTTGTATTCCATGCATGCCATTATCGAATGATTCCATAGGATATTCATGTATTCAATATGCATGGTTAGTGTGTAGCTTTCATCAGTGAGAGGATCTGTCAGCTGTGAAGTCAGTGTGTGGAGCCTCTTTTTCCCTTATTGAATGAGATATTAGTGTAAGTAGTGTAAAATTAATCCCCTAGGGCTATTTTGGAGTTCCAAGATTCTTTTACGAGGAGATTGTGACTCTACCCCCTAGATGTGATGTTGATTTTGTGATAGACTTGTAGCCTGATGCTTCTCTAATTTTGAAGAATCCTTATTATATGACACATTCTGAGTTACGAGAGTTTATGATCTAGATAAATGATCTGATGAAGAAGGGCCTTATCTGACCCAATGAGTCTCTGTGGGGTTCTCTAGTGTTGTTCACCAAAATGGTGAATGGTGGTATAAGGCTGTGAATAGACTATATGAGACTAAATTGGGTGATAGTCAAGAACGGTTACCCTCTCCTCAGGATAGAAGATATTTTCAAATAGATGAGAGGGGAAAGTTGGTTTTCTAAGATCGATCTGTGGTCTGGTTATCAACATTTGAGGGTGAAGGAAGCTGATATTCCAAATACTTATTTCAGATACAGGTATGGGAACATTGAGTTTGTAGTCATTCCATTCGGTGTTAAGAATTCACTGATCATGTTCATGGGGATTATAAAATCTGTATTTCATGAGTTATTGTACATTTTCATCATTGTATTCATTGATGTCACCATGATATACACAAAGTCATTAGAGGAGAATAATGATCATCTCAGGACCATCCTATAGGTTTTTCAACACCACCAGCTCTATGTAAATTTTTCAAAGTGAAAGTTATGGACATAAGAGTTGCATTTACTTGGGAATGTGGTGTCTCATTAGAGTGTTTGAGTAGTTATTTCATGGGTAGCACCCAAGAATGTGTAAGAGGTTCATATTTTTCTCAGTCACATAGGCTATTACAATTTTTTTTACCCGATTTCTCCTTATTTGCACCTATGTTGATAGATCTAACAAGAAAAGACCAAGCTTTTGTTTGTATCATGTAGTTCCAGGAAAATTTCAACTATCTGAAGGGGAATTTAGTCAGTGATCTTGTTCTATGATTGTTAGGGGAAGGGTTGATGTTTGAGGTGTTTTGTGATGCTTACCGTTTGGGCTTGGGAGGCATCTTGATGCCGCAATGAGCAATGGTTTTTTATGTGTCTATGATGTTACGTCCCCAAAAATGTAACTATACCACCCCTGATCTGAGGCTAGCAGTGGTCCTGTTTGTTCTGAATTTTTGGTGACATTAACTCATTAGAGAGTGTTTTTTGTTCTTCATAGATCATACGATTTTTAGGTATATATTTTTACAGTGTGATATGAACTTGTGACAGTTGAGGTGGATAAAGTATCTTTAGGAATAGGATTTTGATATCTCTTACACACCAGGAAGGGGGAATTTTTTGGCTGATGCCTTAAGTAGGAAGACACAAAATGAAGTAGTTTGATAATCTATGGTTTCTTGGAAAGAGATGTAGGAGTTACCGGCCTTGCACTTAGATGACGGAATGGATAGTGGTAGAGGCTATTTATTTCATATGTTAGTGAATATTTCTTTGATTTAGTAGGTGGAAGAGTCTTAGTGGAGAGACTCAGAGGAAGAGGTGATTCATGATCGTGTTTTCCATGGTGATTCTCTAGATGGATGGTTGGAGGATGGACAGAATCAGATGCTATTCCTTGTAAAGCTATTTGTTCTAGTGGTGATGTGTGAGGGAGTCCGCCAAGAGTTTCATAACTCACCTTTAGTGGTACACCCAATAATTTATAATATGTACTGTGTCTTGAGGATTCAGTTTTTGTGTCCCAAGTTAATGTTGGAATCGGAAGAGTTTGTGAAAAAATGCTTAGTGTGACAACATGCGAAGGTTGAGCACCATGTTCCCGATGGTTTGTTACAGCCCCAAGATGTACCTGAGTAGAATTAGGGTGATATCATGATGGATTTAATCACAATGTTACCCAAGGATCATAGAGGGTATGATGCTATCTAGGTAATAGTAGATCGACTGATGAAATTGGCTCACATCTTAGAAATCAAGGAGTCGGGCACATTAGACACCTTGACAAAGAGGTATATGGATGAGGTGGTGTGGATACAAGAATTTCTAACATCCATTTTCTCAGACCAGGATACACCGTTTACCTCATGAATCTAGAGGGTATTACATCTTGCTTTTGGTTCTTAGTTATTCCTCAGCACAACCTTCCACCCTCAGATAGATGAGTAGATAGAACAGACTACCTAGATGTTGGGAGAAATGTTTCGGGCATGCGTCTTGGACTTTGGAGGATCATGGGTATGAAAATTTACGTTAGTATAGTTTTCATACAATAATAGATATTAATCTTCCATTGTAATTTCTCCATTTGAATCTTTTTACAGAAGTCCATTTTATTCACCTTTGTGCTTGTTATAGGTTGTGGATATAGATGTTCTTATCCTAGAGGTTGTGCGGAGTATGATAGAGAATATTCATCTTGTACTCGAGAGGATGAAAGAAGAACCTGACCAAAATAAGTTGTATTCCAATTGTAGGATAAGTCCTTTGGAGTTTGAGGTTGGGGACCATGTGTTATTGAAGGTTTCCCCTCGATGTGGGAAGTTGAGGTTTGGTTAAGGGAGAAAGATTTCTCCCAAGTTCTTTGGACCCTTTGAGGTGTTGGAATGATTTGGAAAGGTGGCATACCAGTTGTCATTGCCACCATAGTTGGAGAGGATCCATGAAGTCTTCCACATCTTCAATCTTTGTCAGTATGTTCAGTATTACTCCCATTTCATTAACGAGGGAGAGTTTGATATAAAAGAGGACACGATGTATTGGGAGAAGCCAGTAGAGATCTAGGATCATTGAGATAAGGTGTTTCATGAACAAACCATTCATTTTTTCATATTGTGGAGGCCTGGTGGCCTAGAGGAGAGTACTTGGGAGAAATAAGAATAGGTTCATACCCAGTACCTAGAGTTATTTTTGATATTTCCTTATTTTTTTCCTTGTGATGTAATGTTTAAACCTTGTTTTTTATGGGATGAGTTGTTTCCTTATTCCATAATGTGTGGTAATTTCCAAACTCATGAATACAAGATGACCATATTCCTAATTGATACACATTAATTGCGATGTGATTAAACCTGTGCGAGAAATTTAGTTCCACCCAAAGTAGATAATATATTGACATGGGGAAAGGAATTCCATGATTCACGTGTTTAGACAATGTGGTTTTTGTGCTTGTGTGTTTTACCTTATGGTTTTTTGGGTTAGCGGATGTTAGAGTAGGTGTTCTTGGATGAGGAGGTTTTCACTCCAATTTTCAAACAACATTGGGTGGTTTATCATTGAATCTTGATGTCAGTAGCTGTGTATTAAGAATAGTGAGATCCTTGAGAGGTATCTCACGGGGTGGTTGTTCAGACCCCTATTTTCCTTCTAGGTTTGGTTTTGAATTATCGAGGGTGAGAATAGTTTTAGAGGTATCTAATGTCATGGACCAGATCTCCCTAATCCATTACTTTGTGAAAATATGGAGTTTGAGGTGTTTTGGGAGGTTAATGTGACTTAATCCAATGCTTAAATTTTTCCAGTTTTTCAAATGGTAAGTGGTGACGGTGGGTCACAACGGTGACTCATGATGGCGAGTCAGGACTGGTGAGTCAGAATGGTGACTTGTACTAGCAATTCACAATAGTGAGTTTGGACCAGTGAGTCAGGTCCAGTGAGTTAGGACCGGTGACTCATAATGGTGAGTCACGAAAGTGAGTCACTGATGGTGGATTGTGATGATAAGTCGCCAGTGGTGGCTTGTCTAATGGTGAGTTACCCAATGATGACTCAGCCACTGATAGCTCATCCAATGGTGAGTCACCTAATGGTGACTCATACCCCAGTAGCTCATTCAATTGTGAGTTGCACTAGTGAATCACACCAGTGACTCCCTGTAGTAACTCACCAAATGGTGAGTCATATCCAATAGTTTTTCAAAATTTTAGTTTTCCTATAGTTTTTTCCAGATTATCCCCTTTGACATTTCCTTTGACACTAAATGCGTTTAATACCATATTTAATGGTTTTTGGAGTTATGTTGAATCAGATCTATCTTAAAAAAACCTTAATCTTCCTTTGACTTCCAAACCACGTTCTCTTGGTTAAGATCTAACTTTAATGGCTTTTAAAAAACTAATTCTAATGTTGATTTAGGATCTGGAATTTCTAAATCTAAGATCTTATTTTCCTTGTGAACTTCCATTTACTCTTGATGCTTGAAGTCCCCAAACCATTCTTCCCCGAGGAGCCGTTTGTTTTGCTACAACCTTTGGATCACATTTTCCCTAGAGGTTCTTCCTAATGCCTGCGCACTCACTATTTTGGCAGAATAAGGAAGTGCTGAGTGTTTGTTCCTTATGGTAGGTATTCCTTCATATCTCTTTTATTTTTGTATCTTTCTGGGTGGGTATATGAATGTATCTCTTGTGAATATAGTATAATTCCAATTAAATAAATATAATTTAATTAGTTTAATACCGACATGCGAGGCTGGGAAAGTGACGAATGATCATACAATTTCCTTGATATTTTGATCAATATTGTGAATTATATGGGTACATGCCTACTGGAAATTGTGATTTTTGGTGGTCATTTTTTGTGAACCTATGGGGGATTGTGAATTCTTATTGTTTGTATTCTATTGAACAATTGTATATATATAAAATTGATTAAACAAGTATATCTGGATAAATAAATGGATACCCTAGGATTGAAATTGTTCAGTGATAACCCCTGAATTAAAGAGTGAAAATAAATAAGGAGTTCCTTATTAAATATGGAAATTGTGCCTTGTGTGGTTTTTATGGTGTTTCAGTTGTGGGGTGGTTAAAAATGGTGTAATATAATATCAGGATGAGAGATCGATTGATTATGGAATGGATGAGCAGTTTTGTGCAGTAGGGATACCAAGAATGGTTGTGATGGGTGTGCTTTAGTTGTAATGAGATGTGTTTCTGGGTGTGGCTGTGAGTTGGGGGTTTGATTGGTTGATTAGATGGATTGGGCGGAATGGATTTTATGAATGATGATAGAAATGGTTGGTATGGGTAATTCCCCCAGAGTTTTTCCATGAGTAGCATGTATAAATCTCCACCCCGTGTCTTGGGAATGATCTATATTTTATCATGAATGGGTGTTAAACTGAGAGTAAGTGTGAATCCAATTAATTTACCTTGATTATTTTTCCTATGTGTGAATTTACTGTGTGGATTATTGTGTTCTATACTTGGAAGTTTCCCAGATAGTGATAGAGAAAATAAACAATTAATAATATTAAGATGGAAGGAGTTGGTTTGGTAAATGGGAAAGAGTTTGACAATGAAAAGTAAAACTATGGGTTTCATGGTTAACTATGGTTAAATCTAAGTAATGAAATGAATGGGTGATGAGAGAAAGGGAATTTTGAAGTCACTTTAATTTTACCAACTTCTGACGTGACCATTATGGATACTTATTGAGGTAGCATTTATTGTGAATCCCATAGGTTTGGCTTGAGTGTTTGGTATTATATATTTATTACATTTATTTTCCTTGTGATTTCAAAACACAACCCACCCTAGTTGATCACCATGTGATGAACACCCCATTTTCATGAGGGAGGGTGTATTTCCCAAACATCATGATGGGAGGATGGATGGATGACCACCCATTCTTCCCTACTCTCTCTTCCTGGTGGTGATATCCCAAGACACTTGAGGAAGGTTTTGGTTTGTGGGGCTTAGGTGTGTGAAAGAATTTTGTGTTTTCCTAGGTTTCTTCTGGACAAGGTGTGTTGTGTTTCCCAAGTATCTTTGGGATGAGATGTGTTGTGACCTAGTTGTGTGCGGGCGGGATGTGATGTGGTTGTGTGGCCCAAGTGTCTACGGGCGAGATGTGGTTGTGAGGTATAAGTGTGTGTGGGAACGATGTGATGAGCTTAGTTCACCCAAATTACAAGAACAACTATGAGTCCTAGGTGTGTGTGGGAGGGTTTCAACATGGTACATTCGGAAGATGTGGGAGTGCCCAGACGTTTTCAGTTAGGGTGTGAGAGTGGCTAATTAGTGGGAAAGTGGTGCAGGGTACCCTATCATTGATATTATTACTTTATTACTTTACTTGACTTGTATTATTTGGTGAGCATTCCTTGGTGTGGTGGGATGGTTGTTATGCCTTATCAGGTGATGTTGGTTGTGTAATTTTCTCATAGGATAATTAGTAAGCTTCTCTCACTTATTCATGAAAGACTTTGGTTTTTCCTACTGAGTATACTTGTTTTCTCACCCTATGTTTATAAAACAATTTTTAGGTTTCTAGGTTGACTACGTGGACTATGCTGGGTATTACTATCATGGACTTTGGTATAGGTTCCATGTCACTACTTAGCCTTATTTTATCTATTTAATTCAGTGTTTTTATTGTATTTGTATCAATTTTATATAAACATGAATATGGGATGGTTTTTGATTTCTTTTATATATATTATGTCTTGAAGTTGTTTTGGGATGAACCATCTTATCTTCAGATCTTTTTTTCTTATAAAGGGTAATTCCTCCTATATTGTGAGATCTTTATACCCTTTGTGCTAGTCACCACCCTGAGGGCTACTAGAGGCGGGACTCGATGGTCATTATCTCCCTTTCGGCATTTCTATCTCTGGAGGGGCAAATTTGGAGGGAGGGGGTCATAATAATAATAATCCTAAAATGTCTTGGATTGAATAAGTTATCAAAATTTAAGACATATTAGGAATGATTTTCCAAATAATATGATTTCTTACTCTTATTAATCTTGATTGATACTCACATTGACTATTTTGGTTTTAGTTAATGGTAGGAACCAAGAGGAATCATGTGAACAATGAACAAATAATATCATATCTAGTGCAATGAATGTCCCCATGTGTTTGGAATTGGTATGGGAGATGGAAAGAAAAATCGTGTGGCAATTGTAACTCCCCTAGGATTTCAGGTTTATTAATACTTAATGTTAGCTAGATCATTTGTATTTTAATTATTTTTGAATGTTCAAGGTGTTGGGGTAGCTCAAGAGTGGGTTAAGTAAGAACAATACTTACCTAAATCTAATCAAAAGTTGTAGGGAGGATTTCACAACATGAAACATGTTTGATTCCATGTAAAAGTGTGGACAAAACCTCTGGGGGTTAGGAATAAAGTGTTTAATGACATTAACCATAGGTTAAAATCATGAATGTGTCATGGGTATTTTTTTAATGTGGTCAAAAATATAATTTCCCCCTAAAGTCCTTTAAATATTTCCACTTCTTTACCTATATTCAATTATAGGATTTGGGTTTATAAGGGATTCCCATTGAAGGTTTTGTCTCTCCTCTTCTTTTTTATTAACAATTTGAAGTGTCTTTCATTATAGTGGTCATCCCATGGTATGTCTAATTCTATTCAAGCCTTATATATTTATTTATTCTGATTTTCCATCTTTACATTTTCTAGAACCCTAAAGTTTAATTTTGGGATTTATTTTAGAGATTCTACATGACATGCTCATTTCAGGTGGGGATTCTTAGTGTTTTGGATTATCTATGCATGAGTTTGGATTTTATTACCATTTTTTGGATTTTATATAAATTTGTATATATTGATTTTCAGGTCGGTGGGTATGTATCCCTATGATACTTCTTCTCGTGATATAAAAGTGACCGGGTGGGCCCGTATATACATAGTAGACCCCATATATGGGGGTGTGAGATGCTATAGAACTATTAAAATAGTGTTTCCAATTTAATTATTTAGTGGTTTTGTGGATGTATTCCCAATAAAATAATACTTGAGGGATCATTTCAAGCTTGGTTATATTTAGAATGACCAGGAAAATGGTGTATGGGATCGGGTTGTGGGTTCCCTATCTTGTGTGATTTTTAGTGCTTGGTTGTCTCTTGATACATGGTATTTTATGTGACCTCCCTAGAATCCATAGGGATGAGTTGGTGTGTATTATATTACTTCCATATATTTATTCTAACTTCCTTTGGTGGTGTACTTATGATTTTATTATCACACCCAACATGAGTATCTTGATGTGTGTGCAGACTTCATGACAAGGGATCCCACCATGGGTAGGGGTCTTGTGAGAGACTGATGAGTAGATACTGGTGGACTTGGATAGAGGTGATATCAAGTCATGCAACAAGATAATTTATAGTTATGAATATTAATTTTTTGTTCAGTTCATTTTGTACAATGATCCACTATATGCGAGGATCCCTTTTTACAACTTTGTATGACCTGGTATGTCATCATGTTATAGCATGTTATGATGAGGTTATTATTTCTAATTTATTATTATAATAATTATATTTATTGTTTCTTTTGATTTTTTATTGCTTCTTTTATATGTGTTACTCTAATGGACATATGATATTGAGGGCATAGTCTCCCCACAATGTTGCTCATACCCCCTACACCAGTTGGCAGCCTCTTGTTTATGAGGAGTTTCATATGAGGTCACATACCACTCCCTTCCTAGATAGGCTGATTTGGGATGAGGTGTTAGAAATTTTTATTAAAGCTCATTTTTCTTCTAAATTACTATTTAGAGATTTTTATAACAAAGATAGGATGGATGGTACTTGATTAGGGGTTTAATCTTGTTCCTAGACAACACTAGTGTAGTATACCTTGGTGTTTTTGGGGAAGAAAGATTTATTTTATTGGTTGCGATGTTAAAATTTTATACTATTACTAGATGTTATTGTATGGATACAGTAATGTTATTTTACCCCATTTCCTGATTGGAAAAAGTTGGTGAGTTCATGAATCATGGATAGGAATGTAGGTTCATACATATGTCACAATCCAATTTTCATGAGATTAATATGGGTTTAAATTAACTAAATTCTAACAATAATATATTCTGTGTTTTCTAAAATATATCATTGGTGAAATATAATTAATTTTACATGATCATGATTATATTTATATTATCATCACTGTGATTAATGTATTGGTACTAAGGATTTGGGATTAGGCATTGGGTAAGGATTAATAGGGATATGTCTAGTGGTTGTGGGTGGTTTTAGGGTGTGTTACATAGGATCTTCATGTGTGAATGTGTACACCTATTAATTTCTTAAGTATTTGAATATTTGAGGAATTAATGGTGTTTATGAGTTTGTATTGTAATTTTTTGATAATGTAACATTTTTGATGTACTACAGTTCCACCGATGAACTAGCTTGAGAACATTCTTGAAAGAGGGAATACCCCTATTGTACCTCCAGATGTTGAGGAGGGTCTGGCCGAGATTTCTACAAAATCCACTCATGTAGTCCATGTTGTATATCATCTTTGGCTAGGATCTTTCCACATCATGATGATGGAATATAGAGGTTCCCTTTTGGGATGAATGGGAATTGTTGATTATGCGTGGTATTTCTAGCTACAACACCCTACAACCATCCATGGTATAATAGTTCCTCAGAATACTGAATAATGGATTGAGATATTTGAGGGGATCTTTAACATTGTAGGTATTCTTGGTTATCTTTGAGTGAATTTGACGATGTTTATGCTATAGGGTCCTACTAGGAAGTGGTGGGGCATGATGATATAGGATCAGATACTTAAGGGTATGATGTGGGCAGCCTTCAAGGACCTCTTTTTAGAGAAATTGTTTCAAAAAGTACTAAGGTTGGATCGAGCTCATAAGATCATGAAACTCTTGAAAGGGATGATGTTAGTGGCTATGAATGTGACCCATTTTGGGGATTTAATATGTTTTTATCTACTGTTAGCCCTAAGTGAGATTAATAAGTTTAAGATTAGAGTTTTTATATTGGTGAGACATCAGGTTTGGAAATTTGATATGACCTTATATTTATATGTGGTTTATAAGGCTCACACTATTGAGAAGGGCTTAGTAAAGGAAAATTTAGTAGGGTCTCTACCCTCTTTCAGCAGAATCATTCTAGATAGTGTTGAGAAAGATTCTTCCAGAGGATAGAAAAGGATATCAGAAAAGTCTCACCAGGGCAGTGATAGAAAATTAAGGTAGTTTAGGGGTTCATCTCTTATAGCTTCAAGAAGGACTCATCTCTTATTATTTCACTGAAAGAAAATAAATAATTATCATAGTATGTGTATGAGGTATCTAAGAGAGTTTTATTCTTAAATAAGGATGAGGCATCTCAAATTATTTTGTTTAATGTTATCCAAGTAAGTTTTAGAAATAGGCTTGGGGTAGATAGAGGCCTTAAAACCCTTATTAGGATGGACCCATACCGATAGTTATGCTTCTTCTAGGAGTTTTGACCATATAGTAGGTCATGGATTTTAGCCGCAACAGTTATTGACTTTGTAGGATTCAATTAATCTAGTGATCTTGGGATTAATGGGATAGGTCCATGGATCTGAGGCTAGCTGGGTGTATGCATTGGATCATGATCAAAAAATGACATAGAGGTAAATTCAATGGTTAATGATATTATTTATGTTATATCAATAATCTTTACTGCATTTTTTAATGTAGATGCATCTTACTCATTTTTTCCACCCAATTTGTTATTGGTTTAGTGTTTCTGGTGATGTTTTTCCTAGATTTTTTATCCCTTAAGACACCTCTTAGGAAGAGGGAGAAATATATTTAAAGGTTTCAAGAGTGTCCCATAGTGGCCTATGACTTTGGAAATCTATAAGACTTATTGATTTTTTAGATGATTTGATTCAATGTCATTTCTTTCATTGATTGGTTGACATGTTTTTGAGTTCACATCGATCGCTATCAGAGTTAGGTGGATTTTTCTCCCCTAAGTGAGAGGGGTATTTTTTATAAGGAATTGGAATCTATAGGTTGGAAGAGTAGGACCAGACCTTATCTTGATTTGGGATATTGCAAAAAAGGTGGTAGGTATGGTTATTTCTCCAGATCAGCTGATGATTCTATCCAATCTAACTTCTATGTAAGATCATTACTTATACATATTCCTTAATGTTTTTTTGGACTCCCTCCTAAGTGGGGGATTGTTTTTGAAATTGAACTCATATAGGGTGTGAAGACTATATCGATTCCCCCATATCATATGAAACTAACTGAGTTTAGATAGATAAAGGTTAATATTGATAACTTGGTGGTGAAGGAATTCATTCACCGAAGAACTTATATTTTGGGTGCTCCTATCTTATTCACTAAAAAGGTTGATGTAAGACTTTGACTATGAGTGTATTATCAGAAACTGAATCAGGTCACAGTGAAAAATATGTATCCATTATGAAGGATCGTTGATTTATATGATTTTATATGAGTATCTCATGATTCCATTCAGTTTAACGAATTCACTGATGATGTTCATGGATCTCATGAATTGAGTTTTTCACCCTTTCATAGACTCCTTTGTTATTGTTTTCATTAATGATATTCTAGTATATTCATGGGAACCAAAGTTATATACTTAGGATCTTGATATTTTTTTAGGATACACATAGAACATCATCTTTATTCTATGTTCTCAAAGTGTCATTTCTAGATAAAAGGGGTGTGATTCCTTGGAAACATTGATTCAGATACAAGAATATTATTTTATCTAAAGAAGGTGGATGCATTTATGTCTTTGGATTGAACCCAAAATGTGTTAATTATATGGATTTTATTAGGTTTTCCAAATATTATAGGTGATTCATATAAGAATTATCTTGCATGGTCGCACACATTACTGGAATTATGATGAAGGGAGAAAATTTTATATGGATGGATCAGTGTGTGGAGGATTTTTATGAGCTATATATAATTTTAACAACCACTCATATTTTGATTCTTCTAGACCATGAGATTTTCTAAATAGTTTACTGTGATTCTTAAGGAATTAGTTTGTGGAATTTATTGATGTAAATAGATCAAGTTTCCACTTATGGTTCTCATCATACATGACACCATGAGTGGAACAAACCTACTCACGACTTGAAGCTAGATATCGTGGTGTCTGATTTGATGTGTTGTCATTATTATCTTTCAGGTGAGAGGTTTGTTATCTACACTGACCACCAAACCTTACAATATATCAGTCCTCTATTGGGACTTGAACCTATGGAAGAGATTCTAGGTCGAGTACTTTAATACATTTGATGTTGAGATGAAATATTACATAGTGAAGGGGAATGTTGTCATAGATTCACTTGATAGGATATCAAAAGATCTAGGGACACATATATCAGAGTAGGAATGAAAGATTTTTAGCTTTATAGTGGATTGAAAAGTTGGTGTATTTGAGGATCAGGGGTCGGTGACCTATGCTCCCATTATCAACACCTCTTCATTAGTGGATTGATTAAGAGATATATAGGAGTTAGATTCCTATTTTTTGTGATGTGAGATTTATTTTTGTGAGAAAATATTATTTTAGGATGACTATTGGATAGGAATTATGTACTTCATATACATGTAAGGGTTGCGGTTCGTATATCCATGAGGGAGGAGTTGATAAGGGACTCTCACAACTCATAGTGAGTGGTACATCTAGGATTGATCAAGATGTATTAGGATATGAAATTCCTTTTATGGTTCCCATATATGAAGAAACATTTTAAAGGTTTTTTATCATCACCTTACCTATAATAGGGTAAATAACATCAGTGGCTAGGTGAGATACTTCAGCCTCTTCTTATGCCTTTGTTGAAGCAGAATGAGGTGAAGATGGAATTTATCATGGGAATGCCTAGGCACCTGAGGAGTCTTGAGGAATTGTGGATAGTGGCTGATTAGATGAAAAAGGTTTCACACATTTTTCTAATTTGGGAGACATAGACTATATATGGGATGGTAAGATTTTATGTGTGGGAATTGGTGTGGTTGAATGATGTTCATATGACTATCATGTTAGATTGATATAAAGATTTTACAACTCATTTTTGGAATGTCCAATAAAAGACTTTGTGATCATAGATGATGTTGAGTACAATATATCTCTAGCAGACATACAAGAAAATGAATAGGGTGATCTAGATTCTAGAATATATGGTCATAGATTGTGTACTCAATTTTAGTGGGTTATGTGATGGACATATAGCATTGTTAGAGTTTTCCTTTAATAAAATATTTCATGAATCTAATCATATGGACCCTTTTAAGGATCTATATTGTCAACCATATTGTTTTTTGTTGTGTTAGTTTGAGGTGGGTGAGTTGATAGTGATCATGTAAAGCCTAGTCCAAGAGAATTTTGAGTTCATGTGGTTAGTATAAAAGTGGATGGTAACTTCCCTGAAGTAAGAAATGTTCATATTATAACTAGTGGTGATGATCCTTAGAGTTTTCTGTGGTGGACCATGTGTTTTTGGGGTGTGTTCACCATACATAGGGAATCAGAATTTGAGAATGAAAGGGAAGATAGTGTCTTGGTTTACTGTTATGTTTGAGATTTTGGAATATATTATAATTGGGAATTACCACTTGGATCTTCCTCAATGACATTGAGGTATGTATAATGTGTTTCATGTGTTGCAGGTCTATAGATATGAGATGTATCCTTCACACATGATTGATAGTGATGATGTCGAGTTGGAGGTAGATTCTTTGTTTGAGGAATGAACAATGCAGATCACAGACCAATTTTATAAGGTTCCGTAAGGGATAAAAGGAAATCCTATTTGTGATTTGTTGTGGCATGGGTATACCCATGAGAAAACCTTAGAGAAAGAGTTAGATATTTAGGCACAATGGTTGTAATTTCTCATTGGATACCCTTATAGACACTTCTCAAGGATGAGAAGCCCTTATAGAGTGATTTTGTAAACCCCCATCATTTTTGAGGTGCATTATTACTTAATTTATACCATATCATGTTTATTTTACTTATTTTTGGATGTTCAAGGTGTTAGGGTCACTCAGGAGTGAGATTGAGTGGAACGGGCCAAAACTAAAATTTATCAGGATTTACAATCATGCTTTTACAATGTGACACATGTTCTATTCCATTAAAAAGTTAAGAAACATCCTCCATGGGTTCTTCTTGAAGAGGTTCACATTTCAAATGTGTATTGGGTAGTTTTTTTAAAAATTTTAAAGGGGTAATTACCCCCCAAATCCCCTTAAACATCCCCTCTTCCTTCCCTTGAACCCCTTATAGGACTTTGGTGCACAAGGGCCTTCCTTCAAAGGTTTTGGGAATCCTATCATTATTTATTCACCATTTTGAGTTATTTGAATTGTGGTTGTTGTCCATTGGTAATTATAATACCATTCAAACCTTATATCCATACTTCTTTGGGTTTTTCCTTATTTACCCTTTCCTAGAACCCTAATGTCTGGTTTTGGGACAAATTTTAGGGATTTAGAATGTTGTGATTGTTTTAG
Organism: Viscum album; assembly: GCA_963277665.1. NCBI lineage: Eukaryota > Viridiplantae > Streptophyta > Magnoliopsida > Santalales > Viscaceae > Viscum > Viscum album. The sequence continues at coordinate 582,733,757 of OY728148.1, forward strand.
GTGGTGATTATTGGTGTTTTGTCTTCACTGTGATTGAGGTAGGAATTAATTACTAGTGTATAACTTTGAAATGAATCTCTATGTATTTATTTATATGTGGGTTTATTTATAGACCTCTGATACTTTTGTCTGTGGTATCAATGTGACCTAGAATGTCTGTAAAAACATAGTAGGACCCTTAGAGGGGGGAGTGAAATTATTTGACATGATTAAAGTGGAATTTTCACTTGGATTTCAGAGTGAAATAGAGGTTGTATTACAAGGAAATGTGGAATTTAGGGAGCCATTTGGGCTTACTTATAGTTATAATGACTGGGATAAATGGTGTAGGGGATTGAGTTACGGGTTCCCTAGATTTCATGACTTTTAGTACTTTATTATTTATTGGTGCTTGCGATTTTATGAAACCTGCCTAAAATATAAAATGATGGGTTGGTGTGAATGATATAACCTACCTAGAATCATATGAGATGATCAAGTGTGTTGAGGATACCTCCCTAAAAATGTGGGGATGGGTTGATGTGTTGAGATGATCACCTTGAGTGAGAAATTATGGGCCGTGTTTCTTGATGAGGTCATGAATAGTGTATTAATATGTGATCTATGTGTGATATTAGTTCTTTATGTTTAAACAAACTTTCCTTATGGCATGGTGTTGAAATAGGTAGTGTTGAGATTTGTGTAAACCTAGTTAGCACATAATGTCCCTATGGGCTGTGTGTCTTATGAAGTCTTGGACCTGGATACGATGCAAACCATGCCCCAGGCTTGGTTTTCCACATGACCCCTAGAACTTCTCCCCTTAAGCCATGGGTTGATGACTCACAATGAGGGTGTGAATGTAATTCAACATAGATACTATACCCCCATGTTAGAGTAACACAACAGATGTAACAAAAACATACAATAGTGGAAGAATAAACAAACATAGAGATAAAGTAAATAGAAATAGACTAAAAAATATAATAAAAGCCTCTTAGGTGGTGTATTATATATATATGTCTGCATGGTATGCCATTACAAAATGGGTATAGGAAACAAGAAGAAAACATACAAATAAAAGGTACCAAAGTAAACAAATTCCCAAAAAAACTGCTCCATGGAATCTCAAGCCTAAGAACAGTCCTCTACTCCTAAGATCTGTCTAATAAAAAGAGTCAACAACTAGATGAGTGATATTTTCCCCTATCCAAACCTATATAAAAATAGTCTGGTCGGGTGCCAAGGGTGGTCCGGGTAGGGTGTGAGATATATCTCAGTAGGACCCCACCAACGGTGACTATGCATAATCCGAATGGAGCTCATAAGTAAACCATGTGAAGCTAACAATAAGAAACAAAGTAATGAAAAATAAAAAATCAACCTCCTGGTCAGGTTCCTAAAGGACACCATACGAGTCTACCTACTTCAGCTCAATGATGGTATGTCTAATCAGGTCACACAATATATATATAGGTTATCACTGGCATGAGGTAGGAATGACTCTCATATATATATATATATATCATAGCTGGTGTGGGGTAAGAATGCCTCCGACCCATAGAAGATACTGTCATGGGGTAAGAATTCCTCCCATCCATACATGATACTGGAATGGGGTAAGAATGCATCCCATCCATACATAGGTTATAATCGATACGGGGTAAGAATGCCTCCCTCCCATATATGCATAGAGGTTATCAATGGTGGTGGGTGAACATGCCTCCCCTAAAAACATTTCATAAGTTTCATGGGGTAAGAATGACTCCCATACCAACATTCATATTGTATGTCATAAGCATAACAATGTCATAAACATTTACATTATATAATGTAAGGAAAATCACCTCACATCATTTCAAATTGAACAAGAAAACCAATTATGCAACGCCTTTAGTAATAATTCATGATAAGGGAAAGTCATAGTATCCCTTGAAACCATTCTAATTTATCCAAATCACTTTAAAGGGTTATTCCAAATCATATAAGCCAACCTACAAATCCAACCACTCAATTTTCCTAATATGGAAAATCCATTTCATGTCACAGTGTCAAGGTCCAAATGTCAAAATCAAATACTCACCCATTTGGCCAATTATTAAATGAAATGGCCTATGAACCATTGATGCACCTTGGTTTTCTCAAAATACCCAAGGTACAATGACCAATTCAATTAACACCCATTCTAGGAGCTACAAACCATAAATAGGGTTTTTGGAAAATTTTCCTAAAATGAAAAATTTGGTTGGCACACCAATTTGGTGTCTATTTAAAGAAAGGGTGTTCTATAAAACCCTAAACATGAATCAGTTAACCCATGTCATCATGCTAGGTTCAATTAGACACAAATAATCAACACAATGGGGGATATCGGCAATGGCCGGGTCGTGGCATGACAAAATAATTATGAAACAACCAAAACTCAACTGGAAAACCATGTGACTACCTACCTTAGGGCTGTCGATGATTCCTTGCTGAGTATCATACTCATATTTGATGTAGGTTAGATTAGATCTAAGTTTCCTTCCAATTCCTTGAAAATAAGGTGAATGAGCCTATATCTAAATAGTTCAACATATGTTGATATTTAGCAAGGAAGGAGGAGTACACGAGTTTATCCTTACCTCAGGGGATCTGATGCTTCTGACAGATCAAGAAACTGTCTCTGGATGAAGGAGTTGAAATTGATTGAAGCAGAAGAAGGCTTGATATTCAATGGGATGGAATAGAGGAGGTACATTCCTCATGAGAAGAGAAAAGAAGAATTATGACTAAAAATGGGAGAGGAAAAATGGTAATTTTTCCTTAAAAACTGGCTTTCCCGATTTCTATGCATAGTTTGACAAATGTGTGCAAACCGTGCACACGATTCTTCCCCTTTCCTGCAAGTATTCATAGTGTTATCTCACAGTTTCCCAAACAATGTGAACACCATGAATAACCCACTTCCTCACTGGGCACACCACATAACCTCCGCATATGGTTTCACTAACCATGCACATACTGTGAAAATGGGGTCTACAACCATCTGTAACTGGCCACACAGTTGTGTGGCTGGGTCACACAGTTGTAGAAAATCCAACCCACCCTGCTTTCCTCTTTTTTGGAGCTCCAGGCTTTGGAAGTTCCCCAGACGCTCCCGTGACCTCTTTAGCTTTATTAGTAGACCCCACTAGGACCATTTAATATATTCAAAAAGAAAAACTAATGGTATTTACCTTGGTCAAAGAGTCATGAAATTATATATCTATTCTTACATTTATTTTCTAACGATGTATCCACCTTTATACAATTGATTAATTTATGATAAAGGATCATTAGTGGTGTCCTATTGGTTTTATTCTCACACCCTTCATGGGAATTTCGATGCACAAGAAAACTTTATGAACATGGATCTAGTAATGGGTAAGGGTCCTATGATAGAATAAGTGGTAGATATTGGTGGATTGGGATAAAGGAAATACTAGTACATGAATTAGGATATTTTTTAAGGTGTTCCACTTTAGTTATTTTTGTTCTTATATTCATTTTGTACATTGATCTACAACATGTGGGGATCCATTTTTACTTCTTTGTATAACTTAGAACACCATTACATTATAACATGTTATGAAATGTTTATTGTTTTTTCTATTTTTTTATGATGCTTATATTTACTATTTCTTCCTCATTATTTATTGATTATGTTATATGCATGACTTTATTGTATATATGATACAGAGGGAATAGTCTCCCCAAATATTTTCTTAGGGACTCACTGGTAGTCAACTGACTCTTGAATATGGGGAGGCACACATGAGGTCATGTATCAATCTGACCTGGATCAAGTGATTTTGGTTAGGGTGTTTCAAATATTCTTACAAAACTCTCTCAAGTTATGAACAATAATATGAATCTTGTTGAAATTAAAAATGAGCAATGGAAGAAATGACTCACCATTGATTCTTTCACAGGGAAATATCCACCTTTCCATAGTGGGTATTCCAATCCACTAATTTCTTACTAGTGCATCAGTATGGTGGAAAAGATATTTTCAGTTCTCTAGTGTTAGAATCCTTAAAAGGTTGTGTTAGTCATATTTCATTTAAAAGGTGAACTCGATCAATGGTGAAATATTATCAAGAATATGAGGCAATGAGAATTAATTAACTCCCTAAAATTGAAAGAGTTTACGAAGATATTTTTCAATAAGTATTTTCTTTGATGTCTTCACACTAAAATGAAGTAGGAATTCCTAGAACTGCAGTATAAGGATAATGAATCCATTGACACATGTGAGTAAAATTCCACAATACTTTCACATTACACTTATAGTTCTATCATTGACCCTCAAATAAAAATTTATTAATTATTTATGGGGTTAAGACCAACCATCCAAAACTTATTAGATATAAGACACTTTAATAATTATCAAGAATTTTTTTAATATAATCTAAAGATATAAATAGAGATTATAGACTCCCAGAGTTTTCATGGTTTTGGGGATAATAAGAGAAAGATGAAGTTTCGAGGAAATTCAAATAATAAAACCTACGGATGGAATAAAATTATTCTTTCTTTATATAAAAATGATGGAATACTCCTGGAAGAAATTTCCTTTAGGGGATAGGGAAATTCTTCAAGTGTTGAAAATAAGTTCATCAATCACATGAATTTTAATGAGAAAAAAAGATTATTATCAATGATATGGATGTAAATAATGATTAACCAAATGCACCACCTACACTATAATTATACAATTACAAGGAGTATGTACATTACTTCAACTAGTACATGAATACAAGGTTTAATTATAACAATTTGTGTCAATAAACTCCTAACCTAATGGAAAAAGTGAACGCCTATGTGATCACATCCAATGAAGCGGGTCACAAGAAGAAAGTTGTGGAATTTACACTTATCATCTAATTTATAACTAAAAATGTATTATTTGATTCAAGTTTCACCAACTCTTTTATATCCATAGAATCTTATTAGGGTATCACATCACCACATGAATGATGATATATTGATTTATTGGTGGAAATTATTAATGGTATGATGATTTTACCTCAATTATAAAACTCATATCTGATAGAAGTTTTCAAGAATGTGATTCTTGAAACTAATATCATTATCAATATAATTGGAATTGATGTGATTTTGGGAATGTATTGGATCTCTCTATATAGATCCCATATCTATTACTGAGGATTAAAATTCACATTTGATATCCTAAATCAACTTATGATCATCTATCTATGTGTGGATGATTATGAACTTCCAATGTAAATTAATTTTATTATGTAGGTCAAAATACATACTCGTGAGGGGTATCTAGCTCAAATGGTTAGGGATAAACTCAATATTAATGATACTCCACTTATTTAGAAATACAATGAGGTATTTTTTATGAATTTCCTAGTCTTACTATGAATCATGAAGTTGAGTTTTCAATAGAAATCATACCTAGTGCAACGATTATATCCAAAAAACCTTATTAAATAACCCTAATTGAGTTGTAGGAATTCAAGAAGAAACTCCAACAGAATTTGGATAAGGGATTCATACACCCAAGTGCTTCACCATGGGATTCACTAGTTCAGTTTTTAAAAACAAATATGGGTCAATTAATCTCTGTATTGATTATATTGATATTAATAATATCATGTTAAAGAAAAAGTATTATCTACCACATATCAATGATTTCATTGGTCAACAGTTAGGAGATCAATACTTATCAAAGATTAACCTTTGATCTGTATACCATAAATTAAGTTAAAAATAAGTTTATTCCAAAGAAAAACATATATATGAGGTATATACACAATAAATTTATAGTGAGGCCATTCAAACATAAAAATTCCCCCACTATCTTCATAGATCCAATGAATATAGTCTTTATAAATTACTTTGATCAATTTTTGATAGTATTTATAGATGATATTATCATATATTATAAGAGAAAAGAAGATCATGATGATCATTTGAGGATTGTGTTGAAGGACATGATAAAGGAGAATCTATATTCCAAAAGTTATAATGTGTGGATTATGGATGAAAAAAGTATCATTCTTGGGTCATGTAATTTCAAGAGAAGGTATATTTATTAATCCTTCAAATAATGATGTCATTAAACAATCACCCAAAACTACATTAGTGATTGAGGTCCATATTTTTCTAGTATATTTTTAATAATAATGAAACATTGAAATAAATTTGTCATGGATATCAAATCCACTAATAAATTTTACATAGAAGAGAGCCAAGTTTCTTTAGGAAGATGAATGTAAATAAAATTTCCAGGATATGAATAAAAGGTTAGTTAGTGAACCTTGGGTTACACTACCATATAGTGAAGAAGGTTATATGATATATAGTGATGTATAAAAGAATGTATTGGGATATTTACTCATGAAAAATTTCTTGGTGGTAGTATATTACTCATGTCAATTGATTATTTAAGAGAAAAGTATATGAATCGTGATTTAGAGCTACCAGTGGTAATATTTTCATTGAAAATATAGAGAAATTATCTTTATGGTGAAACGTTTGATTATATATTAAACATAAAATATTAAATTATTTATGAAAATAATAATAGTATAATATAATCCAAAGGATAAGGATAAAATTGATTAAATATTATAAATACTCTATATATTAACACCATGCAAAGCTGAAAAAGCTGTATAATGATTTGAGCTTGAAGGATCATGCTATATTGTCCATGATGAGTTTTGGAAAAGAACCAATAATTATGTATTTTTATAAGATGGACCTTGAAATAATAATGAAGGTAGAGAAATATTACCTTTCTTAGATTTATATTGAACCATCTATACATGTGAAGATTAAAGAGGCATAGAAGGAAGATATGAAGCTATAAAATAAGGCAAGAAAGACTCTAGAGTTCAACCTTGTCCATAATGGAATGATAAGATTCATGACCTAAACATGTTTCCCTATAATACCAAAAGAAAATAATAAGATATTTGATAAAGATCATAGATCATCATTCTCTATCCATCCTAGAAGTATAATATCTATAGAGATATAAAAGATCATTTCTGGTGGGACAACATGAAGATGGATAGTGTGGAGTATATATCTCAATGTTGGTATGCCACCAAGTTAAGGTTATCTTCCAGAAGATCAATGTGATGATGAAACCATTACCCATACCAGTATGGAAATGGAAAAAACCACCATGGATTTCTTCATATGAAATTACAAGACATCAAAAGGCCATAACACTATATGGTATTTAGTCTATCACCCTATGAATTTAATGAATTTTATAATAATAGAGAAGATTTATCACTTGAATAACTTTCTAGGATATAGATTAGGGAGATGGAAAGGCTGTATAGAGTAACAATGTCAAGTTTATCTGATCAAGATCCAAGGTTTTCCTTCAATTAATGGATAACTATTTAGTAAGAATTTAATTCATCATTGAAATTTAACATTGTATGTCATCATAATCACTATTTATTATTTATTTTATTGGAAATAATGTAGGAAACTAGTAGAAGGAGAAACAAGATAAGCCAAGACCTAAGGGGGTTTGAAGTAGTGAAGGCCAATGAAATCCACTCTAATGATGTTCACCCCTCTGCTTTTAAGAAACCCAAGTCATAAAAATAGCAGACACTTTAAACATGACCCACAATAGAAAAAATATAATCATCCACCATTACCTTCATGCCACATGTGTCTTAGAAAAACATTACTGGAGATCAAACCAAGACACTTTCTGCTGACATAAGTGATCAACCAAGGAGGATTAGTAGAGTCATGCAACGAATTATAAAGGACAAGGGAGTCTGTTTCAGATTTCACAACGAAAATGTTACCCTATTGATAAAGGGATAGGCCAGTGAGGAAGTCAAGAGCCTACGCTTGAAGGGGAGATATGAGGACAATGTATGTAGTGAATTCCAAAACGACCAGTCCACTAGAGTTATAGACCAGACCAATACCTCTCATGATCTACGAGGTATAGGATCCATCGTTATTGAATTTCAATCCCCACACAAGAGGGTTCTAGAAAACCCAATTACCTCTCATAATTATCATATAAACAAGAGTCTGGGGATGTGACTGTAATATGTTGAATGAAGGAGTGTACCACCAGGTCTCAAAGTGCCTGACCAAATCATGGAGGAGCCTCTGAGTCCTTGCGATGATAGCCCTCCTATAAGAGTGTCCCCCTCATACCGATATTTTTTTTCTAGACTTCCAAAGACACCAACAACCTGCATAGAGGATGAGGATTCTATCACGTCTCTTCACTCCTTTTCACCCATATTGTGAAACCAAAGTTCCAAGAAGGAGCCCTCAGGGGAGGACAGGGAGAGAAGAGTGTTGAAGGTACCAAAGAAAGACCAAACCACCCATGCCCATTCCCCCTCGAAGAATATATGGTCGGTGATCTCTTCTAGGTGATGTTTGTGATAGGAAAAACAAGATACCAAAGGGATGGTACATTTTCTAAAATTTTCCTTGGTAGGGACGAAGTTATGTCAAAGCATCTAGGTAAGAAAATTAATCTTAGTTGGTATTTTATTGGTCCACAAGACCTCATTCCTACGGACCCACAAAACCTGGGAAACCATAGACTGGTAAAAAATGCTAACTGAGAAGGCCCCCGAGTAGGAAAGGGTAAAAACACACCTTTCTAGATCCATGGAGGATTAAATGAGATAAAAGGAGCGATGCTGATCTTCATCAAGGATCGCCTTGATGAACTTAGGGTATACACTGGCTTCCTTGAACATGATTGTGAAGTAGGGGAAAGTAGAGAAACCAAGACACGAACCCGACTAGTTTTGATGCCAGAAGGACAACATACACTCCCCAATGATCTAGTGGGCCATAAGTTTCTGATCCGAGAAAATAGGGAGAAGCATATAGAGGAAGGGGACATGTTGAATGTCACCATCATTGTGCTTCACTCCAGATTCCTGCTGATAATATTACACTAAATATTACGATGTTATTGGATATCCGAGGAAAATATTGCATGCCTGAAAAACAGAGTGTCATCCATGCTATTAACATTGATCCTTCCATACCATATGGGATTCACCATCTTCTACCAAGCCACCTAGTGGAATTTCCCTTCTGCATGAGAATCCCAAAAAAGTGGGCAAGTATCCTTTAAATATTTCTAATGACTCCTTTTGGGACCTTGATCACACATAGGGCATGCCCTAGAGTGTCTAGAAGGATGATTTTTATGAGAGAAATTAGGCCCCTAAAGGAAACGTATTTATTATTCCAATTGATAACTCTATTTTATAGCTTGGAAAATATGGGATCAAAGTCTCTAATTCGGAGCTGGATTGAGGAGACCAAGGAGCCCAGATAGGACATGGGTAGGCTACCGTGTTCCATGGCTTGGGTATTGCAGATCTATGCCACTAGACTATGAGGGAAATGTTTAGAAAGGAGGACCTCACTTTTGGACTTGTTGATGACTTGTCCGCTCCACTTTTGATAAGTATAAACCACTTTTATAAGGCCACAGATGGACTTCCTGCTGGAATTGAGAATAATATGAGTATCATCTATGTACATGAGGCGAGAAAAAGAGGGAAGGTTCCCCTTCCTATGACATGATTGCACCTCCGCCCTGTTCAGGCTTCTATGAATGAGGCGGATAAGGAAGTCCTTGGAGAAAATGAAGAGGCTAGGGGAAATATGATCTTCCTGTCTCAAGCCACGATTCACTTTGAAGAAACCTTGGGTCATACTCATAAAGTTAACTGCCAACCAGGAGGAATTGAAACAACGGAAGATGATATTGGTGGAAGTGGGGGAAAATCCCATACCAGTTAGTATGTTGCTGATATAACTCCATAAGACATGATCTAAGGCCTTACACATTTCCAATTTAATTTTCTGATTAGACCCGTGGGTATTATTATTGAGATCCCATAGCATCTCTTGGGCCAGCACGATGGAAACCTAAATGGTTCGATCTTTCATGAAGCTATGATGCTCTTCGGAGATCCATTGGTGGAGATGGAAAACCAGCCCGAAATTGATGATACCAACAAGTATTTTATAGGTGATGTTTTATAATCTAACTGGGAAAGAAGGAGGATGGAGGAGGGGTTATTATTCTTGTAGTGGAGGACAAGCCTAGTGGTTGCCACAACCCTCGGAAAGTGCCCACCCCGAAAGAAGTCTGGGATGGACTTAGAGAGATCACACTTAACCACCTCCCACAAGTCCCTATAAAAATAAGCAGGGAACCCATTGAGACCAGGAACACTTTCAACCTTGAGGTTCAAAATGGCCATGGGATTTCATCCTCATCAGGCAATGCCACTAGAATGTCATCGTTTTGGGGAGACACAAGATTCGTAATATCAGCTAGGGCCTTGATACACAACTAGGGTAGCCATTAGGCATGCTAGAGTTTGGACCTGCCAGAAGATCCTTGAAAATTTGAGTACCAAGTTACCCATTGCATCTCTGTCATTTGTGTAAGACCCATCCTCCATCAGGATGTTGGGAGCGACTGAGAACTTCCTCTCCTTGATACAAATTTGAAATATGTAGTGTTCCTATCCCCCTCCTCCAGCCAATAGATCCTTGAAGCTTCCCTCTCCATTTTCTCTTGATGAAAGATCATGTCAGATAAGGTGCCTTTCTTAATTGACAGATCATGAAACACTCAATCATCCATGGCCTCCTTAAGGGGAAATTTGAGATGCTCCATATCCTGCATGGCATCATTCAAGTCTAATTCATCCAGCAGAAAGTTCTTTTTCAAGGACTTAAGGCATTTTTGAGCCTCCATAATTTGGAGTGAAGCAAAATATAAGGACTTCCTTGGGCAAGGTTACACCATGATGAATTTATTATTTTATGGTAACAAGGACGTCCACTCTAATTCTGGGAGAACCTGAATGAGTCCCTATTATCCTGAGACGAATCCATAGAAACTAGGTGTAGAGATTGGTCTGAAATGCCTTGCATTAGATGAGACACCTTGATATTGGATAAAGAGACCAGTACCTACATGTTCTCCAGGCATCGATCCAACCAGATCTAGGACTGGCGATCCCCACGCTAGTTGTTTCACCTGGTGAAGAGGTCTCTAGTAAACCAAAGGTCCCTGAGTCCTTTCCCAGCTATGAAGCGGAAAAAATCCATACTATCTTGCCTAGGGAAAGGGAAAATTCCCTTATTCTCCACAAGATCCATGATGATGTTGAAATATCCACCCACAATCCAGGGAAATTTTCTAGGATCAAATCTATTGAGGTCATTCCAAAGGATCACTTTGTGTTGGGTGTCGTAGCTTCTATAAAAAAACAAGGAAAAAATGGAGCCTCCGTCATGGGTAACCTTAGTCGTGATGAACTTGTCACCCTCTTGAATAAGATCCACTTGTAAGTTATTTCTCTGGTTTATTTTTCTTAAAAAAATATCTTCAACTCAAGAATTCAGATGGATCCTTATATATCCCCACATGTTAAGAAGTAAAAAACTCCAACATGTTGGGATGAAGTTGGAGAACATAAAATATTAGGACCTTAGTAAGATGAATAATTGGTTGAGATGGTTAGATCATTTAGAAAACACATCAGGGATGATCATTGTTGAAAAAAGAGTTTGGGTAAAAATTTTTAGTGACATATAGATTTCAAACACTACTCCAAAATCAGTAATTAGCGGGGGTTTTTAGTGGTGGTTAAAGAAACCATAGCTAAAAAAATTGTCAAAACATTACAGTCATTTTTTAAAAACCACCACTATTTTTTAAGCTATGAAATTTCTTCACCTCCCCCTCCTCCCTAATCCCAACACCCCCACCCCCTCTTCCTATTACCCTGTTGAACCCTACACCCCTCGCCGCTGACCCACTTCTCCCCCTCGTCACCGACTCCCTTCTCCATCGCCGTGGTATTCTTCTAACCTTGAGTCTTCCATTTTTTATTCATGGCATTAGGTGTGATCTATTCTTTTCCTAATTTAGGGATTGTGAACCAATTCAATTTCTTCTTTTTTATTATTGTCTAGCTATTGAGGTGGTTTAGGTTAATAGAAACTAAGGTGATATTGTTGCTTCTCATACCTAAATTGTTCTCCTTTATGGAAGGGATCTAAAACCATAAAATTTAAAATATTATACTTGTCAAATTGAATTGTTAATGGCCTATCATCTTCCTATGGATCTCAAAGTAGAATTAAATATTTATTTTGATAGGAGGACCCTTTATTATTATTATCATATTTCTCATGGGTTGGTCTATAAGTGGTTTTAATTCATGTAGAAGTAATTTAAATAGATATTTTTCAAATATTTTTTTAAATTTTTTTTAGAATGTTTATAAGTTATTTTACTTACCATGGTTTATGCTTACCATGTTGATAGACTAGATTGCAAAGCAGTTGAATTTTTCTTTGTTTGGTTATTTTCATTTCAATTTAAATAAGTTATTAATGTAAATAAAAAATGTAATTAATGTATTCTCTATGTAATGATGACACCCTCCATGATTTAGAATAATTTTTTGGTTATAAAATGTGTTATGATCTTGGTTGTTGCTTTCATAGAATGCTCCAAATTGTAATAAAAGTTATAATTATGGTTAAATTTGATATTAGTAGAGTATGAATCATAGTATAAATGGATATTATATGATTTTATAGAAAATATTTCTTAGGTACACCCATTATCTATGGGTAGGTTGATTGTATGTGATGGGATCGCTATGCCTTGACACTAATATACCCGTTCCCATATTCACGAATAGATAGGATACAAGATTTACCTAACAATAAAATATATGATTCATTTTCCATTAAATGGGATGAGTGTTTCACCTTAATTCTTTTATGTTTGTTATTTGAGATCCTGAGTTAGTTCTTAAGTAGGTGTATCAAGTATGGATCCTCTCAATATAGGGGGGTTGACATTATCATTTAAATCTATGTTAAATGACCTTATTAAAGTATACTGTTTGTTATATTTATTATTCCTCTATATTTGTATTATTATTTCATAAAATTTGGATTATGAAAGGCTATTGGGGATGAGGAGGTGATAACCTAGTGAGTATGTTATGATCACACCTTACATGTGACTCACATAGGATGCATATAGATCTTATTGTACGTGATAGGGTAATGGATCAAAGAAAGATATTTAGTTCTGTTTGGAGTCTTGAAAATTATTTGGATCATTTGTACCATTTAATTGATGATTGGAGAATACATTTAGGGGTTTTACACAAGTTTTCATTCAAGATATCCGACTCATTAGACCTCCATTTTTGGTACTTAGTATGTGTTTGGTTTTCCTAACATGTGTATAAATGGTCTTTTCCAACATTCATGAAATTTATAGAATTTATAGATATTTTAGATAGTGATCATGTGGAATTTCATGTTCATATAGTTATTTTCATTTATTATCATCTTGGTTTCCTTGATATTCGTATACTCTTTCCAATGACTATGTTATGTGTGTGATTAATTCCTACTTTTGATAAGGTCTTGTTGAAATTTTTTCAGGAAGGTATAATATTTCAATTAACAATAAAAATAGGTAAAGACATATCTTACATATTTATTTCTAAATCCCTTGTATTTACACCATCATTTGGAAATTAGAAGTTACACCTGATGTGTTATGGAGGCATATTCTGAGTATTATTTAGTCATTTAGTTCACGATCATTATATTTTTGGTGGTTTTTAAATAATTATAAAGTATTAATTAACAAGATCAATTGATAGTTTACGTAGTAATTCCATAAAATAAGAATCCAATCTAGTAAAGTCTAATTTCTTTATTGCTAGACTTATATTAGTAACATTTATAATACTTTCCAGGAATATCTCTTTAATTACAACCTATAAATTTCAAATTTATCTCAAAATATCTATAAAAATTTGATCTTTATTAAGAGAAAATGTTCTTGAAATTATCATTGGTGTCTAGTTTCTATCTATTATAAATACACAAGATAAATTAGTATGTAAGGGTTTTCATTATAGATCTAGAGGTTGGAATAAAGTTAAAATATTTTTGGGTTACTTAACTCAATGGTTTACCCTTCGTATGCAAGAGATGAAGTTTAAAACACTTTTTCATAGAATAAATAGAAAAATCCATCAAATAAATCAAAATTTATTTCATCTTCTAATTTTTGGATAAAATATTTATGTTTTTACCAATTTTTTTGATCAAATTTTCAAATACTGATTTATTTCCAAAATAAAAAATTTATTATGTCAAACAAATTTCTTCTCATGGATTATTGTCATCAGAATGTTACAATGTAAAAAACTAAGTTCTCTTATTATGGGCACATGATTGAATAAAAAATATTAAAGAGGAAAATATTTTAACCAAACTCCATTATTATAGTACCTTCATAGATATTTATGATTGTATTTTATACTTATAGTAAAGGTTTATCCAAGATGATGGGTGACTAAGAGGAGGTCCTATCCTCATCTATGATTAAAACATAAAAATCTATAAGTAAGATCAGATTGTTCACTCTAAATAAAACATCTTCAAATAATATTAATTGGAATAAAGTAGATATGTTTGGAAATTTATAAACCACTCTTGTTGGTTTGAGATGTACCATATGTAAATAAGGAAAATAGAGTGTGAAATACATAAATATAATCTCTTATATTTCCATTAAAAATGACAGTGAAGCATTATGTGACACCCCCTTTAGCTATAGATATGTTAGAACTCTAAACAAAGTTCTATGGTGATAGAGAATAACTAGGTTCACCTAGAATTAGTGACCCCTAGGGTGTTTCTCCCATGATTCCTATTCTAAATAAATTAATGTATGATTTTTCTTTTGATTCTATTTTATATAATACTAACCATGAATGATTTCCTTTTTTTTACTTTGAAATTTTTAGTACTTATATGATTATTCTTATAACTACTTGGGTTGTGTTTTTTCACTTACATTTATCTCTTCTCCTACTTAGTAATACTTATGTGTTTTAATTTTTATTAATAATGTTTATCCACATTGTGATTTAGATAAAAGCTGGATCACATTGTCAAGGAACACACCTCAATATGCTAAGGGTTTGGAGGTGTTTTTAGATTTTTTAATTTTTAGTCGATCTATTGATGGGAGAATAATATTTCCATGTCTTAAATGTAAATTTATAAGATGGTTGAAGAGAGATGAATTTTATGAACACTTGATATTGAATGAATTCCCTACTCAATATTTGTGTTGGATTTAGCAAGGAGAATCAAACATTATAGAAATATTGAGAACTGATGTCAATCGATAGAATTCTCTCACAACTTCACCAAAAATGGAAAATGAAATGAAAAACCTTATAAACAATGCATTTGACATTGCAAGACACCAACACCAACATCAAAACATATCAGAACAACCATTTGAGGGTGCTGCAAATAACAACTTGACAAATGTTTTTTCTGAGACTATAAGACAATGAGATCAAGATTATAACATATCATTGGATCCTCATCTTGATTTTATGGAGACTAATATTAGAGAAAAATTCATTAAGAAGAAAAATATGTTTCATGGATTAGTTGTTGATTGAAATCAAGAATTCTATAGTGGATGTTTGAAATATACAAAACATCATTTTCAACTGAAGTTATACCATATCAAATGCCTATGTGGAATTAAAAATTATGTGATTTCTATGATATTGGAATTGTTTCATGATGAATTTTTTAAATAAAATATCTCTATGTTTTTTATGATATGAAAAAATTTGTTAACAAACATGGTATGAATTATACAAAAATACATGTGTGTCCCAATGATTGTATGCTTTATTGGGGAAAGGATTCAAGTAGATAAGATTGATTTTTTCTTCTTCTTATATGTATTAGTCATTGGATGATGTTGGAAGTTTGAATCAACATACTAATATGAAGAATAAAAAAATGAACACACCTAAAAAGGTTTTGTGTTACTTTCCTTTAATGATTCTATTGAAAAGATTATTCATGTCATCAAAAAATACTGAGCACATAAATCGGCATTTTATAGATAATAACAACGATGAGTTAATGAGACATCCAAGATATTCACAATTGTGGAATTCATTTGATTCATTATATCTAGATTTCTCATACGATCTTAGGAATGTTTGATTGGGATAGGATACTGATGGATTCAACCCATTTGGGACTTTGAGCACTAGTTATAGAATTTGGATGGTTGTTTTGATACCTTACAATCTGCCTCCATGGATGTGTATGCAACAAAAATATTTTATCATTTCAATGATTATTCATAGAAAAAATTATTTAAAATGATATTTATGTATACTTTGAAACTAATTTAAGAATTACTGGAATTATGGAGTAATGCTGAGGAGACATATGATGTATCTTCTAGAACAATGTTCAAAATGAAAGTTGCTCAAATGTGGACCATTAGGGACTTCTCTGGAATTGGGAATTTAGCTGTCTGTAACACTTTTTTGGATTATCATTTTTTTAACTTTGATTTTGAGCATAAATGACAGCCTCATAGTAAAAAATAGTGCTTCTTTTATCATTGAATATTTCTCGATGCATCTCAAAAAATTAGGTCAAACAAGTAAAAATTCAATGATTCTATTGATTGTAGACCACCTCCAAAGTTGTTATCTTGTTCTCAAATATTATCAAAAAATAAAAATTTTGAAACAGAATTTGGGAAGGTGTATCATTTGAATAATAGTGGGAAAAAAGTTTGAAGTACATCATTAAATGAAATCAGAATGCATTAATGGAAGAAAAAAAGTACATTCTTCAAAATTCTATATTGGTAATTTAATTTTTTGCAACATAATCATAATGATATGAATATTGAGAATAATATTTATGAAAATTTTATCATTACGTTTCTTTATGAGTATGGAAAATTGAACGAAAATCTCAATTCTTGAAAAGACTTATAAACAATGAACATAAAGCATGATCTCTAGCCTGATGAGAATGAAATGTATGATATAGAAAAATTTTCAATGGAAAATAGGGATAATGACACATTAATTTGAATTTTAAAACATGTAAAGGTATCTAATGGGTATTGAAGTAACATCTCAAGGTTTGTTGGATTAAATCATTATAAGTTACACGGATTGAAAAGTCACAATTCACATATTGTTTCACAACCATTACTACCATTGGTATTGCATAGAATATTACCTAAAAAAATTACTATAATTGTACTATTATTTGGAAAATTATTCAGAAAGCTTTGTGATAAAACAATATAACCATTTTATATTGACCATCATCAGGAGATATTGTTATTGACACTTTGGGCAATAGAGATGATCTTTCCTCTATTTTTTTACTATTGTGATGCATTTAACCATACATTTGGTTGGGGAAGATAAATTAGGAGGCCCTGTACATTATCAATGGATGTATCCAATTGAGAGGTACTTAATATATATATATTTTTCATTTTTGTTAAAAATTATTTGAACTTCATAAAATAAACAAGTATGTTTTTTTATTTCATTTCAAATATATCTTGGGCATTTAAAACCATACGTGAAAAATAAAGATCAAACTAAAGGATTTATTTCTGAAGGCTATTTGGCATATTATTTTTTACATTTTTTATAGATACTTGGATGGTATTGAGAAAAGATTCGATCAAGTTTTACATGTTGATGACACATCAACTCATTCTCAACTACTTGGGATATCAAAAATCTTTCCTGCTATTGGATGATCAGTTGGGAGGAGATCAAATGTTACACTGAAAAAAATGGAATTATCACAGACATATAGATATGTGATTATGAATAGTGAAATTGAAGATACATTTTTTGAAGAGATGAGGATGCAAAAAAAATAGATGAATGAGAGGCCTAAAATGAAATCAGAAAGATATAATAAAAGTTCTTAATAAAGATATTGTAAAATGGTTTTCATGATGTGTATGTTCATATATTTTGAAATAAATATTGATATTAGGTTGACACATATATTTTTTAAATATAGTAAAGTATATTAATTTTATTATACCATGAATACTGATACATGAGTTTATTTGTTAGAATATTTGAATTTTATTTCTTGAGGTCCTGTAAAATAGGTTAGAACATTCAACACTTACAATGTGTGTGGCTTTAAATTTCATGTAGTTGATTTGGAAGAGGGTTTGAAAATATAGAATAGTGGTATATTTATATTTTCTAAAGTGGGATACTATGTAAAGTTGACTGATTTTATATAAATAATCTACCACATGAATTTTTCAGCTATTTTATTAAAATTACAATGGGTCACTATTGTCAGGGGTGTTAAAAGAGATTCCTTGAAATTTACTTATATGAACTTATATCTCTTTATAGATGTTGGTGACCATGAGTTACTTGATCTATATATCTTATAGTTTCAAGATACAATTTTATATTATGTGGAAGATGTCACAGATGAAGGGTACAATGTAGTTTCTCATATAAAACAAAGAGACTGGTATGATATGGGCGATGAAGTGGAATATTTGACCTTTGACATCGAATCACATAAACATCAAGAAGTGAACTTATTTTTATATCATGATATTGAAAATATTTGACTTGAAAGGATGGATGAAGTATATGAAGTAATGATAGAGTAGGAAAATGACATGATTGAAGGAGAAAATGATTACATGTGTAGCCATCTATTGATTTATCAACCACTTATGTCATTTGTGCAGTCATTAATTATCTTAGTTATGTATAATTTTTTATCAGTACTGTGCATCTATTATAATTTCTATTTTTTTCTGCATTATTTTTCAGAAATATATGTTTTGATGTTAATTTTATTTGATTAAATGATAGGAATGCCAAGAAGGAAGCGTTATACTAATACCAGTCCACTCTTATTTGACATTCCCTTGACCATATCGATATATGATGATCCATCAGTATCCTTACCTATAGTATCTGAGACACCATCAGCTTTCCCCCTACACCATATCTCACACCCTCCATCAACACCCTATCAATATCTCATCCAACACCTCCCCATTCAACATCCTCAACAGTAAGGGAGAAGGTGGCCACTGCTGGTTCTTCATGGGAATATTTTAGGGTGATATTTATAGGTAAAAATTTTAATATGAATAAAGTTATTTCACTTTTTTATTATACTACCTATTTTTCATAAAATATGGAAACAGTGTTACTATAGAGAAAAATATGAAATGTTCGGATTTATTGAATCTAAAAAGACTAATGATAGTTACCCCTTTTGACTATTATTGGGTCCTTATAGATGATTCCAAGAGATAATTTGGCCATATTCTAGGCCAGTTGGTGGCAAAGCCAGTTACCCTTTAGATTACATATACTGATTAGAGGCATATGCCTTCAAATTGAAAAAATTCAGTTTTTTTATAGATAAATGTTATTTTAATATATTATGGTTTAATTTAATTTCATTATATTATTAAACTCTAATATTTTCAAAATAAATATATTTTGTACATATTTTTTCCACTTTTACATTGCTGATATTATAACATGGAAGTAGAAATTCAAAAATTTGGGTAAGAAATGGAAATATATTAAATTGATATTTTGGAATGAATTCAATGATACTTCATTGAGTACACATCAACTATATGATATTGTACCCAATTGGGTACCTAGAGATCAATGGAATGTTTTTGTTGATGAACATCATGATGAGAAGCATGTGGTATTTAAATATATATTATTATATTAATCTCATTTTAAATTTATAAATGCTAATGAAAAGGAGATGACATTGCATACATTACTATTATATTACATGTTATTTATTTCAGGATGTTTTATGGAAGAATGCATCGAGTCGAGCTAAGAAAATCATCCCTCACACTGTGCGGTCAATGAGTTTTTCTAGAAACTGATTGACTCTGGTAATCTTTTCATTAGTTTAAATATTTTTAAGAAAATGTTATCTATTCCATATATTAAATTGTTTATTTATATTTGTATAATAATATCATAAAATTTATGGCACTAGGTTTCCTCAACAGAATTGTGGTTATATGTTCATAAAAAATAAGATAGGAGTTATGTTAATGATCCTTCCAAAGATGTTGGGGTATGAATTAATTTTTCATTATAATAAATTATTATCAGTTTTCACTATGTTAATATATATTTCTTCAAATATGATTGATATTTTATTAATAGGTAAAAATTAAAGAACTATGGGATGCTAATACCACACAGTCCTTCTCAGTCTCCCAAGATGACCTAGTTGGTAAAGTCCTTCAGAAGGAGTATCCTGGTGGAGTGTGCAGGATGGGTTCAAGACCATTACCATATGAGGTCTTTAGTAGGCCATCAAATATTTCAACTATATCTAATCCTGGATGGAGTAAATACCTACCCTAACATTATCATAGAGATCTTTTTTCTATGAAAACCACAATTCAGGAATTTGGGTCTTAGATATCCTCTTTGTAGAAATCATTGGTTAATTTTTATCATAAGATGACCAAATCTATCCCTTGTGATGTTGTATCGATGATTGGTGGTGAGTCGGTAAATAACAAAACTTCAAAATCATTTTGTTTACAAACTCTTATTGGTTTAATGTATAAATATAAATATAAAATACTATTTAATTTTCAATATAATTTTATTGCAGGTTCTGATAGTAGGAAGTAGACATGAAGATAGAGAGGGTGAAGAACAAAGTTCATCATTGGGTAGTGATTAGTAGTCATTTTTATCTCTCGGAATATTATGAAAAGAGTGTTTTTCTTAATGTGTCATTTTTTTAATAGAGTATTCACATTTTATTTTCATGATTTCCCATGTTTGAAGAGGCTGACACCATTTATATTGTGATTTTTAGTATATATGTATGGTGGAATGTAATGGTTTGTGTAAATTAATGTACTTTTTTTATATATGATTTCTTTCCTTAATTCCTATTTCCGGGGACTGTGTAGATTAATATAGTCTACGAAAAATATATAGAAATATATAGTATTGTTTTGGGCCTCTTAAGCTTAGAATAAGTTCTCTTTAGCACTATAGGTAATTAGAATTGTCTGGTGACCATGTCACCGTTGTTAGAGGGTATTGTGTATGTTCAAAAGAGATGTCAGGTGATATTTGGATCTGAGACTGGATGTAGAAATCCTTGGTTGGTTTTTTTAAGGCTAGTCTGATATGTATGAGAGGATTAATACTAGTGATAAAATGGGTAAGACGACCATATGAATCACAATTAATGAGAAACGCCCTTATAAGTGTGGTTTGAGTCTTAATGAGAACTATTATTGGGATTATTCCTTTTGGATGAGATGATGTGTGATATATAAGGGTTCTAACTTGGCGAATGATCCTCTTTTTAGTTTTCTAGGTAGCATAATTTGGTTTATAAATAGTTAGAGGTTTTCTTTTTTAAAATGTGTTTTTAACATAGGGTTCAACATAAAAGTAATTTCAATTTATTGTGATAATTTTAGAAATAGGTTTTGAAAGTTTATTTTAAAATTAAAGTGATATTTTTATAAAGAATATATTTTAAGATTTTAAATAAGTTCCTAGTGTGAATAATTATAGAATGTGGTTCCTTTTATTAATGTTTTTTTAAAAGGATTTGATTGGTTTTCAAAATAAATCCATGGATAATGGATGATTTGTTTTGGCCCATTTACATGATGGGTGATTCCTTATTTAATATATCTTGAGTGATTTTTTATGTTCCTCTTTCCATGATTTCCTTATACACTACTTTATTTCTTTTTTTTTAAAAAATTTTTATTATTCCCCATGATATTAGTTGGTATCAATATGGTAGGTTATTCTAGATGTATGTTATGGAACCCATAGAGAGTTGATATGGGTATTGGGTTGAGTTGAGGCATATGGATATTTCTCAGTGACTAGCATCTATGTAGTGAGTTCGTGAGTTGTGAGACTAGTTTCATGTCTTTTATGTTGTTTCCTACATGTTTCTAGAAACATACATGTGATAGGAAATGAATGTATATGTAGGATAGGGGTTATGAGCCCTAGATCCGACAAGAGTGAGATGCTTCCAGAAGGACCACCATAATAGATATGGCTTCCTATTTGCGTGTGATGTATAGGCCAATCTTAAGTGATATGGTGTGGCTTGAGATAAGATGTTCAACTTTCCTTGAGTGATAAGGGATAGTAATGGTGATTCAAGTGTGTCATCCATTAAGTGAGAAAGTATAACATACGTTCTTATCATGTAACCCCCTTGAGTGATAAGGGATGGTTCAGGACTTGAAAACACCGTACTATATTTCTTGATGTAGTGATCATGATTTTTTTATGACACCCTTCCATTAATCTTTGAGTATGGGTCAGACATGGTGCAGTACCCTACCAAGAGTCTTCAAGTGTGGGAAATGTTATATTATGAGGTGACTCCAATCCTCATAGTATGGATATGAATCATCTACGATTAGGTTTTATGGGGGTCTTTCCATCCAAAAATGATTGACGTATATGCTTGTTTGTGCATTGTATGTGTCCCAGTGGGTGTATTTCATGTGCATGACTTGTAAATATTACATGTATTTCATGAAAATCAACTTTATCACAATAAAATATGGTATTCTTTAGGAATTGAGGATTCTTACTATGGAATTAGACTCACACCTTACTTTCTTACACAACATGGGTTCTAATGTATGTGGTGGACATTCATGTATTCTCTCAGGGAATAGGTATCACTTGATGTTGGACATGTGGGTCTATTAAAAGATCATGAATCCAAGCATTTTATAGGATGATTATTTGAGTACGGAAATTGGACAATGTAATTTACATAAATTTTTGACCAACCTGTACTAGTTTGTGTAAAAATTATTCATATAAGTCATGTTTTATTTTTTATCTACTACAATTGATTTGTAATATTTTTGATGCATTATATAGATAAATTTAACTATTTCTATTTTAGATTATAGGAACCCTCATGACTCAATATTTATATTTCCATATTTTTTTGTGATATTCTTTATATGGAAGGTTAAAACTGAATTTTTAGAAAATTTGGGCATGACCCTCATACATTTTTAGAGGGCATATTCTCCCCATGATTGTGTTATTCCCTCTCCACTAGTGGTTATTATCTAATGAATATGGATATTTTCTTGAGGTCATGTTGAATATCCACATGGGTGTTGTTCAATTGATCTAGGTTGAGAAATTTAAAATTGGTATTAGAGCATGTTTTGGGATTAGATAGTGTAATTATTGGTGGATTTATAATTTTAGGACATGCGAGGTTGTTCAAGAACATTCTTGGATATCATGAAATTGGTCGAAACCCAATATTATAGGGGATGACTAATGTGGGAACTTTGAAATATATGGAGAGTAAGGTGGTATATTTAATCAAGAATCCCTATGTGTGATGTATGAGTCTCAAGATAATTCTTATGTCTTAGCTATGAGTTAATGAGTTATTCTTTCATCTCAATAATGTCATGCTTAGGGCATGATACATGTACCTAATGGAATTATTATTTTTAAATGTTACTACATATCTTATTAGTTGAAGGAACTTACAATATAATTGATGTTTCCAAAATAAAATTATAAAGGTTTATTATATTGATATGGATTCAAGGGGATTTTTTGATTGATTGCTGATTATTCGGCCACCATGGGGAAGTGGTTTTTAGGATAATAGATTTTTGATAAAAAACCTATTGTAAGATGATTTTTTTTGAAAATATATGAAATAGAATGAGTTTTGTGTGAAATGGTTTTATATTTTTATTTTACTATATGGTGGAATGTTCTGGTCTATTCATTTTTTGTTTTTTCTAGGGTTGTTCTGGGGCTGCAGATTCTGCAGTTGGCTGTTTTTTGTTCATCATCATATATAGGTGGTTTAAACCACCTTTAAATATGGATTTTTTTCATGGTGGTTTAATAAACCTCTATATTATGACTTTTTTTATTGGGAGGTGGTAAAAATTTCTGCTAAATAAGCCTCACTATTATTTAGTGATGGATTTGTGGAACAAAACTTTATGATTTAATGGTGGTTTTAACCACTGTGAAATTCCTGTCAATTTTTTGGCTCGAAAACTGCTGTTAAAATGAAGAAAAGCACAACTAAATATATGTTTTGAGATTCTTATGAGAAACTACCTCTAAATAAAAGTAATCAACGCATGTTTGATGTTGAACCCAACTTTAGAGGTGATTTTTTGAAACCATCGTAGAACCATGTGGTTGTAGTTGAAACTGTCTCCAAATAAAAAAAACCTCTTCTAAATGGAGATTTTATTTTATATAATGTTGGAGAGTATGTATTACTTAATGTATCACCTTGGAATATGGTTATGAGATTAGGAAAGAAGGAAAAGATGAGCCCTAGATACATTGGTCTCTTCAGTATTCTTGATCATATCAGGATAGTAGTGTAAATCTTGGAACTTCAACTGAACCACTCCTAATTTCATTATGTGTTCCCTGTATCCATTTTGAGTTAGTATATACACTATTTTTAATTTTTCTAAAATTAGATTTTGTGTATCTAGAACCCAACATTTCTTATGAGGAACAACCAGTGGGGATTTTGGATTGAAGAGATTCTGTTCTGGGGAATAAGACAACCAACCTAGTCAAATTTTTGTGGTGAAACTAAAACTTTGAGGAAAATATATGGTAACATGAGGATATAATGAGGATTAAGTATCATCATTTGATTTAATTAGAGTATCTAAATTTATATGGTGAAATTATTTTAAGGGGGTAAGAATGTAACACCCGACGACTTTAGTGAAAATTTACCTCTAAAATAAATTCGATGCATTTGGTATTTTCTGATTCACACAACACTAAACATATGTAAATAATTATATATTATAATAAAAAAAATAAATACATTATAATGTAATTAAATATTTTTTAACTAAAATGAATTATGTAATTATAAAAAGTTATACTTTATTTATTCACAATTAAACAAAAATGTTTTGTTTTAAAAATTATTTTTATTGTATTCAATATATGTTTTATTTAAAATATAAATTTATAGAATTTTATAATTTTAAATTGAAAAATTTAGCTTCATTTTTGAATTTATAATGTTGAAATTAGATTAGGGTGAATGTTTATAATTTTTCTAAAATGGTTGATTTTTATGTGAATAGTGAAAAATAAAATTTGAGCATATACTATAGATTTTATAACATCATTATGATATCAGAATGAATTAAATATATACCAAAAATTTTTATAAACAAAATATGTATTTAAATAGTAAATTAAGGAATTTAAAAATATGTTTTTGTATTTGGAAAACCAAATTTTACTTTTTGAAACCTAAGTTACATTTTATATCAACAAAAAACTATTTTAGTACTTTTCATTTAATTAAATATTAAAATTTATCCATTTCGGTGTTTATTTATTTAAAATCCATTGAAATATTTTTATTTTACCCATAAATAGAAAAACCACTGTAATCAATATTATACACGATTTTTGTTTCAATCTATTTATATTCTTAAAATAGTATTTTTTTATAAAAAACTATTTTTGTTGCCTTATGTGTTATTATATTAAAATTAAAATTTATCCCTTATAGAAATTTTATTTTTGAATTTTTGTCAAAGATGAAATCATCATATTAATATTTTAAAATAAGGACCATTTTTTAGTCTCAGTTAATTGTAACCATGGAAAAAGTTAAGTCATCATTGTAAAGGTTAAAATTGGTTAAAACTAATGGATAAATTTTTAATATTAAAAAAACCTTACATATTTTTTTTATATTTTTTTTGTGTATTTAGAAAAAAATCATCTTATATTCTAATTTTTATTTCTTTGGTTCCACCTGACCGAGATAAAGACAGTTGTTTTAAATTTAAAAGTATTAACAATGGTGACACTCTCCCACTTAAAAAAGACCTATCTTCTCCTCTCTTATTTATAAACTGTTATCACTTAAGCTCAACCAATACTTTCCCAAATACCTTAACAACACACTTTAAAATTTCATATAGGTTATTGCATCACCAAAATACCAATCTATGTAGGATAAATGATAATCTTAAAGGAGGATATCCAAGGAAGAGTTAATTTTCTTAACCGAGTTCATTCAAGTTTCTTTCTTCCTCATCCTCCACCAAATATTTTATTCCCATTATAATATAATTAAATCAATAGTATTCATATAACTAAATTCAATTTTTTTGGTATAAAAATCATTATATACCTTACTTACATCCATTGAAAAATGAAAACATCACTCATGTTTATGTGTGGACTACCACCTCCATGAATGATGTATTTAATTTTTCATCACCACATCACATGGATGGTTATAAATATGAGTTTAATGAATATGTATTATATTTATGAAATTATTAGGAGACTTTAAAAGTTATATTATCAATTTATAAAATACATTTCTTACTCATTTTTTTGTTATAACATGCACCTCTTTTGGTCAGTTTTACCATAATCATGAATGATGTTATAATGTTTATGTCATAAATGACTAAGGGATGTTATATAGTAGTAATAATAAGTAATAATTACGTATTAAATATATTTTAATGATTATGGAATGATTATATACATATTTTTATTTACTTATAAAATAAATTCATTTTATGGAATCAAAAGTTACAAATAAACATGAGTTTTATGCTTCCCGTACAAATATACTCCATAAGTTCCATGAAATGATCATGAAACTCCATAAATATATAAAAAATAATAATATAAGCCATAATTAATTTTTTTAGATAACTAAACCTGACCATGTTCTAGGAATCAGAACCGCTGAATCAAAACATGCCTGAAAATTTAAATTGTTAACATAAAAATATTCTTTTTAACAAATAATTATTACCAAATGGGTAATAATAAATTATTAGTGAGTGTTATATAATAATATAAATAAAAAATGGTTCTGATATATATTTATAATAAATATAAATTTATTATACACGATGTTATATCATATATGAACAAGAGTACGTCAAAGGTTAGGGATTTTTATCTCAATTCACTTCATTGAGATACATACTATATTCAGAACCATATTTATTTTTTATAGTGTATATATTTACAATGACTGTATTTTATAAATTTTTTAATGAAAATTATGGGGATTTAAAAATCTATCTAAACTTTTCTTTTTCCTTATATTTTGATTCAACGGTTACCACATCCATAAGTGGTTTTATTTAAAACCATTGTTTTAAAATATTTAATATTTTTTCCCAAATCATTATCTTCCATATACACATTCATTATAATATTTCAAGAATTTTATTCTCTATGTTGAAATGAATTATTAATAGAATTTTCAACTATCTTTTAATTTTATTTGATACATGTCATTTTGAATTTCTTTACAAAACTGTGAAAAAAATATTTTTTTAATGTTTACTGCTTGGAAACCTTTTCCTTCTATCATGAACATTATTTTTATGAATTCTACTTTCCATTTTTCCATGTATTTTCAAATAAAATCATATTACCATTATTTTGGGATTTTTTAGTTTTTAAAAGTTACCATAAGAAAAGAATATTTTTTCTTATTTTTCAAAGAATAAATCTCATTCTTTTAAAAAATTGTTTTTTTATCTTTTTCAAATTCATTTGTTGATTCTTATGATACTATGGGGAAACTCTATGATGATACCATCCACATTATTTATTCATATATATTATGATGATATTTTATGGATTTTTTTATAAAACCCATATATTTTCCATAGGTTAAATAATCTATGTTGGAATTATGAATGTTTGAATGTTACTATGAAACACATTTATATGATATTCAATATATGATGGTTGGTCTCAAAATTATATCACCCTCAAGTGAATTGGGTAAATTTAAATCTTATGAGATGAATCGAAATGAGGAGTG
The DNA here is from genome assembly GCA_963277665.1 of Viscum album. Lineage (NCBI taxonomy): Eukaryota > Viridiplantae > Streptophyta > Magnoliopsida > Santalales > Viscaceae > Viscum > Viscum album. Next base: position 582,761,603 of record OY728148.1, read on the forward strand.
AACCCAAACCCCAAAGATACTATGTTTATTAAGTGTTAGGTGGGAAAATAATTTTACGACCCTCCAATGCATTTGGAGATGCATTAGATCTCATTATTCCACAAGTTAGGGACTAGGGATAAATCACAATCCATTAATGAGACCTTTATACTATGTGATGATGGTCTTGTCAGTGATATTTGACAAAGGAAATTATTTCTTATGCTTATGTATATGCCACACTATGATGCCATATTCTTTTGGCTATGTTATACTCTCATGGATCTTGATTGATTAATGATGTTTCACTCTCCAATAAATCACTTCTTTTGATATTCCAAGACATATTCCATGAATAATGATTTATGATATATGAATTATTAAGAATGCTTTTTTAAATTATTATCAAGAAGTTATACCCTTATTCTTACTTATGATCTTTGTAACACACTAACCCCAATTACCCAGAGTCGGTGGATTATTTTAATACATTAGCATGATTACAAGGAATCAAGTTTGGAAGGACCGATAGGATTAGGAGTCTTGGAAAATATATTACATATATTAACATTACATTACACTTTATAACATAAAACATAGCGTAAATAGTTCTTTGAGAATTCCATTATTACCTTTAGCTTAATCCTATATATCAATCAAAATACACTTCTTGGAATCCTGGGAAAAATAAAATATAGAATGGGGTGAGCTCAAACGCTCAGTAAGGGTAAGAAATACATCAGAAAATGAACTAAATATTAAGCATTGTGAATAATTGAAACCACATGCCTTTACCAATAATAAACATGAATAATTTTATGGAAAGAATATGAGTTGATTAAATAATTCCATAATAAAACATAATCAAGGGTATTATACTCATTGAATGACCACATGAACCATCAATATTATTTCCATAATGAGGGAATTTATAATTCCATACATTCTAAAACATTTTTTCAAGGCCTCGGCCAAGACGTCTAAAATGATTACAACCTCAAACAAAACCATAAATCAAATTGGGAAAAGTTCTCGGTCAATTGCACGTCTAGTTGTCTCATGAGACCTACCAATGCATCGAGGAACTATAGCGGGCTCCACCCGTCAATTACTATTTCCAATACATTCCTCATATGAAAAGGTTGAAACATAACATAAACATTCGTATAATAACTAGGATATGAAATGTCAATACTTTAACCACAAACCATGAATGGTATAATAGCAACACATCCATAGTCAAACATATCACAAAACCTTCAATACAATATGGAATTTTTTTATCATAATAAATCAACTTCAAAAAAAAATTAAAATCCATTAAAGGATATGACATAGATGGAAATGATTTGTAAAACTCTTTGATTTAAATATCCCTTTTCATGAAAACATTTAAAAGTCACACAATATAGAAAGGAATCCATTTAAAGACATTTTTGAATCAAAGTGTTCCATAGCACTTTGAAACATTTTAATGTAATTAAAATTTTAAAACATTCATGATCCTTTAAATAAATCCTTAAAACTATTTTAAAAACATAGACATTAATGAGAATGGTTTAGAAGAATAAATCATTAAAAAATTTAAATTGATGTTGACATAGATGAAATAAAAACTATTTGATAGAAATATCTATTTTTTTGAAATCATTTAAGAGTAACATAATTATAAAATAAAAAATTTACTTTGAAAATATTTTTATAAGCTTGTAAGGGAAGCTTCGACAATTTTATAATGGTGGAAAATTGCCGCACCCGCCGTATAAGTTAAAAAAATACATTCTTACATTAATTTTGTCCAAAAGGTTAAAAAGGACCTTGTTTGGAAAATGACAGAAAGATTCCTTTCATACCAATTTATAAAATGTAAAACAAGGGTATAAATGACCTTAACCCATAGTCCGTATTATAGTAATAATGATTTGAAATACATTTTTAAGAATCATGGATGTGGATGATAAAGATGTCCCGGTAGATAATTACGTATATAAAACCTCAGATAATTAAGAGATTGTGAAATAAACCCATACCTTGTACATTTCCTTTGTCGAGGGTAGGTTAAACTCCTGTATAATGGTTAAATTATTGTTATTAAATTATACAAGAATCGTATACATTAATATGATATCATATATGATCTTCTAACATTTATTTGTTAATAATATCTTAGTATTATCGTTGTTCCGGGTGTTAAAGGATTAGTTTTTCTTTGTATTATTTGTTATATGAGTGAAAATAATTATGGATGGGATGTATCTTATTCATATCCAGAATGATATAAAGTCTTTAAACATTATTTTTAATCATCAAATGAAAATTATTCTTGAATGGATACGATGGGGAATGAATCTCATCATGTTCGTGGAGACGGTAGTCCGTATGTACGCACGAGTGACAATATCATTATTTTCATATTAAAATCATATATAATTGGATGTTATATGATATATACAGAATCATTATAATGTTATATTTATTATTTACATTAATTACACATCATTATCATACCCATCGAAATAATAATGTTTTTAATAACAATTACACCACGACGTGGAGACGGTAAGCCGTACGTACACACGTATGGTGACATGTCATTAAAAGGATGGATAGAATACTGAATATTATTGTACAATATTTATAAAAACATAACAATATATATAAGATTCTGGAGTTATTATTTTATAATGGGAATAACAAAGAAAGAAGAAGTTGAAGAAGAAAGGAACTTGAAAGAGGGTGGTGAAAACATTACCTTTTCTTCGGGTTCTTCCTTTTGATTTGAACAAAAGGGATCCTTAGGTTGGATTTATGATCAAACTAAGGCCTGTAGGTTGAATTGAGGGAAGTTCTGAGAATATTTGGGCAGGGTTTGGATGAGCCAAATGGTATAGAAGGTGTGAATTTGAGAGATGGGGGAGTGACCTTTTATAAGAGGGGTGAGGGGCACCTTAGGAAAAACTTCAAAATATTATTTTATAAGAAATTAATATTCGGTTTATAATGTCTCCAAAGTGACTTAGTTAGATAATAAGGTGGGGATGGGTATAAATCCTTTCAAACAATAGGTTTTAGATAGGTTTGGGACACTTTATTAACCTTATCATTTAGTTTTAACTCTTAGTTAATTTGTTTGACATTTACCATGTCACATTGTATTTTTATATTATATGGTTAATAAACTTACTATATACTTCCAAGTGAGCCTCAAGTGGTCCATTAATAATACAAATATAATTTTATAAGTCCTTTGGCAGAACCATAGATTTTTACGAATAAAATATCAATTAATAATATAATATTTGTTTTAAAAACTCATTTATGTCTATTCTGAATCTATTCACTAATTGATTTTTTTTAAAGTCTTAACAGATTTATTAATTCGAACCAAATTAATTTAAGCAATACTAACATGTAATATTAACCAATAAAATTCGTTTATGGCATCAAAACTTTCAAATTATATTTATTTTAACATTTATAATAGTAATTATTTGATTCTTTCATTAATAAGGAAAATACTTCATCATTATTATGTCATAAATAAATTTAATTATTCAATGTCTAAAATTTATAAATAAAATACCATTATGTATGAAATATTTTTATATTTCTAATGAATATTTATAGTCTAAAATATAACATATATAACCCTATGTAAAAATTGTTTCTCTAAAAGATATATGCTTATGTCATTTTTGTATTTAATTTAACTTAATTAATATAAAGTGTCATTATCACATAAAAGTGTCTCCATTGGGTCCCCAAATCGACCCAAAGATTCCCATGGACGGACATGTATCAACCAATAGGGTTAGGACACGTTTTAGGGTAATTTAATATTATTATAATATTATTGTTTACCCTTATTTACCGGATTTAACCTTTTTCCATGGTAAATAAAATAGTTACCAAAGTAATTATTCAAAATGTCTAAAAATAAGAGTTACCTATTTACATAATTTGGGCATCCTGATTCAAAATATGGAATCCATTTTTCAAAATTCAAAACACATAAGTGGAAGAAACTAATTTAAAATTAATTCCCGCTGTCAAAACAAAAAGCATGTTTTTAAGGAACAATAACTATCAAAATATTGACACTTGTTTATGTCTAGTTTAAATGTGAAATTGTGTCCAATGAACAAAATTGGATTAAATGTTAAAAATATGTTCTAAATATTCTTTAAAACCACTCAAATTTATAATTTATCACTATTAATTATTTCGATTAAAAAAGTTGTTGTTAATTAAAATTTAGTAATTTTTAGTATTCATCAAAATATGAAAGTTATCAGAAAAGTACAAAAAATTCACCCTAACATAATTTCGATATTCCGAATCCAAAAAGAAAGTCAATTTTGAAAGATAAAATGTATAAAATTTTAAAAAGTGGGTATTACTATTCATAACGGTTAGTTTGATTGGTTGTGGTGTGTGTTAGAACTCGAAGTTGCGTACAACACATGCTACTGTATTATTCAATGAGAAGAGTACCGTGGAAGCTTGGGGTGTTAAATTCTCTCCTCATTCAATAAATTTAATCCTCGCAATTTATGCTTGGTATTGGAAATTTGGGGATGACATTTCAAAATATCTTAGTTGAAATCCCACATTGAAAAATGGATTAATGAGGCCTCTATTTAAAATAAAGAGTGGTAAGTATGAAGGTTACTGAAAATAACACATACTAGGGTTCCATGTAAGAAAAAATGGATAAGGAAGATAAATATAAACATCAATATCTGATGGAGAGTGGTAGACAACATGGCTATTCAAAGGCCAACGATTACAAAGCCATAAATTTGTGATGATCTAAGGTACCATCTAGGACAACGTTTTTGTTTTAATTTACTTTTCTTAATGTTGAGGAATTTATTTATGAGATTACCTAAGATCATAAAAAGATATACTTACATTATAATTAGAGTTTTATCCATTAATAAATTTCTACCACAAACACATCCTTCCCTCCAAAACAAAATACAAATCAAAATTAATCGTATAGGGTTCCAAATATAATGAATTTATAATTCACATATCAGACACTTTATAAAAAATAAACTACATTATACCATTCAGGAACTTCACATAGTCCAGTGGTAGGCGATAAATCCCAATCTCACTATGGTTGTGGGTTCGATTCCCGTAGCTTTTTCCGATACGACTAGTTGTCACATGGTCTGCGTGTTGTCCTTTTATAAAAATCTAAAAATAACCTTTCAAACTTAATTCATTCCAACCTTTAGACTTATCCAAAATAATTCTTTCCAAAATCACAGTCCAAAATTTATAAGGAGTTTAAACACAATGAAGATCATTTTTTCCATGTAATAACATGTGAACACCTTCATCATGTATTATTTTAAAACATGGTAACATCATGAATTACCATAAAAACTTTATTGATTACATTCATTCTCATTTATTCCTTATAGAATGCTGGATATATTCCTTATATCCAAAATTGTTGAATATTCCAACAATAATGAAATAAACAAACTATTAACCAGTTCCAAGGAAGTCATGAATATATAATATAATTTATCCAAATCAACGATCTCTTATTCCAAAACTACTACCTCAGTATCAAGACCATATTAAGGATTACATTTCCTTCAACCATGTATTTTAAAAAAAATGTTTAACTTGCTATTGAGTCACTTTTCATAGTACCATATAATCTAAAATCCTTAATGAAATAGTACTACAATACAATCATTATTTATCTCCACAATTCATATAACCAGTACATCGTTGATACACCACTAAAATGAAATAATTATTTAATAACAACATAATAACACTAGTCATTCCTCTTCATTTGTGGTAGTATCATAACTTTATTATTATCCAATAGCATCATTTGGGGCATACTCTGATTATTTGAACCTTGATTTGTGTAGTGTCCCCAATCTGTGCAGATGAAGCATTGTAAATTTGAAACCTTTTTCTCACCCTCGCAATCATGAATGTGGTGTCCTTTTTCTCCACACTTATAACATACTACCATTCCCTTCAAGCATTTTACAATGTGATTTTATTAACAGTTATCACATATAGGAAAATCCTTCTTTACCTTATTCCCTTTATCTTTCCTTCTCTCGACCATTCTTTTCTTCTCTGGCTTCCCTTCAAATCCTTAGTACTTCAAGAACTCTTTACATATCTTATCAACACATGATAATATTTTTTCATATGATGATAATACGTGGGAGGCTATTTCCCTTCTAAATTCTAGCTAAAGACCATGAATGATATGATCCTTCTTACTCTTTGGATCATGCATATTTCTTTAGTTCTCATTCCTTCTACTGGGTTCCATTTCTAAACAATGGCATACACTAGATTAGTTTATGAATAGAAATACCTAATACCAAACTTGTAAAACATTTAGCATAAATTAAATAGTTAATGGATATAATCCATAATCATAAAAATATATTTTTTGAGGAAGTATATACTCATAAAACCTTCATAATGGTTTGTAAAGAAAATCAGAATTATCCTAAGCATATCCCCCGAGAGTGTCGTAACGAAGAGTGCAACAAGTCCTGTTGTCATGCACCAGTTCCCATTAAAGTCTAGCTCAAAGTAGTTTTTTCGGGTTTTACCCCTAGGTAAATCTGTGCCAGAGCCGCCTCTACCTGCTCGTATCCAGACAAGGATGTATTGCTTGGAAAATGCATAAAATCTCTAAATACCAAAATTATAGGAAGTTCTTATATTATAATCCCCAAAGTCTATCTTAGGGCTATGTGCTCTAATCAGAGTTTATCTAAATCTAGTTTCCAAGGTTATTTCCAAAAATCCTCTGATACCAATTGTAACGCACCGAACCCAGTTACCCAGAGTCAGTGCATTATTTTAATACATTGGCATGATTACAAAGAATCAAGTCCCGAAGGACCGATCAGTTTAGCAGTCTTGGAAAATAGACTACATATATTAACATCACATTACACTTTATAACATGAAACACATCATAAATAGTTCTTTGATAATGCCATTATTCCCTTTAGCTTAACCCTGTATATCAATCATAATACACTTCCTAGAATCATGGGAAAAATAAAACATATAAAGGGGTGAGTTCAAATGCTCAGTAAGGGTAAGCAATACAACAAAAAATGACATAAATATTAAACATGGTGAATAATTTAAACAACATTCATTTACTAATAATAAACATGAATAATTTTATGGAAAGAATATGAGTTGAGTAAATAATGGAATAATAAAACATAATCATGGGTATTCTACTAGTCGAATGACCACATGAACCACCGATATTACTTCCATAATGAGGGAATGTATAATGCCATACATTCTAAAACATTTTTTCAAGCCCTCGGGCAAGACATCTAAAATGATTAAGGCCTCGGCCAAAACCATAAATCAAATTGGGAAAAGGCCTCGGCCAATTCCACTTCTAGTTGTCTCATGAGACCTACCGATGCATCGAGGAGCTATAGCAGGCTCCACCCGTCACTTACTATGTCCAATAAATTCATCATATGAAAAGGTTGAAACCTAACATAAAAATTCGTATAAGAACTAGGATACGAAATGTCAATACTTTAACCATAAACCATGAATGGTATAAAAATAACACATCCATAGTCAAAAATATCACCAAACCTTCAATTCAATATGAAAGTTTTTTATCATAATAAATCAACATAAAAAAAAGTTTAAAATCCATTAAAGGATTTGAAATAGATAGAAATGATTTGTAAAACTCTTTTTTTGAAATATCACTTTTCATGAAAACATTTAAAAGTCACAAAATTTAGAATGGAAGAAATTTAAAGACATTTTTGAATTAAAGTGTCCCATACCACTTTGAAACATTTTAAGGTAATTAACATTTTAAAACATTCATGTCCATTTAAATAAACCCTTAAATCCATTTATCAAACATGGACATTAATGAGAATGGTTTAGAATAATAAATCTTTAAAACATTTAAAATGATGTTGACATAGATGAAATCAAAACTATTTGAGAGAAATATCTCTTTTTTTGAAATAATTTAAGAGTCACATAATTATAAAAGAAAACATTTACTTTCAAAATATTCTTATAAGCTTCTAAGGGAACCTTCGACAGTTTTATAACGGTGGAAAATAGCCGCACCGGCCATATAAGTTAAAAAAAGACATTCTTAACTTAATTTTGTCAAAAAGGTTAAAAAGGGCCTTGTTTGGAAAACGACAGAAAGATTCCTTTCAAAACATTTTATAAAAATTAAAACAAGGGTATAAATGACCTTAAACCATAGTCTGTAAAATAGTAAGAATTATTTGAAATACATTTTTAAGAATCATGGATGTGGAAGATAAAGAGGTCCCAGTAGATAATTACATATAAACAACCTTGGATAATGAAGATATTGTGAAATAAACCCTTACCTTGTAATTTTATTTTATAAAGGGTAAGTTAACCTCCTGTATAATGGTGAAATGATTGTTATTAAATTATACATGAATCATATAAATTAATATGATATCATATATGATATTTTAACATTGCTTTGTTAATAATATCTTAGTATTATCGTCGTTCCGAGTGTTAACAGATTCGTTTTTCTTTGTATTCTTTGTTATGTGAGTCATAATAATTATGGATGGGATGTATCTTATTCATATACATGATGATATAAAGTCCTTAAACATTATTTTTAATCATCAAATTAAAATTAGTTTTGAATGGATATGATGGGGAATGAATCTCATCGCGTTCGTGGAGACGGTAGTCCGTACGTACGCTCGAGCGACAATATCATTTTTTTGATATTAAAATCATTTATAATTGGATGGTGTATCATATATAAAGAATCTTTATAATGTTATATTTATTATTTACTTCAATTACACATCATTATCATACCCATTCAAATAATATTGTTTTGAATAACAGTTACACCACGACGTGGAGACGGTAAGCCATACGTACGCACGTATGGTGACATGTCATTCAATAGATGGATAGAATACTGAATATGGTTATACCATATTTATAAAAACATCACAATATATAGGAGAAACTGGAGTTATTATTTTTTAATGGTAATTACAAAGAAATAAGAAGTTGAAGAAGAAAGGAACTTGAAAGAGGGTGGTGAAAACATTACCTCTTCTTCGTGTTCTTCCTTTTGATTTGATCAAAAGGGATCCATAGGTTGGATTTATGATCAATCTAAGGCCTCTAGGTTTAGGTGAGGGAATTTGAGAGAGTATATGTGCAGTTTTTGGCCGATCCAAATAGATTATAAGGTGTGAATTTGAGAGAATGGGGAGTGCCCTTTTATAAGAGGGGTGAGGGGCACCTTAGGAAAAAATTAAAATATTATTTTATAATAAATTAATATTCGGTTTATAATGCTTCCAAAGTGACTTATTTCGAGGATAAGGTGGGGATGGGTATAAATCCTTTCAACCAATAGGTTTTAGACAGGTTTGGTTCACTTTATTAACCTTATCTTATAGTTTTAACTCTTAGTTAATTAGTTTGACATTTACCATATCACTTTGTATTTTTATCTTATATGGTTAATAAAATTACTATATACTTCCGAGAGACCCCCACGTGGACCATTAATGATAAAAATATCATTATATAAGTTCTTTGGCCGAACCTTAGATTTTTAGGAAATGAATATCAATTAATAATATAATATTTGTTTTAAAAACTCATTTATATCAATTTTGACACTATTCACTAATTGATTTTTTTAAAGTCATAAAAGCATTATTAATTCGAAACAAATTCATTTAAGAAATACTAACATGTCATATTAACCAATAAAATTCGTTTATGGCATCAAAACTTTAAAAGTACATTTATTTTAACATTTATAATACCAATTATTTGATTCTTTCATTAATAAGGAAAATACTGCATCATTATTGTGTCATAAATAAATTTAATTATTCAATGTTTAAAAATTATAAATAGAATACCATTATGTAGGAAATATTTTTATATTATTCCTGAATATTTATAGTAAAAAATATAACATATATACCCCTATGTAAAAATTGTTTTTCTAAAAGATATATGCTTATGTCATTTTTGTATTTACTTTAACTTAATTAATATAAAGTGTCATTGTCACTTACAAGTGGCTCCATGGGGTCCCAAAATCGACCCAAAGATGCCAATGGTCGGGAATGTATTAAAAAATAGGGCTAGGAGACGTTTTAGGGTAATGTAATATTATTATAATATTATTTTTTTACCCTTGTTTACTGGATTTACCCTTTAACCATGGTAAATAAAATATTTACCGAAGTAATTATTCAAAATGTCTAAAAATAAGAGTTACATATTTACACAATTTGGGCATCCTGATTAGAAATATGGAATCCATTTTTCCAAATTCAAAACACAGAAGTAGCAGAAATTAATTTAAAATTAATTCCCACTGCCAAAACAAAAAGCGTGTTTTTAAGAAACAATAACTATCAAAAGATTGACACTTGTTTATGTCCGGTTTAAATGTGAAATTATGTCCAATGAAGAAAACTGGATTAAATCATAAAAATATTTTCTAAATATACATTAAAACCACTCATATTCATAATTTATCACTATTAGTTATTTCGATTAAAAAGTTGTTTTTAATTAAAATTTAGTAATTTTCACTATTCATCAAAATATGAATGTTATCAGAAAAGTACAAAAATTCACCCTAAGATAATTTCAATATTTAGAATCCAAAAATGAAGTCCCTTTTGAAAGATAAAATGTATAAAATTTTAAAAAGTGAGTATTATTATTCATAACGGCTAGTTTGATTGGTTGTGGTGTGTGTTAGAACTCGAAGTTGCGTACAACACACGCTACTGTATTATTCAAAGTAAAGCGTACCTTAGAAGTTTGGGGTGTTACAATATTATATTTTTATCTTGCATGTTTAACCTTACCGATCATATGCGATCTACCTTTATTATGTTTCCATTTCATAACGTTATGAATAAAGGTATGATAATTCTATAAGGGTACCGTGTGAGAAAAACAACAGTGAGATATATTGAAGTTTTTCATAAATAATTTGGTCATGTATATTGTAACATCCTAACCCTCACCCATTGTCTTGGTAAGAGGCTGAGGGTGATACTAGCCTTATGTGACATTCCCAAGACACAAAATGCTGGAAAATAATTCTAGGGACTTCATAACAATTGGGGAAATTTTTTTAATTTTAAAAAGAAGCCACCATTACAAGGTAAGAATGACTAAATAACCAATGAATGACTCTTAATGATAATGTAATAAAAATTAAATAGAAACAAACCAAACCAAACTATATCAAAGTACAAAGCAGAAACCAATACTAAAAATAGAGTTTAAAGTGGAATCCACTAACAAAGAATACACAAATACACCAAATAAATAAACTCCACAACTCCCAATATACACCAAGATCTAACTCCACAAGTCATTCCCATCGTATCATGATGCGTTAGTAAATAACTACAATACCTTTCCTTTAACAATGTCTTGATATACAGTATTTGAAAATGCACCAAAGTTCCTAAGAAGGGGGTGAGTATAAAAATCAGTAGGATTTCCCCAATGACATCCATACTCACACCACTAGAATAGAAAAAGTTATCAAATTTATATAAAAAATTTAAAATATTTTATATAAAAACCAAAAAAAAATCTTAATAGTTTTTTCCATGGAAAACAACCCAACAAGTCTTTCAAACCATTTTACAATCCATTTGGAGTAACCCATTCCATACCAAAACATCCACACATTCATGCCCACATGAAATTTACATACTCATGTGATGTCTCTCCTAAATATACCATGTCATTACAAGGTAACCATATACCAAGTGACCTGTTGGGATATGCCCGTTCCACAGGGTGATGCCAATGAAAATAAACACACACCAACCATTTATGCTGAAAACCATGCCAAACCAATTTTTCCAAACCATTTTGATAAAACCATTATTTTATTGAAAATACTTCCAAACTTTTCTTCCTATGAATCAAACAAAACTATATTTTAAAATCATCAAAAAAATCACTTTTCACAAAATAAACAATTTTCACCATTTGAAAAACCATAACTAAAGAGGGTTTCCATCAATATTTGAATATAAATTTTAAAATAAAATTCATGAAATTAATTAAATCTGAAATCAATAAATCTAGTTATAAATAAGAGGAGTTGATAGTTAATCCACCTACCTCTAAAATGTAGGGAAAACATAAAAAAAACATAAATTATTCAACAAACCGGGTTAAAACACCTTAAAAAATCATTAGATATTTTTCACCTTAAACAAAAAAACATATCTCGTTATGATATACATAAAAAACTATTAATTTATGCACAATAAATGGGATCCATGAATCTAAGAGGGTGAAGAAAAAGTAAACTAACAAAAACCATCATGTACGAGCACTTACTAAGGAATCCAGGCATCCAACGCCCTTAAAATCACCAATGGATCTCTCCTAAATCAAGAGGAAGGGTCTCTATAGTCTTTCAAAGGAGAGGAAATTGTGTTAGGGTCATATTAGATAAAACAATCCATTAAATGGGAAAATTGAATGAGATCAACCATTTTCGGATCTTGTTTTTAATGGTGCATGATTAGGTCATACAATTAGGAAAATCATGCACTAACCATGGACTATAAAATGCATCCAAACACTAATCGCATGGTTAGATCACATGGTTAGAAAAACCATGCACCAAATATTATAAAACCCTATTTCTGACATCACATGGTTTATCTTGGGTGGCTACATGGTTTGTCCAATCATGCAGCTAAATACGTGCCTACCTAGTGCCCACTGTTTTAGTTTCATGATTTCCTAGGAGGTGTTTCATGATTTCTACTTACTATGATAAAACCATTAATCTATAGAAAATCCCCAAAAAATTTCAATACTCCAAACATTTAAAAAATCAATCCAATAACTTTATATACTTAAAATACATGAATAAAGGGATAATTAACTAAAATTGAGGGTGATACATATATATTTTTCAAAGAAACTAAAACATTACAGTTATAAAGTTTTAATTATTATGAGATGTATTAAGTTTTCTTCTAAAATTATATAATATGTATTTAGGTTATTCTTGGGTTGTCTTACTTTCAATAAGGGTAATTTCATGTGATGCTTATATTTAGGGGGGGGGGGACTGAGGAAATAAATATTCTATCAAATATTATAGCATATTATAAGTCACCATGTTATAAATGATCCAACATTTGATATCCATAATACTATCTGATATATTGATCAACCATGATGAAGTTAATTTTAAGTGTATCCCTTGAGTGGTAGATGGTTTTGAGAAGTTTCTAGAAGGTAGTCGTTTATAAAAACATGAAATCTATAGAAAGTTTCTGAAAACACACCATTGAAAAGGTATGAATGGATACTCTATCTTCCATATTTTTCAAGATTAAAATATTATTGGGGTGGGAGAGTGTTGATTTTATTAATGTAATGAAAAATTATGTGATTTGAGAAGGTCAAGGGATTACTAAAACTTACTTGATAGATATTTTTTTGAAATTTTTAAACCATGTTTTTATGTGAGATAAATAATATAGGTTGGTAAAATATAATTTGAAAATGTTCAATAAATTGGTATCAGTAATAAAATGTTTAAAAAACACCCTTGAAAAGGTTTCAGAGTTGGAGTCAAATCTTGATTGGCTTATGGATAATTTTTTTATCTAGATTATACACTCTTGTTTTCAATATTGAGAAAGGATCACAAAGACATAGAGTAAGATACTTGATGGAAAATTTATTTAATGGAATTGATACCACCTTCTCTCAAATATATTTGTATTTATTGTCAATAAAGAGGACAAATAAGAAAATTAAAAGGAACATATTGACATGAATTTTCTATGTTGATATTGAAAACAAATACTAATGGGGTGATTATTGGACTGAATTTGTGTTTGATTAGTATTTATTGTTAATAATCATAAATTCATTAAGAATGGTGTTAATATGTATTGGAAAGATTTGAAAAGAATATATTGGATGAATATTGGATTTCCCTAGCCTTTTGATTATAAGAATGAGGTTCCCAAGATAGGTATCTATATATGTTAAGTTATAAATTTTTTATAAAGATAGATAAACCACATTAAATATTTGACATAATTGGATATAATTTTTAATATTAAAAATTGATTTTCTTACATTTTATACATGAAAAATAGATGTTATAAAATTGAAAAATAATAAGTGACTAAACTACTCGCATTTAAAGTAAAATGCTACCATCAATAATTATTTTAGAGATTCATTCACATGGAATGTATGGTTGGATAAGTTATTGAAAATGTTTCATAGATAATAATTATCTAATATTTATTGGAAAATCTATTTGAGTGGATAAGGAATCTATTTAAAATATTATGTGCAGACTTAGTTTAAAAATATTTAATTAAGTTGAATAGGATTTAAGTTCTATGGAGTGTTATTATTTATTAATATTATATCTATATGAAGATAGTAGAAATGTATACTATGAAGTTACATATTTATTGTTATAAATATTGAATAATTATATAACTTATGTATATATAATTGGATGATTTTTAATGAGTTAAATCTAGTTAATTTAGTGGAGTCTCAATAAAATAATCTAAGCTGTATTTATATACTGTATTATATTTTAGAATCATTTATAATTTAGATTGAAATTGATTTGGAGTTATTCTCAACCAAGTTGAAGTATTTTCATTATGTTGAGAAATATGATGTTAAATCTAGGAATTATAAAATTGTAGGTTTTTGAAATATGTATAAATAAATGAAATGTAATATATTTATTAGTCTTTGAAATTTGGAAAAGCCAATCTATACATAAGAGTAACTCCCTGAATTTTCTTCATATATTATAGTTTTATTAGACCAAAACTAAATAATATTCTAATGGAATATCATTATTAAGAGTTTTTTGAATCATTCATATGAGTAACTCTCTAAAAATGGTCAATTCTCCAGTAAAAGTAATATCCTAAGTTTATAAGATTAACTTTTTATGTTGATGCTAAATTTGGCCAACATTAGATATGTAAGTTAAATTACCTGATATGTATGAGTTATTAGTTTGTGAAAAACAATTATGTAGGAAATAACTACACCATGGTACATAATTTTCTTATATAATAGAAAATTAGAAAAGTATAGAGGTTCAAAGTGGTATAACGGATTCTTCCCAAACATGTAAAAAGAGAAAATGGAAAAGTCTGGATAATTACCAAAAAAAGTTTACCTTGGGAATCCTATTATAATTTGGAAAATCCCTTGGAAGATACACTAAGGTATGTAAGTGTAAAATTATCTTATGTAATACTTATCATTTTTTAAAAAATATGTGTTCTTTGGAAGTTAATGTGAGCTTTAAAAGTGAAAATTCACGAAGTAGAAAAAAATCTAGTCAATGATTAAACTATTGTTTAGTTTTTTAAACACCATTTTTATAGTTATGATCATGATTCATGATAAGAAACATGAAAATTATTAACAATTATTACATGTTAAAAACATCATGTGTTGGTGTCTAAGTTATTATCCAATCCACTATTTAAGGAGAGAAATGAGACGATGTTGGTACTGGATTTTTAAAAATGGTTACAGAATGAAGAAAACTACCATGATATGAATATGAGAGTCTATAGAATGAAGTTCCATGAAATGTTGTGTGATGAAGTAGATTTCATAGGATATCTACACACCGTGATGTCATACCGTTATTGTTAAACTATGTACTAGAAAGAGTTAATGAACTATGTCACTCCTCAAATAGAGTTACCATGATGATACCATGAAAATATCTAAATAAAACACACTATGAGAGAATCCTTCATGTAGAAATAGTAATGTTTCATGTTTCTATATTTTAATAGGGTTTTATTTCCATGTGTATTTTGAGAAAGTTTTAGAGAAAAGTTTCAATGATAATCGAGAAGGATCGTGATTTTGAAAAAGATAGATAAATATAGGAAGTCAATGTTAGAGAATTATTTATTATTCTACAGCTTTTATTTAAATTGTTAAAGGTTGAGAATCATAGAGGGATCATGAAAAAACTTGGTCAATATTCATGAACTTGTTATATATAATTTCATTAGATAGGGTAGACTAAGAATCATGAAGATATTTAATGCACTAAGAATTATGAGGGGTTTACATATTAAAAAATGGTAACTAATATCAAAGAATATGTTGAGTATATAAAAGGATAATAAGAATAAAAATCATAATACTATTATTATCTTTAATATTTTGAGAGTCAAAGATAAAATATATAAGAGAAGCAATATTTTATTCATAGAAATAAATCTATGTACCAAAAATAGAGAGAAAAAGATTCTATAAAAATGAGATCTTTTGTGTCAAATAGAGAGAGAGATTCAATGATACTAAGAAAGAGTTAATCCTTATGAATTAAATAATAAGTATAAGAGAGATATACTAACCTTTCAACTTTATCTTTTTATTTAGGATGAAGAATCAGGTTGAATAGGATACTCTATGATATTCCTTTATCATAAGTATTGAGGCATTTGATATTCCTATATGATAAGGTTGGAGAAAACGTTGTGGTTATAGTGGATCCATCCCTTTATATTACTAAAATTTGAGGAAAGTGATAAAATATATTCTATATAGGAGAGACAGAAGGCCTTCAATTTTTTTCTACTTCAATGTGATACAAGCTGAATATTTTATTCAAAGAGAAAGTCTTAGTCGGTTCCAGATCCTGATATTAGTAATTTAGTTCTTTCATTGTACTTGGATGGCACCAAGAGTACAAGTTTAATGACTTACCATTTATAGATCTTTCAATTGAAAATAAAATGGAAACTATGTGTTCATTATATAACAACCATCATATAATTAGGACATAATCATCTACCTTGGAGGAAATCCTCATAAAAAATTACTATGTGTCTTATTTTTTTTGTTTATTTTTAACACTATATGCATGATAACCAATGGAAAGAAAGGAGAGAGAGATATACATTCATTGAAAAGGTGAACATGTAAATAAATGAAAAAGGATAAATTAGAAATAATTCATTCAAATCTAATTTTCCCCTCTCTATGTTGGCCATATCTCAAGTGATCATGACAATTGGAATCAAAGTATATATTTTACCTCTTATTTTATTTTCAATAATCTATAAATTTAAGGTATTTGATTCTTTTTCGTTTTTATTTAAAAAGGATTTATGAATTATAGATTTGAAAAATCCTATGAGTTCCTTATCCATGAAACCATGGAATCTATATAATTCAAGACATTGAAGAATGTGAATAAAATAGATGCAAAGTAATTAAGAAAGTCCTTATTAAATAAATAAGAGATCAACATCTCTCTACTAATTAAATGTAAAATAAATAGAGTTTTTTTATATCTATTGATAATTTATTTTCTTAAAGAAACCTAGGATGATAAGGAACTCGTCTCATGAAAATAAAAAGATAAATTAGTTTACCAATGTTGTAATCTCGACAAAGATAAATCTAGTATGGAAGTAAAAGATCAGGTGGTTAAATCCCCTAATAAGAGGATAGACACCAATTAAACATTATAATTTTTAAGGAATTTATATGATAATTAGGTAACTAAAATCACTTTCCAAAATGGTCTTATAGATGATCCAAACATAAATGTGGAGGTCACATTTTTGGGGATTCATAATATGAATCAATTGGTGATTTAATAGACATCATGTATAATTGTCATAGATAATTATTCACTTTTATTTGTGTCTCTTTAAAATTCATAAAATATAAGATCACCCTGATCAGGGAATAATTACAAAGATTTTAGAAATCTCTAGAACAAAGGATGTTGGTGAGTGTAAACCTCTCCAAACATGTAGGAGACTTAAATTCCATGAACTTGGAGGTAGAAAGAAGGTTTTTTAGATTTAAGAATGAGTGTCTCAATACAATATAGGATATAGAAGGATCTATAAAAGGGTTTAAAGATAATTTCCATGCATTGTAATAAAACCAAAAACCATTATATATGTTAATAATGCTCAATTAGAGGTCAAATAAAAGAAAATAATTGATATTGACAACTCAGTGAAACTGAAGGATAGAATTCATGATGGTTTTTGAGAAATATATTGAGGAAGTAAAAAGATAATTCTAAATAGAATAATTTTTTAGAGGATTATAAATACATACTAAATATGAAATATCTTGAGCATGAGGTTAAATTGTAATATCTAAAGACAATTTAAGTTGATTCTTCACACGAGGCTAAGAGAAGAACTACTTCCAAACAAATTTCTAAGGATTTTTTTTGTTTTAAAATAACACTATTTTTTTACAAAAAGTGTTTAATATAATCTAATCATAAAATTCTATATATTTAAAGGAATAAGGTAACACCCACCCTAAAAATAATGGTTGTGTTAATTTTGGCTTCTCGTACAGTGTATGTTATGAATACAAATATATAAAAAAATGGATAATGATTATTAATAGTGAAATCATCAATATATCTATGATAGATTTAATAAAGTGTAGTAGAAGATTTTCCCCATGGTAATCTGAAAAATAGAACAAAATATCACTAAAAAAATAAGGAGTTAAAGTTGGCTATATTATGTCAAAAAAATAAGATCAATATTTATTGGTTATTGTTGGTTCTATAAAAGGTTTGGGAACAAGTTATTATCCATTTAATCCATTTCATATATAGATGAAAAGGTGTTTTAAGTTTCTTAAAACCTTTAAAAATCATCCATGTTCTCATATACGACTACTAATAAAGAAAATCTAGCTCATCTCACCCCAAGGTTTGAATTTCCATAGAAAAGGGAAGAACCCACCCCTTGGGTGGTTCAGGTTGAGGTCACCAACCTCCAAATGTTTTGAAGGGTGTCATGGAATATTTTTAACAAGAATTTAACATTTTATTTAGGGTCCATTAATTTAGGAAGCAACACCAGGAAGGTAAAACACATGGTACAATTGAAACGAGATATAAAAAACCATACTTTGAGGGAAAAGGTATATATCACCCACCATATGATAGTAGTAGATGCCTCATTTAGTATCAAATCTTTGTTTTTCCTCGATCAGAAGAAAATTGAAGAATATAAGAATTCCCTAAAAATAGGAAAAATAGCCTACATGGGGATCATGAAATGAATGGTGAGAGAAACTAAAAAAAGAAGACAGTTGATCAGAGATCTTACTGGTGGAGATCCAATGAGATGAATGGTACTCGAATCAGAGCTTGGATGGAGAAGATCCTTTAATTACTAAGGAAGAGGGTTTAGGGAGATTTCATGCATGGGAGGAAATTTTAGGAGAAAAATAGATATAAATATGGGTGAACCTCTTTAATGAAACCAACTGAAAAATGGTCTTTTTGACTACTTTTAAAAGGGTGCATGGTTGAAAAAACTGTGTGCTAATAGTGCACCTTCCACTTTCCATGGATAGTTGAATCATGTTGTTGTGTAGAATAGTTTTTTCTAATCGTTCTCAGCATGTGTGATCCCATTTTTGGATATCTAAAGTATTCCCACATGGTTTTTCCAAACCATATGACCTCAAGTGCATGGTTTGGTCGAACCGTATGCCTTCCCCTTTCCTCCAAAATTCAGAGCTCCATGATCCAAACAAGCCGCATAAAATTTTGATTCCTTCCTTAATTTATTTGAAATATTTATAATTATAAAAATGGACACTTAAATTTAAATGTTACATAACTCATATAAAACACAGGATCTTATAATATATCTCTCTTAAGACAATTCATCCACGAGTTATCCTTCCGTGGTTGGTGAGGCATATAAAAAGAGTTCCAATAACTGGGAACATACATATCTCTCTCTCTCATAGGTCTCTACCTACACATATCCATACATAAAAAACACCGAAACTAGAGGAAATGACCTATCTTTGAGAGTTTTTGTGCTCCGATCAATGATGTGAATGGGATACACTTCATAAGAACCATCGGCATACAATTCAACATCCTCGGGATAAAAAGTATGTGATGGGTAGGCATGGTAATGGTGAAGCTGTGAAATGTAAATGATGTGTTTCATATAAAAGTACCTCTAATGTAGCAATAGATTATATGATACTTGACCAAATCTACCAAAGAACTCAAAGAGCCTGAAAAAACAAGGTGAATACATCCCTTTTCTTTGTATCAGTCTATTCCCAAGCCCAGGTGATACTCACAAGAAAATATGAACCCTGACCACAAACTCCAGAGTTCATCAATGAAGATCAATATATGATTTACTTCTATATTGATCCCTATCCATCCATTTCCTAATCTGTCACACCTACTTTTTAGTCACTTGAACGAGATATGGTCTGAGCAACACTACCTCCCTTGCCCCTAACCAGCACAATGGTTACCAGCATGGCCGACCGTACAAGGCCTCATAGGGTTCCATCTATATAATCCCCAGATAAATTTTATTATAGAAACAATAAACAAGGGATATATGACTCTCCCATGACCCCCAAAATAAAGGAAACATGATTGGAGTATATCCTCTATAACCTATATTGTGAACTCAGACTTCCCATCAGTCTGAGGGTGGTATGTCATGCTCAAAAGAACCCATAACCCTAATTCCCTTTATAAAACCTGCCAAACCGAGATGTGAAATAGATGTACCTATTTAATACAATGTTATGAGGATCCCCATGATTTTATACAATATCATAGATGTAAATCATCTCGATTTGTTCTATTTAAAAATTCTCCCTAATAGTAATAAAATGGAGGAGATCCATCAGTATATTAACAGTGAACCATATGGTATCAATACCATAGGGTGAACTTAGTAAATCGGTCATGAAATCCATGGAGACAACTTCCCATTTCCACCAGAGAATGGGAAATTGCTGTAAAAGACCCACTAGTCACCGATGTTCTACCTTCACCTACTGAAAGGTGGAGAACCTAGTAAGAAAAAAACTATCTCCTGCTTCATATCAGACCACTAATACCACCATCATAAATCCGGATACATCTTGTTAATATCAGGATGCACTACCCAAGTGGAGGAATGAAACTCACACATCTTCTAATCCCGCACATCATCTAGAATCCAAATGCAACCATGAATACATAGAAATATATCCTCGATAATGATCCAAAAGGGTGGAGGGTCCTCACCTACCATGCTCTCCCTTAGGACTAAGCCTTTAGAATCTGAAAATTGTCTCATATTTACCCAATCCAAAAGTGTGGAGTCCATAACTAACAATGATATGAAAGGCTATCTGTGACTATCCTTCACCTCTAAGTGTATCACAAAAAAATGTTCCATTAATTTCAATTCACTACTATTCTATCGTACTTCTTAGGTATGAGTTTTTTGATTTTGAACATCAACTACTAAATTTACTTTACTTGGTTTATAGTCAATATCAAAATATAATGACTAGAGATAATCAACCCACCTTCTTTATCAAAGGTTTAAGTCACACTGTATAAATATTTATTTGAGGATTCTTTTGTCTGTGTACACCACAAAATGCTCTACTAATAAATATTGCATCCAACAATGAAATGTGTGATGAAATGAAATTAACTTGAAATCATATGTCAAATATTTTTTCTCATGAGGTACAGAATGGAAATATTCATACACTATGACTCGATCCCCCTACATCAAGAAAGATCCCAGCCCGATGCCTTATGCATCACAATAAATTGTATAGCTTATTCTAGGATCTCGTTGAAATAGGATTAGTGCTGAAGTCAACCTAACCATTAGCTCCTCAAAGTTCTTTTCAAATTATTTAGACCATATAAATTTCACCCCATTTTTGGTAAATCCCATGAGAGTTAGAGTTATACATAAGAATTCTTGGATGAAGCACCTCTCTTAACCATCCAGACCAAAGAAACATTAGATGTCGAAAACATTTTTAGGATGCTACCAAGAATCCACAACAGTCACCTTATTTGGATCCAAGTATAATCCTATTGCAAAGATGCTGCGACCAAGGAAGTGAACTTTATCCATCAAGAACAAAAATTTTGAGAGCTTGAAATATAACCTATGCTCTCTCAAGGTATTCAAAATGATGTAATTGTCTTTGGAATGATCGTGTCGTATTCGAGAATACAAAAAGTTGTCATCCATAGAAACTACCATGAAAGAATCCAAATAGTGGTGGAAAAATGATTCATCAAGTCCATCAAAATAGCTGGAACATTTTTTAGAACGAACGTCATAACCAGATACTCATAGAGACCATACATGATATTGAATGTTGTACGAGGTATATCTATCAATTTGAAAAAAACCTGGTGATAACCCATTCTCAAATAATTTTTTGAGAAAACCTAATATCAACAGATCTAGTCGAAGAGGTCATCTATATAGAGAAAAGGTTTCCAATTCTAAACCATTAACTAATTCAATTTCTATTAATTGACATAGAAACATAGGGTTATATACAAATTCTTAGAAAAAAAAGATCAGAAAACCCTATAGGTAATTAGTGGGTCATATGAAAACCCGAGCCTTCAAATACTCAAGCTACCTCTTGAGTTCATGTAACATAGTAGTATCCATCCTGTAAGGGGGAATGGATACTGATGCAGCTCTTAAAACTATCCTGATGGAAACATTTACCACTATTGGAGAGTAAACCTAAAAATTCATCAAGGAAAATTTCCCTAAAATGATGAATCACAAGATAGAAAATAGTTTGAAACATTTCTTGATTATCAATATAAAGGCTAGTAATCTCAGCTGTCACCCCACTCGGTCTATGATGCTCAGGTCCAGATCAACCTTCCCGGACATCCCATTCACCCTTATAGAAATATCTATTACCCTTTATTGATGTGAATGATACCCTCTAGTGATAAATAAAGACATGGGAATGATAAGGAAACATCTATTCCATTCTGATTATAACATATAATACTATCATGTCATGGATAAATATATCCCATAAAAAATGATAACTTCAAATTTCGAGGGTACATTTATTTCATTGGTGCACATTTTCTGATCATACTCTGAATGGAGTATCCAAATCTATCATACCACTGAAACATTGAGTCTCAAGACCAAGGATTTCCATAGTAACCAAAGATATAAAGAATGTGAGATGCCCATATCAAAAATGGTATATTATAGAGTAGAAGTTACTAAGATCACACGTTGCACTGTAGAGCACCCAGTGCTCTATTTCTCATGTATAGTTTGTGAAAAATACATATGGCATGAATAGAGACCATGAGAAAGAACCCGAATACCTTGAAAAGGCTGAATATACTGTCACTGTTCTAGATTCCGGATTCCTTAGCCATGAACACCTCCTCAGATTAAATAACTAGTAGTATTCTAGATTCCGTCCTGTCATGGAGCTGGGAATCCCTTTCCTGAACCATGAGTCAGTGTCCACCCCCTACCAATGACTGCTAGAGGGAAGGTCCTTCAAAACCACTATAGATGGCCCATCCTGCCAGAGGTTCGACACTAAACTGGGGTTCTATCACATTGGATCCTCATGTGTCCTTTTCTCCCTGACTGTTGAAAGAAAATTAAACTATCATCACTCATTCTTTGGATGATATTTCCCTTCTGATAGGTATCAAAGCATTGATTCCTTGCATCTGACGCTTCTCTACTAGGTTGAGATGATGAACTACACTGATTTATGCCCCAACTTCCCTCAGGTTATGTTCCGTAATAAGCACTTAATTTACTATTTCATATATATAATCCAACTAAAAAATGTTCACCTAAGATTTAATAGAATGCTTGAGCCCTTCCTCAAAGCGTCTCACCCTAGACATCTCATCAACGAGAGAGATTGGTAAAAGAACTGGATCAATATAAATCAAGATGAATATGCCATAACATATATAGAACCCTAATGTAGGTGTATTATACCTCTAGTCCATTCAAGACTCAAAATATTATGAAACAATTAGTCATAAAAACTGGATTGGAAGTCCCACCAAACCACATCCTAGTGCCTATTTTCCTTGTTCAAGACATCCCACAAACACATAGTGGAAGCCTGAAGCATACATGTCACGACCTTGACCCTCATTTCTAGAGGCATCTATAAGTGATTCAAGATAGAAAAGACATTATCAAGCCATAACTCAGAAGCCTTGGTGCCACCATCCCCTGAGAAATTGGTTGGATGCTTCTGTTGGAAATCATATACCAACTATTCCATAGTCGTGGAAGGCTGAGGAATTCCTTGGATAGTCTAGAATAACTGTAAGAAACCCTCTAGAAACTTGGAATTATCACCCATGTCAAGTATAAAAATAGGTGTCATAAGTGGTACTATTAGGGAATATACGGGTGGCCTAGGGCCTACCACATAAGGGGCATGGTTGTCACCACCCTCCTAGAACACAACTTGTAACGAACCAAAAATTTTATCAATGCAATTCCCATCTTATAATTATTTTATATTGTATAATCACATTAAATCACATTAATTACACAATAAAAACATTATAAATTAATAATTAATGAAATAAAAGGCATTTCTAGAAGTTAAGGAACATATACAAAAGGAATGTAACCCGACCTTTGGAATAGTAACATGACCCTTATGAATAGTAAACTAAACAATAGAATATTAACCTCACCAATGAAAGTATAAAAAAATTTAAGCATCTTATAAATGGTAATATGATATAATTATATCATATTATAAGTAAATAAATATTCTAAAAATTGTTAATTAAATGTCGATATTTTTGCGAGTCATAAATATTTAATTAATTTGTTTGAATAATTTAATAATTTAAAATAAAAATTATTTTCATAAAATTTATTCACAAATTAGTATTTTTATGTCTTATGAGATAATTTTACGATACCCTAAGAATGTTTTCATAGTGTTAAAAAAAAGTTTTAATTTTTGAATTTTGTATTTTCCAAGTAAATCATGATTTTAATTGAAAATTAAAATTATCATATTGCTAAAATTATTTTCAAAAAAGGGATTTTATTTTTTAATTATACATATTGAGAAATGGTTAGGGTAAAGCTTTGGGTTTTTTTAAAATACATTATTTTTTGGTGAATAGAAAGATACGATAATTTATGATAAACGCTAAATACATGAATTATAGTGTTATATGTGATGTAGTAATGATTTAAGAACATTATATAAAAATCACATTATCTAATTACTATATTTAGTCTCAATAATCAACACTATTTATTATGTTGAGCAAAATAATAAAATAATGATTAAAATATTGAAAAAACACCCCATCCACTAAAATACCACCCCTCACCACCTCTTTTACTTACACCTCTCAAGCCTTGAGACTTGTCTATTTTATACCCAATACACATATCAAACATCTCCCAACGTCCATTAGATTTGTTTCTTAACAAAAGACTAAAAAACAACCTCCTAAGGAGGTTCTCAAGAAGATGGAATCAAGAGGTAAAACCCTCTTCCGTTTTCTTTCAATTTCTTTTCAAGTTCTTTTCTTTTCTTATATTCTCCTCATTTAAACTTTTCCATGTGTCCTGAAAACTATATTATTTTACATATACTTTAATTTTATCATGTTTAGGGAATAATAATTTATTAAATCTCTTATCCTCTCTTTTATATTTTAATAATGAAAACATCGTACGTGAGGTGCCAATTTACCAGCTTCATGGATGACGTGCTTTCAACTTTCAATTCCACATCCAAGGCTGGTAATGAAACCATTTTTATGGTTGAAACATATTATAATATTTGTATTATATCGTATTTAATGTTCTGGAATCATTTTTTACACAATATTTTAATTTATAAAACAAAATGAGTTCGTTCAGATCAAAAAAAGTTAAATTAATCTTAACGATTATCAAAAATGATTTATCTAATGAATAATTCTCACTTTTGAAAAAATGGAATTTTAATAATCTATAAGTTCATTAATGAAATATAAGTTCATTTCTATACAACTATCTTTATTTTACATGGTTTTCCATACACATATACAAGTAAAACGATCAGGAAAACCAAGGAAACTAACACTCTTAAAGGATAAAATTGAACCACTTAACCCATAAAAAGGCCATAAATGAACTTAATAAGGTTATAATAACTCAAATACATGTATAAAAGTTTATAAATTTATTAATTAACTAATCTAATTTTATTATCCAATAAATTAAGATTAAGTTAAGAACACCTTCAGACTTAAGGTAAGGGATTCTACCAAAACCTCCATTATTCCATCGGGTCACTCTTTCTCTATTTTTTCAAAATGAAATTCTATATTATTTTTATTTACATCTTATAAATATTTTTGATATGTTCCAATATCATGTATAAATATCCATTCATCTTTTTTTGGGATATGCATATTTTTAAAAGGTTCCCCACTCAATTTTCCCAGTAAGCAAACACGATTTAAGGGAATTTCCTGAATTCTTACCCATTTTAAAGAGAAATTGACATTTTTTTAATCCAACATTATTTTTATAAAGTCAATCATTTTTTTATTATTTTTTTGTTCACTAATATATTTATATAAACTGTTATTCCATTTTCTATTTTAAATTATCTTTAATATTTTCCTTAAACCACACTAAAATATTTCTATTCTAAAGTTTCTTAAGTAATATTTTTTACGTGTTATTACTTTAATTTGAAATAACATATCATGGTATATTTATAATTATATTTATGACATTACATGTATTATTTAATTATTTATTTCATGGAAAATGTTATGATACACCCATTTATTATGCTCTATGACATGATTATGATACCCATTTCTTTCCATGGGTAACCCTTCTATTTATGTTAGATTGCGCATGTATGATAATTTATTTGGAAAAAATATTCATGAAAAAGTTATGATGGGTGTGAACAGATAGTGTTCAAATAAATTGGGTAATTTTTAGTATCATAAGATATCATGTTCAATGGTCTTGGTGGTTAGCCTTGACTCGTGCTCCATGTGCAGCGGTTTTTGTGGTTAGCCTTGACTCATGCTCCTCTATGTGCAATGGGACTTGAATCATGATAAAGTCATGTTTTATGTTTCTACTGAATTACTATAAATCAATGATTATATGATCCCATGTTATGATAATCATGTTCTATGTCTTTCTATATCATCATGTTATGCCTTCTAACCCATGTTCTAGGCTTTATTCTTTTGTTTTTCCCTTACTAGGATTTTAGATCATCTCTTTGTTCATGTTATCCCTAGGTTATCTTATGTATATCTAAAGGATAAAAGTAATTTAGGATATCATCATGAATGATAAATATAGAAATGTTTTATTTAGTCCCATGTTTGTAATTTTATGTGCCTAGTCTTCCAAGACAATAGACTTCATGATACTTGGATTGTAACATGATGTTTAATTATTATTAAAATCATGTAATGATATATGTAAAAGGATAGGGTCTCCATAGTTGGTATTATAATATGGTCTAGTTTTTTAGAGACTTGTAATAGTAAATTTATTAGAAACCTTAGGGATAAGACTAATTATGAGAAAAAACCCATAAATTTTGGTTAGTATAGATTAAGAGGGTTATCAAGAGAATACATAACATTATAGATACTACATGTGGATGTGATTCTAAGACACATTTACCTAGTATTAATAACTTTTACAAGGTGTTATAGGCCTATCTCAGGGGAACTTGGTACATGAAAACAGGCCTTACTATGCACTTGGTTTGACACTCCTGGTGGATTTTTGGTAAATTCAACATCTCATTGCAAACCATTATTAATGGAATAAAACAATTACCAAAAGGAAATATATTTGGAAATAATTCATGGATAACCTATATTTAAACATAGGTAATCATATGTTAGGATATAATTTTCCTTTAAGAGTTTATCCTTCTATGCTTAAAGTCTCCTTTTATACTTATTAGAGAAGTATTAAAGCCCCCTAATTGGGCTTTATTTTACTTAGTTAATAGAGAGAAATATATGAACACATTAGAACAATAAATGTGATAGGAAATGTGATGATTTCCCTAACGAAATGTCAAATATGATGGAAATGGGTGCTCAAAACTTCATGATAATACTTTCTCAACTTGATCAAGTTATGAATAATAACTTGAATCATGGGAAAAAAATCCTTATACAAGGAAATATAAAGTTTACATTAAGTCCTTCATGTGTAAAATGCCTCTCATGTTAAGTGAATCATCTAATCCCCTCCTCATAGAATAGTGGATTAACTCCATTTAAAAGATATTATCTATCCTCTAGTGCTCAGAAGAAGATAAAGTTGTGTTGGCGGTCTATAATTTTGAATGGGAAGTTGATCAGTGGTGGAAAATGATCATAAATAAAATGTCTAAGGAGGAAATAGATTCCATGGATTTGGAGGAATTCAAGATAATGTCTTTTAATAAATATTTTCCCTGAACCCTCCATCTCTAGATGGAAACATAGTTCCTTGGAATTAATCATAACAAACATGAGTCTATAGGGTTGTATGAAGCAAACATTACAAGGATTGAAATATACACCTCTAGATTTGTCATGAACACTGAAAGTAAGGCATATCACCTCTTTAGCGGACTAAAGTTGAGGCTATGAAAATCCTTATGGATTCGAGACTTCAAAAATTATGAGAATATTATCCATTGTGACCTCAAGGTGGAAATGGAAATCAGAGACTCATAATGGTCTCATAGGCCCGATGATAAAAATAAGAAAATGGAGTCTAACATGGGTGTATCAGAAAATAAATCCCATGATGGAATGAATACTAAATTTCCCACATGTCAAAATTGTGGGAAGAAGCATCCTAGGAACTCTTTAAAGGGAATTAGGGAATTCATAAAATGTTGAATAATGGGGAATCTGGCTAATAACTGCTAAAGGGATTTGAATAATTTCACTAATTTGGAAAAATAAATGAATGTTTAAATCAACACTGAACCTGTAGTGTAGTGTATGAATTACAAGGAACATTTCCATTTTGAAAACAAATTCCCCAATCCTAGGGAATTTAGAGGCAATCAACAAAAACCTCTAAGGAAATAAGGAAGGTCATATACTTCCACTACTGCTACTGTGGAGCCTAATAAGGATGTGGTGATTGGTACACTGGTTATTAATTCAAGAATAGTGAATGTGCTATTTGATTCTGGTTCTATGCATTCTTTTATATCTTGCAAGTTTAGTAAAACTATTCAAGAACGACCTAAAAATTTGGAGGTTAAGTTATATGTGAGAACAACTAAAGGGTAAATTATTTCATTAAAGTAAATTCCTCCTAAATATTTAATATTTGTGGACTAAACCTCCGATAAAATCTTTTCATACTCCCTTTGGTAGAGTTTGATACTATTTTGGTATGGATTGTCTATCTTTATACAAAGACAACATCTGCTACTAGGAAATGGAGATCACTTTTCACATCCTAAAGCATCCTCTAATTCATTACAAGATTAACATAGAAGATGAATTTCCTTCAGAATCATCATATTAGATGTTGATATTACTACCTTATGAGCAAACATATCTCGCTCAAATGATTGAGACAAAGGAGATGATCATGCTCTAAGATATTCCTATCGTGAGGGATTACACTGATGTATTCCTTGAAAATTGTTTTGGTATTATGCCTAACAGAGAGGTTGATTTATCAATTGAATTTATTCTTGTATCTCTACTTATATCAAATCCACTTTATAGAGTGGACATCGTTGAGTTGCAAGAGCTGAAGAAGTAGTTATAGGAGAATTTGGACAAGGGTTTTATATGCCATAGTGCTTCACCATGGGGTCTGCCAATCCTCTTCATCTAGAAGAAGGATGGATCAATACACCTCTACATCAATTATCATTTTCTCAATAAAATCATGACAACGAATAAGTATCCCCTTACACAAATATATGGCTTGTTCGATCAGTTGTGTGGGGCTAGTTATTTCTCTAAGGTGGACCTTCAGCTGGGATTTCACCAATTAAAGGTGAAGAAGAAAGATATTCCCAATATTTCCTTTCGAATGAGGTATGAACATTATGAATTCATATTGATT
The DNA here is from genome assembly GCA_963277665.1 of Viscum album. NCBI lineage: Eukaryota > Viridiplantae > Streptophyta > Magnoliopsida > Santalales > Viscaceae > Viscum > Viscum album. The sequence goes on from OY728148.1 coordinate 582,791,632, forward strand.
ACCTTTGAACTCACCAATTATCTATTAATTTTCATGGATTTAATGAATATAGTATTTAGAGATTACCTCAAATTTTTCTGGTAGTCTTTATCGATGATATTCTAATATACTCCAAGAGCAAGGAGGAACATGAGTGGCCTTTGAATACTATACTAAAAACATTTTGAATAGATAAAATATATTAAAATTATAGGAAATATGAGCTCTGGATAGAGAAAGTATCATTCTTGCGTAATCTTATCACCATAAAAGGAATATATATGGACCCTTCTATGATAAAGGAAATCAAAGAGTTCTCATACCAACATCTATAATAGATATCCAAATATCTCATGGTCTATAAGTGTATTAAAATGATTTTTAAAGAACTTATAAATATTGTAAAACCCGATAACCAAGATGACATTGAAGGGAGTGAATGTTTTTTGGGCTCAAGAATGCAAGGAAAGATTTAAGGAGCTCAAAAAGTGGCTAATCAATTCACCAGTACTCACGCTCCCTAATAGTGGATAAATATATGTGGTATATAGTGGTTATTTAAAGAAATTATTAATATGAGTACTGATGAAAAATGATAAATTGATTGCCTATGCCTCAAGGCATTTGAAAATTCATGAGAAAAACTATCCCAGTCTTGATTTGGAGTTGGATGTTGTGGTCTTTGCATTGAAAATATGGAAGTATTATCTCTATGGGTAGTAGTGTGAGATATATAATGATAAAAAAGTCGAAAATATATATTCCCATAGATTATTATTAATATCCCCCAAAAACTATGGTTAGAGTTAATTAAATATTATTTCTTCTCAATCCACTACCAACCCAATAAATCCAATAAGGTGGCAGATTCTCCAAGTAGAAAGGATCCTGCATCTTTATCAATGATGAGGATTGATAAGGATCCAATTTTCATAGACTTATAAAGGATATACATGGGAATCATTAAGGGAGTAATATAATCAATACTTTCTCAAATGATTTCTCAACCATCCATTGTGGATAAAATAAAGGATTCTCAAGGAAATTTTGTGGAAATTCAAAAAAGGGTGGAAGATATCTAAAATGGGAAATCTTCCAAGTTCAATATTTATGAGGATTGAGTCATAAGATTTGGGTCATGAATATGTGTACCAACCAATACAGAGATAAAGAAAGATCTTCTAAATGATGCACATAATTCAATATTCTCTATTCACTTAGGTATTACAAAGATGTATCGAGATATCGGAGGGAACTTTTGGTAGGAAAATATGAAAAAGAAGATCGCTAAATATACATCAATGTACATGGTATGTCAACAAGTGAAGGATGAAAGAAAAAATTCTAAAGGGATGATGCAATAATTACCCATACTAACATGGAAATGGGAAAACATCACCATAGACTTTGTCACTAGACTTCTTAAGACATCCAAAGGAAACAATGCTATTTGAGTTATTGTGGATCATCTTATAGAGAAAAATCACTTTATCTTAATTCCAAAGGTGTTATCACTCGATAAACTTGCATGGATATACATCCAAGAAGTGGTAAGTATACATGGAGTACTACTATCTATTATTTTTGAATGGTATTCAAGATTCACCTCCAAGTTCTGGAAAAGCCTCCAACATGATCTAAGCACTGAATTGAACTTATGTATGACCTATCATGCTCAAATTGATGGCCAATCTGAGTATAATATTTAGACATTTGGAGGCATGTTTAGAGCATGCTCTATGTACTTTAAAGTAGGATGGAACCAATATATTCTACTCATTTAATTCTCTTACAACAATATTTTCCACTCGAGTGTCCAAATGGATCCATATGAATCCCTTTATGGGAAAAGGTATAGAACAATGTCATGTTGGGATGATATTAGTGAATGTAAGCTGAAAAGATCTGAAATGGTTGAAGAAATGGTGGAGAAGTTGAAAACCATTCCACAAAACATCAAGGAATTCCAAAGTTGAAAAAATATATATGCATATAGTCGCCGACAGGACCTATATTTTAAGGTTGGAGACATGGTATTCCTCCACATATCTCTATTGAAGAGGATCATGAGATTCAGGAAGAAAGGGAAGATATACCCTAGGTACATCAGCCCCTTCAAGATCCTTGATTATGTCAAAGGTGCAGCCTATAGACTAGCACTTCCACCAACTAGGTCTCATGTAAATTATGTATTCTATGTATCCCTCTTGAGGAAGTACATAATAGATCCCTCACAAGTACTGAATTCATAGATGGTACAATTAGAGAATGGTCTTTCTTATGAGGAGAAACCAGTGAAGACATTGGATCATAGAGATAAAGTTCTACACAATAAGATTACTCACATGGTCAAAGTACTATAGAGGAATAATAAGTACGATGAGGAAAAATGGGAACCAGAGGAAGCAATGAAGGAAAAGTACCCACACCAAATTTCATCTTAGAATGTAAAACAAAATTTTGAGGGAAAAATTTCATCTGAGAGGAGAATGTAACAACCCAAAACTTTTATCAACGAAATTACATTCTTATAATTGTCATATAGTATAATCACATAAAATTATATTATGAACATAATAAAAACATTATGAATGAATAATTAATGAAATAAAAGGAATTTTTATAAGTTAAGGAAAATATACCAAAGGAATAATAACTTAACAATTGGAATAGTAACATGAACCTTATAAATAGTAAATTAGACAATTAAATAGAAACCACACCAATGAAATTATAAATCAAATTTAAGCATCTTATAAATGGTAATATTATATAATTATATCATAGTATAAGTAAATAAATATTTTAAAAATTATTAATTAAGTGTTGGTATTTTTGTAAGCCATAAATATTTAATCAAACTTTTATGAAATATTTAATAATTTAAAAGAAAATTTATTTTCAGAAAATTTATTCATAAATTAGTATTTTTATTTCTTATGAGATAATTTTTTGAGACCTTAATTAATTTTTCAAAGTGTTGGAAAAACAGTTTTAATTTTTAGAAAATGTATTTTCCAATTAAATGATGATTTTAATTAAAAGTTAAATTTCTCATATTTAGAAAATTATTTTCATAAAATAGTGTTCATTTTATAATCATAAGCATTGAAAAATGGTAAAGGTTTATTTATTTTATTTTTTTAAAATAAAATATTTTTAGTGAATAGTAAAATACGATAATTTAAGATAAATACTAAACACTTGAATTATAGAGTCATAGATGATTTAGTGCTAATTTAAGCCCCTTATATAAAAATAACATGATATAATTATTGTATTTAGTCTCAATAATCTATAGTATTACTTGTCTTGAGAAAATAATAAAATAATGAATAAAATATTCAAAAAACATCCCTCCACCACTATAAATACCACCCCTCACCACCTATTCTCCTCACACCTATCAAACCTTGTTAATTGTATATATTCTACTAAATAATCTTACCAAACCTATCCCCCCACATATAGGTGCTTTTGGTATTAAAAAAAGATGAAAAATAATCTTTTAAGGTGGTTCCCAAGAAGAAGGAATCAAGAGGTAAAACCCTCTTCAATTTTCTTTCAATTTATTTTCAAGTTCTTTTATTTTCATATATTATCCTCACTAACCCTTGTTCAAGTGTTATAAAAAATAGAGTATCTTACATGTAATATAATTTTATCATTTTTATGGAATAATTATTCATCAAATATATTCTCATATATTTTTTATTTTAAGAATGAAAACATCATCCGTGAGGTGCGATTTACAAACTTCATAGACGATGTGCTTTCAGATTTAAATTTAAAATTCAAGGATGATCATGAAACAATTTTTATGGTTAAAATAGATTATATTATATGTACTATATCTTATTTAATTTTTGATAATCATTTCATACAGATGATATTAATTTATAAAACAAAATGAGTTCGTTGAGATCAAAAAATGCTAAATTAATATAAAAAATTATCATTAATATTTTATCTAATGAATTATCATAAATTCTGAAAAAAATTTATTTTATTATTATATAAGTTCATAAATAAAATATAATTTCATTTATGGAAAACTACCCTCATTCGACATGATTTTCCATACACATATACAAGTAAACCGATCATGAAAACCAAGAAACTAACAGTCCTAAACGATGAAATTGAACCTCTTAACCCATAATAAAGGCCAAAAATGAGATTAATAATGTTATAATAAATAAAATACACATATAAAGGGATATACAATTACTAATTAAAGAATCTAATTTTATTATACATGACATTAAGATCCAGTGAAGAACACCTTCCAACTTAAGGTAAGGGATTCTACCCAAACCTCCATTATTAGTTTGGGTTACTCTTTCTCTCTTTTTACCCAAATTAAATTCTATTTTGTTTTTATGTAAATCTTATAAATTTTTTTATATGTTCAAAACTCATTTATAAACATCCTTTTATCCTCTTTTAGGATATACATGTTTTTAAAAGGTTCCCCATTCAATTCTTCCTGATAAGAAATACCAGTTTAAGGGATATTCCAAAATTCTTACCCATTTTTTAGTGCAATATGAAATATATTTTAAGCCACAATTATTTTTATCAAATAAATAATTTTATTATGAAAATATTCTTCCTTCACTTCTGGTTTTATGTAAAAAATTATTCCATTTTCTTATTTAATGTCTCTTTAATATTTTCCTTAAACCATACTAAAATGTTTTAATTATAATGATTCTTAAGTACTATTTTTACATGTTATCACTTCAATTTGACATCAATTATGATGATATATTCCTAATTATATTTATTTAAGTCCATGTTTTATTTAATTCCTTTATTTTATGGATAATTTTATGATGAACCCAATTATTATGCTCGATGACATGACTATGATACCCTTTTATTTCCATGGGTAAACCTTCTATTTATGTTTGATTTGTTATGTATGATTGTTTATATGAAAAACATATTCATGAACTTGTTATTATGGGGTTTTTGGATATCTCTCCAATTAATTGGGTAATGTTTATTCTCATGAGATGTTATGTGAAACTATATTGGTGGTTAGCCTTGACTCATGATCCATGTGCAATGGTCTTGGTGGATAGCCTTGACTCATAATCCCCTATGTGTGGAGGGTTTTGGATTGTGATTAATTCACAGTTTATTTTTATACCGCATTACTATTAATCCATTACTATATGACCCCATGTTATGATAATCATGTTAAATTAATTTTTATATCATCATATTATTCCTTCTAGCCCATGTGCTAAGATTTATTCTTATTTTTTTTCCATTACCGAGATTTATGCTCATACCTTTGTTTATGTTATCCCCAGGTTGTCCTATGTATATGTAAGTGATAAAATGGAGTTAGAAGATCTTCATGGATGATAAATAAATAATTTTTTTATTTATTCCCATGTTTTTAGTATTATGTACCTAGTCTTCCAGGAGTCTAGACTTCTCAATCCTTGGATTGCAATTTGATGTTTAATTATGATTAAAATCATGTAATGATATGTGTAAAAGGATATGGTCTCTATAAAACTATATTATATAATGAAATAATATATCTAAAAATTTTAATCTTTCACCTCATAAAATATTTGGAAATAACAAGATCATAGATACACGAAAAAGATAGGTATAAGCCTTCCTATAAATGAGTCACACCCCTCTTCATGATTCTAAGTCCTGGTCTATGTAAAATAAAGATCATAATATCATAATAAATACTCTGTACTACCCACTACTAAGGACATGTCATATTCTATGCTATAAATTATGGGTCCTATTATATAGAGTGTAATTTGAATGTTATATAGTAAACACCCTTTAAGTTTCAATTGGAATATCCATTGAATGAAAATATTTTCATTTTAGAATTTAATGTCTTCTTAATTCATATTTATTTATATTAAAAATATTAAAAAATGTTTGAATTATATAGATAACCATTTTCAATTTATAAATTCCCATACACTTTACAAGTTGAATATGGCATCCATTTAATCCCCATTATAAACAAGTTCTAGCATATGTGACCAATGGTCCATGAATCAACACTCCATAATTGACTACTTAAGGTGTATGGATAAATCTATGTAGGGAAAAAAATTATTTTTATGTAGGAACCTTAAGTTAATAATTTAGTTTCTTAGTCCACTAAAATAAATGTTAGTCAAATGACAATTATATCCCACAAGGAGCATATATTAAATGTTATGATGTCAAGAAATGCATCCATTATAACATAGAAAATTCTTGGAATGTGAATTGACTACATGAAAAACATGATACATGAATCCAATATGTCCTTTCCATATTAGGGAATGGGAAAAATAAAAATAAAAACCAACAACACAAATCACTTGAGTTATCCAATAGTGAAATTAGATCAAGAGTAATATGCACAACTAGAACACCAAGTCCCATTACATAGTAATTTGGTTTTTCCATGCATGTGGGTTATCTAATACAAGTAACAACTCATTATAAAATACTAACCCTTTCCTACTCTCCCATATACTGATACCAACTAGCAAGACAAAAAGAAAATAAAATTTATCTCATACCACTTTGTAACGTCTAGACCCGAGAACCACTAAATGGTTCTCTAAGACAGTGAGTCACATGGCCTCAAGAACATATCCTCATATACCAGAGGCTGTTGACTAGAAAAGAGGGTATATTATGGTATAGTGGGATGAAAATACCCACATGATTGGAGTAATATAGTGGTATCATAAATGAATAAAATGAGGAATCATAATATCAACCAATAAAAGAAGATAAATCATCCATAAAATATTAATAATAATAATTGTTAAGGGAAGCATCATATACAAAATTATGATTATGTAATAGATCTATAAAAAGGGGAAATACATATAAAAAGGCATTTTGTATAATACATGTATCAAAAGTACATGATACCAAAATACTATCTCCAAATTATATCACGAGACATATCTTAGTCCTGTGCTCCCATCCTCTCATGCCACAATCAATCAAGTACCGTCAAGAAGGCTCTTTCCCCTATCCCTACCCGAATCCATGAAGTCCATCTGGGTGATAAATAGTGTCCCAAATAGGGTGTGAGATAAAACTAATTAGGATACCACTAATGATGTAACAAGCCGACCTTTTACAAAGTTACATATCATTAGATTTTCATTTTTAATATTTACTTTAATCTTTCTAAAGATATACTATGGCTTTGAGAAGGTCTGAGGAGTGTATGAGGCTTGTTGAAAGCTTGGAGTTTTAGAAAATTATGTTATAGGCTGGGCCTCACATTTAGTGTAAACCATGTTCCCCAGGACACATGGTTTGACTAAACTGTGTGGCTACAGATAGGGGCACCTACAATCCCTCAAGATTTGTCTACAACCATGCAGGCCCAGGAGAATGACTTTGTGACCTACTACAGATGTTTTATAGAGCCTTACCATAAGGTTTTTACATGGCTGATAAAAATTGTGCCTAAACCACACATCCCCATTTCTTTTGGGTGAAAATACTATTTTACCCTCTTAAATCCTTTAATCATAATTCTTTATTTCCTCATACCTCCATTGGATGTGCAGTGGGATATCCTCTTATTTGAGCTCAAAATTTTCTAATATTGGATCTCCTACAACTTCCACATCTTGTGATCGATCCTGGATCCATAAAAAATAATTAAATAGATAAATGCAAGGCTAACCATGTTTTCCTTATATCTAGGTAAATCTCACAACATGATATGCTATTTAGATGGAGGCTCATTCACCCTATATTTAGGGTATTACAATGAAACCCATATCTCATCCAGCCTGCTTCAAATATAAGGTCTATATCAATCAAGGATTTTTCCATGACCCTATGTTAGGTTGTCACATTGTTTTCAATTTTAGTTTTGGTCATTTCATATTTAATACATTATGTCGAATGACGACCTTTGCTGAGAATCTATATTGTGTTGGTTACATCATGTATAAATGAACATATTGACTTTATGTAGGTGAATTAGTTCTTATTAATGGGTTTATACATTAGAAATAATCTATATAGACACCCATAGGTGTGCCACCATGAAATTGGTCATTTTATCTAAATGAATCAAAATGATTGAAACCCAATTTAGCTCCTGACTTGAATTTAAAATAAAATTGCCTTTGTCTCATGTGTGTTTCATTGATCCCGAGACACCCCATGGGATTTTGGGATTATTAGACTTGAAATTGTTTAAATGGGGATGTGATTTGTTTCCCATGTCATCCTCTAGACACTTGAACCTTTGGATAATATTTTCCTTATACTATGAATTAGATGTTTTGCCTATGGTTTATGGACTAGGTTAAATGGATAGTTCAAGATGGTAGCATCTTTTAAATGTTTTTATCATGATCCATTCCATGAAACATGTAATATATTATATCAATTTTCCTTATTTAGGAAAATTTAGTGTGATGACCTTGTAGAGGGTGGATTACTCATAATGGAATTTTTTAATAGAATGGGTCAAATGGTTTACAAGTGAAATGAACCCTTGTTATGGTAATATCATCCCTCTATTACGACTTTATGAAATTACTATTATGAAATGTAGTGTTTTAAAGGAAATTGAACTTGGTTAAAGGAACACATGAGAGGTTTTGCCTCATGTGTCATGTTATATACTTGATCATAACAAGGTTATTTGGAGGGCTTGATGACATGACAGAAGAGCTAATGCATTATGATCATATTATTAAATTTGAACAAGATTATATAATGGAATATATATTAATAATTATGGATGAGAGGTAATTCCTCATTCCATTTAACCATATTATATTCCTTCATAGAGGTTGAGTTTGATGGTAAGGGGCTGTGCGAGGTAGGGAGACCTACGCTCCCCCTTACATCGGTGTTGGGTATTGCGACCCTCACCACTACTTGGATATAGGAGATGGGATTGTGAGTACCATGTTCCATGAAGAGTATTTCCATGGCATGCACACTCACTGTCCTTAGTGATGGTCTTAACAACCCCCACTCTATCAGGATGTCTGGATTTCAACCCCATGAGTATAGCTTACCAGCTCATAGAATAGAGATGGATTACTACGTGTTACGTCTTGGTACACTCCAAATATATATATATACACACACACAACAAACACACACATAGATATATATATATATATATATATATATATATATTCAATGACATGTTTAGACACACTGACCATGAGTTGAAGTAGACAGACCCGCTAAGTGTCCTTTGGATCCTAAGCGGGATGTTGTTTATTTATTTTGAATTTCTTTACTTTCCTTCTTATACCTGCACACTGTTTATTTATGAGAACCTTCTTGGATTACACATAGACACTATTGGTGGTGGAATACTAATATTTTTATCTCACACCCTACACATCCACCCTTGACACCGGAGAAGATTATGTTCTTATAGGTACTATGTAGGGTAAATTACTTTCTACAAGATGTTGACTTGTGTACTTAGTTGGAGGTAAGAAGCATAGGATCAGGCTTATGCTTGAGATACTCATGGAGATGTTTGGTCCTTTAGTTACTTTGTACTATTGGATAACATTATTGTATCTACTTATTCATTTCTGTATTATCATCTCGCCATGCATCCCTATATGTTCAAAAAACTGGCTTTTAGGCTTTTGGTTATAATATTTGTGATTTTTTCAGTTATCTATTTCCTCTATTTATTTTTTATTTAATTAGTTAATATGATTGCACTATTTATTGAATTTGTCTTTTGCATTTTTCTTCCACTACCATTTATATTTCTGGTATCCACTGTTCTACTCTTATATGAGGGTATAGTTTCCCTACCATTCCACCTTAAACCCTCACTACTAGTCGAAAACCTCTAGAATATGGGGATATGCGCATGAGGCCATGTGACCAACTAAGATAGGGGTACGTGCTAAGTGGCATCTGGGTCGGAAACATCATAAAGTGGCATCATAGCAGGTTCCTTTCTTGAGTTACTATTTGGATACAATAGAACAAAGATTGGGAATGCTTGTTAATTAGTCACAAGCCATGCTTGGGCGTCATAAACCCATGAACAGGGTAAAGGCCAAGTTGTTTTTGAATTTTAATTATTGGTATGTTTATGACTATTATGGTTGGTATCATTTCAATGTTGTGTGATTGACATGTTTTACATTGTTATTGATATTGATGTTATTGGAATTATGATTTCATTACCTTGACCCAATGAAATAAGGGTTATGTATTACAACATGCATAATGATATGAACAATTTGAATATGCTATTCATTTTTGTTATGTCACATTTTCAATTTTAGAGAGAATTTCCTCTTTCAAAGTCATTGTGCCTTGTTGTATATTTACAATTGGGATGAAACATTTTGCATGATTTGGATTATACTATGGTGTGAGTTTAGTGGGTGCTAATCATTTATTCATAAGGTGTAATGGAACTTATGGATAAAAAAAATGGAATTCTATCTAGCGCAACCATTTAAAATAGATATAATTATATGAACAGACACAATTTAAATGAGAATGACTTTCAAGTGAATGAAATATTTTGGTTCAGAAGGTGTATGGGCCCTTATGGACCGAGAAATTTCATATAATTGGATTAAACCAATTTAAATTACTTTAAATGCATAAAATAAAACTTTTTAAAATAGGAAAAATGAATTTTGAACTAAAACAACCATCTTGCATATGACAAACTGAGATACTCATACCCAAAACCAACCTTATTTGTGGGTATTAAGGTATCTTCTGGAGTTATTATGGCATGTTCTGATTCTTTATATACTATATTGGCCTGGATTTTTAAGTATTTTGAGAGATGTGGTCTGCCTATAGGAATAATTTAGTACCTCTCCAAGTTTATTAAATGAAATATTATAAATTGTTTGAATCTATTATGATATATTCATTTTGAATTTTAGAATTATGATTTCATGACATCCTTGTGTCATGCACATTGAAGGTAGTGATGATCATGTTCCTGAGGTGATGGGCTGTGAGCATCCAGTTTTTTCTCTTGTAGATCCACCTATGGATCCTCTTCATCATCCCTATGTGGGCACTAATTCCCAGTTCCATGAGGTCTTCTTGCATATGCTGCAATTGATGTAATGTGGTGTGTGATCTTCCTCGAGTACGGAAGAGTTGACTTGTGAGTATCAGAAGCAACATCCTCCCACATTATTAGGGGATGAAGAACCACATGCTTCTAAGTCTTGGATCATGGTGATACTGTCTATATTTGAGCATCTCAATACACATCTAGAGTAGAGGGTCAAGCTAGTAACCTATATTCTATAAAACTCAGCTAAGCGGTTGTGGGATGTCATCACCCTGGAAGAACATAAAATAGATATGATATGGGAATATTTTTAGACCATCTTCTATGATTAATTCTTTCAATAGACTCTAAGGGATGACAAGGTAAAGAATTTATGAACCTTCAGTAGGGGACCTTTTCCAATATGGAAAAATCTTCCCTTTTCACTAAGATGAAACATATCTAACCTTCTATACTTTCTGATGATCTGATGACAACTAGGAAATTTGAGGATGGGTTGTGTTATTCCATTCAATCAGAAGTTAATGTTTTTAGTCTGATGAAAATTTATAATATCATCAACTAGGCCCTAATCATAGAACAAAATATAAGAGAGGTTGGTGGTGTGATTCAAGGAGGTTCAACACTAAGGGATTCTAGTGGGTCCTCTTTTTGGAGAAAGTGATGCTTTAAGGTATCTCATAGTGGTGGTAGTGGCCAAGATACTCTCTGGGGTATATCTCTTGTATGTCACCAATGAAGAATGCCATGGCACATTAGAAAGTAGTGACCTCAGGATCTAGTTGAGTGATAAGGATATAAAAGGATGGTTCATCTCTATCATTTGTGCAGGACTTTCCCTCTAGTGCCTAGCGAGTGGGGATCTGCACCTAGTCCTCAATCAGGAGTGGGGTCAATAGGATCATGACAATCAGGTTGCTGGAAGACTACTAGTCATTCAAGACGAGGTGTTGATCATGGAAGAGGAAACCAAATTAATGATTCTCAATTCTAGTAGAGAGGGCATGCTCAAGGAAGTTAGGCAGTGAATCAGAGCTATGATACATGCTAATTATATGCAGTCTAACCAACATCACAGGAGTATAGAACAGAACTATTAACAGTGTGATGTACTATTCTAATAGTATCCACTTTATTGTATACTTTTTTGATACCGGAGCGTATCACTCGTTTAAATCATAGAAACTCATTTAGAGTCCGGTCCTTGACATCGATGACTGTCATGGAATTATGAAGCTAAATACACAATTAGATACATATTCAGAGGGAATTCACTACTATCAGAATTATCCCATTGAGATAGGTGGTTTTTTATTTTTATGGAATATGTATATCCTTGACATGTCCAGATTTGACATAATCATCAATATATTATGGTTAGTTCCCTATAGATTCTGTATTGACTTCTATCATCGCAGGTTTATGTTTACATCACTGGAGGGTGTCACAAACTTGCATAAGATAGAATGGGATCTCAGTGTGACATGATTAGGACCCGAGTAGATGACGCTAGGTAATGTGATTTCCCATGGATGCAATTTTTACCTCAATAATTTGGGGTTACAAACCTCCATCTTTCCTCCTATAGTGGAGTGTTTCAAATATTTTTTTTTGATGACTTCTCTAGTAAACCTCTTATGTGAGAGGTAGTCTATACTATTAATCTTGAGTCATAAGAAGCATCTATGACCATTCCTACTTATAGTATGGAACCTAAGGAGCTTCTATAGCTCAATAATCTCTTAGAGGATATATATTTAAAATACTTTATATGCTCTAAAACATCCCCTTAGGGTTCTCCAGTCCTCTTTCATAAGAAGGTGGACAGTACCCATAGGAAATTTGTGGACTTTCGTCAGTTGAATCAGATTGATATCAAGAACTAGCATCCATTTCCTAGAATAGAAAAACCCTTGGATCATATTTGAGGAGTGGAGGTGTTTTAAAAGACATATCAATGGCTAGGCTATCATCATGTGCATGTTAGGAATTCATACATATGTCACATAACTTTCAAGAGTAGGTATAGTCTTTATGATTAACTAGTAATGTCATTCAGACTCATGAACACACCTCTATTCATGTATCATATGAACAAAGTCTTACAACCATATCTGGATTCATTTGTGGTATTATTTATTGATGACATCTTGGTGTATTCACATTCCAAAAATGACCATGAAATCCATATTAAGATCATTCTGAATGCACTGAGAGAGAATCATCTCTTTGATAAGATTAATAAATTTCACTTATGGATCAACAAATTCCACTTCCTAGGTCATATCATCTCGATTTCAATAGTTTCAGTTAACCCTAAGAAATTGATAACTATAGTTTTTTATGAGCATCCTAATAACATCTTTGATATTTGAAGTTTCTTAGGGATATTTAGATACTAATAATTCTTAATCGATGATTTCTCATGATTTGAAACACCACTTTTGGGCTTGATAAAGAAGGGTGTGAAATTCAAATGGTTAGAAGCCTACGAAGCAGCCTTTCAGAAGTTGAAGGGCTATTTTTCTTCCGCACCAATACTGATTCTATCGAAGCTATATAGAGACTACATAGTCTATTATAATGCATTAGGTATTGGTCTTGGAGCTATTCTGATGTAGTAAGAGTGAGTCATTATATATGATTCTTGTCAGTTGAGGCCCCACGAGAAAAATTACCCAGAGCATGACCTCGATCTCGCTGCTGTTGTTCATGCCTTACACTATTGGAGACACTATCTTATAGGACACTGTTTTGTGGTATTCATAGACCATAAAATCATCATTTACATATTCAAAAAATATGATCTGAATCTTAAGAAGCATAAGTTAGTCGAGTACCTAAAGTTGTTTGATTTTGAGCTTTCCTACACTCTAGGAAAATAGAATTTAGCAGCTGATGATCTGATCCAAATGACTTAGACATAGGCAGTTCAAGAATCCAATGATGAATGGAGGATTATGGCCGTATTATTAGATATTCACATTGAGGTTCAGAAAAACCATTGTTAGACTATTATTCTAGCTTAAGAGGTGACATATACTCTTCTAGAACAAGTAAGGCTGAGACAAGTATCTGATCCTAAAGGCCATGTACCAAAATAAAAATTTTTAGATGATGATAAATGTTTTGGTTGGATAGTCGATAAGAATGATACTATTTTGTTCTCTATGTGTGTATGGGTCTCATCAAACATTAGATAGAACCTTATAAGGGATTTTCATGCCTCAGAATATGTGAATCACCCTGAGGTCACCACAATGTATCAATACCTACGATGCCAATAATGGTGTTGTAACATGAAACATGAAATAACGGGTTTCATCACTTAATGTTCCACCTATTAGTAGGTGAAGGAATATCATTAACATCCAATAGGGATTCTTCAGTCATTTTCTATTCCAGAGTGGAAATGGGATGATGTTTCGATTGACTTCATGACTAGTCTACCTAGATCACCTTGAGGCAACGACATAGTTTGGGTTGTTATTGATCAACCAAAGAAGGCCACACAGTTCTGACCAGTGCGAGAGACCTTCACGGTAGATAAGATAGGAAGGATGTTTGTCAAAGAGGTAGTGCATCTATATGAAGATCCTCGTTGTATTCTTTCTGATAAAGATGCTTGTTTCACATCACGGTTATGGAAGGGGTTGCAGATGGTTGTGGGTACGTATGTAGTTTTTTATCATGGCCTATCACCCATAGATTGATTAAAAAATAGAGAAGATAATTTAGGTTCTAGAAGACATGGTATTTGCATGATTTTTTTACTTTGGAGGTTCTTGGGAGAAACACATACCTCTCATAAAGTTTTATTATAATAATAGATCTCAGTATACCATTGAGATGGATCCCTATGAAGCCTGATATGGTAGGATTTATCACCCATTTATGTATTGGATAGAGGAAGGGAAATAAGTTGTTATTAGGCCTCGTCTCTTTCAGGAGACTATAGGGCATGTCTAGTTGATCAGAAATCATAAGTTGAAAACTCGGTTTAGACATTAGTCTTATGTCAACAGACAGTAATGGCCTCTGGAGTTTGAGGTTAGAGACTAGGTTTTCTTGAAAGTCTTATCTAGGTTGGGGAATAGACGTATCAGTAAGCATGGTAAGCTCCCACTGAGGTTTGTTGGACCCTTCGAGGTTTTGAAATAGATCATACTTATAGCTTACTAGTTAGTACATACTTAGAGGTACCTATCTATGCATGATCCGTTTTATGTATCTTATATTCACCAATACTATACAGACATGATGAACATATTTCATTGTAATGAGGTTGAGTTAGATCTAGATGCTTCCTTCGAGGAGTATCTAGTGTGTATTGTTGATCAGAGCATGAAGAAACTTTGAAAAAGGTCCGTTCCTCTTGTACGGTTGCTACGAAAACAAGGTCAGGTATAGTATGAGACCTAGGAGCATGAAGCAGATATACAATCTCAATGGTTGGGACTCTTTATTGAAATTACCACTTTACCCTTAGATGGCCAACTCAGGGACGGGTTTCTTTATGAAGGGGAGGTTGTAATGAGATGACTTTTTTTTTGAAAGTATGGATCATTAGATTTTCATTTTGAATATTTCATTTAATCATGGTAAAGGTATAATATGACCTAGAGAATGTCCAAGGAGAATTCAAAGCTTGTTCAGAGCCCAAAGTTCTATGAAAGTGGGATAGAGGCAAGGACACATATTTAGTGGAAACCGTGTCACCTAGGATGCACAGTTTGACTAAACCGTGCGGTTACAGACATGGGAACCTGAAAAACCTCATAGTTTTTCTAAAACCATGTAGGCCTTGGTGCATGGTTTTGTATCCTATTATATATGTTGGATAGAGACTTACTGCATGGTTTTTTCATGGTTCCCAAACCATGTGCCTAAACTGTACATCGCCAATTATTTTGGGTGAAAAAACTCATTTCCCCTTTTAAATCCTTTAAGACTAATTCTTTATTTCCTCCTAACTCAAATGGATGGGTAGTGGAATCTCATCCTATTTGAGATAAATATCCTCTAAAAATAGATCTCCTATAACTTACATGTATGGTGTTTGATCTTAGATCAGTAAAAATAATTGGACAAAATAAGGCATGACTAAGCTCATACTTTACTTCTATCTTGGTAAATCTCGGCATCTGTTATCCTATTTTGATGTAGGATCATTCACCAAATTTTCAAGTAATTAGAAGGAAAATCAGATCTCTTACAACCTACTTCGAATCTACGGTCTATATCAATAAATTCTTCATCCATGGACTTAAGTTAGGTGGTCACATAGTTTTCCATTTGAGTTTGGTCGTTTCGTATTTAATCTATTGTGTCGAATTCTGAACATTTCCGAGTATATATATTATGTTGGTTCCTTCATGTCTAAATGAACTTAGTGACTTGATATAGGTTTATTGGTTGTTTTTAGGGGTTTATACATCAAACATTCTCTATACGGACACCCATGGGTGTTCTGCCTTGAAATTGGTCATTTTGGCCAAATGGATCAAAATGATTGAAACCAAATTTAGATCCCGACTTGACATTATTATAAAATTAAATTTGTCTCATGTGTGTTTCATTGAACCCATGATACCCCATGGGTGTTTGGGGTTATTTGAATTTAAATTGTTTAAATTGGAATGTGAGTTGTTTCCCATATCACCCCCTTGACAGTTGACCATTTGGATTGGATTTTACCTTATCTGGTGAATTGGATGTTTTTCCTATGGTTTATATACAGGTTAAATGGATAGTTAAATATTGACAAATCCATTAAATGCTTTTAACATGATCCCTTCCATGTAATATGTACCATGTTGTATCAATTTCCATTTTTTAGTAAAATTGAGTGAGATGACCTTCTGTAGGGTGGCTTACTCTCAATGGCATGTTTTTACTAAAATGGATCAAATGGTTTACAAATGAAATTAACCCTTGGAATTGTAAGAACATTCCCCTATTAGGACATATGAAATACTCTTGTGAAATGTAATGTTTTAAAGGGAATTTAAAATGATTAAAGGAATACATGAGAGATTTTTCCTCATGTGTCATGTTGTATACTTGATCATGACTTGGTTATTTGAAAGGCCTGATGACATGAAATAAGAGGTAATTCCTTATGATCATCTTATAAATTTTGAAAATTCTTATATAAAAAACTATATCTAAAATATTATGGGCGGGAGGTAATTACCCATTCTAGTTAAACATATTATATGCCTTTATAGAAGATGAGTTTAATGATAAGGGGTCATGAGGGGCATGGTGACTTATGCTCCCCCTTACATAGATGTTGGGAATAGAGATCCTCACCACTGATTTGATATGGGAGACAGTATTTTGAGTTACACATTCCATCTAGAGTGTTTCCATGGTGTTTACACTCACTATCCTGAGTGATGGGCTTGAAAACCCCCACTCTATTGGGATTTTAGGTTTACTACCTCGTGATTGGAGATTATTAGCTCGTAGATTGGAGATGGATGCATGTGTGTTACATCCTGGTCCACTCCATATATATATATATACCACACACACATAAACATATATATATATATATAATGACATGTTCAAACACACTAGCCATGAGATGAAGTAGGTAGACCATTCAGGTGTTATTCAGAACCTGAGTGGGAGGTTTTTTATTTATTATTCCTTTAATTTATAGATTATACCTTCACACAGTTTATTTATGATCACCTACTTAGATTACATTTAAACACCATTTGTAGTGGCCTACTGATATTTTTATCTCACATAGTACTCGGCCCACACTTGGCACTTGAGAAGATTATGTTGCTGTAGAGGGTAAAGGATCTTCTACAGGATGTTGACTTGTGTACTTAGCTAGATATAGCGACCAGAGGATCATGGTTAGGATTGAGATGATCATGGAGGAGCTTCATCATTATTTCTTTTATACTATTGGATATCATTCTTATATCTACTTTTTCATTTCTATATTATAATCCTTCCATGAAACCACATATGGATCAAACACTACCCTTAATTCTTTTTGTTATTATATATGTTAGTTGTTAAATTATCTATTTCTTATGTTCCTTATTTATTTAATTAGTTTCTATGATTCCTCTATTTATTTCATATGGATGTTTTATTATGATTCTTCTACAATTTATCATTCTGGTATCTATTGTGTTACTTTGATATGAGGGTATAGTCTCTCCAACATACCACCATACACCCTCTCTACTAGTTGGAAGCCTATGGTGTACGGGGAGATGCGCTTGAGGCTATGTGGACAACGAGGCTTGGGGAGCGAGCTAAGTGGCATCTGAGTCTGGAACGTCAAAAATAATATCTATAAAAAGTCTTGTCTATCTATATAAGCTGAAGCAGTGTGTGTGTAGAGAAGGAATATAAGTGATAAAGTAGAAGTGATACTTTCCAGTCTACTAAAACTCATGGTGATCATGAAACCATAAATAAGGTATAACTGCAAAGCAGAAAAAACATAATCAGTGGCCTATTTTGAGTAATTAAGTATCAGACCTACATGGGATAGGTCCTAAGGGAAATGAAATGGGTGTCCTATTAGAGTACATGAATCACACCCATAGAAAACTTAGTATTGACTTGTGTAGAGACCAATGAGTATATCCAACGTAGCCCAAGAAAACTAGATCCAAGGTGTAAAAACCAAGGCATCCCGGTGGTTCGTTGATGCCATACCAAAACACCCCTCATCAGTTCCATTAAAATGATATATTTTTGGACATAGAGAGATAGCTTCATTGCTACTAATAAAGAGTTCATCCATATGCATTAAATAATAAGTATAAGAGAGAGAGAGACTAGCCTTGCTACTTCAGCTTGTTATTTAGGATGAAAAGGCCAGTTGATGAGGCTACTCTATGATATTACTTTATCATAAGGATTTAGGAATTTGATATTCTTATATAATAATATTAGAGAAAACCTTGTCATTAAAATGAATCCATCCCTTGATATTACTAGAATTTGAGGAAGGTGATAAAATATATTATATCTTGGAGAGACACAAGGCCTTCAATTTTATTCCAATTCAATTCCATAGAAGCTGAACATTGTATTAATTAATGTCATATTTAATAATTATATTTACTTTTATAACAACTAATACAAATTAGTAGTGAATTTGTTTTACATCACTTCATGGAGATGGTAGTCCAAACGTATGCATGGGTGATGTTTACATTTTTTTATGGATGGAAGGAAAGAAAGGTAAATAATAATTTAACTTTTAATGAAACAATGATATCATATATATCATAAATATTCAGTAATCCCATAATTATTACTATTAGTGTGAAGTGGTGATGGAAAATTAATTTCATCACTGTGTGTTGGGGGTAGTCCACACATACATACACGTGATTGTTTCTTTTCACATAAGACATAAAGAAGGTGGATAATAGTTGTTAAATCATAATAATAAAAATTTAGTATATTTTATACACTGAATTAATTATTTATAAAGGATATCATGAATTTTAAAGGAGGTATAAGAATAAATAAAACATAATGTACTCGGTTAAGATTTATGCCCCTTTCTTGATAAACGTCTTTTGGCTTGCATCATAATTCTTCAATGGATGATATTTTGGAAGGTTCAGAAGCTATAGGATAAGTGTAAGGAAAAT
This sequence comes from Viscum album, assembly GCA_963277665.1. Classification (NCBI taxonomy): domain Eukaryota; kingdom Viridiplantae; phylum Streptophyta; class Magnoliopsida; order Santalales; family Viscaceae; genus Viscum; species Viscum album. The sequence goes on from OY728148.1 coordinate 582,811,321, forward strand.
TGAAAGGTATTTATATAGGTATTTTTTTGATATAAAAGGCTCGAAATTTGTGAGGAATAGAGGAGAAGTGGTTCCCTTTTATAAGCGAGGAGAGGGGCACTCTGGGAATTACTTAAAACTATTAAAAAAATATAAATTAATTTTCATGAAAAATAGGAAAAGAATTCATATATTTGAAATATAGGATGATTATTATCCTAAATACTATCATTAAATAAAATTTAAATAATTTTATGTGATATTTTCAACCATAACTCTTTGTTTTAACTCTTGTTAACCCTTCTGATAATTTTTACAATATCAAAATTTTTAACTCTTTATGGGACAAGAATGATACTATAAAAATAAAAGTGACCCATAAATGGAACATAGTTGATATTTGAAACCATATCCCATTCAATTTTCCAAATGTAGTATTTTTTATGATTTGTAAAAAAATTTATAATTTTTTATCATTATAAAATATCATTAAAGTCATTTTTGGAACTATTTATCTAATTTTATGTTAATGTCTTAAATATAATAAAGTAATTTTAATAGAAATGTTAAAAAATAAATATTATATAATATTTATCTAAAAATTTCTAGAACATGATAACTCACTAAAATTATATCATTTTCAATATTTTTAAAATCAATTATTTTATTTTTCTATTAATTGAAAAAATACTACATTGGCATTATGTAAGAATTTAATGTAATTATTCAATAAATAAAAATTAAAAATAAATTAAAATGATAAAAAAAATTCATATTTCAAATAAAAATTTAGATTTGGACATTACATCGTTGTATAGTTATGACAAAATATTATAGATATTATAGTCAAGGGAGTGATATTTTGTATTTTTCCTTTTTATAAAATGATATAAGGTCATAATCAAAGCAAAATGGAACCAAGGGGCCATATATTTGAATCATGGATGATAATGGTCAAACTATACTCATCCAATAGGATAACTTCTAGTGTTATATAACTTTTAAATCCATAAACCACATCTTTAACCATGTTTTACATGTTTTACCCTTATTGAGGTGACAAATATTTACCATCATTGCTGATCATAATGACCCAAAATAAAAGGCACATATTTACCTTATTTTAACCTCATAATTCCAAATATGGCATTAATTTTTCATTTCTTAATTCTTATAATTGGTAGGGAATAATTTTATAATAATTTCACAATATCCAACAAAACCATTTTTAGAAAAATGCATATTTGAACATAAAATTGGATTTATTCTTATTTAATGCCTAGTAAAATCCTTTATATGAATAATAACTTTTTTGAATATATTATATTTTCATTTCATTAAAATCATTTATCAATAGAGATTAATCCAATTTAAAAAAAATTCTTTGTGTGCATAATTTTTTTTCGAGAAAAGAATCTCTATTTACCTCTAAATGATTTTATTTTTTTCAAACAATTTGATAAAAAATTAATTTAGTTTATACATATATATATTTTCCCATAATTTATTTATCCTTATTTACATCTACCAATCCAATGGTCAGGATATAGACGTCTCAGTAAATAATAATATTTCAATAGTATAACACGATTCATTTAAACTTAGTGTTGTGTATAAAGAAAGATATCAACTAAATTAAATTTATTTATTAGAACTATATCATAAAATCATGGGATGTTACAAATTTACAGGAATATTATAAGTACAAAAAATGAGATTAAGTATAATAAACATTTATTATAGTATTATCTTAAATATTGTGGGAGTCAAAGAAGAAAAATAGGAGGGAAACAACATTGTGTTCTTAGAAAGAAATATATGTATCGATGATAGAGAGAATATATTACCACAATAGTGAGATATTTTGTGCTGAAGAGAGACAAATTCAATGATTTGAAGAAAGTGTTATCTCTGTGTATTGAATATTATGAAGAAGTGAGAGAGAGAGAGAGAGAGATCCGTATTGATACTTATACTTGTTATTTAGGATGAAGAAACAAGTTATAGAATATATTCTATGAAATTAATTTATCATAAATACTGGGGTATATAATATGTATGTATCATAATTTTGTAAAAACCCTATGATTTATGTGGATCCATATTTTGTGATTACTACAATTTGAAGAAGGTGATCAAATATGTTCCATCTAGGAGCGTCAAAAATCCTTCACTACTATTCTAATTTAATGTGATTCAAACTTAATTTTGTATTAAAATAAAAGGCCTGGTTTGTTCTAGAGCTTGATATCAGTAATTCATTGATTTCATTATACCTGGTTTGGATAAGGGGTATGTTTTCAATGATATAAACTTGCTAGAGATTTCACTTGATAATAAAATGGATTCTATTTTTTCATTTTATAATAAACACTATACACTATTGATGCAGTCATCTATCTTGGAGATGAACCTAATTAACAAATAATGTGTTCCTTATTATTTTATTTACTTAATAATATGATATTAATATTATCCAAATGCGAGAAAATATCAGGATAGAAACACTTAGGGAAAATTTTTAGAGGTAAATAAGGGAAATTTTATAAATTGGTAATAATTCATAAAACACTCATTCACCCATCTCAATGTTAAATATATCCCAAGTGATCCAAAAAATTGGAATCATATCATAGGTTTAACCTCCTATAGGATTCTCACCAATATTAAGATTTAAATTATTTAATGTTTCTTAGTTTCTCTTTGTAAAGGATTTAAGATGTAAATATTTTAAGAATCTTGTGAGTTCCACATTAAAGTAACCATAGAAGAGTTATCTACCAATACATTTAAGGATTTGAAGAAAATATATGCAAACAAATTTTCCAATTCCACATAAAAAATAATAGATCTATTAATATATAATATTTAAATATAATCAAATTAGAGTAATTTTTTATATATCTATTGATAATTTTTCTCTTAAATAAACCTATGATGATAAGTTACCCCTCTCATGAAAAGAGAAACAGAAAATAGTTTACCCATGTTGTAATCTTAATAAAGGTAGATCTGGTATGGAAATAGAAGATCATGTGGTTGAATCCAATTATATGGATGTGGACACCAATTAAACCTCAAAAAGTTTAATACAATGATACAATAATTAGGTAACTGAATTCTCTTTCCAGAACTAAATTATAGGTGATCCAAATACAATTGGGGAGATCCAATTTCTAAGGATTCACAAGATGATTAAATTATTTTTTTAATTAAAATATTATATAGCTATCCCTAATAACTAGACCCTTTTATTTTTGGCTCTTTAAAAGGAATATAAGAGAAGATCATCCTTTTTGACGAATAATAATAATGTTTGAAGAAATACTTGAAATAACGGATGCTGAAGAATATAAGGATCTCCAAATAGGAAGGAGCCATAAATTACATGAATGTGGAGATTTATTAAAGGTTATATAGATTTGAGGATCACTGGATCAATATAGTATAAGAGAGAGAACAATATATAAAAGTTAATAAAGATAAGTTTTTTGCATTGTAATAAAAAATTTATTTTATAGATGTTAAGAATGACCAATTGGAGATTAAAGAAAAGAAAATAAATAATCTTGAAAGCTCATTGAAAGACAAGGATTGAGTTCATTAATGTTTTGAGAAGTATATTGGGGAGGTAAAAATATAATTTTAAATAGAATAAAGTCAATGGAAATTTATAAATACATCCTTAATATGAAATATATTGGTCCTGAAGTTAAATTGAGAAATATAGTGGTATTTTAAGTTTATTCTTTACCTTAAGTTGAGAGAAGAGCTACTTTCACACATAATTAAATGGATTTTTTTTTAATTTTAAAAGACTAATATTTTGTTACAAAAAGATTTTTATATCATAAAATTATCAGAATATATAAATTTGTATGAAAATGGTAACGTACACCCTATAAAATATTTTTCTAAAATTCTAGATTCCTATACTATATTGGTTATAAATAGAAATCTATATAAAAATGAACAAAAATTATCAATGAGGAAACCAATAATAAATATGTTATAGATTTAATCAAGTGTAGTAGAGTATTTCCCACAATGTAAGCCCAAATAGAGAATAAAATTTCCAAAAAAAAACTACAAGGAATTAACGTTGTGAATATTATGTAAAAAAGAAAAATATCATGATGTAATGGATATTATGGTGTCGTGAAATTTTTGGGAATAGAGAATTTGAATTTTGTTATAATATTTTAACCTATAAAAGATATATTCAACCTATCTAAAGGGGGAGCAATGTTTAGTTAATGAAAGGTTCAAAAAATAATGGTAAGAATCTAACTACCTCAATTTTTTTGAAAGTATATGGGGTCCTTATAGATCTTGAAATAAAATTGGTCAGAGTAGAGATATATGCCTTTTAAAAATATCCATTCATGTGTCAAAATGATTTAAATAATTATGTCCAAAAAATCATAATTTGAATAAAATTTATCGTGTTTCTATGTTGGGTTATGAAAAAATACACCATATTAAACAAAATATTCCCAAGAAGTCTTGGAATAATGAGACACAAACATAAACGAACTAATTTTTTTATGGTAAAAGTGAAGACACTATAGATTAGTGTAATAAATCTATGAGTTTTAGTGTTGTATGAAGTAAGAAGAAGTAACAAAGTAGGGAACCAATTCATGAAATAAAAAAAGGGAATTGGTTTTGTGATGGAAATTCCCAAGAATTCATGGGAAGATCTAAGAAAACTAGAAATGTTTCCAAAGAATGCATGACTCTTTGGCTATTGGAATTAGAAATAGAACTAAAATTGGAATAAGCACAAGTGTAGGAATGTGAAAAAGAGAAATAAGTTCTTCTATAGGATGAATTTGAACATTATAATAGGTTTCCAAAAGGTGTTAACCGTAGTGTTCTTAAGAATATGTGTGGGAGGTTTAAGAAAGCTGGACATGTCACAAAAGACAATTTAGTCATGTTAAGAAATCAATAAGAAATGATAAAGAATATAAAGCTAATATAAGTATATTCATGTGGTTTTTTGGAATACATAAGGAATAATTACTCACACAAAGAATAATTTTGATTAATAAAGGAATCCATGATTCCCAATGATACTACATAAAATAATAAGAATGAAATCATAAAGTACTCACCTAAAAATAGAGTTGTAAAAAAATAAGTATCTTAGTTGATATTAATCTCGAAAACTTATTTCTATTAATAAGGATTAAATGAGTTCCACCTTATTACCATATATATTGTTTGTGTTTTCTATATAAGGAATTAATGGTGATGCATGCGATTGGGGGAGGACTAAGGAAATGATGATGCTATCTAATATGAACAAAAAATTATAATCCACTCTTTTATACATGATCAAACATTAAGTATCCAAAATATTATCTAATGAAATGGTCAAACATGATAAAGTCACGATGAAGTGTATCACTTAAGTGGGGAAGGTTTTTAAAATATTATAGAACATAATAATTCATTCAAAATATGAAATATAAGTAATGTTATCATGAAGATTTCATAAAAACGTTATAAATAAAAATCCTATCATCAGTTTTTTTGAAGAATAAATCTTTTTTTATAAAGGAGATGCTTAATTTCTCAATGGAATGAAAAATTAGGATATTTTGATAAGGTAAAGGGATGACTTAAAATGAAATTCTAACTATTTTTTGATTTTTTTAAAATTATTTTTTGAAGTGATAACATGAATTTATGTTGGTAAAATCTCATGTTAATATGTTCAAAAAATAAGTATTATCTTTAAAATTCTTAAACATACTATATATAATGATTTTAGATTTTGAATCACATTTTTATTAGTTTATGGGAATTTTTATTATGTAGATTAGACCCTCTTGTTTTATACATCATATATAAATTACATAAACATAGAGTGAGATAATTGATGGGAAATTTCATTAAGTGAATCGATATCACCCTCTCTCAAGTATCTTAATATTTTTTTAATCAAGTGGATAAATAAGAAAATGAAAATGAATATATTGACTTGTATTTTCTATATTGATATTAACAAATAATACATAGAGGAATAACATTTGACCAAATTTATCTTTGAGTTGTGATTGTTTTAAAAAACAATGATGAAAATAAGCATGATGTTAATATATATGACACCCACCATGTTAATGGTAATAATTTTTTCTAATTTGGTTATTTTAATTTAATATTATATATAGTTTTGGGGTTGGAGGAAAAAAATATTTATTTTTTGAAAATAATTACTGAATACACATTTTTCATACTGTTAGTGTTAACCATATACCCAACTCGGTGAGAGGTTTGTGATGAGTTGTAATTTTATTTTAATGGTTTTCACATAGATTTTCTGTCTGTTTGAGTTATTGAGGAAAACTATACAACCTTTTTTGTAATGGGGGAGTGATGCATGCAGTTTGTGTATGGTTTTACTAACCACATGCCTATCCCAAAATTTTTAAAAATCTGAAAATGACCATTTTTTCCTTATAATTTTATAACACCTATTATATACTCTTCTCCCTACTCATGTGGAAAATCCTTCCAAGATAAGGGATATTCTTAATTCTTTCCTCGGAATTCTACCTTGGGTTTTTGTGGTTTATATTTAGATAACCATTGTTTCTCATTGGATTTATCATATTTTATTTAGATCCTCCCTTAATTGTCCCATTAAATTATAGTTTTGGAACCCTATAATTCTATGGGAACTAAACCTAGTGTCATGGATGGGGGTTTAATGAAATTTCTTATTGACATAGGCATATGAGTATCCTCTCTTACCAAATATAGTGTTTGTAACTTATGATAATGTGATTTCATAATGTTTTAGGTAGGTGTATCCACCTAGTTGGTCTTTCCCTTAGCATAAATTATGTTCTTGGAACTTCCATCAATATTAGTTCCTTGATTATATTTAAATTTTATTGGGGATTGATGATTATTTTTTGATGCTGACATGGCATGAGTGTTTTTTAAATGGAAATTTAAAGTGTTTTTCTAATGAAAATAGATTTAGGTGCATGGGTAAACTAGATTAATGAATTCCTAGTGTAGATTATGTACATTCTAGAGAATGTTTCCATGTTATTTTTTTAAAAGGTTGGGGCTGAAGCCTCATATTTTATTAAAGAAAAGCAAAGACCTCTTTAACTGGATAGAGGGAGACCCATTACATAACCCGAAGGCCTAGTGGGCATTTAGCCCATTACATGGCCCATAGGCCCATTTTTATGGCCCAAATCCCATTCTGTGAATAGTACTGCTACAGTACCCTGCGCTGCTACAGTACTGCACAGTACCCACCGCTGCTACAGTACTTTGCCGCTGCTATAGTGACCTGCCACTGCTACAGTGCCCGCCGCCGCTACAGTGCCGTCGCCGCTACAGTGCACTACAGTACTACTACAGTACCTGCGCCCCATGGATTATGCTACCCTATATGGTGGAATTATGTCGGTCAATTATTCTAAGAGGGATACTAGGGAGAATCATGTTTGTATTTTCTCACCACCACTCCTAAAGAGAGTCATAGATTCCTTATATCCATAGGTTTGATACCATTAGAAACCTATGGGTTTGATTGATATATATGAGTGGTTATTGGAAACATTATCTTTTTGAAAATTTATTATAATCCTGAAATGTTTCCCTCAGTTTCATTTGTGCTGCCTTGTTCATACCTTTTGAGAAATTGGTTTGTTTTTTAAGAATCTAAAATATTTTTTTAAAAATTTTATATTAAATGGATTTTGAATATGGTTTTCAAACATGGAATAATGGTTTTAATGGGGAATGATATTATATAGATTCATGATGGTATCCTACAAGTCCATGCCTCACACCTTGCATATACCCATTGGGAATATAAAAAATATGTTCTATAGGATACTTGTAAAGGAAAGAGTTCCAAAAAATTTGATCGATAATCATGATGCTCATGATCCTTCCATAGAATATAAGTTATTGTTTTCAGGTGTTACAAGGATTTTGGGGTCATGTGGAGCATTTCAGTATCCTCAATGATTTTTAATTATTATTTATCATCCTCTCTATTCTTGATTTTGTTTTGAAATATTTTTTATGTATATTGGATATTGTTTTTTTATTATTATGGTGTGATGTTTATGAGTTTTTGATTATTACTACTACAATAAAGTATATTTATTCTTTATATGATTTGGAATTTTTTTATTAATATTCATGGTACTTCAACTTATGGATGAGTACTATTATATTATTGGTGTAATTAGTGTGATATGGTTATTAGATTGGAAGGGTGAAACTATTCCCAATCGTTTTATTTTTATACCATGGCTCTTGTCACTGACACACGGTGATAAAGAATTCTCTTTCAAACTTATGAAATAGTGGTCTAGGTGAAAAGGTTGGAAAACCTAGGATGGTTCATTAAAAAATGGTATCATATCCCACTTGTTATTATGGTATTAAAGGCATAATTAAAATAATATTATCCAATCTTAAGAGGTAGTTGAAGATAAATTCTTATAAAACTCTTCTTCACATTGAACATCAAGCTACCATGTGTGTTCATGAGTTGGGTTTTAAATTTTAACCTAATATTGGAATATATTAATGATAATTGAGATTCTTTATTGATGATTATTAGTTTTGGGAAGAAGTTATATGTTGTTTTCTAAAATTAATTTTTTAGGGTGAAATGGTGAAGGAAATAAGAGGCGAATAGTTTAGGTTCATGGTTAGGAGAAACTATGTGACACCCTTACACCCAAATCTATAGCTACTTCTAGTGGTACTTGTACAATTAGCACACGATTTACCAAACCATGTGACCAAACCATGAATAGTGAGGAAATTCTTATAATATTTTTATTTTTTATGTATTTGGTAATTTTAAATGGTTGTGATTATTGTCATTACTTGTTTAAGTGAAATTGAGTGGGTATTTTTGGTTAAATTTATGATTTTATAATTGGTGGTTGGTACTAATTATATTCATGTCTTGTTTTTTATATAGATTATTCTATCTAGAAAGTTTCTTATGAACCAAAGATAAGGAGAAGTAGAGTATGAGCCAATGGATAGTCCTCCTGTATACCCTTCCATAATTTAAATCATCATCAACACCGTCAATTATTTAGTCTAATATGGTGGAAGATGAAAAAAAAGGACAATGAACTATGCCTAAGAGTTTACTAAGTAGTACCACCTAGTTTTTTTAATGAAAATTTACATCAGGACCCCAAGGTGGGGGTGGAAAGGATCAAGCATTTCATTATTTTTCATAAGACACTTGAGTATTCTAAATCAGAATTCACTACTTATATATTGGAAGAACCTAATAAAAATAGGTGTGAGTAAATAGTGTAATCCTACTTGTATAGATATCATACTTGGGGCATGTTCAAGAATATGTTCAATCAACAATTATATTCGGAAACATTGAGGGTAGAGAAGGCTTGTGAGTTCATGACCTTAGATTAAGGGATACATATATTAATGGAGCATACCACTTATTTCACCAAGTTGTTTTATATTTATTTTGATCTCATCATGAATGATTATCTCCATGTTCGATAATTCAAGATGGGATTGGATCTTAAAATCCTAAAGAGGCTTATTACTATTTTCTTGTCAGCTGACAAAAGGTTTATTGAAAAGGTAGTGATTGAAAAATATAACATAAAGGCTTGACTAAGATCAATGGTGAATCTTTTATGGTAGAAGGTAGTTAGATTTATTTTTATTGGTAGAAAATGAAGCGATATGAATTCAATATGGGTGGCATAAAAGGATCTCATTGTTCCTCAAATTCTACACTAGTGGAATCCTTAGAGTCTAAGGCAATGACTTACAGTGTTGGAAAGTATGCCACACTAAGAAATAATTTCAAGAGACACCCATGGAATGCTATCAGTGTGGGTATATAGGATATCTTAAATTTTTTATATAGTACCATGATAGTTTAGTTGAGTTGGATCATATTTAATTAAGAGATCTCAAGTTTGGTCTGATGTTTCTAAGGGTGTAGGAATCCATTCTAAAAAAAAATGGGGTTATCACCCAGATTAGAAGATGCGGAGCATGACTGAGACTAAGGATTTGCATATAGTTGAGTTGGTTCTACAATATTTTGATTCTAGTTAACTTACCATGATAGGTAAAATATTTATTTATTCTTACATGACTTTGTAATTGTTTGATATAAGAACATATCATTCATTTATTTCTTCCAAGATGACTGATAATTTTGGTTTGCATTGTGATTTGATACCATTAAAAATAGTTCTTTACTATCCATTGGGAAATAGGAAGGGACATGGAGTTATGTGTTCCTAATTCCATATAGTAATTTTTGATGGTGAGAATGTGTATGATTTCTTGGTTCTTGAAGTGGATGTTTTTTATTTCATAATTTGTATATATTGGTTGATCAATTTTAAATCCCAGATCAATTTCTATAATTGTAGGGTTCAATTCCGCTCTCCTGATAGGAGCAATAATGTCTAGTAGGATGAGTGGGATCATATTTTAGGAATAGAAGGAATTGTTTTCTTTGATTTCAGATGTATATCATGCTAGTTTTCTAGTTTTCATTATCATGTGTTTGAGTATAGTTTGGTTAGACAACTTTTAGTGGTGGTAAATAGGCTTCCTAAGTTATTTCTAGATTATTTTTATTGGTTTTCTCCCCAATGGGAGAAATAATTATCTATGTACCTACTTTTCCAGACAATCTCCATCTCTTTTCTAACTTAGTAGATAGATCCTGTCATGTTTATGGAATGGAACGTTCATCTAGAGGATATTGATGGAAATATATTTATCCAACCACGTATATCATCTTACGTGTCACCAATTCTGTTTTCAAAGAAACAATATTGAATAGTCTTAATTTACATAGATTAACAAAATCATAACTAGCTGATCATTTAGAATAAATAATCATTATTGAGGATTGATGATCACATTGATCATATTATTGGATTCTAGTGGTTTTCAAATATTTATTTAAGATCAAGATACCATCAATTGAGGGTTTTAGATGAGTATATTCCTAAGAAAAATTCAATATAATGTGAATCCACTATGATTATTTGGTTATTACATTATTCCTTACTAACCCCCCTATAGTTTTCTTGGATTTTATTAATAAAAAATTCCATTATTTATTGATTCCTTCAAATTAGGGTTTGCATATGACATCATAGTGTATTCCATGTTATATGATGAGTACTAGGACTATATCACCATTATATTGGGAACTTTGAAATAGAATCATCTATATAGAAAGCTCTCTAAATAATAGTTATTAAATCAAGAAGTGATATTCTTCTGTCAAGTGATATTTTATAAAGGAATATTAGTAGATCGTGAGAAGATCTATATAGTATTGTCATGAGAGAAACATAATAATTGTTTATAACAAGATATTATTGAATTTATTGAGATATTACAAGATTTGTTTCCATAATTCTCAAGATTATATTCACCCTTGACATCCTGGAATCAAAATGGGATGATGAATGATTATGATGGGAAGTTTTAGAGGTATTTTGAGGAGGAAAAGTGAGGTTAACTTAGCTATAGTTATGATTCTTCCTAAGAATATCCAGGGTTAGTCTGTGATTTTTGATGATTAAATTTTATTAATGGGGTGAGTGTTAGTGTAGAAACACCATGTGGAAACATATGTAACATTATAATTATTCCTAAACATGAATAATTACCCCAATCATGGACTTGAGTTAGATACATCGATGCATGAATTGGAAACATGGTTCCACTATCTTTTTTGGAGTGTTTTATAGTGTTTTTTTATCATAAAATCCAGATATATATCTTCACATAGAGGTATTTGAATAATTTTAAGTGATGATAAGTGGATTATCTCAAAATTATGAATTCTTACATAGCTTATACCCCCAGAAAAGGGAATTTTGTTGCAGATGCTTTGAGAAATAAATTTCCAACCTGTGTAATGAGGGAATCAAAGGACAAATAAAACTCAAAGGTCTTCATTATTAAGATGCATTTGAGTGTGGAAGAGGAAACTTAGAATGTTATCTTGAATTTTTCAAGTTACATCTTCGTAGTATGATAAAATTTAACTTGAGAAGGAAGTGGACCCTATTTTTAGTAGATTAATATTGTTTTAAATGGAAGGTAGGACTTGATTGGTTGGTCGCAATCTCATTATGGTTCCATTTTGTTACGAAACTGGATTTACATTCCATTGGATTTTTGGTAGGGGTTGATGGAGGGAGGAAACTAGTCTAGTTGGTATATTCACCCTTGGGTTACTAAGATGTTTTATGACTTGAGATATTGACTCAGGTGAACCAATATTGGGAAATCATTTACTGATTTCATGTTTAGGGGCCTTATCTATTAAGGGATTAAATCCAGGCATCACAGACTAAATAGTTTATTATTTCCCCTTTCTATTTCATTGTGGAAGTGGGATGATATTTTCATAGAAATCATGACCATATTTCCTCATACTCTTAGAGGTACGTATGTGATATGGGTGATTATTCATTAGTTTAATAAGTCACCCCATTTACATTTTATTAAAGAGTTGTAAAAGGTGGAGGATCTTAGAAAACAATACATTGAGAGATCATTACGATTTATGGAATAATTGAAACCATTATTTCTGATTAAGACCCTCTATTTATTTCATGGTTTTGGAAGAGAATTGAGGATATGTTAGGTTCTAAGTTTATGTCAATAATTATTTATCATCCACAGATGGATGGTCAGATAAACAATGCCATCTAGACCATTAAATATATTATTTGAACGCCCATGCTTGATTTTGGTGGTTCCTGGAATAAGTATCTATTCTTGGTTTGATATTGTTATATTAAAAATTATTATTCTATCATTAATATGTCTCATTTTATTTCTTAATATTGGATATGATGTAAATCTCCACTCTATTGGATAAAAGTGGGCCAACCCTCCTTGTTGGGTATGATCATCATTAAAGAGATGATAGAAAAGGTGTAGTTGATTATAAAAAGGATTTTTATAGATCAATGTTATTATAAATGTTTTAGAAATCATAAAAAGTGCATGTTTGTGTTTTTAGTAGGTTATTAGGTGTCTCAGATGGGATCTTCTTTTTTGGGACATCATCATTTTTGGAGATAGGTTAAAATGGTGTAACATAATATCAAACCATTTAATATCATAGAGAATCTTGGGAATGTAGTGTACTTATTATTATTAACATCCAAAATGATGTATATTCTTGATTTATATCATGTATCACAACTAAATAAGTACAATATTAAACCACCCAACATGATATAGTAGGTGGATTTGGATGTAGAGCCTGACACCATTGTCATTGAACAGCATATTCATATCTTGTATTTTCGTAACATGGTTCTACATGGTAAATAAGATCCCTTGGTTCATTTTATATGGTTATATATATGAGATAGTCCCAAAATTTGGGATCATGATAAAAATATTAGTGATCAGTGACCTCACATTTTCTAAGAGTCATAATCTTGAGGACATTCTTAGGGAAAAAAGTGGCATGGTGGGGAGAATTATGACACCCATTGCGTCACTCATATGTATTTTTTTTAGTTTTTTTTATTTTCATTTCATTTATTTGGTGTTTTTAATAGTCGAGGGTGAATATAATTTTTTTGGAAAAATAGAACAGAGTAAACTGATAGCACAAAATTAATTCTAAATATTCCCCAATCGTATGGGATGGTGGTAAGGGTTTCCAGTAACATTTTTCATGGTTGGTGCATGGTTTGTATCTCCATGTGATATCACTAAGAAAATAATGTGGACTATTTTTAATGGGGTAGTAACCCACATAGTTAGTGAATGGGTTTCCTAACCTTACATTCTAACTGTGATCCCTATCCAATATTTTTAAAATTTTTCAAGTGACCATTTGGCTCTTATGATTTTACAAAACCTCTTATCACCTCTTTTCCCACTAAAAAAACTTGCTTTCCTAGCCATGAAAACTTCTTTATTTTTCCATCATTGGTGTTCCACCATGATTATCATTGGTTTCTCTTGAGGTATTACATATTTATCCTTATATTTCCCCTCTTTTCTTCCTCACCTCCATTTTTATTCCATTCATTAAGAATTTTGAAACCCTAAAATCCCATGTGGGTTGAACCTAAGGATGGGGATAAGGTTTTAATGAAATTTCATGATGATAAAGGATTTTAAGGATCCTATCTTCCCATTTATAGTCATTTTTGATGAATGAATGAAATTTAATCATGTTTGAGGTAGATTTCTCTACCTAGTTGGTATTTACTTTTTCAAACCTTAGGTTCATGGATTTTCCTTTAGTTTGGTTTCAATTTTTTTTTAAATTATGTTTTTGAGTGTTGATTATTATTTTTTGATGTGTTTATGGAATTCATTATGTTAAAAAGTTTTTTTTAAAGTGGGTTTACAATGAAAATATATTTGTTCTTACAATTTTTATGATAAATGGTTTCAAAGAGAGTATTGATGGAATTTAAATGGATGATATTTAGAGTGGTTTACCTTTTTATTGATGGATTGTTGATTATGGGAATGATTGAGAATTATCTTTTAATTATGGTCATTGTCATTTAATTATGTGATGCCCATGGTAGACCTTAGGTGCATGGGAAAACCATAATAAAATAGACCTTGTGTATATTATGAACTGGATAAGAAACATTTCTTAGTTTTTTAGCACTGGATAATTAGATGAACTATGTTTCCCTATGGGGATGGATTATGTAGACTTATTAATCCAAGAGGTCTAGTAGGTATAAATTTGTATATTTGCGTTGGACAGAGTTCTTGTAGCGCATTTTAGATTCCTTAGACACATAGGTTCAATCCTATAATGCATGTATGGTTTTGATTGTGATATGCGACTAATTATTTATTAATTTCACTATTTTTACATTTTTTATTCATACCAAGTTTTCCTCAGTTACACTCATGTTTTCTTATTCATACTATTTTATAAAATTGATTATTTTTAAGAAAAACAAAAAAAATTTATAGATTTTTTTTTAATAAAATGTATTTAAAATAAGATTTTCAATCTTGGACTAATGGGTTTCAATGTGAAACAAGTTATATAGATTCAATGTGGTATCCTAATAGTCCTTTCCTCACAACATGCATATAACCATGAGGTATATGAAGACATTGTTTTAAATAATACATTTAAATGTAAGAGAACTATTCTATTTGGTGGCCCTTCCAAATTCTCTTCATCATTCCATAGTATAGAAGTGTTGTTGACCATGGGTCATGAGGAGTTTGGGATCATTTGTATAATTTATGGATACCAAATAATTTTGGTTCATTTTATATTAGCCTATATATCCTGGATTGTTTTTGATATATTTATATATATTTGTTGGTTATCATTTTATTTATGCTTATGGTGTAATGTTTATGAGTTGTGGACTATTATTTACATGATACACTCTATTTTTTATTTATATAATTTGGGATCTATTTATTGATGTGTATGGGTGCTATAATTATGGAAGAGACAAAATAGATTCCCGGTGGATTCTATGTTAGATGGTTATTAGATTCTATTGGTGAAAGTTTTCCCAATGGTTTCATTTTGATACCATGATTCTTGTTTATATCCCACAAAAATCATGAACATGCTTCAACATTATGAAGGATCCATTTATGTGATGTTTTGGACCGATATGATCTATTTAATTACAATATGTATTGGAAATATTTCAAGAAGAAAAATTTGGACGAAGTTTGTAGTTCCTAGTCCTGTTGATGAGAATATTGAGGTTCCCTAGAAAGGTACCTTTATATGTTCAGTTACGAACATTTATTGAGTATTACAGAATAATCACAAAGCATCAGTGTAAGTGGATGTAATTAATCATATGAAATTGTGTGTTTATTCCATTATTTATATGGAAATGAATATGTAATCAAAATTGAAAATAAGAAGTGAGTGAACTTCTTCCATTTAAAGTATGATTCTTCCATTAAAGACTCTTTAGGATATCCAATTACATGATAAATATATTTGGAAAAGTTTGTACCATTGTTTCATCGAGATTAATTTTCAACTATTGATTGGAAAATCTAGTTGAGTGGATAAGGAAGCTTCTTCGAATGGAATGTGCTAACATGATTTAAAAAATTTGAATAATTTGAAGAGGAGTTAAGTTCCCTGTAGTGTAATTATTGTTAAATACTGGGTCCCTATGAATATATTGGAAATAAAAATGTCATGTTTCATCATTTTTATTACCATTATTAAATAATTATATAACTTAATGAAATATACTTGGATGAAGTTTAGGGAGTTAATTATGTTAAAATTGGTGTAGTATCATTGGAATAATATAAAAATAATTTATATGTTGTATTAAATTGTGAATTTTTTCATGTATTGATTGACATTTATATGATTTTCTTCTAAAATAACTTGAAGTGTTTTATTTTTAATGAGAAATATGGAGTTACGTTTGGGAATTATAGATTCACAGTATGATGATATCTATCTTAATACCTGATATGTAATATATTTCTCAATTAGAAAAAATTTAGAACAAGTATTTTTTTCATAAGAGTAATTCTAGGAATTTTCTCCATACATAAAACTAACATTGGAGAAAAAATAAAGAATCTTCAAATGTAATGGAATTAATAATATTAAGCTAAAACTTGTGTAAGAGTAACTTTGGTACAATCATGTAAAAATGGCTATATTACATAAAACATAAAATTCATTTCCCAATTTTGTAAGTGTAACTTTTTATGTTGATGATAATAATTTAAAATGAAGTAGATATGTAAATGTAAATTACCTAACACATATGATTCTTCATTTTGAGAAAAAATGAGATAAAGGAAAGAACTACCTTGTGATATGTAGTATTCTTAGGGAATGAGAAGTTAGAAAAGTATAAAGTTTTATAGCGGTATGTGAGATTATTATAAATCATATAAAGTTAGAAAATGAAAAATTATAGAGTATAGTTGAGGAAAGTATATTATTTAATCTTCACATAGATTATACTATTGGAATTTTTAAAAGTCCATGGAAGCTACAATGAGGTACATAAGAGTAAAAATATCTTAAATAATAGTTATCACTTTTCAAAAAAAATGAAAGTTCTTCAAAAGTTAACAATAAATTTAGAAGTGAATATTCGGGAAGAAGAATTAAATTTAATAGATTATTGACCTTTTTCTATAGTTTTTTAAATATCATGATCATTTTTTTGATAATTAATTAATCCAAGAAACATGATGGTGGTTAACTATTCTTTTACGATAAAAATATTAAGAATTGGTGTTTAAGTCTTGATTTGATCCATGATTTGAGGAGGGAAACATGATGAGATAAGTACTAATGTCCGAGGTGTGGCCACACCATAAAGAGAACTACCACACTATAAAGATGAGAGTTACACTATTTATATAAGTCCCACATGATGATGCATGATGAAAAATATTTCAGGGGAGATCTACACATTGTGATGTTTGTCTATGATATTTAAACAATATTTTAGATAGAGTTTATGAATAATACAATATTGTAAATTGAGTTATCATGATGCTATAATGAAAATATCTAAGGAAACCGCACTATGAGAGAATCATAGACACTAAAATAGTCATGATTATTGTTATCATTCAATGACAAGGTTTGATGTGAAATAGGCTTTTGAGGATGTTTTAGAGTAAATTTCTCATGTTAATTATAGAAGATCATGAGTATGAAAAAAATCCAAGAAATATGGGATGTCAAAGCTAGAGTATTACTTTTTATTCTACTGTTATTATTTATATTTATGAAGGTCATTAATCAAGGAGATATCATGGATAAATATTAGTCAATATTATGAAGTTATTATGTATAGTTATACTTGACATTTGGGCTAAGAATCATGGATATATTTTATGTATCAATAATTAAAAGGTGTTTATATATTAATAGTTGGAAAAAAATATTTATGAAGAAGTTTATTATAAAAAAGTATAATAATAATTGAAAAAAATAACCTGATGTTGTTACTATCTCTAATATATTTGGCGTCAAAGAAGAAATATAGGATATAACTGATACTACATTCTAATAAAGAAACCAATGTATCAAATTAAAATAAATCCAACTTCCATCACTATAAGATATTTTTTATTGAATAGAGAGATATTTAAGAATTATAAGAAAGATTTCATCGTGGTTCATTTAAGAAAAATACTAAGAGAGGGAGACTATTATTCATATTAATGATTGTTATTTTTCCTGAAGAAGAAGTTTAAAGAAAGAAGTATATGATATTATTTTATCCTAAATAATGAAGCCTAATTTATTCCTATATCATAAGGTTGGATATAGCCCTATGATTTCTATGAATCCAACCCTTGATATTGTTGTACATTGAGGAAGGAGATAAAATATATTCAATCCAGGAGAGACACAAAGCCTTCACTACTGATATAATTCAAGGTGATACAAATTCAAATTTGTACTCATAGAGGAAATCCTGATTGGTTCCAAATCCAAATAAAAATAATTCAATAATATCATTGTACATAGTTCATTCTAACAGTACGGGTTGAAGGATATACACTTTCCAAATCATTCACTTGATAATAAAATGGATCCTTTTTGTGAATGTTATAACATCCATCACCCACTAGGGGCATAATAATCTATCATGTAGGTGAACCATATTAAAAAAATCAAGCGTGACTTATTGGTTTGGTTTTCTAATTATACTACATGAATGCTAGCCAATGATGAGAAAAGAAAGAGATACCCAGTAATTGATTTTTTTTTCATATTTAAAGAATGAAAATGGTATAAATTGATAATAATCCACACAAAACTGATTCGACCCTCCCAGTTTTTTCCCTATCCCAAGTGATACTAACAATTGGTATTAGAGATATATTCCACCTACGATTTGATTCTCAATAATATCTATATTTTAAGTATTTTATGTTTTTGAGATAATTTTGCAATGGATTTGTGAAGTTTATATTTTAAGATACCTATATGTTCTCAATCAAAGAAACCATGGAAGATATATATGCTAATACATTGAAATATATAATGTTAAGAGATGGAAATAAACTGATAAAGGAATCACCAATGAAATATGAAATTAGAAAATCTATATTAGTTGAAGGAAATCAATGTAGAGTTAATTCTATTATATTTGTTGATAATTTTTTTCTTGAAGAAACCTATTATTAAAAGGAATACCTTTCTTCTAAATTGGAAGAGAAATTATTTTACCCATATGGTAATCCTGATAAACATATATCTATAATGGAATAAAAAGATCAGGTGTTTGAAAAACCTAATAATAATATAGAAAACAATTCACTTTTAAAGTTTCAAGTACTCCAGAAGATAATTAGTTAACAAAAATATATTGAAATTTTTTTCCTACATATGAGCTAAGAAAAAGTTTAGAAGATCACATTTTTAAGGGTTCAGAAGATGAATCAATTCATTATTTAAAGGAAATCATGTATAAATTCCACAATGAATTAGTTTCTTTTTATTTATATCTCTCCTTGAATCACGAATGAAGAGATCACCCATCTTGATAAATAATTATAAATTTTGGTGAAATATCTGAAAGGATGGTTGTAGATGAGTGTAAATATATCTAAACAAGTAGGATTCTTAAATAAAATGAATGTGGATATTAAATAATGGTGATATATATTTGAGGATATGTGGATAAATACAGTTTATGATGGATAATAATAAAAGAAATATATTGAAGATAAGTTCCATGCGTTAGAAAAAAACAAAAGGACATCTTAGATATAAAGAATGATCAATTATATAATTATGAAAATAAAATTAAAAATCTTGTTAACTCAATGAAAGAGAATGGTAGAATGTATGATTATTTTGAGAAACATGTTGTAAAGGTTATATGAGAATGTGAATATATAATGATGTTTGTGGAGGATAATAAAAAAATCCTCATTATGAAATTTTTTAATCTTGAAGTTAGATTATAAAATTTTCAATCAGTTCAAGTTTAGTCTTCACTCCCAATTGAAATATGATCTAAAACCACACATAGTTCTAAGGAGAATTCTTCTACAAAAACACCATTTTTTCATGCCAAAAATATTTTTAGGTAATAGAATAATGATTATCAAAGAAAGATAAAATAAAATGATATCATCCACCCTAGAAAAATAATGTTTTTTTTCTAATTTTGCTCTCTAGTAAACTGTATTTTCTTAATGAAACTATTTTCAAAAATGGATAAAGAAAACTAATGAATAAACCACCACTATATCTGTGGAGGATATGATAAAGTGTAGTAGATGTTGTTCCCCATAGGAACCATAACTAGAGAATAAAATATAAAAAAAATTAAGAGGGAAAAAATTTGTTCAAATTATGTTAAAAATTATAAATATTTTTTGGTGATTTTGCATTATACAAATGGTTTGGGATTAAGTATTTTTATTGTTGGCATAATATGTAAAACTCTATAGGAAGAATCATTCTTATCACAATAGGATGAAATGCTGGGTTAATTCAAGGTTTATAAAATAAATGTTGTAATATGTATATCTCAAAATGATTTTAATGTATTTGAGATATCTATGGAACTTGAAATAAGTGTGGTCATAGTAGAGATTCATGATTGTTCAAAATAATCAAGCATGTTTCAAAAGTATTTGAGGAAAGAAAACCCAAAAAATTTAATGTTAAAGAAAATAGAAGGTAATTAGTCGTTTGGTTATAAAAAATAACATATATTAAATAAATAACCCATAATAATCCCATGAAAAATTCCACACAAAAATTAAAGAGTTTTTTTTGGTAAAAGAGAACACACAATAGATTATTAGAATAAAGGCATGAGTATTGGTGTTGTAGGTGGTAATATAAAACAATACTTATGGGAAATAATTCATAAAATGCAAAATAGTATTGGTTTAGTGAAGGAAATTACCAATAAATCATTTGTAATATCTAATAAATTATACCTTTTTTATAAAGAATACATGGTCATTTTTCCTACCCAATTATAAATGGAAATAAAAATGAAATTAATATAAATAAAGGTATGAAATAAAAGGAAATAAGTAATTTTACATGAAAGAGTCAAATTTACTATGAGTTTTTCGAAATATTATAACCAAAGAGTTCATAAGTATCTATGTGTGAGGTGAAGTAAAGCCAATAAACCCTTAAAATAATTTATAATTATATTACCATATATTGGAGAAATGATAAGGAAGATAATGTTACAACAAACAAATGTATGTACATTTTTGGATGTTACAACAAATACTGTACCACATGAAGAATAAGTTATAATAATAAAGAAATCCATGATAAAAAAGGATATTTCATAGAATAATGACAATATAAACATGAATATTTCCTTCAAACATAAATCTAGAAAGAAATTATTGTGAAAAACCCACTCAGGTTGAGAAAACACATCTTCCAAGAAGGTCTTCCACAAGGTGATCATCATCAAAACAACTAAACATGTCTCATCTATAAAAGTAACAAGGAATACTGATATAGTATATAGTATAATAAAGAGTACATATCTATGAAACATACAATATCAATCCCAAAAGAATAAAAAATTCATTGAAAACGGGAAAATCATAAAAGCTAAAAACTCTATGTGAATATCGATCACCACATAATTTTCCTATGATAAATTAATTTACCACCAATAGAATCTAGTGAAATAAATGATTCCATTCCCTTTATAGGTTTCTTACATAACCACATATATAAAAACACAAAGGAGAAAAAGTAGTGTGTGAGCACAAAGCCCACTATGATTTCACTAAAGAATAAATACAAAGCCTAATATCATGAAAACATTAGATCTCACATTAAGACAAATCTAATTTATAAAATATTTCAAAAGAAAAAACAATTTTATAAAAAATAACTTGTATTTCCATGAAATCTTTTCATAACTATAAGAATAAGTAATATTAAAAGTGTATATAATAAATTAGGTGAACAAAAGTAAAACCATCCATGAATACACCATAAGATAAACATGTGAGTAATCCAACCATGAAATAAACTATCATGTAAAAAACAAGAATAATTGAAAAATAATAACAATTTGTCTCTAACATATAAGAATAAATACTATATAGAGAATGAATCCTAAACCAAAAATAACATGTATCTAATCGACAATAAGTCCCAAAAAGTTATGTCAATATTAGAAAATACTGAGTGGCATTACACACAGTAAAATGACATGTCCATTTCCTGATGCATGCAAGTTCCCCAATGTGTCATGCATGAAAAATCCCAATTTAAAACCATTCTCATGATTTATAGATCATTTTTCATAATGAACCATCTTCACCTCCATTCGGGAAAACCCATTTGTTATATAAATCGCCTTCAAGTCATTTCATCGACACATAATTTGTCCAAAATAGTTTTTAATGAAAATACATTTAAAAACATAGATATTTAGAATAAAATCCATGTTTATATAAAATCCAAAATTTTCATATCACAAAATAATAAATTCAATAATAACATCATGTTAGTCAATAATTATAACCTTTTTATTGAGATACCTACCTCAATAGTAAAGAGGAATCACCAAGAATTGACCTCCCAAAGCTAGAGGTTAAATACAATCAAAAAGGGATTAAAGAGAAATAAAAGGGATGTCTTGGGTGCCTAAATTTAGAGATATAAAGTTGTAATAAGTGAGTGTTTATATGTGTGTCTAGGTATTTATACCCAGACAGTAAAATAGAAGACCATGACACGATGTGAAGGGCCACAATGCAACCTTCAAGTCAAACCAAAATTTGAGTTCCATGGATGTAGATAATATTTTCCAAGGAAGGAACCATGACACAGCCATATACACCATATCTTAGGGGTTCCCATTTTGGTATAATTCCCATAATATACAATTCCACAACCTCTCTCAACCACTCTCTTGGGATCACCCAAATTGGGGGCCTATGCCCTAACCCCTGCTATGTGGCCCAAACCTAGCCAATATGAAAGTGGCACAAAAATAATCCCTCCATGGAAATATACCAAAATCCACTAGTCCATTCTATATCCACCATTATCTACACTACAACAAACACCTACACACCACAACCCATATTAAAATATAGGAAAAACCCCATTATTAATCCCAAAATCCTTGAACTCGAACTGTGAACCCTTAAAAATTTAAATAGAGTGTACCAAAATATATTGGGTATCATAATTCTACCTACCATAAAATAATTATTCCCCTATAAATTCCTCAATATTATAGAGTCACAAAAAGATAAGGCCACTACTTCCTCATCAATAATTCCCACTCCCACATCTCCTGGATATCCCATCCATCTAAGAATGATATGAATTGCTTAATTTCAATTGGAAAACCATACCCTCTTGTAAAACCATAAAAATCTATATTTTAACCTTATGTCCTTGTAAAAAACAAACATATAGGGGAAACCATGAATTCTAAAAACCACTCAGATAAACAAGTTCCTAAGCTGATTCACCTTTGTTGTCGACTTGATAGGGAGGAAATGACCTGATTCATTATGTTGATCAATGATCACCCAAAATCATACCATTCCCACTAGAATATTAATGTAAAAAAATGGTTAAGTCCATGAAAATATCATCCCACTTCCATAATGGAATGGTAAAAGGTTAAAACAATCCAATAGGGATATTGTGTTCTACCTTAATTCTCTATCAAGAAAGGAAACATGACATGACAACTTCAATTGACCACCTAATCCCCAACCACCAATACCGATGTTTCAAATCATGATACATCTTGGTAATCCTAGGATGTATAGACCAAAAATATAAATTTCCAACAATCATAAAATCCTATCTCAATGAAATTAAAATGACTAACAAATTTAGAAAACAAAAATATAAAATGGGGGACTAAGACAACTCACCCAAGGACTCCCAACAATTTAGGATTTTACTAATGTGATGGAAAAAAGTTTATGATAGTTTCTTGAGATAAAATCGCTTAGGAAATGATGATTCATCCTTTATTAAAGATAAGAAAACCTTCCAACCAACCTATTTTACTCCCAAGATCATCTCAATGCAAAAACCCAATAGAGACCACCCCACCACTAATTCCTTCAAGGATTGAGTTAGTAATTTCTGAATCATTGCATCAGTGACCACATTACCTTTACTAAGAGTGAAAGAAATATCAAAATCAAAAGTCTAAATATGCTCAACCCCATGTATTTATCATATGTTTAGGTCTCTCTGAGTAAAAATATACTTCATGAATTTATGACCAAAATATACCATAAACCAATCCCTAAAGAGATAAGAACAACATTTTTTGAGCACATGCATAAATGATTCTAAATCAAGATCATGGGTATGGTAGTAATTCCCATGAGGTCAAAAATGGTGAGGTCCATTGGCCACTAGATACTTCCCATTCATCATGACACAACCCAAACCCATACCATATACATTATATAACAAATCATATCCTGAGCCCAGTTCTTGAAAAATAAAAAATGGAGTTGGCGTCAACCTCACCATAAGTTCCTCAAAATATCTCTAACATTTGTTGCCCCACATTGTCTTTAATCTCTTATATGTTAAATATATCATTAGATATGTATCATTGGATGATTCATAAACAAATTTGCTATAGTAACCATCCAAACCAAAGAAACTCCAAATCTCAAATACATTTATGGGACACTAAAAAGACATTACTACCTAAATATTTTTATAATTTACTAATAAATCCCTCAATAAGACAACATGAACAATAAATTTCACTTCATGGAACCAAAATTAACTCATGGAACACTTACCATATAGATGATTTTATCTCAAGTTTCTAATGATGATATGAAAATAAACCTAGTGCTCCTCCTCTGACCTAGAGTACACCATAATATAATCCACAAACATGACCACAAAATATTATAGAAGATCATGAAAGATCCTGTTCATCAATGATATTCATACAAAAAGAGAGTTAGTGAGATATAAATACATAACTATAAACACAAAATTCCAATATTAGATTTTTAATACTATCATAGGTATATCCTCTTCTCAAACACTCAACTGCCGATACCCTGACCAGAGGTCAATCTAATAAAACCATTCATCCCATATATATAGATAAAAGAGATCATAAAATTGTGGAAAAGGATACTTGTTCTTAATAGTAACCTAATTTATCTTTCAATAATCAATGATAATTATGAGTACATCATCTTACTTATTATAAAAGAGGAAATGTAAAGCCTAAGGTGAATCCCCAGGAAGAATAAACCCCTTATCGTCAAGGTCCATAATTTGGAATTTATGTTCCATCACCTGAGTACATGTCATGCAAAAAGATTTCACGGAAATGGGCATTGTACTATGGAGAATCTCAATAGTTAACTTTACCTCTCTCTTCTTTATTAATTTTTAAAAAATCATCAAGAAAGGCCCCGATGTATGAATTAACCACATTGGGAAGTGAACTACTCAAATGAGGATCAACAAAATCAAGAAACAACTCCAACAACTGGCATGAGATCACCCTACATAAGGAAAAATATGCCCATTCTCTGAAATCTAGAATCCCACTTACCTTGAATGACATGAGAGACTCTATCGAGAGATAAGAACTAAACTCAACAATGGTAATAGTAGATCAGATCCTTTAGCTGATCATTTAGTCCATGCTAATAATTAGGTTGAGGACATTAAGATCATGAACTCATATGTCCAATTCGACTTTGAGGTCGGCTATCATCACCTTACACACAAGACATTTAAAACCATTCTTTGTCCTATTTCCCAAAGGCATGGAAAGATCCAACAAGAATGACATAATCTCAAAACATAATCCCAAGCTTGGAATGATCCAAACAGAATGACATAATCACAAAACCCAATCTTAACATGTCAACCAACTTTAATGATATAAAAAAAATGAGTAGCACCTGAAAAAATAAAGATATTACCATTGAGTATGAAATATACATCACACCTCTATCAATAGTCATACCTACCTCATATTCCACTAGTGGAAACATTACCATGTAAATACATATAATATAAACTCTTTATTGAGATATATTAGTCTCATGGACATCCCATTGGCCTAAGGATAAGACCCACCACCCTTAGAAGCCTCAAAACAAACCTACGAACCCTTGGTGAGAGTGGACACAACCTCACTGCATTGAAAAATCCTTCCACAAAAAATGTTTGAGATGACATAATCATCCACATTGATGAAAATATTGGGGTGATTCCATATTTTTAGGATTGAAATTAATAGGGATCAAAAACTAATAGTGAAAAAACTACTTCTATATTGAGGAATCCTATAAAACTAGTCCCGAAGAAAAGTGAGCAGCATTACATTGCTTTTTCTATCCAGAAGGCACACACTATCTAATAACTGCACCAATAGAAGCTCCACCTAATACCATTCCCCCAGCTCTATTTGCCTCATCCATAGACTCTTTTTTAACCACTTTTATAATGGTCATATGGTATGAGAGAATCATTATCGATTGAATATCATCCCTTAGACCCATCAAAAACCTCCGAGCCTTTAGGTAATCAATTTTAACTAGATTGGGTAATATGTGTACAGAATCCATGAAATAGATGGAATAATCCAAAACTACATGCTACACATGCTCTATGTTTAGAAACTCTCAGGTATTCACTGCAAAAAATATCTAAGGATAAAACTATCAATTGAATATTTTCTTGAAAGAAGACTAGGTGAGATCCTCAAGCAGCTTAGATTTCATGATTTAGTCCCACCACCTCCTCCCTAGAACCTTATTCATATTTTTGGTAAACCCACCTTTTATTCCTCCAAAGTTTTTAGGAAATGGAATAACCTTTAAATATTCAAAATCCACTCCTCAGACTCTCTCGGTCCCTTGTCACCACCATAGATGGGTGGATTATGGTTAGTGAATTCTAAGCCATGATCCAACACTCATCCTTGGTTTCCAATACCCACCTAACTAGTGGTCTGAGTAGTAGTTATTATAGATTCCACCAAATAAGGGTTCGCAAGTGGATTCTACCATGGAACATGTCCCATAGCTTCATTACTAAAATATAGAAAATATATTCTAGGAAGAATTATCTGATTAACAAAAATACAATAACCAATCATTTTGAGGGAAATTTTCCAAATCAAAATACCAACATTAGGAATCCATATAAATGCCTATATAAAAAATTAATTTAAAGAAAACATAGGTTCTATGAATGAACATCAACACATAAAGAAGGAATTTTTCCATTTAAATAAATCCCAAACTCAATTTATTCCAGAATCCTCAAACAAAAAGTGTCAATCTTGGAAAAAATCACATACCACCAATGGTAACTGGTGTTCAGACACATATGTGAGCTATCCATGGACCTTTTAATACTTACTACACAAATCTATACATTCCTAAATTCTGTATATGAAGACCCTGAACTAATCGCAAGAAGTTTCATAACACTTTAGGATGCATATTGGATATCTTCCCATTTTGCAATGAACCAACCCAGGCTGATCAAACACATCACCCAAGAAGGTTCACCATAAGGTGAGAATCATAAAAACAACCAAAAATGTAACATGTATAACCAGAACAAGGAAAAAAATAGATTATATAGATGATGAAAGAGAACATATAGATGGTACATACAATATTGCGCCCAAATGCCTAAATTAGGAAGAGAAAATAGGACAATCCAAAAGATAAAAACTCCATGTGACCATATTTCATCACAAAAATATGCCTACGATGAATTCATCAACAACCAAGATAAGCAAGAAAAAAACATGACACCCATCCCTTTACCCGTGTCCGGAAAACAAAATATACAAACACCTAAATACAAAAGCAGTGTGTGAGCAAAAAGACTAGTATGATTTCACCAAGGAATATAAACAATGTCTAATGTCATTAAAATTTTTAATCTAAATTTAATAAAAATCCAATTAATGAACGTTTTTCAAAATATAAATCCTATTTATAAAATAACCATTTGATTTTCATAAAATTCATTATTATACACCCAATAAGAAATATAAAAAGTGTATATATGATAATAGATGGTCATAAGGAAAAAATCCATCAAAACACCATAAAATGAACATGTGCGCAATCCAACCATGAAATGAACCATTATAAAAAAAACCAAGAAAAAATGAAAAGACACACTATTTGGGAATACATACTAGACATAAAAAATTCTAAACAAGGAATAATGTGGATCCAAACATCACTGAGTCCTATAAGGGTCAGTAAATATCAGAATACCTCTAGTGGTATTACACATAAAAAAGTGACATATCCATTTATTAACACACCCAAGGTCCCCTATATGACATGCTTACCTAAAAAAATTGAAAACCATGATCACAATTTCTAAATATTTTCCCATATCAAATCATCTCCTATTACATGCTTGAAAACCCATTTATAATCAAAGCCACATTTAAATAATTTCATGAAAAAAATCAACCTTGATATAAAATATAAACTTTTCATAAAAGAAACTAAATAATATATCAATAACATGAAGTTAATCAAGAGTTATAACCTTTGTTTAGAGATACCTACCTCCTGAACAAAGAGGAATCACAATGAACTGATCTCCAAAAGTATGAGGTTGAATCTAATCAATAACGGATTCAGGTTACTTTAAATAGATCTCTTGGGAACCAATATATTGAGAGATAAAGTTGAAATAAGAGATGATTTATAGGGTTGTTTGGGTTTTTTATACCCAAACTATAAATTAGAAAACCACATCATATTATGAAGGGACACCCCATATCCTTCTGGTGAAACCACACTATATTTTTATGTCCAAATACCTTATTTTCTTAGGGAGGTACCAAAACACAGCCAAATACCCCATGTTACAAGGGTTTTAATTTTTAAAGAACTCCCTAGTAGAATCCACACTGCGACCTCTCTTGACCATGCTGCAAGGATCACCCAAAAAGAGGGGCAATGATACAAAACGTTATTCATGTATTTTACCTTACAAATATGGTGTTGGTAGAAAAATATTCCCTCTAGAGAATTATGCATCAACCCATTGGTCCTCACCACCACTAGCATTCCCTAAAACACAACATGAACCTTCATTTCCCAACCCCATGTTGAAGATCTGAAAAAACTCCAAATTACTTTTGAAAAACTCCAAACTCAAACTACCAAACATTAAGAATTAAAATAGTCCGTAAAAAATGTAATGGGTATCACAAAGAGAATCTTTAAAGAGAAGTAACATTAAAACTTATTTCCCAAAAAAAGTACCAAAAGAGTTATACCTTATTTCCATATAATGTGTTCGTTCTTTCTATGAGGGGAATTAAAGGTGGTGCATGTGTTCAAGGAGAGAACCTTGGAAATAATGATGTTTTTAAATCCATTCTGTAGATTTAAGCTCACTATCATGGAAATGTTAATATATTTTGTATCCTAAATATTATTAATGAAACTTTTAACGTTTATAAGTTACATTGATGTATACCCCTCAAGGGGGAGAATATTTTGAGAAGCTACCAGTATTTTGTACTTCATAGAAATTGAAATATCTAGAATGTGTTTAGAAATAAGTCATTAAAAATCTATTAATTCATACTCTATCATAATTATTTTCCAACAATAAAATATTTTGTTGTGGAGGGTGGGTTAATTTATCAATGGGATAAAAATTAAGAGATTTTGAGAAGGTAAATCTCTAACAGAAACTAAACAAATAGATTTTTAAGAAGTTTTTGAATAATGTGTTATAGTAAGTACATAAATTTAGGTTTAAAAAATGTCATGTGAATATGTTCATCAAATTGGTACCAACATTAAAATATTTAAACAAACACTATAGAATTAATTTAGGGATAATATCATATTTTTATCAGTTTATGGAATTATTTTTATCTAGATTAGAAGCTCTATTTTCTACACCGAGCATGGAACACAAAAATTTAGTGTGAGATTATATATGAAAAATTTGTTTAATTGAATTTATACCACCCCATTTCAAGTATATTTTCATTTATTTTCAATAATTATGAGAAATAAGAAAATGAAAATGGATATATTAACATGCATATTATATATTAATATTGATAATAAATACAAGGGGGTGAGGGATTATAGGAACCAATTATTTTTTTATTTGTATTTGTTGTCATTAAGAATATATGATATATGATAATGTCAATATATATTGGTAAGATTTTAATAATAGTAGTTTGTAAGATGTTTGGAGTTCCCAAACCTATTGATGAGAAGTTTGAGGTTCCTAAGAAATAAAGTTTACTATTTTGAGTTATGAACAATGTATAAGGATTGGATACTAACATTGAATATTTTAAGTAAGTGGATTAAATTAATAATATGAAAAAGATATTTATTTCCATAATTTATATGGAAAACAATATGTAATCAAAATAAAAAACATTAAGTGAGTGAACTGCTTCCTTTTAAAGTCACTTCCAGTGTAAATTCAATTGGATATCCATTAACATGGAAAAGCTATTTGAATAAAATTATACAATTATTTCATTGATATTTCATATATATTATTAATTATAAAACATGATTTATAGGATCATAAGTCTTTTTGGATGTTCATGTGTGAAGCTCTTAATAATTTGAACTGGATTTAACTTCATTGGATCTTGATTATTTCTAAATATTATATATCTATAAAGATACAATAAATATCACCTCTAAAGATCCATATTTTTTCAAAACAAGTTTTAATAATGCTATAACTTATTGAACCATGATTATATGATGTTTCTAGAGTTAAATTTGGTTTCTGTAGTGGATGATCATAAAATACTCTAAGGAGTGTTTATATTTTTTTATTAGAATTGGGATTTTTTAGTATTTATTAATGTTTATCTAAATTGGTTCCAAATAAATTTTATGTGTTTGAGTTATGTTACGAAATATGGAGTTAATTATATGAATTCAATAATTTCATACTAATGAAATAGACATATATGTACATAATATGAAATATATTTTGTAGTCCCATATATTTGGAAAAGGATTTATATGATTTTGTGTAACTAATGGAAATTACATCAAATTTAAATGTGTATTTTTTAGAGAAACTAAATAATTTTCTAATGACATTTAATGTGTAAGATCCATTTGTATCATATAGAAGAGTAACCCTGGAAGAAATAGTTAATTCTATTGATATAGAAAATCAATTTCCTGAGTATGAAAGAGGTACTTTGTAAGTTGGTTCTAATTTTAGAAAAGGAATTAGATATGTATAGGTTAATTACATGATACATATGTGTCATTTGAGAAAAAATGTGATAGAGGAAAGAAATACCATAGGATATGTAATATTCTTGTGGAATGGAAATATTTAAAATTATAGAGGTTCATAGTGGTACGTTAGATTATTCTAAAAAATAAAAAGCAATAAAATAGAAAATTCTGTTGAATCCCTATATAAATTAATTCAGAGAAGACTATTTTAATTTTCCAGAGTCCTTGGAATATATATTGATGTAGGCATGAGAAAAAATATCTTATATGATGGTCATCACTTTTCCAAAAAATTGTAGTTCTTTGGATATTAATAGTGATATATATTAATGAAAATTAATGAAAAAGAAATAAATTTATTCGATTCTTAACCTATTCTTGAACATTTAAAATTACATAATTATTGTAATTATCATGATTCAAGATAATAAATATAATGGTTATTAGGTATTAATTCATGTTATAAATATCACATCATGATCTTTAATATGTATTTCAATCCATCATTTGTGGGGATAAACAAGTCGATGTTGGTACTCGAGTTCGAGGTATGACTACACTATGAGGAGAGCTACCATTTTATGATGATGAGAGTCACATAATGGAAATAAGTTCCATTACATGGTGTGAAATTAATAACGTGTGATGGGATATTCTCATTTTGTGATATATTACTTTAAAACTCAAAAAATTATCTATTATTAGTTAATTAATTGTGTAATTTCATGATGGGAGTGGTCACAGTTAAACCGTGAATATATATAATGTATCTAAATTGTGAAATAATCCTTCACACTCAAATAGTCACGATCCATGTTTTCATGTAGTTATGGGGTTTGATTTTCATTAAGGTTTTTATAAATATTTAGATAAAAGTTCCCATGCCAATTGAGGAAGATCACGTGGAAGAAAAATACCATAAAATTTGGGAATTCAAAGATGAAGAATTATTTACTATTCTATAGTTTTTATTTAAAGTATTAAAATTTGAGAATCAAGGAGATATTGTGGATATATCTTGGTCAATATTCATGTATATATTATTCATAATTATATTATATAGGTTAGATAGATAATCCAACAGAGATATACGTTACTATGAATTAAAATGTGTTTTCATATTAAAAAATGATAACTAATATCTAGTAATATGTTGATCATAAAAAGGAGAATAAGGATTGAGAAAATACCCTAATGATTTTTTTATCATGAATATTTTGTTGAGTCAATAAGGTTTTCCTTATGACTATTCCATTCCTTCTTGTTTTGAAAATCACAAACATCCTATCTTTAAGGAAAATTGTTTTTATAAGGAAAATTTCTTTTATAAAGAAAATTGATTTTATAAGGAAAATTGCTTTTATAAGGAAAATTGCTTTTATAAGGAAAATTGCTTTTATAAGGAAAATCGCTTTTATAAGGAAAATCGCTTTTATAAGGAAAATCGCTTTTATAAGGAAAATCACTTTTATAATATTTTCATTATCTATATCCATACATTTATTAAGTATAAGAATAAGTTTCATTTCTATATTCTCGGAATCGTTTAAAACATTGATATGAAGCATTCTGTTTTAGGCTACGAATTCTGGATGAGAACTGTAATGAAGTTCAACTCCGAATTTTGGATACGAACTCTAATTAAGTTCTACTCCGAATTCTGGATACGAATTCTCATGAAGGTCGTCATAGAAATCTAATGACGAATCCTGATTACGAATTCTCATTACGAATTCTGATGACGAATTCTGATGACGGATTCTCATTCCGAATTCTCATACCCAATTAACCTATTAAACAGAATCTGATCATATTTGCTTTATAAACTCTGAATTTATTTAGACTCCGAATATTATTTTTGGTTAGACTCCAAAATTTAATTTTGCTTACACTTTTATAATTTGACTACTCTTTGAAATTTTGTTTACACTCCGATCCTTCACTCCGAACTTTTGAGTTAGACTTAAAACGATATCGTACATTCTGTTACACTTGTTTTGTTATAAAACGATGTCGTCTATACCGTTATAAACTAGCCATTGGCTAAGTGACATGTGTACAGGTCCCTCCAAATTTTAAGGAAGATATGACAGTTGGAGGAGGGAGCTGACCTTGCTTATAAATAGGAGCTCATTTGAAAGAGATCGAGACTGATCAACAACTTCTTCGACATTGTTCACACATGCTGTTGAAGTGATTTCTAGAGAGAGAGGCTCTTATTAACTCTCAAAGCATCATGCCACTCCTAATGTTGGTGATTACATTCGAGGACATACGAGGATAGGAAGACAGAGGTTCCGACTACCTTAAAGTTCGAGGGTTTCCTTGCTGAGGAAGACAGAGGTTCCAACTACCTTGTAGTTGAGGGCTTGCGGGGATAGCAAGACAAAGATTCCGATCTTCATATCGAGGGCTTACCCTGGTGTGGGTAAGACAAATTTGCTTGAAAGTATAAATCAAGGGTCCTTTATCCAAGGTTGTTGGATACCCTTCTCTTTGGGTTAAAAGGCTTATATCTTGTTACTTGTAGTTTTACTACTTGTTTGTTTCCGCTGCATATTGTATTGTAAGGAAAGTATAAGTTTTTTACACTTCCTTACATGTACTCTGTTCCATTTAGATTCTATACGCTTTAATTTAGAATCTCATATTGTAATATTTAGTTAAGTTTCAATTTCCGGATCCATATTTCCGGAACCTACTTTCGGAATCTCTTTCCATTTTTTTAAGCAAGTACATAGAACTTGAACTTTATAACTTCATTCCTTATTCCAAGTTTTCAATTGGTGATAAAGGTGTTGTGAATTTTCTTAGGTTAACTTTTTTAAACTTATAACTTTCCTTATCTAAGGAAAACTTAGTTATTTGTAACCAACATTAAAGGTTACAAAGGAATTTTTAAAGTGTACAATTCACCCCCCTCTTGTATATTGAGCATCTAAATCATTATTTCGATCCTACAATTGGTATCAAAGGAGGTCTTTGAAATAATTGTACTCACGTATAAGTTTTTCTTACTCACTTTATCATTCCAAAATTTCTCATTCCGAACCTTCTCATTCTGAAATTTCTCATTCCAAACTTTGTCATTCCGAACTTTGTGATTACAAACTTTTTCTACTAACAAGTTTATGTGCCAAAGGTTATTTAAAGTATGGCCGGAGTCAATGTTGGTTCCATTGATAATCTAAATCCTACAAGACCACCAATATTTGATGTTAATGACTATTAATACTAGAGAGATCTAATGAAGACTTTTGTTATCAATAATGGAGTGGACAACTTTGTTATGCTTACTGGAGATTATAAAATTCCTGATAAGGAAGTTTGAACTTTTACTAACCAGGAAAAGCAAGAGTATCAACTCAATTATAAGGTATGCAATACTTTACTTTGTTCAACGACTAGAAATATATATATCCAAATTTCTTCTTGTGAAGCAGCTAATTGTATCTGGAAGAAGATAGAGGTTACACACTTTGGAACTTATAAAGTTATTGAAACTAGGAGAGCTATACTTAGAGCTGAATACCATGGCTTCAATTTTCCTTATGGTGAACCAATTTGTAAAGTTCAATAGAGGTTTATGACTATAGTCAACATCTTACAGTCTACGAGAGAAAAAGGTTTAAATGATGAAGCACTTGTGGATAAGATAATTGATATAATGCCCAATGAGTGGGAATCCAAAAAAACTGCTATAGATGAGAACATGAAGGTCACTCAAATTTCTCTGGATGAGCTATTCAGAACTCTTCCCCAACATGAAACCAGAATGAAGAGAGATGCTGACAACATCAAAAAGAAGAATGGGAATGGTACTATTGCTTTTACAACAACATCAAATCATATGAAAGCTAAGACTCCTGAGAGAGTAACCAGATCCAAGTATAAGAAGATGGTTATTCAATCAGAATCTAGTGAGAGTGAAGTCTCTGAAAATGAATTAGTAAATCTTGCTCGAAGGATGAACAAGATATCCATCCAGAGAAATTTCCAATCCAAGTGTAAGAAAAAGGAAAGGAAAGATAATAAAGATGGAGAAGTCACGTGTTATGAATGCCAGAGAGCTGGACATATTAGACCAGACTTCCCTTTGCTCAAAAAGAGTGAAAGGAAAGAAATGCATTTAGACAGGAACAAAAAGAAGTATTATAATTCAAAGCTAAGAAAGTTCTGAAAGAAAATGATACCTGGAGTGCCAGTGGTGGTGACTCTTCAGATTAATCTTCTGATTATGAATCTTCAGGACATAAGAATATTGGTCTTATAGACAGGTTAGCTATTGGCAATCATTGTTTTATGTCTAAGGTACGAAATGCTGAATCATTGACCAATGTATCATGAAATTCTAATGATAGTAAGTTTTATAACTCCTCAGATAAATAATCCTCTTCTGATGAAGAAAATACTTTACCTACCTATGAATAAGTTT